>JALMGF010000174.1:480000-1846708 GCA_023333645.1 Sceloporus occidentalis | reverse complement strand
TTGCCATAGGTGGGCTATTGTCATAGATGGACTAATGCCATTGTTGTACTTGCAGGGAAGTAAGTCATTCAACAAAAATTGTTATAGTAAACTAGTTTGCCCAAAAGTGGTTTCTTGACATTTTAGATCAGCTGAAGAGAATTATTTTTGTCCGGTTGAGGAATACGCTGTAAACTGGCAAGAGCAGGCACCTCCTATGTGTTATTGCTGGTTTTGTATGTCAATTTTATTGTTCATTTTGGCACTACTGAGCCTGCTGGTGTTCTATAAAGAAAGATAACGATTCTGTTCCATTGTGAGGTCATTGATATAGATGCCTGCGCCAGTGACATTATAGAGAACTCCACCATAAAGTCTTCCAGCATCTCTGTGCATTCTTTCTACTCTACGTGATACATTTTGTAAACGTTTATATCATTAAAAAAACACCAGTGACTAAAGGGTTTTTTTTATGTTCCTTAGTGACCTTAGGGGCTTTGAGTAAGTCTTTAGCAGAAGTATTTTTATTTATACAATTTTATTTAGGAAAAACATGTTCCGCTGATTCTATGCATGGTATCGTGAATTCTAGAGCTATAAACCCGTCAACCCCACAGGATAGAGAATGGCCCTAGCACCACATAATGTGGCATACTATCTGTCTTCCGCATCGTAAGCCTTTTTGCAGACACTGTCCCAAGAAATTCAGGACTGTTGGAAGCTATGGATAATATGGAGTTTAGGCCACAACCTGGCCACTATTTCACCAACACGCTTAACAATATAGAATTCTAAATGATTCTGCTGTGCATCGGCAGGACACCGTCTTCCACCAAAGTTATGACATCATGACCACTTTATACTCTGGTTCCACACTGTGCACGTGGTCTATATTTACAGGCAATGAGTACCAGATCCTTCAGGACACAGTCAGGACTCTCCGGACCAAATTAGCTGGCACGTATGGATCATATCGAGGGCCATCTTTACCATTGGGGTAAAGGGCTGTCTCTTGGTAAAGGACCATCTTTACCTAGACGTGTGTGATCGCATAAAACAACAGGGTTTTATGTGATCACACACGCATGCATAAATTATATGTGTGGGGCCCAATAATAGGTCTGCCCAGGGCACGTAAAAAAATAAAAGAAAAACCGTGACCGCCACATCATAAATCTTGCCTCCCAAACTCCTAGAACTGGGTTTAAGGTGACCGGACAAGACTTCATTTCATTCATGGGTTCTGCTGACGATGAAACCAAAATGTTTGCACCCCAAAAAAAAAATATCTGCGTTTCAGCTGTTAGATATGGGGTGTGAAATAAGATGGGATGGTTTTCAGTAAACAGGTGATTAAATACAGTTCCATACAGCCTGAGCAGGGCTCTCATACAGGCAGGTGGAATGGTGTTGGTATCTACATGCACAGAAAGGACTTTCGCCAACTGCAGAAATTAATACTGCATCGGTGCTATGACCTGAGATAACAACGTTTATGGTATCAACCATTTCAAAAGGTGTCTTTCATTTTCTGCACTATTCCAACTATAGACCACCTTGTTTTTTTTGGGGGGGGGGAGTACGGCTAACAATTGGGACAGTATAGTAGTGGTATTAAGAATGGAGGCTTACATGGATAAGGTTCTATCACCAAGCAAACCATGCAGTGGGAGCGGATAAGTCGCAACTGTTCAAAGTACATTTTGGAGTCCGTACATCTCAATTCTTCATGAAATCAGAATTATAATTGGAATGCCTTGAAAAATGTAACTGTAAAAGTTACATTTGCCGTGCTGTGGTTACACCATCTACACACATTACAATAGGCAGACTAGGGTAGACTAATGGCCCTGGAGCTTTAAGGCCAATGGCCACTATATTATGGCCAGATACACGTGGCTCTTTTTTTATGTTATGTTACGTTTTAATACTTTCGCAGCATATGGCCGTGCATATCAACTGGTGGCCGCACACTGCAGGACTCTATATAGAAAATATATTTTTTCCATAGGACCTCGTCTTTTGTATGGGTCTTTCAAACCAATACTGTCACAATAAATATTAAATACTAGTTTCTTTTTTTTCCCTTCTGTATAAGTTCTCAATGCAATGCAATAGACATATGTTATTATAAGAGATGGTCATCCATGATCCAGTGGGTGTTGTGTATAAAAAGTGAGTCTGGAGCAAAGATCAAAAAGGGGTCTTCTGATGATCCATGCAACCAATGGATTGTCCAATCAGCAGGAGCATTCCTAATGGTTTTAAATCATATCCATATTGTGTGGGTTGGTGTGGAAACATGTAGACTTTAGTTGGACACCCGCCTGCTTTGGTAGACTCATCACCC
This sequence comes from Sceloporus occidentalis, assembly GCA_023333645.1. Taxonomy (NCBI): domain Eukaryota; kingdom Metazoa; phylum Chordata; class Lepidosauria; order Squamata; family Phrynosomatidae; genus Sceloporus; species Sceloporus occidentalis. Next base: position 1,844,379 of record JALMGF010000174.1, on the reverse strand, counting down.
CTGGATGCCTTGTTTATTTGACCCCACTGCTCAGACGGGATGTTGATTGTGATTAGTGGTGCAATAACCTCTCCATTTTTTTGGAATTCCTTACCATTTGCCTCCAATATTCAGTCTTTACTGTGTAAGATACATCATATAAATGAGAAAAACACGTATTACATATATATGATGGCTTTACCCATCCCCAAGCATGCCTTTTCACAGCCATGTCACACTTTTCATCTACACACATCCGTCAGATAAACCAGGTCTCTTTCCACAACCCTGTTGGGGACCTTCGCAATTGATCCCATTGTTCTTATACCATTCCGTACAGATTAGCCATCTTCTGTCCAAATTGTGATCAGGACCTTGACATTTTTTTGAATGGCTGTCCTTTTAACCACCTGATAACCAGAGAACAGGTACTGCTCATGGTGCACAAAGGATCTGCCTACATTTTTGGTGCTCCACAAAATATACAAAATGACTGAAACGAGGATTTTTTCATGGCTTTGAGTAGTTCTTCATCTTCTAGTAATTTATTATAAAAATCTTGTAGGTGGATGTTGGGGGGAAATCAGAGATTTACCACCATGATTATTTTTGGAGGCCCCTGGCATCGTTGTGCCTCTTTCTAGAGACAGATGTGTCCCCAACGCAGGATGGGACCTCTGACCCCACTCCAGACAATTGCATTTAGAGAAACATAGAATTTGAAAGCACATCTGGTCTGGCATTTATTCTCCTGCTGTAAAAACGTCAAACGCTATTCAGTTCTTGTTATTGTCTCAGATTCAGGATAGCCTAAGCAACGCATATTTACATTTCCTCATCGTATTAACCTCAACCACTGGATGACTCAATGGAAGTCATCAATGTCCTCCAAAAAAAGACACTCAACAACCAAGACATCTTACATAGAAGCATACAATTTAACTTTAAACTATTCAGCCCATCTAGTTTTTGCACACTTTATTTGCTTAAAAAACACAAACCTTAGTCTGGACTTGTTTTATAATTGGGATTTTTTGTTGCCTTTCTGTTGCATCTTTACATTCCCTCACTGGAATTGGATTAAGGGTAGATTTTACCTGAGATCGATTGGATGTAGCCGAAACACCTAAGCTCAATAATTTGGAGGGATGTCCACATACTTTTGGTAATATAGTATATTTATATATATTATTGGTTAGATATAAAATCCCACGAGGGATTGAAACATTGAATTGTAGACCATGATAATCATATAAAGACTGTTGCTCTGCGATCAAAGCCTTGGCGTGCTGTCATTCTCTGTTACTATTTAATGGTTGGATGATGCACCAGGTCAATGACTAATGATGTTGTGCGTGGAACAGGAAATTGTTCAAACGTGACTTCCTGTTTCACAGGAATATAAATATTAGATAACACACAGGCCAAGTTCCCCTAGCCATTCATCACAATGGGTAAGACCAAGGAATATAGCTTGTGACGTGCGGCAAAAGATTGTTGGGCTTCACAAAATGGGAAGTGGCTATAAGAAAATAATTTCCACCATCAGGGCACATAATTTCCACCATCAACTGGAAATGTTATGAATCAACCTGGAAGAGGACGTATGTCTATATTGTCTCAACGCACTGCGAAGAGGATGGTTTGAGTGGCTAAAAAATCTCCAAGGATCACAGCTGGAGAATTGCAGAAGTTAGTTGCGTCTTGGGGAAAGAAAGTCTCCAAAACTACATAACCACAAGTCGTTTGGCAGGGTTTCAAGAAAAACGTCTCTACCCTCAACCGTCTTCAGTTTGCCCGACACTACTGGAACTTCAAATGGGATCAGGTTCTCATCATCAGGTTCCTCATGCCCACAGTTAAATATGTTGGTGGCACTTTAATGTTTTGGGGCTGTTTTTCTGCCAGAGGACCTGGACATTTTGTTAGAATACATGGCATCTTGGACATTTAATATCTGTTGATATTTTATAAAGACCTGGCTGCGTCTGCCAGAAATCTTAAAATTGGCCGCAGTTGAATCTCCCAGCAGGGCAATAATCCAAAGCATACATAAAAATCAACACAAAAATGGTTTACTGACCATAAAATCAAGGTCCTGCCGTGGCCATCCCAGTCCCCTGACTCGAACCCCATAGATAACCTGTGGGGTGAACTGAAGAGAAGAGTCCACCAGCGTCGACCTTGAAATTTGAAGCATCTGGAGAGATTCTGTACAGAAAGGTCTCAGATCCCTTGCCATGAATTCTCCAACCACATCAGACATTACAGGAGAAAACCCAGAGCTGTTATCATAGCACAAAGTATTGGCTAAAAGGCTGCCAATAATTGTGCCACGCATATATTTAACAATTTTTATTTTTTTGGATTGACCTGTGTTGTGTTTGCAATTGTTTGATATCCATGAGAGGAGAGTTTTATCTACCAAGGGTGCCAATATTTCTGGAGGGCACTGTATATATCTATATATCTATGAATAGGTGTCCAATAATCTATTTGCATCCAGACCCTTGCGAAAAAAATACTGCAGTTTTTCTGAAGTAATACTGCTGTTTTTTGGACATGAAAAAACTGCAATACTGCACTTTTACTGCAGTATTACTGCACATTTACTGCAGTTTTACTGCATTTGTACTTCACTGTACTGCAGTTTTACTGCAGTTATTTTTGTACGGAAGTACAAATGCAATAAAGCTACGGTACATTGAAGTACAACTGTAGGTTTGCAATATAAAAAAAAAAGTGCAGTAAATGTGCAGTAAAAGTGCAGTACAGTGAAGTACAAATGCAGTAAAACTGCAGTAAATGTGCAGTATTGCAGTTTTTTCATGTCCAAAAAACTGCAGTATTACTTCAGAAAAACTGCAGTATTTTTTTGTAAGGGGAGGTGTAGATATAATGGATGGAGGCTGTTTATAGGTGTCATTTTCAGTGTTTGCTGCCCCCTAGTGGCAGGTGTTTTCATGAGTTAAAAGCCTAGAATATCATCCTTAACAGATCAACTAAATTGGGTGAAGGTAAAAAGCTGAACATATGGAGAGAAGAGGATGGAATTTATAGCCGAGAGAAAACACTTTCAGGAAATGAGGAAAGGGAGATAGTTGGAAATGTGGCGTGGAATTGTGTATAAAGTCCAGGGAAAATTGATAGAGAGGCTGCATGGGACATTTGAGTGTCCCTTTAAGTTACTTTAAATGTCTTGGGGGGGATCCTCCTGCTGCATCTCATAGAAACAAAAAAGTATCTTTTACCAGTTCGAATATTGGCAAGAATGTGTAGGTACTGGGCCAGGCCTGGGGTGACAGGTTGTATTCAGGGCAGGCTAGTGTGAAATACATAGTTTATTGGCATAACTCTATGGAACCAAATATAGGGTATAATACACAGGTATAACCTTACACTTCGTTTTCTAGGAGAAAATTATTTACAATCAAGTATAATCGCACTCTTCAGATCAGGTCGCCAGCTGATGATCAGTGATGCTGATCAATGATCAGTGACCTGAAGAGTCTTTATCATTGACCAAATTTATGTATCTAATCAGCGATTAAATAGTAATCAGTTATGTAATAAACATGTAAAGAAGATAATAATATATATATTTTTTTTTTTAATAATGTGTGCATTTTTTACCTTATGACCTGGATGACCCCTCTCTCTCACTCTGACTGGCACTGATGGGAAGGGCAGAGGTCTTCGGCTAACAGCAACTTACGTGGACGCATCTTTTAATTTGTTTTAATTTTTATTTTAGTTATGTTTTTTAACTCTTTCAATAGGTGACGCAAGAGGATCACAGTTAACAGTTAACGCTGCACACTTGCTCTAATAGAAAAGGGCTGAATTGTGCGTATTAAGGAAATGGTACTGCCATCTGCAAATATGTGCCCCCATGCACCTCTTTTCCAGGAGTTTAGAATGTATGATGGGTATGGGGGTATAACATGGTTCTACAGCCGTAAAAGTCACACTAATCTGTATAGAAACTACAGAAGTGTGTTTATTAATAAAATTAACATTTTTTCTTTTAGAAGCTCTTCTAGACGCTTTACTCATTTAATGATTCACAACTTCTTTGTTTAATCAGCTTGTTCAGATCTGTTACTGTAATGACTACTATTGTTGCAAACGCAACTCGAGACACATTGGTCACTTTCAGCTTCCGTACAACTCAGGGGGCTGCTTACATCAGAGTGAAGGCAATCTTCCCTCAACAAAGATGGCGGCAACGTCATGCATTCTCTAATGACGCCCCTCACGCAGCACCAACGCCCCTCCCCTTTCCCCGCCCAGGGAAATTTGCACGAGTTTTGAGCGTCCAAGATGGCGGCGGTGGCGGAGAAGGAGGGTGTAGAGGCGGGAGGAGGAGGAGGGGGATCCGGGGGCAGCCCGGTAGGGGGTGGAGACAACCGGAGCAGGTGAGAAAAAAGGGGTGTGCTTTAAGGCCTAATTTTAAAAGAGGGGAAATTGGTTCATTACGAGAACAATGTGGTTTTACTACCCTCCACCAATCCCATTGACTGGCGGCAGTGGGTCGCAATCAACGCTGGTGCGGAGTGGGTTAATTGAGCACGGGGCGGGAGAGGGGTTGTTTATATGTGGTATTTACTTGTGTGGAGTCTATGGAAGTGGATACCAGGCTGCGGCAGGTGGTGGTGGGTGTAGTTTGTGGGGTTACCCTTTGAATGGCGGTGAGTGGCCCCTGCAGATCCATAGACGCCTTCAGAGCTGGCTGTTGGGGGGTCTATCCAGAACCTACAGTCCCTGCTCAGTGTCTTCCATTAGATTGTAAGCTCTTCGGTGCAGGACCCTCCCTGTCTTTTGTTTCTGGGGCAAGCACTGTCTATCTGGCCAAATGGTGGCTTTAAAGCGCACTCCTAGTTGCGGGTCTGTGTGTCGTGTACGGCGGGGTCTGTGTGTCGTGTACGGCGGGGTCTGTGTGTCGTGTACGGCGGGGTCTGTGTGTCGTGTACGGCGGGGTCTGTGTGTCGTGTACGGCGGGGTCTGTGTGTCGTGTACGGCGGGGTCTGTGTGTCGTGTACGGCGGGGTCTGTGTGTCGTGTACGGCAGGCTGGGAGTCTACGCCCCGTCCTGTGTTTGTAACACGGCTTATAGACGTCTCCTATTGTTTATACGTTAGTTTGAGTCATGGCGGCCCTGTAATGAATGCTTTCTGATTGTATAGAATATTGTGGCAGCCCTGTTATATTAGGATAAGTGCCAACGTATACCACAGCCCTGTACAATATGGTGATCAGTTCAGCGACAGAGGACTCCATCATCATCATCATCTTCTTCTCCCAATGCAGGATGCTAAAGGGGGGACAAGGGCACCAATAAAATAAGGCGTTCATACGGTTCCGGGCATCTGTCGCACATGGCTTCATATGAAGGACATACGTTATCTGTTTACAATAATAATGTCTACCCCTGTACAAGGAGACTGATGATCTTGTTTATGTAGTTCAGAGCGATATCCGTATGTATGAATGAATGGGCTTCTTTATCAAATGATCTGCTAATGTAATTGGTATTGAAGCTCTTTTTTCAGGCCATGGGTCACCAAGTTCTTGTAGGGGGAGGGCATGTGGGTATCCCTTGCCCCAGTTTAAAATATTGAGGTTCAGAACTCCAGGAGGAATCCCCTGTTGATTGGGATCTTGCCGAGATTTGGTCCGTCTTCTCGATATATATTTTTTTTTTTATATCATTTATTGTTATTATTTATGTTGAATGTGTTTGTGTGTTTCAGTGACTCCATCCAGCTGACGACAGCATCCGGTGTGGATCCAGAGTCTTCCAATGAAAAGGAGGGTCTGGTATGTACTGTCATTCACTGTTGCCCCCTAGTACCTTGTACTTGACTGTTCTTTTGTATTGAAGATTAGAGACACGATCCAGTGAGTCTGAATGGATGCCCATAAGGGCCAAGAGGAGGACGTTTGAGTTGGCTTTCACAGCTCCGCCCTTGGCAAGCTGATCCAAGGCAGACGTTGAGCTGGGCCAAGCCACTGTAACATTTCTTCTTCTTAAGCTTGGTTTTATTAGATGGGATGTCTCTCGCTGAGCCGCAGGACGCTGCCGGTATGCTCATAGTCTCTCTCTCTCTCTCTCTTCGTGGCAGGAAGGGACAGGTGATGGTGAAACCATGGACACGCAGACCGGCTCAGTTGATGAAGATAATGGACGCCAGCTTGGGGAGATCGAGCTGCAGTGCGGCATCTGCCTCAAGTGGTTTGGCGCTGACCACTTTGGAATAGATACTACGTGAGTATTACCCCCGAACCCCTGCGTGCTTCATTCGCATACGCATCTCCCCGATGTGTGTGTGTGAAGGAGGTGGTGCGTGATCATGTATTCCTCAACATGTATTCATATTACTATCCAAAGCCCCTTCCTGCCCCGGAGGGTTTATAACTACCCTATAGAAGAATCAATATTTTAAACTATATTAAACGTAAAGTATATTTAACCCTTGATGCTACACGGCTTATGTACTGTAGCTAGGTTTGCTGCTTTTCCAACCCTCTTATTTAATGGACTGCATGTTGTGCAGTGCATGCTGGGAAAGCACAAGGCAACGTATAAGAAAATTATACTGTTGAGAATGTCTTGCACAACATGATTTTAATTTATTTTATAAGTGTGACAGAAAATGGCTGCTGTATGTGAATGAATTATCTTATGAATCCTCGGTTTAAACATAGATTTAGACCGATGACTGCTCTTTATGTTTCCAAAAAGGAAATTGTTGTCACCGTTCTACTCAATCCTAAGGAATCTGTTGCTTGATTAGTTCTGATCGTTCTGTTGATGTTTTTTTTTTTTAATCATTATTGTAGCTTTTTTATTTTAATATTCCCTGTTTTATTCATCCCGTAGGTCATGTCTTCCTTTTATGACCAACTACAGCTTTCACTGCAACATCTGTCACCACAGCGGGAACACTTACTTCCTCCGAAAACAAGCTAGTAAGTGTCCTAGAGGATCACCAGACGCAAATAGTGTGATAGATAAAGCAGGCGTTCTGCTTTTAATTCAGCTTCTACACTATACACCGCCATGGGCCGACTCCGGTGAGATTCACCTTTTAAGAAGGGTCTTGTTGGCCCTGTATCCTACTGGATTAAATCAACCCTTTTTCTTGAAGGCGTTCTTAGACTAATGCATTGTGCAGGGCCAGCTCAGCTCTTGTTGCCATAGTAGGGTTGTTGTCATCCACCATGATGGGTGATCTATAGTAGTCTCACGTAATGTTGTCCCCATGGGTCTTCTGCTGTCCTAAGAGGGTCTTCATGGTTGAGGTCCTTTAGATGACACCTTAATTGTACATTCTTTCTTGGTAAGGATGCGGGTGAGTATTAAAATGACTTTCTGTGAACATGCAGGGTGGGGTGATGTAGAATGCCTTGGTAACCAACGGAACATTAGATGTGAATGCATCCAGTTGAGCGGATTCTGATGGTGCTGCTTTTCTCCAGTCCAGGACTGCTTGGTATATTTTTGTCTGAAGACCCAATGACTGGAGAACATGTATTTGTGAATGAGAGCCCAGCCGGTCCTCGTACGAGCGTTCTTAGACTATTCAGTTCCCCGCAGATTAGTGTCTTGTATAGGTGAAGTTCTGGAGATCTTCGTTAAGAGCGGCCGTTACTGTAAGGAAGCCCCTCCGCCGGCGATCTTGAGTGATCTGCTCCTAACTACACCTCTCGCAGAAGGGGCCGAGACTGTTTAACCCCGAGGATGACACTGAAGAGTGACTTGTGGATATTCCCAGATGATTGGGATTCTGTTCACCATTTTAACGTGTGTGTGTGTGTATATAATATACTTTATTCTGTAACTTTGGTTTATTTCAGACTTGAAGGAAATGTGTCTTACTGCTCTGGCAAACCTAACGTGGCAGTCTCGTAACCGGGATGAGCACCCAAAGACCATGTTTTCTAAAGATAAGGTACGGTACCCAGCGGACACCCAGAGTAAACGTAAACGCCTGACCTTGATACAGTTTGAGGGGCTAGCTCTCACGACCCAGACACCTCATGGAGATCAGGACATGCCACGGATTGCGCCAGCGTGTGATGTGATCACCGGTTTTGTCAGTGAATGTCCTTATGCGACTCGCTTATTGCTGCAAGAACAGGAAAATGCTCTGTACGGTGCGTCCGCTGAGGCCAGTACAACCATTGGTGTCTGAAGTCAGGCTATGAAAGGGCCTCATAAATCCCCCCCGCACGCTCTACTGCGGGGGGAGCACGCTCGGGAAAACGGGAGCTTACCGACGATACCCTACAAAACAAAAACCGACTTCTCTCACAATGTAAAAAAAAAAACCCCCACACTTCTCCACGGTATTAAATTCTTCTGAGTACCAGCTGAATTAAAAATAAATAAAAAAAATAACATTTGTCTCTAACTTGTGTATTTTTTTTTTCCTCTTTCTTCTGTATTTAAGGATATAATTCCATTTATTGACAAATACTGGGAGAGTCTGACCACCCGACAGCGACCTGGGAAAATGACCTGGCCGAATAGTATTGTGAAAACCATGGTACGCGTCCAAATTTGCCATGGCAACGCTTACTGTATTGAGCATTTTACCAATATTTTACCGCTATTTGCGGTGTAAACGCCGACGCACGCTGACGAACGTCTCCAGCGGCTGTAAGAACTGAAATCTGTTGGGATCTGCCCACCTAGTTGTGTAAACCGCTCATGATTCTTAGATCTTTTTGCTTATGTCCGCGATTTATGGGATTTAGAGCTGACGGATCGGCATCGTCCCCCCCCCGCCAGCCTAACAGGCTTCCAACGTCTTTACATGTTTTGAAATAGTTTATAATTACAGATTTATTTAATATACTACGTGTGTGACTGTCGTATATATCTGTCCGCTCGCCGCCTTAAACTCTCCTCCTCGTTTCAGACTAAGGAACGAGACGTCTTTTTAGTAAAAGAGCATCCTGATCCCGGCAGCAAGGATCCAGAAGAGGACTATCCAAAGTTTGGCCTCCTTGACCAGGTGAAATCACTTAGTTTACAGTAGTTTTTTTTGTTAACCTTTTTAAAGGAGATCAATGTTACTTGCGTCACTTTAACCCCTTCAATCCCAGGGGGTTTTGGTACCTCAGGTCCCTGAGCAATTTTGCCATTTTTTGCAGTTTGTCAGTTCAGCGATTTATTCTCCTTTCCTGTGAATAGTGTACCCATGTAAACTATATATGTTTTCAAGGAGAGATAGAGCTTTCTTTTGATACCATAGTTGGATGATTAGCTGAAAATTTAGGATGAGAAATTTACTAAAAACTAGCAAAAATGAGAAAAAAAAAAAACCTAATTTTGTTTTTATACATTTTCCCTCTGAATCCTCACAAAATTAGTGATGGAAAATGCCCTCCAAGTTTATCAATTCAGGTGTCCTAATTTTAGAAATCTGATATGGTGCGTACGTACCGGTACGTCCATAGGGGACTGAAGGGGTAAAGAACAAAGTTTTAATTGAAACTAATTCTAGTTTTCCATAGTGTTTTGAAAGCGACGTATGTTTATCACGTGTGTCTGTGTTCTAGTTCTGTTATCCAAGCCCAATGTACTAGACAGTAACAAAGTGTCTTGTGGTAAATAGAATGGCGCAGGTGATTCTTTATGGCAATGCCAGTGAAGTCCGTTCCCATGGACAGTCTGACCAGCTTAAGTCTGTGTGATTAAGACTGAGCCCTTCTGTTTACCCCAGCCAACCTTAGTCGGGGTGCAAATGACTAATATTCAGCTTCCGGAAAATATTTAGCATACAAAAGTGAGTACACGGGTGAGACAAATGTAATCTCACAACCTTTCCCCTCTCGAAACCTGTGACCCCCCCGAGATAAGGTGAAGCCCGAAGAGAGACAAAAAAGCCTACCTTTTCTTAATATGATACTTGATTACAGTGTGATAAACTTTGATATAATAAGAATTTTTTCTGTTTCAGGACCTCGGAAGCATTGGCCCAGCATACGAACAGAAGCAGAACAGCGCTGTATCCGCTGGAGGTGGATTAAACGGTAAAGAAACTTTTTTTTTTTTTTTTAAGCGTCTGAACCAAGAGGCTGGTACAGAGCAGGTTTACCATCTACCCTACTGGTGAAAACAACCTTTATTTAGCGTCTTAGACAAACTAAGCAGAAGAAGTAAATTGTGGAACACTTTAGTGTTAATCGGTAGCGTAAATATGTAAAGTTGGGTGAAGGAGATCACTGAAACCGGGGGTAAAAGCACTAACGTGGAGCGTCGGCTTTTAGGTTCTTCAGCAGCCAGCAGTTCTGCCAAAGGACGAGGAGCGAAGCGTAAGCAGCAAGACGGCAGCTCCACCAGCGCGGCCAAGAGGACGAGGAGGTACAGCCGACGACAATAAATGGGAATGGGTTTCAACGCTACTGTTACCTGCGTTTAAGCTAGATTTCACTGTTCTATGTATTCTTACTCTGTTCCTTTACCATTACTATGTCTACCTTGCAGCGACCCGCTCTTCTCAGCACAGCGCCTCCCTCCTCATGGGTATCCTCTGGAGCATCCATTTAACAAAGATGGCTACAGATATATCCTGGCGGAGCCGGACCCCCATGCCCCCGACCCTGAGAAGCTGGAGTTAGACTGCTGGGCCGGAAAGCCCATTCCCGGAGATCTATACAGAGCGTGTCTGTATGAACGGGTTCTCCTCGCTCTACATGACAGAGGTGAGGAGGGGGTGCCTGGTTAACAAACCCCTCGATCTGTATAGATGCAGAACTCCTTTTTCATGAATCCAACGTGTTGCTTTTCACAGCTCCGCAGTTAAAGATATCTGATGACCGACTTACTGTTTTGGGTGAGAAAGGCTATTCTATGGTCCGGGCGTCTCACGGCGTGCGGAAGGGATCCTGGTATTTTGAGATATTTATTGACGAGATGCCACCGGACACGTCTGCGAGGCTTGGGTGGTCTCAGGCTTTAGGTGAGGAGACTTTTAATGCTCTGTACGGATCGCGCTGTTTAGGGTATAATTGTTGAGTTATAATATGAATAATGTCATTTTGGCTTTTGTTCTGCAAGGGGATTCTTCCTTCAGTGGGTCTTTTTGGTTTTTTTTTGTTAAGGGCAGGACAGAGACCTCTGATGGCTGTTCTATACAATTCATCTTTCTTGTCCTAACTAGATTGCAAAGAAGTTTTATGGTGGAGCAAATCTGTTATTTTCCAGGAAACCTCCAGGCTCCGCTCGGCTACGATAAGTTCAGTTATTCCTGGCGTAGCAAGAAAGGAACCAAGTTCCACCAGTCGATAGGAAAACACTATTCCGATTCCTACGGACAGGGAGACACCCTGGGCTTCTACATTCGCCTTCCGGATAGCACAGAGACCGCGCAGGCGCTGCCTGACACGTATAAAGACAAGGTACGGCCGTTGAATGCTGCTCGCTATGGATATTGTGTCTTTTTAGGTGAAAAAGTGCTTCAATAATGCAAAAGTTATTTAATTTGTTTTATTCCCCCTCCTGTCTCTCGCTCGGTTGCTCCAGTATAGTATTTGTTAGCTTGGGGATTATGTTCTATGTAAAATTTTATTTTATTTTTTTTATGCAAGGCTTTGATCAAATTCAAGAGTTACCTCTATTTTGAAGAAAAGGATTTTGTAGACAAAGCCGAGAAGAACTTGAAGCAGACTCCAGGTAGCGAGGTGAGTGCAGGACCCCACTCACCCACTCGGGATCTTTTAACCAGGCCCGACGCGGTCACGTCGTAAGGACTAGTAATGGTTTCAGTGTCACCAGGGTACACACGGCGGAGGCTCGTGAACAATGTCATATTACTCGAGTAACAATTCCTAGTGTTTGTCTCGCTGTCCTATTTGTTGCCCTTACTGAGATGGGGGGTCTTGGGTTGAACATGGTGGGTGGGGGGATTGTGTGTTGAACATGAAGTGATTGTGCATATTGGACTAATGATCATTGTGGTTTATTTCATTGTCACCTCTGTGTGTTTGTCTTCTCAGATTGTATTTTATAAGAACGGAGTCAGTCAAGGTGTCGCCTATAAAGATATCTTTGAGGGCGTTTATTTTCCGGCCATCTCGCTGTATAAATGCTGCACTGTAAGTGTATATACGTTCACGCGTACGTTTCCATACTCTTCCGTGTACAGCTGTAACGTCTTCTGTGTTCCGTAGACTGTTGGCTTCTCATCAGAATTTTGAGGAACGTTTTTTCTTTTTTTATTTTATTTTTTTTCTCTCAAATACATTTAAGAAATTCTGTACCGTTTTTTTTTATATTTCATTAGTTTCTGTTTAATTTGCCCTTTTCTGTCCCATTTTAACCTCATAATGCTACAAGGATAGTTGTGCATGTGATATATGCCGCCAACTGGCACTGCTACTATGTAAAAGTGCAAACAATAAAGGGTCTTTCTGATGGGTATCTCACCCTAAACATATGTAATGTAATGTAATGTATCTGTTAGAAACCCACTTCATGTGTATAGCATGGTGCGCAGCCATCTTAATTTCCTTATCTCGCAATCTACATGATTTTTCCTCCCCATTATGTTCTCTCTTCCCCGTGCTTAAGTTGTCTGGTTCAGGCAGGCTTTGTAAGAGTGGGTGAAGAGAAAAGTGGGTCCGGATAGGGAACTGATGAGAGAATTTGACACAAGATGGGACTCCGATAAACTATTTAACTGGTGTGAAATATTAAAGAGAAAATATATTTATAATTCTGCTTTTCCTCTAGGTTTCTATAAATTTTGGGCCGTACTTCAAATACCCTCCAAAAGAAAAGTCGTTCCGTCCTGTGAGTATCTCCTTCATAAAAATCGGCTTTATTGCACAGATTTGCATCTTGACGCTAGGTTTTCTTGCCTCGCTGTGGCTTGTCTGGATACGCTGGTTTAGTGTCTAAAGCTCGTTCTGCTAAAGTCCTGACCCCATCTCTGAATCCCCTTGCAGGTGAGCGACATGGCGTGGAAGGCTGTGGTGGAGCACACTCTAGGAGATGTCCTCTACCACGTGGAGACTGAAGTTGACGGCAGAAAAAGTCCTCCCTGGGAGCCTTAATTTCCCCTCATCCCCAGTGTTTACGTTTCTAGTAATCCAAGAGCGTCACTAAACTATAATGGAAGCGCGGCAGAAACCCAAAGTTTTATTTTGTATACTTGAATGGTCATTGATGTTCCTTTTCCACCTATGCCTCGTATCGTTACTACATGGTCAGTCAGGCAGGGTTGAGGCTCGTTTGGGGCTCTCAGCGTTAGATGTGTTTCCCAGGACTCTATGCTTTCGCAGTACAAGGACTTGGCCCTCTCTTACCGTTCGTGATCATAACTCGGCGCCAGCCAAGCGACGCTGCCTCATCAATCGTATCATTCACTAAAGCAGGAGGTTGCGGGAGGCTTGTGCTTTCAGCATACAGATTTCACTATGGATTGTGAAGGGCCATACCTGGCAGGTTTCTCTAGCGCGTAGGGCCAAGTTGGCCCTGCATAATTTTAGCTAGTGAGGTTGCTTTCACGAAATCTCGCTGATTTAGCTGGATAATTATACGAAGGCAAGCTCTTCTTGCTGAAATAGGGTAATAGAACTTGGTCCTGCCTGATTCGTAGTCATTACTCATTGTGACTTAAGCCCCCAACTTCCAGTATCGCTTATAGATCCTGCTTGTATCTAGTTACATGTGAGCTAATCTTGTTTTTCCTAAGAAAAGAATAAAAAAAAAAAAAAAATGCATTTTGACACTGTCATTAAGGGGTTAAACAAAACTACAGATCTCCTGCAACCTCGCCTGCTTTAGTGAATAAACCCCAAAACCTGTCCGCTAACAATGAGAGGTTCCTGATGTCATTATACATAAATGAAATAGTATTCCCTCCCGTATTCCCGAGTATATCGGCGTTGTGTGGCCTGTTAAAGCCCTTGGACGCACCGATGGGGTGAATTGTAACTCCGTCCCTGCTGCTGATCACAGGGCTTTATTCCAGTTCATGGCTTTGAAAATTGACTCATTTTCCCTCACGCTCCCTAGTGCCCCTCTTTCTTTTTTTTTTTTTTTTCTTTCTTTTTATTTTGTTACCATAAGAATTAAAATATCTGTACTTGTGCTCTGATTTTGATAGTATATCCCTCATACAGTCTATATGACGATTGGCCTTCATTTCAGTTACACTCAGAGGCAGAGACTCTTGGCGATAAGTGTTATAATCGATGGGTTGGTATTGAATGTTCTTCCCGAGTGCCAAGTCCTTCATATACGTCCTCCAGCTATGGAGCTCCTGATGTGATGAAGAAGCTTTGAAGCCATAAATGGGCTTCCTGGTCATTACTGGACGTTGACCTGAGCTGTATCGCTAAAAAACAATGGTTCACGGATGTAAGATATTGTTACTCTGCTAGGATTTTTTTTTTTTAATAAAATGTTTTTACTTATTTGTGTGACTTTGATTTTATCTACATTTGCAGCATCATACAGGAGTCTAAACTGATCTAACTATATCTCTCTCTCTGAAAAAGCTTACTCGTTGGACCCTTCACAATGCATAGTGTAATCAGGGAGTTGAAGTTTGGCAACTTCTTGAAAAATTTACAGGCGGTTTTAGGTGACAAATTTTCAGTGTGTGTATATACCGTATTTGCTCGATTATAAGACGACCCTGATTATAAGACGACCCCCCAAAATCTGAATATTAACTTAGGAAAAAAAGAAAAAGCCTGAATATAAGACGACCCTAAAGGAAAAAAGTTTTACCAGTAAATGTTAATTCATGTAAACTATTTTTTTAAATAAAAGCTATGATTGAGAAAAATATTTTTTTTGTTTTTATTTCCTTGTATTTTCCAACCTGTCCCCCAGTTACGCACATCTGCCCCCAGGCTTGCCACACCAATATGGCACTGTGGCCCATGATATGCCTTTTAACCCTCTATATGCCACTGTGCCCCATGGTATGCCTTTTGACCCCCTATGTGCCACTCTGCCTCCAGAAATGCCTTATACCCCTATATCCCATTCTGGCATTTAGGGGGTTAAAATGCATATTATGGGGCAGAGTGGCATATAGGGAGGTATAAGGCATTTCAGGAGGCAGAGTGGCATTAAGGGAGTTAAAAGGCATTGTATAGAGCACTCTATAAGGCATTTCAGGAGGCAGAGTGCTCTATTAAATGCCCCCTTAACGCCACTCTGCTTCCTGAAATGCCTTATAACTCCCTATATGCCACTCTGCCCCATAATATGCCTTTTAACCCCCTAAGTGCCAGAGTGGCATATAGGGGTATAAGGCATTCCAGAAATGCCCTATGTCCCCCATTTAACACACACACGCACACACACTTACCGGTGCTTCCAAATTCCTGCTGTATTGCCGGGGCAGCGGGTTGACGTCTCCTTCCGCTGCAGCCGGAAGGAGGTGGAGTTGGCAGCGGGGGGTTGTCTGCGTCCGTCGCGGATACCTTTCCCGGCTGTCAGAGATCAGAGTTCCGGCACCTGTGCGGGGAACTCTGATTTCTGACAGTCGGGGAAGGTATCCGCGACGGACGCAGACAACCCCCGCTGCTAGCCACACCTCCTTCCGGCTGCAGCGGACGTTGTCTACGCGGATCGTGTAGACTTCAACCCGCTGCCCCGGCAATACAGCAGGAAGCACCGGTAAGTAAGTGTGGGGGGGGGGAGACAGGAGGATCCAGGTCCCCTGCAGCGGTGCGGGGGATCTGGATCTTAGTCTCATAATCAGACCTCTATTTGAGGTCTGATTAGAAGACGACCCCGATTAGAAGACGAGGGGTATTTTTCAGAGCATTTGCTCTGAAAAAAACCTCGTCTTATAATCGAGCAAATACGGTATATATATATATATATATATATATCTATATAACCCTTATGTAGTGTCCTGCAGTGACTGGCGTTCCTACACTATAACCCTTTAAAAAGGATTATATTTTCTTATAGGGGCTACTCTTGGGAACTATTGGCTGAAAATAATTGGTGGACCAAACATGATAAATCTAAAGTCCAGTTAAACATTGTAAAAATAAGCTGGTGGTGTAAGAGCTTTTGTTCTTGGGTCATGGTCGGCTGTGGGATCCACGCATCTATGTTTTTCATAGCCATGGATTATGGCTATTAAGCCATGTAAATAAGTATGCCTGATTAGGCTTCTGTGATTGCTTACGAGCTTCCACCTGCTGCGTCTTACTTTATTATCCGCAAGAATAACTGTTACTTATCTTTAGTAAGAAATAAAAATCAGACATATGCCATGAGACACTTTTTATTACAATTATTTGCATTAATACAGGAGTTTATCGTGTACAATGTATAGGAAGCGGCTTTGATGTAGCCTCGCTTGGTGGAGTTTGCAGAATATGTGGGTTATAATCCTACTTAAGTTCCAAATGTACGGGTTTTGTAGCCAGATGACTGGATGCGTCTGCCGCAAGAGTTGTTTTAACACTCCAAAACTTTGTGTGCTCGTAAAAACTGCTGACCCTGAGGCTATTCATGTAAAGTATTTGAGGACGATGGGACGTGATCGTCGTTCCTGTACATTCAGATACTCCGTTAGTGAAGACTCACAGTGGACACTTGATTAAAATATGAGTATTAATATCCTTCTACAAGTTAAATACATACATAAATAACAATCGTATTCTTTAACTCTTAATCCTGTGAGGCATAAATATTAAATAAAATAGAATAGCATTCTCTTCTCACAAGTGGCTCAATAAATATATACTTTAAAATAAAAATGATTTTATAAATAATACAATGTAAATAGCAAATTGATTTCATATATAAATGTAGGAAATAGGTCAAAACGCTATGGCCTGTTTGGCGGGTTTGCGTTTTGCGTTATATTTTTAATCTGACTGCTAGCGTTGGATAATTTGCATATTTTAAATAGCAGTCCCTAATATGGCCAGCAGGGGGCGATGGTTAACGGCGGGTATGAAATATGCTTTTGGAGCTACAATAAAAATTCTAGATGGTGTGACGATACAGAACCCGCAGCTAATTAAAAATGTGTCGCACATTTACACCTGAAGCAAAGTATTGTATGGAGCGAGGCATCTGTTTGATCCAGGATAACGTCATTTACAAAGCAGCACAAACTACATTAAAATAATACGTTGCTACTTGGTGCCCTGTGTTCCTCACCTCTAAATCACAACATTTCAGGAATTATACGTCAATCTGCAATATACAAGACATTGGAACATAGAAAACCCTTTACAATGTAAAGTCACAGGGTCAGCAGTTATAATCTGTATGTATATAGCTATATCAAGCTTTTGATGTTAAATGTAATCATCAGTACAAGTTCTGGAGATAGCGTCTATAAAAGGTAGAATATTTGGGCAACAAAACAGCTAAATAGCCAAATAAAGATACAGGTAGGGTATAGAATTTCAGGAGGTGCTACACTTTCCATAGCGTCATCCAAGTTTTAACTAACGCTGAATCGAGGGTAACCTGAAAATCTGCCCCGTTGAATTGTCTGGAGAGAAAAAAAACATAGCATGTCAACCTTGATGAGGTCAGACTGGATCCTAATGTAGTTAATAGCGATAATAGTGTAAAAACAGAGCCAAAGCCAACCAGATGGTTAACCTTCTTGGCTACAGCTTTCCTAGAGGTCATTTGGAGTACTGGAAATGTACTATTCTCCCGGATCATTCAGGAAAAACACATGTTGAGTTTGGAGAAGGAAAGTCAGGTCCTAGCAGAGGGACATAGTAGGGTGCGTTGCTGTGACTCTACAACGGAGATGTTTGGCGAAATCCACTTGCGTCTGTGACAAAACCTGGTTGATGAGAGACTTTGGCAGCCACCCCTGGAAAAGAGAAGACGAATACAGCTAGGTTAGTTACCTTAACCTCCGTGAAGGTATTAAACCTTACTAACAACCCCGCTAATGGAGAATGTCTCCATAATAACACAGCTTCCTAATATATTCCATAATTGTGCCTCCCTATAATCAAATGGACCCCCAAGTACCACTAATATCCCAAACATTAAGGATAATTCTGTTTGCGCACAGGTGAGTCAGTGTCAAAGAACGTTATACACAGGTTTAGAACTCCGAGAATTTAGACAAAGACTTCTTTCAACCTATATTAATAGGTTACTCATTCTAACTGTCCAACTGCGCTCCTCAGGGGTGGTCATCAAAACCGACACCATTGGGGACTCTTCAGAGCTAAGGTATCATTGGAAAAGAGCCACTGGACTTCAATTTAACAAATTGGCATAGTACAGACTTTCTCAATATATTTCTCTACATTGTGTCCTGCAATATGAAGACAGCATTTATTTTCACAAAAAAACTCTGGATCATGAGCTCAACATTAAACTGTTTTAAATAGGAATTCTTTCCCAGTATTTGCATCGTGTTCCATTCATTCACATGTGTCATATATGTATATTTAATACATACCTTTAAATCAATACTGAGTAGCCAGGTTAGTTTGGTCTTTGAGTGATCTTCAACCAGTGGATGGAGTACCATACATGTGGGACCATTCTCTGCCCTGGGACAAATACAATATACATGTTTAAAGTTGTACCCTCTAAAGTAGTAGTGTTCAATATAGTTTTTAAGGACCCACCAACAACGCAGGTTATTAGATCCCATCACCTTTGTACGGGTGGATCAATTCATTGCTCCGTATAGTAGTAATGAGCTTACCTAACGTATCCCTTCTGTTCTGGCATGCCTCCAAATCGTGTTGACATACCGGCAAGGATGCAGGTAGACCCTCTTCTTTTGCTGCACCTAATGCTTACAAAGTCCCGCGGCCCTATAATGTTTCCAGCCGTCTCTGCTGCCTTCTCATGCGTTATCATGGTGTCCTTCCCTATCTTCTGCAGGATCTGCAGGAAGAACAATAATAATATTGTAATTAAGCTTAATAATAGCCAACGAGGAACACATTAAAGCCCCCTTATGTCTTGTTTAATGCAGAGGTCAAATGCAACAAGTCCACAAAGGTTTCTGAAAGGCTTGCTGGAAAAGACCAACTTAAAGGTCTTCATCACCAACATGGCAAGGAACTTGGCCAGACATTAGTTTATCTTATCGACAAACTGAGAAAAAATAAAAACCAGGAACACAAGGTCTCTCATAAAAGGTCATAATTATTGTTGGGTTACAACAGCTAAAACTGATCCAATGTTTCAGACATCAGCAATTATTAAACTGGACTCTCAATCAATCTCCAAGGTAGACCAAGTACTCGTCAACAGAAAAGTGAAACATCAGCGAAGAAAGACTATTGGGACATAACGGAAAAATAAATTATCTTATGTTTCATGAACTACAAGGAAAACCTAATAAGTTTGAAATTAAAGCTAGACTGTATGTACTGTTAACCCCCATAACATAAGCCTATAACGTCCTGTTGTGACCTTGTTCTCAACTCAGACCTGACAGAGCCACAACCGACATTTTTTAATGGAACCCTTAACACATTGGCATGCCTATTGGCATTGATACCTGTTTTGAATTATTATAAACAGCTGTAAATTACCTTAACTTCTTTGACATTGGGGTTCCACTCTCCCATTTGCTCCATGTTGTCCACGAGTTCTTTGTAAACATTGTCCAAGGGCTGGTCTACCACTGCTTCTAGCTTGAAGACCTTACCAATGTCCGGGAGGACTTTGCTTAGAACTTTATCTCCGTTTTTCTGCAGACATTGAAAAGAAATTAGCGTAAAATATCAAACGATTCTGAGGTATCTGGAGAAAAGCTTGCAAGGCTACTGTTAGGGTTGGGTCACTGGAAATTTGGGCTACGTCGCAAGGTTGGGGGCGCATTGATCAGGATCAGGAATGCGATAGTATCATTGATATTGCACTAACATTTTCGGAGGTTTCAAAATAATATCAATCTCCTTTTGTCAAACCCAAAGTCCAATTTCTTACAGATATACGAAATGTATTGCTCTAAATTATAAAGTTGACATGGGGTTGGAATTATGAATAAAGTATAATACCGCCACAATCTCTGTTTTCCATCCGTCCTGCTCTCCAAGGATGCTCATGGCCTTCTTTAAGGCCTCCTCACCCTGTGTGATGTAGGACATCTCAACGTCATTGTAGAGCTTCTCCTCAAGTCTGGAACCTTTGAAAGATAGTTGGTTGTTAAGCAAGAAAACATGGTTTCCATGGTGATAACGAGCACATCTTCTGTAACTATGTGTTTTCATTCACACCTATTTAGGGACAGACAGACGCCAAAAACATGAAGACGTTATGCTAACATGTAGATGGAGACTTCTAATAACTTACTCAATAAAGAGCTTCGCCTTCTCACTTGATTAAGCCATTTACTGGGCCCAGGCCCAACTAAAGCCAATTTCTCAAGTTCGTGTGACAGCGCCACAGCAGCAGTTCGTCTAAGGCCTGGGGGAAAAAAATTTAAGAACGGTAAAACCTTCATTCAATAACTTTTTTTTTTAAAACACTAGATACATTGGTACATTTCAGCTTTATTCCAGTGATGTGCATCGGTTTAAAAAACCAAAAAGACTTTCCAATTTATTTATTAGACTAATGCACATATCAAAAAGTCCCGTCACGGCTTTCAGGTGTACCAGGTTTTTCTTTTGACCTCTTTGATCTCAGTGGAGGTTGTATGAGGCTTCAGTGATGGACCTCCGATAGTTTGGTAATTACAAAATAGACCAACAGGGGGTATATTTTGGTTAAAAATCACACAATAAATGTACAGCTACGGCATCAGTAGTGTCGGAATATTTTAGCACAGGGCGCACCTTACTCGCCTCATTAGTGCCTGATCATTTCTAAATGTTGAGTAAACAGAGACATAATCCTCATAATCCCAAAAGTCAGCATGGGTTAGAATGTTCTTTTTTAATATAATATTGAGTAAAGATGGAGTTTGCAGAGTAACCGTTTCCATTCCCTGGCTTGGTTATGAATAATGAACCCCCAGGGGTTTCTGCTCCGGTTGAGTGTTGCCTTTCCTAGCTGGACTTCGGTTGACATCAGAAGCACCATACGTGAAGCTAGAGCATCGCCACAAATACAGACGCATTTCGCTGTTTATGCATGTTTTGTAATAGTGTTTACCACCATTTGTAGAGTAAATATTTGCATGATTATGTCAGGCCCAGCGTAACGTTCTGATGTTCCTATTTCCAAGTCGTGAGAGCAAGTTTTGAAAATAGCAAAGGGTCAGGAATAGGCACCTAAAAAGTATCTAAACAGTGGGGGTACAATCAGTGGGAAATAAATTCCAAATAATAATTCAAAAAACAAAAAAGAGAGGTAAAAGAGTAAAATCTCTGTTTATTCTTAATTAAATAAAACAAAATTCATATAGAGCAGAAGTGGGAAGTCAAGTTATCCCGAATATGAGCAAATAATGAAAAGAAGGGGTTCGATTAGGGTAGTGAACCCCTTTTCATAATTATTTGCTCATACTAGGGATGATGATCTATACGAATTTTATTTTATTCAGTTTATAATAAATGGTGATTTTAGCAGTCTCTTATCCCCCCTCGTTGTTGTTTTTTGAATAAAGTGACTAATTATGCATTTTTTTGTGACAAATATTACATATATATTCCTTGTAACTGCACGACAATAACTAAAAGACATAAAAGTATGGTGGGAGTCCCCTACTGAGGGTGGTCAGATATCCCGATGTATGGGAGACGGCTTCTGTTTGTCTCAAGAATTGTCTAGAAAAGCCTCTTAAGCATAAAAATAATGTATATTTCACATCTTCTGCTTTGAATACCATGCGATGGAAGAGCCATGCAATAAAGACTTATTGAATATTGCACTTAAATAATATATCATCGACAAAGAACTAAAAAGAAATACCTACTGTCAAGAGTATCCACATTCCACCCAGAGGGACTTTAAAATAATATTGGCAGCTATGTTTATGGTACTTATATATAATTGCATAAAAACCTGGTTAGTTTAGTATAGTTAAATCTGTTAGCTTACAGAAAAGTCGCCTTGACGGTTTAACTATGCATTATACAGGGCCAGTTTAACCCTTCATTTAGGACAGACTTGCCAGAGCCAGCCCTTCGTAATGCAAAACGAGTTGAAACTTGCAGCTTTCTTGCAAACACTCAGTTTAGTAAATAAGCCCCTCCAATCCCCAAGCATCAGGTATAGAATTAAATGTTTTAATACCCCTGCCTATTGAGAAGGATGTAGATGAGCGGAACAGCCACTGATCAGAGGTGGTAGAGGCTAATACAGTAAGGGAATTTAAACATGCATGGGATAGGCGTACGCTCCCGAATCTAAGATGAGACCAAATATTCCAGATGATCGTTCCATACAGCAAAGCCCAACAGAGGACAGCACGTTTTATATATTCACAACATGGTATATAACAACATTCAATAGTAACTGATACGCCATGCACAAAATGCCACTGACACCAGGTTTTAAGGATGTCCCTGCTTGAACATAGGTATATTCTATAGTTTAGCAAACATCACAGAATTAGATAATTTACCGGTCATGTTGCGAAGATGCCTGTACGATATCCCAGCGCAGAGTTTGAATGTCGCCGGTAACATGTCTTGGATCAGATTTCTGTACTGGAGGAATTCAGCAAGATAAGAAGAAGGAACCCCAGCTGCGTCCGTAGGTTCTATGGATGTGATCTTTAGAAGTCAGGAATCCGATGCCTTTAGATGGTTGAAATATCTGGATATATATGATAGTTGGGTTATTCTCGCTGGTTTATGTATGCGTTTATAGCTGATCAGGATCTGGGACTTCTACGTCTGAAGGTCCACTGCCGGTCGGCTGTATGCGTGATGTCTCTCGTTGGGTAGGGTATCTTCAAGGGTTCCACTGCCGGTCGGCTGTATGCGTGATGTCTCTCGTTGGGTAGGGTATCTTCAAGGGTTCTCTGTAAGCGGCGTCTCAAGCTGGTCAGGATGTGTGAGCTCTGTGAGTATATTAGATCTTTAAAGCTGGTCAGGATCCAGGATTCTGTTTAAATCCTCCAGTCTGAAGGATGCTCTACAGGAACGAGCCAGATAAGGACATCACATTATTTAGTGGAGGCCACAAGGAGCAAGGACAAGGGCTGAACAAATATGTCAGCTGATGATTAAATTGTGATACAGCACTGGAGGCGAACATGAGGCAATCACCAGTTTAAGGTTAACTATTATAATGCCAAGATGCATCAGACATACGTATATCCATAGAGATCAATAGGAAATAGGAAACACCACTATTTGATGGCAATATTTTCCCGGTTCAGAACTAAACCAAAGTAACCATCAGCAACATAGTTGCCCCTGGCAAGTGGCTCAAACCCTCCAGCCTCTCTGCAGCCACCGTCCATGCTGCTGATATTAGGATATGACATCATAACTCAACATCCTGCCTTTAAAGGGCATGTGGTGCCGGAGAACAGAATGCTATGGCGGCTGTGCAAGTTCTTTGCAGTCCTCCATAGTGTAAATAGGGCGGTTGGGATGATCAGAGATCTCCCTTCAAACTGGACCATCATGGAGCCTAAAAAGGTGATTTGAGATGGAAGGGGAGCAACTGGCCCCTAGGTCTCTCCAATTTGAGACCACTAGAAACATACATTTAGACTGAGTGATCCTCCCCAATGTTGGTTTTTTGACTGGTGAGACACCAGTACAGGTTACAGGATATGTTTTTTAGTTAAATAAAATTATTTTTTTACAGCAGTTTTTATTTGGAAATTTGTACATTTTTCTTTTAAAATTCTTTGAGTTCCTGGCCTCTCAGAAGCGAAAACACATTGGACATAGTCCAATTTAAAAAAAAAAAAAAAAAGGATGTTAAGAAATTGGAGAAAAATGTAAAATAAATTTAACTAAAACTCACAAATTGAGTACAAAAACCTCTTGATGGGATTCTCTTGGATAATTGTGTATAAATTATTAGGTGTTTTAAGACATTCTAAAAAAGAAGAACAATTGTTTTTTCTTAGGAAGGGATTGAGAATGAGAAGAGGTCAACCACCAGGATTAAAATATATATATATATATAGCACAGGGGTAGAAAGAGGTACCCCACACACACAATATTTTGCCCACTGACCCTGTAGGGCAATTTGGTACATGAAATTAGGGGCAACTTAAGGGAAGTTTTGAAAAATGAAGGTGATTTTAACTGAAACAGATAAAATAAGTAAGGGGAGAAACGATGGAAACCAATGAGTGGAAAAGGTAAGCTTGGACTTTCCACTTGAAAACTCAGGCATTGAAGACGTTGTGGATTTTATGGATGGTGGAGAAAATTGCACTTTGAAGAATTTCTGGGTCAGAGTGTTCTGTGCAGCAAATTACAACAAGTCAATAACTAAGTCTGAGCCTTTCCAGATGGGTGAAGGGTAGACTTGATAAGCCAATTGGTTCTGACCTACTAAGTCCTGTGATTCAATTAATGTATTTGTGTAATGATGTCAGAATAAAGCATCAGTGAAGATCGGTAGGTTTAGGGCACATGGTGGCTAAACATCAATTGAACAAACCCCACAAGAATAAACATCATGTAGCTCAGTGACAATAATATATTATAAATGTACAATAATCATCGAAGTGCTACTGTAAATTTAATCAATATTCATCTGTCAAGTCAATACAAGATGTTAAGAGGGCTGCCTCTATCTTACGGAGTTCGGAAGAATAAAAGGTGATTTGGGGAGAAATTGTGAAGGTTGGGTAAATTAAATAGGGGAGAAAATAGATAATCTTTGTAGGTAGAAGATTGAGCACCACCCATCCTACCCAAATGCATGACAGGACAGGACATTTGGCAATGTGGGTTTAGATGGGTATAATGGTTTTTAATAACGTGTATTATGATCTTAAATAATATAAAAGAAATGGTATGGACTGACTCATCTGATCAATGGCAGATGAGTCAAGAAAGTGTTCCTTGAGGCTCTTTGAAAGGAACAATCTGAGTGTATCTGTGACACATGGGCACATTGTGCAAGTGAAAGAGTCACTATGTTTCGTCGGAACAAAACGTGAAGGAGCCAGGAGACACCAGAGCCAAACTAATCTACAGAGCAGGGCTTCCTTCTGGTTGATCTGGTTGCTAATTGGCCTGTTCTCCATGGCGTCACTTAATCTATTAGGTCCTTATAGATAACGTTTCTGTACCTCTGCTTATATGCTTCATCACATAAAACTAGATCCAGTGATCCACTATGGCTCCTCCAAGCACTTCCGCTTCACACCCAACCCTTCACGAGATATGAAAGCACTTGCAACCCCGGCTTCAATGAAAGCGGGTACCTGCAATCGCAACGGGGTCTGAGAAACGCCGCCTGGTAAAACCTGGCAGAAGGTTTCCAGACTTATCTGTGCCGTGGGATCTTGTATCAACTTACTGCTACAAAAGAAAAGCAGCCTTTGATAAGCTAGAATCACAAGCCAGCTATACAGATCCCAACGAAATTAACACATTGTCTAGACTGGATATATCTTCTAATAACATAACAAGTTTTATAACAAAGGTCATATAAAGATTTTTGTACCATAGGTCATATTTTTTTTTCCACCAACACACAAAGAGTTGCTTTAGATTTTCCCAGAAGTGCCTGGTCTCCTGTTCATGGAAACGGAGATGGTAAAGCTCATAAGAACGTAGATGCATGGCATCCTTTGGCTATTTGGCCAATCTACTCAAATTCGACAACTGGTGAAGAAACCACTACTTGGGGAAAACAAAAGTCCAACTAATCTTAATTACATAGAAAAATGTTGTTTTTTTACATTTATTTTTGGGAGAATTCTGGATTTTCCTTCTGAAACAGTCGAGTTGACTGGTAGAAATACACATTATTTAAACAAACGTCTAAATACCGACACGTATACTGATTTTAATAGTAATACAAAATCTCATGTTAAGAAAATATAGGCTTAAGTAACATTGAGTGATAAGATTCAAGGATAAAATAATATTTGTGAGATGAGCAATGGTTCATAGTCCACGTACATCATCATTGCTTTCCATGACGTCAGTTCTTCCCCCTGTGTTGACCTCGACCCTGTAAAAAAATTGGATCGGATGTCTAAAAACGACATACTGGAAAAATCTCAAAGCTTGTTTTTGTTTCCCGTCATACTTTAAGTAAATTTTGAAGCCTATGTTGTTTTAAAGTGTCTGAGATGGAACATTCCGAGTATTTTTAGATTTTTTACAGAGAGGGATAATTACCGGTACCTTTGATTTTTGAGATCTCATTATAAATGTTATAAATGCTCCTAAAAGTTTTTTTTTTATTTATTTATTTGTTTATTTATTTATTTACACCACTTACTATCATTCATGGTTCCTAGTTTAATGTTTTAGAGAATTGTAAATGTGGAATTAATGTTGATGGTTTGTGTGTGAACACCAAGTGGCTTCTCCAAAAGCAGCCTAGTAGACCGTGAGACGCCGGTGACTGCAGATGACAAATGATAAGGAATAAGGTATAGAGGGTCAGGCAAATAAATTGCCTTGTCCCGGCTGACAGAGAGAATCTGCAAACTACACCTGAAAGCTGGAAACCAAGGGACAGGTGATGTATTTTATTGATAATAAAAAGAATAAGATACAGAGGACAGTAGCAGATAGTATAACGCTAACAGGACCGTGAAGACACCTAATAGCAAGCACTGAATAGGAGGTCTAACATGACAAGTTAGTAAGTAAATGAGAAGATTATGGAAAAAACTGAACGCAATGAAGCAATCGGTCTCGTTCTGTTTGCACCTGATGATTCCCAACTTCTCCGAGACTTTCTCCTTTGTTGCCAACATTGATTGAATTTGTCCATAGGTTGTATGTCGCCCCAGTAGAGGACTGGCAGATCGTTTCCTCGTTTAATATAATAAATTTACCATTGCTTTTGGTTTTCCTGCCTCTTGGTCTTGGCTTGATGTGTCTCGGCTTGATGTACAGCTTTGCGTTTCAGTAGTTTTTCATTCATGGACACCAAAGTTCTGGTTCGCCTGCTCATAAGCCTTTAAGTTGGACTACTGGATAGGACTGGAGTTAGAATATTATGCTGACCCAGCAAAGCCAGATGCTGCATTGTCTGAGAACATAATGTCTAGAATCTCATATCTTGCAAACTGTGTTTTTAATTTTTTGATTCATATTTTGGATCTGGTAACCTTTGAGTAATCCACTTCCCAAAAATCCACTTAACCATCAAGTGAACAAATCCGTACCAACTTTTTTTGCCAAGGTCTGTCTGGAATCTAATGTGGAATCTCTTGGTTTGGTTATCTTCCAAAGAACCATAAAAAATGTTCATTATAAAGCTCATTTTACGCATCCCTCCCGTCGGGGGTGAGTCCCGCTACGTCGGCAAGAACACCCACTGGCTGCGTTCCTGCAATGGGGGGCTCCGGTTAGCCTAGGTAAGGGTTTCAGCAGTAAGTAGGTCTATGCCTGGACAGTAACAGAGAAGTCAGATTTCTGAAGTGATGGCAACATACGCTGCAACCTCTTTGGGGCATTTAGTAACACATCCTTGTGAATACTTTTAAGAGGTTTATGATCCGAATGCACTATTAGAGGTCGGCCATATGTATCCTTCCCCATCATTCTGTTGTTGTCAGTGTTTTCACACCACACCACACCACAAGGTCCTTCTCTGGGTTGTAATATTTTAAGACCGCCATTTGATTGCATTATGGACTCAAAGGTTGTGTTCTGTACCTCTCTCCATTTCCATATTGCATGTTTGTGTGTCGTTGTCTCCGTGGTTCCCATGGCCTTTACCTTTTCTGGGTCTACTTTTAAGCCTTGAGATGTAAGTAGATGTCCTTTTAGTTTGATGGATTTTTTTCCAAGTTGAGTTTTTTGTCCTAAATCTTTCTAAAAACCAATTTCATTTTTTTGAATCATGTTCCTGTATTGCAGCATACACATACACGGGAACTTTCTGGCTACCCGGAGCCCTACCCTTGTAGGATGCCGGTGGGCAATCCCGTAGACGTCACTGGACTTATTCCCTTGGGCATTCAAAGCCACCAATATCACCAAAACAGGGTTACAAATCTTGTCAAGTATGTTAGATTTCTCATCCAACTCTACATGCCAAAATCCATATTTTACCTCACATACATTGAATGTTTTGGTCTTTTTTGACAAATATGGTAAAATATCCACAATTGAAGGCTTGTATGGTATGTAACTCCAAAAGTGCCTGGCTGCCACACGGTTCTGAGTGGAAACCCATTGCCATGATGTTATGAAATTGCACTTGCTTTAAATGAATTGCCTGTTACGTTCGCTTGTCAATTTAATTTTGCATTTATCCGCAGGTTTTAGAATGTTCTGATGAAGTTTGCAGCTGATAGTTGGACCACAGTTACATTTTCTGCTTTGGGTTGTAACGGCATCCACATTATATCTTGAAAACTGCCCGGGTCTCTTTCCTGTGTAACCGCGTGCATCTTCATTTTTGTCCGTTTGCATTCTAGCTGACAATGTCCGCTCTCTCTCCAGTTTCCATGGTTTTACTAAACAGAGAAATGGTTTACTCACAATGTTCTCTGCTGTATTCCAATAGGGGTTCTTTAGGGGCAGGTGGCACGACGCAGGGTAGGCCTCAGTTTCTGTGCTATAGCGAGGGTGACCACATTTGCTCCCCAAACAGCTAAACAGCACCATCTTTAGACCAACACGGCAAAACGGTGCCATATTGGTCCCCAAACAGCTAAACAGTTCCATGTTTGTCAACAGCTTCCCAGTGCCATATTTGTCACTAAACAGCTTCCTATAGCCATCTTTGTCCCAAGTTTCTTGTTGCCAACCATGTCCCCAAAAAAAGCTTCCCATTGCAAACCATGTCCCCAGTTTGCCGACTTACCTGACTGAAATCTTCAGAACACTGGACCTTGCTTGATCCCTCCATGTGCCCCGACACCTTGCTGGTTTCCCACTGCAACACTGGCACCACTCAAGAAGATTATTGAGCGACGCTGGCAGCGTTCCACAAACATTACTGAGTGGGGCTGGCACCGCCAACAATTCATTTTCCCGGATTAAGGGTGCC
Organism: Sceloporus occidentalis; assembly: GCA_023333645.1. Taxonomy (NCBI): domain Eukaryota; kingdom Metazoa; phylum Chordata; class Lepidosauria; order Squamata; family Phrynosomatidae; genus Sceloporus; species Sceloporus occidentalis. Next base: position 1,815,344 of record JALMGF010000174.1, on the reverse strand, counting down.
CAGGCCCAGGGATGTGAAGTCCCATCGTGGGACAGTCCCGGCAAATCCAGGACATGTGGTCACCCTAGCTACAACCATACCTGGACACTTTCTGGCTCCAGCTACCCAAAGCCCACCTTGCGGAATGCGGGTAAGAGGTCCTGCTGACGTCATGGGACACAAGCCATTTTTGAAGGGGAAGAGGGAGGGGAGTGTGGAGTGGCGCAACACCGCTCCCGCGACCCAGAGCTTCCCCCATAGTGATGAAGAGAACCAGAGTGTTCTCAGGCATGGCTATAGCTTCCTCCAGTTCCAGTTTATCATCCCACCCCTATCGCCATGTTTTAGATGCCTCATGATCCACCAACTGCTGTACACCCTTTGATGATGAAACCAACTCCTTTATTGCACGGCACTTTGATAACCAACATACTGGATTCTCCATAGGGCAGAATAGATTTTTACCTAGATAGGCGGTAGCCCCAATGGCTAATTCATGCTGTAATGTACCCATTTTGACACCGGACTATTTTACAACATCCATTGATGGGGTCTACATGCTCTGAATAATTTTAGCTGAAGCCTTCAAGCTGAGCATGCGCTTGTGAGGAGTGCAGGGCTGACTATTCAGCTCTGAGATCTTTGCTTTCATTCATGCGCACTCTGGACACAGGGCCTGATGGTTTATGACAATATCAAGAGAGATCACAGCTCTCCACGCTGTGTCACCAGGGACAGAGTGTGTGTAGGATGTAGTGGGACAGGGCCCTCTGGAATTTGATTTAAATATGGCTCTGAATATCAAGACAGATGGCCATCCATCTGCAGCCTTCTTACTACTTACAAATGAAAGTTTTAGTTTATAGTCTACCTCTGTGTAGTTACGACCAAAAACCAATAAATGTTTTCACAGCAGGAAACATGGGCAGATCTGAATGGTTCTTATCTGCCATCAGATTCTATGTTTCCATGTTAGACGTCACCTCCATACCTGGGAACTTCTGAGCTCTGGCTACCCGGAGCCTTCCCTTGCGGGCCGCGGCCAGGACTGCACACTGACGTCAGCGGTTGGTGGGCGGATCCGATGATGTCAGTGGGTGGATCTGCTGATGTCGTGGGCCTTCCCGTTGGGGAAATGGACGGGAGATGGACGGAGAGCGGGGCATGTCAAGAACCCGCAACCCGGAGGGATTCAGGTGTCAAACCCGGAGATTTCCCAGGCATGGTCGCCTCCTTCCCCTGAAGTCCCACTGTATTTTTGGGGGCACCCTATAGTCCTTCTATGACTCCTATAAGTTTGATGTTTTAAAATGTGCAGCATAAGGAGATCCTGGTCATACCTGCCACGGAATCTTACCCCCGATGTCGATTTAATGTCCAAGGACATGCAGACATTCTCACTCCAGATGCCAAGCACTTCACTTCCAATAATCTTCTAGGTCTTCCTTTCATCAAGGGGGGGGTTTCAATCCAAAACAGCTGGCTTGGCAGAGGCTGCCGTGTCCCTGACATTTACAGCGCTAGCAAATTAAACAAAAAAAATCCAAATGTGTGTTTCTAAATCGTTTAAAATCACTAGACAATTATATGTAAAACACCTTATGTAACATAGCTGTATGCGTTTTTCTAATCTACACGCACACACATACACACACACATACACACACACACACACACATACACACACACACATACACACACATTCACACATAAATACACACAAACCCACACACACATACATTCACACACCCGCACACACATACACACACATACACACACTCAAACCCACACACACATACATACACAAACCCACACATATATACTGTATTTATGGACTAAAGATGTGGTTTATATGACATTCGGGTCTGGATCTGTGCTCTTGCCGTATGATGTTCATATATATATATATAATTTTTTCTTTTTCTTAGCGATGTAGCCCCGAGGTGATGTGTTTCCAAAGCAACCACAATCATGAATGTTTCCCTCGCTCCTGTTCTTTTTTTTTTTTCTCCCTGTGCCTCTGTATACTCTTCACAGGCGCCAGACTGTATACAGATGCGGAAAATGCAAGCGAATTCCAACCCCGCCGGCATTCAGCGCTGACTCGGACCCCCTAAAACCTTGCAGGTAATGCATCGTACATCAGTGCTTTATTTGGGCTACAGGATAGAATGTATTGTAATTCATTGGTCGCCCATCTGCCGCTGAAAGGGTTAATTAAAAACCAGAAAGAGGAAACCGCTGGTGTCTTCTGTAGATTAATTCAGGGTATAGAATATATAGGAATGAAAGGGTTGATAAGACTGAGCCTCACTACCCAATATGATGCGCTCGAAAGAAAGCAACGTTCAAAATTCTATTGTTTGATTCCAACTGAGATATTTCTGTGTATTTCAGCATTAAATCTGTCTATAATTTATATAATGGCCTGAAACACAAAGGGCTTTTATTGTCTAGAACTAAAATGTCATTTAATTTCATGTCCAGGGTGATATGCCAATCCATTCATTGCAGCCAAAAGAGACATTTCTGACGCTTGTTCTTTTATTTAAGGGAATTAAATGATTATTATGTAGGTAAATTGGTGATTTTTTTATGTCACCTCAATACACCTTTGAGTGACCCGGTGACCCTCTTTCAAACGGGGCAATTGGCTAGTACAGGGTGGGTTTCTAGACACATGGACCGGGGGGGGGGGGGGTTCATTGTAATCCACGAGCAGCCAGTCTTATGATCAGAAGCATGAGGATGACAGAAATGGGGTTTATTCAGATCTCATCCGAAGGGAACATTCAAATTCCCGATAGTTTTGGGTTTTTTTTGCTCAGCTATCACGCTAACGGGGCACTATTATGCATATGATAGCGCCTTTGCAAAAGCACAAGAGGGATTCGGCATTTGCCCTCTTTCCTCCTCCCCCAGGTCTTCGGATTTCCGAACACATCTGCTCTGTCCCTGCGCACATGTAGTATATTCTCCGCCAGCTCCAGCATTGGCACAGGCCAGAGTTCCAGGGGGTCTAACCAGAGCCCCCCCACACACAAATGCACAGAAAGCGCTCCCATTGATTTCGGTTTCTGCTGCTGATCGGCTGCTTCAAGCAGTCTAAGGTGGCTTCAAAACTGGAGACCATGGAGAGGGTGATGCCCTGCAGCCCTAGAGCTGCAGCTTCTCAAAAAGTAAATCCTTTCTTTTTCTTTCAGTAAACAATTGCGTATTAAAGTAGCTAACAGTACGAACTACTCGGCCCACCTAGTCTGCCTATTTTTCTGCTACAAAGACCTCTAACCATTTTAGGTTCTTTGTCTTGTATGATATCAGGATAGGTTTATGCGTATCCAATGCATTGTTTCAATTCCCTCACTAATTTAACTTCTACCACTTATGGTGGGAGGCTGTTCCCCGTATCTGCCACCCATAAATGCATTAAAAAATTGGTTGTATGGTCTTCCTTGCCTCCAGAAGTTTCGTTTGTCACCAACTGAAGCACCTGTGCCTAAATACATTTTAATATAAATATATTATTATTATTATAATAATTATTATTAAAAGATCAGTTGCTCGAAGTGCCCTGCTGGTCCCCTCCAGTATGCTATTTGAGGGGTAGACCTGCTGTGATGGCCTCATAGATACCATCCGGTTTCCAAACCCCACTTCACTTGGGCAAACATCCAATATTCAACAAGAAGGTATTTTATTACTAGTCTCAAATGAAAGTGTATTTTAAAAAATATTATATTATTTTAACAGTCCTAGTTTTTTTTGTATAATATCATGTTTTCAGGCAGCGGTATATTAGCCATATCGCTGTTATTTTAGCCTGATCTACTAGACAATCACCCAGACTCCTTATTATAATACCTGATAATAACGGTAGAATGGCTCAGTCTTAATTCTTGAGTCAGAAACTCTACTAAAAGTTTATGGAGGAAAGGACTTCATTAGCAGTGCCGTAAAGAATTAGCTCAGTGTGGCGATTGAGCTAGGAAGGTCACCCAAAATATCACATGACCGGCAACAATGGCGGCCTACAGGTCTGCAGGTAAAGGAAGTTTATTGGAACAAAAGGAGATAAAACCAGGTTTTTGGCAACCATAACTTGCTGTATACAGCACTGGGGTTTATGCTCAAGGAGAAAAATAGATCTTTTACCAAATTTTGAAATTGATTAAACCTTTAGATTCCATAAAACACGTCTGTAGATGTGGATTTAAAACATTAAGTATGAGCTGATTCGATGTAAAATGAGGACCGTCTGTATGTTTACAGTTCCAAAAAAAAAAAAAAAAGCCATTTGCTTTGGCCTTGAAATACCCAAAAATGCACGTTTTACAGCCTTCAATTACTGCAGCCATGAAATCTGTCGTCTGGCCAGGCATCTCAATGAATCCGAAAAGCACAGCTAACGAGCTCATAATATGTCCAGAAATATTCATCTATTCTATGCAAATGTGCCAAATTTCTAATGACATTCCTTTAAGAATATGTGAAATTAATAAGGGGTGTCTTGGAAGAACCCCGATAATCTGAGTGCGTCTTATTGCTCTCTTCTTTAAGGCCGCCTGTTTGGCAATGAGCAGCATAATCTGTGTTTATTTGCAGTCACTATAAACAAGATGTTGGCATTTATCATGTTTTTCTTGTTCTGGGAGGATAGACAGACGGGAGAGAGAGCGATCTCCATTTTTTTTGGATGCACAAGGCTGGGTGAAGACCCCAGATCAGGCCTTTTTTTATGGAATCAGCTTTATATATAGGGGGTAGGTTTACTATATTAGGGATGCTTGGCTTTCATATAAACCACCAGTTAGCTAAAATATCCGTGACGTCTGAGTATTGTAGATCCTGGGATTGAGGAGGACTGGATATGTTAAACCCCAATAGGCAGCATGTATCTCACCCCGGAATACTTGCATTTCCATATGATGTTGAATACATCTCAAATGTGTTTCTAGGAGTTAAGGTGCAGGTCACTCGAGTCCCTCCACACCAAACTCATCCAACCATGTCTTTATGGAGCTTGCTTTGTGCGCTGGGGCACGGTCACGCTGGAACAAGAAATGGTCTTCCCCAAACTGTGCCACAAAGTTTGAAGCCTACAATTGTCTAGAATGTCTTTGTATTCTGTAGCATTAACGTTACCCTTCACTGGAACGAAGGAGCCCAAACCCTGAAAAACAGCCCCAAACCGTTATCCCTCCTCCACCAAACATTACTGCGGGCCCTGTATATTCCGGCAGGGTCCGTTCTCCTGGCATCCGCCAAATCCAGATTCATCCATCATACTTCCAGATACTCCGATCCATCACTCCAGAGCTGCTCAGCCATGGAAACCCATTTCATGAAGACGCTGCAGACGCTGATGTTGCTTCCCGGGGCAGTTTGAGACTCTGTAGCGAGTGATGTTGAAAACCTCGAAGCTTTGTGGCTGAGCTGTTGTTACTCCCAGACACTTCCGCTTCTAGATAATAGCACAGGGAACCGGGGCTGACACTTCATGAACTGACCAAAGGCGGCATCCTATGACAGCTTCATGTTTAAAGTCACTGAGCTCTTCAGTACGACCCCTTCTACTGCCAATGTCTATGGAGATGGCGGCCTGTGTGCTGTATACACCGGTTATCAATGAGTATGACTGACACTCCTTACTCAATTGGTGTCCCAATACTTTTGGACATATGACCTGCTGACCACATGTTAGCCATGTTTTCCAGGACACATATCATTTTTACATATTGCTGACCAGCCCAGCCCAGATAAAAGCAGTATGTGGGATGTATAGACTCATGGAAAGGAACCAATTGTTCAGCTATACATCCTCCATGCTGCAGGGCAGCATTTTATCTGGGCTGGTCAGCTATATGTAAAAATTATATGTGTCCTGGAAAACATGGCCGACGTGGTCACCCGATCACCGCAACTCACCTATAAATCCCAGGGCAGGACTGAGTGCTTTTTATTTGGGATACATAAATACGAAGCCCAGTTAGGGGGGAAAAACCCCTCTCTATCTGAGAACACAGTTGGAAACCCAAACAAAAAGTGATTATCTCCACAACGCAGCCAGTTTTAATTAGCTCGGCCTGTTTCTGAGAACTTCATTTTTGAAGGAACATTCCTGTCATAGCAGAACATCCCAAAAAATGTATCCCAGATCCCGGTGAAAGTGACATTTACTAATAAAACGCGATTTCGGGTGCACAACGCTATAAAATTGCCATTACAATAAAAGCAGCTGCTTTCCTGTTTTACTTTCTATTTTGCAAACGCACCATATATTACAAAAGGCGTTTATTTCTTTACATAACTCCCAAGTGTCCCATTTTCAGTTGGACAGTCCTGATTTTCACTTTTGCAGGAGATCATGGGCCAGGTAGGGAGATTCTTACCTCCCCCCGGTTAGCCCCCCATATTAAGAATTTTAACAAAAGATCATTCAATTTGTTAGATCAACTGTTTTTTTTTTGGTTAGATCTACTCTAAAATATGCAATATTAACAATCTTTTTCAGGGGGGCTAACCCGTAGCAAGCCCCCCTCAACAAAAAAATTCAACAAACTGTTATTGATTATCATAGCTCCGCATTAGATCAGGTTTGATCAGACAAAATGTTTGTTAGATCTAGTCTAATTACTGAGATATTGCATATTTAATGAGGGGCCCTCCGCAACTGAAATTTGATATCCGTTAGATCCGTTAAGATCAACTGTTTTTTCCGTTCGCTCTATCACACAGGGGGCGATATTCACCATCCTATTTTGTGTGCGGGGGCGATAGGAAATAAAGCATTTAGAGAAATAAAACCTATCTTTTAGGTTTGTATAGCCCCCCCCCCAAAAAAAATTTTCACGGTACAGAGGTAGAGCGGGAGAAAAACTCCAAATTCAGTTGAGGGGGGCCAACCCGTATGTATTCCCATCCCCCGCACACAAAATAGGATTACAAATATCACCCCCTGCATGATAGATCTAACAAAAAAAACAGTTGATTTTACCAAATCTAACGAATATCTTCCAAAACCAATAAAAGAAATTCCAAATTTCAGTTGAGGGGGGGCCAACCCTATGTAGTATTCCCATCCCCCGCACACAAAATAGGATTGTGAATACCGTTGAATTAAATACACCTCACTTTACTACCGGATTGCTGAGCGAATTTATTTGTGGAGCCCGGAAATATCGGAGTGCAGAAATTACATCAAACCTATATGTTATTCTCCTGCCCACCCTGCTTACGACTTGACTGAAAAAAAACATTCATGAGGCCTCCATGTTAAATAAAGTTAAACAAAATTTATTTAACACGAAGGATGTTAAATAAAGTAAACAAAAAAAACCCCCGATGTTTTAATTTAAGCCCTGTGCGGCCGCGCACCCCTAAGGCCGGCCCTTGTGGGGGCTGTCCGGCCCCCTAGAGTGGCGGACCCGGTCGCAGCTGCTGCGGGCTTAAGGGGCAGGTGCCCCTTATGCCCTGCGTTAATGCGGCCGTAGAGGCCCAGTCAGTCCGGTCCTAACTGAGCCTATTTTAAGATAGGGGCCTGGAGCTGCAGCTCCATCAGACACTACGTCAATCCGGCCCTGGGCCGCCCGGTGTGCCAGATGGCCAGTCCGGGCCTGAATACAATGGTGTTTTTCACAACAGCACCATGGGCCCATTGGCTGCAGAGCTTCTGCTCAGAAAAACATAACATAGTCTTATTTATGTATGTATTGCAGGACACATGATGCGTAGCTGATGACAGAACCTGCGCCTTGTTACCAGATCACCATGAATCTCTCGCCAGCCCATCACTTAAGCCGAGGAAACGTCACCCAAAAGCAGATGGAGGTTGCTGTGGACCCTGGGCCGTGGGAGCCTCAAACTATCGTGGTGGTGGTCATTTTTGGCCTCGTGTGTCTGCTCCATTTGACCGCGTTTCTCTACACCCTGTGTTTCCAGAAATATGGGAATTCGGAAGCCAAAACCTTGGTACATTCCTTACCCCAAAGTGGAGAAGACGGGGAAGAGTCAACGACCCAAAAATATCCATCCCATTCAGTCACCGAGCCCACCTATATTCCACATAAAGACAAAAACCCAATACTGATATACTTGTAAAGAGGGCCCGGGACTAAAATTCTGAAATGTCTTCAAATCCATTGCCTAACATTCTCTTCTTAAAGCGGACATATTGTTTAAAAAATGGAGTCTGGTTGACGCTCAAAAAATTTAATTGGGCCAACAATAAAGATCGTAAACGTACGTAAGCTTTTGGGACCTCAGAGGTCTCTTCTTTAGATGAAAGGTCCCAATTGCTTGTGTAACTTTACACCTTTACTTTGTATGCCCAGTAAAAGGTATCGATGTCAACCACAGATTTAATTTCAATATAAAAAATAATATTTAGTAGCATAAGATCAAACTTCTCAACAGTTTAGATATCTTTAAAACCCGAGCTATGATGATCAGCACTGGGGGCCATTAGTCTGTGCTGAATGAACTAGAACCGGGCAAGCTGGCCTAGGTCAGATATGAACCAAGGTAGGGCCAAGCCAACCCTGAACCAAAATCTTGAGATCTTGAGCCAGGTTGCTTCAACCTTCTCCTCACTTTGGGTTTTATTCGCTAAAAAGAGAGTTGGCAGGAGAGTTTGCTAGAGAGTGGAGGTTTCAACTCCATTACGTATCCATTACAAAGGGCAAACACCAGCAAGCGTCTACAGAAAGAAGGGCCCTGTATAATGCATAATCCAATGGATTTGAAGAAATCCACCAGCCAAGCTCACAGTGGTTGGCCCTTCATAATATATATCGTGCAGTCAAAGAGATGAAACCACAGTTCTCCTTCAAACTCTCCTCTCTACTCTTCCTTTAGTGAATAAACCCCTTTGCAGACCAGACTGAGTTGGACGTCAGGCTCGGCCAAGTAGAGCCAATGCTTGGTCACCCAGCTATAATACTAACGTCTCGAATGGCCCTGTTTAGAAGGAGGGTTAATCTCTTTCAAATTTGAAGACGTCGTCAGAGTCAGAATATACAACGCAATTTAAACATACAGCTTGGAATTCATTGCAATAACTACATGACCACACTCCTATTCACTTACTAATGACGGCAAAGATGGAGTGACTACGGACAGCGAGGCGGTGGCAGGGAAGACTGTTTCTTCTATGTATTCATATGTTTGTGCTTTTGGGGGTAGGGGAGCCTAGGTGATGACAGCGTGATTTTGCCTTATTTCGGTGTCGTACTGTTTGGGATCCAGCTTCAGTGAGGGGCGGACATGTCGTTCCCGTGTTCTTTCGCTGGTAACTTGTGCAAGCAGTATGTCAAATCGGGTTTCTCGTTCACGCTCATGACTGTTTCCTTTTTTTGAAAATAAAAATGAATAAAAAGATTTTAAAATCTATGGCAAATTTGTTTCCTCTTACCATACATTGACAAAAAACCTGACTTTTTTAAAATTAAAGGGATGTTTAAGGAGAAAACAAATATCTTATAAGAACCATATTTATCATCTTAGATGTGCCCTGGGAAATATGGCTCAGATACTAATGTAACACTTAGTAAACAAAAAATATTATTTTCATGATATATGCCTTTTAAAATAGGCTTCTTATTAATTATCTGAAATACCAGTTATTATCTGAATTACCAAATAAAAAAAAGAAATACATCAAGGGTATTTATAAAAGCAGGGATTTCCTGACTTCCCTAGATGAGGACAAGTTCTGATTAACGAAACAATTAATAACAAGAACTACAATATAAATAAATCTCACATCTGTCTTTCTTTGGTCCATTTTCAATTTCGACACCCAAAAGACATTGTCCCTGATATGTTTTTCATGGCCCGACATAAGTTATGTTTTCTGTATCTGCTCTTTTGGGCAAAGAGGACAGTAGCCCAGGGGGTAAATTGTCTCTGTTGCCAGCCCTCTATTCCAGGACCCCTGCCGCAAACCGATTTCAAGGACAGTAAGAGTGAAATCAAACGTCCAAGTTCGCTTCTGCGCAAGATATTTTGGAAGATGATAGCTACGTTGGATATACACTGGCCACTTTATTAGGTACACCTGTTCAATTGCTCGTTAACACAAATAACCAATCACATGCCAGCAACATGGCATTTAGGCATGTAGACGTGGTCAAGACAACTTGCTGAAGTTCAAATTGAGCATCAGGATGGGGTGATTTAAGTTTACAGAGAATGGTCCAAAAAAGATAAAATATCCAGTGAGTGGCAGTTGTGTGATGAAAATGCCTTGTTGATGTCAGAGGAGAATGGGCAGACTGGTTCGAGATGACAGAAAGGCAACAGTAACTCAAATAACCACTCGTTACAACCAATGTATGCAGAATTCCATCTCTGATCGCACAACACTCCGAAACTTGAAGCAGGTGGGCTACAGCAGCAGAAGAGCATACCGGGGGCCGCTCCTGTCAGCTAAGAACAGGAACCTGAGGTTACAATTCACACAGAATCACCAAAATTGGACAATGGAAGACTGGAAGAACGTTGCCTGGTCTGGTGAATCTCGATTCCAGCTGCAACATTCAGATGACAGGGTCAGACTTTGGCGGTTCAGGCTGGTGGTGTAATGGTGTGGGGGACATTTTCTTGGCACACTTTGGGCCCCTTAGTACCAATTGAGCATCGTTTAAATGTGACAGCCTACCTGAGTATTGTTGCTGACCATGTCCATCCCTTTATGACCACAGTGTACCCATCTTCTCGTGGCTACTCCCAGCAGGATAATGCACCATGTCACAAAGCTCTGAACAGGACTATGAGGTCACTGAACTCCAACGGCCTCCACAGTCACCGCATCTCAATCCAATAGAGCACCTTTGGGATGTGGTGGAACGAGAGATTCGCCGGTTGTGCGGCCGGTAGATCTGCAGCAACTGCGTGATGCCATCATGTCCATATGGACCAAAATCTCTGAGGAATGTTTCCAGAACCTTGTAGAAATTAAAACCACGAAGAACGAAGGCAGTTCTGAAGGCAAAAGGGGGTCCAACCCGGTACTAGCAAGGTGTACCTAATAAAGTGGCCAGTGAGTGTATGGAATGGATGTTAGTAAATTACTTATCTGCCATGCAGGTCAATAATTATCCAGAGAATGTAAAGAGTGCTGGGAAATCCCTAATTTGCATTATGAACAAGCATATCTCTGGGGTAAATTATTTTTTATCAATAAAAATGAGAAATCATTTGAGGGAATCAGCGAGGGCACATGGGAAGATTATGGAAGATAGGCATGGAGAACAGCAAAATCTTTACATACATGGCAAGTTTTCAGTATAAATAACATGGGTTAAGTAACAGACATATAAACGTTTAACAAACCAACAGGTAGTATATCTGCAATTCCAGCCATGAAAGCGATGAGTGCAGCATGTACCCCAATTAAACAGTCCTTAAAAGAACAAACCCTTGGAACGAGATACGGTTATCGCACAACAGACCACACATTATGTGAAGGATGAAAATAACACGTATGGGCTAAAAATGACCCCCCCCCCCCCACTGTGGGTAAAGGGAGAAGTCGTTCTGAGACCAGGACCCCTCTGCCCCTCTTTTCAAGGAGCGCAGAATGTTTGGGTATGAGGGAATCACGGCGTTCTATAGAAAAGAAACAATAGTTAAGAAAGCCCCCTTACCAGTTTAGTTTGTATTTTGAACATGGCGTGTTTTGGCTCAGGGCGACTAGTCTCATTGCTCCAAACCAGGGGGGCAGATCACCCTCCTGGGTGACCATCACTGCCCCGGCCGGGGGATCTATGATCACCACATCTAGCACAGCCTCTATAGACTGCATTGTTCTTATCTGCCATTAAATTATATTATAATAAAGCAACCGTTGTGCTGTAGGCTTTTTTTTATTTTTTTTAAAGTTTTTATTGAAACTACCTGGTTTCCTGGGTTTTTTGCTTGTCAATCGGTGTTAAGATATGTAATCAAGTTGCAGTTCTGAAGCTCTCTCTGTTCTCACCAACCCTTGCAAAGGCTGCTTTACCTTCCAACCATCAATCATTAACTGAACATAATGTAATGAGGAATTCATGCATTCATACATACACACACCTATACACCCACCTATACACACACACCCCATCATGTTTTTATTTAGTGCACTGACCTTTCAAAATAGAGCAATTTTTTGAAAAGGGACAGATCCGCAGTAAGATATCGGTGATAAAAGCCTTGTAAAGGAGGAACGGCACAGTCTATAGCGTAAGAAGCTCATGCGCAGCCTGTTAAGAGAAAGCAGCCTGACCTCATCCAAGCAGGACTCGAGCGCAACCTGCAGTTTCAGATGATCCCGGTTTTTGTTCAAATCACAATTTTCTAAAGATGTGTACAGAAATGTAAGGCTGTGAAACTGTTAAGCAAGGATTCTAAAGAAAAATACAGTTTTAGGATGTGGAATATTCAGCACCTTTATTTCTTTAAAATAATGGTTTGAAACGTACATACACGTTAAAAAAGAACTAAGAATAAAAGTGACAAAGACATGGATTCGTGGGAACAATATAGATTTTTTTACTGCAAATTGTATTTGATCTGACAGTATATAATGTGGTTTTACCTTTATGGGGAAGAGCCAAATCTGATGTGATATTGTGGTCTGGCTAAAGCTTTTTTTTTTCCTTTTACTTAAGATTTTGCAAAGCTCCAGATAGATTTTACAATGATGTGAATTAGTAAATAACCACAATATTAACATACAAGAATAAAACTACTGAAATATTTGTAATTTGCATCAACGCAGAGTGTCTTGTTATGAATTAGTGACACCCCGAAGGCTCAATTATGCTAGGGATATCCAACACGGCTCTCAAAGATTAAAAAAAAAACCAAAAAAACCCCCACACAAAATAGGCATTCAAATAGCTAGAATGATAAAAACAAAAATCCTAGAACTTAAATGAATTGGTATCCATGACTATAGGACACTATATGTGTAAAAAAATAAATAGCAAGCATAAAAGCTTTTTTTTCACATTTCCCTTTTTTTTTTATATATATATTTTAGATACATGACTTAATACTTTTATATACTGTCCCTTTAAGCTTCTTCTGTATATGGATATTCGAAGCTTGACGATAATAACCTTTATTACATTTCATAACCATCGACAGTTTGTACATAGGGTCAAGATGTGAGGCTATAATTACCCTTTTTTTTGCATTTGATACAGAACATTCGTTAGGGTCTTTAATACGGTATTTTCAGAAATAATTGCGTTTGTTTCCTTCTCCATTTGGTTAATCGACAACACCCTACAAGCAGAGCTCGGCGGCCATTTTTGGCACCATTTTCTGGTTACCAAATATGACAACTTTTAAATTGATAAAATACGTAGACCAACTTGAATTGCTTCCTTGGATCCTACCTTATATACCCAAATGATAAACACCGCTAACACATTCTCTCCCTGCCTTCTGGATTATAAATACATATATACCCAATCAAAATGGAATTTCAATACTAAAACCATTTAAATATGACATTTTCTCTGGATCGGACATCGAAGATCAATTGGCGACCAGGAGAATTCTCATTGGCCAAAAGGATAAAGTTAAATTGTAGGGTTCCATGCATGAAAAAGATAGAAGTTTGGTAAGGCCTGAAAAAGGGTAGCTTTAGCGGCCATATTTATTAAGGCATTTATTAACAGGAGCTCGCTTCAAGGGCAGATCCTATACCTGGAACAATCATGGAAACCGGCTGAAAGTTTCTGATGATTGCTTCCAGTTTTATACTTCGCAGGGAAAAGGGGTTTTTAACTTTTTAAAATTCACGCTTTAAAATGATATTCCTATTAAGTTTATAAAGAAATTCCTCGTTGGATCATCTGTATGCACAGCGATCGCTTTTAAAATGAGTGCCGAGAACACAATCGTTCATTTAGGGAATTCAGAACCCCTTTTCAAGTTCTATCAAAATGCCACACCAAAATGGAATAAAATGGCGCCATTTGCAGATGATTTTTTTTTTTTTTTTTTACATGTCTTACCAAGTCATAAAAAAAATTATACAGAACATAAAAAAAAAACTTGTATATCGTTAGCTGAACATAAACCTTTTTGCAGCAGTGATCTGCATTGAAGTGAAAAAAACAGTCAAATATTCATCCCTCCAAAAAGGGTAAAATTGTTTCCACCTGCAAGAATACATATTTTTTTTTTTTTCTCTCGAGTCCTTTGGGTCTTGATGACCTAAAATATATATATGTATATTTTTTTCATGTAAAAAGAATTTTCACTCGCACAGTTCATGGTTAAACCTGAGAAAACAGGGAAGGGATAGCAAAAGGATGTCTGATATGGAGGAGTTCCACAAATTAAAAAAAAATTGTTCTTAAATTTCCCTTTTTTGTCAAGAGGGAGCACTGGCGGTCGCCATCCTGCCTTGGAAGTGGTGGTTTGTGGTGTTGGCATTGGCGACGGAGGAGTCATTTGCATCAATGGTATAATCTGTGTGCTGAGGGCAAAAAAGAAGAAAACACTATTTAAAACGGGAAACAACGGGACGCCCTAAAAACATGCGCTGACAATTCCTTTAAATGTCTTGTTAGACCTCAAGCTTGTCCGAGGGGAGTCCCTCCATGCCCTTTGTCTAACTATCACAACATGTTGTTGCGTATCCAGCGTATAATATAACTATACAAATTTCTGCACACCCATTAGCCTTAACTCGATGTTATTCCGACCATTGTCAAACCCAGCCCAGCTCCTCACAAGTCCCACACCCCTGCTTCAAGAATAACAGTATCCAAGGGCCCCTAGGATTCTGCTCTTCGTCTTAACACTCATAAAACTAAAGAGTTCTATTAAAAACAAAAAGCATAATCAAGAATACTCTATAGCATAACTTGCTTACAGAACCTGTAAAACCAGGCCATCTTCCACCACATCACGCAAAAAGCTTTCTTGAGCTATTCACATAGTATATTCCTCTCCTAAACTGCCTAGATCACAGCCTGAAGACCGATGATCAGCTCAGAAGATCGTCTTTAATCTGTGTTGTAGCAGAGCCTCCCTCCTGTTTCACTATCGTATTGTTTTTCACCCCTTACATGTCTCCGGAAGATCCTTTGCAGTAAGCTCCTCTTCGGGGGCTCAGGAAGCTGCCTCCAGTCTAGGTCAGGAGAACGTGTCCCATTTGGTCCAAAGACATTGAGGTCCTTAAAGCACTCTGTCTCAATCATCTGTGAATTCAAAGCAATCGGTCGGGAGAAGGATCCCAGCATGAAATGGATCAGTAGGGTTTGCAGGGCCAACAATAAATAATATGGGTGTACTTCTTATGCAGCTCTTTCTAGGTTGTGGTCACATCTCATATGACCCTGCCGAAAATCAGACCAAAGTGGTCTGTCTCCATCAACCTCTTTTACAAATAAAGATTACTTTTATTACTTGTAGAAAATGTAAGTGTTGGCAATTGGTAACTTCACCAATTACTATGAAGGGCCAACACTGTCAAGTTTCTGGAGCAAGAAGGGTTAAGCTGGCCCTGTACGATGTAAAATTTATTGGGCTAGGATACTTTGAAGAAATCTCTAGATTCTGATATACATTACACAGGGCCAGCCAAGATACAGCAAAAACGTTTACCCACCTCGTTTTGCCATGGTATCGACACACAGCCCGTTGCAAACTTGACATAGAAATCATTATCGGTTTGGTCCAAGTTGACTCCTTTGACTGTAGAAAACTGTTCAATATCCAGGACGTCCTTACAGTATACGGCTCGGGGCTGCAGGGGGGCAGTAAAGAGTTAAATACAAACCAGTAATCTTAATGAAGGGAGCACGCAAATCGTCTATATGCTTTGTTGAAATTTTTGTAAATTGTTCATCACCGCTTAGCATAGTTTAGAACAGATTTCCAGCAAATCCCATCACACCTAAGCCTGATTTGTGCACCATTTATGTTATAGATACGTAATCATATGTAATATATGTATCTATACACATACATACATATATATACATACACACACACACACACACATATACACAGACACAAAATATTTCCCTGCTGCTGATACATAGTTGACTTGGGAAATGAGCCTTGCTTATAAACCAATTGAACGTTAATGGAATATGTAATATAATACACGGCTGACACTTCCGATCTAGCGATTCTCCCACCCTCTCTAGACAGTCCCTCCGATTTCACGCTTATTTAAATATCCTCGGTTCTTACGTCTGGCACAAAGGACGGTTTCATTATTCCGGCTTCCAGCCTCTTAAAGTTGATGTTCCTGAGAAAGGGATGCTGCTTCACCTGGTGGGCGCCATGTTCCCCGCAGCCCAGCCTCTGCTTCGGGTCTTTGGTCAATAGCTACCAACAGGGAAGACAGAATTTAGAGAGAGAAGGAGAAGACCTGACCATCCTTGATAGAAGATCGTTACAGCACTTCTATCCTGACATCTCCCCACCACCATGACAGTAATATAGAGACTGAGAGTGGATGAAAGGAGATACGCGAGTGTCTAATTCACAAATTTTCCTAACTAAATTTGGTTTTTAAAATAAAAAATTATTAAGACAGATCTACGCAACCTCGCTTTTAAGTGACAGACTGGTCAGGCAGCACTCACCATCCTACAGATGGATTTTGTGTGTTCTGAGAATTTATCAGAATAGGATTCCTGCTCTTCCTGCACTCGCTTTTCCACTTCTTCTCTTTTAACCCGTTCTTTTCGCGCGCGGAACGGAGACTGCCCCTCGATCATCTCGTAAATCAGACACCCCAGACCCCACCAGTCCGGGCTAAATGTGTAGCGCTCGTTCTTGATCACTTCTGGAGCTGGCGGAAAGACAAGACGTTTCAAAATGATGCTTTGTACATAAAATGATGAACACAGAGGGGAGAAAAAACAAACAAACAACAAAACACAAAACTACAAGCAGAGAAACCCCTAAAACGAGAACAGCTATTAATCCAAGCAGGCTGAGAACGTTGCTTGGTAACAAAAAAATAAAAAATAAAGATATATATATATATATCGGGACCTTGTGTACCTTATTGTTGCTGGGAGGTATCTCTCCGTTAGTGAAAGCACTTACCCATGTAACCCACCGTTCCCACTCTTCCTCTGATGCTCTCTCCCTCTGGAATTTTAATGGCCAATCCCAGGTCAGAGATTCTGATGTGACCTTAAAGAAGACAACACTTATCAAAACCAGTATTCCGTTTCCATGGCGACTGCTCAATATGTAGAAGTTTGCCCAGGTGTTATAGCTCAAAAAAAAAAAAAAAAAAAAAAGTCATTTTGACGGAAGAAATTCAGGAGCATTTGCCCAGATAGTACTATTAACCCTTACTATCCCAAAACCATTTAACCCCAGGAAGATCTTTAATTTACGAATGCACCGACATGGGGAAAAATGCTCTTATACTGTATGTATCCCTAACTCTTTATGCTGAAAAGAAATAGTATTGTCTGAAATGCTTGCAGAACGTACAAAACATTCATCTGGTGCAGAGTTTGAAAAGTGATGTGGTCACTATTGTCACCATTCTGTTGGTTGCTATGGTAATAAAACTGATTTTCAAACTCTGCGCCAGTCTGTCTGGGATGTATCAATTTTTCTTGAAATTTCTGGCCGAACACATATTAAGCCTCACTTTTTACCCTTATTTATTGAGCCAGACCCTTACTTCCAAATGCAGAACATAACGGGCAGATTATACTTGCAGCAACATGGCATGACGTGGCTTTGATGTCGTAATTTCTAGTTCTATTAACCCATAGAACACACAGGAGCCTGAAGCATGAATACAGAACGCAGGGACTGGGCCAGCCACAGCATGACACTTACCATCATCATCTAAGAGAATATTTTCTGGTTTTAAATCCCTGCGGGAAGAAAAGTTGTAAAAAAAAATTGTTAGAAATTGTTAGAAAAATTCTTTTAAAACATATCATTAACCCAAGTATTAAAAACTACCACCTCCCAAAAAGCAAACATGTAATAGTAGAACACAAAGGGGTAAATAAAATAAAATTTATTTAAAAGGCGCAGCGTACGGACTTATGGACCAGCAAACCATGGACCAGGTACATGCGACCCGTATGAACGACTCTGTCTGTCTTTCTGTACGTGTTCACGCTGTTCTACTCCCTAATTCATTCACTATTGTGGAGCAATAACCACCCAATTCTAATGGAAACATCAGACTGGGCAATGGCCGGCTAAGGATCCTGCGAGTTGCTCCAAGCTACCCGTTACGTACCCTAGACACCCAAGTCTTGTTCCCTAACCGTACTTTCCTCTAACATTAACCCCTTCATGACAAAGTCCGTATATGTACTAGCTCACAATACATTGTTTTAAAGGGGTTAAAGCGTTTTAATGTGGTAATGTTAATGTGGTATTAAAAGTCTTCCCGTTTCAGACGTTATCAGCCGAAGAGGAATCTCGCTGCCTGTCGTTTTCTACATCCAGAATCTGAAGCTGTCAAAACTCCAAGTCTGATCGGGAAGGGTCTGTCTGCTTAATGGACTAAACTTAGTTATCTGCCATTGATAATAGGAGACCCCTGTCTATTAATCAAGGGCCAAGATTTTTCCAACTTCCACGTACTCTCACTTTAGTCCTTGCGGGTTGTAGTTTAGTCTACGAAGGCTGCTTAACAACTTAAAAAAAAAAAAAGTTTTTTAAAACAAAAATGCAAGAGAAAGTATACAGCGCCCCCCACGCATTGCCCAGAACTGCATTCATTTAACATTCAGGGATGCAGAATCCGTGATCAGGACAAAGCTGTTGGCAAGTGTCCGGTCCCCATTGTGTATCTGCAAGCAGCGCAGGGGTTAAAATAATCATATAGTTTTATTGTCTCTGCTCAAAAAGAAATAAAAGAAAATCTGGTTTTAGATGTACATTGTGGCTCTTAACCACCTACCTGTAGACAATGCCTTCCTGGTGTAGGTGGTCCAGACCACAACAGATCTCGGCAGCGTAAAACACCACACGTTCTTCCTCAAAACCAGGATTGCCCATGTTGTAGATGTGGAATTTGAGGTCTCCTCCATTCATGATGGTTAAAACCAAGCACAGGGCATCTTTTGTTTCATAAGCATAAGCCAGGCTGACCTAAACCACGAGAGAGCCACGGAATGAGCAAACGTCCCGGGTCTAACTCAAACAGACTGTGCAGTGCACCGAGAATAGCCAGGGAGGCTCTGATAGAGGCAAAGCATGTCTGACCTTTCAACACACCAAAACTACACACACATACACTCCCCAGTAATTGTCTGACCACACATGCACATGGCTTTAAGCACCCAAACTACAAGAGAAGGAATTCTTTCAAAGAAGAAACAAAGACAACTAATGAGGGTCATGGACGCATTGAAGTGCACTCCAGCACAGATGGCTTTGAACTAACCAGCTACACCTTCCTTCTAGAACCCCAAACAATCACGGCTTTTAACATGTTTAATTCAAACTACGTATTGCTTTTCTTTGTCAAATATTCCAGCCACTAGGTGGCAACCCAATAAATACCATATTTGCACGATTATAAAGACGACCCCGATTATAAGACGACCCCCCCAAAATTTTAATATTAATTTAGGAAAAAAGAAAAAGCCTGAATAAGACTACTAATCTATAAGAAAAACGTTTAACTAGTAAATATTAATTTATGTAAACTATTTTTCATATTTTATAAACTATGGTTGAAAAATGTTTTTTCCCTTTTATTTGCCAACCTGCCCCCAGTTATGCACAACTGCCCCCAGATACGCCTTATACACCACTATATGCCACTCTGCCCCCCAGAAATGCCTTATAACCCCCTATATGCCACTCTGCCTCCATGATATTCCTTTTAACCCCCTATATGCCATCTCAGGCTAGAAGAGCTTCCTCTAAATGATAGTGAAATGTCAGATTTTGATCATTCTTGGTATAGGGCTGTGTCTACCCCTATTATAATTAAGACAGTCCATCTATGAGAAGAGGATGGGGGTGAGTGGATCAAATTCATACCACAAATCGGCTGTTCACTTTCTCCAGGATCTGCTTCTCATTTAGCGCCATCGCCTCCCCTTTCCTCTTCTTGATCCTCTTCTTCTCTAGCTTTTTGCACGCGTACATTTTCCCAGTGGCACGAACCTGGCAGGCACATACCTGAGGAGAGAGCAACACCTCGCTTATTAATCAAGGTACTGACAGAGGCGTTCTATGACAGGAGCGCGTACCAGAATTCAATACACTTACCTCCCCAAATCCGCCTTTGCCCAGCACTCGGTACTGCCGGAACGTGTCCTTTGTGACTGCTTGTCTGCAAGAGAAAGAAAGAGCGAGAATTATAATGTATCACCACATCAGAGACCATCAGCCCCAAAAGTTTCATATTCTTAATGTGGGCTATGAAGAAAAGGGAAAAGAAAAAAAGTATGAAAAAATCTGATATATTGTTTAACCATCAATCTTTAAGAATCAACCAACAAAAATTCCTTTTTGTTTGTATTTTTAATTTGTATTGAAGTCTGCACACCGCTTACTCTCTAAGAACGGTAAGCTTCCAGTACAGCCAGTAGAGGGCGCCGCTGGGTCTACTAATCTACTCTTAGCTGTAAGGGGAAATGTATCGGGGAGCACAGACGCCCAGAGCTACGGACAAATCAGCTGTCAGGACGCGGCCAACGGGTAAGGAAACGGGCAGCATTTCCGACTGCTTGACTTTTACTAGAACAGGGACAATGACGCAAACATCATGCTTTATTTACAGATTAAAAATAAAATAAAATTGGGCAACGCTGTTAAAGGGACCGTCCAATATCTCAAACAGCCAAGGAGGAATGCATATTATTTTACTATAGAATAGTACTTTACTATGCATTCTTCACTTTCTGCAAATAAAATCCCCATCACCGAACTGAAGTAAACCACTGTAAAAGCACTCCCATTGGACCCCCAGGAGCCAGCGCTAGAGCCACATCGACTAAACGCATCTCCTGCAAGACAAGGAGCTGGGTCTAGGAAGCAGCACCAAACATAGAAAGATGGTCATAAAAGGTTTGGCCGTAGTATACATTTTGGGAGTGTGGGTGTGATACTTTAGTCTATGGGTGTTACACGCTCACCAGATGCCCGGATTTTTGATCACACATGGCTTCTGCAATTCCCGGAACTACATGACCATCCCACAATCAACAGGAGATGAACTCTTTCCCTGCACACAGAACCGCATGCCGGTGGATTTTCAACCTATAGGTTCATTAATATACCTTTCGAGACTTTTCCACTGCAGGAAGCGGTCAAAGTACATGCTTTCCTGGTATTCTCGGAAAGGGGACCCTCGCAGAAATTCATGGAGGTGGCTGGCGAGAAAGGGTGATTGGGATTAATATCAATTGAGCCTCCTGGTTCTTAGCAAACACTGGAAAGTATGTTTAAGATATCATTGTGTTCAGGTTTCCCTGCTTACCTAACGCATTTGGTAAATATGTCTTTGCTTGGGTTTTTTCCAAAGCTCTCTTTGCATTCTTCCATGTGTGCATCTGTGATCTCGGGAACGTAGTCTGCAGACTGGGGGGGGGGGGGATAAGGGACGTGAATAAGAAATATCTATTTCTCAAAAATGAAAACATTTATAGAACATTCCAAACCGTAAAAGTCAACATTTTAGTAAAATGGTTTAAATGACTCTGCTGCATCCCTCGTGACCCCTACAGTTACGCCAGGCAGCTGGACCGCTTTGGTGCGCTCACCATGCCACCCCAAGGCCAACTTGTCCACCTCTTCTACTCTTTATTATCCATCCTTTCCACATCGGTACAAGTTAGCTCTGTTTCTATATCGTCGTCACGCCATCTAATCCTGACCTTCTGTTCCTGCTTCAGTGACCAATATTTCCACTGTGCCGAGGGGAGGATTTCATCGCTTGAAGCTTTTTGCAAGCCCCAGGGGGGGGGTCACATTCTAATAACGTGGCTATTTTAAGGGGATTACGCGATTGAGATGAGCTGGAAGGGGTGGGCTGCACGGCACATCTGGCACTCAACCTTATCGCGTAGGGTTATGTTTGACAAAACAACAACATGTATGGAGGCCAAAGCCAGGGACCTGGGATGACACCCAAACGCTGGCGGAATTACGAGAAGTCTTCTTACTCTACAGCTTCAAAAGTAATAAAACTAAAATAAAAGATCAAAACAGTTTAGAACAACATGGAGATGTCCAGCAGATTTTGTGGCCTTTAACCGGACACCTAGTCCCATCAAGTGATGTCTCCTTAGATGGCCTATCATGGACCAGAGCTCTACTTGGCACTCGTGGGAACCCACGCATCTCCCACTTCCACACCTGGTCCTTGCGAGCATCCGTACGGACATAAGCTAGGAGTTTCTGTATCTGGCAGGCAAGCCTGGTTCAGCTTGACTCATGGCTCGACCGGCTGCACTTAAGATTTGGCGTGCTCATCCCCCCCGCCGGTATGGGGGAGAAAAACAAAAGCAGAAGTCAAACCATTTCAGCGTCACTGCCTGGAAACCGGCCCTGTGTTTACTGAAATGTATGTATTTTCGAACCAGATTTCCTTACAACCCGGAGGAACACAACGGCGTGTAAAAATCATGCAGATGCTAAGAAACGGAGGTTACGATGGTTACATAGTATATAGCAGCCGTGGGAAAGTAGTCATTTTTGGTTTTCATTTGCAGGAAACCCGCTGTATAAACCTTAAACAGGTTTTTTTGTTTTTTTTTGGTTTCATGCCCCTTACAAAAAATTAAATGCTTAAAAGTGGGTTTTAAAAATAAAATTATATCCTTTCTAAACAGCAGCCGATTATTGACTGAATGGTTTTGATTGCTGAAAGAAAAAAAAAAAAAAAAAAAAAACTTTTTTTTTTTTTAATTTCCTGTTTCCGTAGTTCTTCTCTATAAATGAGAACAGGTCCGCGATAAAAAAAAACAAAACACACTTTCTGGGCTGCTAGTCAAGCGTTTAAAAGAGGCAAGATCACAAAAAGTGAACAGGACAAAGAAAACGAAAGCAAAACGCTTGATTTCTCACCACCGACATGAAGAACCTTCTGATAATCTCCTCTCCAACTTCCTTCCTCTTCTCATCTGGAGCAACTTCATATTCTATCTAACAAGACACAAGACCACAAGTTACACGTCGCCTCCAAGCGTCATATATAAACGTCCCACTCTGCATTCCTCCCCGAGAAATGGAAATCCTCCTAAAAACAATGATTTTGATTTAAGCAGTCAATGTTTTTACATAGGTCAGTATCTGGAATCATGGGCTGCCATCACAGGGCCTGACTATATGGCACCTAATATAAGGGAGACACTTTGTAGGACACACATCTGGCGGTGCCTCTGGCAGCAGCGCTGGAGCTAAAGGAGGGTCGATGATGAGCAAACAGGAACAATAGGGTAAAAAAAACCAAAAAACAACATTGGGAGAGGGCTAATGGGAAGGTGGGGGACAGGAAAAATGGGAGACACTCAAATAAAATGTAAGGGGAAAGGTGGGCTTCCATGATCATAAGATACTGCAGCCCTGTCTGGTGGCAGGACACTAGATGGCACAAAATATGAAGCTTAAAGCTTTGGACAAAAATTGTATGCTTAAATACTGACCTACGATATGTTAACACACACACTAATATATATATGTGTTTGTGTTATTATATATATATATATATATATAATTATATCTATAGTGAAAAAGTTCTTTATTTCTTAAGAAAAAAAAAAAAAATGTAAAGATGTAAACCACTTACCACTGCGTCGAGGAAAAGAATACATTTAAAAAGATGTTCCCTTGTTTCACAGAATTGGCGGAAAAGAAGGCGTCCAATTGGCTGCTTCTCGCACAAGCTTGTATAGTCTCTTTCTGGAAAAGAAAAATGGTTTTCTTTTAACGTTCTGTTCTATACAAAAATAACATTTTTCTTAAAAAAAATACCCTTTTTCCGTATATATTATGAACAGAGAAAATCTTGGAAAAGAAAAAAAAAGCGCATATTTAAATATAATTTGTCTTTAAGCAAACAAAATGACATCATCACAAAAAAATATGCAACATGAAAAAAAAAGTTCCCTAACCAGAGGGTAGAATAGCTCTCAAAACTGGAATTTAGATGTTGGGAAATTGCCAACTTCTTAAAAAAAAATAAAAATATATATATATATATACACAATATATTATTATTATAACAAAAATGATACCTTAAGTATACATATATATACATACATTATATATCTATATATACATTCACACACACCACTTTCAAAAAAGTTGTTGGTTCTGAAGGTTTGCTTCAGATACAGAGTATTAATTCACATGCCCATAATGGATCCTTCTCTAATGTAGGGTTCCGGGTCCATGTGAAAAGGGGCAGCCTTTTGTTGGCTACGAAGGGTTTCCCCGTAGAAACTCTCTGCCGGAGGTGGGTTGGTTTGGGATTATGAGGAACGTTCGGTTGGATTCGGTCCCCACTTGGCATTGGATTTTAAACTTCAGAAATACCCAAAGAATTTTGCAGGGTCCTTCATGTGAGCAAAGCTAAGCAACCATGATCACCATACATTTTTGTAGTGAATCTCAAAGGAATAATCCACAATCAGATTCAAACCAACATGTACGGACTGTTCTCAAAAAAAAAAATATCACCAAATAAGGAAAATTTCCCAAACATACATTTGTTTTTTTTTAAGAGGTTGATTTAAGTATTTAAGTTGGAAGAACATGCAGCCTTAAAACTAATTTCTTAAGAGCCTTTTCATGTTTTGGTACACAAATTTAACACAGAAAAGTAGAAGGGGGGGAAAGAATGCGTTCTATCAATAGTATTTGGGCTGGATGCCAATGGCTCCAGAAACACAAAAGATAAAGTAGAAGTGACCATTTAGTAAACTGGTTCCCAGCCATGGGATTTATTAACAAATAGTATTGGAATGGGCCAGTAACACAAGCTACATAACCGGTATAAGTCCGTCGGTGGCTGGGCACCTCTTGTTTGAGGTTAGATCTAGATTCTACCATTTACTGGGAATACGTCCCAGCTCTTAAACCTGCTGATATCCCTAGATTTCTGTAAATTAGTGTTATGGTAATAAGCGTTTGGTGAAGATAATCCAAGGAATTAAAGGCTACCGAGAGATCAGGGCCCCTTCGTCACAGGGCCTGGTAATTGTTCGAGGCTTAAGGAAGACCTAGCAAGATAGAAACGGCGCTGCCCTCCTAGTCATAAATATGCCTTTGATATCTACTGGTTTTCTGAGTGGATTTTAGTTGCTAATGGGTTAAAAAAAAAAATTTGTGGGGGAAAACCAAATGAAAAATTAAAACCCGCTCCTGGGTAGGTTACACTTGTGAGTCTAGTGGAGCGCTTGTAGCCATCTATATGGTACAAGCCAAGAACAGACAGGGTACGAAAGCCAGTCACGGCACTTTAAGGTTATCAGTTGATAAAACATGTGCGTGTTATTTCAACACGTGTGAATTACAACACATGCCGCGTCAATACAACCTTTTATTATCCCATATGAATTACTCCAGTGAATGAACTCGCATGCACAGAGATGCCAAGCACCAAGAAAAAGGCTAGGGCACGAGCTGCACTCTTCTGTCAATCATCTACCTGCATAAGGTGGGATATGAAACAAAGAAAAGAAACTCCTAACGCTTTTCACGCCACCAAAGGAGAGATGGTGGTCCCACTAGATACCCATACATGGAGGATGGGGCATTTACCTTCCAGACCCCTGGCCGGCTCACTCTGCCAACACCCCCTCACTCTCAGAGCTCCACTATATAGAGAGACGAGGGATAACCCGCTCAACATATGTTGAACTTCCCAGGCATGCTGATAAGCGTTCTTCCAAAACAGCGTTTAGAACTTTGATAATGTGAGTTCATTCAAGTCTCAGTTTTGAAAAGGAAGGAGAATGGTCCCCGACCAAGCAAAGTCGTTGGTTGAAACAACCAATCAACTACTCAGCAACTTAACAACAGGGGGAGCGAGAGCTTAATGGATAGGAATAATCACGCAGAAGAGGAAGTTAAGATGTCTGCACCCATGGTATATACATAAGGTGGGTTTATTTAGTGGTAGTCCCGCCAAGGAGATCAACAAGATCCAACGGGAAAAGGTGTCGTGCCGCCATTGTTCCTGGGCTAAGGAGTACATTATGGGTACAGGGAGAGGCAAGCAACATGGATCAGGTCACTCTATGGAGCGTGATGGCTGTCTTAACAGTCAGGGGGGCTGTGTACAAAAACTTGCCAGATTGTATTACCATAGCAACCAGTGGAATGTCTCAGTTGTTTAGAACATTTCTTAGTTGCTATAATAAGACTACTTTTTAAACTTTAAATCGCAAGCACTTTTTTTTTACCCGACTATTTTGGAGCTGACTCTAAAAACCCTCAACGCACAGAAAAAAAAAACCGATATATCTTTGAGCAGCTCATATAGCGCTAAGTCAAAATACATCAAAGTACGCCGCAACTCACCCAGTTGTCTTCGCAAGTCTTCACATTGGCTGATGTGTGGAAATTTTAAGATTTCCCTCCATTTTTTACTACGTCCCTTCCGTTTGCCACCTCCGCCTGAAGAGGAAAGAAAGAATGAATTGTAGTCATTTAGACAACATTTACAACTTATCCCGAACAATTCAATACTATATTAATAAATAATACCTCAGCTTCAGTTTTAAAAAAAGGCTTAATTATTTACGGCGCCAAAGCAGTTTACGCAGCGCTTCTTACAGTCCATACGTTCAAAGGGTCCGACAGAACAATAATCAGTGTAATCCGAGTGTAAGTATGAATGTATGTATGTTCTGGAGCGTGTAAGTATCTCACTGTGTGTGTAAGTATGTGTTTGTGTAAATATGTTCCTGAGCGTATGTGTGTTTAAGTAAGCATGTTACAGTATGTTAGCGTGTGTGTTAGTATCGTTGGAGAAAAAAAAAAATACTACATTTTTGGGTGGCCCCAAAATTTGTCAGCCCCTGCCATGGACGGACGTGGTGTTGTATTGGTGGCAGATAAGTTCTAGCAGCAAAGATTGTATGCTTTTCTGAATAAGTGGGTTTGGAGGTTTTTCCTGAATGTTGGGAGGGAGGGTGAAAGAGTCCTCGAGGTACGGGGCAGCATGAGCGACATCTTGTATAAATATATAAGGGGACAGTACAGAGATCACTCCCAGGACCTATTTATACCCAGGACTGTATCTATAACAAGGGGACATCCTCTACGGCTGGAGGAAAGAAGGTTTCTACACCAGCACAGACGGGGGTTCTTTACAGTAAGAGCGGTGAGATTATGGAACTCTCTGCCAGAGGAAGTGGTGATGGTAAACTCAATAAAAGAGTTCAAAAGGAGCCTGGACGTGTTTCTTGAAAGCAATAATATTACAAGTTATGGATATTAGATTAATAGGGACAGAACGTTGATCCAGGGATTTATTCTGATTGCCATATTTGGAGTCGGGAAGGAATTTTCCCCCTGGTATGGGGCAATTGGCATCTGCTTCATAAGGGTTTTTTGCCTTCCTCTGGATCAACACAGTAGGGACACAATATGTATATAGGTTGAACTTGATGGACTTTGGTCTTTTTTCAACCTTATGAACTATGTTACTAACTATGTTACTATGCAGGAAAATGAAGAGGTGATGAGAGAAGGAAAGCATTGCTCACCGGAGGAACGTAAAGATCGAGTAGGGGAGTATTTTGTTATGAGGGCAGAAATGTAGGGAGGAACAGTCTTATGGAGGGCCCTATATGTTAGTGGAAGGATTTTAAAGGTAATTCTTGAGGTAATAGGGAGGCAGCGGAAGGCTCCGGAGCGGGGAAGCAGAAGAAGAGCGACCGGTCAGCATGACGTGGCCTTTTGTTGAAGAAATTTACACTGATTTTCAAGAGAAGCGCTTTCCTGCGACTGCTTTAAGGGACCTTGTAGTAAATATGCTGCAATATTAAAAAGGAAGATGGCGTTCTCTAAAAAATTCAAACGACGACTTTCTTGTACAAATTAGTACGGCATTAAAAATAATTGGCATGCCGTTCAGAAACTTCAAGTACTTTTTAATAGAATAATTGTAATCCTATGACTGTCTCTGGTGTATATAACTATCGTCAATACACACCGGTGACGGGCCAACTTTTCATGTCAGACATCGGTGCCATCTCTTGGCGACGGGTGTGAGGTGCCAAGCTGACAAAACATGCCAAACCCAGAGAAAACCTGCTTTATTTATTAAATAGCATTTATTAATTAATCTTGATAACACACCCAGATACTTAACTCCATGTTCCACAGACAGCAACTTTATTTACAATACGCAGACAATGCTGATGTATAGGCTCAAGCAACTTGGTCAGCAACGCCTTGTGGTAATCTGCTTCGAAAGAGTTACCTGCTGGCAGGTATCAAAAAGATTGTATATCTTCTTGACACCTTCAGTGGGAAAGCTGGCTCAGAGAGGCCTGTACTGTTTAACCGGCTATCAAAGATAAACATTACATGAAGAAATCTAATTCAACAATGGCTAAAAAGCCCGACTGTGTTATCGTTTCCTTTTGGAAGGTAGTCAGACCTGGTGACATAAGGCTGGGGTTTTGCCAAAACCACCAGAATAAGGCACACAGAAAGCAACAGCGGACGGGCGCAAAGCACTGGAGCGGTCGCTACACTCGTCCAACAAAATACCAGCAGTAACAGAATATAAAGAGCAGTGTCTGGGTGTATAAAGAGATGGATAGGGCAGTGATGGGGCAGCAGGGTGTCTGGGTGTATAAAGAGATGGATAGGGCAGTGAGGGGGCAGCAGGGTGTCTGGGTGTATAAAGAGATGGATAGGGCAGTGAGGGGGGGCAGCAGGGTGTATAAAGAGATTGATAGGGCAGTGATGGGGCAGCAGGGTGTTTGGGTGTATAAAGAGATTGATAGGGCGGTGAGGGGGCAGCAGGGTGTTTGGGTGTATAAAGAGATTGATAGGGCAGTGATGGGGCAGCAGGGTGTCGGTGTATAAAGAGATGGATAGGGCAGTGAGGGGGGGCAGCAGGGAGTCTGGGTGTATCGAGAGCAGGGTAACAAGGCCACGAGGGGGCAGGAAGGTTTCTATGTAATGAGGATTACATTTAGTGAAATATCTATTTGGAGACACGGAATAAGAACCTGTGCGGTGTTTGAATATAGATACATAAAGAACAAATATCCTGGTTTGAAGAGACAACAAACCCGCGGACAATAATGCAAATGAATCAAAGTCTCTAAGTGACAGCTGTCCATGGAAGTAAATCGGGTGATGTAGGCGACCCGCGCCGTTTGTTCTCAGAGATATTTAGCTTAAAAACTTTTACTGGTGGAAGTTGGAATCAGAACGTCTCCAAATGTCAGGGCCAGCATTATCTAACCAATTTCCTGCCATGGAGTTCTTTCCCTCCTCCTTCCTCACCCTTACAAAAGGGCTGCTCGAATCAATCAACAAGGAAACAATAATCTAATGGGGAGGAATAATCACGCCGAGCCTGAGAAAAGTGGGTTTATGATTCACAGACGTTGTTTGTTATCCTGAATTGGAAAACACAGCCGAGTAGATTTACTTGGCATATAGAACACAGAAAGGTTTGAGAAAAGTGAACATTTAAGCACATAAAAGGGGGATTTAACTTGAAAAGGAGGAGAAATCTAAGAACAAGAGGTCGTAATCTAAAACCAGAGGGTTGGAGGCTTATGCGTAACGAAAGAAAGTTTAACTTTTACGGAGACGGTAGTAGATAAGTGGAACAGCCTTCCAGCAGAAGTGGGTTTATACAAAGAGGGAATCTAAAACATATATACGGGATAGGCATATGGCTTCTGAAACTAATACAAGATCGAGGTCAGATCTTTTACATCGGGGGGGAAACGGGCCGACTAGATGGGCCGACTGGGTCCGATCCGCCATTAAATTCTAAGTGATAATTCAGATCGAATCCCCGGCGTCCTATATTCTGAAGATTACGGCACTTGCTTAAGGTAGTGTTTGTTTGCTCACCTCCACACTTTATTTATACTTCTATTTTTAACCCACATTTGAATAGAAAATGACAAGTAAGGTCATCCATGCCAATATCAGCCACATGTTTACCGCTCATGAGTTTCCTTTTTTAGCAGCTAATATTTAGTGGGATTAGAGATCTATTTATTTATTTATTTATTTTAAACACACGAAACAGCAGATGAAGATAAAAGATAATATCTATTAACAGCGGCAGCTAACACACCGCCGTCGCAAAGCCACAACTCCTATCACGCTCAGCAAACACACCGCCGGCGGATTATCACCGGGGTACGGCGCACCGGCAGCAGGTGGGAAGCGTTGAGAGAAGGTTCTAGGTTTATGAACCCACAGACTGAAAATATAGGCAAAAAAAATTACTAGAATCAGAATTGCGGTTTCTGCAGGTTCTTACTATTAATTTAAAAAGCACCAAAATCGCACGAAGCGTGGGGGAGGAAAAGCGCATGTACGACAAAGTGCGAGCGTACAACTCGGAGAGAACAGCTCACACACAACGTCAATGCAAATGATACACAAAGATAAAGCTGCTGTTCCACTTCTACCCCTAATTAATTTTAGGCCGGATGGGATAGACTAAAAACTAACAGTATTAGAGGGACTCGCCGGTGTCCCCGGCAAAAAACACATTAAAAGTACGCTGTGAGTGATATGCATTCGTTAGCTGGAAAATAATACTTCTCAGGAGAAGCTACAGCTCCAGAGCTGCAGCTTCCAGCCTCCTCTGGCTGCTTCAGTCGTTGGCCCGCATTTGGCGGCAGGAAAGAAATCCCACCGAAACCAATTAGACCGCTTATGCTGCATGGCCGCCGGAAAGGAGATTGCGGTCTCACTAAGTGCGGGGAAGCTGACCGCGGGGAGCCGAACATCTCCTCCACAGCAGAAACCCCCAAAAGAATCTGCAAGCGGGGGCATCGTGTATATTTAAAAATGGACCACTCGGCTATGCTATAGCTATACTCATGCACTGGTTGTCGGAGTGTCCCTTTCAGGATACTGAACACGCTTTCGATGTTATATGAGATCGCTTTAGGGTTCTGCTCGTACATCTGATAAAGATACAGCGACAGAATGCGGTTCGGAATAATAATCCAAAATATTGCACCTTTTGCTTCCATTATTCATATCAACTGAGAAGAAAAAAAAAGCTCTTAAAGTTTTGTTTTTTTTCTAGTACTTATTTTTTTACACACAGTACCTTCTCCGCAGATAGATTATTTTTATATATACACACACACACACACACATATATATATATATATACATATATAATTATATATATAAATTATATATACACACACTTTATTTATTTTTACTACTTTTAACCACGTTTTGAAGCCGGCACTAATAAATAAAAAAATTATCAGATGTTATTACCAGACACAAGCAAAGCTGCATTGTTATTATATCACTAGATTATTTACATGCAAAACTGGCTATTATTGGTTGCGTAATAAAACTTTACATAAGTGAGCAGTAAAATTCGCACGCGCCCGGCGGTACGCTCCGAGAAACCGGAGTGTATTCACTCAAGTCCGCAGGTTGACCGGCTCCACGCTAGAAAGCTTCTCCAGCAACAAGTGCTGAGCTGGCCCTGTATAAAGTATAATGTAACCGGTAATGATACCGAAGAATTCTACCTGATTTAACTATACATTATACAGGGCCAGCTTTTATAATGTATAATAAAGTCAAAGAGCTGAAACACAACTCTCTTCCAAACTCTCCTGCCAGCTCTCAATTTAGTCAATAAACCCCACAGCCATTTAGAATTATTGCAGGGTATAAGAGTATATCTGTGGCAGAATTTATTACGCCACAGGCTAAAATCCAAGATAAAATATCGTCCCTATTTCTATGTGTTGAAATGAAACTACATTTCCCCCCAAAGCTATGCAGGAAACAAATACATACATACATACATACATACACACACACGCTTTAACAACTTGCAGAGGTCTCAAATACTTTCGTAATCCTCATGGCCATTACCATCACGCTTGATGGGTGAGGATTGATGTATAAGTGTTACTTTTAACCTTTGCTCTGCGAAATATGTTGGGTTTTTATAAGCCAAAAAAAAAAAAAAAAAAAATCGGATTGGATCAGAGTACGCGTGAAAAGAATACGGAACATACGTGTGGGACGTACGGAAAGACGAGGCATGGCTGGTTGCCTTGAATTTACTTTTTCCTGCGCAAATTTGTACTGGCAAAACCCCACCGGGGTATTAAATAATGCTTTACCGCCATAGCAAGTAGATTAACTCGCACAGAGCAGATTAGAAGTAGATTTCGAAAGGATAAACCGTGGGGTCAAATCAGATTTTATTTGGCAATGAGACGCAGCCAGATGGTACGAAAAGCCTCTTATTAACCCATCTAAGCTCAGCCAAAAAAAATAAATAAAAAGCCCCGCAAAAATGTCAGTGAGCAGCCACTCCAGAGTGACCACTCACCGTACAGAGAACTCTGACCTTAGGATCTATTAAAGTGGATTACAACGGACCTGCCACCACCCAAGATGCTCACGTTACACGGATCGCGCACGTTGATCTGATTTACGTGATAATCTCTTGCCATTAAAGGGTTACTGATGCTTACACTTAATTTAGCTTAAAAAGGGGGGGTTAAACAGGTACAAGAAAGCCAGCAGACGTCACCATTCTGCCACGCGCCGATGACGCAAGAAGAGCTGCATTTTGGAGAATGCGGGTAATGAGAAAGGCAGCGAAAAACAAAGCGAAAATATAAATCTATTAAATTAATTATAAACGAAAAGCCGGGTTCTGATTGGCTTCTTAGTGCTTCCAGCCAATTAGAAAAAAGCTAGATTTCAACTTAAAGTGATGTCAGTCCCACTTATGATGCAAAACAGAGCGATAAAACTAGAAATACCATTCTTTACTTTCAATGGTTTAAGTACTAATGCGAAGGGAGGTGAATGAATAGGTTTCTAGAGCTTGTAAGAAATCATACGAACATCTCGTCTCCCCGTTTTCTCGCTGTAAAAACCTCAAATTTGGTTTGACCCCCGGTCTTCCACCTAAGGAAGGGACCGCTGAGGTTCTAAAAGCTGATGTAACGTTACTATTGGCCAAAGTAAAAATTTATCAACTTGAACTAACAACATTGCTAATGAATGAACGAAACCTTCCTTGTTGATGTATCTGGGATACAATAGAATTGGTCCGGCTTCCCTCACAAAGCCCAGAACTCCACATAGACTGGAAACACTGAGCTAACTGCAAGCTCCTAGACCCTCTGGACTTGTTCCATTTTCTCCGGTCACCTGAGAAATGGTCATGGCGTTCAGCTCATGAATGAAGTATATATGCCATGAGCTCTAAAGCAAGCAGGAACGTCTTCGTTCCTCGGAGATTAATAAATCCACCAATTTTGTTCCGCTGAGTTTTAGTTTAATCCATCAGCGTTCTGGGGTACCGTCTTGTCGTGCGTACAACGGATACAAATATAACTACAGGGAACCACCTACTTCATAACACGCCCAGCATAGCTTCAGGGCAAGAGAAAGAATTAAGATGCACAAAAGCTCCTATAAAAAAAAAAAATCATCTTTTTTTATTAGCTTAGAATAGGTTTTTTACAGAATACAGAATACGGCATTTTACTCTGCATTTGTTATTAGGAGAAAATCTGAAATCATTTTAAGAATTCTGCATCAGAAGCATTAGATCGCATGGCGTTCCATGAGCATGGTGAGGTTGTGACTCTACCCCTGGATTTACAATGCCGTGAAAAAGTATTTGCCCTATTCTCAGTTTCTTCTATTTCTGCATATTTGTCAACACTTAAATGTTCCAGATCATCCAACTAATTTTAATATTAGACAAAAAAACACTGAGTAAACACAAAATGTTAGTTTTAAATGATGATTTCATGTATAGAAGAGAAGAAAAAAATCTATCCCACCCTACCTGGCCCTTAGTAACTGTTCACGATTCTGCAATAAGACTACGCAAAAATGGCGTCCGTGGGAGAGTTGGAAAACCATAGCTGACTAAAGAACACAAAGGCTCTTGTCACATTTGTCAAAAAGCCTCTTGATGGCCCCCAAGACTATTGGGATAATATTCTGTGGACTGGTGAGTCAAAAGTGGACGTTTCTGGAAGGCATGCTTCCTGTTACGTCCACAATAAGAACGTCATACCAACAGTTAAACACGGTGATGGTTGTGTGATGGTCTGGGGCTGCTTTGCTGGTTCAGGACCAGGACGACTTTCCATAATTGATGAAACCATGAATCCTGCTCTACTAGAAAATCCTGAAGGGGAATTCCGGCCACCGGTTTGCGACCCAAAGCTCAAGCGCAGTTGGGTTCTGCAGCAGGACGATTATCCGAAGCACACAAGAAAGTCCGCCTCTGAATGGCCCAAAAGAAACAAAATGATCGGCCGAGTCAAAGTCCTGATTGAGATGCTGTGGGCCAACCTTAAAAAAAAAAAAACAAAAAAAAAAAAAAAAAAAGGTAGTTCATGCCCCGAAAACCCCCCAAATGTGGCTGAATTAAAACAATTCTGCCAAGAAGAGCGTTTGAGTGCAGTTGTGTCCGCCAAGGGTGGAACAACCAGTTATTAGGGTTAGGGGTGCAATTACTTTTTCACATGGGTAAAATAGTTTAACTCTTTACCTTCTATAAACAAGACGATCATTTTAAAGCTGCATTTTGTATTTACTTGCGTTGCCTTTTATTAAAATTAGTTGTAGTGTTTGACCGGACACATCTCCCTGCACATGATGCACTCGCTTCCATTTGGATCCATCCGTGCCTCGAGGAGAGCTGCCTGTAGGCATTTTGCGTGCAGGAGATGTCTTTAGCCACATGGACCATCAATCAGCTCCAGCACTGGCTCACCGAGTGCACGCTGGGGGTCCAAAGCGAGTACCCCACAGGCATGACTGGTAAGCGAGGGGTTCAAGCTGCCAAATCAGTGGCGAGAACAGTTGGACCACGAAGAAAGAGGGCAGCTGCTGCAGCAGGGAGGCCTCTTTATTTTCTCTCTCTCTCTCTTTTTGTTGGAAGAATGTATGTTGAAGAACTCACAGAGTGCTTTAATTCTTCTATAGTGGGGATGTCAGGGACTGTCCCTTTAATTCATTTTCTGTCTCTTAAGATCTCTCCTCCCATCTATAAAAAGGGTGCCTGAACGGACCAACCGCAATCAGCAGCTTAAAAACAGCAAAGAAATTAATAAAAAAAATATGTAAGCAATACATATTTAATGCTTTAAATATATATATTTATCTTTTATATGTATATATATGGAAACAGGCAGCCACGTGGAGACGTCCATCCGGGTACAGAAGCTTCATCCGCATCAAAGGGCTATCAAAACGATGCTTTTAATGGTTTGCTTTCCCTGACTTTGATATACCCAGTGCTCAAAGGCGTATATAAGCCAGCCGCCGGAGAAGGTGGCAAGTGGCAACATCTATTTTTACAGGACTAATGTATAGCTAAAG
The DNA here is from genome assembly GCA_023333645.1 of Sceloporus occidentalis. Lineage (NCBI taxonomy): Eukaryota > Metazoa > Chordata > Lepidosauria > Squamata > Phrynosomatidae > Sceloporus > Sceloporus occidentalis. The sequence continues at coordinate 1,779,836 of JALMGF010000174.1, read as the reverse complement.
TGACCTAATTTATAATCACATCATTTGAAGTCATAGTTGCACATCTGAGAAGACTCAAGGAAATCCTTCATTATGCAGGGCCAGCTCAGCACCATTTGCTGGGGAAGCTCGCTGGGCTGAGATAATGCTCCGACGGGTGACCGGCCCCCATATCGCTCCGACGGGTGACCGGAGAAGAGTGGAAGGGAAGGCGCTCCTTGGCATGGTTGGTCTGTAGAAGCACAGCCCTTGGTCAAGGCCTAGGACAGTGTGTAGTACTGAGCCACCATGGAGGACCAACTGAATAATTACACTCAATAGGACACGGCTTAACAACATGTAACGAGGGACGTCTACAGCCAGATTCTAGCGGGACCTATGAAAAGTCAACCTTCTAACTGTAGCAACCAAATGGAAGGCTCCTGCCGATGGGGCCATTTCACTTTTCGGACTTTAAAGTTTTCCATACCTAAACTCTGAAAACAAAGTCTTCCACGAATATATTTTACCGCAAAAATTAATTAAAGGGACACTCCAACCGTCATACGCACTTGACGGGTATGAAAGCCGAGTGGTCCCTTTAAGTATTCCTTCTGCAAAGCATGGGGGGATTCCACAATCTCCTGTATACATTTGCCCCATCCTCTGCCCCCTAGCTCTTTTGCACGCAGGAGATGTGTTCTTCAAATCGCCAATTGGTAACAAAAAATGCCAGACCCCCCCCCCCCCGCCGGAAAAGGGCAGCTGCAGCAACAGGGCTGCAACTTCTAGGTCAGGTAAGTTATTTAAGTTTTTGAAATTAAAATACTTACAGAGGGTTAGGGATACTCACAGAGTACTTTAGGAGGCATTGTTCTTTAAATGGGGGTGTCAGGGGTATTAAATTGTTATCTTGTCTTGCTCTAGTCTGTGGTTTTTGCCTAACCCGGGCCAAAACGGTTAAAGCTTCCAAGGAAGGATCCTGAATACAGTAATTAAAGGTATCGTTCCACCGCCGTGCTTAATTTGATCCTTTTGTAACTAAAATGCATCGTTGGGATCATTCCCTGTAGCGTTGAATGCCCAAACCCTCCCCGGAAATGATTCTTTAAGAGGCTAAGATGTTGCCTAATATTTTTGCTGGGAACGCTTGTCACGTGACAACCGAAACAAAACGTTACTAGCTCGCGGTGTCTTCATGTGATCAGAACGCCAATGGAAAAAAATCCGACGATGGGTCTGCTACGGTTTATTTGCGTAAGACGTTAGAGAGGGCTATAAACTTCTGTGTAAGTGGAACAGCACCTTGAATTGGATGAATTATCACAAGTCGCCGACTTATAAAGGAGCCACAAACACATGATGGGCGCAATATGTGTAACCCTTTCAACGCCTGTTGTAGGTGGCATACCATCCCTTGGGATGCAAAAATAACCATTACCAATGCATCCTTTCCCTTTAAACTATGCATTCTACAGGGCCAGCTCAGCCCCTCTTGGTTGAGAAACCAGCCACCGTTGGCCCGTCATAATGAATAAGGGAGGCCTGGCACGGTCAGCCGTAGTGCTATTGAGCCGTTTCAGGAGATCAGGGATCTCACTTTGAACCGGCCCGTTAGGCCACGCCGGAGGGGAATAAGTCACCGGCAAGGCCCTGTAACATCAGGTTGGTTCGGTCACCTTACACATTGAGTTATGCATTATTCAGGGCCAGCTCTGTTCTTCACACCAGAGGAACTTGGTAGTAATGGCCGTCGTAATAAAACAGTGAAGTGAGAGAATTAAAAGCAAAGCTCCCCATTTAGTGAATAAACACTTGTGTATTTTTGTTCACAGATAGCCCCCTGTGTAAAATATTAGGGTCTCATACTATACTTTAGAACAAAAAAAAGTGTAAATTAAATGTTACAAATTTATCATCGCTTCAGGTGAGGTGTTGCCCTAAAATTTTATCAATATTTATGCAAGTTATAAAAAAATAAAACAAAAAAAAAAAATAGAAAAAAAACACTCTAGAGTTTAGTGAAATTGTGAATTACCATGAGGTCAAAAATATAACTAATTTAAGAAAACATTATAAAGGTCCATAGTTATCCATAAATGCTGAGTAGGCCCCGCTTAAGGCATAGTTGAGCGGAAAGGTGGCATTCTGCCATAACTTAGTAAATAAAACCCTATATTGGAAAAACAACCAAATCTCCATCTTTCTGTGCAAAAAAAATTGTAAATAAAAATAAAATTTAAATCATTACCAAAAGTTGAAAAACCCTACATCAAAAAATATTTTAAGTAAATAGTGCTATTAGTAAGATTTTAAACGAGAAGAAATTTCATTAATAAATTCAAACAGCTGGCAGGAAAAAAAAAAAGTGTAAAATAACTATTTATTTATTTTAAAAATGCACGACGAATTAACATATGTTTCACAGCGGACAATAATATAGCACATGAAAAGTTTGTTTTCTTACCTTCCCTGGCTTTTAGCAAAACTGTGTTTGCCACGATATTCTCGAGCTCCATTACTTTCCAAATTTCCCAGAATTGGCACAATTCATTAAAAATATACGTTGGGATTTCTTGGGGTCGGAAGCGAAAATTTGAATGAAAGAGTTGGGTGCTGTAAAGCGTGCCATGCAGGGAATCATCTACAATCCATGTTTTTCTCCCAAATTTATTTTTACCATTATCACTAATTGTAAAAAAAAAAATAATAAAAAAACAGGAATTAAAATTGCAGATTGAAGTGTTTTTTTGGTTTTTTTTTTTTTTTTAGAATATTTCCTACAGGTCCTTGCTCAATAACCAAGGACTTTAATACCACTTATAGGGCAATAATTATTCCCAAGGATATAAATCAATAAAAAAAAAAGATCTAACACTGCATGAAGCAAAGATCAGACAAAAAAAAAAAATTGCAATTTTTTCCAAATTCCTTAAAAAAAAAAAATAAAAAAAATTGTGAGCCCAAAATTTGGAAAGGGGTGTGTTTCCAGCAACACTCTTGGGGCAAATTAGGGGTTTTTTTGAGGGGGGGGTGTCCTATAGGGTGGTGAGCCTTTTAGTTGCCATGGATATATTTAAAAGTAATTAAACAGGCGATCAGATGGGGTACCCCAATTCCATCCATATGCTGGGGGTCGCCTGGGATGCAGCACCGGGTAATGGGTGGTAGATCGTCCCCGTAGGGCTATCATACGGGGGGTATTAGAGAGCTGAGGGCAGCGGCAGGAAGTGAAGCCTCGCACACTAACAGAATAAGCAGATAATATGTCCCTTGATGGTGGTTTCGGGCCGTGGGGAAACCTCCGATGTGTCCCCCCCCACGCGTGAAGAACCCCGGGGAAGCTGCAGCAGGAAGTAACATGGAACTGAAAGGCTGGATACACAACGTTCCAATTAGGGCGGGGCTTTGCTCTTGACGTCATCGTGGGGGACGCGCAGAGGCTGCCGGGAGTTGTAGTTGAAGGCAGTACCTGCGGGGAAAGCAGAGTCTTTCTGTCAATGAGTGCCGGGGGACCGCCTCCTCGCGTTTTGCTGAATGGGAATGCGTTGTAGTGAATGCAAGTATCCCTCCCTGAGGATCGGTAATAAATAAAGCGATTCCGGTAAGGAGAGAGCTTTCGGTGTGTGGATCCGGGGGAAACATCTGATAGGGGTCACCCTAGTTGTGATCGTCTTGTAATGCAATGTCTGGCAGGTTGGTCTGGCCAGAAACAGATAGGAAGCCTTTGCCCCATTTAGTCTGCGCATTTTCTGCTACCTGGAGCTTGTTCTTGTTTTATATTCAGGATAACCATATGCCTATCCCATGCATGTTTAAATCCCTTTACTATATTAACCTCTACCACTCCTGCTGGATGGCAGATCCACTTACCTACGACTCTCTAAGTGACGTTTATCGGCCTCTATAAATGTCACCATTCCATTTTTGCTTAAAATTCTGTAATTTCTACAATCCTTCATTGTTTGGCGAACGGTGATATCTTTACCAGCACGCTATTGTCACTAACATTCTGAACCATGTTTACATTTCTATATGGTAGCCAATTTTTGCATTATCTCTGGGTTATCACCGGCCCCTGATGGTGTATAAAACAAAATTATACTGGCATTTGGTTTATTAAAGCTCCCTATAGCTTGTGCTTGTTTCAGTCAATTGTTTGGAAAGTAGTGGACAGATGCCAGCTGTATCGTAATTCCAGATTCAGCCCCGCTGTATGGTTCTTTAGACTGTTTCCCACCCCTCGGAAGCACTTGAAAAGAAGCAGACAAGAAGACTGATTGGCAATTCGCGCATGCATGCTGGCAAGGCAGCCGCACAAAGCCAAAAGAGGCACCCAAGCAGCGGGGTCTACCTACTAAGGGGAGCGCTGGCCCTTTATAAAGACTATGAAGGAGCTGAAACCCCAACTCTCCGTTTCATGAATAAACCACGCGGCTCAGCTGTATTCCTGGGATGTGTGGTGTGAACAGCTCTCTTGAGATCATTCCGCAGCATCACGGGTTAGGGTTTGGGCCGCTCCAAAACGCATATTTATTTTTTTTTAAGCCATTCTGTAGCGAGGTCCTGCTGCATTATAGAACTTCTACGGAGCTTCAGCTAGCAGACAGCCTGTCATTATCCTGTATGATGCTTTCATAAACCTGGAAATTCATGGTTCCCTTGATGATGGGAAGCTGATCAGGCCCCGAGGCAGCAAAACAGCACCACATCATGACGCTCCCTACACCGTACTTAAACGTTGGGATGATATTTTCATGGGGGGGGGGGGGGGGGAGGCGCCATTTTTATTCCATACATAGTGCTGCGTGTTCTTCCCGAACAATCCAACCTTCCAATGTCATCAGCCCACAAACCATTATCTCAGTAGCGCTGGAGTCACGGTGCTCTTTGGAAAACAGCAATATCGGGGAGCAGCGGCTTCCTCCATGATGTCCTGCCACAGACTCCATGCCTGTTTAATGTTTTGTGTATGGCAGACACATGAACACGGACGTTAAGCAGTTCCAATGATTCCTTCAAACGTTTAGCTGGATTCTTTTTTTTTACCTCATTGAGCATTCTGCATTGTGCCTTTGGAGTCATCGTGGCACGGAGCCCACTTCTAGGGAGAGCAGCCACAGTAATCAATCTCAATTTATGAAAAGATTGTCTAATTGTGGACTGATGATCATGTAATCTTTCAAATCACTTTGTAACCCTTTCCAGCTTTTTGTGAGGCAACGGTTCACATGAACCGATGCTTCTTCTGAATAGAAAATTCCAATCCGTGTGTTTTTTTATGTTGAAAGTAGCTCTAAAACACAAACACACCTTGAATCGTGTTTCATTGATTGAACTCCAGGTTTGCTAACTGCTGACTCCAATTAGCTTTTGTTAAAGTCATTCGCTTTCCCTAACCCACAACACGGATGTTTGAATGATGTATTCAGTACGGCCAACAGTAATAGCTTGTGTTATTAGTTAAAACACTAATTGTTCATTATGGTAACTGAAAGATATTTATATATATTTTAAGATTAAATTTATACTGAACCCCTTAAGGACAATGGGTGGTCCCTTTTTCATTAAGGGATAAATGCTGGTAATTCAAAAGGGGTAACTTACTTCTCCCTGTGCGTAATATATAGATCCAGAGAGACCATACATTAAAACCTTTGCCTGTTACTTTATATTATATAAACTCTTTGTAAAGGCTGTGCATTATTTAACCCGCGCCACATACGATTTCTCTGACATCTGAGCTGTAGGAGCCCGGTCTAACCGGTGGATCCAGTCCCCGCTATAGAATGGCTTCCTTCAAAGGAAAGGAAAAAAAACTAAGATCGATGCGAGATACAGCACTAGTTTACAAGAGTTATAAATAGCGCCTTCAAATACAGCAAAAACAGGTCTAACCAACCTAAAAATAAGCATAGTTCCATAATGATAGCTAATCTTAGCACCTGTAAGTACATTCTTCTCTAAAAAGAAACCCATTGGAGCCCTCATGTAACCCACAGGACACTTTAACCCTGTGAAAGGTAACCAAGGAATTTTGGCGCTGGGCAAGGGAAGAAAAGAAAAAAAAATGTAAACTGCTTAGACCAAATATCACATTAATGCGTTGTATTGATCAGACGGTTTAGCTTTTTAAAAGTAGGAATGGATAGAACATTGACTCAAAGTTAAATTAAAATGCACCCTTCAATATATTTGAAAATCAGCTTGAAATGTGAAAAGAAAAAATCTTCCTCCTCAAGCCCACGGGTGTTTTTCTATAATATTGATAGATACAAATCAAGGGGAGTACACACTCAGCAAGCAAGAGCAGAGAGTGAATACTCACCACAGCATCCTCAGAGTAGTTCCCCGGTTGCTCTAAAGCTTCCTTAATCTCATTTGTATTAGAAGCCGCCTTTGCCCCAGTCAGCGGCTTCTAGGCAAACCAACAAATCCCCCCAGAACACATTAGTAAATAGCATGCCTCGAAGGATATGATCCGGCCACCGCCATCCTTACCCCACGGTTTCCAGTAACTGCTTTATGCGAGAAGCAACCGTGTTCCTGCCTAAAGAAGGTCATGGAGGCGGCTTATAAATAGAAATATAAATAGGACAGCCAACGCTACTTCATAAATATTAGGCAGCAGACGCGGTTTCAACAAGGCTCTTTGCATATAAAAGACCAAGCCACTTCCCATGATACATAATAATACCTCTTTTTATGAAAGAACAGCCGCAGGTAAAGCCGTCCAAGAACAAAAAATAAATAAAAGACGACAACAGTGCTCGATTCAAAAATAAAAACAGACAAAATAAAAGTGTTTAATGGTGGTTTTTCCACAGCCCCAAGCATACCTGCATGTTTGCTCCACCACAATAAGTGCTCCTGTGGCTAGCATCGTTCCTAGCTGCATCTTAGAGTTTCATAAACAGAAATCATGATTCTTTGCTATAGTACAGCTGCGATAGAGAAGTCCAAACAAGGATACAACTAACCAAAAAAAAAAGAGAATCCACTTTGGGACATTTCTAGAAGTGCGAAAATATTCATGATTGTACTGTCCACGGTGAGAGTTTTAATATTCGTCCAGGGTGTCTGCGCGAGGAATGGACAGACCCCGTTCCTTCAGGGCCTGCACTTTGAGCTTCTCGGCCTCCTGTTTGCTTTGTTGTTCGACGCGCTGCTCCTCTAAGATTTCCTCGATGGACACTTGGAGTAACGGGGTGTCGCTCTCCTTCTCCAGGTCCTAGAGTAGAAGAAGAAAAAAAAAAAAGAGACATCAAGGATGGAGAGCGGAGCGCAGTACTTCAACCTACCGGTATATTATTACAGATCTACACAAATTAATTCACAAAATCAAATTTAAGACTCAAGATGAAGTTCCGTACCAGTGAATACGCATGTAGAAAAAGTCACGACTGTGTTCTAGGTACCCTCCGTCCAGAGCCTATAGATAATGTCTCGCAGACAAAAGCTAGTTAAGCTCTTACTACTCTGATATTTACATCCCTGGGTTATTAGTATGAATATACATATTAAGAACCAACAGATTAAAAGTATATTAGGAAAGGAGGTCCCTGTACCATAAGAGCTTATGTTCTAAATAGTAGGGAGTGGAGATACAATCAAGGGGGAAGAGGTAAGACCGGTACTACCTACCCTGCCAAGAGGCAAACGTACAGGTCAAGCAACTTTTTATCTTGATGTATGGTGAAGCAATTATCAGCTGGGGGGGGGGGGGGGGGGTGTATGTATTGAAACGTGTAGATATACATAATGCACCATTAGAAAGTCATTGGCAACAGTTGCCATACACGATCATTAACTCCACGCAGTGATAAAATATGGGATAACGGGAAACCGGACCCAGACAGGATTTATTGTATAACACTCCGTTTAATAGGTACCGTGTAAACAGAACCTATGGGACCAGAGAGATTTCTCCTACCCAGGTTAAGAGCAACCTAATAATTTGAGCTTGTTTTAAAGGCAAGAGTTTGGGGGTTGAAATAGTGTAAAGAAATAGAAAAATACCATTCAATTCCATGAACGCCAAACAAATCGAATCATATTCTGGCCTCTTGCCAGCACAATGCTTTTCCGGTTTTTGTATTAGCTTATCACCCCGTCAAGAGGAGGCAGCGGCTCATAATACTCAGCTACTTTGAATTTCTGTGCTGACAAACTCTTTGTAAAGTCACCTTTATATTATTAAAAAGGCCCCCCCCCAGTCCTAGCGTCATGTTACACGCACACAGAAGCTCATTTCACATGGATTACGATGCATTAAATGGCATTCAAATTGGTGCATATACTTTAGTATATGCCCCCGTATCTACTGAAAGAAGGAAGCATACTTAAGTACACTTCCTGCACACGCCTCCTGCCAGCTAGCATACATGCTATTGGCTGCCACAGACTATAAATGTGCTACAAAGCATGTTCCAGAAGTGTACTCCAGTATCAGTCCAACATCCAATTCAGATTAATTAAAGGCAGACGCCAATAACAGATGTGCGGTGCGTCTGAATTCGGTTTAACCCAGAGTGGTGGAGAAACCAGTTCTATGAGGGAAATTTTTAGAGGTGAGCAGCTCTCTTAAGGAACAAACTGTTGACAACTTCCACACCACATAGGAAGCTTGATGAGCCGATTAGAGGATACATAACTCCTCCAGGGCAACTAGCACATTTCAACACTCAGGTTATCAGATCGGCTCGCGAGTATCCCTGTAGCAACAAAATGAACCAACGTCAGCACTGCCTTGCTAAGCACAATGTTTGTTAGGAGAACCATAAGTCAAGAATAACGTATGTACCAGCATAGCAGGTTTGTATAAGGAAGGGGGGGGGGGGGGACTCGAGTAAAAGTCATGTAGGTTGACAAAAACTGGGTTTTATTTCATTTCGTTCCAATAAACCCCCTTTATCTGCAGGTTTGGAGGCTGCCATTGTTCAGTCATATGATATATGACTTCCTTCCTTCATAGACCTTCCTCGGTCAGTGTCCAACTGAGTGATTAAGTCCGAGCCATTCCAGTGTTTACTACAAGCAGCATGATCAGGAGTCAGGTTGTTTGTCTAGTAGATTGGACCGAGATTCCACAGCTAGCACTACTAACGATAAATATGCAGCTGCATGAGAACGTTTAATAAGGAAGGCATTTTTTTTTTTTTTAACCACTGCGTGGTAGCTAGAGATTACGGCAATTTGTTAACTACTCCTTGGCATAATGTTCTGAGCTGCTCGTCACACGCATGCATGGACTTTGTATAGCAGCTCCCCCTGCAGGACGATCACTCAGTCTCCAGTTTATAAAGACAATCAGCTCTTGTGGGGCTTTAATAATTATATTGATCTATAAGTTTCAGTGTTGGAAGAAACTGAAACGTTACCTTTGTTCTGTACTCTACACATGTTCTGTGTCGAAGCATTATTCTCATAATATTCCTTTCATGCCAGAACGGCTCTTTACTATATCATGTAGATTTAAAGAAGTCTCTCTCTACTTACAATCTCTCCAAGTAGGACCACGTTCTCTCCTCTGACAACAAAAATTCCTCTTGGGATGTCGCCATATTTCTTCCCGACGTGGATACGTTCCACAGTCTGATGCAGCACAAGGTTAGCTGGACAAAGAAAGATTGAGGAAGAGTATGTCATCTGTATCAATAATCTAAAAGACAGCTAAACCCAGCTAATAGCTACCTATAGAGTAACTGTGCTGCTGATAGAGTCTAAAGGTCCTATGTCTCATCAAGAAGAGTTATCCGGTAAATCCCCCCCCATACAGTCATCACTATAGCAAGAGGGGCTTCCCATTTCATCATGACATAAAGAAGCCCCTTCAATACTATTCTAAGGCTTCCGTTCCACCCCTGCTTTTCTCAGTTTGATCGCGCATTACATACACGGACATCTCAAAGCAACCCTGGCCTTCCTCACCGTTTACAGGGGGAACTCGGCCTTTCCAGTATCAAAGCGCAGGGCAACAAAGACCCCTTACCTCGACTGGAGGAAACATAACTGAACATACAGCCAGAGAGGTAGGTTGTAAGCTCTTTGAACAGGGCCCCCCTCACCTGTGTCTAATCCAAATCATTACGTAATACATATTGCTTATGTCCCGTGTACTCATTGTACAGCACCATGGAATATGATGGCGCTATATAAAGCAAACAATAAAATGGACGGCACTCACCAAACTGGTCAATGCTCCTCAGGTACCCAATAAGTGTTCTACCGTCTCGAAGGAGTACCAAGTGTTTTTCTGGGGAGGAAATACAAACAGCATCAACATGCAGCAGCTCAAACAGGGGGGTACAGACCCGCACCACCAAAGATTGGATGACAATTAAAAGGCATTACCACAGACGCTAATTACAGCATACGCTTCCTTTAACCAATGACAGCTCTAAGATATATCTACACCAGCTTCACTATCGGAGCACACACCAGGCATCGATATGGGATAGGGTCATACATAACTATAACCTATGTTAACAAAATGCATTTTAGATTATATATATATATATATATGCACACACACATTATATATACACATCATATTTATATACACCCCCACAAACCGTTGGCACATTAGAGCCCACCCTCCAGCCTTGCATTGCCTACAAAACTATAACTCATATCGCCCTCAGCCAGATGTAAAAGTGCTGTCGCCGAACCTGAGCGTTCAAACCATTAACGTGAAACTCATTTTAGGACTATTAGTAGTTAATGTCTATCGGTCGACATTAGCAGTGCACGGGGCTGATACTAACTGTCTATATCCTCTATGAGGCTAGCGGTCCCAGGCATGTAATTCATTCTCTCTCTGCCGCCCCTGCCCGGGGCAACACTTCACACCGGACACCAATCAGCAACAGCAACCGGAAGTACCGCCATCTCCAAAAGAAACACATCCGGGGGCGAGACCTTTTAGGGGCGTGGAGAAGGAGAGCTGTGACGTAGCAGCACCAATTGCCAAGGGTGGAGGCGTGGCTACAAAAGCCGGTTGCTTCCACGTTCTATTGTGGGCGTAGGCAAGAGATTATGAAATACCGCCCCATTCGTCTTCCATTTCGTGTGTGGTTAACGCGACGAGAGAAGGGCGTGAGCAGGAATGGTCACATTATACGCATGCGCAACATGGCCAAGCACTAAAAGTAGGCGCGGTTACGCGCGTCTTTCTCTGAAATTCTCTCTCAGACGCTCCACTGACAGATGGTAAGCTAGTTCCTGCTTATTTTACATTGGCTGTGTATAGTCTTTGTGGGCGGGTAAAAGGCTTTCTGTTCACCCGCAATTGGCTGCTCTCAGCTATTCGTCTCTGATTGGCTAGTGGCTGGTTGCTATGCGATGTCCTGCTCCGCTCATGCGCATTTGGTGTTAGCCGCTATCAGTGGTTGAATTTCGCCAGTCCTATGTCGGCCGCCCATACACACGGGGATGGAGGAGGCGGCAGCGGGTACTATTCCGGTGGTCGTGGGGATGTGCTGGCCCGGCAAAGGCAAGATGAGGCAGCCTGGAGGTCCGGTTATTACCCTCAGGAGGCGGGGGCAAACTGGGTCGGAGGAGGAGCGGGGGGAGGAGCTGCAGGCACCCAGGTAATGAGGAGGTGAATTAGGGTCACTACCTTGCCGCTATGTATCTTTACACGGTCTGCTGCTGAATCATGCTGTCTGCAGATTGATTAGTAATGTCTATTGAAATCATTGCGTCGGGGCATTTAATTGCCTCTCATACCGCAGAATGAATGGGTAGAGCCGGAAGTCTGGCTCCGTGTGAGTTTGTGGAGACAGATTAGCAAGAGATCGTCTGGCAGTGGGAAGCTGGCGGGGAATAAAATAAAAGTTCCTATTGGCTCTGTACTTTCAATGCCCCCTAATTGCCCTTCAGCCAATAAGCATTCTGCAGAAAGTGCTTAAGATTCTTATTGGTTGCACGCTGTCAGTGTCCTACATTACATTTTAATAGTGAACTTGCAGGGGACATGGTATTGGCTGCACACTGTTAACATGCCAACTGATCAGCCAATGGAGGATTAGCAAGGGAAAGATCATAAATCCAGTTTGCTGCATGTTTTGTTCTAAATCACTGTGTAGCCAATGGGAATCCTGCAAAGAGAGGCATCCTCCCGCTTTGCATAGTGTCACCGTCCTAAATGACTGAGCAGGGAGAGAAGTAGCTCCTATTCGCTGCTCGCTGTGTTGTTAAGTCAATATATATGTTATATATATATATATGGGCGTCTGCAGAATCCCCCCACATGCATTTGTCTCTTTCCCTGCCTCTCCTTCAGTCACCCCCAGGGCTGACTCATTGAACACAGCATGCGGGGGTCATTGTACAGAGTTTTGGAATATGACGGTGCTATATAAAGCAATAAATAATAATAAATCCTGTTGGTCTATAGTTCTATAGTAGACCTTCATTCAGCGGTTATATTTACCAGCAAGCAGACTCTAGTTACAGGTGATTCTTCTTACTGGGCTAAAGTAGAAAAAGATGTTAGAGGACACTCCGGCCCCCGTGTGCACGTCAATGAATATTGAGAGTGCTTTCCTTGCACAGACTGCATCCTTGGACCATGGCCGAGGTGGGCCGCTGCATCTTATGTCTCAGGAAAAATCTACCCCCCTCCCCATTTACGTATATTTATTCACTTTAATATTAGGGCTGTCGGGGACATTAAATTGTCCCTTTACGTCCCATACGCTTTGTGGACCTTCCCATGTGGAAAATCTTATGTGACTTTACGCTAAAAGGTATCAACTTCAACCAAGGACGATTTCTTTTTCTTACAAATAATTTTTTTTACTTTGTGTCTTTTACACATTTGTGCAATTCACTCAACAAAATGCTCAGAGGTCTGTTCTTCAGAGCTACTAAGGTCCTATATATATATATATATATATATATATATATATATATATATATATATATAAATTGTTTGTTCCTGTTGGCCCAAGGTTGGCAACGTCAACCTAAGAGCAACTTTATGGATTCCATTCCATTATATTTTATTAATGGAGCTCCGTCAGACTCTGTAGCGCTGTTACAAGCATGACCATGAAAAACCCACATTTAAGTCGTCGATGATATTAACACGCGTGAAGAAGTACTTGTCTCGCCTACCAGTTGAGTCTTGCAGAATCCGTCACTAGCTGCCAAGTCTCGATTAAATGCCCCACGGAACTCTTCTGCATATCGTCGAAGACTTTACGCTGTGAACGGCTCCAAGTATGATGTCATTAGGACAGAAGTAGTTGTGTTACAAAGCTGCTGGTACCTTCATACCTTCCTGCGCTCCACTTCTCCGCCGCGCTTCAGATAATTACTGCTATGGGTTGGCCCTTCACCGTGGCACCAACGGGGACGCCGTTCTAGAACTTCTCAGGAAGACGGCGACGTATGCTTCCGAGCAGCCGAGGTAAGAGCTTTGAGGCGTTCGAGTATACGAGGATTGTGAGATTAGGAATACACACATCTGATCTGTCAAACCCGTTCTTTCTAGAGGGATTCTAGCCGCCCAAAGCCGGTGGGAAGTAGGTGGATTATTATATTGTTCTGATTTATTGACATTAAGTCTCTTTGACTGTGGTTTTGGGGCCACATGGTGTATTAAAGAGAGCCCCTTCTACTGTGAATAGTTCACACAGTGTGGCCCCTTCCCTTGTATACCAAGGCGAGGGCATTACGTCCATCAGGGCACGTGTGAAGGAATGGTGGTGTCATACTTACTACTCGCGATTTGGGCTGGCAGAACCCGCGCTTATCCGTTCCCCATCCGGAAGTTTTCTGTCTTCTACTCCTTTATCTTTCTAGAGGCTGCTTTACCAGCCAACAACCAGTTGAGATAATTTAATGAGCGATAATGAATCGGATCCAGAAAACAGGAAAGTGACTCACGAGGCTGGATTTTAGTCGGCGACTATTCATATATTGCGTATTTTAATCTGTAGAGTTTTATTCAGAGTAAAAGCCTTCGGGTTAAGGTGAATGATGGGAACTGGGTAGCGCTTCTTCCTCGGGCAGCAGAAGTTTTCTCTGGCATTTAATCCTCTCTGTTTTCTCCTGCATCCCGGCTTACACCCACGCCATTCACCGGCAGTGGCGTTGCTACAGGGGGGCAATTGCCCCCCCATGGATATTCCTTGCCCCCCCCCTGTTGCCCCCCCTGCCGAATTTGGAGCCACCCAGGACAGTCCTTGACTGCTAACGACGGCACCATGCCGTCACTAGCACTATCTTACCTTGATGGAGCTCTGTGGACCCCCATCACCACCTACCCCGGCGATCTGCCCCTCACACTGAGGGGCATCACCGGGGCCACCCGATCCGGCCGGTGACGGCACGCACAATGACGCGATGACGTCACCGCGCAACTTTATTAACAACTGACAATTGTCAGTTAAAGCGGTATGGGGGCATGCTGCTTAGATGCCTGTATCTCAGGCATCTAAGCAGCTACAGACCCCCAACATATACCATTGGAAAGGTAATTATCTCACCTGACCTGTCCAACGGTATATAGCTTGTAAAAAAAGAATTAAAAAAAATAAATGTAAAAAAAATGATTTAAACATAAAGTAGTTCAACTTTAAAAAAAAAAAAAAAGTTTAAGTATTCTAGCTAAATGATCACTGTGGTAGCCAATGTTACCACAGCGATCATATAGCTATAAAAAGTCACATTCCCTTTTTAAAAATGGCCGATACTAATTTTTAATCCCATGATCCCTTTGATCATGGGGTTAAATTTAGCCAACGGTAGAGGGAGGCAATTTTTGAAATCCTGATGAACTGCAAATATTATTAAAATCAGCCATTTAGCCTGTGCGGTACGTGGTATTAAAGGAGACTTTTAGCTATAAATATGCATTAAAGTGTATATGGTGGATGGAGAGTCTATATAGATACCATTGGACTCCTCTTAAAGAAACCTGGAATCTGAAGCCCGAAAAGAGGCATTTGGTCCAAATACAATATATAATTTGTACTCGGAGTACTCAATTCTTCCCTTTTTCTCTCCGTGTTAAGTTTTAGAAATTAATTATGTATGTGTGTGATATATATATATTATATATATTATATATATATATAATATGTATATAAATATGTGTTTTTCTCTTGATAAATATACAATTGATGGAGGTGGTCCTTGAGGTTTGGTACATTTCTCCTCTGTCCATCAGTACTTTAACCATATACAATGTTTTTGTTATAATTAAACAATTATGTGTTATTATATAGAAACACAGAACGACGGCAGATAAGAACCGTTCGGCCCGTCTAGTCTGACCACCTTTCCCGATGTAGAGACTTGGACTCGAATCGGTTGTTGGTCTCCTTGATTCCAGAGCCTCACACCTATCTCACGCGTGTTTAAATTCCTATACCACTTCTGCTGATAGAAAGTCCTTAAATTCCATCGAAGCCTCCGACCCTCTCGTCCTACATGGTTTGGCATATTTGTGGATATGGGGGGTAAAATGTCCCAACCTGTGGCACTCAATGGACTAGACTGGGGGCATTCAATGCGACGAGCCTGGAGGAGAGAATCCCAAATCTTTATGCCCACACCCCAAAGTTAGTAGTTGTTTTCAAATTCTGAAAGAAAGCTATACCCTGGTGCCAGTCAGTTATTCTGTCTCCTTACCCTAAAAAAATACCCCGAAACATCTATCCTACTCGTACAATATGTCTTATGAGTCACACGCGGATGAGGACACGCTTTTTGTAATGCAGTCATGTAGTTTGTAATTCATTGATGAGCCGTGTGACTCTATGTGTAAGGCAGGCTACTAATATATGTGTACGGATATATACACACATATATATATATATATGTTTGGGTTTTTTATTATTATTTTAATCAGTAAACACCATTGCAATAGGGTTGTCTATTGAGCTTTAAAAGAAAAAACATAGTTGCATATGGCAGGTTTATGCTATTGAGCTCATATTTACCATTGGCCATTGTTTGATTTTGTGTAGCCCACATTTTTAGAGACCCCCCCCAGCGATGCTAACCCAAAGGACGGTAGCCCAGGTTCTTGAACCAGAGCGTGGAAAACAAACTGATTTGTTCTCTTTGTCTCTCTCCAGCAGAATTCACCATATCCAAACTACGACCCAAACACCTGGTCCTGCTCCGGACATCCGCAGCCTCCTTACCCTCCACACTATCCAGCTGGAGGGCCGGTATGTAATCTGCGGGCGCTGTTGATGGCATTGAGCTGATTTTGAGCAGTTGTAGTTGTTAGAACCGGATCCTGTGTACCGCAAAGTATCAATAAATTGTACTTCTGTATCATATGCATTAGTGCCACTACATTCTTGGTAAAAAAATAAATAAATAATAAAAATACTAAGTATAAAAAAGTATAAATTCTACCTTCTGTGTGTGTGCACGCGTGTGAGTGCGTGCGTAAACGCATTGAGGGCCAGACCATCATCCTATATATAATATTAGAATTAGTGTATGGATGGTGTCCGCTATGTTGATCCCTTTGGCATGTTTGTGTTCCCTTCGCAGAGGATGGAGCCGTATACAAATGGTTCATATGGGCCTCCTTACACCCAGCCTTCGATGAATTCTCCCTACCCCAACCTCCCCCCGCAGAACCACTACTTCCCTCCGCCTGGACAGCCTCATTACCCAGTGGACCCCTACAAACAATCGAGTGGGAACTCGCAAGCTCCCCCTCCGTGGGGGATGTCTCCGCACGCTTATCACAACGTATCTCCGCAGGCTCAGGGATATCCACAGTACCCCGCTCAGCACGTGAGTGCCCGCTCTGCCCATGTCTGCCATGTCTTGTTAATGTTTGAAATGGGTAGCAGAAGTTCCCTGCATAGTTAACATTGTTAAATCGCTAAATAGCTTCACTTTAGCCAGATTATGATACATTTGATATATTGGCATATAAAGTGTTTTTGCTTGTAGAATTTAGTGGAATAAGCTCTAAGCATAAGTGGAACAGCCTCCCAGCCGAAGCGGTAGAGGCCAAAACAAAGATTAGACTAGCTGGGCTTCAAGTCCAAGTACTTCACTAAGGGTTGGGACGTGTATACATCAAGTTCAACTCTTCCAAGTACCCATTTTTGTTACCAAAAAGAATATTTTATGAATTTTTCCCCCAAAGTGTTAAAAAAATAAATAAATAAATAAAAAATACTTTCTGACCCCAAATGCAGACAGATTTTTCCCTACATTAAGAGACTGTGATAAAAAAGATGGTAGGCTTCATATGCCTCGTCCATGGATCCCTCCAATATAGGAGGATCTTATATCATATGGCATAATTGTATGACCAATTTTTTAAATATGCAAACCCAAGTAGTGGCTATCCCTTTCAACCCCTTCTGGCTTCTTCCAGCAGACAATGCCTCAGCAGAGCCCCCAGGGGGAAGGTTGGGGGCTTTATGGTGCCCCCAACCCTTATCAGTGGTCGCCAGCACCCCCTGTACCCCCAAACCAAGCTGGAAGTCACTATGCAGGTGGAGGCAGAACCTCTTGGCAAGGAGCAGACACGCAATCCGCTGCCTACGATACAAAGGTAAGTTTTAGTATTTAAATGTTACCACGTGGTTGGCAAAACGGCTCCCAAATTTCTTGGCTAAGGACCATGGGAAATATATTCAACTGCAGCCGGAGTGCCAATGAAATCGCCGCTCTGAACTGTGCCTTTATGCAGAAAAGATGCCGGGAGGCATTGCCTCTGAATCTGGAGTGTGGGAACATTCTTCCTTAACCCGGAGTACAAAAAAACTAAATTTTTAACACCAGATTTTAACCAATCTCTTGTGGGTTGGTTTCCTTTGGCTCAGGAGGCACTCACTTAATAATTATATGGCGGATAAGCACTTTATTTCATTAACAATTTAATTGTTAAATTAGAAAATAAAGTAAGGGAGATGGCTTTCAACAGTGATACTTCTTTATGCTTCTTTTTCTCCTTCATACTGAATTATTTTCATGGCTAACTCCAGTGTTCTTCTGATGTTTTTAGGATGCTTCCCAAACACCCAGCTATAACCAACAAAGGCCATACCAAGGTTACCCTGATCAGCCCCAAGCAGCACCAGCTAGTGAACCCAAGCCAAATCCACCCAACCCCCATTACAGTGCTTCTCCCCAAATGTACAACAGGAATGACCCTACAACCCAACCATCGATCGCGAAGACCAGTGAACCCAACCTTCCCACAGCGGATTCGGTAAATGTCCATCCAGGTATCCTAAAGATCAACCAGGTGTTGGAGAAGATGGTGGATCTGGAACAGGAGGTGGATGAGTTTGTAGGAAAGAAGAGTGACATGAGCTATCGTTGCTTAGAAGAACTTCTAACAAAGCAATTATTGCAACTGGATTCGGTGGAAACCGGCGGACAGGAAAACGTTCGCCAGGCACGGAAAGAAGCCGTGAGAAAACTACAGTCCATCCTGGAAAACCTAGAGAGGAAGGGATTGTGATTGCATGCGTTATGCTTGGAAGGTTCTGGACAAACAGGACTGGAAAATGTGTTAAGTCTTGGGATGATTGGAATTTCCAGAAGATTATTGCTGGCTGGTCTTTGACAAGTGGGTGCGAGGGCATAATGGATGGAACAGAAGAATTACCAACAAAATTAACATTACAGAATATTTTGAGAATTAAAAAAAAATAATAATAAAAAAAAAATCACACGTTCACGTACTTGTCATTTAAAAGGGGCATTTAATGATATTAAAGGATAATGGATTTATCATCTGTGCTAAACCTTGTTTATTACATAAAAAAGGCAAAGACCGTCATCAACGTAAAGACAAGCCTTTAGAGTCAAATTATAAAGGGCTGAATTATTTTCAATACCGTTGTCCTCAACAACTGTGGGGGGGGTGGACTTGGATACTTCTTTTTTTCTAAACCTATAGAGTATCTGACACATCTCGGACAAGAAAGCATATATTTAAATCAGTTTCCAATTGAAACCGCTTTTATGGGAAGAAAAGTTGCTACATTATGGTAATTACCTAAAAATTCTGGGGAATTTATTATAATTTCCCTTTATGAATAAATCCGCTCGTGAATACTACTTAACCCACATAATGACCTGTGATCCAGGTACATGGTTTATGTAAACCTAATATATCAAAACTTAATTAAACTGATTTATGACAATCAAAATCATAATCTTCAGGGTAGGGGGTTGCATCCATAGTGTAGTTATTTTGAAGATAGGAAAGAAAAACAAATCTCAGGGAAAAAAAATTATTTCACTCCCAAAATCACATAAATACCAGTAACATTTGTGATGTTTATCGGTTGGATATTATGTATGTGGTTGGGTGACTGTTGTTTTAAAGAAAAGCTTCGTGTCACGTACCGCCGTTTAAAATATTTCGGAATCACCGAATGCCGTGCTCGCTTTGAGACAGCTAGATAATTTTGTTGCTGGTACTGGGGAAATACAGGTTACTATGGAAATGATCCTGTAAAAAAGAGACTGTTGAGTTTAAGAAATAAAAGCCATACTGGGAATGTTGAAATGCTTTAAGAGTGTTTTGATTTATTGTTAGCGTCAAATCACAGTATATAACTTTATTTGCCAGTGGCAAATAATACAAACGGTTTGCTTATTGTAATGGTACTAAAGTGGAATGTATATGGGGGGGGGACATTTTATGAGTACATCGTGTGAGCAGGCAGTGTAATTTCCTGTTCTCTGGTGCTGCATGATTATTCTTCCCCCGTTTAAATTCTTTCCTGTCTGGATTCAGGGCAGTAAATTGGTATCTTGTTTTTGCATTTGGTTACAAAGTGAACGGCATTAATGTATAAGCGGTCATTCCTAATGTCTGTGAGTAACGGCAATGGTAACACAAGGTGAAAACTGCAAACCGGGCAAGGTACAGCCTGCCCGCCGCATCACGCAGTCGTCTATGTCTGGGCATCAAGCTAAGCTCTCTACCTGTAGAGGCTGCAAGTATCACAGTATCACTTGCAATATGTTGCCTGCTTTGTGTCCCATACCCTGCCCTCTTGCAATAAGCTGGAGACATGGGACATCTGGGGTGAAGAAGGGATGAGATGGTCCTGGATAATATCGTTAAAGTGTCTGGAGTGCTTTCTGCACAGGTGTACGGGGGATTTTCTTAGCTCCTTTCTCCGACCCAGTGCTGGAGCCGACTGGCAGTGAGTATACCACCAGGACGCAGACAGCGGGAGATGTGTTCGGCTGAACGTTTCTCCTATAAGCTAAGGAACTGGGGCAGCAGAAAAGAAATAAACGCCTATAGGGGAACCACATGAGAATGTAAAGGCGGCACAGCATATAATGGCTGAAGTGTCCCTTTAAATCGTTGAGATGCAGCTCATTATTTATCGAATACATATGCTGTGGCGATGTGGTAGGAGCAATACAATGGATTAATGTATGTGGATGAACCCAGTTCATCGCATTATGCAGGTAGCCTGATGCTGAGTTGTCCTCACGATTAGGGTTGCGTCTTGTTTTACGTGTTTAAACAAAGCTTTAGTGAATGAGTCACGCAGCAGCTCCCTTCCCCCGAGCGCACAAAGTTCAAGCCTTTTACCAGTACACTGTAAGCTTTAGTAAAACTGTACAATGCGGCTTCTATGTTATCACAACATGTGGTAACAGAGTATAACGCAATATACGAGAAACAATAATTACCAAGTACGTTGAGGGTACACTGAGCGGAAAGTACAAAGCCAGTTCTGAAATAACATATTTATCCAGAATGCCCGCTACCCATGGCATTATCCAAGGCAGTGGTAACCAACACTTATCTCTTCAACTCCTGATAACAGCACCCAAGATTCTAAGTTCCAGTTTACCCAATGCTGGGACACTCCCTTGACTTGATTGCCATTCTTCCGGGCCATACGGTATCGAGGAATAACTTTTAGTTTCCCAAACATTCTACTTATCGCAAACGCCTCTTTCTCTGTCTTTCTTCCTCATTCAGTTTGTGCTACATATGTGCTTATTGGCCAAAAATGATTAGTTTCCTATCAACTCATTTTAGACAAAAAATTGAGAGCATTTGAAATTCGGGAAACAAAATTTATCTGACAGCCACATTTACTCTCATTCACTCTCTCAGACTCTCATTCACACTTCTCATTTTCGTTCACTCTCTCACTCCCCGAATGTCTCCCTACCTTCCCTGACAACCATTTCTGCATCTCACAGCTCTGCTTCCTTGTCTCGCATCTTATTGTTCTCCTCTCTTCTCGCTCTTCTTTCTTCGTGCTATCTCCGCAGACATAACCCCCTGGTGAACTTCTGCCAAACGGGTGGAGAGGACGTAACCAGAAGCTCTGCCATTTTTCTCAGGGCAAAATGATAGAGCTTCCGGTGATGTTCCTCTATCCCTATCCTGTGACATCACCCGTAGCTCTGCCATTTTGGCGGAGGTTTGCTGGGCGGTCACGTCCGCAGAGATGTGGACGAAGTAAGAAGAGAGAAAAGAAAAGAACAATAAGATACAAGCTAGGCTGCAAGTGGGAGTGAAAGAGCCCATGGATTTCAGATGAAAATCCAGAGCTTTTTGATTTGTCTTTGTTTCCTGGGGGGGGGGTCTGATCTCGTTTTCGGAGATCCGTATGAATTAATCAAATTGTCAAATTATGTTAAATTTGCGATTCATTCGAATCCAAAGTCTAGTTTCTGCCACTGTAGGAATAACATTCCAAACCGCCCAAGGCACAGAGCTTTATTAATCTTTATTAAGCTCCTGTCCTGTAATTATATACGTTTTCCAGGAAAGAGGATTTCACAAATCTTCTTCCTCTAATTTAACTTCAGTCCTCTCTGATCCCACTGAAGCCACCTCCCTATTGTCTGATAAGAAGTGATTCTATAATGTACTGTGTTTCTCTTGTCTTGAATGTTTTGTTTTGTAAATCTTACAGATTACACAATAAATTAACTGGACCAAATACACATTAAAAAAAAACAACAAAAAAAACAAAACAGCCAACAGCCGCGTGATCTATCGTTCATTTGTTTCTTTTATAATCTTTTAAAAAAATGAATTTACCAAATTTTGTACTATTATCTCAGAACGTGTCATTCAAATAAGTCCTCAAACGAGAAGGTCCACAGACCAATTCAAATTACTATCTCTGCAAGAATGTCCACTTTAATACCTGTAATATTTATGTATTTTTTTCTGGTTGCCACAGTACGTCATTTGAAGACTTCTATTGTAAGCGATACTTCATGTAGGCACCAGAGCAGTCTGAAGTAGCCTCTCCCATCCTTCCTATGAGTCCCATAAAAGAAAGAATTAACGAATAAGAACCAAGCCTGGTTGGAAATTGCAAGAATTGAACATCGTAAACGTAAGCTTAGTCCTATCAGCCTGTGCAAAGACAAAGAAAACAAATTAAAAGCTCACCATTCTGTCCACACGAGGATAAAGGATCGCCAAAGGGCAGTGACAGTGATATCGTCTGTGTTATGGCTACACACAAAAAGGGTATCAATGGCCCACATTTTGGGCTGCAGCATTTCTTGTTGTCATAAAAGAAGCAGGCACTAGTAATGTTGGTGGAGGTATTGGCAACGATAACATTGAAAGTGATGATGACGGCGATGACAACGTGAGGGTGTTCACCACCACGGCAGGCACATTTGCTGGATTCTTCAGAAACATTCTTTCCTCGTGTTAAAAGACTTGCTTTGGGCTAGTTGGATGATGATGATGAGGTGTAGTCTGAGCTTTTGAAGCTGACATAGCTTTTTTTTACCACTGCTTCTACCTGGATGTCATAATAACGGGTGGGGAGCTGCAATGCAAATTATACATATGTATTACAAGTACATATGACTACACTACACTAATTTTACTTCAACGAGTGTCAGTAGAATCATATTTTACAGGATATATTCTGTTATATATATATTTGTTCACTTCATCATCATCAGTCTTTTCTTACTCACCACCCAACACTCCTCAGTCCTTCTTCAGTAAGACCACGGTGATAAACCCTGTTTGGTGTTTCTCTACCAGTCGCAAAATTCAGGAACACAGTGACCTCTGTTCTTGTTTATTTAAATCAGGGGTGGGGAACCTTTTTTCTACCAAGGCCATTTGGATATTTATAATATAATTCGCGGGCCATACAGAATTATCAACTTAAAAATTAGCTCCACGTTGTATATTTATCCCAACACCCAACTCCCCTTAAGTATTGATGTGATACCACCTACCAGCCCCCCTTGTGAATTAATGCCCCATTGTCCCCCACACCCTTGTGTATTGCCCCCAGCCAGCTCCACATTGTGTATTTATCCCACCACCCAGCCCCCCTTTAGTATTGATGTATGTGATGCCCCCAGCCAGCCTCCCCTTGCCTATTGCCCCTAGCCATCCCCACCATGTGTATTTATGTCACCCATCCAGCCCCCCTTAAGTATGTTAGCCCAGATTGCATCCTCAGGACCTGCCTAGCACCCACACTGAAAGCATAGGACTTGCCGTGTTTCCCCAAACAGCCTCCCTGTGCCATGCTTCTCCCAACTTACACATCCATGCTATAACACACATATTCATTCACTCATTCACAAATATTCCCTCATTCAGATATTCATTCATCCTCATGCATTGAAGTACAGTTGAATATCATCTTTCTTTCCTGAAGTAGGTTTACAAATACAATGCTCAATCTTTATAGTTTGTGCAATGAAAGATAACATTCTTCAAAAGCGTTATGGCTTCAAACGACTACCCTACAAAAAATAGAACAGTTCTAGAACATTCTGCTTCAGTCTTCCTTGGCTTTCTTACATCTTTTACGCATCCTTGTTGTTGCATAAAATGGTGGCTGGATATGGTGTCTATGTGCTGTTTCTTTTCGCGCGTTGGATCACTATGTCCTGTCACCATTTCACACGACAATAAGAATCCATACAAGTCATAAGGACTCTAAGGCAGCTTTGATGAGGGTTTAGAGGAACATGATCTGTAAGCAGTAGGCACATATCCTGTTGGTTATTATTGTGTGTATATTTGTTGTCCTGTCCAGCTCCCACAATTCTAATTCTCATTTACATGCTAATCGTATTTGTTTTGTTGATAACATTTACTCAAACTGTATAAATGTGGACAATTTTGTACAATATTTCAGTTCTGGGTGGGTTTTCACAGCTAAAACCGATGTTTCAGAACCCGAAGACCACTGGGAAGCAGTAGAGCTCCAGTCGTGCACAGAGAACATACCTCAGATGACCTAAAAGATTAAATCCTGGTTCGGTCACATTTGGAGGCAGCCATGGGACATCCTCTTTCTAAAGATTAGATTGTTCAGGGACACAGCAACCAGCTGATGAGGATGACACACCATACATCTGCTTGGCCTTTTTGCCATGCTTCTAAGGCATTTGCTACTTTTAGTCATGGTGGTTGGAGGTTGTAGACTTGAAGATCCCATTGCCATCCCCATCCCTTCCATAACAAATATAAGATTTAGCATTAATTTAATGCCATCATTGTTTTTCTCATCAACATATTTGCTAGGTGAAAGAAGGGAAATAATCTTGTAACAAACAACCTAGTTTTAATTAGAGATTATTTATGTGCAAGTGCAAACAAGTACAATAAAATATAACTGGAAACACTGGTAACAATAATGTACCTTAAATACATTAAATATCGGGGAAAAAACAGCTAACAGTAACAAAAACATTTTTCCTTTAAATATTAAAAAAATGGACCCTAGGCAATTATTTCCTGTGCACCCCCACGCACCATAGCATGCAATCACTCCCTCCGCTCCCACACCAAAAAAAAAAGAGTCCCTTTGTCCCCTCATTCACTAAGCCACACCTCTCTTTTCTTTCCTCCCTGTAGTTCAGGTATAGATCAAATAATCAACATTACACTTGCATGTATAGCATTGCAGATATAGTCCAACAGAATAACACACAAACCCAGCTTTTCAGGTATAGATCAACTGGGGATCACATGCAAACTCAGCACTGAAGATATAGATCAAATAAACAACACACGGAAACAGCACTGCAGGTATAGATCAACTACATAAGATATACAAACCCTGTATTTGCAGGTATACATAAATAATGTATGGAAACAGAGCACAGCAGATATAAATCAACAGAATAACACACAAATTCAGCTTTGCAGGTATAGATCAGCTGGAAATCACATATAAACTCAGCAATAAATGTATAGATTCAAAAAAAAACTAAATTACAGGCATAGATCACAGGTTGCACACCCAAAGGCCAGCACTAGTGTCCACATAGAACTTGACCAGCACCCAGATTACACACACAAATTACAGCCCAGCCTGAGCCATTTTTGTTCCCAAACAGCCCAGCCTAAGACATCTTTGTCCCCAAACAGCCATGCGTAAAACATCTTTGTCTCCAAACAGCTCAGCGTAAGACATCTTTGTCCCCAAATAGCCCTGTGTAAGATATCTTCGTCCCCAAACAGCCCAGCATAAGACATCTTTGTCCCCAAACAGCCCACCCAGTGCCATCTTTGTCCCATAAACATCCTGCCTGTGCCATCTTTGTCCCACAAACACCCTGCCCGTGCCATCTTGGTCCCCAAAGCTCAAAATACCCTGCTTGTGCCATCTTTGCCTTTCCCCAAATCACTTATACATCTATGATACACTCAAAACACTTATACAGTCACTCACTCATTCACTCTGTCATTTACACAATTCATTAATGCATTCTCACAATTCATCCACAAATTAATTTGTTCTCTAATTAATTCACACAAATTATCCACACATTAATTCATTAATTATCTCACTCATTCACAAAATGTATCCATACATTAATTAATTCTTTCACCCATTCACACAATTTAAGATTCTTACCACCCCCTTTTCTCACAATCTCTTCCCCTCTTCTACCCCCTCACTATCTACCCCCTCTCCACATCAATGGTCAAAAGATTACATATTTTTGTAATGGCACTTCCTCTTTCTGGACAGCAGGTGGCACAATACCACACATGCTGCACAATGCTTACAACACTCTGGGAAGGCAGACATTTATTTCATTTATTGCAATTCCACTATGTGTCATAACATGGTTATAGTAATTTTACATAAAAAATACTGTTTTGACATCAATAAAGCCCCCATCTGTTTCCCTTAAATTAATTAGCCCCCAGACCTAGTACACAGCCCATATTCAGAAATGTATAATATTTACTGATATGTACTTCTGAATGCACCTATACCAGCCTTTGTGATATGATCCATATGGTTTATCTAGAAAACATTCTAGATAAAATGTATTTCATTTTTAAATGAGCTCAAAAGTTAAGGGTGTGACACATTTTACATTAACTTAATTAGCCAACACATAAAACCCAGAGTCTAGGGTAGGGCTCCTCGAAGGGCCGCAAACAGACCACACTTTTTAGATATCCCAGCATAAGCATGATTAAAAGTTCATAAAACTAGTCGTATTCAGGCAAGGCTACACAGACTTCCCGGCCTGTTTGTGGCCCCTGAGCACTGGTGTTGTACAGCCATGTTCGGGGGGGGGGATGTATTAGGAACTCAAGCTCTTTAGGGTAACGGATAGCTGAGTGTAGTCAGACAGAGAATTTTTTTTTTTTTTTTAAAGAGATTTTTTTTTTGCAGAGGTAAGTATAAACATGATAAAGTACACCAACATCCAATAACATACTTTGACCTTTAGCCTCCCTGGATTTTTTTCAGGGGGTCTGGGTGCATAGGTCAACTTGTTACATACAGGATGGAGATTTTAACATATTACACATTTTTGCAGTACTAAGATTCAATTATATTTGCAGCCATATATTTTATCTATGAATGTCGTATCTCGTGTTATACTCCTCTGTTATTTTAAATGTACTTTGTATGTTTAGATTCAAACATTGCTGAGCCATGTTGAGTAAATTTTTGGTTGTCTTGTTGCATACTAAGGTACTAACATTTAAACATAAACATCATAACCGAGTTAGCACTACTTATAGTTTGTCTTGAACCTTTAAGGTGTATAATTGTGAGTTAATTTATCACTTTATTGGTCTAACGTCACTGTCCAGCCATAATGACCAAATTTTATAATATTTGGGAAGGGTATGATTAATTGCTCTATTTTGAGAGCTAGAAGGCCGTGGATTATCAGAATTTTATGGGGCCAGACAGGGAATTCTAACATTTCCATGGATACCTAACATTGTGAATATACAATGATAATTTACGCAGACTATTTCATTGTTTTGGACGCATATTACAGTAGTGTGAAAAAGAGCACTGCCTTTGATTTTCTTTCACACATGGCTTCTCCATTTTGGCTTTATTTTTGTTGATTAAATTATGACACGGTGTAATATGTTGTGTTCTTGATCATCTAAGGTTGTATTTACCTAATTTTTAGACCTGCTAAGGAACAGATGATTGTTATAATGTCCTGGTTTGTAAAACCATAGAATTCTAAGAGGGTATACTTTCTTTTTCACACAACTGTAGGTGGAAGGCTGTAGATTTAACTATAGTTTTTACGACATGTCAATTTACCAACTTTTAGAAAGGCTAACAGTACATCCTTATTCCTCATACTATATATGATTGGATTAAGCATTGGTATTATGACCGTGTAAAAGACAGACACCACCTTGTCCTGATATCTTAAGTAACTTGAGTTTGGGCGCATGTACATGTAGAGCAGGGTCCCAAATAAAATCCCAATGGAAAACAGGTGAGAAGAGCATGTTCCGAAAGCTTTTCGACGTCCTTGAGCAGATTTGATATCCAGTATATTGAAGAATATGCACATGTAGGATATGACAACAAGTATCACTGAAGCAGAAGAATTTATTCCAACAATGGCAAAAATCACAAGTTCTGTATGCGATGTATCAGAACAAGACAGCTTTAGGACAGGGGGTGGTTCACAAAGGTAATGGGATATCCGATTAGATTTACAGTAGATCTGAGTGAAGGTGTTTCCTGCATGGATCATAGAACTGAAGAAACCACAGGCATAGCACATAGCAGTCAATAATATACACACCTCTCTTCTCATTATGATGTAATAAAGTAGTGGTTTACATATGGCCGCATAACGGTCGTATGCCATTATAGCCAGTAAGAGGCACTCAACGTTAGCAAAGGCAGCAAAGAAATACATTTGAAAGGCACAAGCCACAAAGGAGATGGCTTTTTCAGTGGAGAGAAAATCAGACATGGTTCTCGGAATAATGACAGACGAGTAACAAATGTCTATGAATGAAAGATGTTTCAAGAAGAAGTACATGGGAGTGTGCAGAACGGGTTCATTAACTATAAGGAAAATAAGCCCTCCGTTCTCTAACACGGTGAAGGTGTAGACTACCAAAAAGATAACAAAGAGCGCAATCTCCAGCTTTGGGTTGTCTGTTAGTCCTTCAAAGTAGAAAACAGTAACCAAAGTTTCATTTTCCCCAAACATTTATTTAAAGACTAATTATTCAAATTCTACAGAAGAAACACCAAACTTCAGCACAGGTTCAATGTATCAGCCAAGTAGATGCAGACTCAAAGAAGGCGAGTAGGAGAGCATTAACAGAGAACAAAATACCCCTATGTAGTTTTAAGTATTTCATTGTAGTCTTGAAGGGTGTGGAAAAGAACTGAATTCTCTGTAAAGTAGGGTTAGTTTGTTTTAAACAGGTATGTGTAACATTTTATGAAATTAGATCCTAATGATGATAATAACAAAAAACAAACAAACAAGGAAATAGCAGAAAACAGCATTAATCTATCTCCATACTACTGATATGATCTTGGGACAAGTCAACTGAAAAATCAATAAAACAAAACAACAAGAGGACAATGACTAAACCTTATTTTATTTCTGCATGTTCCTCAATGACTGATTTAATAGCTCTATGTGGCAAGTATTGAAGATCTAAGGTAGGCAGCGAGAGGCATTCATCTCAGAGAAAAGACCCCCTCTCCAAGGTCTAGTATAAGGAGACATCCTTCAAGTTCACACTGGGCTTTCCCTTAATTCATGTGAGCTCATTTTCCTTTAATTTTGTTATACTACTCATGGTCCTTTTTTCCTTGTTTTCTTTTTCCTATTAGTGAATGATGCCAAGGCAAGCCCTTCCTGGGCACCGACGTGTAGTAGGATCATACATTGCTGCTTCCACAATCTTAGTGTATTCTATGTGAAAAGACGACCGGAAACTGTATTATTTTGAAGAAATGTTACCTTTTGTATACTTTTCACTTGAGCTTCTATTTGCTTGTGTCGGGCATATCGCTAGTTATGGAGCTCAGTCAATGAGGCTGTCAACAAAACCTTCTTAGTGAAATAAATCTATGACATCTTAACACTGGATTTTATTATCTGATATTCCATCGGGACAATAGGGTGTTGATATAGTGTTGTAATTATTAGCATTGGTCTCAATGGGTAACAACAACTGAGACCCATTCTGCTGTGAATTAATTTCCATTTTTAATGAGGTCCATGTTGTATTTTTTTCAGGTCTTTCTCCCCTAAGAATATTCTTGCCATCACAGACTCACAATGAAGAATCAGAATTTTATTATGAAGTAGCGTCTAACATTTTACAGATTGTTGAAGGACTAAATACAAAATATATTTACAAACTTAAAGACCACGTAAGATAACATAGAGCCGGGTTCTTCAATAGATAGATAATAGTTAAAATGTATAAATAACATTTATTAGATAATTATATATTTGATACAAAAATGTTATTGTACACTTGTACACAACTGTAGTGTCTTGTGACCATTTTACAACTATTCAAAAATATTTAATATCATCTTTACGCATTGTTTCCATAGACAATGTGGTTAGTACTTCATCATATGATATAAATATTATATAGTAATGTAATAATTTTTAACATTCCATGAGTGTTCTAAAAAAATCTAATAATTTTCTTCTTTCACATAGTTTGACGAAAAGGAGCTGTGCAAGGACAGGAAAGATATCATATTTTTATTTATTTATTATATTATTATGCATTTTATCAGTGTGAATATTTCACATGATATTATGATATTATAATATTTACTATAGTTCACGATTTAAAAAAAAATGTTTGCTACTATCTAGTACTTCTTTGTTATTTGCTCTTTCACTCTTGATGTTTCATGAATAGCAGTGGTTTCCTTCAACTTGTGGCCACATTAACAGAAGGCAGTATCCTTTTGGAAATAGCTATATTTAGGGGTAAAATAGGCAGGAAAGAAGGGTATATAAACTTAATAACCTGATTTCTACAAACTTTCATTTCAACAAATTTTGTTAAATTCATTAATTCACAGGAATGTCCGAAAACAAGAAGGGAGCCCCCAACAACACAAATAAAACTTACGGAAAAAGCTCCAAATTTAAAGTTATTTTTTTCCTCACACCCCCTCACTCTCTTCCTACCTAGTCCAACAGTCACTTTCCCAGTACTCAGAGTACTTATACAAGGGTGCTCTGAAGAGCGATGAAGAGAAGGGAAGCATGAAAAGTGAAAATGGGGTAAGCGTAGCAGAGAAAGCGGAGGCAGGCAAGCAGTTGTTGCAGAAGGTAGGGAGAGAGTGCAAGTAAAAAAAAAAAAAGCCCACTGAATTTTGTTCCATCGACAGGTAGTTTCTCCTGTTCCCCGACGCCATCCTAGACACGGCGTCTTTCCAAAATGGATGGCCGGGACTCTGACGTGCTGTACGGAAGCACTTCAGCCAGTTATTAAAGACAGAGACTCCAATTGTGCTCCACACCTCGCTGTGGAGGTGGGGTTTTTAGGATTGACACCTTATTTAAACGCTCTGTGGACTGCAATGTCTGTGATGCTTCCTACATCTTTGGCTCTCTTTGTGGGTTGACTCCTCTTGACCTCGGCTTGCCTTTGATGTGGGTTATGACTGAACCTGAAGGATTTATTTTTTTCAGTGGTGGCACCAAATCTGCTAAAGGAATCCTACGTAAAATTGTGTAGGTCGAGTAAGAAGGAAAAATGGAAACAGTGACTAAATAAACATTTGGTTAAAACACAATAAAGCTCAGGTTACCGGCTTGTTTGCAAATTGATGTGCCTAAAAATAGTGGGGCCTTTACTTATATAAGTCCGTCTTTCATAATAATGGGGCCCTGGGTAAGCCATCTTGTGGATCCCAAAGTCTAGTGATTCCTGCCTCAAGCAGCCATCTTCTTTCACAAAGCACTTGAAGAGGGCCCAAAGTAAACCTGTATCTACACCTTCTCCTTAAGTAAGTTCATAAATTTTGAATTCAAGTATCACTTTGTGCTGATGACAGTCTACTCCCTTTCTTCTCTTGGCCTTTTTACCCCTCTTATAACTCATATTACTTTTCTCTGAAATTGCATACTAGATAGCATCCTACTACCTACATACTACTCCATATTTCTAAGACTCAAATATTGGCCATTGCCCTTTTCCAAATATCTCTATCACATTAGAGAATTATTGGGTCTACCCAGCAGCTCAAGCATGGTCAAAGGACATCACCAGCAGCTCCGCCATTTTGGCGGAAGCTCTCCGGGAGGTTATGTCAGTAGCCATGTGGACAAAAAATGAAGAGAGAATAGAAATGCAAAACAAGAAGTTGCGAGGCACGGAAGCGGAAGTGGTCTTCAGAGAAGGTATGGGAATTTATGGCCGATCCGCTTGCTGATTTAGATTTATGGCTTGGTTGGAATACAGTCAAGTTGTTTTAAGTCTGAGGGGTAATGAAGCCTCCTCCTTAGTTTATACTTACCTGTTTGCAACCGGAACTAAAAGGTTAAAATATTGCTTGCGGTCATGAAAGTATTTATCTACTCTTTTTCCTCCACCTAATGTATCGGTTTGTCTTTTCTAGTCATACTCCTTGAATATACAGTATGTATTGTAAGAAGCGCTGCTTAAATTGGTCATCTCTTTCCCGCCTTTAGCGTTCCTGAAGCACCACAAGCCCTCTTCTAGCCGCCATCTTAAGAGATCTTGCAACATATCAAAAGGTATTCAACCTTTGGCAGATCTACAAGCAAGTATATTTTATATTTTGTCTTATGCTTGTTTTCCTGTACATCCACTAAATATATATTTTGAGAACATTGTCTTGCCAGCGAAACCCACGCCGGGTTTTTCTTTGACTACTATAGTTCAAGAGGCTGATTAACCTGTTAGGGAATTGGCGCCTCTTATTATTCTTTGATAGTATAGCCTTCAATATAGCTTTGCGTCTTAGCAAGGGTAGGTAGGGCTTTCTGGGTTGAATTAAACCCCTTAAACTCTCCCTACCCCAAGTTTTATATCCTTTCTTTTTCCTTTATTTTGTCTCTTAGACTTTATTGGTGGAAGGTGATAGTAGGAATTTTGGTATTTTCTTAGAGCTTTAAATGATTCATTAAATGTTAAGTCTTATATATATTTTTCCGCTCTCTCTTTTTATTATTATAATAATTATTATTATTTATATGGCGCCAACAATTGATTGTAAGCTTGCGACTCTCCCCACCTAATGTATCGGTTTAAACAAAGGTAATGGGGGTGCGACCCACCATCAGTGAGTGAAGCGTAAAAAAAGGACTCACCCTTGTAGGGTTAAAAGAATATTCTTTGGCGTTAATGCAACTGACTCCAGTCTATGTCGCCTAGTGTGATATAGGAATCACACACCCATCTATAGCTGGAATGTGGATATCTGCAATGGATAAAAGCCTTCATAGAGCAGGACAGAAACGATGTTTAGCAGCATAAACAGAAAAAAGGTGGCCAAAATGGGCTCTCACATTACCCGTGGCCTGGCTCCAGGTGTAAACAGTAAATATTCTTTTAACCCTATAAGCGTGAGTGTTTATTTTACGCTCGACTCACTGATGGTGAGTCGCACCACCATTGCCTTTGTTTATACTATTGTTATTGTGGGATAGTGAGATTCCCATAGAGTGTTGTAGCGTGTGTATGCTTTTACCTATTGTTTTTACTTGTGTAATGTATCGGTTTGTCTTAGTCGTTCAGTTCCAGTGTCAGACCCCTTGTATATATGTATTGTAAGAAGCGCTGCAAAAATTGTTCATCTCTTTCCTCGCCTGTAGCTTTCCTGAAACACCACAAGCCCTCTGCAAGCCACCATCTTGACGCAAGCACAAACCTACACATCTTCCAAGAGCAACTAAAATGTATCCCTTCACACCTTTGTAGTCATATTTTTATTTTTTTTGTTACCCAGACAGTGACCATGGGCCAGGATATTCCTGCAAACTTAACATGGCCTTTGAGGCTAAAAATACTAGACTTGGGCACCAGGGGGCTCTTCGTGTTCGTCTTCGTGCTCGTCTTCGGGGGAAAAAAAATCTTCGTATTCCGCGAATATTCGCCCGTTCCTGTCTTCTCTTCGGGCGAATATTCGTTTTTTCTTCGTTTTTTCCGGTTAAGGGGTTAATACGGGGTTAACGCAGCTCTGGCGCCAGTACTTTAAATGTGTGTATCAGCAACTCCATTGGTCGCCAGCAGGGGGCCTCCTGCTGTCGACCAATGATCACAGTACCATATATAGCTAATATATTCTCGGGCAGAATATTCTGCTACTCAGTGTAAAACCAACAGAGGGCAGCATTCTGTCCGATGATATATTAGCCATATGTGGCAGTGTGTTAATTTTCATTTATTAATTATTTAAATAAAATATATTTCCATGATCCGCTGGTCTCCCCACTGCAACAGTTAAATGTCCGCACTCACGGACATTAATTTTGTCGAATTTACAAACTCTTTTTTTCTATTTATTTTGGGTTTTTTTGTATTAAACTGTTAGACGAAAGGATCATGGGAATAAATGCAAATGAGCACACGGCCCCATATGGCTTATATATCTTTGGACAGAATGCTGCCCTCTGTTGGTTTTACATTAAGTAGCATATGTTTGAAATCCAAAGTTATTCTGCTACTCAACGTAAAACCAACAGAGGGCAGCATTCTGTCCGAAGATATATTAGCCATATGTGGCAATGTGTTCATTTTCATTTATTAATTATTTAAATAAAATATATTTCCATGATCCGCTGGTCTCCCCGCTGCAACAGTTAAATGTCCGCACTCGCGGACATTAATTTTGTCGAACTTCCAAACTCTTTTTTTCTATTTATTTAGGGGTTTTTTTGTATTAAACTGTTAGACTATGGCTAATATATCTTTGGACAGAATGCTGCCCTCTGTTGGTTTTACGTTGAGTAGCAGAATAACTTTGGATTTCAAACATATGCTACTTAATGTAAAACCAACAGAGGGCAGCATTCTGTCCAAAGATATATAAGCCATATGGGGCCGTGTGCTCATTTGCATTTATTCCCATGATCCTTTCGTCTAACAGTTTAATACAAAAAAACCCCAAAATAAATAGAAAAAAAGAGTTTGGAAGTTCGACAAAATTAATGTCCGCGAGTGCGGACATTTAACTGTTGCAGCGGGGAGACCAGCGGATCATGGAAATATATTTTATTTAAATAATTAATAAATGAAAATGAACACACTGCCACATATGGCTAATATATCTTCGGACAGAATGCTGCCCTCTGTTGGTTTTACGTTGAGTAGCAGAATAACTTTGGATTTCAAGCATATGCTACTTAATGTAAAACCAACAGAGGGCAGCATTCTGTCCGAAGTTATAGTAAGCTATTTATACTAAGTTAAATGTCCGTACCGGCGACTTTGTTGGTCGCTGGCACTGACATTTAACTGACACAGTGGGGAGACCACTGGTGTCCCTGCTGTGTCAGTTAAATGTCCGTACCAGTGACTTTGTTGGTCACTGGCACGGACTTTTAAGTTAACTGGTGCAGCAGGGTCCCAGGTTGCTTTTTTTTTCTGCCTAGCAACTAGTGGTAAGGGGCCGTGCGAGTGAGCCTATTGGTCGCTTGCACAGCCCTTTACCCTACAGATTTCTGCTCCCATTATCCAACGCAGCATTGCAGGGGTTAACGGGAGCGGAAATCAGGAATTAAAAAGGCTGTGCAAGTGAGCCTATTGGTCACCTGCAGGGTCTTCCTCTGGCATCAACCAATTGTTTGATGCCAGAGGAAGACCCTGCAGGTGACCAATAGGCTCACTCACACTGCCCTGTAACCCCTGACGACGAACCTTCTGATTTCCACTTCAGTCAACTCCCGCGATGCTGTGAAGATAAGGTAAATTAGATGGGGGAGGGACCGGGTAGATTAGTAGACGAAGGCGAAGATTCTTCGTGTGTGAGTCTTCGTCTTCGCCTACGTTTTACCTGCACTGTCTTCTCTTCTTCATGTCTTCGGAACGAACACGAAAACGCACTCTTCGTGTTCGTTTTCATGTTCGCCCGAAGACGAATGCACAAGTCTAATACATACAGACTGAAGTTAGGTGAGAGCTACAGGTGGAGAAGGCTTTCTTTCTCTCCCAGATGAGGTAGAGATCCGGAGGATGGCCACGATGATGTTAAGATACGTTATGGAGATAAAAGTAAATGGAAAAATCACCATTGGGATAGAACATATAGTAATTATTTCTTCATTGGCCGACGTGTCTGAACAAGAAAGTTTGAGAAGTGGAATCAGGTCACAATAAAAATGGTTAATTATATTTGACCCACAAAATGTCATCGCGTGTAAAATAATAATATGTGGTAAAGCTATAAGTATTGCACATTCCCAAGATAAGGTTGCTAGAGGAATACATAGTTTAAGGTCCATGATGGAGGAATAACGCAACGGGCAACACACAGCTAAATATCGGTCATATGACATCACAGCGAGGAGTAAACACTCATTAGCAGTGGACACAGAGAAAAAGTAGAATTGGGTGAAGCAGCCGGGCTTGGACATAGCTTTTCCTTCTCTCAATATAATCTGGAGCATTTCAGGTTCAATGGTCGTAGACAGAAGTAAGTCATTTAAAGACAGGTGGCTGAGGAAGAAGTACATTGGAGCATCCATGTGGTGGCATGTGACGACCAGTAATATGATTGTGAAATTAGCCAATAACGTTAAAAGATAACTTACTAGAAACATAAGACAGAGTATGATTTTAATGTTGTGGATGTTCTCAAATCCCAGAATCCAGAAATCCTTGATTATTGTCTCATTCGTATGATGCTCAGACTTTCAAATATAAATAAATGCACAATAAAGTTAATCTCTGAAACATGAAATTGGTAAAAATAGACAAGTTTGGAAAGTAAACTTTAGGAATGTGTTCACCTATGTTTTGGTCCAGATAGTTTTTTTTTTTGTTTGTTTTTTAAGTCCCGAGGTCAGTGGCTCCACAGTGAAGAAAAACAAAAAACTGACTAGGGACAGCATGCCGTAGGGTCGCGGTGGACCCCAGGTCGCACCAGTGGTAGGACACTTCTGCAGAGAAGTCAAGGAGAGCGCACGGAGGCATATATGAGCGGTCAAGTTAAGAGGAGATTTTCTCCATAATTCTTAAGTGCATGATTGAGCAAGCCTTTTTTAATGTATGTAAGTTTTTCTTATTACTTACATTATAAAGTACATAATTATAAAGTACAAAAAAAAAAATAGGTTAGTGCTACGTTAGAACCACCAAAACATACAAACAGGAACATTTGTTGGAAGACATCATTCCAATCTAACCTGCCAATTTTCTTTCCTATAAGCGTTCAGATCTTACTTGGTCGTTGACCGTGTTTTGTGTTCAGAACAATCTTATGAGTATCTTATGAAAGCTTAAAGTTGATAATTATAACAATAATTCTAGATTGTCAGCTGCTAAAAACAGGAAAGCAGTTCAGTAATCAGAGTTTAAAAATAGTGATATGTTAATGGTAAATCAATGTTTATTTAAATTATATGTGCTAAATTATATATGAAAGATACATAGGTAACATTAGATTTTTCTGAATATGTAAATTAATTTCTTCTGCTTTCCCCTTTAATGTACATTGAGAAGTATAAGAAGAAAAAAGCATTATGATGTTATTGTTAAGCCTTGATTTCTAGATAAATTAGATTAAAAAAAATCTTACCATGTCTTACTATGTTTTCTCTTTGCAGCGAGACAAATGTGTTTGTCCAGGTAATCTGCTTTTTATAGTTTTCATTGACCTACTGCTGTATCCTCGGGAATACTCAAGAGGTCTGTCTAGCACAAGAAGTTATTCTCAGGAGACCAGACACCTAATTATCTTCCAGCGGTTTTTGAAATGTTTTTTACAAAGTCTTCTGGATTTCTGCCAAATTACACAAGTGATAGAAGTCATGTGCTAGGCAGAAAATGTTGGCTTTAACCTGGATTTTATTAAGACACGGAGGCTTCGTATTATGCTATTCTCTTTCTTTATTCCCAACAGCAGCAAAGAGATATTAAACAAGGAAAGCAAATAACAGCCAATAAGCACATAGTGTCTCTAATAACATCACGCCCATTCCCATAATGCCCCTCTTTCTTTGCTGCTCCCTCAGACAGCTAAGTACCATTATTTGCTCTCTGTATATTGTATTTGATATTTGCTCTCTGTCACACCCTCGGGTTCCGTTGCCGGCGGGCGGGGGTCCGTCCGCGGTACACGGAGACCCGATACGGGGGCCGCTGACGTTTCCCCGCTCGCGGCGCACGGATGCCTGAGGCACCAGCGGTCTCCGTTCCCGCCGGCGATCAATCCCGTGACCGCCGGTACGGGAGAAGGAGAAGCACTTTAGGGAACTCCTCAACGAGTAATCTTATGATTGCTCGCCGGCAGAGGAGTTCCCAGAAGAAGGTACTTACCTCTCCTCCGGTTGTCCGTTGATCCTCTAGGGGTGCTGCTATGCAGAACCCGGGGAATTGATGGATGGCTGGAGGCGTGGCCATGACATCTGTGGAGGCGGGACCTGAGAGTGGCGCCAGATTTAAAAGTCAGTCTGTGCTACTCTCAGGCACCCTGTTGTGGTCTTTTTTAGTGCTCCTGTGTTTTGGCTGCGAATTGATCTGTGTTTTGACCCTCGCATTTCCTGACTACGTTTTGCCTTACGATTCTGTACCTCTGCCTGTGATTCCTGTGTACCGACCCGGCTTGGCTGACTACCTCCTCGTGTTTTGAACCTCGGCTTGTCTGACTACCTCCTTCGTTACCGACCTGGCTTCTCTGACCATTTGTCTGTGTTTACCCCTTCTGTTCTGATCTGCTGGAATTCTGCATATTGCTGTTCACCTTGCATAAAACTCAGTGCATACCTACAACCTGCCTACTCAGAGACCTCCTCACTGTTGGGATCATCTAAGTCCTGGATTATCGCTGTTGAGGGCCCCTCTCTCCTCAGCGGTTCTCTGGGCAGAATAACTTCTGCGGTGAGTGTCTCAGGTGTAGCAGACGCGAAACTCTCCATATATTGTATTTGATATTTCCTTGATTTTTTCTTTTCAGCCTCATGTTTTGTGTATTTTAGTATATTTCAGTCTATTGTCGTATTTCTATATTATTTCTATATTTTCTATATATTTTTTCTTCTGTGTCAGTGGGGATTCTTGTATATTTATCCCTCTTCTTTGTGTTCATATTCTTTTATTGCCCCGTGTTTCACCTACCAGCGTCTCTCCAGAGGTGCTGATGCTCTTTTCTGCGCGATCGTGGGTTTTTCTTCTTCTTGTTTCGGCTTGATGTGTAGTTCTCTTCTACACCATCGCGCCCTCATCTTTTTTGTTTGACAGCGGGTCCTTCGCGGGTCGTTTTAGGTGTCCACGTTATTTCCGGTTGTAGCAGTTTTTTCTCTATACGCGGCGGCCATTTTATGTGCGTTTTCGCGGTTTTTGGTCATAGCAGTTCTTGTTTTCTCTGCTCTGCCTCTACTCCGTTTTTTCTGTTCTTTTTAAGGGTTATTTCACCCTTCATATTTTTCCTTACAGGCGTTGCTCTTTATTACTGCTGGTCATGCAGATCTCCCTGCTGGGGCTAATGTTCCCTCTACTGTCCCTACTAGAGATCTTGTTAGGGATGATCATTTGGTTTCCTCTGAGGAATTCCAATTAATGATGGACACTACTATGTCCAGGTCCATCAATCAAGCTCTGGTCCAAGCTGTGGGAGCTATGTCATCATCCATTTCACAGTCTATTGTTCAGGCTTTTGCTCAGGCTCAAGGTCCCGGCCTGGTTCAGCCTGGAGTTAGTACCTCGGGTCATTCCGAATCTAGGTCAGCAGGGCGGAAAGCTTCTGCTAAGACCAAGCATTTATCTCCCTCACTGCATGATGTCAGGGTTCCCCCTGTTATTATGGACGGTCCCCAGACTGTCACAGATGGCGCGTATGCACCGCGCAGTAGTGCCTCTGATCGGGCTAAATCAGTCAGGAAATGGAAAAGGGCGCGTGCCCTAGTTGAGTCCTCTGAATCAGAGGCCAGTGATGGTGAGAATGTTCAATCTATGGATTCCTATAGGGATCCTCTGGAGGGTGCGGACTCGGATGGGTCTGATGTTTCCCCTAAAATTCTGGATGCATTTCCTAAAGTTTCCTAAACACCTCGGGTGTTAAAGGTGTAGAGTTTCAGGGTCCTCTTCTGGATCCTCAAGGTTTGCCACTATTTGACCCAGATGATCTCCGTCATCCTCGTTCTGCGGAGTGGGAGCCCCCTGTACATATTGCCAATTATTTGGCATCTCGTATTCGGACTCCTTTATTTAAGACTAGAGACTAGAAACAAGCTGAGAGCCGAATCTCCACGGCCGATAGTTCCCGATGGGGTTTGTAAGACTCCCGAGGTAGACCCACGGATCATTCAGTTTCTGGGGAAGACTGGGTGGAAACCCAGAAAGGGTCTTGAGTTTTCTCTAAAAAATTGCCAAGACAGGGTTTTGGATTCACTGGGTCCTGTCACTAAGTTATATGAGCTGTTGGAGGCCGCCAAAATGGGTGACCAACCTATGGATTTTGATACCGCTCTAGGGTGGGTTCAGCGTTTGATCTGCCTGCTGGGGAACGCTAATTCGTCCCTAGCTATTGAGCGGAGGAAAGCCATCCTCCTTAAGATAGAACCTAAGTTAGTCAATATGGCTGATACTGAACCTGGTCCCTTGGCCAAAGGCCTCTTATTTGGTGATTCTTTTATAAAGAACCTGGGGTCCTTTGTGAAGACTTTCACAGCCTTGGATAAGGCTCAAAGTTCTATGAAGCGCGTTTTTACGCCTAAGGTTTTTGGTGGGGCCGGCAGAGCTAGGGGCCGTCTGTCCGGCCGTGGATTTCGCGGTTCATTCCGTCAGAATCGAGGCTCCTTCACCACTAGAGTTCCATATGCGGAACCCAAGAATACTCCATTCTTCCCTTCCAGAGGGAGACCATGGCAGTCTCGCAGTACCAGAGGAGCCTTTCCTGGGAAGAAACCCTACGGTGAGTACCTGGTTTCATCTTTTTTCCCATGTAAGAGTGGGGGGAAGATTATCTCTGTTTTCTCACGTATGGCATGTTGTGACTCAAGATGTGTGGGTTCTAGAAACTGTACAGGTTTATCGTTTGGAATGGGCAACCGTTCCTTTTCAGGTGGCTCCTACGAGACCTTTCGTGTTTACAACAAAGGATCAAGAGATGGTGTCCGCAGAGGTGGCAGAGATGATGGACAAAGGGGCCATCGAGGAGGTTCCTTGGGATACTCCGGGATTCGTCAGCAACCTTTTTCTTGTTCCAAAGAAAGGAGGTGGAGTACGTCCGGTAATCAATCTGCGGCCTTTGAATTCCTTCCTAGTGTATCATCATTTCAAGATGGAAGGTATCCATTGTCTTCGGGATCTGTTGCTCCCGTCCGATTGGATGGTCAAATTGGACCTAAAAGATGCTTATTTCTCGATTCCCATAGCCCTCGAGGACAGGGATTATCTACAGTTCACATGGCACGGGAAGAAATGGAGGTTCACGTGCCTCCCGTTCGGCCTATCATCCGCCCCATGGTGTTTTACCAAGGTTCTAAAACCGGTGGTATCGTTCCTACGAAGTCGGGGTGTACGTCTCATCATCTACCTCGACGATATCCTGATCATGTCTCAGTCAGAGGCACTCCTCCGGATGCATCTCGGTTGGACGGTATCCTTACTACAAAACCTGGGTTTTCTAATCAATTGGGAGAAATCCATCCTGGATCCTTCTCAATCCATCGAGTTTCTAGGATTTCGTGTGGATGCAGTCCTGCAGATGTTGCACCTTCCTCTTACGAAGGTCGCAGCTATCAAGAAGGAGATTCTGAGAATTTTACGTCTTCCACTGATTTCCCTGCGGCACCTGGCTCGCGTGCTAGGACTCCTCTCCTCACTCATCAGGCCATCTTCCCGGGGCCTCTACATTACAGAGCGCTGCAGCGTGTGAAGGCAGCTCATCTACGACAAGGCCTTTCTTACGAGACCAAGATAGCTCTGGATGCGGAGGCCAAGGAAGAATTAACGTGGTGGCTTCTTCATATGGAAGCGTGGAATGGGAGAGCGATATGCGGACCGGTTGCGGACTTGGTAATAGAGTCAGACGCAAGCTTACACGGTTGGGGCGCACGTTGCGGGAACGTCTCTACAGGTTGGCTATGGTCTCCAGACGAATCCTTCCTCAACATCAACTGCCTGGAACTGCTGGCAGGTTCGTTTGCGGTACGCAGCCTCTCTCCCGCTCAAGCTTGTTGTTCTATCCTCCTCAGGATGGACAACATCTCAGCGGTTCGTTACATCAACCATCTGGGAGGTACCAAATCGAGAGCCTTGGCAGTCCTGGGACGGGAATTTTGGAGCTATTGCCTTCACAACATCTCTGTAGTGGCCGAATATATTCCCGGCCTATCCAATACCACGGCGGATTGGAATTCCAGATATCTCCGAGATGCGAGCGATTGGCGTCTTCATCCGGATTTGTTCTATCGGATAAACGACCTTTGGGGTCCCTTGCATACCGACCTTTTTGCTTCCCGTCTCAACACTCAACTGCCTCGGTTCGTCAGTTGGAGACTGGATCCGGACGCCCTAGCTACGGAAGCCTTTCTCCAAGATTGGTCTCAGGGCAGGCATTATGCTTTCCCGCCATTCAATATGATTGCTAGAACCCTTCTCCAGCTCCGGAGCCAAGGGGACACTCTGGTATTGATCACCCCATTTTGACAGTCTCAACCGTGGTTCCCTCAGTTGTTGGAGATGTCCATGGATATGCCTCGGATGCTCCCGGACCGTCCGGGCATTCTGACGGATCCGGAGGGGAACATACACGGTTTGGTGTGTTCCGGCACACTTCGTCTGATGGTTTGGCCGCTTTCCCAGGACCATGGTCTTTCCCTGGAGTTCCGCAATCGACTCTCCGTCTTATGGCGAATGCATGGGCGCCTGGTACCAGAAGAGCTTATCGCTCTGCATGGGATTCCTGGTCTAAGTGGTGCATGGGGAGACACGTGGATCCCGTATCTGCTCCTCTGAGTGAGATCCTCAAATTCTTCACTATGCTGTTTGAAGAAGGGAAAGCTTATCTTACAGTGAACATGTGAACATGTCATTGCTTTCGCCTCATCCTCCGGTCTCTACTGTTTCTCTTGCTCGCTGGGTCAAGTGGCTACTAGCCCAGGCGGGTATCGGTGTTACTGTTTTCGCGCCTCATTCTGTCCGAGGTGCTATGGCTTCTAAAGCTTCCTCCTTAGGGTGTCGCTTGGAGGATATCATGAAGGCGGCTGACTGGTCATCTGAGTCTACATTCCGTAATTTCTATTTTCGACCCATTCAGCACTTGGCTTTACGTGTAGTTCATCAGCTTTGAACTAGCATAATACGAAGCCTCCGTGTCTTAATAAAATTACCAGATTTTACTATTTCATGACGTAAAGTCATGATTTTATCAATGACACAGAGGCGAGTATTATTCCCTCCCTCCCATACCCTTTTTTTCCAGGGGGAGTGTGGTTTTTCCACCATGTGGTAAGTTCTGTGACAGTGAGTGATATTCTATGTGATGATTATTGCCTCTATTGCGGTGTGTGTTATTATTTCGCCTTCTATACCATTTTCTTGACATACATCTATATTGTTGTTTCTAACCTGACGTTTGGTTTCGAACCCGTTTTACCGTATGTCTTTCTATTGTTTCAGCTTGAGGCGTTTTTTTGGAGGTTCTTCTGTTACGGTTTCTACGCTTGTGGATGTGCTGTTCATGTTTTCAGTCTTCGGGATCTTCGGTTCCAGCAAGAAAGAGGAGCATTATGGGAATGGGCGTGATGTTATTAGAGACACTATGTGCTTATTGGCTGTTATTTGTTTTCCTTGTTTAATATCTCTTTGCTGCTGTTGGGAATAAAGAAAGAGAATAGCATAATGCT
Organism: Sceloporus occidentalis; assembly: GCA_023333645.1. NCBI lineage: Eukaryota > Metazoa > Chordata > Lepidosauria > Squamata > Phrynosomatidae > Sceloporus > Sceloporus occidentalis. The sequence continues at coordinate 1,736,609 of JALMGF010000174.1, read as the reverse complement.
CGCCTCCGTGTCATTAATAAAATCATGACTTTACGTCATGAAATAGTAAAATCTGGTAATTTACGTTAATCACAGAACAGGACTTGTAGTTTGGTAGTATAGCTTTTCTAAACAATCACATTTCATTTTTGTTCTTCCCAAACTACCAGGCCAGTTCCTTTGTACGAACCTTGGTCTAAACTATGGTTATCTACATGACTTAGGCAAGTCCAATTTTCCTTCCCATAATTTTATTTTTTATTTAAGAAAAACACTGACACTTTTGTTGGATCGAGAAGGCCACAGCTTTATTAACATGAAATAGGAAAATATTAACATGATTGGATAAATATCAATATTTTTTCATAATACCACAAATGGGGGAAAGACCGGCAAACCTGTCACCCACGGCTAAGCACCAGCCCTAAACGAAATGTTATTTTTTAACCTCCTAGCCGCCAAACACCAGCTCAGAGGGCCCAATGTACTAATCCAATAAGTACCACCACCTGCTGGCTAGCCGTTCAAGTGACCCCATTACCAACAAAACAATTCTATTAACTAGGCCGGACCTCCCCTCCACCTTATTTATCCACCCCTTCACCGACAATACCCGGCTGTGACAAAGATGCAAGAAGAACACCCACCAATAAACAGGGCGGGCAGGTGGGCGTGTTCAGCAACGAGGTTAACAAGTTAACTGAATGAAGATGTTATGTCCTCAATTCATGTATCTTTATACCTTTTCCTAATCCTTTCTACATCCTCTACACAACCCTGCTAACTAGATTGTTAACCCCTTCATGGTCAGGCTGTACTGCCCCAGTCATGCAGCCCTTCAACTAATCGTTTCCAGGGCTTCCAAAAAAAAAAAGTCTATACCAGCCCTCCTCTGAATTAGGTGCTTGATTCAGAAGACCTTTTACCACTATTTCTTAAGTTACTCCTTTCGACTGCCTTCTCGGACGAAAATACCAAATGTTTTCCACGAGTCTCTCCTAAAACAAGATCCAACATCTTGTTTATCGTCACCGGACAGGCTCTGAGAAGTTTCACAGGTTGCACCCCTTTGAATGCTAAGGTTGTGGATGGTGATTTTTACTATCCTACCTCATGTTACCCAAAGGATGCTTTGGTTTTTTTTAAATTTATTTCAGCATTATCCCCATTTCCCAGGGCAGGTGGAGAAGGGCAAAATGGGACAGTTCTCAGTCGGTAGGCACAGGGGAGAAATTAAACTCCCCTTCATCTTACCAGGAACAAGATAGGGCATGAGTGAGAGGCAAGTGGACTTGGCCTCTCTTTGGGTATTTTTACTCATTTTTACCTCTACAGTAGAGGAAGAAAGTGGAGGGTATATTTGGTCACTATATTGCCTTGCAGATGAACTGATCCGTATGTTTTTGGGCAAATTTCCTGGCCTTTTGGTTTGGATAAAATTCTGAGGGTTTTTTCATTCCTAAACAAAAAATCTGAGTAATATGTTCAGTTGGGAAGGTCTCACCTTTCACTCACAGCAGCAGTATCTTAGGGCTTAGGAAGAAACCCGGACTAGGTTTTGCATTGTAGGGTCACCGGCAACACCAGCACTACATCAATGGACAGATACATCAAGTAACATGCTATAGGACTGAATTTTCCCCCAAATTGTACCATTTTGAATTGATCTCTCAGAGTAAGGAAGTTGATAGAGCAGCAGCAGCAACACTGGAGCACTGGGCACGACTGGCAAACAGATATACCAAGCCATGTGGTGTAGAACTGAATTTTCCCAAAATAAGACAATTTGAATGACTTGATCCCTCAGAGTAAAGAAGGTGATAAAGCAGCAGCACTAGAGTCTCACTAAGTTTGGATAATGTGCCCTGCGTAACCTAATTTGGGCTAACTGACTTTCAAGAAAGCATTCTACTCTACCAGCTGTGGTCATGAAGGAAGCTTTCTGGCCCCAATAACTTAGAGAGTCAGCCGTAGCAGTTCTTCAATATAAGCTTTAGCCATTTCAGAGGCACTAGTATGACTTTGAGGCACTTAGGTGATATCCACCAAAGAATCAAGGGCCCCTGCCCAAATGGCTGCTGTTCTGCATGGATGCGAGGGATTGGGAATTATACGCCTGGGTGATGTTACTGCCACTGCTGCTGGAAGTTTACATCTCTAAATTTCCATTTCTTGTTCTCTAAGATGTTTTTGTTGTGCATCTCACACACCCTACAGACAAGCATGTCCCCCTAAAGTTTTACATTTATTTTTAACGGCCAACTTGCTGTTTACTCTTGGGTCACAAGAGGTGACCAGCTTACTCCAGGGTGTCCATGATGGCTTGAATGTGACCTGCTTGCTTGTCTATCAGTCTTCCGATCACCGTTTCAACCTGCAAGTGTAATCTATCGTCAAGACCTCATTGTATTCCATGATGTCATGCATTTTCTCCAACAGGTGAGTAAAGGGGATGACCGAGCAAAAACTGACATTTTCTTGTGTGGTATTATATTATATACCCTTCATTTGACATCACATCCTGTTTGCAGTGTATTCATGCATCACTTCCTTTAAGCACTTGAGTCTTGAACTGTGAGAGGGAAGGAAGGATTCTAAGAACGCCCACCTAAACCTTTTTGCTTTGTTTATGGAGATCACGAAGACAAGACAAGTTACCACACATACCACCAGATGCAGTATATGTGCCATGTAACGCAAACCCACAAAGTCCATGGTGTGCCTGCCTGTGGTCCAGCATCTTTCTAAGAACTCATATGTGGTGCTCATCCATAACATCAGCATGGAGTAGAAATGATTTATACTCCTTCTGACCCAATCACCCCACCATAACCTGCTGTAAACTGCATGGCTACAGTGGCACCCTCTTCATACTCCTTTTTGGGGCTGCCAACAGTGCACCTGTGAAAGAAAGGCATGCTGTGTGTTAGTGATGTGTGCTGTTTGCTCCTTGGAGAGCTATTCTTCCACCAATGACACACAAGAACACTACAGGGAGAGCATTATGTTGCTGCTGACGGTAATGAATAGGGGAAATGGTAGCAGCAAGCAAGGGTATCTTGAAACTGCCTGAATGTTTCCCTGTCAATAATGGAGAAGGAAGCCCACAGCGATAAAATGTCCATGTGAATTTAATTTTGACAAAGGCCCTTTGGATGGAAAGCCCCATGGTGTTCAAGGATAGGTTGGTGCAGTGAGTACCCTTGGCTTTCTCTGGGTGCTACACCACCATCAACATCTGGTGATGGGAGTTAAGCTGTATGACCCTCAGTGTCTTGCTCACTATATAATGATAGGAGTTATGCTGTACAACCCTCAGTGTCTGGATCACTACATAATGAGAGCACTCATGATATATGACCTTCAGTGTCTGGCTCGCTATATAAGGATAGGAGTCATCCTGTACCACCTTCAGTGTCTGCCTCAGTATATAATGATATAAATCATCCTGCACCACCCTCAGTGTCTGGCTCAATATATAATGATATATAATGAGATTTTGGAGCCCATAGCCTCCATTAATCCTAAAATCATGGTTGCTCTGATTGAAGCTGATGTGGAATAGTCAGCTGGCTTTGCTGGTAGTGTATGTGTGCTACTGAAACACCACTCAAGAACAGTATAAAACTGGTTTCTTTGGTGGCCTTAGACAAAAGTACATTCCAAGGGGACTGCTTGGACATTCCCCACTAGCACAACCCCCTTCTTTGGCCTGCCTAACAATTAACTTAACGGCACAAAATAATTTTGTGTTCTACAAAAATGAGGCTTTAGTTTTACTGAAACACAACCCAGAGATAGTATTTCAAGAAGTTACACACTGCACAATTAAGGAAATCAGACATCTGGTTGTGCAGCAGAGGGGCTGCTGCCCCAGTAAGAATACACCATTGGCCCAGTGTAATGTGCTACCTATGGACCCTTTATTATAAATATGTTAAGTGCATTTAAGTAATTAAGATTTATTTAAAACACATCTATGGGATTTTCCCGATCTTCTTGCAATGATAAACACATACTGATACTATTCTGGTCCCCAATGTTTGTCTGGGCTGTTAATAATCTTAATATAGTTTTCAATGTTATACTGCCATATCCTCAAGAACCCACAAGAGGTCTCCTTAGGGAAGTGGCACTAAAGAGACTATGTCGCCAATTATCCTCAAGTGATTTTTACAAGAAATGTTTTCTCAAATGTATTCTGCAAAATTACACTAATGGAACAGGTCAATCATTTTAATTGGATTTTTTCATATGAAACTAAATATGATATACATACAATGACTTTCTAAAAGGGATATTTATAAATGTGTATGTCATTTATACCATCTTTCGTTTCTATGTATGAGCTTTGCTAATATCCTCCTTTGTTTTATTCCCATACAGACTCCAGTACACCCTGGCACCACTGTTTGTCTGCAAGCCTCAGTATCTGACTCCTGTGAACTCTTCGTGATCGTCTTCGTGGGGGAAAAAATCTTCGGATTCCACTAATATTCACCCGTTCCTGTATTCGGTTCGGGCGAATATTCGTGTACATTCTTCGTGTTTTTTCTTAGTTTTTTTTTTTTTTTTTAGAAGGAGTTAATATGGGGTTAACGCGGTACACAGCAGCTTTGGCGCCAGGATTTTAAAAGTCCTTACGAGCGACTCTATTGGTCACCAGCAGGGGGCTTGTCTGCCATCAACCAATGAAGAGCATGTGCACTTCATTGGTTGATGGCAGACAAGCCCCCTGCTGGTGACCAATAGAGTCGCTCGTAAGGACTTTTAAAATCCTGGTGCCGGAACTCGGCCTGGGGAGACCACTGGTCTCCCCGCTCCAGGGGTTTAAGGTGCATACGAGTGACCAATAGAGTCACTAATACGAAACTTTAACTCCTGAAGGCGAAACTTGGCCTAGGGAGGTTCCAGGAGTTAAAGGTCCGTGCAAGCGACTCCATTGGTCGGCAGGGAACCTTTAACTCCTGACGGCGGAACTTGGCCTGCGGAGACCATTGCTCTCCCCACTCCAATGTATCTTTCCGTGTTAAAAAAAACCTCAACACAAACTGCAAATATAGTTAACCACATCTGTAGCTAACGTTAATACTAATATAATATATTAGTATGCTTAACAAGACAAATCGGTGCCTAAGTCATAAATAGCTACTGGGTAACCCATTAAACAAAATATCAGAAACAAAAGGAAAAGAGCCTCAAAAAACTAATAACTTTTAATCAAACCTGGTTAAAATCTGACCATACATAATCACTCCATACGTTAAATAATTCTGGACACGTATACAAAAAAATCGAGATGGTGTGCATGGTGAGTGAAACTCAGGGCTGAATTGCCACAAGCCACTCAATGGAAAGGAAAAATTAAAAGCGCACATCAGTCTTCCAGTAACCCGAACACAAATAACCGAATATATCTAATATGTAATATCCTAATTGGAAAGGTACTCACATGAATTATATGGAGAGCCCAAAAAACTCTGATGAAATCAACCCTTTCTGTCAGCTCGCGCATCAGCGGTGGGTGGTGGAAGGCCTTATCAGCCGTGTATACTGATCTGAATTAATAAAGCAGAGCAGAGGGGTCTAGCAGGTAACCGTGAAGAACGCCCAACGCACGTTTCACCCAAACAGCTTCGTCAGGGGTTGATATGCGGTGTAGGAGGGAAATTCCTCATCTAAAAGTGAACAATGTACCTCCTGTATGAAAAATAATATATGAAACTATGTATATGATGAAAGAAAAGCTGTTTCACAGATAATTTTATGCACAGAAATTTCCTTCGCATTTCAGGTTAAAGAGGAATGAAAAGCGTTAAAAAATGGTGCATCCTACCAGTCAACCAGGCAGAAATTGACCCAGGGTTAACCCTGCCATGTTAGTAACCAAGATGGCTGCCTAGGACTCTAAACTGAAGGGGGCGCCACCACCAGACCTTCTTGTACAGCAAGCAAGTGCATTCAAGATGGCAGTGCTAGAGACAAACTTCATCAAGGGAAAATGCCCTGAATTTATATACTAAAGCTTTGATGGTTTTTGATAGACTGTTAAAATTTAATAGGAATATTCCCTAAAAATGAAAAACAGATTCCCTAATTCTGTGATCTCCTTATAATCTGTTGGTGCAGTTCTGCAGATAGTAATTTTGTCTCGATCGTGTGTTGACTTTTGTGCAACAACAGGGTTTTTACCTAACAATGGTCCAAAGTTTAAAAAACTGTTATTACCTTAGCAACCATTGGAAACGTCCAATCTGGAACATTTCATTGGTAGATATGATGACAATATAAAATTTTTTTTCAAACTTTGAACCAGAATTGCCCTTTTTTGTATATAACCCTTTTATGACTAGTATATTTATTTGTTTTACATATACTTAAATGCGGTGCAAAACATGCTCCAGGTGAGGCTCGAACTCACAACCTCGGCATTGCTCACTGGATACTGCCTTATAAGTACCGCGCGCTAACCGATTGCGCCACTGGAGCTATACATGGTCGACCAATTTGAACCTTTTGTGTGACTCATTATGGCATGAGACCCCCCCCCCGCTCCCACCAGGACTGCAGAATTCCAAAAAGCATGTAAAATTTTTGGTTTTATGTTATGAAATATTCAGAGGAAAAGATAACATATCAGATCAAATTTTTCATTAGTTAACATGCAAGCGAGCTTCCGTTTAAGTGGTACAGCACCTTGAAATCAGTAAGATGACTTTGAAGACCCACATTAACCATGCATTATATACAGCTAGGAACGTACTTCTTTTAATTAATGTTTTATAGCTTCTTTGTTAATTGGTGTTCTTCCACACAAACATCTTATATTTCAGTATAATCTGAGATTGGGGTTTTAAGATTAGTAGAGATCACCACCTAGTGTACGTTGTGCTTTACTTTACTGAAACAGTACTATTCCGATGCTTTTCACTGTTAGTATTTTTTTACACTACATTCAACGTGTTAATTTGCATTCTTACCATGTAGTTCGCCAGAAAAAATACTATTTTTACTGTTTGGCAATTTTTATTATTTTCTTTGATTGCAGGAAAAAAAACATTATTGTAACAGGAGGTGACCGACAGCATGAACACATGTTTAACGTCATACTCAATCACTTAGAGTTAGTGATCCAAGACCACTGCCCCGTTGACACGAGACCCCTCAAAGAGTGGGGATGAACAGATGACTACAATAAGACTTAACGAGTCGACCCAGTCGCTAAACCATTCGTCTTCAGCTGTTGTTTTCTGGTTTATAGTATGTGCATCACCCTGGACGTCTATCACCAAACTATTAAAACCTGATGCGGTTTTTGATGTCCTAGTCAAAGAAAACACTATTTTTAAAGGCTCTATACACTTTACCCATGGTTGTAACTTAAACTTGACTCTCAGCCTTTAGTTATTTCCAGAGAAACCATTAAGATGTTGGCTTTATTAGTAATAAAGAAGTAAAGCGGACCTAGACATTTTGGGTCTTGGCAAGTTGCTTTAGATACTTAATTCAAGTGACTCCTCAGAAACCAATAAATCATGACTTTATGAAGGGCAGGAGTGGGCAGCACCAAGGGAAAAAAATCTTCGACAAGAGTCAGTCCTCTTTCGGAGACGGGAAAGTGGTGGGGGTGACGTAACGTGACCCTGCTGTGTATGTTAGTCTCATCGCACCAATCCAATCTAGCACCATATGTAGTATAATTGATGATCATGCATTAACATAAGTAAATATTCAAAATTATAAATAAATGAGATACTTGCAGATGTTAAAAGAAAATGTTAACATCTGCAAGTATTTCATTTATTTATTATGGGATGTATGAATATTTACTTATGTTAATGCATGATCATCAATTATGCTACACATGGTGCTAGATTGGATTGGTCTTTTGATTGGCTATCCATTTATTGATATGTGCTATTTAAACTCTTACTTTTGCTTGTGTGGTTAACTTGATAAAGACCTCATCGTGAGGTCGAAACGTTGTTGTCCTTCTCCTTCAATAAATCTGCCTGAGCTGGAACCCTTGACTGCCTGGAGCCTTTATTTATTTTGATCTACTGGGGAGCTGGCCCTTCCTGGCACAGTTAAGCACCTGAGTTCCTTTGGTGTGTGTGCAGATTCCTCATTCTGGTGACTATATAAATTAGACTGTGAGAATGCAATGTGAGAATAGACTCTGTAAAAGCAAACTACTTGGAACCTTGGCCAGTCATTGTATTGTTCCATAAATCTAGTAGATTCGTAGAATTACAACTTCATTTCATTATGCTTTGTACAATGAAGACTCACGTATAACAAGCTTTATTTTTTAAAATTGTTTTCATAAGCAAACTAATGTACAAAAAGATGCATGGCGAGTAAAGGTGATCCAGTGAGGAGCATTTTATTCAACCTTGCAGCAGCGGGCAGAAGTCCAGTCCATCTCGTTACACTGGCAGCGGCAGGTGTTTTCATTCTCGATGTTCCATGAGCCACAGCCCTTTCCACAAGCACAGCCAGTGGGGATGTATCCTATAAAAGAGATATACAGTCATTCTCAAGCTGGACTTACAACCAAGAACTCTAAGGCAAAAGAACTATATGCACTCTTAGTCAAATTAATTAAAGGCTTGGTTATAAAGACTTTAGTAATAAATAGTGGAACATGCTCAAAAAATGTATCTATTTTGGGAAGGGGACTGGGATTGACTGGGAAGGGGTGCCATGTAACCGAGAGTCCACAATTGGAGCCACAAGTGGACAAGCAGGGTGGAAAAGTAGAACATCAAGAGATACCCTTGTTTTGTATGACTTAGCCCGGAATATCGTATGGGTCCATATGGAACTCTGAAATAACCCCTGACTTTAGTTCAAAGTTTCCTCTATAAAGGAGTCACTAGACTTCCATACACTTACGGGTCATTTTCCTTAAGTTAGCAATTTTGTTCTCATGATCAAGGAAAACCCAGTAATCACAACAGAGTTATAACTTCTATGAGGTTTGTTTGACTTTGCTTCTCTTAAATGTGAGGACCATGCGAGAAAAGTATTTGTTATGGTTCATTTTCTTCTAGTACATACTTGTATTTCTAGGATGTATGACTCTCAAGTAGTGTATGGACCCTCTGGATTTGTCTGGCACCCCAAGACAGATTTGGGTGATCAAAATAACTATTTGTTTGATAGAATTGCTTTGCCAAAAGCATGTTATTTTTGGTTTTTAAGTTTAATATATGTTTTTAGCAAAATATTTCCCAAATGAACGGCCAGAGGGTTTGTTCCTTTCTAATTAGAGGTGTGGAAGTGATAGATGACACTGGGATTGTGAAACCTACGTATCCTGAGATCATCCAATGTAAAACAGTCAGTCACAGGAAACCTATATTGCCTTCTATAGAACTTGGAGCTTGCTTACTGTGTTGACACATTTTCCAAAACAGCTATCGTTGTGTTATGTTTTCTCGGAGCAAAAACATGTTCTTCTGGAGAACCTTTTGGGTTGTCCACAGGAGAGCATCTGTGCTACTCTATGCTTATAGTGCTCTGTAGTAAGTATTAAAATTAATGAAAATTACAGGACATTTTTGAGGTGACGTGGCAATACATTGACAATTATCTTACCAACTGGGCATCGTGCTGTGCTGCCACTTCCATTACTTGTTCTGCACGTAAACACACTTTTTTTCCCAGTGTTCCCAGATCCTCCGCCAGGGGGATTGTAACCGCCAGATGATCCTCCTCCACCAGGGTTATAACCTCCAGATGATCCTCCTCCACCAGGGTTATTCCCTCCAGATGATCCTCCTCCACCAGGGTTATTCCCTCCAGATGATCCTCCTCCACCAGGGTTATAACCTCCAGATGATCCTCCTCCACCAGGGTTATTCCCTCCAGATGATCCTCCTCCACCAGGGTTATAACCTCCAGATGATCCTCCTCCACCAGGGTTATAACCTCCAGATGATCCTCCTCCACCAGGGTTATAACCTCCAGACGATCCTCCTCCACCAGGGTTATTCCCTCCAGATGATCCTCCTCCACCAGGGTTATAACCTCCTGATGATCTTCCTCCATTACTCCCACCCCACCACCAAATCTGAGCACCTTTACATATTAAATTAGAAAATGAAAAACATATTTTTAGAGCACAGCACAAATCCAACAGCCTTCTAGTATTCAAAACGTGTTCTTGTGGCTGAAATACATTTCATTACAATAACAATTATTTTTAATTTGATAACCATGATTAGGAAGGCAGTGCTCCATTGGACCAAAGTCCTGGTTTAAAGGGAATGTCATTTTTTCACTGAGACCCACATATCATTTCTACGTTGTTTTTCACTTCAAGGGACTGCAAGTGTTTTTCTCTACATGCACATGCAACCATAACTGCATAGGCCATATCATTGAATGGGTTGGTCCCACATAGAAGCACGTTGTATGGCATGAGAGTCCTCAATGAACCACAGACATCGCGGTTCTGTTGTTCATTGAGAGATCCAATGAGTTACAAGATTCTTTCAATTTAGACTCAAGAGCCTTGAGATCTGGCAGTGCCGTGGACATGCAAAGGTATGTCTCATTTTTTACAGATGACTTATAGATATGTAAGGTGATACATTCAGAAGAGAACTTTTATTCTCAACTTCTCAAGTTTCAGGTGAGATTAACATTGATAAATGCAGAGCAATGCACAATGTCAATCAGCAGCAGCAAAGGCTAGAATAGGCTATATAGTATCTTGTATAAGAAGGGGTGTTGTCTGACATGAAAAGAATAACATTCTACCTCATTTTAAGTCAATGTTAAGACACCAACTTAATAGTGTATGGCAATTTCAGACACAATTACTTACAAGATACTTTGCAAAATAAATCACAAAAGTAACATGAAAAATTTCAAATACAGCAGCAGAGTTAATTACAGTAAATATATCGGAATCAATACCTACAAATGTGGTAACGTCAAACACAATAAATACATACAAATAATCAAGAAATCTAATTGTTATTGCAACAATTCCCAGCCTCCCCCTCCCCGTTTTTCAAGATCATACATTAAGCAGATGCTCATTTTGTAGAGCCTGGCCTTATCACATAGATACATGGAACTGAGAAAAAGTTCTTCCAAGTTCTACATTCTTCTGTCAGCCATCAGCACAGAGATCTCTCCAAGTTAAATACAAGGACCAAAAGAAAAGGGAAAATGGTCTATCGTTTTTAGGCATGCCAAAAAGGTGTACAAAAAGAGAGGATACTTACTTGCGGATGCGATGAGTAAGCAGCTAACGACGAGCGCCAGGGAGGTCATCTTTCTGCAACAGTAACATTGTTTTATTGACATGGGGAGGAATCTACCCCAGGGTAAAATAATTTAGGGTGGGATAATTTGTGCCTCTCCAGCTATTATTGATCTGAGACCTCCATTACCACAGCCCAGTAAACTGAGGGGAATCTGAACGTGTAGAAGGCACAAGGTTTCCCAAACTCTTAAATGCACCCCAAGATGGAAATGTATCATCGCATGTCTATTCTGCCCTACAGCTTCTTTAAAATACAAATCCCCCCCCCCCTACAGCATATTGCATCTTCTCCTAACACATACTACACATACTAGAGTTTCCATTGCTACAGCTTTTCCATTATCCCCTGTATCCTTCCGTACCTTTCGTTAGAGTACAGACCCTACTCTATCAGCATTCCCTATGGTTTTATACCAGCTCTGCTATTTCCAAAACATAAGGCACACCCTTGGGATTTGCCCCAGGCTTTTCTTGTGCCACCCTATAATTTCCAGTGCAGGTGTGGTGGCTGCCCTCTTTCCAAAGACAGCCACCTGACAGGTTTTGGGACACCACCCTACAAATGTTCCTTCTAAGATTATGATGATTCTAGAATCCACCGAAATATGATGAGTTTTATTGGAAATGGAATGGGAATATATAATGTTTTTTTTAAAGAAAACCTGTACTTTTGGAGCAGTTTCAGCGCTTTGAACGTAAAGACTCAAACCTTAATCAGTCTTTGGTCTTGTTTTGGATTCAGGATAGCAGGCAGGTGCCCAAAGAAAGCAGCTTGTAACTTCCAAAGTACGGACTGCTTCCTGAGATGAACAGAAGTCCGGAAAATCTCCCTCAACATGTCAGATCCGTATGAAGATAACAATATCAAAGATGGCAACTGGATACTCGGCTAATCCTTTACGATAATGGGGAATTCAATTCCAAATGGGAACAAAATATCACGAGAATGATCATTCTCTCTTTAATTAGGATAGGGAGAGGTTAGTTGCAGGTTTTGAAAGACTGAATATAAATAAAGGGTGTGTGAAAGGGGGTGCGTGACAACGTATGTTCTTAAATTAATGTATAGCGATGACAACGCATAGCACGTTCTATGGGTGGGTAGGATGCTGAGTGTGTCCGTGACCTGGTGAGAATCATCAAGAAGTGAACTTCAGAGATCACGTTGCGTTCCATACAAAGTGGTTATATGGAAAATGGTGTGGAAATTACATTTCTGTTGAACATTCCTGACAACTGAGCTTAATTCCTGCAAAAAGTCCTGTAGATTGGGATTGTTAGCAGATGTTGTATGCACAGTGAGTAAATAAAGTATTATGCATGTGGAGGGGACAAGCATAACATACCGTATTGGCCCGAATATAGGCCGCACTTTTTTCCCCCACTTTAAGTCTTTAAAGTGGGGGTGCAGCCTATATTCGGGGTCTAGCACCCGACGCTCGGGACATGCAGTTCCGGGCGCTGGGCAGGCAGCAGGGTTAGGATACAGATCCCCCGCAGCGGTGCAGGGGACCTGTATCCTACTCTCTGATACGCTCAGACAGCCTCCCCTGCCAGCACTTTCCACGGGGGGGTGCCGGCACAAGAGATTGTCTAGGCGCATCGTGCAGACGTTCACCGGCAGCGGCGATGAGCGTGAACGACCTCCGCTGCCGGCGCCGCAGCTCGATGTGCTTTAACAATCTCCCTTGCCGGGAATTCCCACGAGGGGAGTCCCGGCAAGGGAGATTGTTAAAGCGCATCATGCAGGCACCGGAAGTTGTCTACGCGTATTGCGTAGGTGTCCCCTGCCGGCCCCGCAAGACACACGGGAGTCTGCTTTGGTAAGTGGGGGGGGGCACATCTTGGGGGCAGAATGGCAGCGTATCTCGGGGGGAGCAGAGTGGCAGTATACAATCAACAATACAATCAACAATACAAGCGTAAGGCAAAGGGGATGCGTGTGAACTTTTAGGACAAAGAGGTAATTAGCAAGAGCCGTCCATTGATCGCTATGTTAATTGCGCCAATTCTACCACTTTGAACTTGAAATGCAAATGTATGCATGAATAATTTACTAGACAGAAACCATTCAACATTCAACTGTTATAGCAGAGATACCATGGGCAGATCCGGGGGGTGAGTGTCTGTATGTGTGTGTGTGTGTAAGTTTGAGTGCCTGAGTGTGTGTTAGTGTTAGGGCTCCTCCTGAGGCCAGGTTCTGACCATGACAAATACTGGAGGTGGATTAGCCAGCTGAGATGTGGCATCAGATGAAGCAGAGCTGGGATACACTTGACCGTTATATTAACCATGTGGGTGTGACGTGAGGACCTACATCACGGTAGTAGCAGGCGTTTAAACCAGTTGATGCTCAGACTTCTTCCTCTACAATAAAGTTGGGCTGAGCCAGGCAGCTGAATGCAACCTGACCTTTTTCCATTCATAGACAGAAATATAGGGGGTTATGTAGAAACAGTCATTGATTCCCATAGAATCTGTAAGAGGCTTTTCTAGACTGACCATTTTATCTTCAACCAGAAGTCTAAAACCATAGTCTTTGACCGTAGGTCTAGGGACCCAAAGAACTCCAAGCATTAAGGTACCTGCCCTGGGTTGGTGCCAGAGGTGCACCTGAATCGTATCCCTACTGTGGCTTTTGTGACTGTCGGATGCCGGGCTACCGTCAGCAGGCAATCCTAAAGCCACCAATATCAGTTTTTGAACTAAGCCAAACTGTGCATAATTTATTAGCACTGATAAAAAGGTTAATTAGCTTTCTGTGGGTGTATACCAGAAGGACATGCAAACCTATTGTACAATGCTGCAAACTATACTTAATACCTGTATAATTATAAGTTTGAAATCAAGCATGAGCAATGTTTTATTTTTGTTGAATGAATTACTAGCATGCCCCAATCTCAGGGTGAAGGGAGATTCCTGGGGGGCTGATACCTTCCTATTGTATACTGCTGTGATAATGTATTCTCAATTGGTGCTTTTGCTATCATTGTGTTATGGTTGATATCCCTGATTGAATGCAGGTGACTCAATAAAGTGTATCTTTAAACAATGACAAGTCTAGACTTCTACGAGGACCGGTATCAGAGCCATTTGGAAGACATTTGATAAGTCACTATATAGAACCTTCATGATGGGCTATTAAAGGATTAATACTCAAAGAGTCTCAGGGTCAGCTGATTATAAAGATGGAGTACAAATAATGACAGATTAAAAAAATATAAATGTTTTATTTAAAACATAGAAAAAAATGGAGAAAGATGGACCCGTGTGTTCTCTAGCTAATGCTATTTCTCCGAATGGTATTTTATTTGAAATATACCATGGCTATGCTGATTCAAACATTTTGAATGCGCTGGAATAAAAAAAAAACAGCCTTGAACCGTCGAGGCATGGACTCCTCTAGACCTCTGAAGGTGTGCTGTGGTATCTGGCACCAAGACGTTAGCAGAAGATCCTTTAAAACCTGTAAATTGCAAGGTGCGGCCTTCATAGATGCATCCTGGTGCCATGTCTTCTCCAGGTAATCAACGCGCACACCTGGCCATCTACGTGATGTAAATGAAAACGTAATTCATCCGCCCAGCCACCTTCTTCCATTGATCTTGTGCTTATGCTCACGTGCCCATTGTAGGCTCTTTCGGCAGCATCGGCATCCTGACTGGTCTGCGGCTACGCAACCCAATACGCAACCAACCGTGATGCACTGTGTCTGACACCTTTCAGAACAGCATTAACTTTTTTCACCCCCATGTGCATCAATGAGTCTTGGCTGCCCTTGACCCTCTCACCGGTTCACTGGTTCTCCTTCCTTCGACCACTTTTGATAGGTACTCCAGACCCGGAACCCCCCACAAGAGCTGCAATTTTAGCCATCACAATTTGGCCCTTGTCAAAGTCGCCCAGATCCTTACACATTTTTCCTGCTTCTAACACATCAACTTTGGGGATGAAATGTTCACTTGCTGTCTGATATATCTTACCCACTGACAGGTGCCATGATAACAAGATTATCAGTCTTATTCACTTCATCTGTCAGTGGTCATAATGTTATGGCTGATCGGTGTATATGTGTGTATGAGCAAGTGTATACATGGGTATGGTTTGTGTGTTTCTATGGGCAGTGTACATGTGTGTGCATGTGCAGGTGCTTGTAAGGGATTTTGACAGTCTATCCATACTATTACTGTTTAAGAGAAACAATCAAATTGTTGCCATATATTATGTACAATTGGTTGATTTGGAGCTATATGACCATTCTATGTTAAAACATCATTTATTGGTATCATCACATATAAAAAAACAGATCCTTGTTTATATCAACTTTATAACTATATGCACATAACACAGACTTTTGTTTTGTTAACATTTGTTTACATTGTGCAGATCAAGATTAGATTAATCGCTGCTGCAGCTCTTCTTTTTTTCTTGTGAGCGTCAGAAGCTGAATAGATCATTATTTAATTACTTAATTTAGTTAAAATCGAATTATTTAATCTCAGCCTCCAAACCGATTCAAGGGCGGAGTCTTGCGGCATCAACAGGTTTTTTTCAGTTTTTAATTGGAATCACTGATATCTATAGTAGGTTTTTTCAGCAATTATAGTAAGGTGGCTTTTGATAACCTTAACCATAAGGTGTTAAGCATTCGCCTTTTTTCACTCCCGCACTTTATGGAATGAGTACTGCCATGGTTTTTACTTTGAAGGACTAAGGACCTTAATAAAAATGAGTTTATAATTTTACCTGATGTATATATGTATATATTATTATTATTAATTAATTAATTAATTATTTTATTTATATAGCGCCAACAATTTACGCAGCGCTTAATACAATACATAAATTCAAGGGATATGACAAGACAAGAATTGACAGACTAAGACAAACCGATACATTTGGTGGAGAGACTCGGCTGCAAGATTACAATCTAGAGGGAAATGGGGTGACAAACATAAGGCATAGAGAAAGGGTGAGAGGTATTGTGGTGGTTGTATCAGTGACAGATGGTGCGGCTTCTCTGAAGAAGTGGGTTTTAAGTAGACTTGTGCATTCGTCTTCGGGCGAACATGAAAACGAACACGAAGAGTGCGTTTTCGTGTTCGTTCCGAAGACATGAAGAAGAGAAGACAGTGCAGGTAAAACGTAGGCGAAGACGAAGACCCACACACGAAGAATCTTCGCCTTCGTCTACTAATCTACCCGGTCCCTCCCCCATCTAATTTACCTTATCTTCACAGCATCGCGGGAGTTGACTGAAGTGGAAATCAGAAGGTTCGTCGTCAGGGGTTACAGGGCAGTGTGAGTGAGCCTATTGGTCACCTGCAGGGTCTTCCTCTGGCATCAAACAATTGGTTGATGCCAGAGGAAGACCCTGCAGGTGACCAATAGGCTCACTTGCACAGCCTTTTTAATTCCTGATTTCCGCTCCCGTTAACCCCTGCAATGCTGCGTTGGATAATGGGAGCAGAAATCTGTAGGGTAAAGGGCTGTGCAAGCGACCAATAGGCTCACTCGCACGGCCCCTTACCACTAGTTGCTAGGCAGAAAAAAAAAGCAACCTGGGACCCTGCTGCACCAGTTAACTTAAAAGTCCGTGCCAGTGACCAACAAAGTCACTGGTACGGACATTTAACTGACACAGCAGGGACACCAGTGGTCTCCCCACTGTGTCAGTTAAATGTCAGTGCCAGCGACCAACAAAGTCGCCGGTACGGACATTTAACTTAGTATAAATAGCTTACTATAACTTCGGACAGAATGCTGCCCTCTGTTGGTTTTACATTAAGTAGCATATGCTTGAAATCCAAAGTTATTCTGCTACTCAACGTAAAACAAACAGAGGGCAGCATTCTGTCCGAAGATATATTAGCCATATGTGGCAGTGTGTTCATTTTCATTTATTAATTATTTAAATAAAATATATCCCCATGATCCGCTGGTCTCCCCGCTGCAACAGTTAAATGTCCGCACTCGCAGACATTAATTTTGTCGAACTTCCAAACTCTTTTTTTCTATTTATTTTGGGTTTTTTTTGTATTAAACTGTTAGACGAAAGGATCATGGGAATAAATGCAAATGAGCACACGGCCCCATATGGCTTATATATCTTTGGACAGAATGCTGCCCTCTGTTGGTTTTACATTAAGTAGCATATGTTTGAAATCCAAAGTTATTCTGCTACTCGACGTAAAACCAACAGAGGGCAGCATTCTGTCCAAAGATATATTAGCCACAGTCTAACAGTTTAATACAAAAAACCCCCTAAATAAATAGAAAAAAAGAGTTTGGAAGTTCGACAAAATTAATGTCCGCGAGTGCGGACATTTAACTGTTGCAGCGGGGAGACCAGCGGATCATGGAAATATATTTTATTTAAATAATTAATAAATGAAAATGAACACACTGCCACATATGGCTAATATATCTTCGGACAGAACGCTGCCCTCTGTTGGTTTTACACTGAGTAGCAGAATATTCTGCCCGAGAATATATTAGCTATATATGGTACTGTGATCATTGGTCGACAGCAGGAGGCCCCCTGCTGGCGACCAATGGAGTTGCTGATACACACATTTAAAGTACTGGCGCCAGAGCTGCGTTAACCCCGTATTAACCCCTTAACCGGAAAAAACGAAGAAAAAACGAATATTCGCCCGAAGAGAAGACAGGAACGGGCGAATATTCGCGGAATACGAAGATTTTTTTTTCCCCGAAGACGAGCACGAAGACGAACACGAAGAGCCCCCTGGTGCCCAAGTCTAGTTTTAAGATGTTTCTTGAATGTCGGGAGGGAGGGTGAATGCTGAAGGTTCCTTGGGGGTAGATTCCAGAGATATGGGGCAGCTCGAGTGAAATCTTGTAGATGGGAAAAGGAAGAGGTGATGAGTGAGGAGGAGAGCCTTAGCCCATGGGAAGAATGTAGGGATCGAGTAGGAGAGTATTTGCTAATGAGGTCAGAAATGTACGAAGGAGCAGTATTATGGATGGCCTTATATGTCAGTACCAGGATCTTAAATTTAATTCTAAAGGTAATTGGGAGCCAGTGGAGGGTTTCACAGAG
This sequence comes from Sceloporus occidentalis, assembly GCA_023333645.1. Lineage (NCBI taxonomy): Eukaryota > Metazoa > Chordata > Lepidosauria > Squamata > Phrynosomatidae > Sceloporus > Sceloporus occidentalis. Next base: position 1,718,283 of record JALMGF010000174.1, on the reverse strand, counting down.
GGGGGAAGCAGAAGAGGAGCGACGTGCAAGGAAGATGAGCCTAGCAGCGGCATTTAGGATAGACTGTAGAGGAGAGAGTCGAGACAGTGGAGTGCCAACCAGAAGAGTGTTGCAGTAGTCAAGACGGGAAATGATAAGTGAATGAACCAGAGTTTTTGTGGATTCTTGGGTGAGGAATGGGCGGATACGAGAGATGTTTTTTAGGTGCAAGTGGCAGGATCTGGCGACGGACTGAATGTGAGGGATGAAGGAGAGGTTTGAGTCAAGGATGACCCCAAGGCATCGGCCTGGTTAGTAGGAGAGATAGTCGTGTTGTTAATGGTGATAAAGAATTCAGGTAGTGGAGTGGAGATGGAGGTAGGGAAGATAATGAGTTCAGTTTTAGAAAGATTAAGTTTCAGGTAGTGTTGTGACATCCATGAGGAAATAGCAGACAAGCAATTGGTAATACGGGACATGAGAGATCAGGAGAAGACAGGTAGATTTGGGTATCATCTGCATATAGATGATACTGGAGGCCAAATGAGTTGATTAGTTTGCCAAGAGATGAAGTATAAAGAGAGAACAGCAGAGGGCCAAGGACTGAGCCTTGGGGGACACCAACCGAAAGTGGAAGAGACGATGATGTCTTGCCAGATAAGTTGACAGAGAAGGAACAGTTAGACAGATATGAGGATATCCAGGAGAGAGCTGTATCTCGAATGCCTATAGAAGCAAGTGAGTCTAGAAGAAGGTGGTGATCAACAGTATCGAAAGCAGCAGAGAGATCCAGTAGTATCAGAATAGAGTAGTGACCTTTAGCTTTGGCAGAGAGCAAGTCATTGGAGACTTTTGTTAGAGCTGTTTCAGTAGAGTGAAGGGGTTTGAAACCAGACTGTACAGGGAATTAGAGGAGAGGAAGTTAGTGAGGCGATTGTACACAATCCGTTCAAGCAGCTTAGAGGTAAAAGGAAGCAGAGAGATAGGGCGGTAGTTAGTCAAACAGACGGGATCTGAGGAAGGATTCTTTAGAATTGGTGTGATTAGCGCATGCTTGAAGGCAGATGGTACAGTTCCAGATGATAGAGAAAGATTAAATAGGTGGGTAAGTGATGGACCAAGGGATGGACATAGAGACTTTGTGAGGTGTGAAGGGATGGGGTAAAAGGGGCAGATTGTTGAGTGAGAGGAAGAAAGAAGAGTGGCTATCTCTTCTTCAGTTATAGGGGAAAGGCAGTTAGTATAGTAGGAATGGAGAGAGTGGTGGTGAGTGGTGTAGGAGGGAGTTGTAAGGAAGAGGTCTTTTCTAATAGTCTCAATCTTCTCTTTGAAGTGGGTAGCAAGATCTTGGGCAGTGAGAGAGGTTTGTGGTGTGGGTGTGGAGGGACAGAGAAGGGAGTTGAAAGTAGAAAAAAGGCGTCGTGGGTTGGAAGAAAGGGGGGATATGAGAGTGGAGAAGTAGAGCTGTTTGGCGAGAGAGAGGGCAGAGTTGTAGGTGTGAAGCATGAATTTATAGTGAGTAAAGTCTTCGCTGGATTTTGATTTTCTGAAGTAGCGTTCAGCTGTGCGGCAGCACTTCTGAAGAAACCGAAATTGTCGGGGGTAACATGTAGTAATTGGAGCTATGGTGTTGTGTGTGTGTGTAAACCTGACCTAAATACATTTATTCTAACATAGAGGTAAAAAAAGAGTCTTTCTTGGCTTGGTGCTGCCTCTTGATGGCACCATAACCCGTTGGGCATGGGCAGGTGCCTACAGGGTTCGTGGCAATGGCAAGTCAGAGCAAAATTATGCTTATTATGTGGGTTGGGTAGAGTGGGCAGGGCTTTGATGCAGTGGGTGTGGCACATTTTCAAGTAGGTACATGTATGTAAGTACTATGTAATTGGACCTGTCTGCTGGTTGCTATGGCAACAAGGCCATAGCTAAACTTACATCATTCTTTTACTTAGACCCAGATGAAACGAAAGCCGATGATGTAAGCAGAAATCCAAAAGCAGCTGGTGAGGTAGAACTAATAGCAAAAAAAAAAGAGTTGAGCAACTGCCCGCTATACCCAATATTATGATCTGACAATAATTGTGATGTTGTTTTTGTTACTGTAGTAATATAGAAAGCTTGTTAATATTTTAATAGTAATCATTAAACTTTGCATTAAACACCCGCTTCCTAATTGATATAATTACACTGTTAGAAAGTATAGTTTGAAGTAGGATACAATGCAGCCCTCGGCCATATTCCCACAGCGAGTTAAGTAACTTGTATTTAATTCAGTGCAAATAAAGCTGTGAACCAAATACACAAATTCACTGTCTAAAAAATGTCCATTCGCATACACTGGTACATACAAAAAAAAAGGGCTCAGCCGTTTCTTATGTATTTCCTACCAATTAAGGCCAACACATTCCCAGACTGGGTATAGAAGACAGGAGAAAAGAAGAGATGGAGAAAAGAAAAAGGAGAGGAGATGAAAGAGAAATATGAGAAGATGGAAGAAAGAAAAGAGTAAAGGAGAGAAGGGGAAAAAAGAAAAAAGCAGAAGTGCTGTCCCCTGCAGTATGGAGAATGCATAAACTCACAGAGGGAAATCCATTACTCAGTAATGCATTCTTCATACTACATGGTAGTGCTTTACATGGAAGGCGTACGTTCCCTGGCTGGTCACCTAGCGGTTTAATGTATTGTGAATAAACATGTAACATCCGACCCCTGAGATGTCCTCATGCACCAGAAGCAAGAAAAGGCGCTGCTTTCATAGGGGTATTACTTAACTTTTACTGCTGGGCTACGTTGCCTCTACACCATCTCCTACAAGATGAAGAAAGATGGCCAGTGTTAAAACTCTGCGCCCTGACCGGAGGAAGAGTCTGCCCATTGTTAATTCAGACTAATTGTTCCAATGAACGGTCACGCCCTGTACCTTTATACGTGTTTCATGGAGCACCGAGACACGCCCCTCACCTTATATATCCTTGGGTTATATATATTGTATCGGTACCTGGAGAACCATCAATTACAATGTACAGTTGTTAACATAGAGTATATTATTGGTTACCATGGCATGTGCTTTATCACTCTTACCACAGGCCATAACAAAATATTTTTTTATATGTTTAGCCACAGGGTTGCCACATTTCATTATTTTGAAACTTTTACTAAGTAAACCGCATATTCACTGCTAATTATTGTGCTTTACTCGGGTGAATCACTGTATTCAGAGCCACTGGTTTGCCAGGAGTTAAGATGGCGTCTTCAGCTGTTTTCTTAAAAGCACGCCCTGTAGAGACATGGCAAAAATCAAACCCCAGAAACTCCGCCCTCAGACTCATTTTGACCAATAGATAATCACGGATAGTTCCTACCCTCGTGAAAAGTTAGAGATAGGCGGGTCAGCCAATGAGAAGCGAGGAGGCGTGGCCGGCTGCGGCGTACGGAAAAAATGGGGGTGAAGCTGGAGGTTTTTAGGGTAAATATGAGTGCACGTGACTTGGGTATCGCTCTCGGTGGCTTGTGTAAACGGTGATCGTGACGTCATTAAGTTAATCTTTATGTTTTCATTAGTACGTTTTTTGACCCCGGCTGAGGTCACGTTACTGTGTGCGTGGTTCACGGTTTAATGTCACTGTGATAAATGCCCTTTGACGTCCCCTTGTGCACCAAGGGAGGCTTTAATTAAAGGGCACCTGCTATTTAAAATTAGGCCGAACCGTTGTTAGGAAAGGTATTTCAACTGCAATAGTGCTAGCAGCTTTGGTAATAAAAGTGTAGGTGAGAAGTCACACATGACAACATCCTGCTGTGTTGGAGTGCTCTTATGATGTCATATGAGTGGGTCTGTGACTTTTTTGATCATGCATGCCAGCTTTTGCTGAAACACTGAACCAGCGTGATGACGTGGGTATGATGCCCGCTATATGTGGTCCCTGGTTGGCCCCGTTAAATAGACTGCCTTGGGGGAGATCTAAGGTGCTGCACTCGAGGTGGGCGCAGGTTATCGTGCAGAGCGGAGGTGCCTGCCTGCGGTTCGCCGTGGTGGTCCCACAAATCAGCATGGTGGGCTGGACAACCAAAAGTTGTGGCATAAAAAACAATGCATTTTGTCATTAAGGGGTTAATTTTCCCGACAATAAAAAGCAATTGTTACATAGAATATTTTATTGCCACAAAATAAAAATGTATTAACTATATATATGTGAGATAAGGCGGAAATAAACGTTAAAGGATTGTAGATGCCCCAAGCTATATGTGTTCGGCTGGCTCGCCAAATGTTCGGGGGGGGGGGACTAACAAGGCCACCTATGTGCCCAGGGCCGGCCGAAGACTTAACGCCGCCTGGGGCGAAGTTTAAAATGCCGCCCGACGCCGGGGGGGGGGGGCGGCATTATCTACCCCCCCCGGTACTTACCCTTAAACAGTCCTGCGGCGAGTCTCCCTGTGCTGCCACGGTGCCGGCTTGTAATGCTGAGCGCCGGAAATTCGCGTCACTTCCGGCGCTCTGCATTACAAGCCGGCACCGAGACCGAACAGGGAAACTCGCCGCAGAGGAGAGAGAGAGAGAGAGGGGCGCCGAGCCGGTAAGCGAAAATCACTCGGTGCCCCTCTCTCTCTCCTCCGCTTCAAAAAAAAAACGCTTGGGGAGGCAAAGTGCCGCCCCTTCTGAAGTGCCGCCTGGGGCAATTGCCCCAGTCGGCCCCATTGTAGGGCCGGCCCTGTATGTGCCTGTGCTTTGCTAACACTGATTGGCTGCATCAAGCAGCCAATCGGTGGAGTGAGATCACAAGCCGTGAAGGTGGTGTTCTGCTGCAGCTTCTCCCTAAGGTAAGTACCGGAGGGAGGGGGTTGCCTTGCAGTCCTAAGAAAGTGTGAAGTCTGAAATATGCATTATTTTTTCAGGAGGCTGGTGCTAATTTTGAGCAAATTGAATAAATCCTTCTTGATTCCAGAATGACACCGATGTTTCTCCTTGGATTAGCCATGTGCTAGAAAAGTACGCAGCCTTTTTTTGACACTGTCTGTTGGATTTGATAGCACTGCTTGTGTAGTTGGTAAATCCCACAATTTACGCAGCGCTTAATACAATAAATATATTCAAGGGGTCTGACGGGACGAGAATTGACCGACTAAGACAAACCGATACATTAGGTGGAGAGAGCCCGGCTCGCAAGCTTACAACTCTTCCTACTGATTGGCTGTTTCAAGCAGCCAATCGGTGTTGGGGGGGGGGGAAGCACTCCCATTGAAATCAATGGGATGGGTTTCCGCACTTGCCCCCCCAGCATTCCCAGGGTATATCATGTGAAGGGTGATGTGTTCAGCCGGCGATGCACATCAACATTTAAAGGGACCATTCATTAAAATGCATGTGATGTCTGCAGTGTTCCTTTAAGATTGTGTACACCGCAGATTCAACTGTGTAACAACGCTGCCCCCCAGTGGCCAATTATACAGCTACAGCGCTGAGTGGATGCGGAGTTTCATCAGACATTAAAAGCTTAATTCTTAAAAATATATTCACCCTACAAAAGTCTCACCCTGTATAGTTATGTTTATCCAGCTGCAAAACTGCACTGAGAGGTGGATGGGAGGCCCAGAAAATAAAAAAAAAAAGTTCTTCAGCCTACAAAAAATAAAAAAAAACAGGGGGCTTCCTTCTATTTGTTTCCATGGTGACTGCTCCACATTCCGATATAAACAATATATGGAAAAATAATGCTTAATTGATTTTTATCTTTAGACATATGTTTGTATGTGCATTGTTAACTGCATACTGCCTGGTCCATGTGGGTGTCATGACAGGCGTATTTTGGTGGTAAGTAAGTGGTAAATACAGTGTTTTCACCATAGCGACCAATGCAGTGTTTTTGTAAATTGTTTTAGTTTTATCTCTGTGCTCTTTAGACCTGACCCCCAAAGTATCTGTGGGGGTCCTGCCCGTGCCTAAATGCTACTTGTTCTATGCCAATGCACCCCCTGTGTTTTTGCCCCCTCAGATGGCCCTGTACCTGTCCTTTCCTGTTACCATGTTCTGGATTTCTAATCAGGCCGAGTACTTTGAGGAGTACGTGGTGAAGCGTAAGGTGAGTGCCTCCTCTGTTCCGAGACATGCGCGTGTACATACAACCGAACGCAAACCTCGCAGCGTAGAACCCCTAAAAACATAAACGCAAGAACGCCAACCCGTGTGAAAAACAATAGCTCAGCTACACGAAAGTGGCGGGTTACAAGGTACACATGTACACATACACACATCCTTACTCTCTCACAGTATACACACACACACACACATCCTTACTCTCACAGTATACACACACACACACACACATCCTTACTCTCTCACAGTACATACACACACACACACACACATCCTTACTCTCTCACAGTACATACACACACACACACACACACATCCTTACTCTCTCACAGTACATACACACACACACACACACATCCTTACTCTCACAGTATACACACACACACATCCTTACTCTCTCATAGTACACACACACGCACACATCCTTACTCTCACAGTACACACACACATCCTTACTCTCACAGTACACACACACACACACATCCTTACTCTCACAGTACACATACACACATCCTTACTCTCTCACAGTACATACACACACACACATCCTTACTCTCTCACAGTACATACACACACATCCTTACTCTCACAGTACACACACACACATCCTTACTCTCTCATAGTACACACACACACACACATCCTTACTCTCACAGTACACACACACACACACATCCTTACTCTCACAGTACACATACACACATCCTTACTCTCACAGTATACACACACACACACACACACACATCCTTACTCTCTCACAGTACACACACACACCCTTACTCTCTCATAGTACACACACACACATCCTTACTCTCACAGTACACACACACACACACATCCTTACTCTCTCACAGTACACACATATATCCTTACTCTCTCATCACACCTCCGCAGCCTTACCTTGTCTGGCGCCTTTAGTTACGGCTGTTCGTACAATATGTGAGCAGCAGCCGTATTATCATGGACCTACCCCTGACCCCTGCCCTGCGGTTAACCAGTTCCCATAAAGCTAATTTCTATTTCTCTGTTTATAAATCCCAAATGGCTGAAGGTGGGGGCTTCGTACATTTACCCCCTCTGAGTCATTTAAATTGAGTGATTTAAATCATTTGTCTGCAGTGTGTTCACTAACCTGGTTCTTAACGTCTTCTTTTTCCCCCCCCAGAGACAAATCTTCCCCCCAGAGCGTGAGGACGTGGTAAGGCACACAGGGGCATTACTGTGGGTTGGTGGAGACAGGGAGGGGTATAGCAGTGATGTATTCTGACCTAAAGATGCAGTCCCCCTGACGCAAAACCTAGGGACGGTCACCCTCTCCCCAACTGGCCCACTTACACTATGGAGGCTGTGAAGGGGGTGACTGGGGGTACCGTCCTTGATCAGGCCTAGAGCAGCACCCAAGTTAAATACATCCCTGGGTTATAGTCACGTGAGAAGTATGGTGTAGCTCTAAGATGTACAGTATGTCCTCAAGTGACATCACAGATATGCTTTTGGAGCCTGCGACTTTAAGTGAAATGACGTACAACAAAATTCCAGTCTCCCTACCGTCTCCCTGTCTCCTTTCCTCACAGCTCGGCTTCTGATCTTGCATCTTCTTGTCTTCAGACTTCTTTCTTCTGTCTTTATCCTCTTTTCTTGGTGTCTTATTTCATCCTCTGTGTATTAGGCCTCCTGGCGCACATCTGCAAAAAGGGCGCAGCAGTCCGGGAACATCCTCTCCCCCGATTGGAGAAATGAGAGAGAGGATTTTCCTGGAAGCTCTGCCCTCTTGCAGATGTCCACCGGGAGGCCTGATTCACGGACCAAGAAAGAAGCTACGAAAAGAGGATAAAAACAGAAGAAAGAAGTCTGAAGAACAAGTTTTCTCTTGGTAAGAATAGACCCTGTCAGAAACGGGCATCATTACAACCGCTTCTCTTTCTTATCGCGCAGAGGAGGGAAATAGAGGAGCACAGAGAGAAACTAAGAAAAATGAAAGACGAAATGCAGGACAGGATGAAGTAGACTGAAGTTCTTCTCTCTGAGGCTGCTGGGACCGAGCCACTGGTCCTCCTGTACGATCTACCATTATCCCAACACCCCGTTCTCCCGCCGGATCGCATACAGTCGTAATGTTTTGTACAGTTCTAAATTAAAGACTGATTGTTCTTAGGACTGCAGGCGTCTTGAAACAAGGGTACCTTTTTATTCAACTTCCGGTAGATCACCAAACATTTCCACTCTCTCCTCCACATCTTTCTTGCTTCCCTTAATAGCAGTTCCACCTACTCTGTTGAAACGGCAAATAACATCAGCTTCCTTTCCTTTTGAATTTTGGACCGTAGTCCCGGGGCTGTCTCGGCGAACTGACCACACCAGCTGTTTTTCTGCTTCTGTGATCTTAAAGCTGGGATTTATACCCTTTGCATCCCTTTAGCGGAACAAATTGCCATCGTCCTCAGTCGGCTAAAGTTACACGCAGATGAATGTATAGCGCTCCCGCCACTGTTACTACCTTTAATAAAACTGGATGGTGCTGAACGCTCAATCAGGGGAAGGTTCTCCATCAAACCAGCCAAGAAAGTACCAGGACGCATCAGAGTTGGGTTGGCGGTGCCTGAAACGCTGGGCGGGGGACTTGGCTCCACGGTGGCATTTTTGGTGCGTGCAAAAAAAATAATTCAAAAAACCCCGCACACCAAAGGGTTAAACGACATTCTTCTTCCTCTAAATCCTATTTAGCAAATCACGCCTTGATTTTGATCTCTGAAATTAATGAAATCCTGTCTTGATTTGTTAACAGGGATTTACGGCAAGAGAGATGTCTTGTTTAACCCCTTAAGGACCAGGGCTGTTTTACAATGTTTTCCCATAAACAACCAGAGCAAGTTCAGCTCTTTAAATGTATATAAATTGTATACGAGTAGAACCAATGGGGAAAAAATATCCAAAATATATTTAATAGCTTAGTGCATGGTAAGCGTTAAATACCAAAATACCCCTATTTCAAAAACCATGGGGTGTCTGGTTGTCAAGCATGTATGGTCGATGGGGGTGATTTAAATTGAGCCGGCTTCGAAGATGTCCCCCATAGGACATGGGGACAGGAGGACCAGATTCTTGTACTTATTGCCCTATAACTTGAAAAAAAAAAAACATTGGGTATTTATAAACTCAGGACAAATAGTTAAATCTTTAGTGGGTTTTTTTCATTAGCTTTTGTAGATGAGTAAAAGATTTTTCAAGTAAAAGTCAGAAAAAGTCCCTTTTGTTTTCTCAATTTTTCACCATATTTTATACTTTTTTTTTTAATAGTAAGTAATATGATATACTCAAAATAATGACATCTCAAGGAAGCCCTTCTTGTACTGAAAGAAACAATATATAACCTTTGCTGGTTCCGTAAACGAGAAAGAAGAAATGTTTAAACAGCCATTTTCACAAAGGGTACAAAAATTGTAACCCAGTCCAGGCACGAAGGAGTTAAAGAGCCGTTTCCGTTATAATATGCATTGTCCCTTTAAACTCAATTCGGCGGCGGACATAAACGGGGCTCCGCACATAATTAGCGCAGAGCTAAAAGCCACGCCCCTCACAGGCAACCTGGGCAGTCTTAGAGCAGAATCCCGCCCAATAAGTGGGGCCACAAGGAGTTGTAAACCCAAGAGATAAAATGAACCATTAACAGTGCCGCTTACACGCAATTCTGCGGAAACAGGGTAACGAACGATCGTAGGTCTCCGACCATTTTGTATTTTCTTTGGTGCTCTGACATACACATCTAAGACAAGTTTTGTCTCCCTCGTAAAACCGGCGTAGTTGTTTCCCCTTTTTAGAACTCGATACGCTAGCCACGCCCTGGAACCTTCTAAGCGTGGAAATAATGACGAACAGCCTTTCTATTGGTCCCCCCTTCGCCAGTCCCTTATCAACCAAGCTACCGCCCTTTAGCAACGGACTTCCTGCTCCTCCCGTGATGTCACGAGAGCTCCTGGCGTCACAACGCGGAAGTCGCCAAAGTTTTGGGGACCCTGAACTTGCAGCGGTGGCGGGATAGCGCAAGATGGCTCCGTCAGGTCTCAAGGCGGTGGTCGGGGAAAGTAAGTCGTCATTCCTATCGTTCTTCTGGGCGTGTTTGTTTACGCGTGACGTCAAAATACTATTTGTTTTAACGTTATCTCTGTAACAAGCTTGTGTAATGCGTGATTTATATCAGCAGTGATGAAATGATCTGGGCAGCTTGGGACCCTATAGCAATACTGCCCTAAAATGCCCATCACCCTCAGCCAACATCTAGCTTTAGTTCAGCAGCTGGATGAAAAGTGCAGCGTGTATTCTATACAGCCCTGCAGGGAATGTAAGCCAGGGTGGCTGAGACTGATGGGTGTGTGGCTAGCAATGTATTACCTGTAGATCAGAGCTTGTAAAGTGCTGCCCTGCAATATGTACTGTTTATATGCGAGCCTATGAGAAACGCATGATGCAGGGCAGCGATGATCATAGCGATACCGTATGGCATTGCTATAAGCATCCCGTTTGAAGGCGATGTCTGGTTACTTACATACATTACCATTCCAGTATCTGATGATGATCGCAGTGACCTCATATCATGTAAGGCTGCAATACTATACTGAGAGAGTGGTAGATAAGTGGAATTGCCTCCCAGCAGAAGTAGAGGTTAATGCAGTGTGGGAATTTAATACATAGGATAGGCGTATGGATCTAAGACGAGACCAAGGTCTTTACATCAGGTGTGATGGGCGAACGGTTCCGATCTGCCGTCGGGTTCAATGTATATCGTGTATATGGTTCTAGCTCTCGCGTAAAACGAGGGCCCCCGATTAAACTGTGTGTCGCTGGTCCGGGCGCACAGTCGGTGATCTCCTCGCTATTGGCTAACGATGTGTTCCTGACGTGTCATGTGACTAGGAATCCCAGCCGTTCGCTGCATTGAAACAATCTGATGAGGGGCTTCGCCGGCACGAGCTTACTGCGCACTGGCACGTAAAACGCTTACACATGCGTGTAACGCTACATTCATTGTATGAAAGCAAGGAAGAATACACGTAAAGTACTTTGGGAGAAGCTGCAGCACACCACTCCCTCTGCGGTATTTTTCACGCCAGTCTTGGCCAATTGCTGGCAAGAAATTGTTCCTATTGGAGTTCCTTAGGAGCGCTTTGTGTTCTCATGGGGTTCATGTCAGGCCCCCTGGGGCTCTCGAGCGGCTGCGCGCCGGCAAGCGGGGTATGTATTGAGCCGGTGGGGTGGGGGGGGGCTCTGCCGAACTCCTCCATGCGTTTGCAGCAGACTAAGAATATTTCTAGGGGCCCGCGGCTGTCGTGTGCATTACATCGCATAGAATGGCTGCACTGTCCCTTTAATGCAGTAAAATAACTCATAACGGACTCCTCGGCTGTATGTCTTTGTGTGCTTTTATTCATGAGACCCCAGAAGTTTACGACGTATTACCGAGCGTTAAACCTATTATTAGCATTATTAGTATTTTTATTTATTATTATTAGTATTATTATTTTTATTTATTAGTAGTAGTAATATTATTTTATTTTGAATGCACATTTGTTTAGACTCAAATGTTTTTACTGCATGCAAATCGGGACAGATGCTCTTCAGTTACTGGAGTTTGCAAATAAGGCTCGTTGGTCTGAAGTCAATTGGCGTAGCAGCAGCCAATCACATGCTTGCTATCTGGGCACATGATGCTTAGGTTAGCACCCACCGACAAGAAGCGTACTCGCGAATGCTTCCTGTTCTGAGTAGAGGCGGCCGGGGGAGGAGTTAATCCAGACGCTAGTCCATTTGGCGCGTCTAATCTGCCCGTTTCTCGTGATGTAAAGACTCGAGCCTGAATCGGTCCTCGGTCTTAGAATTATCTGCCATACGCCTGTCCCATGCATGTTTAAATTCTCCTACGGTGTTAACCTCTACCACTTCTGCTGGGAGGCTGCTCCATTTATCTACGCCCTTTAAGTGTATGAAACAAAATAGCCTCGAAAAACACGTTCCGTGATGCATTTAACATAAAAACAGGGCTGACAACATTTTCGAGGCCCGTTTGTTCTTCCTGTACTTACTGATAAAAAATGATATATATTTTAAACACGTGATGAGATAATCTTCCGGCACAGCGACCATCGCAGGATTTCCCCCAACTGCCAGAAGCGCCCGCGCAGAGCTTCCTCTCTCTCTCTTATCAGCGCAGAAGCAGCTGTTTTGTCCAAACAACGGGGAAAGTGCCGTTCTCAGAATGTAGCGTGTTTTGGTGATCCTCCTGCGTAGCGTCTGAAAGCGGCGTATTCATTTTATTTAATTTTGAGAATATTTTCTATTTAATTTGACACTCTGATTCACGTAAGCGTGACTTGTCCTCAAGAACTATTCTTACCCATTGACGTCGGTATCGTGCTATGACATCATGTCGTGACGCTCCATCCAGATCCCGCCCACTTTGTGTGTGTTCTCTTCCGGAATCCAAGGCTCTGTAGACATTGATCAAGAAAGCCTGTGCTGATCTAGAGCGTATTGTATGCAAGAGATGTGTTATTTGCGAAGAGCTCAATCGTTATTTTTTCCTCCCCACAGAAATCCTGAATGGGGTGATCTCCAGTGTCAAGAAAGATGGGGAGTGGAAGGTGAGACACGCTGAGTGATGGGGGCCGAGCAGGTGTAATGATATATTTTATAATATAATTGGTTTTTCGGTTTCATTGTATATATAAGTTTAACATAAGTCTGCGTGGCGGGTTTAACCCTGAATGTGCTGATGTCAGGGGTCAACCTCCTGGGAGAACAAGCAGTAATTCCAAAGGTCTATGGAGAGAAGCAGAAGCTCCAAAGTGCACCTAAAAAGAATATGTAACTTTGTCGAAAACTACAGGGTCAGAATCCTCGATGTAATGTAAGGAGGCTTTACTATACCAAGAGGGTGGTAGATAAATGGAACAGTCTCCCATCAGAAGTGGTAGAGCCTAATAGAGTGAGGAAAATGAACCATGCATGGGATAGGCAGAAGGCTCCTGAATCTAAGACGGGACCAACGACGGATTAAGGTCTGAGTCTTTACATCAGGATGGGGGGTTAGATGCACCAAACTGGTCTTATCCGCCGTCAGATTCTATGTTGTACTTCAGCGAGATGCGGGAGATTATTGCTTTTAGTAAAGGAAATTGCTTCGTTAAGATTAAAAGAAAAAAGGAAACCGCTGTGGTATTTCATAGAAGCGGTAAATATAATCAAGTATAGAAACTAAAAGATATATACAAAGCTACGCCTATCGTGACAAATATCATTATTCCACGCACCGGAGTGCCCGTACACAAATATATTGCCATAGATGTTTAAACAATTGCTTAGAGGTTCTATGGCTTCCTGCCATAACCCCCGTACTCGTTGTTTCAAATCTGGTGGGGGTGGGGGGGTCCAAAGGTCTGCAACAGGGTGGATTTTCCTGGTTGAATATCCCAAATGATTAAGTACGTTAATAGAATGGTTAAGAAAGAGGCAGCTGCAGTTTAACGTTGATAAATGTAAAATAATGCACTTGGGATGTAAATATCCCAAGACAGGAAATAGTAATAAAAATAGACCCCCCCCCCCATGGCATGTGCTCCACGAATCCTCCGGCCAATTGGAATAAACAAAGAAAATAAAAAAAATTTCGGGGTGTAAATTCTGTTGAAAAGTCTGATTGCATCTTTTCTGCGTGTTGGTTAAAGAAGATGGTTTTGTAGCTTTTTGTAGGTCCCGTTGCTTGGCTGAATGTGTCAAATGAATGTCGGATCTGGCTTTTAGTGTCATATTTGCCATCTTGTCTCCTCCTAGGTCCTGCTCGTGGATCATACCAGTATGCGTATACTGTCGTCATGCTGCAAGATGTCGGACATTTTGGATGAGGGCATCACGAGTAAGTCTGTGGATTTGACATCATCAGACACCATTGTCATTAACGCTGCTCACACAAGAGCCAACCAGACAGAGCTGGGAGCAGGAGGAGTGCAATGTCACATGTAAACGGGAAGCCTCGGCCATAAAAAGGAGGGGGGGGTGTAATAAAGGGGGTAACTGCTTGGATCACTGTGACATCATAGCTTTAAAGACCTTTACAATAAGCGGCCAAATCACTCATTGCAGTGTTCTTAAAAATGGGCGTATAAGTGTTAAAAATGTTAACATGCTGGTTAGCGGCAGTGAAACGTGTCAACGCTGTGATGTAGGGGACATTGGGCTGTAAGAGCAGATAGCGCTCATAGACCTGTACGGCGACTATGAGGCATCTGATATTTAACAAAATAAACCACAATCTGTTAAAACGGAGATCTTCTTAATTATACATTTATTTATTTTTTATTACATTTTTTTTGTATTTCCCAACGCTTAAGTCGTGGAAGATGTTAATAAGCGGAGAGAACCCATCCCCAGCCTGGAAGCTATTTATCTCATCACTCCCAGCGAAAAGGTATGAAAAGAATGTTTTTTGTGATGGCCTTATCACCATGGAAACGAACGGAATCTTTGTGGTGATTGGACTATTGTACGTGTTGCTATGGTGATAACACCGGTTTTCAGACTGAATCAAAAATGTATAATGTGGTAAGAACTGCACGGTGTGCTTCGAAGACTGGACCTGTAATCATCTTCTTTTTTTTCTTCTCCCGATATTCCTTTTCCTTTCTCCTCCTTTGCCTTCCCTTCTCTCCCTGCTGTCTCCTTCCCTTCTCTCCCTGCTGTCTCCTTCCCTTCTCTCCCTGCTGTCTCCTTCCCTTCTCTCCCTGCTGTCTCCCTCCCTTCTCTCCCTGCTGTCTCCCTCCCTTCTCTCCCTGCTGCCTCCCTCCCTTCTCTCCCTGCTGCCTCCCTCCCTCCCTTCTCTCCCTGCTGCCTCCCTCCCTCCCTTCTCTCCCTGCTGCCTCCCTCCCTCCCTTCTCTCCCTGCTGCCTCCCTCCCTCCCTTCTCTCCCTGCTGTCTCCCTCCCTTCTCTCCCTGCTGTCTCCCTCCCTTCTCTCCCTGCTGTCTCCCTCCCTTCTCTCCCTGCTGTCTCCCTCCCTTCTCTCCCTCCAGTCTGATGAAAGCCGTTTCTCTTCCTCTCCGCTTCTTCTCTGTTTTGGATTGATGGAGAGCCGCCAGTGAGTTTCTCTTTTTCCCCAACTTTCTCTGCCATCTGCAAATAAATAGATGCTTTAAAAGTTACGTGTAAAGCGGTTCCTGGTGCAAAGTGGTGGGAGCAGACCAATCGGCTAGATCCGATTATTGGTTTCCATGGTGATTGCCCCATGGTTGCTTTTGATAAGTAACCCTCATTTTGTCCGTGATCTTAAACTGTGACTTAAGTTCGACCCAGCGAGTAAAAAGCTCTCTATACTGGCAGCATGTACCCCCCCACCCCACCACCACCACCACCACCACCTTTGCTGGTCATGAAAAAAAAGATGTATCTGCCCTGCTTTAAGTTAATTAGCACTTATCTTCAGTTACCCCAGCAGGTCAGGGATGTCAGGCATCTGCCGGAGGTTGGCGAGCCCGATGGCAATGCCCTGCTCCACCTGACCTGCCCCTAGGGCCGGGGAACAAGATGAAGCAGAGCAGCTCCTGCGCTTGGAGGTCCATGAATGCCTCCTTATGGACCAGAGGCTGTGCTGGACCATCGTGTCCCTACGGACAAATAATTTGTTGAAAAATAAAATAATCTTGTTAGTTTTGGGGCAATTTGAACCCAACAGGCAGAATTACTGTAAACCCAGCAGTCTTTTCCTTTTGCTTTCATGTCTTTTCTCGCCCGTTTCTCTAAATGTTGTGAAACCTGGGCACAGGACGTGATTTGTGGCTTATTTGGATGATGTTTCTTTCCCCTCCAGTCCGTTCGAGCTCTTATATCCGATTTCAAAGACCCCTGCACACCGTTATACAGAGCCGCGCATATATTCTTCACAGACAGTAAGTACCGCGCGGGGGCCGGGTACGTCTAGAGCGGACTAGAGATTGGAAAGAGAACCCCTAGGACGTACCTACAATGAGTAGAACCCCAGGAATGTTTCAGGTGGCGATGAATGCACAGCATCGTTTTACAACAGGAACAAAACTAGAAGTGGAACAATAGTGGAGGCTTTTCATGGGACTATAGTTTGGAAAGGATAAGGGGGTGCGATATGGTTTTAATAGATGTTTTGGGGCTTATTCGCTAAAGGGAGAGTTGTGGTTTCAGCTCCCTTGATGTCACGATTCGTTACCAAAGGTCTGGGCTTGGTGTCAGGGCAGGACATGGAGTGGATTATACAGCGCTGTGTCTGTGGGACAGGTCATGGGTGGGTTACAGAGACCACCATTGGTAAGTCCACCAAGTCACTTTACTGTCTCTCTCTTCCCAGCTTGCCCCGAGCCATTGTTTAATGAGCTGGGAAAGTCAAGAGTGCCCAAAATGATTAAAACCTTGAAAGAAATCAATCTGGCGTTCCTTCCTTACGAGTCACAGGTGAGCTACACACGCATACCCACACCCAAAGCTAAAAACAACACATACACACACATTATATATATATATATATATATATATATATATATATATATATATATATAATACGATTACATGGTAAGCGCTGCGGCACTGTTGATGCGGACATGGCCCCAGACATCTGCCACCAAGTTGTATAGATAGCGCATATCTGTCTCCGGTTTATTCGGGTAGCGTATAGACGGAGCAGCTGTGGAGGTTGAATAATCTCGATGTTGCCCATTAGGTCTACTGCTTGGACGCGCAGGAGTCCTTTCACACCCTCTTCAGCCCGTATGGGAAGCCCGAGCGGACCAAATGCCTGGAGATGCTGGCGGAGCAGATTGCCACCTTGTGTGAAACCCTCAAAGAGTACCCTGCAGTCCGATACCGCAGGTGACCGAGAACGTTGTAATGGTGGACTTCATTCCACGTGTCCTCAGCTGGTCTTTTGGGGGATTGGAAGACCATTCTGTGTTCTGTGCTTTGGTCACCATGTTTCCTTAGCAAATGTCATCCTTGTCATGCTTTCTGATGTAAGTTGGTGCAACGATCCCCTGATTCCTGTTGTTTCCTTTCCTAGTGGGTATGAGGACAATGCCACCCTCGCTCACATGGTGTTGGACCGGCTCAACGCGTTCAAAGCTGATAACCCCAGCATGGGGGAGGTGAGTCCTCTGGGGCATATACAAAAATACTGGGTTACTCCATCACCTTGGAAATGCTTGTAGCTTTGGCAGTAGAGTTTGAATATGCCCCCCATACGTACTTATCTACTATTCCATTTGTTTATTTAACCCTATCCCTATCCCTATCCCCTTCTTTCCACAACCATATCCCATTATATCTTTCCCCAGTACATAGTAAATGAGCGTTAAAAAGACACCCGCTTCAAATGAAAGGCTCAGATGAGAAATCAGATTTCTCCTTTGAACAGCCATGTTTAGTGTTGCCTGTCGGCACGGGTATTATATTTGACATCCTCTGTATGTAGTGACTTTCAGATCCTTACTGTTCTAAGTGTTCTTCTATCCCTCAGGGTCCGGACAAGTCTCGTTCACAGCTTCTAATCGTGGATCGCGGGTATGACCCTGTTTCTCCCGTTCTTCACGAGCTCACCCTCCAGGCCATGGCTTATGACCTCCTGGACATCAAGCAAGACATATACCAGTAAGTACTCCAGCTCATCTATATTAAATCGTTTGGTGTAAACCAAGCCATATCCTAAAATTTAAGGCACTAAACTACTTGGCAGTAAAGCCCCACGTATATGTACATTTGGATATATTTTTGTACTATTTGTCCGCTTTGGCCGTCTAATTTCCCCCAGCAGTACATGTATTGAGGATCTTCTCAGATGAGCCCACCTTGCCAGCTGCGTATCTTCCATGGAGGGCCTTTAATCCCTAGAGTATCATCTGCCCCCCGTCATCTGTCCCTCTTTCCACGTTCTCTCTTATTTTTCCTTTCTCGCTGCACACACCTTCACCTTCTTCTTTGACTTTTTTTCTCTTTTTTAGTTTCCTGTCTTCTAACCCTTCTTTCTCCGCAAGTCCCGGTCTGTTAACTAAGCCCCAGTCGCTCTCTTTCCAAGCTATGAGACAACTGGTATCGCCGAGTCGCGGGAGAAGCAGGTCCTTCTGGATGAAGATGATGACCTCTGGGTGGAACTTCGTCACATGCATATCGCCGACGTGTCCAAGTAAGTGATTTTTGCTCAGCTGGCAACATAAAGTCAAAGGCTCCCTCCTTTTAAACCACGTCCTATACACGTTCCTGTGGGGTGCGGAGCCGACCTTTAACCCCATGTCTTATCTTACAGGAAGGTAACGGAACTTCTAAGATCTTTCTGTGAAAGCAAAAGAATGACTACAGACAAGGTATGTCACCAGGTTCCTATAATATATATATATATACACACACACACACCCCTTAAATGCATAGCGTGTCACATGTCGGCGTCGGCCCTAACGCATTGGAGAATTGCTTTTGGGAGTGCGTTCTAACTATAGGTTGGGCGCATGTTCCGGTATCCGTTCAATAAACCCGTCTGTGATAATAATAGACTGGAAGGGCAGGTAGGGCATGTTTATTTAGAGTACCGTGGACAAACCTGTGATGGTGATAACCCGTGTTTATAGAAGACTAGACGGGTTATTTCACACCGCTATGGGGAGGGGGGGGGGGGGGGGAACAACAAGATTGGAACCCATTAACCCCTTCAATCTTTGCCATTTTTGCGCTATGTCTTCTTTTTTTTTTTTT
Organism: Sceloporus occidentalis; assembly: GCA_023333645.1. Lineage (NCBI taxonomy): Eukaryota > Metazoa > Chordata > Lepidosauria > Squamata > Phrynosomatidae > Sceloporus > Sceloporus occidentalis. The sequence goes on along the minus strand of JALMGF010000174.1, from coordinate 1,699,465 downwards.
TATGGTTAGAGGTCCCCTTATTAATGCCAGTGATGTCACAATGACATCGCTTAGCTCACTTTATTGTTTGTTTGTTTTTTAAATTATTTATTGTATTTTAGTGATTTTTTTTTTTTTTTTTTTTAAATCGCTACCAATTTTTTGGGTGAAATAGAAGGAAAATAAAAGCACTTTATATAGCGTGTGTTTTTAAGGGGGGTAGCCCAGGAATGCTTGTAATCAGAGAACAGGCTGTTTCTCTGTGATCTGTGGTAATATTGGGGCTTTTGAGAAATTTCGTTCCCCGTTTTTTTCTTTTAAGCAGGGTTTTCTTTTGTAATCCGTGTCTTCTGCAATTAGCCGGTTCTTTCAACGTTGTGGTTTACATGCCGATCGTTATTTTAAAGAAACGCTAACATTTATAAACTACGGCATTTATCACTCTTTCAAGGTTTAAACATTTTTCTAGCTTTCTTTGTTCATCTTTTTGAAGAAATGGTATCCAGCCCATTCTCGAGAGTATCACTTAAATGTAATAATTGTTTAAAACAATTTTTATTGATCTCAAGGCATGACCCCATGTTCTCTGTATCGTAAACAGATCCAAAAGAGTTCTTCACATTGTCCTTGGGCATATTTGTATAATAATACCATATCTCCATCCCCAAATTCATCTTTTACTGTCCGAATCGGGAGTAACATGGACCACAAAAATATTTTTCTGGTTATTTAGTGAAAACAAACACTAGAGTTGATTCGGTGATCCCCAAAGTGCTCGTTTTCATATAACCTTAAGCAGTTTGCATGAATACATACAACACGGGTGTTTTACCCTGGGGGATCAAATCAGCGCAACTTGCCTCCACTCATCTGAAGAATAAAGTATAGTCGACCTTGCTGATACGTTCCTGGTGTCTTGGTTTTCCCCCCCAGGCCAACATAAAAGATTTATCCCAGATCCTGAAGAAGATGCCTCAGTACCAGAAGGAATTGAATAAGGTAACGAGTGAAATAATGAGTGTGTATGGGAGACAGAATGAAAAGAAGAGGGTTATATTGCTGCTTGGCGTCTGTACAGGGGCATTAACATTGGACGGGTGGTGATAATAATGTATAGAGAGTGGGGGTGGGGAGTAAAGATGCAGTGCAGGACAAGGAATGAGTAATACAGATGATGGGGCTGTAGAATTTGGGGAAAGTTAGTATACATATAAGATAGAGGGATTTCTGCCACTATCATACGAGACATGGGGATGTGTTATGATGCATACGAGGTAGAGGACAATGTATACGTTATCGCTTTTTCATTTGAGTCATTAAAGCTCTTGAGGAGTGCATTCTAACGTGCTGTGGGTGACATTACCTACTCTTCTTCTTCTCCAGTATTCCACACACCTTAACCTGGCTGAAGACTGCATGAAGCGTTTCAAGGGCACCGTAGAGAAGCTGTGTGCGGTGGAGCAGGTGAGACCCACCTATAGATGCACCCCTGTGTGCAAGAATACCTCCATGACACCTACAATCAGCTCCTTTATTTGGAGGACCCATCAGTCTGACATATACAATTACAGGGGGCTGTGGAATTAGAGGTTCTCTTCGACAGGAAAAAAATACCCCCCCCCCATATTAAAATAGATTATTTGTTAAAATGACATAAAGAGACGGTAACCATGAACCGTGACCTTCTTTTCAATTGTGGACTCATTTGCGCTTGTTGGTAGTCTAATGCTTGGGAGGATATTTTGACCCTGGGCTCGCTTGGTTTTTTTGTTGTGTCCACTTCTTGTCTGACCAACTCGGCAGCCGCAAGTACTAAACGCAATGTAGCGCTGGTGGTGTGTCATTTGTATCCCAAATCAAGCATTGTGTGACTACTATATGTGTATTTATTTGTGAACATGAATATCGTTTTCCTGTCGCCATAGGACTTGGCCATGGGCTCAGACGCTGAAGGCGAAAAATTGAAGGATCCTATGAAAATTATTGTTCCGGTCTTACTTGATCCCAGTGTCAAACCTTACGACAAAATCCGTATTATCCTACTCTATATCTATCTGAAGAACGGTAAGAATGCCCACTGGAAGAATGTGTGTGTGCTTAGTACATGGTACAGAATCGTATGAAAGAATGGTTTCCCAACTGCTGTTGTCTGAAGCAGAAGTAGGCACACGTCTCTAGCTTTTAGTAACCAGAGACATATTTAGAAGACGGTCTGATGTTTTCTTTATTTTTTTAATTTATTTATTTTAGAGGGTTGTTATTACTTTTTGGGAGCCCTGTCTACTGTCACAAGTCCTTAACACATTACTAGAGTAGCCTCTCTTCTTCATGTAATGAATGGGCGTTTGCTACCTACTTTCCTCCATGTTATTCTGCTAATAATTCAGCAGATTGTTTTGCCTTTTGAAACTATTGCCACAAAGCCTCACCCCTTACTGTTTACTTGCTGTACATAACAGAAACACCCAGATGTACAAAGGAATACACCTATTTATTTTTGGGGCTTTTTAGCCAAAGAAATCAATCGCCCTTGTCTCCCTTTCCTGTCAGCTGTAATATATAGACCGTGCCATGCATAAGCCATTAGCTAAAGGTACTATAAAAATAAACAAACATGACAATTCAGCCAAGGTGGAAAACTGTGTAAAAATACAACTATTTAGCATTTTTGTAGATATTTCCCATAACGTGTGTGTGTGGTCCTTCTCTCCTTTTTATATAAATATATATATTTATTTATTTGTTTTCCTTGTCACTTGTTGGCAGCAATATGAAATAGTAATTATTTTATAGCTTTTTATTTTTGTGATGGGTCTTACTGGATCTATAAAATGTTCATCTGGTTGGTGATTTAATGAGAAATGGGGCTTGAAACAAAAAAATAAATGCCATTTTTATTGGAACCTGTGATTAAAGTCATAAGGGGAAGAGTACCTTGGATGAATCTGTTTCTGCATTCAAGGTGCATAGCTTAGATTTTTAGGACATTCCGTGCTGTTGTCTGAAACAGAAGTAGGCACACGTCTCTAGCTTTTAGTAACCAGAGACATATTTAGGCGAACGTCTTTTTTTTTTTTTTTTCTTTTAAATTTATTTATTTTAGGGGCCAGGGAATAGCCTCGGTTGTTATTACTTTTTAGGAGCCCTGTCTACTGTCACAAGTCCTTAACACATCACTAGAGTAGCCTCTCTTCGTCATGTAATGCATGGGCGTTTTCTACTAACGTTAATGAGAAATGGGGATTGAAACATAAAATGAAAGCCATTTTTATTGGAACTTGTGATTAAATTCATAAGGAAGAGAGTACCTCGGATGAATCGGTTTCTGCATTCAAGGTGCACAGCTTCGATTGTTAGGACATTAGTGAGGAAGAGCGCGTATAACTGTGTGCGTGTCCACGTTGCAGGTATCACAGAAGAAAACCTTGCCAAACTGATCCAGCACGCCAACATCCAGAGTGACAGCAACATTATACGGAACCTACAGCACTTGGGAGCCCGCGTGATAACAGGGGTAAGAGGTCCACATTTCCTTCCGAAACACACAAAAAAAAATGGGATATGTACACAAGGTTCCTTCGTAAACAAATGGAGAATCCCATGCAGCTGTGTCCAGAAGCACTCATACTCCGATGAGTGCGCGATAAGATATCAATCCAAGAAAAGGGATGTTGTAAGTGAATCCACGCATTTAATAAGTGTGATGACGGACTAGGTGGAAGCACAAACGTTTCGGGGTACACACACCCCTTTATCAATGTGCACCGACCGCCAGCTTTCTCATTGCCAGGGTGGCAAATAAAATAAGTTAATTGGAACGAAAATCCTAGACTGCAGGACTGTGCACAGCACGGTATGTATTAACTTACATTGTTAATATTATCTTACAGCAACCTGCTCATAATAAACCAGACAGAAAGGTCCGCGCGGAGTCCACCTATCAGTTGTCTCGCTGGATGCCGGCTCTAAGAGACATCATGGAGGTAACATAAAAAAAAAAAGATATCTAGGCACCGCGTGAAATACATTTTGGGCAATGCCCGGTACAGGGCCGTCTGTAAATATGTGCTCCTCCTGTAACGCGTGATATATACATACATGTCCTTTTTCTCCCAATTTCGTGCAGGACGCTATTGATGATAAGTTGGATAAAAAACAATGGCCGTTTGTTTCAGAACCAGTTACTCAAGTAGGAGCTTCTCAGAGTGTGGTCAGGTGAGACATCTTACACGCAGTTGCTGTTTTTTTAAATATTTTTTTATTTTACTTTGTTTTACAGTGATATAAAAAGTCATATGCAGAGGCGTAGTGTGTAAAAGTACTACTTTAGGGAGAGTGTGGTAGATACCTGGAATAGCCTTCCGGCGAAAAGGTTACATTAATAGTAAAAATTGCATTTAAAGAGACACTACCTGTTTAAAATGAATATTTCCTCGTTTAATCCTTCAAAATGTGTCTTTTTTTTTTTTTTTTTTTTTTAGTGCTCGATTTGGCCATTGGCACAAAACACGCAGTGCTGCAGAGTATCGTTCCGGCCCACGGCTTCTAGTTTATGTCCTAGGAGGTGTTTCAATGTCTGAAATGAGGGCCGCCTATGAGGTCACCAAAGCTACCGACTCCAAATGGGAGGTTTTGATTGGTTAGTACCCTTTTCCTTGCCCCTATTTTGTCTTGTGTCAATTCCTTTCTCTCCAATGTTTATTTAAGTTTTCACTTTTCCGTTCTTTTTCACTGTTTTCTTCCCGTTATCAGTATATTTTTTTTCTCACCCTGTCCGTCTTTTTTGCAGGATCCACTCACGTCCTTACACCCACTATATTCCTGAATGGTCTGAAAACTCTGGATCAGCCTCTTTCAGTCACCAATGGTGAATGAAAGGCTTCATTCACTCGCCCTCAGCGTTGTTACCACCGATGGCACTCCTTAGACTGTCCCAAACCAGCGTTTGATGCTGAACCGTCTCCTCTGGCTCGTCCTTCCTTTGGCTTCACAAGATTTCTCGATTTGTGGCAGTCTGTCCTCCCTTCTCCGTCACTGGAACCAAAATCGGCCATATAAGATGTTTTTGGGTTTTTTTTGTTTTGTTTTTTTTTTTTAGAAATTGTAGAGGAACAATTTGTCTATTCTATGAATGACAGATGAAGCTCAATCTGCGAATGGGGAACCCGATTAAGTTTCTGATTTATATGCAGTGTTATTACGTTAACATCATGTTATATCCAAATACAAAATCTTAAAATAGCTTATCAAATATTTGTTAAATTTTGCTACAAAAACGTATTTTTCTATAATTGTTATAAAATCACCGCAAGGCCGTATTTTGGCACTTATTCACTTTCTTGTGCCTAAATCCTAAACTTTTCCAAAAATAACATTCATTTGCCTGATCCATTTCAAAAATTCTTTTACTAGAATGCCCAAACATTATCACAAACTACATTTAAAAAGTCCCCACAAAATTGTGTTTAGTGTTGTCGGTTCCCTCTTGTGGTGTAAACCGCTTCCTGTAGCATGGAAGAGGGGTAAGCCTGGCTGTCGGGCAATCTTTCATATGCCGTGAGCTAGGGGTCCTTGAATAAACGACAAGTTAACATTCTGTTTCTGTGTAACGCGTCACACGACTATTGTTTCAGAAAGAAAAACCATGATATTTTGCACACTCTATTAATCAATGAGGGTGTGGGATCTACTAAATGAAGTGTCTTAGATTGGGTAGAGAGAGCCAGCATGAGAAGAAGAGTCATTGCCTGCCTTTGCCTCAGGGAGCTAGAATTAAATGGGGGAAAAAAAAGGGGGCTAATGAAGACGTTCCATTGACCTTTCCCTGCTCCATGGGCTACTTTCTCTCCGCCAGCCACTCTCTCTTCCTTTTTAACCATCTACAAAGCTTTAAGCGAAGATGTGTGCAGCTCATTCACTTACATCTTTATTTAGAGCATGGAATAATGATCTAATGTTACAGCTATATAAGATGATAATTACAGATTAACACATGATTGTATGTGTATGTGTGTCTGTATGCAGTACTTTTTAAAAGTTTGGGGTCACTTTGCTGTTTTCTTTGAAAACAAGGAATTTCTAGCTGTGGAATTATTGCAAAAGGGTTTTCAAACGCTCAATTAGCCTTTTAAACTCGGATCAGCGAACACAACGTGCCATCGGAAAACACAGGAGTGATGGGAGTGATAAAGGGCCTCTGTACGCCTACAAAGATATTCCATTAAAAATCAGCCGTTTCCAGCTACAATAGTCATTTACAACATTAACCCCGTCTGCGCTGGATTTCTCACCCATTTAATGTTATTTTAATGGACAAAATTTGCTTCTCTTCCAAAAACAAGGAAATTTCTCAGTGACCCCAAACTTTTGAACTGTAGTATATATGTATTTTTTTATTGTCTTTTGTTGCTTTCATTTGACTATATAGAACTATTTAAGCATATTTAAAAAAAAAATCTCATACACTTAAATAAGGATATGTAAATCTTTGTACCTGAAGAAGAAAAAAAAACCTGTAAATTCTGTAAATTTCATGCTGCAAACACTTTTTTGAGATTTTGGCATAATACCGCTCAGCAAAATGCAGGAATATAAACTATTTAGGCTATTTAGGTTGGGGGAGACGCTGGCAAACATACCTTCCTCCATGTGATGAGGTCCTGCCATCTCACCTCGCTAGTCCGAAACCTAAAGGCTTCACGGCAACGCCTAAAACAGACCACCCTCTTCACTTATTGTGGCTACGGTTTATTTCTGGCAAAAGGTGTCTTGCCGTGGGCTGTTAAGTCCTATTATGCTAATTTGTGTATATTCTTCCTAAAAAGTCCGCCTTATGTGAACGCAGGTAAAGTTGTTTTTTTTTATTAATTTTAATGATTTATAATGGAAGTGCTTTACACAGTGTAATGATTATCGTAATTTAATAAAGATCACGTAAACAGTCAGCACTCTTGTAATTTGGGGGCATGTCGGGGAAGTACTTGGCAGAGGAAGCTGGTGGAATAGTTCTTTTAGGTTAGAACTCCATCTTCATAGAGGATAGTCTACCTCCTGGAGACACCATCATCCAAGGAAAGGTAGGCAAAGCCAGGAAGTCAGATTTTATTCCATATTGTTGGTATTTGAGAGAGAAAAAAGTGCAATTTGCAAAAAAAAAAAAAAGATACACAATTTAGAACAGAGTTGCCGTTTGTCAAAAGCGAGTATCGGATCTAGGCCCCCCGCCTTATGCCGATGCTGTCTCCGGGTATGAGCAAAGCGGAGATATGATGTCATATGCCTGCCGTTCTCTTACACTGTAAGGGGGGAGAGGGAATATTATAGGGATCCCGGGGGTGACAAAAGCTAAGTTGTTAACAAGAGAGATCTCTGGTGTCTAGAAGAACCTCAATGGGGTCTCTGATCGAGTAGTGCAGCAAATTAATATACTCTATATCATAAAGATTATATTTTTAGTGCTTAAAAACTCAAAAAAACACCAGTTCTGTGGCTCTACCTATGGATTTAACTTCACCTATTTCAAGTAGTGTAGTAATTATCTCATCATCGGCACTACTAACGGTTTTGGTTTGTCCATTAAAAGAACAGTTGTTGGGTATATTTATATGGTTTATATGGTTTATTCACATGATAATCCTCATTCCGATTACTTGACGCAGGCCAATGAGTGCATGATATATTTCCGTATGGATATAGCCTGTAACACCCAACGGTTCCGTTATTGACTTTTTTCAGCAGGATGAAAGAGGGCGACATCTACAAATCTGTAAAGAAAATCGAACGTCAGAAGATTTCTTTTCAAGAATCCACCTACGTTGATCTAAAATAAGACCAATTAGAGTTAAACTAAATATCTCCAAAACTTTGTTTTGTTATCCCAAAAGGTGGGGAAGCCGCATAGCTTTAGTAGTGATACTCCAGTAAGTGTCCTCTTTTTTGTTTTTCAACAAAAAAAAACGTTTTAATGATTGTACAGACTTTTTGCAACTGTGTGAGGATATCGCAGTCCCCGGTGGTGAACGTTTACCGAGAGGGAGACCACGCAGCACGGGACTGCTGAGACCTGTGGCTTGACGTGTCAAGGTTAGCGTGGACTTTTATAAGGTGGGTGAACCTTGGGTCACAAATCAAATCTGTCACGCCGTGCAAACCTGTTGCGCGTGTTTAAAAATAATCCTTGTGGATTAACACTCGCCGACTCACAAGACCGAAAACCATCTGTACGATCTGACTGCCAAATAGTCTTCCTACACTGGTTAAAGGAGAAGTCCCATGGACAGAAATGCTTTCTCCATGAGCTTAAATCCTGGGGCTATATACAGTAATGTATGTCGGCTTTGACAAAAAGCTAAATTTATTTTGTTTTCCTCCAATAAACTTTCTATATCTGCAGACTCGGAGGCTGCCAGTGCTGTCTCTTCCATGCTCACGCACCACGATGTCATACAACACTAATACGAGATGGTCACCCAAGAACAGTCAGCTGTTCATAGGCGGTCCTACGATGCGTCCCAAGCTGTGGAGCATCCCAAGTTTTAACTCTCTTATGCCATTATAAAGTTCTCCATCATCACATCAGTCTAATCTGCCTCTTCATAGCCTGTGCTTGGTTGAGGGTATCAAATCTGTTCTATATGATATTTTACCCTTTGGGGGATCTCTTGGGGCTCACCCCAAGTGAGCAGGCCCATACCCCACTGACGAGGCCAATGAAGGCCAAAACTTACATCTGGGGTTGTTGGTTTCTTTGCGCAGGGGAAATCTGCCTAACACCACAATGAACCAATTCTTTATGGTAACGCTAATGAAGTCCATTCCTCCATTAATAGGTCAGAATGTCAGGAAGCTTTGTTAAGACTGAGCCATTCTATTATTTACCACAGGCCATACGATAAAGAGTCAGGGTGTTTGTCTAGTAGACTGGGCTAAAATAACAGAGCGAGAACACATACAAGTGGCTAATGTGCAGCTGCCTAAAAATATTACAACATATTTTTGAAAATGTACTTTTGATACTAGTAATAAAAATAAAAGTTGGTGGGAGAATCCCAGAATCTTGACAGGTAAACATGGTGTTCCTAGCAGTGATAAGGAAGATATGATGGGAGTGATGAGAAAACTTTGATACGACTCTAGGTAATTAAATTACTTAACTTGTTCCATGGCGGGAGCATCAGGAAAAGCTTTCGGCGCCTGGAGGGTTAAAATGTCTGCACTACAAACATAGATCAGTGATAATGCGCTTAACAAACGTCATTTCACATATAACTGCAATCCTCTTAAAATATTAGCATATTCTGCATATTAATGAGTTTCTAAAAGGAACTGCCAGATCATTCACATCAACTAATTACTGGACGTCAGCCAGAGTTAACAAGGGAAGGGGCAGAACTGAGCACAGCTGCTGCCCTCGATACAGAGCAGGGGCAGACTGGCCCTTTGTGAGCAATTCTGGACTGGCCAGAGGAGGCACGAACCAGGCAGGGTCACGTAAACTGATGTTACATGACGTGGGTGAGGTAAGGGGGCCAATAGAGGGGAGAGAGTGGTGACAGGGTAAGGAAGTATATCTATGTTAGAGTGAGTGTGTGTGTATAAGTGTGTGCAAGCATAAATGTGTATGAGCATGAATGTGTAAGTGTGTGTGAGTGTTGGTGTGTAAGCATGTGTATGTGTAAGTGTGTATGAGCATGAATGTGTAAGTGTGTATGAGCATGAATGTGCAAGTGTGTGTGAGTGTTGGTGTGTAAGCATGAATGTGTTGTGCAAGTGTGTGTGTGAGATGCCTAGCATCATTATATTATGGCTTATGACTTATCTGTTGATATTGTACCTGATTCTCATCTGCTGCATCAACCCTGGGCTGTGTTTTGACTTTACCCTCTTCTGTGTCCTCTGACCAGGGCTGGACTGGGGATGACGGGGCAGCCCTGGCACTTTAAAGGCGAGGACCTGCAAATAAAAAGTGAGACCGACGTCTGGATATGAGGGGCCGTATGTTACATTTTAATGCTTAGGCAGCACGCGCCCCGGAGCGATTTGATTTGTTTTTCTTGTGTTCACCCAGAGTTACCACTGATGTTTTTGCCCAATAAAGTTACCTGTTACTTTGCATCCTGATTAGCATGTCATGTTTTTACTGGCGATAAAGTTCTTTGGGAGACTTTTCCCAGAGAAATACAATTTATTCCAAGAAAAGAAGAGGCTACCCTCCTGTAGACGGCTCACACTACGAGGAAAGCGGCAGCGATGGCCAGAGACCGTTTGGTCGACCTAAGTTAATGCTACAAATATATAATAGAGATGGGGTCAATGTGTGTATGTGTGTATGTGTGTATGTATGTATGTGTATGCCAGCGACAATCTATATAAGCCATGTGTGAGGACTTTATTGCCATGTACTGTATATATATGGAAGCCAGATTTAAGTAGCTGACAGCGGGTCCATTTATCCAAATTCTAGCATCAGGAAATATTTTTTTAAAAAAGAATCATTGTATAATACAACAATATTGCTTATAGGAGTATATCCTACCCTGTCCTGCTGTCCTGACACCCCCCCCCCAATATAATGCTTTTGGGGACAGTGGGGATCAGGGGCCGGTTGGGGAGATCTCCTGGTCTCCGCTAACTAGCTCCCTAAGCTATGACATTGATTGAAGCTGAGTGCTTTGAGTTGGCTCTAAAGCTAAAGCTAACCATTCCCCCCCACTCACCTTTAACCATACCCCCCACTCACCTCTAACCATTCCCCCCCACTCACCTTTAACCATACCCCCCCACTCACCTCTAACCATTCCCCCCACTCACCTCTAACCATTCCCCCCCAATGAAGGTGGCCCAGTTTGGGACACCTGAAATGTTATGGGGTACGTTGATGGATGTTTGGTCAACATGCTGAGAATCTGCACCGTTTAACCCAAAGTGGAGCGAGACCCTGAATCTAAAAACTTCTATGATAGAAAAACACGATTGCAGTACCCCGTTACAATATGATGTCATAGTCCGATGCCCGGCAGTACAGAGAACTGCTGCACATTCAAACCCAAGTGTGACCAGGTGGTCCCTATCTATATATATATATATATACATATAGCTACATGGCGACCATGCCATAAGTAGAACTTCCTGGTCTTCTGTCTATATAGCACTTATTACCTAATAATACAACAAAATATAAATGTGTTCAAGAATATAATGATTCCTTTTATTCCCAACAAAATTATTTTTATCAATAATGGTATGGATCTATAAAATGGTTTTCAAATTATAAGACTCGTTTCACTATAAAAAAAGCAGCACATTTTTAACTGCCTAAAAAATAAAAAATAAATGTTTTGGAGAAAAAAAAATATTATACATCTGAACAGGAATGTTTACGTACGCACGTGCCTTTACACATATACCCCTCGATATATATACATGCGCAGAGGTATGTGAAATTGACATGAGTATAAACACACGCAGACACACAAACATCCCCTCTGGTCCAGTAACAATTATCCCAGATAATCTTAATGGGGGATTAAGCAGCTCCTTCTTGCAGATGGGGCCTCCCTTATTATGAGATGATTTAATGATCCTGTACGGTGGGGGTGGAGGTGGGATGACCCCGTGGGGCATTTTATAGGACTGCAAAGCTGAGAGGGGTACACAGCCACCTACTCATCTACAGCAGATACAGGGGACAACGTCATGAATCCCATAGAAGTGACAGCGGAGGAGCAGCCAAGTACCGACTCCCAAAACCTGTTTGACACAGGCACCGTGGTGAGTGTCAGGGGCATGTCTACCTGGAGAAGTCATGCCTCGTATTCATCATGCGCAGCCTACTAATTAAGGTGGTTGTAAGAGACTGATGTTCTTTTTATTATATAAGAGGCCTTTGTTAGCTAGAGGAATTAGTAGAAGAAGGAGGGAGGTGGTTCTGCCACTTTACAGACCTCTGGTCCGACCGCATCTAGAGTATTGAGTAGAGTTCTGGAGACCTCATCTTCAGGAGAATATTGAGACTTTGGAGAGCTTTCAGAGTGGGGGGGGTGGTACTGAAATGCTAAATGGTTTACAGGATTTATGGACCCAATGGTTCTTATCTTCTGTCAAATTCTAACTTTGATTCAAACACACAAGACCTACGTTGGTGTCATCTGTGAACACCAGGGTCCCATTTATGTACTGCACATGATCGAGATAACTATTAACGTGTAACGGAACCTTAGAGGCTCTTTGTATCCAATCCCCACAATGCTACAATACAATGGAATGAAGCCATTCCTTCACACAATAATCTAGAAATATGTATGGAATATTAATTTAAAACGGATTATGTTTACAGGCTGGCCTAGTAAATTCCAGCTGTAAATAAATATCTAGAAAGTGTTATCTGGATAGTAGGATAGTAAATGGGGATAGAGACGTCTTTCTTTCGTAACAACAGGTCACAGCTGTATTGGTTATTATTAATTATTATTATTACGTAACATATTACATAGCTATCTACAGTATAAAGATGGGGTGGTTAACATATACATCACAAATATACGTTTACACATACAGACACAACAGGAGTTGAGGACCAGCCCATGAGCTTCCCATCTAGCCTTATGGGACTTTCATACTGGTAAGAATGGTGGGTTTATGAGGGCCCGGCTCGTGAGCTTACAATCTAAAATGAATTATATGAGTAATAGAGACAAAAGGAGGGGTAAACTTGGTGTAACTGTGAATCTTTGGGTTTTATTATAATTTCAGCATATAAGGGCGACTGGGGTTACACAATGCAGATATGATGTATGATTTATGGCAGAAATCATTCTTAACTAGATAAGGACCATCATCCAGACTGGTTCATTGATGTGTAATTTTTCTCTTGAAACATGATACATAATGTATTAAATTATAATACGAATATATTGTTTATACAATGTTTTGTGATCTATGCAAGTCTTTGAGAGAACCGTGTATTGCTGCGTTGGGACTGAACATATTTGTTAGTAATGTTAAAAGCTTCTAGGATGAGGTCCAGGAATCAGAACTAACACAAGCAGCCAATCAGCTGAATGGGCTTATTAAGGTGCAAATATAAATTTCACATTTCCCCTTGAATTATACTCCTTCTTTAGTTAGCACTGATTTTCTGATACTTTATCATCGGAATTGGTGCTGTCCTCACATAATGTAAATCCTTGTTCATATGTAAGACAATATAGGGTCAAGTGTCCTTTGTAATATTTATAGAGGTATCCAGAATACAACTTTTTTTCTTAAAAAGCAGGCACTAAAGTATATAAAATACAGTGTATTGCTGGCTGCAAGTAATAATTTCATATCTCCAAAATGCTCCTCCTTAGGAGGGACGGTCAATCTTTTGGACCAGGTTCCTTTCCTCCCCTGATGTCTCTCTTTCTTTGGAGCTCAGTTTATCAGCGTTCTGCAGCCATACAAGTATGTGTACGTTCCATAAATTATATACACTACGCTTGTTCTAAACACCTTGCTCAATTATACAAGTAGCTGTCAATAGGCAAAACATTCCCTATAGAATTTAAGTATCTATTTTGGGGCATTTTAAATATTGAGAGGAATGTACCATAATTTACCAATTTAAAGGAACACCAAATGTAGTCCAGATCTAACTGCTGTGCAGAATTGTATGCATTAGTTTGGAAACCCCGTATGACACACCATCGGCAAAAGCATTGAAATGCAGACTTCTGTTGAGGGCCTTCTCCATTACTAATGGTACAAGACAGGGTTGTCCCCTTTCTCCACTGCTTTATATAATAGGGCTTAGAGCCTGAAACAGCCCTAACAAGACATTTACCAGATATTTATGCTATTCAATGCCCATGGGATACCTGAACAAGAACTAGTACTCTAGCGGATCGCATTTTAGCTATTCTAACCAATTCACCAAAAAAATCTAATGCACGCCCTACAAGCATACAGCACAATGTCATACCACAAAGTAAATCCTGGCAGGCCCCAGGCGTTGGGAACATTTATACAAAAATAGTGATGGAATGTAATTGACAGAATCGTTCTACTTTTAACAGGGGCAAGACCATAAAATACACTTTTGGGTTATTATTACTGTCTCTAAATCCGCAGGAGGTCTTTCCAATAATTTTTGAAACCAAATGAAAAGTATTAAACTGGACTTAAGCTGCTGGTTGTCATTGAAGCTTTTGCAGTTTAGGGAAAATTGTGGCAGCCAAAATGAATCATATACCTCTTCCAGTCCTTATTCCACAAACCTGTTCACTATATTTTTTTTCCGCAAAAGGAAATACCCAAAAGGAATGGACAAACAAACAACAAATATATACACTGATCAGCCATAACATTATGACCACTGATAGGTGAAGTGAATAACACGCATGATCTTGTTATCATGGCACCTGTCATGGGGGGGGGGGAATATATTAGGCAGCAAGCGAACATTTTGTTCTCAAAGTTGATGAGTTAGAAGCAGGAAAAATGGGCAAACGTAAGGATCTGAGTGACTCTGACAAGAGCCAAATTGTGATGGCTAGACGAGTCACAGCATCTCCAAAACCGCAGCTCTTGTGGGGGGTTCCTGGTCTGCAGTGGTCAGTATCAAAAGTGGTCCAAGGAAGGAAAAGCAGTAAACCGGTGACCGGGTCATGGGCGACAGGCTCATTGATGCATGTGGGGGGCAAAGGCTACGTCCGTGTGCTCAGATCCAACAGACGAGCTACTGGAGCTCAAATTGCTGAAAAAGTGAATGCTGGTTCTGATAGAAAGGAGTCAGAACTCACAGAGCATCGCAGTTTGTTGTGTATGGGGCTGCGTAGCTGCAAAGAAGTCAGGGTACCCATAAGAACTGGACCACGGAGTGATGGAAGAAGGTGGCCTGGTCTGATGAATCACGTTTTCTTTTACATCACGTGGATGGCCGGGTGCGTCTCTTACCCGGAGAACACATGGCACCAGGACGCATCCATGGAGTCCTCACTTCGCAACTTACAGGACTTACAGACCTGCTGCTAACGTCTTGGTGCCGGATCCCACAGCACTCCTTCAGAGGTCCAGTGGAGTCCATGCCTCGACGGGTCAGGCCTGTTCTGGAGGCAAAAGGGGGACCTACACAATACTAGGCAGGTGGTCATAATGTTATGGCTGATCAAGGTATAAGTATGCAGACGCCATATTAAATTGTCAGTAGCAGCAGTTACAGACTGATGGGAGTTGGAGTGTAATATAGTGACAGGTTAGCAGAGGCTGAGATTGATGCTCGTAGCTCACCTACCATACTGAAGATTAATTTATGTTTTATTTTAGTGCAGAAAATGTACTGTTGGGTGGATTGGAGAAGCTGTAGTGACTACTGTAGTGTATTACAGGGACTGCAGCAGACATTTCCCCCCCTGTTCCCGAGTAGAGTTTAGTTGATTAAGAAAGTTGCTCATTTATGCCAACACCAAAACCTGTAATTTGTGGACAATTTTTTTTATTATCTTTCTATCATATCATCTATTCTTCATTGAGAAATAAATATTGATGACAAAACCAGACATTTTACCGCATTTTTGCACAGTGTGACTGCCTTTTTAAAAAAAAAAACTATAATATTCAGTCCTGCTCCACAGGGCTGCATGTACCTATCATCCGCCAGTGCCCTGTTGTTTATCAGCTAATTTTTAGAAACAAAATGTTGCATAATGTATTGTTTCGGAGAGCTTAATATTAGCCATTTTTATGCGTTCTCGCTCTGTTGTCTTCTGTCCCAATCTACTAGACAAACACCCCGACTCCTTATGATACTAATTAGCATTAATCACCCAGGCAGACACTGGGACTAATTAAAGTCTGAGGACGGAAGGATCTCAGTAGAAGCAGGACTTCATTAGCCTTGCCAATAACAGTCGGTTCATTATGGTGTTTGATCAGGGAAAGTCACCTATAACATCACGAATGACAGCAATGGCATCCTCCAGGTCTGCAGATAAAGGAAGTTTATTAGAAAAAAAAAAAAAGAAACACATTATTTTATTTAATTATCAAAAAAGAATATCGACAAAGAAGACTTCAATGGGAAGAGAATGGAGTGTGGTGTCACCTCAAATTATATACATTATATTTATATATATTAGACTTCTGCATTTGTTTTTGTATAAACTTTATTTTTAACGAAAAATGGCCAGTTTCATGCATTTGTACGAATCAGTGAAAACAAGGGCGATCTCCAACAAAAATGACAAAAACGAGAAGAAAAAAAAAAGACTTTCATGGGTTTTCCCCTTTGAAGAGAAGACCACAAATTAGTGTTAACTGGCAAGTCCAGAGTCTCGCTCAATTTAGCATAAGCATATTTTCCATTGGCTTTTAGGTGCAAATAAAGATCTTTACAACACTCACAATGTCCGCTACATTTAATTTCACCTAATGCGTATTAACTGATAAATGATCTGTCACACGAGCATTATTGGAAAAAGGGTTTGGGACAAGACGAGACCTTGTTGGATTTCCAAATGCAGCCCCATATGCAAATAAGTTGTTTATCAATGATGTCATTTTGCTGTTAAGGAGTAGTTCCTTTTTACTTAGGTCACTATGTCATTCTGTAGGAAAGCACCCAGGAGCAAGAAGGCTTTTTCAACCTACTGACCCACGTTCAAGGTGCGAGAATAGATGAACAGAGGTGCAATATCCAGATTGTGCACAGCAAAGGAGACCAGGAAGCAAAGGACAGCTGTAAGTTTACTGGGACAATACCGAAATCTCTGAACATCTGAAGGAATCTGTGCTACCTTGATGCTGACCATATCCCGAATCTTAATTATGTGAACTTGTAAACAGGCCCCTTCGGAGTGTAGGAGATATAAACAGTGGTGACCTTTAGCAGTGTCAACGACATTTGTTCCATTTCATGGACATGGAAATTGAATAAGAATACTGTACCATTCATAGGAACGCGGTATGAGGGGACTAGAAGTCCACCTATGGCATCAGGGGGGTCCTGGAATAAGTATCGTACTCCACTTGGCTTTGATGAGCTTACTGATAACCACAGAGGACCACAAATTCAATTAAACTCCTTATTATTGTTGTTCCATAAAAATGTCTGCGACTACCTAAGGGCCCTGGTCAGATTGAAAGGCCCTTTCAGGGGCTACAGGGAATTGTTAATGCTAACAGTGGCCCTTGTAGTGTGTGTTTTGGTTAATGATGCATCCATAGGGGTTTAGTTAGCCTAAGGTCCTGTGACATTTTAGTCTGGGTTTACGGTTCCGGGGATCCAAGCGGACAGGGAAGAAAATCTAGTATTTCATGCAGCTTGAATGACCCAAACGTCTGGGAATCCGCCAGCATGTAGAGCAACTAATGAGGCATTCTTTGTAGTAAAAAGTCTAGCTCTGTCATAACGTCAGTACAGTTTTACGTTTTTTTGAGGAACTTGTAGTTTATGATGACAAAAAGCATCTCAACCCATCTGCAGGTCCAGTCACCCCACCTCCCGAAATGAACCTTCTGATGGACATGCTAGCGCAGTCTCAGAGCCGGAGACTGGATGACCAGAGAGCAGAGTTCACGCACACCCCAGTCTTTCCAGATACTATGCCTGCGCGCAGGGTGTCTCAAGACAATGGCAGGCTGAAGGTGAGCTATATCGACAGTATACTCTGCTATGTAACTGTACAGTTGGGTGCCACATAATCCAATACTGATGTCTACACGTGTATGTGAACCAAGCCAATAGCACATGTGATAACAGCATCATCCCACAAACCAGTGTTCTCATCTACATATCTACTGGAATTCAATAAGTAGTCTGGGGCAGAGAATGCTACCCGACTGCAATCCCCATGTAATTACAAACATTATTAAACAATTACATTCAATACTATCAGCCAAGCTTGATATATCACTTGTTGACCAACACATGTAACACACACTGACGTATGTGTGATGTATAACCAAGTAACCAATTTCCTTTTTTATACATTCTACATACTGCAGGGGTCAATGCTGGTCAATGACAAGTGGAATGCCCTGGAAAACATGGCAGATGAGGTCATCCTACCCTCAGGGCTATTACACTTATCCACCACTATCATAGTGAGGAAATAGTTATTACGTTATAGTTAGGCCACTGCCCCTCTAGTACTACTCTATGGCCTGTTGTCCCAACATTTCTTATATGAAATACACTATTCGTCTGTACTTAATATAACTCCTTTATGTAAACCCCCCTTTATGTTTCTACTATATACAACTAAGCCTAGGGCAGCAGATCTAAAGGGAGGCAGACCCTGGGCCACATTACTAGGGCCAATTAGCCACCATAGCGAAGACACCTCTTAAAGTGCTGGTTGGGGAGACCAAATGAAGAGGGGAGGAGGACAGAGGTAAGTCTAGGGGCAGTTAGGTCTAGGGCAGTGACCCCTACATTACTGGTTATACACCCTTTCCCATATGTTACCATCAAGCTATACATATTGAGATCTTTTAATATTTACTGATAATTCTTATCCTAAAAGTTATGGCTTCATTCACACGGTTTGTTGAAAGGCAGCCTTATTCTGGTCTATGTGCTGTCCCGATATTAATTATATCTGCCAAATCACAGCACACATAATGTACAAAATGCTTTAAAAAATAAACAAAACAAAAACACATTTGCGGTTCATAAGCGCCGTTTATATTTATCTGGAAAGGATGCTAATATTCTCTGTGAATAACATGTAATACTTTTAGCTTCCATTGGTGTTGGGAAGGAGATGAGTCCTACGTATTCCAGTTCCTTCAGTTTTCACCCTCACTATCCCTTTGATGTTGTCTAAGAACCCTTCATTGTTTCTGTCTTCTCTCAGAACAAGCCATAACTCCATCTTTCTTCTGATTTCATCCCAATGCGTCTTCTGGAAGATAATCTGAATATCCAAGAACCTCCAGGAAGAGTCTAAAAATACCCTTTTTGTTATTTTATAGTATGTATTATGGTATTTCCAAAAAAGAAATGTCTCTGGCACATCTGAATTAGTTTCTATTACTATAAGCAATTGGACAAAAAGAGAAATCCCTTCTGTCTGTCACTGCCACCAGTTCATTCTTTCTCCAGGATGCTGTTGTCTCCCCTGTTTCTGAACCCCAGACGGCTGTCCCTTTCTCCACCGGTGATGACTATTTCAGCTTCATCAATCAAGTTCACAGTCGACATTTCGAGAGGCTTCGGAAGAACCCTGGAGGCCGTAATCAAAAATCCTAGTAGCCATCTGTCCAAGTCACCATTGTCTCTCGTGTAACCCTTTGCGGTCATAGACACTGTATTAAGAGGGTGTATTAACTATTAAGTGCTACCACAGCGTAGCCCGACGGACTTTCTGCCAGTTTCAGGTTTTATTCCCACTGAGATGTACATCCTCAAAGCCCATGATCAGGCATTCAGATAATGGAGATGCCCAATCCAGAAGATGTCATTCTTCAGTCAGTAGATGGCACGCCCTTGCACATAACGATATATTAAAAAGAGTAGGAAAACATTATGTCAATACATATATATCAATACATGTCTCTTTCAGCTCTATGTATAGTCACTTGTTGCTGTGAAAGTGTTTCTTAGCCGCCTTTTTAAGTGTACCTGTTGTTCACAATTAGGGGAAAATACTCCCAAGGAAAGTGAAAGAATGAAAGTAGGAAAAGTTTACAGACATCCTGCCGAATGACTACCAAGTCTTTTCCTTAAACGATAGAGAGTAGGTAAAGGATATCACCAGGAAAGACATATTTTTACAAACGGTGAGCTAGTTTAAATGTGTGCACCAGTACTGTGTTTATTATGAGGTTGATTTTTTATGATGATGTTTCACTATTCAGGTGTCCAGACATCATCTGTGCTGCCTGCGGGAAAAGGTCTGAGATACTCCAGACATTAATGTCAAAAGAACACACAAAATAAACATATTATAATTCAAAACTTCTGCTGCCAGTAAAGGGCATCAAAATTGTTGATTTCGTTTACGTGTTCTAAAATGGAAGTCCGCGAGCCATAGTGGTACACCACATGCCATAGTGGTACACAACGACCCACAAAGATACACAACATGCCATAGTGGTACACCACATGCCATAGTGGTACACAACGACCCACAAAGATACACAACATGCCATAGTGGTACACAACAAGCCATAATGGTACACAACAAGCGCTTCATTCATCTACCTGATAACTTCACTAACAGGTATCTATACAAACAAAAGATGAAATCCGCCAAGACACTCACAGCTCAATTTTAAGTGGCCACTCAGCTTTATGAAAATTAACCTCACCTCCCAATAGGACAGCGATGTGGCAGTAAAGCTGTACTCCACACACTTTTATTGATGTTATGGAGTTGGGATATATGGACATAGCCATATTAACCCAAAAGCAGGTTGAGTCTTTAGTTGAAGTTGGTTACTTTTTAAAGGGCCAGCATTGAAAAACATGTAAAATGGCACGTTTTCAGGGAGCTCAGGCGTCTCTTCTTGAGATGGAAAGAAGAAGAAGAAAAGACATCTGAGGCGGTACAGTTTGAGTAACTTTACATTTTTTTCTCTGTTGGCCTAACAAAAGGTATCAAGTTTAACAAAAAAGCTGAAAATATCCCTGCGGCAGCAGAGTCTCTGAAAATAAAAATAGTTTCTGACAATTTGTCTCTACTGTGTCTTGGTTGAAATAATTTAAAACTACAGTCGATAGGGATAATTAAAATAATAATTCTATCATTAAGTATAACAGCACCACTGGAGTCCACTGAATATAAAAATGATTAACTCTAATAATAAATGTTATATAATATATATAAAAGGTGCTGAATGTGACTGTCTGGTTTAGATAGTCCACTGGTTACCATGGTGACAGCTCCACATTTAGAACACTTTGGGAGGAATTCAACCAATTTTAAAAGAGTTCAAACTCCTCTATGCAGAAAGAATATTGAAAGAAATTAGCTGGCGTGAAATGTTCAATGGGAACATATTAAAAAATGGTCAATCGGCATCCCAAGAAGCATATAGCGTTACAGAATAAATGCAAAAGATACTGATCAAGGCCAGAAGCCCTGGTTACGGCTCTGCCTAAACTATAAGGTGGGACATCGGTGCAGGGTCTCCGACAGACCCCCGGGTGCCAAGAGTCTCCCTTACGGCTCTGCCTAAAATATATGGAGATAGTGCGGGGTCTCCGACACAGCCCCGGGTGCCAAGAGTCTCAGTTACGGCTCTGCCTAAGCCAGGGGTTCTCAAACTGCGGCCCGCCAGCTGCTGCAGGACTACATCTCCCATAATGCTCCTTCAGCTAAGGGGCTGGCTGAGGAGTATGGGAGATGTAGTCCTGCAGCAGCTGGAGGGCCGCAGTTTGAGAACCCCTGGCCTAAACTATATGTGAGAATGTTTTTTAAGATTTTTTTTTTAATGTTATACTCAGGCGAAGCTACCTGAAAAAGTATAAAGAAAGTACCGTATCTCTAATAAAAGTGCACACAAAAACCCCACAGTTCCATATCGCTAATTAATAACTAAATAACATAATATAACAACTCTGTCCATCCCACTTAGAAAGACATATTGGCATACTGGACAAGAGCTTGGCTCACCCTCCAAAAACATGGCCGTCAACAAAACCACAGTGTAATTGACAACTCACAACTAGAAGGCTTCCTTTAAAAAAATGCAAATTACCGCTCAAACTGACCGCATGCCTAAAAAAGAGCATCGCCAACGTAAAGAAAATATTGCCCAAATCCAAAATGGCGGAATGAGAACGAATGGATATTCCAAGATGGCCGCGTCACGTCGATGACGTCCACAGCGTAGAAGGGCGCCGAAGTTCTGTCTCCTTGTAGTTACGTCATAAGCCCCCGACAGGAAAACGTTGTGTGTGTTTCCGAGTCTGGAGCTGGAAGTAACATGCTGGAGAAGCAAATAGCGATTGTAAGTGCTGGGCGCGGAGCGATAAACGGGGGATAAAGTGTATGGCGTCCGGAGGGCGGCCGCGTACATATCCGCGGGACATTAAGCTTGTGGCTCTCTGCTATTTACTGCCTACGGCTTGGCTGAGGATCATGGGAGTTGCCCCATAACCCTTGGAGTGCCACAGGTTGTCAAGCTGTTCGCCATATAGCTATCTTATTTAGGCGTTTAACCCTAAATGCCCAGGTGACTTAGTTATTATTATTATTAAAACTAATTATCACAATTATATGATGGGTTAGTTATTGTTAATAATTATTATTATTATTATTATTATTGAGACTGTCTGATTTGGGGGTTATCCCGCCTGCTCCCAATTATATGATGGGTTAGTTATTGTTACTTATTATTATTATTGAGACTGTCTGATTTGGGGGTTACCCCCCCCCCTCCCAATTATATGATGGGTTAGTTATTATTATTATTGACACTGTCTGATTTGGGGTTATTCTGCCTGCTCCCAATTATATGATGGGTTAGTTATTGTTAATAATTTATTATTATTATTATTGAGACTGTCTGATTTGGGGGTTACCCCCCCCTCCCAATTATATGATGGGTTAGTTATGGGTGACAGAGAATTAAACGGCAGATAAGGACCGTTCGTCCAACTAGTCTGCGCCTGGTATAAAGACTTTTAATTGGTCCTTGGTCTCGTCTTAGATCACGGATAGCTTTATGCCTGTCCCCTGCATGTTTAAATGCTCTTGCTGTACCGCTTCTCATGGGAGGCTGTTCCATTTATCTACCTCTCTCCCCGGGTTTGAACGGGGGTTGCTGTGGCCGCTGGTCACGATATGATTGCAGCAGGCTAGGCAAGCTAGGTAGGGGTCATATCTCCAATCTGCTGATCCATAGTGTGGGGTATTACACGTTGTGCCGCCGGCCCACGCAAAATGCTTGCCCAACATTGGGCTCCGGATGGAGTCTCGTGCTCTGCCGACTGGGCTAGTCGGACTAGTTGGTTATAATTATTCTTTACTGACCTGTCGTTTCTTAGTACTGAATGATACGTCGCAGGTACTCAAGCCCCGGGACTGCTGTGACACGTTACAGCCCCCGAGGGTATCTGATATATCTACAGAACAAATGGTTTTTTGAAGGCGTATTTAAGTGCATTTGTATTACAAATTAAGGGTATGTCGACTAAACACTGAGTTCATCCAGAATTTGGGAATAAACTCCCGTGCGAATGGGCTGTATCCCAGGGTAAATCAGTTAAACAAAGTGGATGTTTTAGTTCATTACCCCCGGTGTATGCGATTACCTTTTTCTGCCATCAGCCTAGTAGAGCCTTGCGGAGCTTCATGATCCGGTGTCCCGTTCTTGTTCCTTCTCATTCATTCGTATTCTTGCTGCTGCATGAACTGCGTCAAGAGATATGACTTATTTATAAATGCAAAAGGAATCTGGCTTTGTGCCGTAAAGCGTCTCGTAAACACTATGATGCCGTGCCGTTAATTGCTCTCGTGTGCTTTATATCTACAGGAGGAAGATGATCTGCAGTATGAGGAAGAGATCCTACGCAACCCTTATTCAGTCAAGTGCTGGATGAGATACATCGAGACGAAACTCTCTAGCCCAGCGCATGCTCTCAACCTGGTCTATGAACGAGCCCTGAAGGAGCTGCCGGGAAGGTTAGCTGACTGTTTGGTTTTGATAAATACGTTTAAGTGGCATGAATGTTAACGTAGTTTGTAAATTGTATTACAAGCTTGACTTCATTCCCTGCTTCCGGGCGTATAGCTGCAGAACGTCGCAAGGAGGACGAGAAGCCGATACGGAGGCCTATTTGATTTCGCAGATCTCCCCGACTGGCCCGTGATCTGCACTGCCAGCAAAAGTGGAGCCGTAGGCAGCTTAGTGCCTGAAAATCAGGACTGTCTTGCAACAAATGGGACACTTGTGAACTATGTCTATGGGCACACGATATTATGCATTTACTTTAGGCAAGTCGCTATTAGTGTAACATTGACACTGGAGCTGTGCTCTGTTTGTATGACGCGTCCCAGTGAGGCTGTAGATGGAGATCTTTGGGTACTTGAGTACAAAGTGATTTAGATAAAGTGATGTGTCTCAAACTATAGAAGGGACAGACAGACAGACAGACAGCTGCATAACATATTCACAGCCATTTCCGTTTTTGAGCCTCCATTAAATGGCATAAATTATATAAATCATCATACATTACAGAAAACGATTTGAACGTGAACATAGTGGTTTTATGTACTGTTTAGACAGCACTGGTTATTGTTTGTTCATGGTAATGTTAAAGGTGGTGTTCCACTTGATGTGCTGAATTTAACATTTTTGTAACTTATCATTACTTTTTTCCTAGTGCTGCTGAATGGCCGAGCCCTTCCCAGATAATTACTTTAACCAAGTAAAATTTAGCATCGATTCATATTCCCCCCCCCCACAAATGTCATGTGAGTTAAACGCATAGAGAGTAAAAAATCTTTTTTAAAGTTTCAATGTAGCTTCTGTGCTATCAAGCATACAGAAGAAATAATACGAGGGCTCATCCGCCAAGGTTGACTTGCTTATTACCCTACGCGGTTGAGTTAATGTGGAGCAGCACCTTTGGTCGCTCATTCGCTCTTTGTGGGTTATAATCTCGCTATACGGTCATACTTGGTAATTGGTAAGAAAGCAGCTAACGGAAAGTTTGTTACAATGTGTCCTGCCTCCCGTTTTATTCACAGTCGGAACTGTTGGTATTATTTTACGTCATCGTGACATCATCAGTCTTTATTACCTGTGTTCATCCCTTTAACTTGCTGTTCTTGCAGCTACAAGCTGTGGTACGCCTACCTAAAGCAGCGCAGAAAGCAGGTGAAGAAACGATGCATCACCGATCCAGCCTACGAGGAGGTCAATAACTGTCACGAGAGGGCACTCGTATTCATGCACAAGGTGGGTTGACCTTGAGACGGCACTTTAATACCCGACTCGCGAGCCACATGGCGTTCTGCCTGCTCCTCCTGGTATTGCTGTGTCCGGTCTGTATGAATCTGTATGGAATTGTGCTCACCGAGCCCCTTTTCTCTCTGGTTCCCATCAGATGCCCCGAATCTGGATGGATTATTGTCAGTTCCTCGTCGATCAGTGTAAAATCACCCGTACCAGGCGGACGTTCGATCGCGCCCTCCGTGCCCTGCCCATTACGCAGCACCACCGCATCTGGCCCCTTTACCTGCGCTTCGTCCGTAGCTACCAGTTGCCTGAAACGGCGGTTCGCGTATACAGACGGTACCTCAAGGTGAGTAAACCGGACATGGAGACCAACGGTGCCTCGTCACTGAAAGACAACATTCAAGGAATATGTTCAGACTCTCAACCGAATGTAGAAATAATTCAGAAGATGGTCAACAGAGCAGGGGTCATGTGTGGATTTAGTTGTCCATGTAAAGATGTCAAAGCATTGATTGTACAAGTCAGGGGTCTTCATGTATATTCTCTCACCACCCTTACTACGTGCAGGACAATTAGTTGTTCCCGTGACCATCTGTGGAGAGAAACATTTGGTAACTGAGATATGATAAAGGTCCTGGGCTTCCCACTGAAGGCCTAGTGGTGAATACATTGTCCTGCCGAGCACCTGGGCACCTGAACTGTTTTGAAGTATCTGGTATTATACATCGGCATGAGTGATAGAATCAGGACGTCTGAACTTCCTGATGTTTTAAGAAGGTTGTCTTTTATTTTATTTTTTTGTGTGATCTGTAAGACGTCTATTCCTCGTTACAGCTGTCGCCGGAAAACGCAGAAGAGTACATCGAGTACCTGAGGTCGATGGACCGGTTGGACGAGGCGGCCTCCAGACTGGCAGTCATTGTCAACCAGGATAACTTTGTGTCGAAGGAGGGCAAATCCAATTATCAGGTACCGATGGAGGAGAGAACGCGGGGTTTGCAAAAAGTTGGGACGCAACCTTACAGCAAAAAGATGTCTAACGGTACAAAAGGATTTGGGAGAAGAGAGAATGGAAGGAAGATAAAAACAGGACAAATCGGAATAGAATGTGTTTAGGGGGAGGGAGGGTTACCTGCTAAGCAAGACGGGTAAAAATATCAAATCTGATGGTGGTCTATGGATAGAAAAGGGGAAAGTATGCTTGGCAGCAGTGTGTATACTGGGTGAGATTGGCGCATGCGGGTGAATGTCTGTCATTTTGGGTTATTTAACATGCTGCTTCTGCCCCTCCTGTTCTGTACAGCTGTGGCAGGACCTCTGCTCCTTACTGTCCCAGCATCCGGACTCGATCCGCTCTCTGGACGCCGCGGCGATTATTCGCGGCGGACTGACGCGCTTCACTGACCAGAGGGGCAAGCTGTGGTGTGCGCTTGCCGAGTATCACACTCGTAGTGGGCATTTTGAGAAGGTAATGTACAATAACCGTGTTTTCTCTGTTAAGTTGTCTGTGTTTGTCGAGCTTTAATGGTTAACCCCTTCCCCTCCCTGCATGGGCCTAGACTGGGTGCGTAACACAAAGATGCTGTGCGTATTACTTCCGCAGGCACGTGATGTTTATGAGGAAGCGATTCAGACCGTCACCACCGTCCGAGATTTCACCCAAGTGTTTGACAGCTACGCGCAGTTCGAGGAAAGCATCATTGCGGCCAAAATGGAGACCGTCAGCGAGCTGGGGCGGGAGGAAGAGGGTAAGAATTGACACCCCATGGTTTTTTCTCTGCCTTTTCCTCTTGTTGGTTTAAACTTATTCTTCTTCCTCTTTATCTTTATGGTCAGATGATCTCGATCTAGAGCTGCGATTGGCTCGCTTTGAGCAGCTGATAGAGCGCCGTCCTCTTTTACTCAATGGAGTGTTACTGCGACAGAATCCACACAATGTCCACGAATGGCACAAGAGGGTACAACTGTTTCAAGACAAGCCTCACGAGGTGCGTAAAATGAATTTGTCCCTTCCATAAATCACACATTATGCGGTTAACATAAACCGAATTTGAATTTGCCAGCAGATAGGAACTGTTCAGCGCATCTAGTTGACACATTTTTATTAAATTATTTTTTTAATCTGAGAATAATCTAACCAAAAGAAACATATTTAAACTTTTATTTTATATCCAGATGTAAGGGGCCCTCCTAACTACATGTCACAGGATTCATCAAGAAGCACACGCTTTAAATAGCTTTAACATTTTCATTAAATTCATTTATTAAAAGTTTGTAGTCCATAGACGACAAAACGTATGGAAAATGCCAGACTTATCAATGTTATCGTATTTTTATATGATTTAAACGATTCTAGTGAGAGAAATTCCCTTTAAATGCTTTTATGGGGGTCCTGAAATCAAAGCCCACAAGCTGAAAATTCTCGGATGTCCTCAAATTGCGAAGCTGGGGGGTCTTTCGCAGAAGGCTGACTCGCTGTCGTGCTCCTTTAGATTATAAACACGTACACAGAGGCTGTTCAGACCGTGGATCCCGCCAAAGCCACAGGGAAACCCCACTCACTGTGGGTGTCATTCGCCAAGTTCTATGAAGACAACGGACAGATTGAGGATGTGAGTAACCCGCTTCTATTATTACATAGGTCCGGCTTGTTTTATTTATATATATATATATGGTGACTAAAAATATTAATTTCTGAACTGCTTTGGGGATAAGGGGTAACACTGTGTGTGTGTGTGTGTATATATATATATATATGTGTGTGTTTATGTACATATATACGTTTTTTTTAGTGATAAACATATGCCGTTTTTTTGCTTCACTTCTTCCCGGATTACCGTCTCCCACCCGTCTTTCTCTATTATCTGCTGGGTGGTCGTTATAAATGGCTTTCTATCCTCTTCACTAGGCCAGGACAATTCTACACCGAGCCACCCAAGTGAAGTACACCCACGTGGATGACCTGGCTGCGGTTTGGTGTCAGTTTGGAGAAATGGAGCTGAGGCATGAGAATTACGAGGAGGCCCTGAAAATACTGAGGGTAAGACTCTGAGCCATGAGCTTTTCAGGTTTTTTTTGGTTTTTCTCCATGGGGAGTAGTATTGCTTGGGATGTGGACCCCCATGTCATTGTACTTAAGGGGGTATTTAATACTTCTTTCTCTTTCTACAGAGAGCCACGGCTGTACCGGCCCGGAAGGCAGAATATTTCGATGCCTCTGAGCCCGTCCAGAACAGACTGTACAAATCCCTTAAAGTTTGGTCCATGTTGGCCGATCTGGAGGAAAGTCTCGGCACCTTCAAGGTATGGCCTTGGGGGGGGAGCTCCATATGCAATGAAATTGGTTAAATGGCTCATAATAACATGGAAACGTGTTTTTCTTTCTGTCTTTATTGTTGGAATGCATTTGCCGGCTTTAGAAGACACAGCGTTGTAGTATTTTGTCGGTAAATGGCAGATTTGTCCTAGAAAGACCTAGACCTTCATTATATTCTTGAATTTAAGAGGAGGGGGCCTTAAAACTGTCTCTGAGACGGTCTGTGTTCATACGCTTCTTGTAATTGTCACCCTCAGTCTACCAAGGCAGTGTACGACCGGATTATTGACCTTCGGATAGCAACTCCGCAGATCATCATCAATTATGCTTTGTTCCTTGAGGAACACAACTATTTTGAGGAGAGTTTTAAGGTGAGTCAAAGCCGCAAGGGAAGAACTATTTTTGTGGAGGTTACGTGTCTTCCTTTATATTGTAACTCTCTCGTCCCTTCTCTGTCCCCAGGCCTATGAACGTGGGATCGCCTTGTTCCGCTGGCCCAACGTGTACGACATTTGGAGTACCTACCTTTCCAAGTTCATTGCTCGATACGGAGGGAAGAAGCTGGAAAGGGCTCGCGATCTGTTTGAACAAGCTTTGGATGGTTGTCCTCGCAAGTTTGCCAAAAGTATGGTGACCACTTATGGTGACTGTGTTGGATCACAATAGGGTTCATTTAGTTGACAGGAGAGTTGTGGTGTTAGGTTCACTTGCTTCACCATGCATCAGGAATGGCCAACCCTGGTAAGGTGACCCTGCAAAATGCATAGCTTAATGGACCAGAAGACATTAAAGTCTCAATATTTTAACTATACATTATACAGGGCCAGCCAAGCTCTTCCTGCAGCAGAAGCTCACTGGGTTGGACCTTCAAAGGGTATAATGAAGTCAAGGAGTTGAAACAACAACTCTTCTAAACTCTCCTTTCAGCTCTCCCTTAAGTGAATAGATCCCAAAGTGCTGTTGGATACGACGAGGATTCATCATGGGGTTTGTGTTTTGTAGTGCTCTTTGCAGTAGTCTGACTGTCTCTCTCTCCCTTTCAGATATCTTTCTCCTGTATGCCAAGCTGGAGGAAGAGCACGGTTTAGCCCGGCACGCCATGGCTTTATACGAAAGGGCTACTCAAGCAGTGGAGCCCGCAGAGCAATACGAAATGTTTAATATCTACATTAAAAGAGCGGCGGAAATCTATGGCGTCACCCACACTCGTAGCATCTACGAACGAGCCATTGAGGTAATGACCTGAGTCTTTCTTGCTTACATCTTTTTAACCCTGCTGTGCCTCGAATGCACATTTGCTGCCTGTAACTTCCATGCCTTTAGCTGTCCACGAGCGGTGATCTGGCTATTGCACCTCTTACCCGAGTTTTGTCTAAAGGCTGTCTTGTACAGCAGGTAATTTCAAGGGATCCATGTATAAAGTGGATATAGAGGTAAAGGTGATAATTGTTGACCTTATTTGCATGCGCCTACCCAGAATCCCTTGTGCTTGTGGCAGCACCATGGGATTTCTGAGGGAAAAACAAGCCGTCTGGTGTCTGTAGATGAGTGTTTAATAATGCTCATTCACTCTTGAAAGCTCGCAGTATTGTATTATTCATAAAGCATGTTGGATTATGCATTTGAGGTCCTGGAACTGATTAAAGTTAACCATTGTATTGTCTCCTCTTTTCTCTTAGCTGTTAGCCGATGACCAGTCACGAGAGATGTGTCTCCGTTTCGCAGACATGGAGTGTAAACTGGGAGAGATTGACAGAGCCCGCGCCGTTTACTCGTACTGCTCTCAGATGTGTGACCCCAGGGTGAGTGCGGTTTATTACGTTGACGTCGCGTTACCACCTTCCGCTTAGCGCTTTCTTTTTAAAGCCTACAGATTGTTAGTAGTTCCACATCATCACCAAGCTAGAGTTGGATGATTCTGCTGATAAGCAAGTGATGCAATCCATCCAAGAGTGTTTGAACACGTCTTCTCCTCTACATCTCGAGCCGGACCAAGAGGTCACATAAAGGTGCAAGACCCTCGGTCACATCCAGCCGCAGCCTCCCTTACCACCTCTATGCCTGAGGTTGTGATTTTACCACCAGGGTAGAAACCTATAATTAGGCTAAATACTCAGACCTTAAGTAATCAGTCCTCGCGTCTGTCTTAGATTGAGGATAGCTTTATGCCTGTCCCATGCATGTATGACATCATACAGATTGGATCAGTATATTTGTTGGCCGTGTTAAAGATTCACTCCCTGTGTATTAATGTAACAAAGATGGATCAGTGGGATTTAAAAAAAAAAAAAATATTTCCAAGGTTGTCTTCGAGTGTAGGGGCAAAGTTATTATTATGATCTGACTCCTATTGCTTTTAGTTAACCAATAGAGGTGGCCGTTACCCTCCAGTATCTGGGCGCCTGCAGCCTATTATATATTTTTTTCCCCTCTTGCTATCCGCAGCTGACTGCGGGATTCTGGCAGACGTGGCGAGACTTTGAAGTGCGTCACGGGAACGAAGACACGCTGCGGGAGATGCTGCGTGTGAAACGAAGTGTGCAGGCCAAGTACAACACCCAGGGTACATTCCTCGTGTCGCAGCGGCTTCGCGTGGAAGGAGCGGCCGGGGACACTCCAAATGGTAGGTGCATCATATAGACACAACTACCCCGGGCAGAGATTAATATATACAGGGCTTAACCCGGTGAATCGCGCGCATGGCGCTGCTTCATCTGCTTGCGCTCGCTGAGGCGACACGAAGAGGGACGTTCACATTTTGAAGTCTTATTAGAATGGGTGTTTCACCTAATTGCCTGCTTCACGTTTTATCACAGAGCCCATGGATGAAATGAAAGCTTTGGAACAAAAGGCGGCCGTTATAGCAGCGGCAGCCGAGAAAGACAAGCCGCAGATAAAAGACAAGATCCTGTTTGTCCGGTAGGTGACGAGGTGTATTTGTTTCTAGTCCCTGGATTTGGGAAAGCGGGTAAAACAGCTGCGATAGAAGAAAATCCCGGTGGGTTCTGGGTTCCAGGTATAAATATTAATAGCCTTATGCCTATTCCCTTACTGTATTATCCTCTACCACATTAACGTGAAGGCTGTTCCACTTATCGAACACCCCCGACCCTAGCTTTTGTCTCCTCTTTTGGAACATTACCTCCCTCCTGCATAATCCATCACTTTGTGTTGTGATCCTACAGTTTGCTCGGTACATGCTGCGCATGTTTAGCGGAGTCTTTTACTCCTTGGAAGCCATTCAGAACGCTGCGTGACTTATCTGTTTGACTTATCTAACTGTTTGCTTATTGATGGCATCACAAACTCCCAAGGAGACTCTTTTTAAAAGCTCTCAGGGAAGAAGTGCCTTCTATTGCAATCCGGTCCTTGAAGTCTTCGCTTTGCTCTTCTGCACAGGTCCGACGCATCTCGCTCCGAGCTGGCAGAGCTGACGCGCCAGACCAACCCGGACGAGATCAACATTGGCGACGATGAGTCTGAAGAGGAGTTAGAACCTGATGGTAAGAAGTGTTTACGGGGATCCTGAGTGTAAAACTGCGAGCCGGGCTCTCTCCACCTGATGTATCGGTTTGTCTTAGTCCAGCTGCTGCAGGACTACATCTCCCATACTCCTCAGCCAGCCCCTTGGCTTAAAAAGCATTATGGGAGATGTAGTCCTGCAGGTTGGACACCCCTGTCTTAGTTGGTCAATTCTCGTCTTGTCAGACCCCTTGAATTTATGTATTGTATGAAGCGCTGCGTAAACTGTTGGCGCTATATAAATATAAAAGATAATATTCCATGCATGTATAAGGATCCTCACGGTATTAACCTGTTCCATGCCTCCCGGGATACTGTTGAATTTACCACCCTCTTACACCTACACCTCTGACCCTCATGTAACATTTATTGTCCTTCCCACTTACATAAAAAGGCTTTAACAAAGTATCTAAATAGTTTCGTTCTATTTTCCTTTAAGCTATGCAAGTTGAGGTCCATTAGACCTTCCTGATAATTTTTACCTTCCAAACCCTTCACTATTTTAGCAGCCCGTCTCAGACCTCTCTCCAGAATGTCAATATCCTTCTGGAGTAAAGTTAGGGTGTAATTGGCTGGGAAGAGGTTGAGGAACATGCGCGTGAAAGTACTTCTGCTGGCCAGCAGTAACGCTAACTCTTATGTCTCTTTTCCTTACAGAGGTTCAGTTAGAGCAGAAGTCTGTACCATCGTCTGTCTTCTCCGGAATCTCCGAGGACTGACCCACTGAATCCTGACCTGACTATTTACATCAAGTACTTAAGACAAACAAAGAATAAAATAACCAGACACACAGTTTCTCCATTCTCGTTGATTGTTTTATATACAAATAATTGCAAAATCATTTAATATAGATATTTATAATAAATCTATATGTATATTATAAATACAAGGTGACGGGCGGCGGGAACCCTTCTCATCAGCTGCGGAGTCCAGACTCGCTGACCCAGGTTCTCCCACCCAGCACCCGCTTACCATTAGTCTGTAGCAGTACTATAAATAGTGTATGGATGCATCGGTTGTGTCTAGGAAAAGGTGTCTGCTCATTGCCACAGAGGCCGTGCCAACACCTCTTATCACATTAAAGTCTTTAAATGCTGCAGGAGACGGCAACACCTTGTGCTTTGCGTATTCCCGTCCCATCTGGCATTTAAAAGGTGGAAAGTAAGTATGTGCAGCTTTAAAAAGGGATCGATATTTCCCCAAGATGCATATTAACACATTCATTCCTTTCTGCAACTTGCTCTACACCTTGGAAAGAAACGGGGTGCCGTGTTTTGAATCCGCAGGGGCATGTAGCAGTATCCGAGAGTCAGCCGCGATTGCTAGTACTTTACAGAGAAAGAGGAGCCGGGGGCCGAATTGCGCTCTACAGATGGGCACGGTGGGTACAGCACTAATGGCAGCACTTTGTTAAAGAAGCATGGGTCATTGGAATATGGTGGGCAAATTGGAAACCCATACAATAACCCCCATGAGGCATACAGCGGTGTGTTGGAAGAGAACCAGCCTTCAATG
This sequence comes from Sceloporus occidentalis, assembly GCA_023333645.1. Classification (NCBI taxonomy): domain Eukaryota; kingdom Metazoa; phylum Chordata; class Lepidosauria; order Squamata; family Phrynosomatidae; genus Sceloporus; species Sceloporus occidentalis. The sequence continues at coordinate 1,666,242 of JALMGF010000174.1, read as the reverse complement.
AAACTTCTCGCTGCCTTGATGGAAGTTTTCTAAAAGTACAGATGGCTGACTGGCAGCTTAGTTCAAAACTTTTTTGTTCATATAGTGAAATGAGGAAAAAAAGTGAATACTCGTATACAATGTATTTAGTGTATATAGGACTCCATTGCATACACCCATGAAGAGTACACTACAGGGTCTCTGCTTCTGGTCGGGTTTTGGCCCTTGGTTTCGATGTATTGATAATTGTATATTTTCCAGGTGCTGCTTTTAATAGTAAAAGCAAAAAAAATACACTACAGGTTTAATCCCTAAAGCAGGAGTTTACATTTAAAATCCCAGAATTTTCTCTGCATTTTAACAGCCAATTTCACTGCAAAAAAGGGATTAGAGCTGGGTCGGCATCATTAATAGTGCAACCAGCGAGACGTCTTTCAAGCAGTTTCACTGATTTTACGTAGTACGGCTCCGGTCTCCGAGCCTGCTGGGATAGAGCCTTCAGAAACAATAGAGAGTTCAAGGCGTTTCAACTGCAGCTCTCCTGCAAACTCTTACTTTAGTGAATAAGCCCCTTTGCGCATGAAGACTAGCGCGGTTGTGTTTTGTTTTAATCACAAAAAGCAAAACGTAACAAAAAAAAGTGTTAATCACAACTGCTACGCTTGGCTGAGGTTGATCAGCGCTGCAGTGCACAGCACCGAGTGCATTGCTGGCCGTACGTGCATATAACATTAAAGGGGGGGGGGAAAAAAGCAGCCCAAAAGAGGCTTACATCCAAGAAGTCATATTTAAGATGATCGTTACCACCATGGGGCTGCTTCACAAAATGCCTATAAAGACGACGGGTGACCCCATTGGGCTCTCTGAGGTTGAAATCGGACAGAGATGCAGTCAACAAATGTATAAAGGAAACCCATTTGGTAATTTTTAAGGGTATTGGGATTTCCCAAAATTCATCAGTATTCTATTCATTCACCAACAAATAACTAGAAAGCCAAGAATATTCTAGAGTTAAAATACAGATGCCACCACCATCACCAATATTAAACGAAAGCAGCAGGGCTGGGGCCCCAGAATTCAAATGGAATCCAGAGGATTCTGAACAGGCATCAAAGGATAGAAGTAAAATACTAAACCGCCTTTTACAAGGGACTCTAGGGTGTCGGGGCTGCCGCCGTCGGGTCATTAAAGAAACGTAATGTAGCATGGGCAGTGTTAAGAAAGAAAAGGAAAAAAAAAAACTACTAAAGTCATGCAGCGTAGAGGCCAACGAGAACATGGGCTCCCAAGGCTTTTCACATGCGCAGAGTGCCTATAAACCTCACTACACGAGGGGCAAAATTGGTGCACCGGTACCAAGCTATGGGCAGGAGGTGACAATAGGACAAAGATCTGCGCAGTGGGCAGTGGTCAACAAAATTAATGTCACATTAAAATAAATAATTCCAGTGTTACCGGCCGCGGGCAGTGTAAGGGGCGACACCACAGGCCGGGCAGTGTCGGGGGCAGCGGGTGACTATTTGATCCGTAAAGCACATTGTTGGATAAAGGACATTATTATCCATGTTCACAGAGGGCAGCAAATTAAAATGTAACAATTTGATCAGTGCCGAGGTTTCTGACAAAGCACTATCCCTGGAAACCAGGAATTATGATGGATAAGGCAGTGATACCCCCACAAAGAACATAAAACTGAAGGGGACAGGCGGAAAGAAGCTTAAGCTTGGCTGAGCGGGCGGAAGCTTGAGTTCAGCAAAAAAAAAAAAAAAAAAAAAAAAAAAACGTGATCTGCAAAAGAAAAAAAAGGCACCTTTTATCAGAAACTGGCAAGAAGTGCTTTAAATGGCTGAGAAGGTGTCACAGAAAGTGGATGTAAAAGTGTTATAAGGCACCAGCTTTGCCTTAGAAAGGAATGGTTACTGGGGACTAGATTGGCACATATGAAGGGCAGTGGGCAATACACAGAGAACAGACCAGTTTCCTTAGCGGAGCAGCCGCCAACATCATAGCATGAGACGTGGGCATAGATTAACATACCAAGAGGTTCATGAGACAGCCAAGGTGACAAGTTTTTGCACCCTCCGGGGCAAGGTGTCCTCGGTAATAGTCTAGGCTGCCGAGTAGGCACCGGCTTCATTTACAATGTGGGGAACCCGTGGGCACAGCAGAAGGAAGACGGGATCCAGCTGACCCCAGGTGAGATGCCGTCAACAAGCTAAAAAGTTAATATGTCCAAGATGAAAGCAAACGGGCCAAAAAAGTAAAGTATACCAGTCTGACCTAAGTAAAAATAACCTGACATCACACGGGCACAAAGTGATAAGACAGCATGTTGACCCCATTTGAGAAGGTTGTAGCCTCCTGGACTACGTTGTACAGAGAGCACATGTCGATGCAGCGACAGAGGAGCAATTACTTGGGGGTGCCTGCCTTCTTGGGCGTGGTAGGCCTCTTGCTTTGCCAGAGGTGGCCCTGGATGGTAAAGGCATCAACGCTCATGGACATGGTCTTGCTGGGAATCTGGGTAAATCGTTTCCGGTCCGAGCTGTACTTGTAAATATCCTCGATCATGGAAAGGTTGATTGATCGAGGACCGTAGCCTGCAAGCCGGGTCAGCTCTTCGGTCTCGGGCAAAAATGTGTAAACTGCTCGGAACTGGCAACTACTGTCGCGGAACAGGATCAGAAAGTGGTTGGATTGGCTCTTCTCAATGTCCTGCGGGGGTAGAAAAGAACGAGTTCATCTTAGTATTTAATGGAAAATCCTACCGGATTTAAAAATCCCCAAGCCTTGTAGAGCTAGAAAGGGTTATCGGCCCTTTGGAAACCAAAAGCTTCGCTTAAACGCTTAAATCCTTCTCCATACCATGTGGAGAAAGAAAATGGAACGCTGCTGAAGGTAAAATTCCAACGCTTCGTGAGACTTTACTCCGGCCCTTTATTTATGCTATGCGCATATCCATTATGCATGAACATGCAACAACAACAAAAAAAAAAAACATGCAACAGTAATGACTAACCTCTAGAACTTTGTTCTTCTGGGGTTCGTTGACTTTGCCCGCAAGGCAGCAGTGAGACAAAGCATTGTGTATGATAAACTTGTTTGATTTGGCGCTTGGCTCTTTATACAGACGAGGACCTGTGTGGGCAGAGGTACGGCTGTTAGACACAGAATGCACAGGAGGAAGAGTCGGTAGACCGCGTCGGTCCCTTGTCGAGAGGCGGTCGGCGCGGTCAGGCCTTCTGACTTATCATGGCAGTTACAGGTTAATACATCAGCCAGTGAAGTGAAGTCGCCGTATTACCTGTGTACTCTGGGATGGAAGCTGGGGATGAGGCGGTGGAGCCGGTGTCCCAATCTTTGTCACCATTCTGAGTAAACAGACCACGACTTGGTGACATCAGACCAGAGGGAGAGACCGCTCTGAAATAATAAGACATCGCAGGTTAGTGAGGACACAGAAATAAGAACGGTGACAAGAAGCGACAATGTCTATTTGCATTTCATTTGTCCCCCCACAACCACAGCATTTATCAGTATTTTAATATAGTTTATAAACTACCAGTCTACCCAAACGCTTAACGTTCGTATCCAAAGTGTTTTCTCACTAGCACACTGATAAAATATTACATTTTAGCAAACACCATTTCACCACTGTTTAAAATTCACGTCAAGTCATCCGTTTAATCACTCATATCCCAAGCGTTATCTCGCCGATTTATTGGATAATCATATCGGGGTTCCCCCGACTGCAAGAAGTCACAGCATTCATTTTAATAACATTTCCAATATCAATCACTGAAACGTTCTGGATTAGAATATACTTTTGCGATTGTGGCGGCAGCGCAATGTGATTTGCGTAGAGGTTTTAAACACATGTCCACAAGACAGGGGATACCTATAAAAAAAAACAAAAAAAAAAAAAAAACCCAAAAAAACGGAACCTTTACTGCCTACAGAGACTCCGAATCAACTTGTGATATTGAGAGGCACCATCTTTCTATACATCCATGGCAGGTGTCAAATGTTACAATAAAAGGACTACTTGTAAGCTTGCGAGCCGGGCTCTCTCCACCTAATGTATCGGTTTGTCTTAGTCTGTCGATTCTCGTCTCGTCGGACCCCTTGAATATATGTATTGTATTAAGTGCTGCGTACATTGTTGGCGCTATATGAATAAAAGATAATAATAATAATAATAATACTTCATTGTCGTGCCCTGTAAATTACCTTGGAGACTTTGGGGACTTCCTCATCGTTCCACTGCCATTGTCATTCCCCACAGTGGAGAGCGACATCGTAGACTGCGAGTAAACTTTACTTAGCTTGGAACCTGAAACCAGCATAGAGAATATTACTTACACAATTTCTGAGCGAGGTATCACCCCCCACAAATAAAACCCCAAAAACCCCATGATAAACCAGCCTTCCTGACATGTCCCAAAGTTTAGTGCAACCAACACAAATATAACGCAATCAATACATTTGGGTAAACCTGGCTGCCATTTTGTTTTCCTGACTGGAGGCAGGCGAGGTGGAGAATGGCTCAGCCAAAGTGCCAAAAACTGATTTTGCGTTGGATGATCTAAAAGATTTACGTTGCAAGCACCGCACCCTGCCCTGGAAGCAAATTCTGTAGGTTAAATGTCAGCATGGTGATGAGCTACGCTACTGGCTGCCACCGGCTACACATATGAAACAAAGGAAATATTCAAGGATGTCTATGTGAGGCAAAGATTTACATGTTTATGTTATCTAACCAATGAGAATTCACCGGTTACCTTTTTACAACCATCTGCAGGTGGGGATTAAGTGAATATATGCTTTGCATGGCCAGTGACCCTATGTGGAACTTATTCTGGCCTGTATATAATGGCGTGCAATAACCAGTTTAAATACATTCTATTCATTAAATTAATTTTATTTATTAAATTTATTTATCCGAGATGGGGCTAATGCATGATAAAAAAGGGACATCAGACAAATTCTGCAAGGCCATCGTCTCCATTTTTTTTTTTTTAGCCTCTCCCACTGTTTTGTAAAACTCTCAAAAAAAAAAAAAAAAAAAAAAAAAAAAAAAAAAGGATAACTCATATGCAACAATATCAAAATTTCACTCTAATATAAAGACACCCTTTCTAGGGCATTTTCGAGGTTTCCACGCAGACCGCTTCCCACGGGATGGAACGCACAAGAGAATGCTGCGGCATCCCTCCTATCATCATTCCACATTCTTACCCAGCAAGCCCCTCACAGGGCTCCGGGAGATGACAGAATCGTCATGGAACACAGTCTTGGGGCGTTGTTTCTTTACTGCGCGGACCGTCATGGGTTTCTGCCGCAGGACTTTGTCCAGATCTTCCATGATCTTCAGCTGGTGCCTGCGCTGGTACTCCATTCTTGTGAAGTCCCCTCTGCGTGACACAACCTCCTCTTCCTTGCGTGATTGTTCCTCTGGCTGTCGGCTAAAGAAAGTATAAAACGTTACAATGTCCATGTTGGGCCATCCTTATGTGCTATTCTAGGTGTGATCTATCATAGAACAAGCTGTGCTGGTCAATGACGATTTCTAATAACACCTACGTGGCTACTGGTTCCTTTGCTTCTTTCTTCTCCTTCTCTTCCTCCTGCCACTGTTTCCTCTTCTTCGCTTCCTCCACCCTCTTCTGTTGCTTCTCTAATAAGGCTGCACGCCTCTGAGCCATTTCTCCCTCTGTCCGCTCATTAGCCTAGAGAATATATCAAATAAAAAAACAAACTATTAAAGAAGTAGAACGGGACTATACCCAAAACCCATCCTTATCCAGCATGAACATCAACTCTCCAGAAAGCTCAGTGACCTTAAAGCGTCAGGGCTAACAATTCATCGAGGCATTCGTCTGTAGGGATCTCAGACATCTGTCAGGCATCATAAGAAGCAGGATGATGTTTGGAGTTAACAGAAACAACTAATCTCCCCAAACACATACGCAGTAAGATTATGGAGAGAATATATTCTAATATTATTTATCACACATTTTCTACAAATCCCCATCTCATTAACCCCTTTGTCCCTGCATATTAAAAGGGTCACTTCTGAAATATCAGAAAGAAAAAAAAAAATATCCCCCCCCCCCCTTTTCATCTATAAAACATATTGTACAGTTATATAAGCTTTAGCAAAAAAAATTAAAAAAATAAAAATAAGATAGATCTGCTTTAGGTAATGAATAGATCCCTAAGGATTTCTTGATTACGATGGTTCTAGTTCCAAAAAGGAGTGATCAAAAATTGTGGAATAATCACCTTCAGGCTTCTGTCTTCCGGTTTTAAGTATGTCAAACTTGTACTTGCTGAACTTAATTCACAGATAGATGCAAAAAATAAAAATGTATTAACTAGCTCAAAGTCACGTCGTGGTACAAAACCAGGTTTCCTCACTTTAACGAAAGTCAAGGTCCCCCATATTAATGTAAGCACTCAGAGGTCAAGAACCAAATTATCAATACATGAACATAAGAAAACGTCAATGCTTCGCCATTGGTTTATTACCTTGAAAAAGAATCCGACTCCTTTCTGTGAATTGTCCTCTCCGGGGGTTCCCTCCAAAGAATCGATTCCCTCCATTTCAGAATCGTCGGTGACTCTCAGTTCAGACAGCGGGATTTCAATTAGACTGCTCCTCTTCTCCTCCGCCTCTTCCTCGGCCGTATTCCCCAAGCCGGTGCTTTGCGGGACAACAGAGGCTACAGGACGGACATTCCCATAGCCCTCGTAAATCGGTATCGTGTTTGTATCTTCCGTTTCTTTTTTCTCTCTTTCTGAGAAATATATGGAAGACCGTGTCTGCATCGGCACTTTGCTTGGGGAGAATTTGCGCAGGTGAGGTATGGTATCCACGTTTTGCGGAGGAGTGAGTACTCGATTGAGAGGGGGAATCTTGAGCTCAACTGGTCTATTCTGCTTGGGACTCTTAGGGGTAAAAGGTAGTATCTGATGAGATCTTCTAGCATTGGGCTGAGGAGACTTTGGAGCCAGGCGCGATGGCGATTGAGAAGGAGATGCAGGAGATGAGGAGCGAGGAGCTTGTATTTCCCTCGTGAGTCTTGTGGGAGGGGAGGATTTTGGCCGATGTGCTGGCGGTGATGGCTTCGGAGCCGGTATGACCCAAGCTTTACTTTCCTTTATCATGAGCTTTTCCTGCTGCTCGGACAATCTTTTCATGTCCGACTGGAGAGACGACAGAGCTGTGTTTAGCTTGGCTACAGCGCGGTTGTAGTCGCCCAGATTATTATCCAGTCCAGCTTTTGCCACCTCTGGAGAAAAGCTAACCTGCTTGTCTCCTCTCGATTTTAACCCTTCTTGCATCTTCTCATCATTTTTATCCTCTTCCCCACTCGGCTTCTGTCTCTCAAGTTCTTCGATTTCTTTTGGAAGGCCATCATCTGGAGACATTTTGTCATCCCCCTCCATACCTTCGTCAGCTTCCTCTAATCCATCCTTCCTTTTTAGTTGGAGGAAGGCAGTCTTTCCAAGTTGTTGACGGTGCTTAGCAAAAATGGCTTCTATTCGCTTCTTCTGGGCCTCAATGGCTCTCCTTTTCTCTTCAAGCCGAGCACCCAGCTGGCTCATCTCAGAATTCAAGGCCGGACTCTTCACTGGAGATTCCTCAGCCTTTTGGGCCCATGTTGTGGTGGAAGGGCTGACAGAAAGCGAAGACGGAGAACCTTCTGACGTAACTTTGGCATCCAGCTTTTTCTTACGCTCTGCGAAACTGGTCATTTTAGTACCTGAACCAGCACAAGAATCTGCTTGAGAGCTGAGTGAGCTTCGACTAGACTCTTGAGCTAACCTGGTTTCCTCTGCATCAGAATCCAAGCTGTTGTCCCTCAGCACAGAGTCATCATCTCTTGAAAGCCTTCTTGAGCTATCGTGCGTCCTGTAGACACCAACATTTGGGTTCACTACCTCCTCATCCACCTTCAACGGTTTAGGCTCCTCGGGAGAATGAAGGTAAAATCCATCTGGAGCACCCTCTGGAAGAAGCCTAGTTTCTGAGCTGTGGATGATTTGTAGTGCTTCTTCAATGGTGGGAAGGTCCGCCTGCACTCCAGAGCCGCTCCCAGATTTCTCCTGAGCTTGAAGGTCAGGGCTGCCCTTTCCAGTGAGTGGAACCTTCTTGAACGTACGCGGCTGAATTGGACTTTCTGCTGGATCTTCAGGAGCGGTATAGGTAGCTCGAGTAACGCTTTTAGGGGACGATGGAGCATAGGCAGGTTGAGTAAGGCTGTCTGAACTCACAGAACGCAGAATATTTACCGGGTTCCCCATCACGATATCTACATCACTGTCCAAACCAAAGGGGATGCTGAAAGAGACAGCTTGGGACAACGGGTGACTGTAGAGAAATTAAAAAGAAAAAAAAAAAAAACAAGTTTACCAATTACACAAGATTACAGCGCAATGCTATTTTAAAGTGAAATTACATTCCTAGTTGGTAACAAAATGTTAATTGTGGTCTAAACAGGGACGTCTGAATGATAAAGACACAAGAGTACTCCTCTTTTTAAACCATATCCTTACTGCAAACTTAATGGGAAGGAATAATCCCAAAGGAGCAAATTTAGCAAAGATGAACTTTCATTGGCTAACGGAATTGCAATACATTGCAAACTATAAGACTACTCGAGTGTCTTCTTCAGGCATATTAGTCATTATTATTATTGGTATACTATGCCTGACCAAAGTAGATTGTTTTTTGGGTTTTTATTCCCACAGCTATTATGGTATTCGATTTATGCAAGAGAAGGGAATTAAGGTGGCCTTTTCTATGTCTTACACATAAGGTGGGTTTTACACATGCATTGCTTATTTTAATTTATAAAAACGCCAATACATGTGTACAGGACTGTAAAACATAGGAATTAGGAACATTACAATTGTCAATTTTAAAAGTATTGATGATATTAGAGTAAAGAAAAAAGTCCTATCCCGAACCTTTATCAAACACAGGACGCTGAAGACATCAATGTGTCTGAAACACCAGGAAGAATTGAGTAATTGTTCATAATTTTGTATGTATAAAGACGCCACTTATGTTCATGTAATCCATTAGTTACCCGACCATAAAAGATTTTTACCTCAACGGGTTTTTCACCCAAGTCTTTCCAAATCCTTCCATGTGGGACATTGAGGAGGAGTGAGGCAGAGACCCTGGAAGATAGCGTGGACGTATTTGAACTCTTCTCCCAATAAGCCATTATGTCACATAGCGGTATGACATCACAAAAATAAAATAAAAAAATAGCTCCCATACAATGGGTCATCAGGGCTAATACCCCCACACAGTAACATATGGGCTTACCTGTGGTTCCAGGTCTGAAATTAAAAACCGGAGAGCCACTGGGAAAACATAAAAGGGAAAGTTTAAAACAGAGCAAAAATGAAGCAGTGTGAAAATTAGGGAAAACAAAAATGTGGGTCTAGGGGAGAATTGCAAGAGAGAGAGAGAGCAGGGACGGGATCTGTATCATGTGAAGGATTAGAACTCTTCTACAAGATGAGTTGATACAAGAAAAACAGGAAAAGTAGTAGTCGCATAAGCTTTTGGGACTTCAGGGAGCTCTTCAGAATCATTTCCATTTGAAAAGCCGATTCCCGTGCTGGTGGCGTGTTTGTTGAGGAACACAAAATAATGACGCCTCACATAACGCGCCTAAACTTCTCCACCCTTACTGTTAGCATTCTGCTTATATTCCTCATATAGCCGAGAGGTATGTATTGACTTTTAGCCGTAACGGAAAGGCTTGGGTTCAGGATATTTGGATAGATGGTGAATGGGGCTTTTGTAAACCAGCTCTTCAACGCTAGCGATACTATGAATACATACCCCCCGCTGTTTGCACTTGTAGGAGTGGTAGTTTCACTGCTCGTGTTCAAGTCTGAAAGAGGAAGACATTAGGATATTAGACCTTGGCTATAAGCATGATAAAGTCTACACAAGCCCACACAGACCTCGTCCTTTGATCTGTCCCTCAACACACAACAGGTGGAGGGCAAAGTGGTAGCACAATCAGCAGGGCTGGAAAGTTTAAAGACCCAATATGAAGGGATGACCCCAAAAGGGGGGGGGTTCAGAATAAACCATCCTATAGCCACTCTAAGCATACCTTTAGGCTGGACGAAGTCCGGTTTAGTCACCTCAAAGCACAGGTACAGTTCAGCTAAGAGAGTGAGGAGATTCACCTATTCGGGCAAAAGACAAATCAAAATAGTGAATTAGAGAAGGGAGGGGAGGTTACGGAGAAAGACAGGAATGAGATTAAGAGGGAAGAGTGGAATGGTCAAGACAGGATGGGAACAAGGAAAGAGAAGGCATTTACATAACGGATTCAAGAGGTGGCTCGGGGGTAAGGAGGCAGTATGAACTATTACCCTCAGTGCCGTGGGCACATACAGTAGATCTTCCAGCGAGAGAGGGCAGAGAGGAGGCAGATGCTGAGTGTAGAACTCTCTGAGGATCTGGAGGTTATAAAGACTATCGGCCACTGACATGGTGTCCTTCAGACAGACATCTGAGGAAAAGAAAGACAGTGATAAGGAGTAGATCTTGGAATCTATGATCTACTGAAGACATCCACCTATGGAAGAATCAACGTTCTGCTGCAGAAGTCAATATAAAGGCCACCTTTAAGGAACCCTTCCGAGACCATGCAGATCCTCCCCTAACCTATGAAAGCCACCGGCAATTCCCTTCACAATCCTCTACGGACGGTCATTTCCAAAGTTGCCAATCGGCCTGAATATTCCATAAATGCAGCGTTGTTTGCACAAACTACCCTTTATATTTGAAACCACTGAAGTTCCCCAGCCTTCCTTGTGCCCTCCAAAGTGTTTCCATGTGAAATGCATATCACCCTGTCCAGACTAGCATGTAACCCTGGCACTGATGGCCAACAGATGTTACGAAAAAAAATGGCCATAAATATCCCTTTAATTAGAGGCTCTCCTCTACTCCGTGTACAGAATAAAAATATATTTATTAACATGGTTAAGGTGTTGCTTTCATTTTACCAATACAGAATTTCCCTCTTTCCCAAATTACAGGAACAATTCAAACAATAGTACAGATTGTAACGCAGATGTCTGCAGATTCAGCCAAAGTGCAAAATTAGTGCTTTTTGGATACCTAGTATTTTTGGAACTTAAATATGTGTGAACTTGATATAATGTTAAAATTGCTTCAAGTAACAATTCATTTTTTAAACTCTGGTTTTCAATGTTTCACTAAGTACTCACCTTGCAGTCGGAGCTCTGCGGGGCAGTAATAGTGGATGATGGCCGCTAGCGCGCTCCCATTAGACAGGTCCCTCAGGGAGGAGACATTTGGGAAGCAAGGAGTCTGTCTCGAGAGCGCCTTATCCTTCCGATAACGAATCTGCCAGAAAAACGAGGGCGAAATTTCTATAATTTAATACATGCACAAGTCTGACTGACACACTCAACATCTACACAAGGATCACACGAGGGAGGCTTTTGGTACTTTGGGCGCCCAAGTATAATCTTCCTTATCCAGAGGCTTTTCTGTATTATAGCGTTGCCAAAATAGGGTCACCACCCAAAAACTCTATGGCTCACCCAGTGATTATTAATAATATTAATAATAATAAATGTGCCCCCCTCCCCCAACATACTGCTTTACAAACCCTTTAATTATAGAGGAGTTAACAACCCCCCAGCATCACATCCAGGGTGTAGTTGTGAAATCTAGATTTATTACCCCGATGCTTATTATCGTTGCACTGGGACCGTCATATGTTAATCCTTACACAAAATGCAAGACATTGTCTGGACTTGACATGCAGCCACTACAAAAAGGTGTGAACGCACAAACAAAACGCTACGCGTACGCATTCAGCAAGCTGCAAAGTAATAGAAATAAAAAAGTAAAAGTGAATGGCGTTTCCAAGTTAATAGATAGATTAATGGAACATTCAGAGAAAAATGGATGCGTTCAACAAATCTGTTTTTCTTCCAATTATATTTATAATGCCGTATCGATTAAAAGCGAGTCTGCGTGTTGTAAGGCGTACCAAAGCTATAAGCCGGGCAGCCCTTAGGTACAAAAGGTATGAATAGAGGGCCCGAATCAGACCGTGGGGCAAAGTCGTTAGAAAAATTAAATTTGCCTTTATTTTAGGGGTGCAACAAAACGGACATCTGCTAAAGCAGGTCAAGAAACGTTGCGATGAGAGCGTCTGATAATGACACTACAGCAAACAAAGGCAAACGCAACATTGACATCCAATATCAAACATACAGGTCCTGTTTTTAATTTAAAAAAAAAAGGAGCCGGTCGATGGAAATTTCCATGATGTCCTAAGAGTGGGGTCAACTCCATTTAGTACATTTAAACCAACCAGCCCTCACTGACGCATCTTGTGGAAGAGTTCTAATGATACAGATTCCCTGTTCTCCCCTAGCAGACACCAAGGGTATATGATGTCACTGCCGGAGCAGAGAAAACAAAGGACAAAAGACAGATGCTATCAGAGGCAATGACCTCATGCTCCCTTCCCTAAAGTCCATCTTCACAACCCATCGATTTGATGGAAGCCAATTGTGTAAAGGGAAAGATGTACGCTTATTGGGTCCGGAATGCCCCGCACCAGCAGAACATGTTCACCAGTTCCACATTGAGCAACCCACTGCCGGCTTCATTTTCACCCTGGAGCAAGGCATTGAGGAGCAGCATGGATCATTATACCTCTCTTTGGGTTTTTTGGTTTTTTTACTATATGAAGAGCTGGTGGTAGAGTTGCTGTCCTCATTTCTTTATGAAGGGTAAACACTGGCAAGGAATGGCCGAGGTGGACCTGTATAATGCATAACTAATCGGGTGATGAGACCAAAAGGAATCTCAACGCAGCAGAAGCTCACCGGCGTTGGTTCTTCATAATGTATGGTGAAGTTAAGGACCTGAAACACAACCCTCCCTTTTTACTGGGATTACACAGCCCAACTTTGCTTTAGGTTAAATTATCACTTGGCTATCCATCGCATTGATTGGTGATTGGAGTGTTCATGACATATAAAGGGTGGACTTCCAATCTTTATAATTCATGTCCATCAAGCATTAAAGATGGAACATATAAACACGCAGAGCAAGGCACACAACAAGACGGGCTGGGTAGTGTGACTGGTGAAAAATCCAAGTAGATCTAAGTATTGCGTAATCTTATTACACGCAGTGGCTGCAAGGACCAAACCCGTCACAAGGTGTCCTCGTTGTACAGCCGGTACATGGGGGGGGGGGGGGATAAAGAAGACCAATGACTAAGAAAGGGTGACCTAACATGTCACTCCATACAACGAGAGGTTAAAATATAAAGAAACCTGTATTCAGGGACCCAATAAGAGGCGGTCATGGTGTCCAGGAAGCCGACGGAAACATGGATGTCACAATCTAGTTGGCGATTTCACTGCTTAAGTATTATTTTTAGACCGTTCATATTAAATTATGACCTAGGTCAGTGCTGTCCAATTATTTTATTTTTATTTTATTTTTTATTTTATTTTTTACGTCAGAAGCTTTGGCTGGTGGTCAAAACATGTGAAATATAATTTTTCCTTTTTTGATAAAGGCAGGGGGCTCCAAAAAGCTCTTCTGTAAGTACAATAATTTGGACAACAATAATCAAGACTATATAAAAAGGAAGAAATACAGGTTTGAGGAAAAAAAAAATGAACATTCTAAAAGTATTTTTTTATTAAAAATAAAGGATATAAAGATTTTTTTTGGAAATGCAGGCGTGCACAATACGTTACCACGGGAGGCTTATTCCCAGACTCCTTTAAACAAAAAGCGATGGCATGCTAAATGCAACGGAAAAGAGCAACGGAGATAGTCAGGGGGGCTTCGGTTAGGGGGAAGGGGATGATAGAATGAAAGACAGAGATGCAGAAAGGAAGGGGTTAAAGCAGTAGCATCTTTTTCTCAAGTACGTATTGGTGGCAGCGGTGGGATCGCGAGACAAAAACGCATCGTCAGGTGGCAAAAAAAAAAAATTGGTATAGATTAAAGATCAAAAGGCGATATTTGGAAAAGGTTGAAATTTGGTCAATGAGACAGAAATTGATGTAACATCAAAAAGAAAATAAGACATATCGCTGCACGTAAAAAAAAAAAAAATATTAAGCACGGCTTTTAATGCAACCATGTAATATGATGAAGGTATGACAAAAATACTATTCATTTTTTAACAAAGGAAATTGGCGGGAAACGAATGAACCCTTCCTCAGGGTTCCTTCTCAAAATGTGCTAGTGTGGTGGAGGCTAAAGAGGCTACAAACTTTAAAAGTCATGTTTTGTCTTTTACAGTAATAAATGTTATTTTCAAGCATTCTGTTTCTATAAAAAAAAAATAAAAAAAAAATCAGTGGTTCTGCCAACAGCTTCCCACTATGTGCTCACTAAAAATTAAAAACAATAAACACTTCAGGGGTGTTAACAGCAAGAGGTCGTTCAATAAAAATGTTGCCATAGCAACTAAAAAAAGATTTTTAGGGCCTGTGTTTAAAAATGAAACCAAACGCAATTTATATACCCTCCAAAAATCTAAAAACATTTTTTTACTAAATTAAAAAAATGAATAACTGCTTTAATGCCCTCCAGTCATCCTCTGAGAAAAATGTTTTCAGAGGGTGGGGGGAATGAAGACATTATGAAATAAGGAGGATTTCAGTCACAGACATGCAGCAATTGAGATACTAAAGGAGGAAAGGAGATGGAATCTCAAAACGCATCGCCTCTTAGCCCACGAGATAATCACAAAAAACTAATCAATCAACCCAAGACCCCAACATATGAAAAGCGGCCATGCCAACACTTGTTAAACATGGGTCCTTTCGAACACGAAAGGGCCATTTTAATCCACGGGCGACCATAAATGTGAATTCTCAATGAACCAAGAGCTGAGGCAGGTCACTAGTAGGGTTGCAAAGGATTCTGGGATATACAGAAGGAAAACATTTTCATATACAGAGATAAACGCAAACACAAAAAAATATATAAAAAAAATTGTAATAAAAAGTTACAAAAACCATGAGAAACAAAAAACAAGAGTAAGAAAATATATATGACAAAGATTACTAGTTACTTATTAAGTAAATTTAAATACATAAAAAAAACGGCACATAACATTGTCCTATCCCACAATCCTTTACAACAGAAATTTGCATGCAAATCCTATGACATTCGGTTTATGTACGCAGGCAGTAGCTCCAGTGATGCGACAAGAGGGGTAACTGCCTGGCACACAAAGAAACGGGGTCATGGAAGAGGGGAAACGAGAAAAAGCCACTTACAGGAACGAGCTTCCAGTACCAGCGGGAAGGGCACTGGGGAGGAAGAAAAATAAGGAAAAGGGAGGAAAGATGTGTGGAGTGAAGTAAGGAGAGCAAGAGAACATTAAAAAGGAGAGAGCGAGAAAGAATGTGATAGAAAAAAATGAGAGAATGGAGAGAGTGAGAAAAAAGAAAAAAGGTCAAAAGATAGAAAAATGTGTGGAAGAGAAGAGAGAGAGAGAAAGAGAATGAAGGGGCAGAGAGGGAGAAGAAAGGGACATAGAAATAGGTAGATTGAATAAATATACAGCTGGTATTACAATAGTAATAATAATAATAATAATAATAATAATAATATTTCTTAACATGGGACAGACTTAATTAGAAGGTGGACACACATTCGGAACATAAGAATTGCAGACGGACACAGGTACTTTGTTAAGGGCCCCCAGAACCCGAATCCACCAGGTGGTGGGCCAGCACTGAACGGGGAAGTGACATGATGTAATCTGCTGGGGTACAATTCGCCCCCTAACTTCTGGACACAACTAGATGGTACATGTTTAATGTGACCTAGATTTCCTATAAAGCCTATTAAAATTTTAATTTGAAAAAGTCTGTGAAGTGTTTCCAGACAGACAGGAGCTGCAGAAGCCAAGCAGGAACGAGAAGACATTACAAAGATCCCCATGGATACGTTACAACATATATTTTACATAGAGACCAGAAATAAAAGACACATAAATGATGTGGGCCTAGGGGGCGACAGAGCATAGTATCTCACTAACCCCAATCAGGAGTCTGAGTTACCCCAAAACTGAACAAGGACACAGTCTGCATACTGTTTGGCCAATTGGAGCGGACTGTGTAATAAGATGGCAACATGTTGGACTGCAAAGGGTGGTACAAGAGAAGATGGAGACGGGTACCTCTGCAATTTAGGGAACGCTCATCAGACTGGTAATACACAATGGTCCACATACAGGTATATCAAGATGTTCTATGGCTGCTGAAGTAGAAAAACATATCAATTTACACTTACCCCAGCTTGATTCTGCCCCTCTGGGGCAGGCAGCTGCTTTCTCCCATGTTCTCTCTCAGCCTCTTCCAGAAGCTGCTGATTTACCTAGGAGCAGCAATATAGAATGAAAAAAAAAAAACCATCAGTGAGCAACAAAAATGAAGACATTAAAAAGGAGGTCTTCTAAAGGAGAAGGACGGGGAGAAACTAATTCAGAATGAGGTCTTCTAAAGGAGGATGAGGAGAAAACAATTCAGAATGAGGTCTTCTAAAGGAGAAGGATGGGGAGAAAACAATGCAGAATGAGGTCTTCTAAAGGAGAAGGAGAGACTTTAAAGAAGTAGTCATGAGAAAGTCTACCTTATCAACCCAAGCAAGAAGTTGTGTCTCCACGCCCCCAATTCCAGGTTCCGCCCCTGGTAGGAGGGGCTGAACACAATGAATGGAGTAAATGGTCATGAGTGCATCAATAACAGCAAGGTGAGCGGCCTGTGAGAAGAAAAAAAAAAATAAAAAAAAAAATAAAAAAAAAAAAGATAATTATTAGAGGTTCTACAAGGTGGAAAGTACTTCTAACAGCTAGAAGAACCAGCTGGTCTAACCCATGCAGTTTGGCCAGAGGAGGTGATGAGTGAAGATGCGAGGAGCAGGTCATTGTTGGATCTTAGAGGGCGGATGGAGTATATTTGCTGATGAGCATACCTGGGAACTTCTCGGCTCCAGCTACTCGGAGCCTTCCCTTGCGGGACGCGACCAGGACCGCTGACGTCGGGGGGGGGGGGGGGGGGGGGGCACACCCAGATGTAAAGGAAAAAATGAGCGTGGAGCGGGCATGTGGAGGATTCGGGTCTTGACCCGAAGAACCGGAGGAGGAGTGCTCACCCGGCAATCTCCGGGCCAAACCCGGAGAGTTCCCAGGTATGCTGATGAGGGAGGATAGGTAGAGGGGAGCGGTGTTAGTGAGAGCTTTGTAGGATAGAGTGAGTATTTTGAATTAAATTCTGCTATGGATGGGGAGCCAGTGGAGGGACTCGCAGAGAGGTGCGGCAGATGCAGAGCGTCGGGTGAGAGATAGATTAGTCTGGCAGAGGCATTGAGGACAGACTGGAGGGGGGATAGTCGGGAAGTAGGTTGTTGCAGTAGTCTAGACGGGAGATTACGAGGGAGTGGATTCGTTGTTTTGTAGCCAGAGGAGCAGCGCAGTTTAGCGGAGCAGGCCTTGACAGAGCTAGGAGGAGGGCTTTAAGGGTTTGTAATGGATTGGGATTGGTGGTAGTTTTTTTTTTTGTTTTTTTTTTATAGGTGGGGTTTCTAGTTTAGGTATATATAGGCGGTCATTTTAGATCCAATTAATTTGAACCACTTACCTGTTTTTGTCCCACCCTCCCTCCCTGTTTTTAGGTTTTTTCTTTTTGCCTCGCTTGGTCACAGCGGCGGGGCTGGATTGGTTAGGTGGGGGGTAGAATGGGGATGTTTTGGTTGGTTATGGTTGTCTGATTGGTTCGTTTGGTAGGTTTCGAGCTGGTCTGTGGCTCAGAACCCGGGGTGGTAGGGGTATCTCGGTATGCCCCTACTGTTGGTTTGGGGTGTTAGTGTGCGCCTCACTGGTATGGTGAGGTTTATGTGTTATAATTTGGAGGTCATTGTCTATGTGTTGACATGTGGGGGATGTGTGACGGTTATATTGTGTGTTATTGGTTGTAGACAATGACTTATTGTTTTGGAATGTTGTATATATGTTTATATCATACATATATGTTAATATATTTATTTTGTTATGGTTTATAATTAAAGCTGTGGACAATTATTTTCCAACATATCTGTGTGGTCTCCGTTATTGGGTTCACGGTGGGGGGAGAATATTTTTGGTGTCCTTTCCAAGCCCTATCTCGATGATGCGCCTGTCACGCGGTGCTGGCAGTCAGGAATGGATGCATTTTGGAAATGTTGCGTAGTTGGTTGCGGCAGGATTAAGAGAGTGATTTGATGTGAGGGATAAAAGATTTGAAGGTTTGAGTCTAAGGTCACTCCAAGGTAGCAGACTCGTGGCATATTATATATATATATATATATATTAAATGTATAAAATTACAAAAAAAGGACCAAGAACAAAAGAGGGGCAACGGTGGGCATCATTAACTGTGAGTGCCAGGAGTAGGCAGCCCCCAACAAGTAAACCTACTAAGTTTATATTTTAGGGTCATGTCACAGACCAGCGCTACTCTTCCGTGGACACATCTGGCCGAGCGACCCAGAGCTCTGAAAATCTTAAAGGGGGGGGGGGGTGTCGGCAAACCCCGGATATCAGGATATCCGAGAAGGGACAGATTGTGGTTTGTTTTTGGAAAATGGATACTGGGCACTGACATTTCTATTCTGGAGGTATTTAGATGTATTTACTATTTAGGTGTACCCCTACTTAAAAGTGGTTAGTGGTTACATGACCACAATGTGCTCCACATGCCGGCAATTTTTTTTTTTTTTTTTATTTTTTTTTAAACTTAAATTTTTCTCCTACACTGAGCCTGGAGGCAAAAAGTGAAACCTGAGCCACCGAGAAGTATACGCTCGTTCTACACACGGCCGAGAGCCTTCTGTGGGTATGACCGGCTTGCTTTTATTTGTTAATAAACTTGGTTTTGTTCTTCCAAACCTTTTAAGAAATTTCAAATAATTCTGTGCGTTTTGAAAGACATTCTGTAGACCCTCTAGCATCTCCAGGGTTAATGCAGAGTTTAGCCTTATTCCAAAAAAAATTATAAATAAAAAAAATGCCAGAGGCCACGGCTTAAGAATTGAATCGTACCTTTCAAGGCTTCAAAGACCGAAATAGGCAACATTTAGCGTAATGAAATTTACATTCCAAAGACGCCACAACCTGTATTGTGTAACCGCTCAGCATTCCTCATGTGACAGTTGTGTTATTTTATGATACACGTCATGTGATGCCGACTGTAAGTCTTATCTCTCCAGCTCGCCATAAAAACTACCCGGAGCTCCCCGTCTTCGGAGAGAGAGAGGCTCCTCAAGGGGCGACCCGAGCCCCATATAGCATTAAATTTTAACTCAGAGAGATCCCAGGTATGAGATTAAGAGGACTGTAGGTTGTTACCCCTACTTTGGGTCACAGCCAGAATATAAAAAAGTCTGAGGACCACCCTATCAAAAGTAAAAAGAACGCGGACAGGTAGAAGAATTATCCCAGTCAGGTTGTCCTCTATCTCCTCTTCTATATTACTGGCCACTTGTATGTGCCATAAGCCGGGTATCCCGTACCAGGGACCTGTTATAAAGTAGAGGTTGCTTTGTACGCTCAGGTGACGTTTCCTGTTACAAGAGACGGGACAGAGCAAAAACAGCAGCAAAGCACAGGGACGCGGTCGGATGAGAGCGAGCAAATAAAAGCGACGGAGGTCACTGCCAGAATTAGAGCAGATCCGGTGTGCAAAGTGCAGAGGGATCTGCAGGAAGCCGTCTTTGTTTGACTATTCCCAGCAGAACTTACTCTGGGACATTTAGAGATGGGGGGGGGGATGTTTGGGATCAGTGGCGTAACACAAATCAATCGCCCTGTTTTGGATTTAAATGGAGGTGTTTTACGGGTGAGCCTTTGGGTTACTGGTACAGGACTTCTTTGGCGCATCTCACCATACCATATCTCAGACACACACGAACACGTAAAGTTGCTTTACACACACACACACACTATAACACCAAACGCTAACACATAAGTCAAAGGGCATCACTAGCACCAGCCCCGAGGGACACATACTTAGACACGGGGTTGCATTGGCCTGTTTTACATTCTCTTACCATACGGATGGGCTTTTCCCTCAGGTCGCTGGTCTTCACGGGCTCTCCCTGCTGCATTGGGGTTAACCCCTTCCGAGTCAGCAGAAGTAGTAGCGCGGCATTATCCCGAGGGGGTGCGGTGTCGTGGTGCAGCGCTTTGCGGTACGTCTTGCAGTACACATCTGCAGACAGCAGGAGGCTGATCACGGCTGGCTTCACGTGTTCCTGTTCATACTGGTCCGTGTAGCAGGGAGAGCACAGCTCCTCAGGCACATCTGGAAGAGATGGACAAAGACCGTGAGTTTGGCTGCCGGCTCACATTCTACGTTCTACACACCGGTACCTGGAACACCAACAACATCTCTATACCTGTCCATTTATACAGAATATCAGACAGCAATCCTGAGTTTTCAGGAAAGTCCTTATATGTTGCATGATACATTAATCTAGCCACCGTAAGATCTCAAACCATGCTTGGTCCTTGCATTACAATCAGGATAGTCTTATACCCATCTCATGTCTTGTTAACTTCTACCACTACTACTGGAAGGGCTTTCCGCTTATCCACCCTCCCCTCAGGAGATCGCTTCCAGTTTTAAAAGCCTCTGGCCAAAAAATCTTACAAGGTGGCGTCCTTTAGTATAAGGGAAACCATAAAATATGTCCGAACCAGGGAATGCTCTCCATACATTCACCTTTAGATACATTTTCGTAAGATTATGACAATTCCAGAGTCTTGCCCATCCACTGAAACAAGGGGCCCCGCAGATCAAAGCGGGCCCCAAACATCTGTTAAGGCCATTTATATGTTAAGGATACCCATGCATGGCGGTCGTAATGGATGTACCTACAGCGACATCGCTTTGGAACCGACATGTGTGTGCCACCAAAGGGTTAATACACCACGCGTGTGCCAGACACAGCTCATTACCCCCGATAATTCAATCCGATGCGATATTTCGTAATAACGTCGGCTCTGCCACAGACACATCCATATGTTTCATTCTGCCGGGGATCTCTTTATAAGCCCTACGCCGTGCAGCAATAAACAAAACAGAGCCCCGCGGCGTCCGGCTCCCGCGGCAGAGCTCCGGGGATATTTGTTTGGGGGGGGGGGGGGTTGATGTCTGGAAAGATACCAGAACGGTCTGTAACGCGTTACTTAGCAATAGGATGCCGGAATCAAAGGAATTAACAGACTGGCAACCGGGGCGACAGATGGTGGGTGGCTCTGAGCGCATGTTCAGGACCGTCGACACAAAAACGCTAAAAGAAACCGTTTTAATATAACAAATATAAAGCATCTCACATAAACCAAAAATATTTGCTTTAATAAAAAAAATGCAATTGGAGGTTGTTTAAATTGGTAAAATAATAGACTGTGATGATACATTTTCATTCACAGCCGGGGGTGGGTTAGCATCGGGCATTTGCCCTACTTGCTACGTGCAATTTCTGTGTCTCCAGTACACAGCGTGAAGCCAGTGCTGGGTGGTGTGTGCACCCACTTCGTACACCTGCCCCTCTTCTACAGCAGTAAAGCCAGCTTCCTCCTTCCTGGCGTGTGATAGGACCGGCCAGTGGTCACATGGTGCAGTCGGTAGAAGCTGCTGCCTGGCCCTCTGCTTTAAGGTAAAGTCTAGGGCTCGAGTTGCTACATCAGGTTCCCCCCGGCCGGGAAGCTGCAGCTGCAGGAACAGAGATACTCTGCGAGGGAGACCTGGTTTTATGGCAGCAGATGTGTACGCACGCGTGCGTGTTTGTGGAGGGATATCCCTCTGTGAACGCATGTGGTCGGGCCTAGTAAGCATGTTTATGCACTATAGATACAGAACTATGCGTCAGTGTATATCGATGTAACGATACAAGGGCGGCACGACTGAGAAAACTTGTGGCTTCTTGGTTATCCATAGGTTAAGAGGTTGTAGCCCTTTAAATACGATTCCTGGGGTATCCGCTAAGAGTCACAGGGGTCCTGCTGGCTTCAAAATGAAGCCATTGGATGTCCTCTTGCTTTTTAAGCACGGGGTGCCAACAGTGTCATAGGGGGGGGGGGGTGTCGGTGCAGCCAGAACCCCTGGAAGCATTTACATGTATTATGACATCATATTAGGGCAAGTATCAATTATGACAAATAAAAAAGAGGTCTTAAAATAAGCAGCTAGCTTACCCCTCCGTTTAATTATCAGATCACATCCAACCTGCTTAGCGTGCAGCTTTTAACACGTTTTATAATAGATGAACAGAATGATGAAACACGCCTGACAGACAGGTACAATTAGCGTTGGGAGGATCAATTTGCTCGGCATGAAGAGACTATTTTTGGAAGGGGAAATACACTTCCAGTGATCTAAGGTATATAGCCTGGCACCAAACCCTGGAACTTTTAATATCTGGCACGGGAATGGTTAAGCACCAGGAATTTATAATCCGAGCGGATTTATCCGACAGGGAGGGGGGAAAACCGTGGAAAGAGGATAATCCGAGTTGGTGATTTTTAACCTTCTGAATAGAGCATGGGAGAAGAGATCCGTGTCACATGAAACACGCACCCTCCCGGGGCACGAGGACAGAGAGCACCGAAACCACACTCACGCCAGAGCTTACCAACGGGGCACTGGCACCACCACATTCACTAAATATATCAACTGGCAACAGTTCCAAAATAGCAATGGGGCAAAAGAATAATATTAATTGAAGTGTCCAATGATCCCGTACAGGAAGCCAAGTCCCCCTCTTTCCTCCCCGAAATCCCTTTTGAATGTTTGCTGGGTATGCGTGTACCGCGGTGTTCGAATACTCCTGACTTAAGACAAGAAACGGTCACATATTGGAACGCTGTATCAGCGCAGGAAACGGCATAAGGGAAAGTCAGAAAAGGGAGGAGAAAGCTATTTTTTTTTTTTTCCTTTTTCCCCACTCTCCATCAAAGGCTCCTTATAGAGAGAGAGGAAAAAAAACAAAAAAAAAAAAAACGTTTCGACCTGTAGTTAATGGGGGGAAATAAATAGGTTCTGTCCCTTCCAATTTAATTAAAAAAAATGTAATAAAAAAATAAAATGATATATTATATACACACACGCACGCACAATTAAACATTTAGAGGATGAAATGGAATGACAGATCTACCGGGGTTTATTTGCTCGACATGCTAGATCCAGCTCTTCCAAACCGATAATGAACACATGCCAGTTTATGATTTAAAAGAAAGAAAGAAAAAAAACAAAAATGGCGTGTGTCATTTTACACACGCAGAACCGGAAAGTAAAACCTCGCCAAACCAGTTTGACACAACCTTTTTTTTTTTTTTTTTTTTTTTTGAAGGCCAAAGTCCGTGGAATTCCAGCCAGAGGGAGAATAAAGACGAAATGTGACCTAGAAAGCGCTTAAAGATTATCCTTTTAATCTTATTTTTTTCCCCACCAGCCTCAAAACAATTCCACTTGGACCTATACTTTCTTGTTCATCGCTGAGCGAAGGGGGGGGGTCATGTAGTTGGAGTAACGCTACATTATTTTCACAATTAACCAATTCTGTAATATTAAGCTAAATCAATCTAGAAATTTATATCCTGCTTATCAGGACTGCCGGAAGACCTGTTGGGCACTATGTGAGCGTAAAAGGAGAGAGATGAAGACTGCGGTCGGACCGTTGTCACCTGAATCACGTGTGACGGGAGAAAGCAGCCGTGTCACACGCTCTGGTGGAAAGCGTGGCAAGTATGTCTTTAGTGTGCATGTGAATACACGTTAAGCTTTAGCACAACTGGAAGATTATTCACTAGGAAAAAACAGGTGCTGCAGGCGGAAGACTAACAAAATAAACTGGAACCCCTCAAAATTGTCCAAAACCACCAAAAATGTACATACAGCAATATATATATTTAATACATTTTATTGGAAATTGTCCCAAAATAATTAGGATAAGTATCTAGTTCCGTAAAAAGAATTGTAAGCCATTTACGGTGAAATGGATGACCGTGGATTTTAGGGACTGAACCAATTACATTCTTTAGGATCGTCTTAGAACATTCAACCACAAACCGTATAATCCAAGCAAAAAATGGCGGACAATGGATGTCCCCGGAAAACAGAGGAATAACACAGATCCTGAACAACCGACAGGGAAAAAAAATAAATAAAGATTCTTTAGAGACATTTCGAGATGGCGATTTATCATAGCTTTGATGCCCTTTAAGATCAAGTTGGCATATCCAATGCAGACCTGATGATGTCATAAGGTTTAGCTGTTCCAGCCTATATTTTCATAAACAAGACACTTGCATCATCAAGAATCTACCTTTATGACACAGTAGGTTCATGAAGACCCAGATTCTAAAAGGAATTATGTTTTGTCTTAACCACCGACATAACAGAAGGATGAAAATGATGTGTCCCCCCCCCCAAGTGATTTGTTACATTTTTGGGCTATTAGATCTTTTACCAAAATCTTATATTAGAAAGAAGGTGAAGAAAACACACTTTAACACGCAATACACAGTGATCATGTGTGAAAAAGCAATCGCTTCATACTCGTAACCTAATGAGGCCACCTTTAGCAGAATTAATTACAATCAGGACACTTCCTGCACTTATTGATCCGTCTCTCACAGAGCCGCAGAGTCATTTAGGCAGAAACCTTTCACGAGGTGGGTTTTCAGGCATGAACTACTTACTTCAGGTTCTGCCACAACATCGCAATGGAGGTCAGGTCTGGATTCTGACCGGGTCATCCCAGAATTTTAAATACCTTGTTCTTCAGCCACCCCGATGCAGATTTACTCGTGTTTCAGGTGATGTCATTCTACGTAATGCAGATGATGGCGGGGCAGCCTGTCATTCTCCATGACGCCACCATGCTTGGCATGAGGATGAGAATGCTGTTCTAAAACTCTTGAGGAGCATTCAGGTCCTTTTTGTTAGAGGACATTCTGTTCTTCTTAAAGGGCAGTGGCTTCTGATTACTACTTTGCTATGAATCCTGTGTCTTTCTAACTGAGGAGTCATGAACATTGACCCGACCTGATCCCGGGATGTTGTTCCGGGATCCAACTTCAAGGAAGATTCGCTACTAGTTGCCATCCCAAAGGGTCTCCATGCAGTCAACATGGCCGTGGAGCCTCAGTAATTGCTTTTGAGGCATATGTTTTCTGGAGGTGATCCGGAATGTCTTTTCAACGTGATTTTGGAACTTTGCGTGCCAATGTCATGGATTGGATTTCAGGAGCCACTGTTGGGCCCGGCTGGCTCTAATAAAATATCTTTTTGATGGGATTAAATGGTCTTGGGGTTGGGGGCATGGATTGGTTACTCAGTAACTTTTTCATTTATAGATTTGAGTACCAAGCACATCAAAAATAAGAAAAAAAAGACCACCAAACGTTGGTTTCTTAAGTTGGATGGGCTAGCCTCTTCGTTACCCACACACTCTGCACGCCAGGACACCATGTGCCACGTGTACCCAGGCCAGTTAAAAGCCCAGCAAATGTGTGCGGCATCTGTCAGACTGGTCACCTATCCGGTTTTGGCTAAATTGTACAGCTGGAGCTGCCGCTACGTCAGATCTTTAAGTAATCTCGACCGGACTCACGTGCAAGTCGGACTCCAGATCATTGAGTCATCGGTGTACACGTTGGAAATCCTGGTCCTCATACGCCAAGCAAAAAAATAAAAGGCAGATTTTAAAAGGTTACCATTCCATGTGTCATTAAATTGTTCCCGATAATTACTTTTTGCTCATATATCAGGCATAATTCTCTCTTATTACAGTCATAGACAATGTCTGCATCTCAAACAGCCCAGAACAGGTCAGGTTGTAAGGACACTATTACCTAGGCATGCGTGAGATTAAAAGGACAAAGCAAACCATTAACATAGCTCTGTAATAATATCCTTAAATCCTGTCCTTTTACTGACCCCAAACAAGTGGATTTTGGAATCAGATCAACATCAGTGGTGCCTTTGTCCGCAGGGAAAAAGCCAAATTGTGGTTTAAAGGTCTCGTTTTGTGTACCCACCGAAAGTCAGGAGGGCAAGTAGAGGGGAACCGTGGCCGTCACAGCTAGTACTACATATATAGGATCAGATATAACAGGGGTGTCCAACCTGCGGCCCTCCAGCTGCTGCAGAACTACATCTCCCATAATCCTCAGCCAGCCCCTTAGCTGAAAGAATTATGGGAGATGTAGTCCTGCAGCAGCTGGAGGGTCGCAGGTTGGAGAAATATACGTTTCTTGGTTTAACAGAAGGTGAGAATGTTTTATGGAAGCAGAGAACTCTGGCAAAAGGCGGCAGAACGAGTATTTCCCTTAGTTTACCCCCCAGATGTATTACTTTCCCTCCACTGAATCCACCAACAACCTGCGAGTTGGCTACGGGGCATCCAGAACATAATGGGGAGGGGAAAAAAAAAAAAAATACACATGCACAGTTATTTGAATCTGTAAGCACCTTTACATAGGTTTATTTAGTTAAGAGAATACTGTCGGGGTTCGGGAAAAGATTGTTAAGATCAGCAGAATTTTTTTTTAGCTCAACATAGTTATAGAGATGACTTTAGACCAGGTAGGTGTCTTCCTAATGACGCCAAGACCATCCCTGGCATTCAGGCTCATACCTGCAAACAAACCCGATTGCTCGTAGCAATGTTGGAGCAATATCCATGGAAACAGAGTCACTGAACAGGTGACACAGTTTACATGTGATGGGTGCACAATACCCCTAAATTAGTAATGGGACCCTGCAGAGGCATATGAATAACCCATACAATGAAACCCAGCATTTATCCCACACACAATATTATTCCGTCTGGCGGCGGAAGAGTTAACAGGACTAATTAGAGCCGTTTGCACAGGAAAGCACTTCGTGTAAAAAGCGGCCGGTGATTCACAGCACCCCGACAATCAGCCACGCAGGCAAGAAAACGGCTCGGAGTGTCACCGCGACCTTGAGACACTTACACGGCTCTATATCTGGGACAGGAGTCAGCGATCATGTGTCTACACGTTAATGTTACAGAGGACTGAAAAAGCGTGTTAAAGCAGAGAAAGGAGGCAGCAGAGCGCAGAGGACGCGGAGGTCCGGGATTCCTAGAGTCGAGGGCAAATTCCAGAAGTCAGCAGGACAATGACCCGAGGCACGAAGCCACACGAGTCAAACAAGCAGAGCATCCCCTTTGATGGGGCAGTCAAAGTCCTGACTTGAATACACACCTTCAGTAACCCCACGTATTCAAAACACCATATAACAGACTCTACTACACTGAGAAATTAAACGAGACTGAAATAAAGTCGGGGTAACCAAGACAACTCTATCCTAGTCAAGGTCCTCTATAAAAGGTGGCAGCCTGGCTTGGAAAGGTCAACCATCACAGGTGGTTTGGGAAGATTAACTAAACTGTAAGAAGCAGGAACTATTATGGTTATATAGTGAGGGTGGCAGATAAGTGGAACAGGCTCCCAGCTGAAGTGGTAGGGCTAATACAGTGAGAATTAAAAAAAAATATGCATGGGATGATCACTGAAATCAAAAGACATGATCTTCTGTATGGACCACCTGTAGTCTACATAGAATGCCAAAAAAAAAAAAAAATCAAAAAAAAAAAAATCAGAATTCCTCATTTGATAATAGGTATTATTAAATACATGAGAGGTATTTTTAGAAGGGTTTTGTTTGTTTGTTTTTTTGGAGGGGGGTGGGTTTGATTGGCCTTCATCACCACCACTAATGTGTGGACATTGGTGGCACCGCTCTTCTACCCCACTTAATAAACCAAACTGTGTCTTGTCGTGGATGGGTGGATTCACAAGACACCCCCCCCACCAAAAAAAACAAAACAACAACAAAAAAAAAAACCATCAAGCTTCACTGCATGATCAGAAACAGCCCAACAAGAGACGGCGTTAAGGTCTACCTTATCCACCACAGCAACCAGGACAAACTTTGCAAGCCACCTTTGGCAAACAATGACTGGCGCTAAAAGCCATCTCGTGAGAGCGAGAGTTCGTAGTTATCTGGACGGAATTTTTTAGTTGACGGATGTTTACATGATATACATTTGTAAATCTCCAATGAAATCATGTGACACTATGACATCATATAACCAAGCTTTATTGATCTGTCTATAGCCTGCGGACAAGCTGGAAACAGAAGGGGACTATAAAAAAAATTAAAAGCCATACTTAAACATGCGCATGTATACATACTGTATATGAAACATACGATTATGTGACTAATAAGATTACTTTCCTCTCCCAAAAGCCTGGTGTCTACTTAAGTAGAAAAGAAATCCGATTTTGTTCTAGAACCGCAAGGAATGCAGCAAATCCTTAAATGTTACAATTCGTTTAGTTAAACTAAAAAGAACAGAAACATAATATTAACATAATATAAATGGAAATTGTAAGGCCCGTTAGATTTCCCCCAAATACTGCCCAGACACCGGCCCTGTTTGGTGGTCATTTTGAAGATCTCTGGTGATCTAAATGCTCCGTACCTACTCCGGGAGTGTAGGAAGCAACTCTGTTTCTTGTGTGCCCTCGGCTCACTACATCAGGAAGTATTACAGATGAAATGGAATACCGTACTAGGTGGAAATTAAGCGAAGTAACCAAAAGAACTGACCGGCCGATCATGTTTTCTGGGCGGCATCCTTATTCATTCTAGGACCTTCATTCTAGATTCTACTTTCGGACACATTTGGGTGAAAGGCTATTCCATGTATCAGCCACAACCTATGCAGTTAAAACTCCAAGGGCCATTTGCATGAAGTTCTCATTTTAGAAGGGTATAGTTAAAGACCGAATAATGAATTATTAACGCTGGAGACGAAGCCTTCTGGTGCTTGGCAGTTCATTCACGCACACCTTGTTTCCTATGCTGGAAACGAAAATCCTTTAGGAACGACGGTTACGCGTCAGCAGTCTTCGCAGTCCTGATTTTCAGGGTAACAAATCACTATCGTGTAAACCCATTACTTAAAATTTATATTGCAGAGTTGCTTCATCAGGTTAATTACAGTAATACAAAAGCTGACAGCCAAGTCGAACAACCCTGATGAAGATAAGGTTGCAAACGCTCCTCTCGGTTGATGTAGCAAGGCCTGCTCGGTGATGTCTCATAAGGGCTGGGCTCCATATACTTCAATAAAACAAGAACTGGGTTTATTGCAAGGTGGGTCCCAATCTCCCATAAGTGTCAAGAGCATATATTAGCTTCAGGCAACGCAATAACTATCAGAGATCAGTACCAACCATCATACGGATCCACCAAACAGCGATCCACCCTAGAACCTGCTCTCAGAAGCAGCCCATAAAGGTTGGAAGACACATTAGGTTCATAGACGTCAAGCTTTCCATTAATTCTTATCTATTAACGCATAATAGTGCCATTGTATTCTGAAGCGCTGTACAACAAAGCAAGCCGGACAGAACACATAATTTGGAGGACCCAAAAGGTTAAGAGGGCCCCGAGCTTACAAACTACAATTACAAAGATATAGATGAAGGCAAAGAAAGACTTGACCTTTTTGGTTGTTGGGGTAGCAACTTGTCGGGGCATTCTTTACCCCGAAAAAGTTATTTACTATGGTATGGACAATACTGGGAATTTGTTTTTATTATAAAAAAAAAGTGTTCCATTCAGAGTAAACTCTGTAAATAGGCAGTTTAAAGCGCACACCTCCTTTGCCCAAAAAGAACAGAGAGGTCTGGGTGTCTCCAAGGGCAGTCAGAGTAAGCCCCGGATCAGCCACTGTTAAGATGTTTAAGTATATAATTATCAGAACCCCACATTTTTAAAGTTCTTTTATCCCCCCTAAAAATAATCTGGTTTTCCCAGAATATAAGTGCCAGTAGACAGTCCTGCTCCACACTTTATTTTGGGCGTCTCACCTCTCTTCCAGGTACAACGGGAACACAGCTTAACCCCTTCGAATCTGTACCGACACTTCTTATCGTCTTGATGATTAGGATAACATGGAACATCATTCTTTTACAAAAGATGACACACCGACAGGTTCCACATACAATAAGAAGCCAATAGCACTGTCATACAGGACGTGATCACTGCGGTCCGACTCATGGCAGCGCTCACATGTTTTAGGGCTATTTATCTTGGCTACACAGGATTTTGGAAGGGATTTTTTTTTTTTTATAAATAGGATTATATATATATTAGGTTACATACTTTTTTCTCATTTTAGGACGGAAAAAAGTAAAAAGTAAAATTGAATGCCTTAGTAAAAAAAAAAAAAAAAAAGGGGAATATAAACCCCTGTTTACAATTAAAAGGAATTTAGCACTGCAAAATAAAAAATGTAAGGATGTTATGGGTGGCTACTAGAATAATAAAAAAATACCACGTTAGTCCACATGCTCATTTTGTTCTACTAAGAAGAAAACAGTTAATTTTGAGTTTGACCCTTAATGATCTAATGAGGAGCGCTGAAGTAAAACAGCAATCATAACACTAGTGACAAAGTACAAAAATATACTATACTATATTTATATACTATATTATAAATACACAACTTTGCCAGTAAACAAGACCTTGAGAAAGATAACTAAATAAACACATTGAATTTTTGTAGCATTTTTATGTTACTTGTGTGGTTCGAGGGAAGGGAGCAGGACTTTCAGGCAACTTTATAAGCTAAATTACGTAAATAAAATGTACAAACACCCCTATCCAGTTCTTAGAAAAGAGGGGCATCAGGATTCCGGTCCTAAACAGGGTACACATAGATATATACTCTTACACGCTATCCCCGCTGCCCAAATGTGAAGCCGCAACGATCCAATGTCCTACTCGTTCCACATTCTATCCTACGTCTCCGTTTACCCGTTCAATTTGACATTACGTCCTCCAAAAAAAAAAAAAAGTAACAAGACACTTTCTAGGACATTTAGCTGAATCGCAACATTTGTCACAAAGAAGCCTTGAGAAAGTTTGGCAATACGCTTTCTGTATGACTCAAAGCGCTCTCGCACCCCGTCATTTAAAGGCTTGGACGTTCTGCCAACATGTTTAATGGCATGCGCAAAATTATACAGCGAGAAATCCAAGGAGCTCCTGTGTAGAGCATTTTATAACCTTCTCGTATAAAATGATTTATAAACTAATCTATTACAATTACATATGCAGAAAAACGTGGGGTGTAATACGCACCTGTGTATAATACGCACCTGTGTATAATACGCACCTGTGTATAATACGCACCTGTGTATAATACGCAGGTATATCTTTACACTGAATTTTGTAGGGGGGAAAAAATAAAGTAGTGCACCCAACAGATTAAGTCACTGGCTGATGATCGGCAAGACTCATCAATGACCTAAAGAGTCTCTAATCAGACAGCAATATATTAAATATGTCAGAAATAAAATATAAAAATCTATAATCATGCGATCACTCGGAAATTTAGGCCACCGACATTGATCAGTGAACCAGATTAATAATCAGTGACCAGACAGTAATCAATAAAACGTAAAAATACAAAATAAATAAAAAAAACGGTTTTGCTTAAAAGTAGTAAAGATAACTTAACAGAGAGGAATAATCATGTAGATCAAATGCTAAGATGTCTACTCCCAATATATACACAAAGGGAGGTGTTAATACATCGGCTATATTTGTTATTTTAATCTGCAAATAGCATTAATTAGGTTTATTTCTTGTAAAAGCTATAGACGTTTTAAATACAAACCTGTGATTCTAAAAGTTGTAAATGTGACCTAGAGAAATAAAACCAATGACGGTATCTAAAGGAATCAGGCATCTGCTTCAAAAGGGTACAGTCTTTAATGGTAGCCTCATTAAGATAATTATTATCCTTCTACAAACTGACAACATCAGGGAACCGCAAGAAGTTGTCTAAATATTTGGGGTTTTGCGCCCACCCTTATCTGTTTGTATAAAACAAGTCAACACCAAGGGAACAGAGCCTTCCTGGGAGCTCCTTACTGTCTGTTCTCAGGGATCCAGAACAATGAAACGTTTCTGAACAGAGAAACCCCAAGGCGTTCATGTCATGGTATGTTTGAGTCTCGTTGATAGGCACTCGCATATCTAACGGTACTTCCTGAAGGGGCTCGGAGAACTTGCACTTGGAGGTTCACAAGGACATGTTAAGAATCTATTGTAATTGACCTACACGCTTCTTCCTATAACCACACACGTTCCTTGATAACCTACAATCCATACAGCTTCTACTTATAGTTGGATTTCCACATAGAAGCTTAGACAAGACGTTTCTCAAAGTCTGTGGATGAGGCGAGGGTCTTCTAAGATGATGATCCTCTAGACTGTAAACTCGTTTGAGCCGGGCCCACAATGAAAAGTTAGACTTGGAAGCATATTCTGGGCACCTCCCTTAAGATTACGGTAGTCACATCAGTCTCTTAAAACAGAGGACCGATGCTGGTGTACCCATATTTTCTGCATTTCTCGAGAAGGTATAGAAAAAGTATAGGGGACAATCTTCTCTGTAGCTTCTCTGAGAAGGTCCTTCGCGCCTCTTGTTTGGAACCATTCTTTGATTTCCAAAATGGTTGGATGTCAGAAAAAAATGAACTTTGGGAGGATGAACCTGTTTACTTTTCAGCATTACTATAAACAGGTTTCATAAAGCTTATCCTGTTCTTACCCAGCTGGTAAATCACTTAAAGCACTATTTTTACACGATAATGTTTGTTCTCGCTCAAGACCTGATTTGCAGGATTTTCTACCGGCGCCAGCTACACAATACCACGGACCTCACGTGACACTGACCTGTTACCAACCATTGCCACCGGAAATAACCTATAAATTAAAACGGTAAAATTAATACCGTAAAGATGAACGTTATGCCCCGGCTACTTTACCTTTTTTCAGACGCTCCCTATCCATGTCCCTCATTCCTTTTTCACATTGGTTCGCTCAGCTCTTCTTTGCTTTATTTGGGGACGTCGCACCCCACGTATAAAGTTCAGCACCCTGATTCTTCCCAAATCTCAAGGGGGCTTGGCGCTCCCATGTCCCCACACATATTACAGGGCTTGCCACCTGTTGCGGGTAGTGGAATGGATGCACTGTCCTTTGCAGAAGCAGTGGGTTGGAGTTGAAAGTGATTTACTTGGTTTTTCCGTGAGGCCCCTGCCCTGGCTAGCTGTGAACACGGCTAAACATCACGCCTCCCCCCACCCTTTCATTTATGCTACGCTCAGGGTTTGGAATTCTTTATTACGGACCACAACCTTATCCACGGTGCCTTCCCCACTCACCCCGGTTCGTGATAATCCCGATTTTCCCCCAGGGCAGGGAGTTGACCTCTTTCCTGTTGCGATGTCGAGAGGCGACCGGACCCTTCGTACCTTTCTGACGGCTGATGGCCTCCGTCCTTTGGAGGACTTGTTAGAGGGGAGACGGGCCACTTTCCTCGACAGGTTCCATTATGCTCAACTCTCCGCCTTCTTCCGCTCATTCCATAGGCGGCACCATATCCTGCGGGACCTTACGACTTTTGAGGCCATATGCGTTTCTTCCATGCTCCCGCCCCATGGTGTGTCTTTACTATACGGACTGCTGTTATCTGTCTTACACACTGTTGCCCCGGTTTTCATGCGTAGATGGGAGGCTTCTTTACAGTTATCCTTTACGGGTGCACAATGGAGGAAGATCTGTAACTTGACGCACCGTTGTTCTATAAGCAACAGGGATAAAGAAATGGCCTATAAATTGCTGGCTTTGTGGTATCGGCCCCCAGCGGTGGTTGCACGCTACAACCCCTCAGTTGCAGACGCATGCTGGCGATGTGGTACCTCACCAGGCTGTTTGATTCATTTGCGGTGGTCCTGCCCGCGAATAGTCCCATACTGGACGGCCATACACTCACGCATTCTGAACTTTACTGATAAGCCTATCCCCCTGACGCCTGAGTTTTTCTTGCTACAACATATGACCTTCTCATACGCATGGTACAAATCCTCTGTGACGCGTCATCTGGTGACTGCTGCCAAGGCGTTGATCCCCCTACATTGGGGCGATCCGGAGCCCCCGACCCTGGACGAATGGGTCCAACGGGTGGAACGTACACGCATACTTGAAGAGCTGATGCACTCAGCTACTGATAGAATTGAGCGGCACTTGTTGACCTGGTTTTATTGGAGTGAGTCCCTTTCTACTTCACGGTCCCGGCGTTCTGACAGTACCTGAAGAGCGGCTGGAGTGGAGTGGCAGGAGGTCCCACTCCTCCCCTTTTTCTTATTAGGTTAATTGCTTTGTTTTTTTTCTCTCCTTTTCTCCCCCCCCCCTCCCATTCCCTACCCTCTCTCCCCCCCCTGGCCCTTCCTTTATGTGTTTCCCTCCCTACGTTCTGCCTCGGTCTTCGGTCTTCTTTGCTCCTGGCTTTCCCCTCTAGGCCCATAGTACCATGCTCCTGACATAGGCGGTGCCCTATACTATGCGTATGTATTGTTCGTCATTACTACAGCCTTGTGGGTTACTACTGCTTATTGCCACTTATACTGAGGGACGTATTGTTTACATGGACTTTATGTGTACTGTTCTACCCCCCCCCTTGTTTTTTCTTTTCAGTATCCCATTTCTCACTTGAAAAATCTCAATAAAATATTGATTTACCACAATTAAAAAAAAAAAAAAAATAAAAAAAAAAATAAAAAAAAAAAAAAAATCGGATTGCCAGCTTAAAGCAAAGTGAACAAGCTATACATTCTACAGTTCCATTACCTTAAACCAGATCTGTGGAATAATAGGATTTACAAATTAAAATAAGCTATAGGTGTTAAAAACGCACCTTATGTCTCTTATATGCATGCGCAGTGCTGGTTTTACACAACATTGCCCAAGCAGTGTCACCAGCAATCGGGATCGCCTTCAGATACGAAGCTGGAGTGCCTCGGCTAACCAGGCTTATCTCAGCATTACGACGGATCTACATTGTCTTACGTTATCCTTCTACAAAATTACAGTCTTTTCATTAATAAAAACAAATTCATCTGAATATAAACAACAAAAGAAGCGTTCATCGCGAGGGTTCTACCCGTGCAAGATTTTACAAGCCCCTTCTTTGTTATGATTAATAAACCATCATCCCCCGGAGCAATATTAATTTATACCAACCCCTACTCTCCTGCTGACACCTTAACCCACTCCACCCTGAGCGATGTCATCGTCGGCCAATAAGAAGTCAGGATACTGAGTGATGACAGGCACGACGGGACTCACCCTGAATAATGTGCCAGTATATACAAACAAGAGAACAATACACCAAAACAAACGCCCTACCCTGAAGAGCTGACAGTCTTACGGCTGATCTATTCAGAATGTCATAATCCGCATTACAGTCTCCCAGTAATAAATGGAAACTGATCCCAATGGAATATAAGCCATTCCCGGTGCCAGTCAGGAGTCCAGGCGGCCAGTAGAGATCTGGGAAAATGGGAGAAGCACCATAGGCCATATCGATTAAAGGAATTCTCAGAATATCTGCTAAAAACATGGAGAAATCATGTTGGACGCCATTTTGTTTTGGCCAGTTGATCCACACGGAGCACCAGAATCCATTCACTTTGGCCTTGATGTGACCTCACATATCCTGAAGACGATCACAGCAAGAGCCAGACACCTTCTCCTTCCACAAATTCACACCGGCGTGGTCATTGGGGTTTATTCAATAAGGACTTCATTAACAGTGAAATATGGACCTTGGGCACTGCACCCAGCCGTCACCTTGAGATATGATGTCCTATTGCAGCGCTCCGTGCCTTGATGGCATGCAGTGCTTGTAATGCATCCTATGGAGGCTGTGCACTCCATGGTGTAAATAAAACCAGAGGAGATCTCCCTTATCAGCCCATCGAGCAACAATCACACCTGGGGGCCAGGAAGGGGAAACGCCGGTTGGCGGGAGCGGCACTGTGCCCCCACTCTCCACCCACTTCTACATTAAAAATTGCGGGGGGGTCCCCTGGATCAGCTACTTACGTCAGTAGGACCTCCTACCCCGCAAGGGGGTCTCCGGATAGCCGGAGGCAGAAAGTTCCCAGGTACTGCAATGTAGTGGAGGGGCAGACTGTCCAAGAGGGTGAACGTCCCCCCCCTCCAGGTTTTGTGACAAAGGGGGGGGGGGGCTGCTATTCTACTGGACTTGCTGCCCTGGGCCAGAATAGGTTACCGCTCAGTGACCAGAGTGTACCTCAAGCAACAATCATCAGGGGGGCTAACCGGTCTCTGGAATAGAATTACAGAGGGCAGCTGAACTTACATACCCTCGGCATGTTAACCCTTTGTCAGGTTCTCTTAAAACGCACCAAGGCCTGTACTACATAGATGAACAGCTTCACAACTCCTGACGTGTGTCTGTAAATGTTTACGTGTTCGCCACCTCATTTAAATACTGCAGCGCTGCGTAAAAATAAATACAAACTTTTTTCTATTTCTATAAAGGACAGGCCGGCGTCTAGACCCCCTACGCCTTTAAGAGCATACGGGACAGACCATCAGCGTTTCCATATAACGCCGTCTCAGCACTTTGCAGGTAAAGGAGCGTCCCGACTCATTCTCTACATTACCGTAAAGATCTATTAAGAGTTCATTACGCTGAATAGGAAAACACTTTCTCCACGGCCTAAAATATCGACTCTCTAGACGTTAAAGCGAAGCTTAATACAGGACAGACAACCTGCACTCTGCTGTGGACTACAACTCCCATTACACACAAAAAAAAAAATATAAAAAAAATCCCTTAACAGAACAAGAAAATAAAATATACCTGTTAAAAAAGCACCAAACACCATTTATGTACAAAATAAGGGACTCGTTTGTACAAAAAATAAAGTTAACGATACAACATTGTGGACACTTCCCGTGCCATTGTTCAATTAAAAAAATAAAAATAAATTGAAATACAAAAAAAATTCCATTTCATTAATAAATTCCATAGCGCTTATAATACGAAGGTATGAAAATTAAATTATAAAACAGACGGCCACTACAGGTAGTAAAAATACAAATATTTTCAATACATTAACAAAGAAATAAATCAGAGCACTCTTAAAAAAAAAATCAAAAAAAAAAAAAATCACAACTTATGTACATTTAAAAAAAAAAAAAAGTAAAAAAAAACAAACAAAAACGAAGCGTCAAATAATGGAGAAGTCTGTAAAAGTCCATGCTTACAATGAAAATATTCAGACTAACTGATGCTAATACAGCGAGGGCCCCCAGACCCCCCCTCCCAGTGCGAGGGCCCCTAGGCTCTTTGAACCCGACACCTATGACATCAGCGTGTTGTGTCATTTAACAACAGATTAGTTAAGGTGTCTTATCGCATCGCTGGCTTATTTTAGTGCAAAATGGGTACCTCGAGTATTATAAATGCACAGGAATACGCACACATGCCACACGCGCAGTGACACACACACACCATTCTGTGCCGCTCAGCAGTTTTCCTCGAGTTTCCGTACAAAAACCCCGCCGGGAAGGAACATGGTCATAAACAACATGAAGATGTGTTTTGTATACAATGAGGACCGGTGGCTGACACTATGGCCGGCGTGTGTCCAGCGGTAACGAGGGGGGGGGGGTGCTCTGTAGTCTGGTTACCACGGTTACACGACGCACAGGTTCCCAAACACGCCAGAGAGCGGGTAGAATCCGCAGTATTTTGGCAAACCTCTCTACCCCGCGTCCAATTAATTTCAGCATTCCTAAAACGTTACATTCGGGTCAGTGATTTCGTTAATTGCTCCACCAGCTTCTCGAACGCACTCAGAAGACCCCCTTCTGTCCGACCTCTGCAGAGCGTCACTTAATTGCTTCCCCGCAGAACAGTGAGACCGCGTTTTGGGCTCAGCGCACGCAAAAGGCCAAAGAGAGACTTACACTTCCCACCACGCACTATTAACTACGCGCTCGTGAGAACGAGAAGGACGGCAAACAAATGAAAGACGCATCCGGCAGCTAGGGAAGCCATATTGGACATATGTTTCCACAACACCCAGTTTTCCCATCCTGCTGAACAGCACACGTAAAGTACTACGCTGTAGTATCTGTGTGTGATACACCCAAGTCCCTTCTAAAAGCTTATAAATCCTACATAAAAGAAAGGTAGCATGGTGAGTAACATATATGTTTCCAGGACAAAATGGCCGACACGGCCACCCACGGGAGACACAAGCGGGTTCAACGAAAGGACATGTAAGAAGGATGCGTGCACTTGAAGGATGTGCAAGCAGGCAGGCAATGCACACCACAGGGATCCGCAGGCAAAGCTCACCCAAGGGCCCACGCGCAAGCAAATACACACAGGCAGAAGACACATTCACGCAACAAGCTCAGAAGACAAGCGCAGTCAAGCCAAGCAAACAGGAGCGTCACTGACTTTGGGGCACGATTTGCCGTTTTATGTTCTCACCAACAAGCAGGCAGGGGCCGCAATCTACTAATACAGGAGCGTTCGTGCAGCCGATGCGATATAATATGTGGGAAGTTATAACCCCCTCCTGACTTCAAGCTGCCTGCAGACGGAGGTTTTGGACCCCGGTTCCCGCTCAGGTAGAAACCCAGGAACTGGTTTCATCAAAGAGCCGTTCCACCCGACGGGCCGGAACATCAAGATCCTCAGCTACAAGGCTCAGGAGCAGCCGCATTATAAAAGACGGCCCCAAAGACAACACAAAGGGGGGGCGTCTGTCCTCCTTAACAGGTAACGAATGGTACGTCGGCGCATTTCAGTGAATTTAGGCACGTTACACAGTCATGTCCACTTCTATGCCGAAAGGGGAACGGTCACATCACCATCTACTAAATTCATTATCGCTGGAGAAGGCTGCCTATGGAAGTCTAGAGAATGCTGGTTTGGCCACAAATCTCATCCGATTCCTCTCCCAATGTTCTCTCCCATCTCCTCAACCACCTTTACAAAGGCTACCTCAATCGAACCAACAATTTAACAACCGGGAGGCATAACTTAATGGGGAGGAATAAACATGCAGATCCTGAGAACAGGAAGTAAAGATGGCTGCACCATGGCATATATGTTGTATGTATACATACAAAATACATATAAAATAGAACTGCTTTATTCACGCTGCATGGTTCCTGGAGCCCCCCCGGCTGATCTAAAGCAAGAGCGGAGCTGTGTATGTCCATTAAAGAGTTAATACGGAAAGATTATGGGGCCAAGATTTGGTTTCTTGCCGAGGATTTTGTAGAATCTTAATCCAGAAAAATGTTAATCCAGAAAATTCTGCCACAAATTCAGCCAATCACAGCAGGCGTTGAAGAGACGGAATGTTTAATTTATGTTTTTGCGGCAATTTTATTTCTTAGGTTTTATAATAAAAAAGATCTTCACATTTATTTCACATTCTATTGAAAATGGTGATTTTTGTGACCGCTCCCCTTTAATCAGCATTTTTTTTTATAAATAATTTCCCTATTAAACGCGCTGCTTGGTATGAATGAGGCCGTTCAGCGGACTCTCTGATCCGTAGTCAAAGTCCATGCAAATTCCTGTTTGTTTAGGGAGGGAAGACCCTGCGCTCGGCCACACGACGCCTGTTTATTCACCTGTGCGTTCAAACTACATTTCCCATGATGCCTTGCTGCCTCACCTGCCGAAGCGTGACGTTGTCTCAGTGATTCCCCCGGGGCCGCGGTAGCACTCGGTACTTCGTCACAGCGTGTGAGCCCCTCGCTGTCTGCAGGTAGCCGGCCTTGTGTCCTCGTCCCCAAATACTGAAGGTCAGCCATGCATAGGAACTGCTTAAATAAACAGTGCTTTATTCACTAAATAGTTGGTAGGAGAGTTGCATTTTGGACTCCCCGATTTCCCCCTACAAGGTGAGGCCACAAGGTCCATGGGGGCAAAAGAGGCAACTTCTCCAGGCGCTGCAAGGCGAGGGAGCAATGCTCTCGCACCATCTTCTGCGTCCTTCTCCGACTTCCAGAAGCAGATGGGATCCCAGCGCAGCCGTACCCCCCAACCCACCCTGGGTACCAAGAGCCCTAATTATGGCTCATTCCCCCAACTGTCTTATTTTCCTCTAGACAGTCCTGCAAAAACGGCAGAGTAAGGAACGCGAGCTTGTTAGGCGGCGTGCGGTTGGGTGACCCTATAGGTACGTTAGGTGGGTGCTGCAGATTGAGACACCTTGGCGGGGTATGTATAACAAATACCCGGATCTCTAAGATTCCTCCAAAGACTCAGGAGAAGACAACGTGGGACGATTGTTTTCTGCGGTCCCATTCTAAGACTCCTCGCCGACTGAGCTCAGTCTATTTGTCACGGGTAACAGAGTTTTATTCTAGAAAAGGAATCATAAGCCAGGCAACCGAGTCGCACAGATACACGTATGCTGCATTCCCCCCATGTGTCATGCGTGCCTCTGGCGTGTGCTTTCAGCATATCGGCCGACAGTCTCGCGTGCGGACGCCAAGGAACGGAGCCGAGCCAGCAAACATATAGTGCAACTCCTACGGTGCTGCATTGTGATGTCACAACTAAGGAGACGCCATCAAACCTCATAAAGCCTCCTATTCCACACAGTTACTTCCAGCTGTGGTAGGACGAGCAATACATATCGATTAGCTGGACTGATCTCCGCAGCCATACCATAAACACACAAAACATAGAATGTGACAGCAGATAAGAACCATTCAGCCCGGCTTCTCTGCGGACCCTAGTCAGCCGTCGGTCTCGTCTTAAGGATAGCCATACGCCTATCCCAGGCATGTTTAAATTCCCTTGCTGTATTAACCCCCACCTCTTCTGCCGGGAGGCTGTCCTGCTTATCTACCACCCTCTCATGATGAGTCCCTTTAACCATATGCTATAATAAACCCAGAGAAGCCTCCAACAATAACCAATGAGTTTCTGCGTGTTCATGTTCCTAACACTGTATCTTTTTCACAATACGCTTATTGTCTCATCGCGTGTAACAGCCGTGCTGCTTTATTCATACAGAGATATTAACAAGCCGTTATCCATATTCAGCCATATCAGCGGCTCATGGCAAGTAGATTATTTTAATCGTCTGCACTCTACTTCACGCGTTCGATCCGTGTAAAAAAACACATCCTTCTCTCGCATGAATCGTTGTTTTTACAAAACTCATACATATGCAAAAGTTTACAGGTTAAAAAAAAAAAAAAAAAAAAAAATAGACTGTAAAAGGGCAAGATATTTCCCCCTCGAGCAGGAAGTTGGTGTAAAACATGGCAGGAAGTTTACTGTGCAAAGCAAATATTCCTCCTCCATTCACATTTTTCACCTATCATTTTTAAATGTTTATGTATATATATATATATATATATATATATATATATATATATATATATATATATATATATATATATATATATATATATATATATATATATAATTATATACGGTATTTGGGGCCGGTCCCGGGCCATATGACACATCAGAGAAGAACACCTTTTGATGATTTAATAGACAGATATTTTTTGCTTTGCTTTTCTAACATTGTGACTTTCAGGGCTGTAGAACACGGATACATTTATACCCGTTCTGAGCTCCTTAAAAAAGGGGCCGAGGGGTTGGAGTCCCAACAGGATGATCGGCCCCATTCTAAAGCGGCTCAAGGACTCTGCCACCCAAAGGAGAATAAAACACATTGTCCAAATATAATTTCCTCTCCCTTTCCCCAAACAGCGTGTTAAATATCCTTTTACTAACGTGTCTAAGCAGGCAAGGAACATCCTACGGATCAGTCAGGTCCACCAAATACTCCGTTGGCAGGACCTCTGGGTGGTCACTCTGTCCACCTGCTGCTTACTCCCTATAGACCGCTGTACATTAAGCTAAAAGCCGCCATCGCCTCAATAGCCCAGAACCAGCCAGCCTCTCGTGGTGTCCACATCATGGGATATTAACACGGCTAATTCTCAGACAATACATACATCAACGCGGAAGCCCTCTCATGCGCGTACAACACACACAGCAGGAAAGTTCTCTCTCACTCTAATACTCCAGAGAGAAAAACATTATTGACTTCCCACCGACAGCCTTTCCCGATCACGGGGTTATAAATCAGTGATGGGGAGAGCCGGAGGGACTGGGAAGAAGCCATGCATACAGAACGAAAAAAAGAAATGTGGCATCCCAGCTTTCAGGCCCAACAAAGGGGGGTTCACCTCACACACTCCATCCCCTCAATGTTTAATTCATGGAGGCAGAACAAAGGCAGGGAGAGGCGCAGTATCACGTTAAGAGCCTCATTGAATGTCACCGGCGGCACCGCACAACACTGCCAAGCGCCTTCACGCCAACGCCGGACTGGCTGCAGCACATAGCTATGCAGAGTATCTCTTTCATAGTAACGGGGATGATACACTGTATACAAACGGGTTCCAATCACCCCATTAAATCATCCAGAATCTGCTACATTCTATGATGTCACAACGGCAACATGGTAGAAAAGGAACGCATCTACAGACACAATATGCGGTTTCAGGAGTAACTGTATTAAGGCGGTGAGGACTATAGCCGTATGGCTGCTGGAGTCAATGCCCATCACCCTCAGCCACCTGCTCCAAATAGCCCAATTATAACATAGTAGAATTCTATTAGTATCGGAGGGCAGGTGTAATTCCTGGCTCGCTCCAGGAATGTTGAAGTCATGCTCTTCTACTGCCGTCCACGGCACGCCAGGCCCTGTGGCCCTTGAGGGCAGACTCACTGTGACTCAGGACACTAGCCTGCCAGGGGGTGGGGTAAGACCGGTTACTTCCAATGTATGGTGTACTTCCTATAAGGAGAATTAGCTGCTAGAACACATGATATGGGTTAACCTAAAACAGGACTACAACACCCATAATCCCCAGACTATTTGTCAAGGACTGGCAAAGCGCCCAGGGAGTTATACGCCATCAAGGTTAACCCTTGCCTTGACATCAATAACGCCATAAAAGAAAATCCTACCCCAATGACAGCTCTCTACCCCAGCCATATAAACATTAATAGCGTGGTTTGGGAGCCCCCATTCTTTGACACACCCTAAAAAAGAAAAACAGACAATAGAGAGAAAAAACACATTTCAAGCCATACAAAGAAAAAAAAGGTGTAAAAAGGTGGGTGGATGAAATAATTATTTTGTTTAAAAAACAAGAAACAAAAAAAAACCCCTTCACTTTAACTACGGCATCAGCAAACAACCCTGGAGGTGTTTGTAAGGTGGGAGAGGCCCCAATAAATACCTTATAACCTAAACCGGGATCTCCACCCCATTTAAAGGGAGACAAGAACAGGGTGTGGGAGCCTGGTGGGGGATTGTGGTCGTAAAAAAAAAA
This sequence comes from Sceloporus occidentalis, assembly GCA_023333645.1. Taxonomy (NCBI): domain Eukaryota; kingdom Metazoa; phylum Chordata; class Lepidosauria; order Squamata; family Phrynosomatidae; genus Sceloporus; species Sceloporus occidentalis. The sequence goes on along the minus strand of JALMGF010000174.1, from coordinate 1,622,814 downwards.
AAAAAAAAAAAATTAAAAAAATATATATATTTATTATATACACACACTTTTTTTTTTTTTAATCATAATTGTAAATTCTACTTATTTAACAAAAAGGATCCCAGCTGGATCTACCAGTTAATAATAATATATTATTTTTAATAAAATATAATAGATGCATCACCTACAGGCCAGGTTAAAAAAAAAAAAAAACCCACAATCTGAAGAATTCGGATGATAATTATTTGTATGGGACCTATGTCACCTTATTTAAATAAATGTAATGTGTCATTAGATCTAATTGTATATAATGGGAAATTGTTTACCATAGCACAAATTACCCTCTAATCAAACAGATTAGCATTTTCCCCATATTTCCAATGAACTCATGAATATATGTATTATATATAAATACACACCTTAAAAAAGTATACTTTTGAAAAGGCATTTCATACAAACAGAAAACAAAACAGCTCAATAAAAATGTTTTGCAAAATATTGTAAATGTTTAATATAATTGTAACAATTCTTACACTAGGAAACATCACAAAATAAAATAGAGACGTCGCCTTGACAGTGATCTGTGTTCTATAAGCCACATGTGTTATTGATCAGGTAAATCATTAAAGGGTTAAAAAAAAAAGTTTCCTCAATAGGTAATATATAGTATTGGGGGTCACGTGGAGGGTCTGGAATCAGATCTTCAGGATTTGGGGTACACAGTATTTATTATCTTGATTAATAATATTATATGCTGATCAGAATTCAGATATAAATACAAGATTCGTGTGGTACTGGGATTTATAATATACCGCAGGATAGGAGATTATTTTATGGGAAGCTAAACACACCCAGAGCCACTAACACCCCATAATGGGGCAATTCATACTAAATATTATATAGGTTTAAAGAAAAGAAAATTAACCTCACCTTTGCCATAGCATTTGTAGATGAGCCAGCTGAGGCTGGCAGATATCCTGGCCTGCTGCACATCATACACATCCAAAGGCTTGATCTCTGGCACCAAAAAGCTCTTTTTCATTATTTTAGCTGATTTCTTCAAGCTTGGTCCACTAGAGAAGATCCATCAGGAGTGGGAGTAGGAGTGTGTGTGTGTGTGTGTGTGTGTGTGTGTGTGTGGGGGGGGTTAATTCAAATAAGGTGTGGGGGGCAAATCCCACAGATTTACACAAACAAGAGGCAGTTCTGGTATTGGAAGGGCAGGCAAGCAGGATAAAGAAGCCCTCTTCTCGCTCCCACCATGCAGGGAGACTGATGAGGTCTGTGTGATGGGGGTCAGGGCAGGAGCTGTCCTTCAGCACTGCATGGAGTGGGCTAGTGGGGGGATCTAAAGGGGGTTCTGCGGCATCCCCGCTCTCTGGCTCTCGCACTCCTTCTCTTCCAGCTGTCTCAGGTGCACTGACTGTCTCTCTCCCTCCTCCCTTCCCCCCTTTTCTCTCTCCTTCCCTCTTGCTATGTGACGTCATCAAAGGGCGGAGCCGTGCCCTTCCGTCTAACAGGTAATTCGCTCTGCACAATGGAGGAAGGCAGCCAATTCCTTTCCGATATTAATAATGAGGCTGATCTCTGAATCACCCAGCATGTCATCACATAAAGAGACTCCATTAGAACACAGATCACTTTAATCGGGTTCCACTCCTGGCAAAGCAAACACGAGTGCCTGATCAGTGAGTGTGGGCTCAGCCATTGTGACGTCACTTCTTTCTGTCCTCTACACTGCATTGTTCTTCATTTAGTGCTTAGTAAATATGCTTTGGATGTGCCAGTGAATTAATGTCAGCCATTGGGAGATTCAATAAAACGTATGTGGCTTAGAGCATCATAATTGTGGTTTATTATATATGTATAGTAGTGGAGGAGGGTTAGATGTAATGGAAGTTTTACTTTACTGAGAGGGTGGTAGATAGGTGGAACTGCCTCCCAGCAGAAGTGGTAGAGGCTAATACAGTGAGGGACTTTAAACATGCATGGGATAGGCATATGGCTCCTTAACCTAAGCCGAGACCAATGACTGATTAAGGTCTGAGGCTTTACATCAGGAGCTGAGAATAGTGAGACTTGTAGTTAATCATCATCTAGAGAACCACCTTCCTGGCTCTGGAGGTAACGCAGGTGAAGCCTTCCTGGGCTTGGGTGACGATCATCTCACCTGTGTGTATTTTTGAATGGAAGAAGAACAGGTGTCTGTAACGTGCCTTGATTGTGCATCAATATCCAGGGCTGGTTATCAGCCTCCTAAGGGGTCTTTGTCTCCAGCAGTCGTTTCTTTTTGGTACTGGAAAGAAGCAGGCTGTGACACTGCCGTCTCGGCATCCTAGGCAGTAGCGTAGCGGGCCTGTCTGCTTGCCTCGTTGAGCTTCTATCCACCTATCATCCAAGTTTCCATGATTTTGCTCAGGTACGTGTGTGGTCTGCAGAGATAGTTGGACAAATCCCTGAATAAAAGGGAACGTTAGTTGCCACCTCAAAGAAAGAGGGTGAAGTGGAGCGGGTACTTAGGGTGGCCCAAACTAATTAGAGGACAGCTTACAGACGTTATCAAGGTGGAAGAAAGACATGCAAAGGTGAAGAGCCTACAGGCAAGGGACCCTGATCTATGGGGCCCATTAGGAAGCTAAGCTCTCATGGACCAGCTCCTTAGGGGCCACATCAGAGGACATGGAAGGAGTGAGGCACGTAATTATATTGATGGTGGGCCGGGAAAGGTTTAATCATTATAGAATAGGTTTGGTACCACGCGCTAGGCAACCAAAGTACGGCTCCTCCGTGCCAATTTTTGGTTGTATATACGGTAAGTCACCGGCTCCAAGAAGTTTGTTGGCTCCATGGAGGATCCACGAACTAAATGCCAGTCAGGCCTCCTCTTGTCAGTCAGAACAGCTGTTTTGAGAAGACCAACCAAACCGGTTTATTTGTAAGGATGGATTTCCCAATGTTCCTTAGGGCTGACAAAACAAGATTGTTTTATACGGTGTAATTGTTCCAATTATCAGAGGCCTCTCCGGCGTGGAAATCACATTGTTTGTCTTTGCACTTTTTAACATGCCTGTTTCTGTTGTAGATGCCTACGAGAAACTTTCCCGGCTCTCGCCAGACGTTCTCCTGCAGATCCAGAGGACAAGAAGCACCATGGTCTTCAAGGAGGTCCAACGTGAGATCCCCTCAAAGATCCCTAATCCGTGATGGAGCCAGAGAAAGGCTTAGCAGGGGGTATTACAGAGCGGACCCCCTGTAGAACTAGAAAGTATCCAAAACTCAATGAACCCCCCGCCTCTAAAAGCTCTAGAAGAAATCCAGCAGGTCGGAGAAAGCCACGCATAAGTTATTTAATTGCCCCGTGGGTTAAGAACACAATAAGATCCCACGATGCACCTGGCTTTACAGTACCGGGACTTTTATAGTATTTAGATTAGGGCTGGGGTTTTAGCAGCCCCCTAGCGGGGCTCAGGGTTTGGAGAGCGTATACAATAAAAGGGAGCCATTTACAGAAGAAAAGGCATCGTATAAATTCAAATACCCAACGGAGACTTGGTGAGGTCCGGCAAACACCCTAACTTATCAGGGCCATCTCAAAATAAAAACTGGTTTGGCTCAGTTGCACCTTGGGGTAAGTTTTCGATGGATTGTCTGTTCCACCAGAAGCTTAGAGCTCATCTGATTCTCATTGACCGCGCAGAAGGTCCTCCATCGGCATTATCGAATCCCTTGTCTGTCCTGCAGTTCTCCCTCGTCTCATTCCCCTAAACGTTACACAGGGTGCCTATACCGGCCTAATCAACAGCAAGCAGTAGCTTAACCATAGGAAGAAACAACTTAATGGGGAGGAATTAGCTTGCAGATGCTGAGAACAGGAATGGCTGCTCCCATGGCATAGAAGGTATTGGGAAAAGTGAAAGATCTGATTTAAGACGTGTTGCTCTTTGGTACGTCTGTAGAAGCAAAAAGTGATTATTCTCAGGTCCAAGTAGGGGTTTTAGTGAGCATTATAGTGAGTAGGAGAGAACGCGTTGGGGATTCCAGGCAGGGGATACACCCCGCGCCCCACAAATATAACCCGTTTATATGTGAAGGTAAATCGGATTCAGGAAAGCTTCCCGTTGGTATTCCTCGCCCGTGTCTGAATCCTCTCTGACTCCATGACGTCATTTAATAAGCTGATGCCAAGTACACTGGCTGGGAAAATAAGAATATCGAAGCGTACCAAGTTCCTTCCTCTTTTTTTCTTGATCTGAAATGAGACAAACAATAAATCCTTTAACCCCGCCATCGCCCTCACGTCAGTCTGCGTAGGTGTTTGGCCCATTGACCATTGGTCGCTGCCAGGGCCGGCCTTAGGGGTGTGCGACCTGTGCGACCGCACAGGGCGCCATGGTTGCAGGGGCGCCTGACCGGGACTTAGATTAAAGCATCGTTTTTTTTTGTGTGTTTTTTTTAAAACTTTATTTAACATCATTCATGTTAAATAAAGTTTTAAAAAAAAAACGATGCTTAAATCTAAGTCCCAGTCAGGGGCGCCGAGCGGTTGCTCGTGAAGTTCTCGGCAACCGCTCGGCGCCCCTTACTCTCCGTGACTCCGTCGCTGTGCCGGCATCTCATGTTGAGCGCCGGACTATTCCGGCTCTCAACATGAAATGCCGGCACCGCGGCAGAGAGAGAAGACGGATGCCTCCCGCTCTCACCGCAGGACTCCGGCAACAAGGTAAGTGTGGGGGGGTGTAGTTTGAAGGGGCAGAGGGGGGGGTGTAGTTTGAAGCGGCAGAGGGGGGGGGGTGTAGTTTGAAGCGGCAGAGGGGGGGGGTGTAGTTTGAAGGGGCAGAGGGGGGGGTGTAGTTTGAAGGGATGGGGGGGTGTAGTTTGAATGGGCAGGGGGGGTAGTTTGAAGGGGCAGAGGAGAGGGGTTGTTTGAAGGGGCATGGGGGGGTAGTTTGAAGGGGCAGAGAGGGCGGGTAGTGAGGGGGGGCGCCAGAGGAGTAGTCCGCACAGGGCGCCACAACGCCTAAGGCCGGCTCTGGTCGCTGCTTAGCACTACGCAGGTATCATCTGATATAATGTGCTTCAGCGACAATGCCTGCTCCCAGCATAATAAAACTACATTTATGTCCTCGTTTCTCTCTTTATTTTACCCCTAGCCATCCAGATCCACAAGTACAGCGAAGGGTAGTCGATGTGTGACCTTTTAGCCATGCTCTGCTCTTATGTGAAATTGCACCTGTAATTCCACACATGGCCATTGGGGGCATCTGGGCTAAGGCAAAGCTGGCTTCCGTGCAACTGGATCCTTTCTGTGCTCATTCTTTTAGGCTTATTTGGGAATGACTGTAGTTACTGTAGCAAATTGTTAATAAGCAGGTATCCCAACCATGTACAGTAATACCGTGCCTTTAATTTCTAACTAAACATAACGGCCCGTCTAGTCTGTCCATTTTTCCTGATGTAAAGATTCTGACCTTAAATAATCCTTGTACCTGTCTTACATTCAGGACAGCTTTATGCCCATCCCATGCATGTTTGAATTCCGTTACTGTATTATCTTCTACCACATCTGATGAGAGGCTTTTCCACTTATCTACCACCCTCCCAGTAAAACGGCTAAAACATTTAATCTTCTTGTTTGTTTTCTCCGTTGGATCGATAGTGGCCTTTAGTGATCCCTTCATCCACCTTGAATTTACCCGGAAAAGGTTATCAGGGGGACTTTTAAGGTTAGTAAACAGAAACCGGCCAAGCTAGTCATTCCTCGTAATTGATCTGACTAATTATAGAATGTGACCTGTTGGTAGCCTTTAAGGAGTAGGTTTGTCCACCACTGATTTACACCAAACAAACCAGTTAGGGTTATCTGTCTCATCCAGCCGAGAAGACTAATCCTCTCACTCACAGCCACGCTGAGATAAGATGGGTGCAGCTGATCGGACAGTAAGCGGGATAATCTTAGAGGAAACAATTACCACGTTAGACAGGTATATGAGCCCGGGCTTATAGAGGAAGTGCCATGGGAAAAATATTTCCTCCAACCCCCAGTGCTGTATACAGTAATAACCCCCCCAGCACTGTATACAATAATCCCCAGCGCTGTATACAGTAATAACGCCAAAGCTGTGTACAGTAATAACCCCCCAGCGCTGTATACAGTAATAACACCAAAGCTGTGTACAGTAATAACCCCCCAGCGCTGTATACAGTAATAACCCCCCAGCGCTGTATACAGTAATAATCCCCAGCGCTGTATACAGCAATAACCCCCAATGCTGTGTACAGTAATAACCCCCCCAGCGCTGTATACAGTAATATAACCCCCAGCGCTGTATACAGTAATAACGCCAATGCTGTGTACAGTAATAACCCCCCAGCACTGTATACAGCAATAACCCCCAATGCTGTGTACAATAATAACCCCCCAGCGCTGTATACCGTAATAACGCTAATGCTGTGTACAGTAATAATCCCCAGCACTGTATACAGTAATAACCCCCAGCACTGTATACAGTAATATAAACCCCAATGCATGTCCTGATGAAAGTCAGTAATGACTGAAACGTCAGCTTTGTTTGAATAAAGAGAAGTTGTTAACTTAAAGACCTGGAGTGCGGACCATCCTTTCAGAGTGCTTTTTTTATATATATATTTGTTGGAAAAGTATCTTTGATCAGACACTAGTAATAAAAGAATGGCGGGAGGTCCCCTTTAAGCAGGATTAGCCTGCATTTAGCATGGCAGGCTGAGCATCATAGGAATTGTAGTTACTTAGCACCCAGAGAGCGACCTGAGAAGCTCCAGCAGCTGGCTGTCCATTCAGGAACTTCAGTGCCAACAACTTTCATTTTAAAGAAAAATGGACCGTTTCCTTTATTACAACATAGATTTTTTGGACTGCATTACGTTCATTAACCCTTCCTACACAAAGGGGTTATCTGAGTCCTGAGCCAGCAGCAAACAGATTAAAATTCTTCCCTGTACCCAATACCCCCCAGGATGTTATATCCGGGGACGTGACGCCGATCCGTAGGATATTCTGTATCAGAAGCTCGTTGTACGGTTGTGTTCCGTGCTTCTTGTTCTGCCCCGAGCCTCGCGCAGTAAGTCCTTTTTATTGTGTGAAAAGAAAAAAAAAAAAAAAAAAAAAAAAAAAAAAAAAAAATCACCATATTTTATCTTTTATTTTTTTTTTTATAGTAAATTAGATGATATGGTAAAAATAACGGTATCTGAAGAAAGCCCTGTTTGTCCTGAAAAAAACAACAATATATAATGTGTGTGGGAGCACGAAATGAGAAAGATGAAAAAAAAAAAGCAACACTGAAAAATGTTGAGCCCTTATCCCAAAATGCACTTATGAGTCTGGTCATTAAGGGGTTAAAGGCTGTTGTACGGCGGGTGACCGTTGTCAGCCTTATTTGCATATAAGTACCCAAAATCCCTTGCGGTGGCAGTTGCAGCACAACAAGTTTGGGATTTCTGTCTGGTGTATTATTGTTTTATATAGCGCCATCATATTCCATAGCGTAGTATTAGATTAGTGATCAATAACGCCTCCGTTACCTTCTCCGCACACATTCGGTCTCGTTATTGCAGGACAGGATGCAGTGTAATTAGTGAATGAAACAATTTACAAAGAACAAGGAAAAAGGTACCTTGTGTGATCTATCAATACATTGCAGTGACTGCGTGTAAGCACAAAGGTCACTCTCCAAAGCGCTGAGGTCATTCATTTAACTGATGACATCACAATACCTTGTATTGTGTTGGCTTCAAAACTCCTCAACTATGCTTCCTTGCAAGTCGTCTTCCATTACTATGTGCGGGAGGACCGTCTGGTATGCGATAAAGGGGGATATCCGTGAGAAGGATACTTTTTGCGAAGGCTACAAGGACTCCTGGGGTGTTTATTCACTAAAAACAGGAGTTGCGGTTTGAACGCCACGTCTTCACCATGCATTATAAAGGGCCAACACCGACAAGTTTCCTTTACAAGAACTGAGCTGGCCCTGCAAGATGTATAGTCAAATCAACTAGAGTCCTTCGAAGTCCCCTCGCCCATTGATCTAGCCACTCTGCGGGGCCAGCTGCCTGCTACTTTCCAAGCCCTTTAAAATGCCGACTCAGCATTCCTGCAAACGTTCTCTTAAGTGAATAAATCCCTATACATCCCCGTACATCCAAAACTGTATCTAGGAAGACCTAATATCCATTCAAAGTCGATAGAGTTAACCCATTAATGACAATGCATTGTGAGCCCGTACATGTACAGGCTTTGTCATGAAGGGGTTAAAACACTCTGCACCGTGTTACCTGTTAGATTGTAAGCTCATAAGATCCAGGCCCTTGTCTCATTACTTCTTATTGGGCCTTTAATCTATGGACAGGTTCAAACTGTTTGTGAACTCTTTCCTATCCCCTTTTGCGTCAGCGCTACAGACCCTGCTGGCGCTATAGAAATAAAAGCAATGTGTAGTTGTAGGCGTTTGCCTGAAGACAAAAAGGTTTCAAAAGTTGTTAAAATACAAGAAAAACTATCCTAAAAAGATTCCTCCTTATTGGCAAATCTTCTGCGTTTTTCAGCCAATAAGAGTCCATTCCAGCTGGTGGGGTTCCCTAGGCGGCTGCGTAGGGGCCACTCCTCAAGGACGAGCCACCCCGGCCTACTGATGGACATCTTGGCCGATCACACACCGCTTTGGTGGTGCCAAGTGACCCGGTAGTAGCCGTACAAGCTATTGTAAGGGAATATATAGCTTTCCATATAAAAAAAAAAAAATCAATCAGAAATTAAAAACAAACAAAAAACCACATTCCATTGACTACAGTTTTTTTATTGAATTAGACACTTTACATGTGAAGAAATTCGTACCAGTTTTATTTACACAGTATAAACCTACATAATTTTTTTGAGTAATTTTATTATTTCATACAAAAACAAGAAAAAAAAAGTTATCTCGAGTAATAAAAATATACATTATAGCCGCTTAATAAAAAAAAAAAATCTAAACATTGTTCTATTCATTAAATGCAAAATCTGTGTATAAAAAGAAGGAATGTTTAACCTTACAAAAATGTATTATTATTTTTTTTGGTCGTGACATCATTAAAAACACTGGGTGATTTTGTAGAGAATGCGGGCGCCAGGCAGTGGTGGTGATGCCCTACAATTACTGGATCTATTGGCGTTTCTATTGGCAGTGCCTGATACGGTGCAGTCATACGTGTGGTTATACCAGGATATACCGTACAACGTTATCAGCGACATGGGCAGTATGAAAAGATCTACGCCAGAGGCGTCCAACCTGCGGCCCTCCAGCTGCTGCAGGACTACATCTCCTGTAACGCTCTTTCAGCTAAGGGGCTGGCAGATGGAGGGCCGCAGGTTGGACATCCCCGATCTATGCAGTGCTATCCTGCTATAATGGATCAGCTGTGGATCTTAAAGGGACAGCAACACTATATAATGATCACAACAGCTGTTCAAATAAGAAAAGATTAGCATGCCTGTTTTCTTGCCGGGGCTCACAATCATATACTTTAATTTTTATATATGCGTTGGAACCATTTTATCGTTACTGTCCCTTTAAGGTAAACAGGATCGCCCAGATAGAACGATGTGAATAACTCCCAAGCCTCTCAGCCGTACAGCCATAGTGAGCAGGTATTATGTGTGAACAGTGACATCTAGTGGTCAAACTGTACATTACACGCATTGTATTTACTTACATGACACAGAGCTTTCGGGATGAATCCATCCAGGATCAAGAGCCTCTTAAGGTCGCAGGCAGTTATTAGACTTAATACAATAAAAGCAAATAAAAAATGCACAAAATTTGCCAGGCAGTGTTATAATTAGACACAAATCATGACATAGATATGTGTATATATATACGTATTTATACCACAGTATAAATAAAAAGTAGAATTTATTATGTCATATTAACCCCCCCCCCCCCCCTGCTTGGGTCAGCAAACAAATTCTTTATTATGTGTTCTATTTGTAAAAATGTTTTTTTTTTTGTTTCTTTCTTTCTTTCTTTCTATGTATACCCAGTACACAAAAATATATATATTTAAATATATATAAACGGCTACAGCCCAAATAATACAATTTAAGTATTACAAAATTGGTAACACCAAAAGTCTTCTCCTTTAACCATGGAGTTCTCGTAAAATCCGTTTCAATTTTCATCATGAAAATTGCATTTGTTATTAAGAATTTAACTAAACATATGGCCAAATTCTGCCTTAATAAACCCTTCACACTCAAAAGGTAAGGCAGACTTATTATTACTTATTTTTTTCTCAAAGATTTTGGGATGAAATTGTCAGTTAAAAAAAATTTACACAAAATCAAACAGTAAGATTTTATGATTTATGGAACAAAAATAAATCTGAAGTTCTGAGTTTGTAATATTTTTTTTTTTAAAGTGTATATTATATAAATTTTACACAAAATTTTGCCAAATAATTGGAAAGTAAAATATATATATTTTTTTAAAAACTGACAATTTATTTCCAAAATAAGTTGATTGATCTGCCCTACGTGGCACTCTTTTTTTAAATTGTACCTTAAGAAAAATAAAAAAACAAACAATTATACCATGTAACACATTTCTTAAATATCTAAGTTTTGTACCGACTTTTCAGACACTATCCATAATAGTTGTCAAATTGTTGCCAAAAAAAAAAAAAAAAAAAAAAAAAAAAAAAAGAGAAGGCTGAGGGGCAATCTCCATATATAAAAATACATCTACAAGTCCATTTTTTCGCCCCAATAATGGAGCAGCGTGGGGCAGTGACATTAGCATTAAAAAAAAAAAAAAAAAAAAAAGAAGAAATCCATCCCCTTCAATTGTAACATTCTTCTTAGTAAATAATACAATATTAATTTGTGGTAAAAAGTACATGTATTTCTCAATTCTGTTTCTTCTGAAACATGGCAAGTCATTAAAAAGTCTTTTAAAATAAAAATTAAAAAAAAAAACTTGGCCCAGATGTAGATAATTGTTTTCTTCATGGTCCCGTCATAAAGCATTCTGATAATTGTTTGAGACTTCATATATTGTGCTGTTTGCTTAGGTTTTTTGTTGTTTTTTTAAGGGAAGATAAAACACTATAGAAAAACTGGGACGTAAAGAAAAAGGGGAATATAAATGAAAGAGAGAATAAAGAGAAATGGAAGGGAAGGGGCGGATGGAATGCATAAGTATTAGACATGGTAAAAGAGGAATGTGGGCTATTTAGTCACAAAAGCAGCTTAGGCAAACACCTGCATATTGTTGGCCTGTTCGGGTAAATGGGCCGTCTGGCCATGCGCACCCACAACCACCACTGGGCTAGGGGTGGCATCGGACCACTCCGACACAGAGTGGGGGGATGGGCTGGACCACTGCTCCGGGGATTCCGGAGAGGGCGTCAGATAGGGATGCTCGCTGGGAACGTGCAGGTAGTGTTTAGGAGCGTCCTCTTGGGAAGGTGCAAAGGTCTGCTGAGGAGGAGCAGGAACAGCTGGGGGGGTCTGGATGGCACCCTCGCTTTGCACAACCTGCTGTTTGAAGTAATTGCCCTCTGGCGGGGTCAAGGACTGAGTCGACCGCTCTGAAACGTGTGGCATGCTTTGCTGCCTCAGGTGAGCGACGTTGGGGGCCACTGGGCCCATCTGGCATTGCTGCTCCATGGTCATCTTCACGGGGCTCTGCATAGCCATCTGATTCTGCAGCATGAGCACTTGCTGGGCATGCAGCTGATGTAAGTTGGAGACAGAGCCCACCGGAGGAGCTCCCGCCATTACATTGCGCGAGGAATGCGAAGGTGCCAGCTGGTTTTGCCAGGCGAAGGGTGCGTTGGGGTTCACCATGCCCAGATTCAGCCCATTCACAACACAGCTGGGTGCCCGCTGCAGGGGAACTCTTCCTTGAAGCGCCAGAAGGGCATTGCCTTGGGACTCCCCAATCTCATTAAGACGAGCCAGGGATACTGCAAAAGGCCCCTCCATAAGCCCATTTACAAGGGGAGTTGAGGGCACTGAAAGAGAGCCAAGGTGGTATGTACCAGGGGCAGCCATCGCTGGAGAGCCAGGGTTGGCATTGTACGCGCGGGGTGAATCGAGGGAGTCGACAGGTGATAGGGTGACCGAACTCTCCAGCAAGCCTCCATTTCCCTGAGGACAGTCCAAGGACAGCTTCTTGCCTCTACTTTTTGCATCCTTGGCCTCTGCCCGATTCAGACTGGCTCCGCCAGCTTTGGCACCAGCTCTGCGGCTTTTCTTGCCCTGGGGAGTCTGCTTGATGTTACCCATGTAGCCATTTGGAGGGCAGAGTAGCGGTGACATAGTGTGACCAAGAGGGCCTTGGGAGCCTCGAACTGTGTTGTGCTCCTCCAGTAGCTGGACAATGTCATGGTGAAGCCTTTCTTGAGCTATGTCTCGAGGAAGCCGATCCATATGGTCAGTGATCTCGCGGTTTGCGTAATGGTCGAGGAGGACCTTCGCAGCTTCGTAACTTCCTTCACGAGCGGCCAAGAACAATGGTGTTTCGTCCTGAAAGACAAAAAACGGAGTCAGAAGGACATAGTATTTAACTGCTCATTTTTAAATGAACGTAATACTGGAGAATCAGCATTTACACAGAGTAGAGGGACTCCTTCCACCTTGTCATTCTGATCGGTCTAGGATACCCCACTGAGCCGTATGTTACTACCTGTCCCTCAGGCCACACTGACCTTGCCATCTTGCATGTCTTTGTTTGCTCCGTTCTTCAGCAAAGCCACAGTAGCCTCTATGTTATTGACAGCAGCCGCCCAGTGCAAAGCCGATTTACCTGTCAAAGACAAATAGGGTTGCTTAAGAAATACATTATTCGCTACAGATGGTTTGCTCTTCTAGCCCTAGGGGCAGTCTGACCGATAGAGCCAGGAGAAAAATCCCCTTACGTTTCTTGGAACGGCAGGAAGAAAGCGGACAGAGGAACCACGAAAAGACCATCCCAGACGGTTAGACTTCACGTGTTAGGTTGTTACTCACCAAGTTCATCCACAGCATTCACATCGGCATGGCAGGCGATCAGCTCCTCCACCATACCCTCTACAGCCAAGCGGGCAGCTAAAATCAGAGCAGTTGACCCATCACCCATTCGGGCATCAAGATCTGTGGACCGATTTCTAATCAGGATCTGCAGAGGGAGAGGAACATTTAAATTGTCAGATACGGAGACATAGAGAGACGCAAAAATACATGTCTACATCCCAAATACACAATCTAAAAGGATAAGGGAAATACAGATAGAAAAGACCTTGGCTGAGCTTGGTAGTTCTAGTAAGTTTGAACTTGCCTGGAAGACACCTTGAGCATCGGAGGCCACAGCCGCATGAAGCGGCGTTCGACCTGTATGGTCCTGCGCGTTGGGGTCAGCGCCAGCATCCAGCAGTCTCTTGGCGGCGTCGGCTCGGGCGTAACGAGCTGCGAGGTGCAGAGCCGTTTCCCCGGTACGGTCAGTCTGTGCCCCAAGTGATGCCCCTTGGCAGATCAGGTCAGTAATGGCAGAGACTTCACCTTCCTCTTCATCTTCCTGTGACTCTGGCTCAAGTCCTCCTCCCAAAAAGGAGGCCAACATAAGAGGGGTGAAGCCATCTATAATTCACAACAGAAAGGACAGCGGGTATTAAAAAACCAAAAAAAACATTCCAGGCAGGGAGAATCAATTCTCTGATGCACCTCTAGACTACCCCTTCTGTATCCTTCTCAACATAGATGTTCTGACCAGCTTCCACTAACCTGGCCCTCTCACGTTGACATCCATGCCATCGCTCTCATAGTCACCCTGTGGGGGCGTCAGAGCCGTGGCCGGAGGCAGTCTGATATCAGCAGCTGCCAAGTGGTGTTGAGTCCAGGGACGGGGGTCCACCGAATCCTGCCGACAAGGGGAAAGGTCCTCGGTCTGTTGGAAAATAAGAGTAGGCAGAACAATACATAAAAAAAAAAAAAAAAACTCTCATTTATATTATGTTTATATATTTGTTGCCAACTTTATTAGGGTGAGAAGTGCAGACGGTTTTTGTTTTTTGTATACATTGTACAGCCAACACACTGTATTTGCAGCATGCTCACACTGTTTGGTAGGCCTCATATTATACATTTGTATTATTTGAGCCTGAGACTAGCTTAGCGCACCGACATTTTTTCTTTTCCCTGTTAGAACAATACATAAAACAAACATATTCAGATTTTTGTGGAGATGGCAAGCTTTTAAGGGAAACGTTATTACACAATGCCGATAACAGGGGAAAACAGTCAATTTACAATGAGACACCACAGTCTTCTTACATCTGGAAGGATGCTGGTTGAAGGCCTATGACTCCATGTCTCAAATCAAGAAAACAAGATTTTGGCGCGTACAAACCTTCAGTCTCTTTGTCTCCGGACATTCGGTCTCCGTCCAATCTTCTGACGGGTCTTCCATGAGACGTTCAGCTTTTGCGATGTTCCTGTAGAGTTTGAGATTGACCAGAAGTGAAATAATGATAAAGAAGAGCACAAAAAGTGAGACAATGATAATGCTGAAGGAGGAACTGATGGCAGGAAGAGATACAAACGGGGTAGATAACATAAAAACAGGATGCAATTCAAGCTTACTTGAGTCCCAGAGCATCTTGTCCCACCGGCTCCCTACGGTCTCTCTCCTTCTTCAGAATAAAGCCCTCTGGGAACCACAAGGTGCTGTGTGCTCTCTTCCTACGAGACACCAGTACTCCAAGTACCCCCACCACCAGAACCAGCAGCCCAGCTACGCCAACCAAGGGCAGGAGACGAAGGGGGCTTATGGGCTCTGGTACATCCAACTTCTCACCTGGGAAGAGACCCATAGCAGCTTCAATATATTGTGCACGATTGGCAATCATGTTCAATTAGTCTATACAGTGCTTGGTTTCCTATTGGTGTAGTGCTTATTAATGCAATCTTTTATATTATCCTAAAAACACAGCCACACTTTCATGAATGCGTTCAAGTCTACAAGACCCACCTCGTACAGATTTCAGCGGGTAGGGGAAGTTCAGCTTCTCTAGGCCGTTCAAAGCCGCCAGATAGTCCGCCGCGCTCTCTGTGTCCGGAAAGCACTCTCCCATTTCCTTGACACATAGTCTGTTATCAATTTCTAGGTTTACGGTGGATCTGTCAAACAAGAGGAGAAAAAGTTACTCGGGTAATACAATGCGCTTTACATTCGCATGCGACATAGGGGTTGGATGGCCTACTAACCACGGCCAGATCTCACATCTCCAAGTGTCAGGGACACAAGTACCCTACGCGGCACTCGGTGGTTGGTACATACACAAAACCGGACAGAGGACATTAGCAGCTTGCACCATAAGTGCGTGGAATAAATAATCAGAGACAGCCACTAATTCCTTTAAACATATTGTGCATGAGCCATAAATTGGCTTCTAGAATGGTTCTAGCAACCCCCAAAGTAATGGCATTTAGTAGAAAATACTTGCTTTATTCTCTCTCTCTATTCTGACGGATAGCTTACTGCTGGCCTTACCCAATGATATCACTGTCCAGCTCCCTCTTCCCCCGCCGCTCGGCCGCCTGATCCCTCCGATAGGGGTAAATCATGTATTTCCCGTCGCTGTCAGTGCAGATCCTTAGCGCCGTGCGCAAAATGGCGCTCAACCTCTGCAGAAAAGCGGTGCTCTGTTTCAGCAGCTCCTCGGGTGGCAGTAAGACCACTATGACCAGTACTCCACTCGCCAGGACCTCGCCTTCAGTACCTCCGGCACAGTCCAGACCATCCCATCCGCATTCTTCCTTGTTGCATCCCTGGTCACAACGGCCATCGCCATAATGGGCCATGCAGTACTCCTCATATAGAGGGCTGATGATGAAAGAGACGACTCAGGAAGGAGAAAAGTACCGAATACCCCAAAACATCTAGAAATATTTACCCCACCACTTTATTATCTCGCTCTGCCTACACCATCCACCATCCACCGATCATCACTTACTTGCAAACGTCCTTCCCCCGGCAGTCGAAGTTATCATACAGACACTCGGCCGAGACACAATCCTTGTCGCACTTTGAATTGTTGAAGAGGCTCCGGCAGTGTTGATTTGGGCATCGCTTCCACGGATCGTCTATTTGCAGGGTGCAGTCCCAGCCATCCCATCGGCACGCAGCCACGTTGCACTCCCGGTCGCAGAGGCCATCTCCCGCCTTCCCAAAGCACTGTGGGACGGTACATTCTTGTGCTGGAGTTGGTGGAGGCAGTGGGCTACGTACAGATAAGTCACAACGTGTTCCTCTCGTGTGCGGTGGACACTGGCAGGTGAAGTAGGGGAAATGGAACGAAGGATGGCATGTTCCCCCATTACGGCAAGGGGACGTGGAACAAGTGTCGGAGGGTGGGGAGCGTGCAATAAGTGGAGGGAAGGTGGCATTGGGAGAAACGGGACAGACGGCTCCAGGAGGACAGATGCAGCGGGGACCCAATGGGGGAGGAAGGCAAGTGGAGCCAGGAGGGCAGGCAAGTTCTCTACAAGATAGGAGGGAACGTTCACATGAGGGTCCTGCGTAGCCCTGCAAGACAAAAGTAAATTACAAATATAAGTGAAGCTGCTGATGGCCACGGAATTTTAGAACAAAAGAAACAGAAGCCGGACTTACGCCGGGACAACGGCAGGTGTATCCAAGAGCCGTGTTCACAGTCACACGGCAGACGCCTCCATTTTTGCAAGGCCTGGATTCACATGTATTCACCACGCTCTGACAGTGGCGGCCTAAAAACGTCAGAAGAAAACAAAAACATTCGTTTTAATCTCAAATTAAATAAAAAAAATTGAAAAAAATAAATAAAAAATTAAGTGTCCAGACTTCTAGGTCACATTCTCTTCCGCCTTAGGTCGAACTCCCAGCTCCAGCCTCATTCGTGGAGCCACGTCCATTCCAGCACGCGTTACTCACCAGTATAGCCGTTCCGGCATATGCACTGATAGTCATTGGCCAGAGGGACGCAGTCCCGGGTGTTGTGTGGATGGCAGGGTCCAGATAAACACTCGTTGATGTCCCCCTCGCACCTCTCGCCTGTATAACCAGGGGGGCAGTTGCAGCGGTAGCCTCCAACTTTGTCCACGCATGTTCCATTATTCAAACATTTGGGGGGCCCAGGGCTGGACAGCATGGAGCAGTCATCTTCGTTAATTTCACACAGCACGCCTATAAAAACCGATGAGGAACGCAAAGTGTAAGAGGGGTAAAAATCTGGAACATTCAAAAGAAGAAGACTGCAATAGAGCGGTAACCGGGTTACAAAATGGCGGTCAAGCGAGGGAAATCTTACCAAGTGTTCCTGGGGGACAGGAGCAGATATAACGACCAATCAGGTCAATGCAAGAGCCTCCATTTTGACATGGGTGGGATTGGCATTCATCGATGTCATATTCACAGTTTTTCCCCTCATATCCCGCTGGGCACTGGAACAAGACAAAGGATTAAAGCGTATTCCCGTAGAACGGAGCATATTAGAGGCAGACGAGCCAACCAATACACACACATGGGGGGTCCTCCAGACCCAAAGACGTGGCTTTTTGGCCATTTTGCACGGTTCCCCTCAAGGTGTTGGGCTCAAACCCATGCTGGTTCACACATTCACAAGCAGTATCAATGTCCTTCCTCACCTCACATACGTATCCACCCAGAAAACTTCGACAAGTCCCTCCGTTGTGACAGGGATCTGGGTCACATTGGTTGATCTGGGTCTCGCAGTAGCTGCCTGTGTAGCCTCCTCTGCAGAAACATTTGTGAGAGCTGCCGGTATTCATGCAGGTACCTCCCGAGAGGCAGAGCTGGTCCGCGCGTACACCTGAGCGGAGAAGAAGACCACCGTTACACTCTCGTTTTCAGACATGCCCCTTAAGAAAAAGCAACTTCTTTCCGTGTGCCGCCATTACTCACCCCTCCTGGCAGCTGCCACCTCACAGGACACGCGTGGGACATCGCAGTAGCTCCCGGTCCATCCCGCGGGGCACTCGCACCGGAAAGTAGGACCTACTTGAGTGCAACGGCCGCCATTCTGACAGGGGGACCGTCGGCAGAGGTCCAGCAAATTCTAGATAAGAGCGTGCGTGGTGTTATTTACGAAGGTATCCCTTTTGGATTGACAGTCCTGTCGACAGCATGTATGATACCCCCTTTACATTGTATCAGGGCAGTCCTCACCTGGCACTGTGTCCCCGTGTATCCGAACGGGCAGATGCAGCGGTAGGATTCTACCCGGTCCACACACGCAGCGCCGTTCTGGCACGGGCGCGAGGCGCATTCGTCCACTTCATGCTGGCAGTGCGAGCCCGTGAAGCCGGCGCGACAGAGACACGTGTACGTGTTGATCCCGTCCACGCACGTGCCGCTGTTGAAACAAGAACTAAAAGGGAAGAGGTCAGAAGAGTTAGCGACAGCACAGGACAGACGCAGACAGCAATTCTTGCTTATATAGGGGCCCCGATATAACGCATAATAAAATAGATGCATTATATAGGGCTAAATAAGCTTTTCCTGCAGCTGAAGCACTGGGGCTGAACCTTCATAATGTATATGGAAGTCTAGGCGTTGAGCCTTACTGATATACTGGCTAGGCACCCTAGGGCATACCTCCTAACCATCCATCTTTAAGAGGGACAGTCCCTATTTTGGCCCCAAATGCCTCTGTCAACAAAAAATGTTCAGAATGTTGGCTGGGTATGAATGTGTTGATGTTCCACAGCCCTAAACTCACGATGTGTGCAGAATCAGAAAGGAATGAGTTTAATTAATAATAAAAAAATGTGAGAGAATGCCTTATTTTTAATGGCTTAATCAGTTATCGAAATAGCCATAAATACCAAAGGTCGCATAAAGGATTTGGTAAAGACCCTAACCGCACGGTCCCTCTTTGGCGCTATGCCCTAGGGGCCCACCTGTTTGATCTATACGATAAGGCAGGTCACATCTATAAGAGCGGGCTCACCTTTCTGTGCAGTCCTGTACGTTTGTTTCGCAGATGGAGCCGGTATAGCCAGGCGCGCAGGTACACACGTAACTGTTCACAAAGTCCATGCACGTGGCACCGTTGCGGCACGGATTACTTAAGCATTCATTAATCTCGTTAGTGCATCTTGAACCGGTGAACCCGGGAAGGCAGGTGCAGGAGTAAGTATTTATTCCATCGTTGCAGGATCCACCATTGCGACAAGGATCTGAGGGTAGGGAGAAGACCAAAAAAGGTTTAAATCTCCTGTTTCTCATAAGGCTTGCATAGATTTGTCGGAAGCAGGAGGGCGCCACTCACTTGGGGCGCAGTCGTCGATGTCCGTCTCACAGTTGGGTCCAGTAAATCCAGCTGGGCATGCGCATGTGTACCCGCCTAACATATTGGTGCAGACGCCGCCATTCTGGCACGGACTCCGGGCACATTCATCCACGTCGATGCCGCAGGAGTCACCTGAGGGAGGACCCAGAACATTTCACTTCTCATATGTACCAATGTATCGGGCATCTGGTTGATGTTAAACTAGCATCTTATGAAATGTATTCTTGTTTTAACAGTCAAGCCTTTTAATTATGTTTCTAGTGCTGTGTAGCCCAAGCCATTATTCCATCCCCAGTATCCCTAACACCAGCTATTACACATGTAGCCTTGTGATTCTCACGTGTTCCCCTTACCTTCCCAGCCAGCATGGCATTGGCATGTGTAGTCTTGGTAATCAGAGGTGGGAGAACAGATGCCCCCATTCTGGCAGGGGTCTGGGGCACAAGGGTCCAGCAAAGTCTCACAAGTTTGACCTAGGGGTAAAAATAGCCAAGCCAGACATCACTCAACTGCAGTCTGTAGCAATTACTCAAATAAAACATTCCTACGGACCCAGAAGACCTACAGGTATGTAACCCCCCCTGCAATTCCTCCCATCCCCTCATAACTACAACAGACCTGCCACAGCTTTAACCTTCTAATTCCAGGCCCAAGAAACACCTTTCTCCCCAACGGTTAATCAATGATTCCTCCCCAGCTCAATCACCTGTATAGGGCAGAGTACACAGACAGCTGAAGCCTGCGATTCCATCCACGCAAAGTCCCCCGTTGAGACACGGAGCAGGGCCGCATTCATCGATATTAATTTGACAAGTGGGACCTAAGCAGAAGAAAAACAGAAAAGTCACAAATTAGGAAACAGGGAGCTGGAAATCTGCATTCTACAACATCGTACGGCCAATAAACCTTAGTAATAATAACTTTCAGTAGAAGCCAAAATTATTTTCCATGTCCTTTTAGAACTTTCAGATAATGGTATCTTAGATACTTAGAGCCTTCTAACAGCTGATGGACCGCAGACGCACGTGATGATGTCAGGAAATGTCTGAGCCAGTCAGCTATTCTGTCAGTGTCTGTATGAACTAGTGTGTTGTGTTCACAAGTATGTGATGTCATCCAGAAATAATACATCACCTCGGAATCCATCTCGGCAGCGGCAGACAGGCCCTCCAGAGCGTTCCGTGCAGGTCCCTCCATTCAGACAGAGGTTGGAGGAACAGCCATCGCCAGACCGTCGATCGCACATTTTACCTGTCCAGCCCGGCTGACATTCACACAGATATCTGGAGGCAAGATGACATGATAAGAAAGGGGACTCGAAGGGAAGTGGAACTTGTAAAGTGATGGGGTGGCGGATTTTTTGAGCAGTTACACGCCATTTCTGAAGTACGCACCCGTCTGTGACCTTGCGGCACGCTCCGTGTACACATCCGGCCATGCAAAGTGCTTTGTCTCGGTCCTGGTTGGGATTACACAAGGAATCACGGGGCCCGCCACCCTCGGGACAGAGGCATCGGAATCCGTTCTGCAGAGCCTGGCACGTGCCCCCCGCGTGGCAGGGGTTGGACGCGCAGGGAGACACTTCTATGTTACACAGAGAACCTGAAACCGGAAGGGGGGGGGGGGGGGGAGAACGTCAGCGCTCCATCATGGATGACAGCATATCATACAATCAATTCACACAAAGACCCATATTACTAAAGTTGCCAGGGCATGAACTTTAGGACAAATTATTTTTGCCGCCAGTCCCCATCTGGCAAGGTGAATAACGAAGCCTCACCTGTGAATCCCGGCTTGCAGACACAGTCGTATCTGTTGATGCCATCTTTACATTCACCGTAATCACACGGGTTGCTGGCACAATCATCGTAATTGTGTTCACAGTTCACACCTAAAAAGAAGATGAGTATGAGTGGTGCAGACACACAGCTACCCTGATCAACACTCGATGGACCAGGACATAAACCTTCCTCTTTAACCAACCACATGGGGGGGGGGGGGGCTCTACCCAAAAAAGCACACCTCACCCACTAAAACCTCACATTATGGCGGTACAGGCGAACATCTCAATCGCCTTCCACTCGGGGAAGCTCAAAGCCATCTATAAATCATTCAGAGCACCAAAGCCTGTCCTAAACCCAATCCACATTACACTAAACATCCTACAAGCTCCGGAATTCATCTGGGTTCCTTTTTGGAATTTTTGTTTCATTTGTAAAGCACAAAAAGAGACGTCCAACCAGAATAAATAGCGATTTTGGAAAACATGGATAAACAGATCACAGCCGCTTACCAGAAGTCCCAGGCTGGCAGTAACACAAGTACTTGTTGACCAGGTCAATGCATTTCCCTCCGTGGAGACAGGGATTGCTGTGGCATTCGTTGATTTGGTTCTCGCAGCGATAACCCGTGTATCCCGGATCGCACGTGCAGGTGAAGCTGGCAATGCCGTCGCGGCACTTACCGTGGTGACAAGGGTCGGGCGAGCAGTCGTTAATGTTACGCTCGCACAGCGGACCCTCAAATCCTGCATTGGGAAATAAGCGGTTGAGTGAAGCTTGAGGGTGGTTAGTCTGAAAATACTAACCAACTAGTTTAATCTAAAAACGGTAGGTACAGATGGGAAACGCTGCTGGGAATACCAAACAAAAGAGCCTGGGGCAAAATTAGGCTAAGCCAAATGATGGGGGCAGCAGAGCGGGAAGGATACGTCCAGGGGCTGGAAGGGACCGATGGTGCAATAAACAGTCAGCAAACAGGTTGGGCCAGAACCTGGTTAGATAAAGTCTCAAGGCTGTTCTAGGTCATCCAAAACACAGGCAGCTCAATCTAGGCAAGATGTGCAGGGGCAAAACGGTACCAAACACAAAGCAGGGAGGGATGCTGGAATAAACAGCTCAGTGCAAGCTGGGGGAACGATCAGGAGGTTGCACCAACGCAGGTCTGGACAAGCAAAGAGGGCTCGTGGAAAAGCAGCAAACAAAGCAACACGATGGACCGACTAGGCACGATGCAATGGCCAAGGTATGGCAAGATGATGGAGCGGAGCAGTCCGAAGAAGCACAGTCCTCAAGAAACCAGAAAAATCAAGGGAGGAAACAAGCAGGAAAACCAGAGACAGTCCAAGACTTACCTCCCTGAACATAATAAGAGACATCCAGAGAGCATGAGAAAGAATAGGATACAGCATCAGAGAGACCCACCGGGTGTAAGGAGACCCTCAGTCGTATAAATGGAAAGGGAAGAACTCACCCTCAGCACAGCGACACTCGTACCCGTTGGGTCTGTCCACACACTTAGCTCCGTTTTTGCAGGGAGTGCTGGCGCACTCATCTATGTCGATCTGACACATGGAGCCCGTGAAGCCTGCGGGGGAAGAAGGTTATTAATACAGTTTGCTGGTCAAAAAGCATCATTCATTTATCATCAGCAGATAAACATAACTTCAAGCAGGGCTTAGCTGAGATAGAAAATCCTACAACAGCATCAATTTCCATCTCCTGAACCCAAGCCTTCTAAGCGTGAGGAGAGCATCCCAACAGACCACCGGTGGTGATGTTTCCACCACATTCTGTCCCGTTTTAAGGACCATTTCTCCGTCGTATGTTATACTGGCTGTTCGGACATTAATATGTGGGCAGTTCCAGGATTTTACAAGCACTATTTATTTACCTTGCCCACAAGCTCCCCGCACCCAATCTGACAACTATACACATTTGCCAGGAATACACGCAGCTTCAGAAACAACCCCGGTTAAGAAGAATAAATACTCTAAACTGTGAAAGCAAATCATGAAAGTAAATCCCTGGAACCTATTGACCGTATGAGAAATATGACTCCGTAGAATATTTTATTCCATCTTTTCACCTCAATCTACCCCAGAGCTTCTCATTCTTCGCCTACACTCCTACAGACTGCGCTTCTTTCACTTGGCTTCGCTCGCTCCTTTGGGAGGCGAAAGGCATTTAGAGGAATAATAAAACCCAAAAGTCTTCTGGCAGGAGAATATTCCAATGTTTCCAGAAACGTACATTACCCCAACCCCCTTATACTGTAAACCTCAGCCCTGTAATAGCTTAGTCCATCTCCGGGACAGAAACCCTCCAAGCCTTTAACTCCTAAATTACTAAAAACGTGTAAGCCTCAGCCTACGGACAGATTATGCCAACTCAGCCATTTGACTGACCAGCCGATACCGCGCCACTGGCACCTCTGCAGCCTTTTTTTTGCCCATTTTGCACGTTTTCTTCCCATATTAAAACATTCTATTGACGTCAATCACATGACTCGTTATTCTGCATCCATTACTCACCAGTTGGGCAGCTACATGTGAATCCATTAACCATGTCCTTACATACTCCTCCGTTAACACAAGGGCTGCTCTCACACTCATTGACGTTAATTTCACAGAATGTACCGCTGAATCCTAAATTAGGAAAAGCAGGATTAATATACATTTTTTTTTTATAACCCAAGAATAAAACTTTACCGGATTCTTTACGGCAATGCCACGGATTTTCATCAATCAGCATCTGGCTGGATGATTAAGACCGAGCCACTCTGTTGCATACAAAAGGCAGCGTCTAGCAGAATGGGCTACAATAACAGAGCTAGATCATGTACAAACGGCTCAGACGTTATTTTTTTGCTTTAAAAAAAATCTGCTTTTATCCAAATTATTAAAAAATGATTGGCATCTCTCACCTGCCATACAGATGCAAGTGAATTCTCCAATACGGTCCAGACAAGTGGCATCATTCTGGCAAGGGGTAGACAGACATTCATTCACGTCTGTCTCGCAACGGGGCCCGGTATATCCCCGGCCACACTGACACTGGAACGAGCCCTGGGTGTTCACACAGCGGCCAAAGTGCTCACAAGGGTTAGCACCTGAAGACAGAGAAGATGTCATAAGATAATGCATCCTAATCCTTTGACAAATCTTCCATGGATCCCATTAACGCCAACACATTCCAAAACCTCTTACAACATCCCCTCATTCACCGCACCGCTTCTCAAACTGATTGACAGCAACACGGAGAGTAACAAGGAGAATGCGTTTAAACCAGTTCGCAGCAGTTATTTGGGGGAAGCAGTTCTAAAAATCCTGTGCGTTACAGATTGTACGTTCCCAGTGTCTAATAAATCAGAGGCCGATCACACGTCTGATGTGCCGTGCCAGGCTAACATTAAGAACGAACAAGCTCACAAAAAAGTGTATGTATATATATATAATATATATATATATATATATATATATATATATACACACATATATCTCTTTAGCCCCCTTGTAAAGAACTAACCAGTCACCCCCACTACTCCTGAGATCCTTCCATCATAGAACCACAGAATTTGATGGTAGATGAGAACAATCCAGCCGTCTAGTCTGATGCAGAGACTCAAACCCTAATCAGTCCTTGGTCTCGTCTAGATTCAGGAACCCTATGCATGTTTAGCTTCACCACCCTCAGACCCTCCGGTTTTAGATTATGTGTTCTAATATTTCTCACCCTTTGAAAAAACCTTCCCCCTGTACTTTATTAAGAGCCTTTATTTCAATGAATACACCCACATATCGATTCCTTAGACTTCCTGCCCTGCAACCACCTGGACGGGCGTCCATCACACCTGCTGATCACTGCTCACACCATCTACCTCCTCCTACAAGGTCCACCACCAAGCACTCATTCTTTCCCCAGTACCCTCCACTCTAATGGTTATTACTGGGCTGTCACAGCATTACTATAGCGCTCACCAATGGAGCACTCGTCCACATCTTGATCACAAGCTCCTCCTGTAAATCCCGGAGGACATGTACAGATTGCCCGACCGTTGACCGGATTAGTGTCACAAATGGCATCTTTGTGGCAGGGATTACTGACGCAGGCATCTTCCAAATGGCACAAGAGACCTGAAATAACGAGAAC
The DNA here is from genome assembly GCA_023333645.1 of Sceloporus occidentalis. NCBI lineage: Eukaryota > Metazoa > Chordata > Lepidosauria > Squamata > Phrynosomatidae > Sceloporus > Sceloporus occidentalis. The sequence continues at coordinate 1,597,564 of JALMGF010000174.1, read as the reverse complement.
ATTATAGTCATCTCTAGTCACTATAACACAGTTCTCACTATAGCCATCACAAAATTAGGAATGTCGCTATGGACGTCCACCTCACTCCCCAAACCTACGCACGTACCAGTCTTTCCCATCGGGCATTCACAGAAGAATGATGCTACACGGTCATGGCAGGTGGCCCCGTTGAAGCACACTGCAGTGGCACAGTCATCTATGTTCTCACTGCAGCTCTCCCCCGTCCAGCCATTCACACACACACACGAGTGCCCCCCTTGGATATTGAAGCAGGTTCCACCATTGTGGCAGGCATTAGGCTGGAGCTGACACTCATCTACGTCATCCGTACAGAATTGACCTGTGGAAAGGAGAGCCAGTTAGATATTTTTGCAGTCCAAGACCCATGACGTATGCAAGGTGGCAAAACTATCTAAAGATACAGCCTTATGTGATATTTATACAGAACTTCCAGGTACGATAGCATGAGAACAATGTGCAAGAATGATTCGATTAGCACAACACTGCTAGGTCACAGGTACGGTAGACTAGATACCGTAAACACGTGGCGACCATAACTAGTGAGAGAGAGGGGCTGCCCCCACTCAAGTGATTTATGAAGAGGGGTCTAGATTCTCCGGAAATTTCTTTTTCAAATTTTAGAACGGGGCCTAAATTTTGTTTAAACTGGGGGGAGGGGATGAATGAATAACGAATTTACAGGAGAACTTTAATTTGACTATTACCCATTTAAAATAGTTTACATAATACAAACAGACATTATTGTATCTGTTATATGTTTTGTCTGTTAGAGTGTTTGTTTAGAAGACTGGGCTGAGATCAATCCTGCCTCGTGATAAACAATAAAATTGACTCAGTCTTAATCTCTCAGGGTAATGAAAGTCCTTGAGAAGGGACTTCAAAAGTACTTGGGGCAGTATATTGCAAATCTTTTTTACCCTCATTACCTGCAGTGTATGATGCGTTATGTATACATGACAATGTATGTGTATATTTTGCCCATGTTGGACGACAAATCTTTCAATGCATCTTTGTCCAAACCCTCCTTTTAAAGATCGGCATTGGGAATGCGGCACTCACAAAGCTTTTCCAGTTGACTTGGTCCTGAATCACAATTTAACCGAGAAAGCCGGCCTCAGGGCACAGGCATTATTAAAGTTACAATGAATGCTGTTTACGCCAAAAAGGTTCCACGGCTTATTGTGAGAGTCAAATTACCAAATCTGATATTCCCATGGGTGGGATAAGTCACATTACGAGACCCTAAAAGCTCAAACCCAATGAGACTCAAAGGTTCATCCTAACCCGTTTGGGGATTTCACATTTTAGGTCATGTATATATATGTATATATATATATATATATATATATATATATATATATATATATATATATATAAATATTCTTAGACTGAATGTGATTTACGGAGAAAGTTGTCACTCACCAGTCCATTCTGGAGGACACTGGCAGTTGTAGGTGTTCACACCGTCCACACAAGTTCCACCATTCATACACTTGTGCGCTGGACAATCATCCACGTTTACCTCGCAGTTTAGACCTTCAAAACCTGCAAAATGGTAATAAAAAGTTCCAATTAATGTTGGGGTGAAACATATTAAGGCACAATTTGGGATACATTCTCCTAGACTCCCACGACACACTTGGTTCCACTCACCTGGTAGGCAGGCACACTGATAGGTGAGGTCCCCTGTCTGCCTGCATGTGCCCCCATTCAGGCACTGGGAGGGGGCACAGGGCACATAGATGGCTTCACAAAACTGCCCGGTGAAGCCACTAGCACAGCGGCAGCGGAAAGAGCCAGGGGTATTGAGGCACTGCCCTCCATTCTGGCAGAGACCAGGGGTCCGGCATTCATCTACATCCACTCGGCAGCTGCGGCCCTGGTATCCCAGGGGACACGAACAGTTATAACTTCCATTCCAATTGGTACAGCGGGCACCATTTTCGCAAGGGTTTGTGGCGCAGGCATCTATGAGAGAGCAATCTTGCCCTGTGGAAAGGCAAGTAGACATTTTATCAAGAAGAACGGGTGGGAGGTATGATCTGACCGTCAGACTCCCATATTGTTGCCCTGGCCGAAGCCATGCACTCACCTCTATAACCTTTGGGGCAGCTGCACTCATACTGCACAGTGTCACCGCGGATGGAGCTCTGGCACGCTCCGCCATTAACACAGGGTGTCGGGACACAGGGGTCTTTAAACTGGCAGTGCTCTCCGATCCAACCCACAGGACATCTGCGGACAAAGATAAACACGTTGTGACAATCACAAAAATCAGCAAAAACAAATATAAAACAAATTCAAAGTAGTAAAGCAAGCTGCTGGTGAAGTTTTCTTTTAGTAAATACCCTCAAAATATACTTTACAAAATTAACTATTAAGTAAAAACGTAAAAAGGGAAAACAAAATGCTTAATGGAGCCTTGTGTAAGAACAAGCAGAACCGGGGTGTGGCAATTCATTGAGCAGGAAGCTTAGGGCAGGACGACAAAAACAAAATGGCTGCCCGCATGGGATAATTAAAACATTTAAGAATTTAACAAGAAATATTGCATAGGCAAGAATATTAGTGGCCCCTGGTGGCTTGCTTTGGAACCAGGTGGATTTTTATGGGGTATTGTAAGTTCTAGATAAAGGCCAGGCACTTTTTGTTTCAGAACCCACACATGTAGCCGACACGCCGGCCCATGAGGCACCTTTTAGAAGTTTCCATGTGAATGGTTCAAAGCTGCGGTCCATTGATTACAAGGTCTGGTAACCTTCAAAGCGACATTTCACAAAGACATGTTCAAGCATGTGACACAAAGACAGTTAAGCTAATCTGCCATCTTTTTTCCTCAAAACGGTAATCAGACAAGAACACACAAAGCTTTCTGGAAGTCTATTTTGTTGCACTGGCAACGTCGTTCTACAGCCTATCAGTGCCCTGTCATTGTGCCACATAATAGGTTAATTTTAACCTTTTACTGACTTCTTAGAGCTCATCTTAATGTTAGCGTGATATACGTTTCATTAATGTATATGTATTAGCTGCCGCAAGCGACACCGTATGCACGAGTTCCTCTGAAGACTTGAAGCTAGAGGACCACCGTTTTATTTTAGAAGGCACAAAATACATTTCTCCTGGTTGACTCCCGCCCAAGCTGGTGTATAAACTGTTATTTGCGTATTTATTCCCCCCCTGTCATTTGTGACACATTTCAGTAAACCGTTTGATACACTCGGCTGCACTACACGGTTCAGTTTACCGTAGCACAGGACTGCTTAGCTGGAGGCCGCCGTGCCGGATGTGGCCAGAAAAAAAGGCCTCATTTATAGCCCCGGTATGGCTGAGAAGTCCACAAGAATTTATTAAGGGATGACGTTATGCCAGACGGGTTGTGCCCACCAGCATATGAATTTTAAGCATCTATAGCCCACCCAAAATAAAGCACCACGCAGGCATAGAACATTAACCCAAACGCTGGGTGGAAATGTGGTAGAATCACAGAGATGCCTGCGCTGGGGGGGGTCATGTTCTAGAACAGGGGTGTCCAACTTGTGGCCCTCCATCTGCTGCAGGACTACATCTCCCATAATGCTCGGCTAAGGGGCTGGCTAAGGAGTATGGGAGATGTAGTCCTGCAGCAGCTGAAGGGCCACAGGTTGGACGCCCTTGTTCTAGAGTGTCCGTGGCTTGCTGCTGAGAAGCGCGAGAACTTTACAAAGATTAACCTTCAAGCGTATATGGTAACAAAGTATATGTAAGAGTTTCCCCAAGAACTAAATGCCCCCATAAGCTCTTGCCCCAAGTACTCAAGGGCTTCTCTCTGGTATCTAGACTCCTAAGGACTAGGATCTCTTCAGGCCAAAGAGTTAACCTGGTAAAGAAATGTTAAAAAAAGTTGGTGGCGGAAGATTAACCGCCCGCCCAAATTCCTTGGTCCTTGAGACACATCATTGAGAATCCAGAACAAAAAAAAAAAAAGGGGGGGGAGAAAAAATAAATACAGGAAAAAGGGAAATAGAAAAGGTGGGAAAAAAATCATTATAATAAACAGGAACGGAACACGAATAGAGGAGAACGTGTGAAAAAAGACAGAATTAAGTAAACAGGAAAGAGAGAGAGCGAAGGAGGGGTGTGAGGAAGAGCCAGACACGGAACAGCTGGAACATGTTAACGAGGGAACATAGTAACCCGTTACTGGCGCAAAGAAAAATACCATTACTCAATCATTCGAGCCGTGGGCCGCCGCGGTAAAGATGGCTGCCAAGAGACGCCGAGCGGATAGAGGTATTCACTGCGTGTCGCACCCCGACCGCCTCGAGGTCTAGAACGAAATGTTTGGGTTGTTGTTTACGTTGGCGATGTAGATGTGGGACCTGGAGGGACCACTTATTGGCTTCTCACCGCTGCGGGTGTAGGAGCGCCAGAATTGCCGAGGTTATCGCGACTAGCGATACCAGCTCATCATTAGAGGTGTTGGTCAAAAAAGTCATGAATATCAGCAAGAAACGAAAAAGTTAAATTATCACAATCTGTGAACATTTGCCGGTGCTAAAAACGTCCGATTTGGTCAAAAATCAAGAGATTAGAGAAAATACCTCAATGGTAAAATTAAAGAAATTGATAAACAGAGCTCTACCGTATACTGCACTGAATACCTGGAACTGCCGACGTTGCGCATAAAGGGGAAGAGAAAATGACATGAAAAACAAAAACTAGACATTCTAACCCCAAAATGGCAGGAAGAACGTGAGATTAGCACCCAGTGAATAAGCGGGCGCTGCGAAAACGGCAGTTGAGATTGGGTGTCCAGAATACACCGATTATCTGGATTTGAGGTATAGAATAAATCTGCGCGCCAACAAACCATTTCAGAATATCCACAGCGCAGAACGCCGGGAATCCAGAGCGCAATATGCAGCGCAGCGGGCGGCCAGAGTTTACAGAACGCTTTACTCATCCGGAAAACCCTAAAACAAATAAAATGTTCTCCAAATTCCGAGGAACGCTCTGCACGCTGGGAAGCAAATATCCAGAGCACACAGACTACTAATTAGCCATCTTGAAAAGCAGTTGGCACGCCGCAGCCCTCGGGGGATACAGAAGGCGGTGTTTGAGTATTTGGGGTGGGAGGACACACACACACACACACACACACACACACACACACACACACACAAAGATAAAGAAAGGAGAACTAAATTGTATCAAAACTAAACTAAAAAAAATAATAAATAAAATGGGGATATTCATGGGCGACTTTCTAGAACATTTCGGAGCCAGTGATCTAGAGCATAGATAATCAACTGCTTATCCAGAACTATTTATCCAGAGACTTTCATTAAGGTTCTAAGAGTGATCTTATCACTATAGTAACCAACAGAACGAGCCATTCTATTGGTTGCCATGTGGATAAATTGAAACTTTGCACCAAAACCGGAACCAGCGATCCAGAATGCACCGAACCGCACCAATAACCCAAAGCATGCTTGGAATAAAATGATCAAGAAGACACGGAGTGATTTCCACCTCCGAGCCGACCGATCCGGAGACCAGAGACCGCCACGAAATCCAGAAAGACGAGCTAGAGCCCGTCAGACCGCGCGGAGAGGGGCCGGGTGTGCGCGGCTGACACACTCCAGACTGGCAGGGGCAGGTGGTTAAATCTGCCCAGATGAAAACCAGATGTTCCGGCTCACTCTCGATTTCCCACGATCCCCGCAGCTGCCCCCCCCCCCCCGTGAGACAGCTGGAGTTAAAACATAATTCTAGAAGAGGGGAATAAATATTTTAGTTTCACCCCCTCTCGCTCCCATTACCAGAGACCATGCACATCCGGAAGAAATAATAATAAAAAAGGATACATTGAAACTGTCTTGGAGAATACAGACACGGCTGCTGGTCGGTGATGGCATCGCTACAGCAGGACATGAGTCCGTGCGCACTCATACTAGAAAAAATATAAATACTAACTCATTTAATAAAAAAAGGCACCGATTTGACCCAAATTTCTTTTAACCCTCCAAAAATAAAGTACAAATTTTGGATCCCTGTTTTTCACTTTACTGAGAGAGTGGTAGATAAGTGGAGCAGCTTCCCAGCATATGTGGTAGGGGCCAAAACAGTGAGGGAATTTAAACACGCGTGGGATAAGGGTACGGCGAGACCGACGACTGATTAAGGTCGGAGTCTATAAATCAAAAAAAAAAAAAAAAAAGTTAATCGAAAAAGCAGAACACCCTTGACCGGTCTCCAGCTTGACCACAGCTATTATCCATCAACACGCATGTGACGGGTGCCGTATATCCCTTTAAATGAAAGACAAGTCATTTTCTCATATGAAGCGTCTTTTTATTAATCGGTTTCGACGATGAAGGCCACCTTCCACCCGCACCTCCCTGCTTTGCCCAATAAATCCGTCGGGCAATCCCAAGTAACGATGGAACTGGTTGAATCCATCTGTTTCCATAACTAGTTAAAGGGACGCTCCAGCATCATATACATTAAATACATAGAATAGCGGAGGGTTCCATTTAAATATTTGCCGTGCCCCCCTTGCAAATGCAGTGCAGGGATTTATGGTATGACCTCATATGCATTTGACCCTTTCCACAGGTGTGGGGGGGGGGGCACCCTCGCTTCTAACAGCCAATCAGTATTTTTTCCCCAGGACACAGCTAATTTGTACATGTTACAGGGTGCTCACTGAACCCTGCCCAAAAAAATAAAAATAAATCTAATTACTTGAACTATTTTCATTTTTGTCAGTTTGGACTTATTATAGCCTGCTGTCATGTGACGGAACAGAGGGTCCCAATAGGCAAAAAAGAAATCTGTTGCCATTGCAGCAGAATGCCTTCTTCACAAGAGCTTTTGTTTAATATTTTGTTACAGGCATCAAAGAAACACAAGTCTGCTGAATGTTTTAAATAGGACTCCGTTAACGGTGGAAACGAGATGTACACGAAGGGTCTCGATATTTACAGTTTTTATATATAGAAGAAATGCCCATCTCATCTGCCTTCCATTAGTCACAGCTGTTAGTGTACATTCATTCACTGTAGTTACCTAGTTATAGCACATGCTTTTAGTTTGTGGAGATATTTGGTTTAGTTCACCCAATCAATGAATAAGAGAGAGAATGAAAGACATGAAATGAGAGAGAGAGAATGAAAGACATGAAATGAGAGAAAGAATGAAAGAAATGAGAGAGCGAAAGCAAGAAATTGGAGCTTATTTTACTCTGTAATCACCACGCAGGTGCTCAGACATGTGAAATGGGTAGCGTAAGGAGCCATTTTAAGTGTCAGCCCGTCAGTAAAGAGACTCCAGCGAGCAGCGGTGCTCCAATTAGTCAGACATAAGACGTCTTGGGCTGTGCTGGCTGGCATACAGATCTCCTCCCCGCACTCCATTCCCCGCACCCTTAGCCACTGAACCAACCCGTCCGACAAGTTTCCGTCGATTCCCACGGCTGGGTGTTTTAACTTAAGTTATTTGTGCTCTTTGTGTTCCGAGTATTATCGGTTTACTCATAAAAGCGCCTACATCTTCCACGGTGCAGTACAACGTGCAAACACTAACACACAAAAGGAAAGAGGGCTTCTGCTCCGAAGAGCCAACAGTCTAAAGCAAGAGCAGGGGCGGAACTCCAACTCCCACAAATCATAAGGCATTTGGAGAGCAAACTATTTATCAGGGCTGTCCTCTATCACCAACCATCGCTCATGGGGTATGGTCATGGAATCCCTGTGTATACAACTCCCACTACCTCGAGTCAGGTTCTGCTAGCTGTAAACTATATCTACACAGTATTGTAAAGGATTATTAAGGGCACACGTAAATCGATGATACACAAACATACATGTAAATATTAGCACAGACACGCCAAATAAAAAAACACACACACAGACAGGAATACCGGGGGTAAATGGGTAAAAAGAAACAAGGGGGGGGGCAGGGCATAGCTTAATATTGAAACTAAATGTCTGGCACCCGATACCACATCAGTGGTGAGCTACTCCAGGTATCCACTACCCATTCTGTACACAGGAACTACACCTGAGCCCCCTCATGTCCCCCTGTTTGTGGCCCTTCTTGTTTTCTCAGAAACCTGTTGTCTCCCAAATGTTATAGATTTCCTCGCTATTGGCGCAGGTTTCCCTCCCACACGTCTCACCGGCGCGGCCCCCCTCTCTGTACCTGTCGGGCGCTCCCTGCTGCCGGCGTCTGCCTCCACACACCCAAACAACCTGTTCTACTCCTTCTGAGGAGCTTCGGCCTGGGGGGCAAGGAGCATCCGACAGACGTGCGGGTACAGAGCACAGAGAAACCGTACCGTATCAACCACTTCTGCTGAAAGACTGCTGCACTTATCCACCACCCTCTCAGTACAGAGACATTGCATTTAAATAGGTTTACTTCTTCCACGCACTTTAAGGGCTCCCGGTTGGTTTATAACTACGTCTAGCTCCTAGGCATTAATGCCACTTACAACCCCTGCTTCAGAAAAGAGGTCTTATCACCATAGCAACCAAGGATAATTTCCTGATGACAGGACCGTGATAAGGCTCCTTTTAATATCACCTTTATTTTACACAAAGCATTGTTTAGAAAAGCACTTTATGGTACCCAAGATGTGTGGGATTATTTGCCCCAAGTGTATAGCCGGGGTCGGGCCGTCCCGCCAAAACTCTTCACAACGGGCTGGTTCAGGTCAGACTGTCACTGAGTAAATCTGGAGCGGCTCAGAGAGGCAGGAATGTTGTGGGGCCACAATCGTGAATGTGAGAATGAGAGTGAGCATGAATGTGAGAATGAGAGTGAGCATGAATGGGAGAATGAGAGTGAGCATGAATGGGAGAATGGGAGTGTATGTGTAAGTGTGTAAGCGTAACTGGTGTAGGAGGGAGTGTGTGTGAGCACGAGTGTGTAAATGTGTTAGCAAATATACAGTGAGTGTAAGCGTGTGTAAATATGTGTATGTACTGTGTGTGTGTGTGTGTTGAGGAGGGGTAAGAAGCCAGTGTGGCCACTTGGCTATACTTGCCCCTGAGCCAGCCCTCCCCTGCTTATAGGCACTCAATACACTATATAGCACACCAGCACAGACAGACAAGACGCTCGCCTCCCCGAGACGCCATTACTTACTCGCAGATGGCTTCTCCATTGGAATACATCTTGCAGCGGGCTCCATTTTGACACGGTCTGTAGGAATCCGCACATTGAAATCCTGCAACGAGAGGAAATCACGTGATTAAAGACGGTGTTGACCCCACGCAGAAACCATTACAGAACAATTCCCCCCAGCCCCCCCCACCCCCGAGCGCGGGTTCCGTGTGTCCCCCAAGGGGCCGGCGGGTCAGGTTTCAGAGAAACGCCTCAGGAATGAAAACAAGGAGTCCGTTTCATTTGGAGCCGGAATAGCCTCTCCTTTAACCCACTCCATGCCATGGCGGTGAACACATTCGCACTTTCCTGTCTATATGTGATGCTTAGAACACCATATTTCCCAGCATGCACCTGACCAGCTCCCCCTTACAAAATGCAAAAAGTTTAGCCTCTCCATTTAAGAGGAAATATAAACCAGGAATAAAAACGGGGTCGTATTTAATAGGTGGGGGGGTCCAAAAAAAAAAAAAAAAAAAAAAAAAAAAAAAAGTAAGAGTAAAACCGGGAAGCGGATTCCAAAGCCAGGATCGCCGCTATGGTTGGATCGTTAAGATGGTCGGCGACCAAAGTCATCTGCGGAGCTCTGGAAACGCACGACGCGTAAGGTATATCGCTCACGCTCCAGCACTGAACAGGTTAACGCTCGCTGCTTTTATTGCCAAACGCACTTGAAGTGAAGGGTGCGGGGCCCTCTTTTGTGTTTCGCTCTGCGGGATAAAAGAAGCCCTTGTAATGGCACCGGAGCGAGGCACAGCTGCGAACATCTGGACACGGCTAGAACACGAGAGCGGACCATTGTATGGAGATATAGGAGCGACGGGCCAAACGTGGCCCCATCAGATGTGTCGGAGATCCGCTGAAGGCAAGACCAATACGGAGTAAAGGCTTATTGGCTTATTCTATCCCAAGGTGCCGTTCTGGAGTCCAACCTCATCCATCTCATGGACCGTACACCTCTTTGGGACCTGAACCACTCTTCTGCCCCCTTCTTTTCTAGGAGCTCAGAACGTTTGCTGGGTATGAGGGTATCAGTGTTCTACTGCCATAAAAGTCACATAGAACATGGGTTTCTAAATGACCACGTGTAACAAAATGCATTCGATTATATGAGTTTAGAACAATTAGTTGTCAATAGGTCACAAATTCTCAGGTAAGCAACACGTGGCCCTGAACAGGGAGCAAAAAATTACAGAACGTCGGTGTTAGAAGACTGCCCGGTAAACAGAAAACCCGGCTACTTTGGGGCTATAAGCCCACAACTTAATCCAAAAACACAACCCCAATCCACACAAACAAACACTGATTTCCCCGCGTCTGCCTCGGCACTCATGCTAGACGTTTGGGGTAAACGTGTTGGCCCCCCAATCAAAAAATGTAAAGCGAGGGCACGGCTCAGAGACAAAGGACAGCTTTAGTCCCCCAAAAACACGTCATCTAACGGTATATTTCAGGGACGTTCCGAAGAAATCCTCGACATTTATGATTAAACATAATCAGGTTTATTGGTTTCGTTGAAAGGTTTGGGGGCCATACAAAAAAAACAAAAAAAAAACCCCACACTCGAGGCTCCTCCGCAGTGCCTTTCGTAGATATTACTTTTGTATCCGGAAACAGCCCCGGGTAAGCAAAGTCTACATCAGTACTGCGCATGTACGGCTGCGTTCAGATTCATGCTTTCAAGAAAAACCATCTAGAACTTTCAACAAATGTGAAAGTTTAACGCCGGATTTCAGAACCGTACTTCAGGGCGGCCATGTCTTCTGGCCAGTGGGACACTTATTATAACTCATCAGTCCCAACTACATCAGGACAGATAGCACGTATGACCCTGTGTGTTGGCTAGGACGGTAAATAATTGTCAAAATAACATTTGGTGTAGTAGCCAAAGACGATGGCTGCGGCCCTCTATTCACTAACAAGTTGCTTGCCTCCCCCCCATTAAAGCAGCCTCCACTCGGCCCGGACCTTATCTACCAGAACAAATAGACATTAGAAAGGAGGCCAAAGTTTAGGAGGGGGCTAGCTGCCAGATCCCGGCGCTCCACATGTCCGACATGCTTTCTCCATGGGGTCATCCAGGAAATCGGCGGAGATTTATTCCTTAAAAAGGGATTTTAATCACAGCTTTTGCTAAAACGAGGCCACCACGGAAAGTACCGCGTCTGCGAAAGGAGAGATATGCCTTGGATGTGGCGCGTTCGTTGGGCTTTCGCATACCTCGACTCTTGTCTGGCAGACAATTACAGGAATACTTCGTCTATTTGAGAATGTCACAAAAAAAAAAAAAAAAAAAAAAAAAAAAAAAAAGACAAATAGCCGTTAACCAGAGCTGAAAACAAACACAGGACACAGCCTCCCCGCTGAAAATTATTATTATTAGAAAAAATTCAAAGGGTTTTACATTTATTTATTTAATTAAAACAAAAAAAAAAAGGCTAAATAAGTAATAGGGGCAAAAAATAAATAGGGCCAAATAATGGTAATAAGTAATAAATAAATAGGGCTAAATAAAAGGTAATAAGTAATAAATAAATAGGGCTAAATAAAAGGTAATAAATAGGGCAAAACAAACAGTAATAAATAGGGCTAAAAATAAAATAAATAAGGCAAAATAATGGTAATAAATAATAAATAGAGCTATATAATGGTAATAAGTAAATAAATAGTGCTAAATAATGGTAACAAATAGGGCAAAAAATAAATAGTAATAGGGCAAAAAATGGTAATAAATAATAGAGCTATATAATGGTAATAAGTAATAAATAGGGCAAAATATGGTAATTGACAACATAAGAAAAACTTTTTTGTACTTGCAATGCAAGACATAACTCAAACAGAACTAAGAGTTGGTCCGCCGGACTCATTGATGCGGCGAGAAGGATTGGCGGCCGCCGGCGACCCGGATTCCGGACGCTGCCGCCAAACACTTTGTAGGTTGGGTTAAAAAGAAATAAAAATAATAATATTTAAGGAAAGCAGTAGAGACTGTAAGCTCGTTTGAGCCGGGCCCCCCTCACCTGTTGTCTCTGTTTGTCACTTTGTTATGTTACATACTACTTGTTGTTATGTCCGGTCTACCCATTGTACAGCGCTACGGAATTTGATGGCGCTATATAAAACAAATAATAAAACTCCCATAAGGCCAGAATTAAAGCGATATTAAGCATTTTCAGACTGAAGAGAGTGATTGAGGTTGGCACAACGCTTCTCTAAATGACTTCTTGCCACCCGCGTTCTCCGTCTGACAGCACAGGGGCCGGCAGCGTCCAAAACCCGGCCCCAGACAGAAAGTGCGAGGAAGCGATCGGACGCGTGCTACATTTTTCTTGTGTGCGCAAACCTTACTTGCCACGTAAATAAGGTTTTCCTTAACGCCTGCCACCGATTGGCTGCTTCAAGCAGCCAACTAGTGCCAAGAGCCGTCGGACCACAGAGGAGGAGGGCTGCTGCAGCTGCAGAGCTGGAGCTTCTATCTCATCTAAAGTTTGGAAAAACAATCTTAAAGTGCTCAGAGAGAGTTAGGGTTACTCACTGTACTTTAATATGCATTGTTCTTTAAAAGGGGGTGTCTGACCTTTAAATGTAAAAAAAAAATATAGATAGAAAACCAAATAAATACTTTTTCTCCTTTTATGATTGCATACATTTTGCGGGGTGTCTTCTTACCAGACTTCCTATAGAAAAGGATATAGTTCTAGCTGTAAGAATGTCGCCGTGAAGAGGAGCGCATGTTTGAAGCCCTGTGGTTATATTAACACCGCCTCTCTCTAATTGGATCACAATAGGGCTGACGTACTCACGATCCCATCTGAAAGGCAGGTATGTGTCTAGGATTTCAGGTTAACACAAACCACAAAACCCAAACCCCACCCGTAATTTTTTGGATCCCCGTAAATAATCCGAGGAGGTGTGACATTCCCACGGTTCCCCACCCTTAAACAAAACAGAAAAACACAGGGTTTTTTTCTTTGTGCCGGGGGGGGGGGATAATGAAGCCACATATAAGGGTCAGAGTGGTGGCCTATAATGGAGGATTGGCCACATTTTACTTAGCCAATCTTGCCCAATAACATCTACAAATCACAACCAACTAAATGTATCTGGTGTCTAATTCATGCACACAAACACTTTTCGGCACTTTTCTGCTGATCACACTATGGTGACAGAATGCCATTAAGATAAGCAATCATGGCTGCCAGCACGAGGAACCAAAGAGGGTTCCTGCCATGAAAAGAGCATTCACGTTTTCCCAAGAAAACTACCATAAAAAGTTTTTATTTCAACATTTTATGTCGTTTACCAAGTATTAATAGGCATAAAGTTTAGTCTAGAACTAAAGGGGGCACCAGAAACCTCAGCACATATTCTAAAGCAGATGCCAAAAGTTACCAGTCTAGTATTTTTACCAGCAGGCGATAAAAAAAAAATAAAAAATATATATATATTATATATATGTTATTGGTGGGGAGAAGCTTCAAACCAAGAGGAAGGTTATTGAGGGATTAGATGGGGAGGAGCGTAGGATTAAGAAGACGCACTTATAATGAATGAAGAATGATTTTACTGATTATGAATGAAGAATGATTCTGTAACATTAAGACAAAAGTATATGATTTCTTTGCGTCGCGTTACCGTAAAGTCTGCGGGATTTACTATCCGGAGTAGTATCCATAATGGAAAGTAGAAGACATAGGCACAGCTGTGGCTCTGACCTAGACCCACCTTCATGCTATAAGGCTGGATGAGGATGTTCGGAGTGGCAGACCACACTCTAAGGAATGCATAAATGCAGCCTACCCCTTGGCTGGCGGAGGGATTAAATACGTAAACAGTGAATTTTACCCCAAAATTTAAACTTTATAACCTCCTGGAGTCCAAGGCGTGGGCGAATCCCAACACCACAGGCGCCTGTAGATAGCGAAACGTGGTTCCCGAGCAGCTCCTCTCATCGTGGCGAGTCACGAGCGCCCAGTCACGCGACATTTCTTTGTATCTATTTATTTACCAAGACAGATCACTGGGTACACGGATTGTGAGTAAGCCTGGAATAGGATGTGTGCAGCAGACGCACCGCACTGGATGTTGTAATTCATTATGCATATATGCATATATCAGAGCTATTAATACACAAATTATTACATATATATTTAGATTAATCGATTTTCCTTAAAATGCGGGTTACCCAGGGAAGTAAAGTTCTATACGTTAGGTCATATGTAACATAATCCAACCAGTGACTTCAGAAACCGTAATTTAACTTGTCAGCCTCCCTTCCGTAAGAGAGTCCGGAAGTCCGGAGTTCACTCTTTGGTCCACGTATTTAAAGCCACGCCAGAGGCCTCTTATATTTTATTATGTTGCCTACAGCGAGACCCCGGGCATCACAGGAGACGGAGGAAGTGATGGAAAGCCCTCAAAAGTCTTTTTTTGAAGAGGGTGCACAAATTCACAAGGACCCCCAATTCTTGCCCAGTAAACCCTGAAACCGCTAAATCTGTCATCCAATGAGCCTACACTATCAAAACCTTTGTGCTTGGGTTGCGAAGGTGATTTTTCATTTTTTTTATTTTTATTTTTTTTTTTACACATAGCGCCATCGTATTCCACAGCGCTGTACAAACATGCACTGCTGGACATATTCTGAATTTCCATTATTTTCCTCTAATAATGGTGATAAGGAAGGACAGTCATATCAATCCAAATGCAGATGAGTCTTTAATAGAAGGTGGTATCTAGGATCTCAGCAGTCTCTTCTTCAGAGACCTCTGAGGTCCTGAAAGTTTCTGTGACATTGGGGGGTATTCTCCATCTAAGACGCACATATGACGGCCACCACGTTTTGACCCGAAGACCATCATATTATTTCAAAGTACAACGACACATACTGCTGTTATCTGGGTAACTACAGACAAAAAACTAAAAATAAAAAATCAACTGTACTTTTTTTGTATTTGTAGAAAAAAATAAATTAAAAACCAAACTTTATACAGTTACTTCCATCGATTATTTTTAAAACAATTGGAAAAAAAAAAAAATGCAGAACTCAGGACTTTTATTCAATAGATTAAAAAAAAAATAAAAAAAAAATCTTGGTTTAGATTGCAGTACAAAAGGAGATGGATATACATGTATAATTTGTGCAATGGAAAAATGTAATTGTTTGAAAAATAAAATTAATGGAAGTAACATTTAATTTATTTTTTTTTTTTTTAAATTGAACTTAAATCTTATATTCTGCCACAAAAAAAAGTGAGCAGTAATATTAAACTAAATCTTTCATTTTTAGAGTTTGGTGCATCTTCTATTCAATTAGACCCAACTCTAGCAGGTGCAGAAGGATGGAAAGGGGGCAGACCGCGGGGCTCACAGATAAGCTTTGCAAACGCCGTCTCCGCATACATCTGCCCCATTGTTTTAACGGGCTCTGGCTCCCTGGCATATGAATATTCAAAACCAATGGTCCATCCTGTGAACAGAACTGTCCTAGATTGTCAGGGGGCTACGGCCTCCCCATGTGACCCCCTTCTCCTTACATTTGGAAAGAAATGATCAGACAGGCTTGCTAGGGGGGTAGCGGGAATTAGCATACCCCCCCCCACATTTTTAAATGAATCTATTTAATGGAGCTCCCTCCCCCCCCCCCCCATTTTTAAATGAATCTATTTAATGGAGCTCCCTTGCCCCCCCCGCTCCTCTTTTGTGTTTGGGACTGTGATGGAAGGGGGGGAGGCATCCTAGCAGTCTGTACTAAAACCCATCATCCCTCTTTGGGTCAGACACGTCAAATCCAAATGAAATTAAAGGTCTCGGCATGTCACAAAGCAGCGAGGGCCGCATTCCTAAAGTCCAGCTCGACAGAAGAAAAAATATATATAATTCTATACCACATTCAGACAACTGAAGAGAACCAGAGTCGAAATAAAGCCCGTGGCCGTCAGCCTGGAACACTGACCCGAGTTTCACGCTCCAGTAAATCGAAAACTTTTTTTTCTTCATTTTCTCTTTTTTTTTTTTTTTTTTTGTTAAACCATCAAGTCCCATGAGTTTTTCAGATTGTTTCCGTATGAAAGCACTTTGTTGTCTGACAAACCACAAAGGCTACTTGATATGCATACAAGTAACAAACCGAGGGGTAACATTATTAATCACCTATAATAACTATCAGAATTTTTTTATTTTTTTTTTATTTTATTTATTTTTTTTTGTAAAAAAAAAAAAAATACAAAAAAAATGTACCCTCACACATTCCATTATCTTATGCATTAACATGCATATGATAGAGCGTTGGATATCTGAAGCATACAAAGGTCTCAAATAAAGGGCGGTTTATAAATACTTTATTTAATGCAAATTAAAATATTTTATTTTCATGTAAAGCACTATATAGTACAACATTCAGGATGGAAACCGGATAAAACAAGGAACGAATGGGATTCAATGCAAAATAATAAATGACAGTTTAACACAAAAAGTGATTCTGAAACAAATTGGTTGCTATGGTGATAGAACCACTTCGCAGAATCAAACTTTGGCCTTGGTCTCATGTATATAGAGCAAGTCCGATGCTAAAGGAGTAAAAGCTTAGCCCCCGATGTCTGCCCCATTCCCCCCCGCTTTGGTCTCTGAACGCACTTTATAGAGGATCCCCGAAATATTTTGAAACGGTTCACAGGAAATCGTGCGATCGCAAACGGGTTTTCTCTGTTTTAACGAGCGCGAGCGAGCCTCTCATTAGTGACGAACAAGAGGAGCTAAAAAGAACAATTCTTATTCAAATCGGTAAAAGTGTCGCCATAAAAACTAATTGCCCCCGCCAAGTGCTCAACTTTTTTTTTTTTTCTTTTGTCTTTTAGCCAAACGCTACGCCACGCACTACCTTATCGCTTCGAAGAAAGCAAAACGAAAGATGTGTTTTAATCTAAAATGGAAAAAAACCACAAGCTACAGCGTTACAAATAAAAAGACTGAAGTACAGCGAGGCCCGAGTGTCCTGGCGTTACAAGTCACTTCGAGATCTCGCCCTTAGACATGGCGGGCAGCATGCCTACTCGCAAAACCCTTAGTGCCAACGGCTTAAAGGGGCATCCCGGAGGCGCAAGGAATCCCCTCTGTAAGTACTTTATGGAGAAGCTACCGCTCTGTAGCTGCAGCTTCCCACCCTTCCATGCTTTGACTTTGCGCACCACTATTTGGCCGTATGAAGACCCCCCCCCCATTCAGAGTGCGACAGTAAGTATATCATGTGTCAGGAGATGTGTTTGGCCAAGCTGGTCGTTGGTTGGGGGTGGGGGGTGTCTATAGAATCCCTCTATGCATTTGTGAAGGGCACACCACAAAATGTAAAGGCACCTCTCAGCCGTCATTTAATGGTGCAGAAGTTTCCTCACAGACCTTCTGTGGCCAAAAGCCACCCCGACGACGCTCTATTGTTTATTACACGTTTGTGTGATAAGAACTTCACGTGTTTGTACGGTCCTTGAGAATTAGATAACATTCCTTAAGCCAATACCTAAAATAAATATCCGGCTGTCAAAACATATTTCATGAAAACCCTTTTCTGTTAATGTTGCCATGTTGGAGTCTTCAGTCGATGGCGACACCTTCCACCGGGCCAACATAGAAAGAGATCCGAGACACCTCAGAGGTCTCGACAGTTTAAGGGACTCTACAAACTTCTCTAGGCTAACCTAATAAAAGGTATCACTTTTGACCAAAGACCCCCATATAACAAAGTTATATCAATTTTCCATCTGTTGCTATTAATTGCCACTAAAGCCCTCAACTCTGAGATACCGGCCAGTACGAATAACCTAACAGATATAAGAATAGTTTCTGAACGACGCTGTGACTTGGAGACCAGGACACTTCGAGAAGACTTTGATGGGCTTGGGCTACATTATTCTGTCTTGTCTTGCTTGGTATGTCGGAGTCAACCGTATTCTTTATTGAGTAATGGTGCAAATTTAGACCAATTCACGTCTCTCTCTATTTGAAGAACGATGGAAAGGGCATGCGAGGTCCAGTATGTATGTGTAAATCAGCACGGTAGAAGCTCTTGTGCCGAGGGTGGCTTCGTTATGTCTGCCCCATCCTGGATTAAGATTTCTCTGTTGGGTCTGGAGACAGAGTGAAGTAGTCTAGAGGGTACGTGAAGTATGCGTTGAGGGTATATAAAGTATGCTTTGATGTAGCACAAAGCGAGATGAAGCGTAGGGGTAAAGGTTTGGGGGTTTTATGTTTGAGGGTGGGAACCACAATCAGAGAGGCTGAAGAGCTTAGTGGGGTATAAGGAAATGTTTGTGAGGGTAAATAAAAGCACAGGGTACTAATGATAAACTGAACGAGCAGAGAAGCACTGCAGGGACGAGGGCGGTGGGGTAGAACCAGCAGAAGATCTGAAGAACAGGTGGGTTTTTTTTGGTAGAGAGGGAAACATGGTGGTGACACATGGGAAGTACTGGAGGGAACTGGGAGGGGAGACTGGTGAGAGAATGTTTGAAACTGGAAGGGGGGGAGGAGGAAAGTCAAATAGACAATTCATCATGGGGTCTGTAGAACTCTCTCTCCCATACAGTGAACCCGACCCTTTCACCCGAGTCCTACACAAGGGACAGTCTGTGATGGAAAAGGAAGGCTCCATAATACCGACACACACACACACACACACACACACACACACACACACACACACGGCTACTGCCAGGGAACAGCGAGATCTGTGCAACACGCAACATACAGACATGTGTGCAAAGATCTGGGATATGCAGAACTTCATTTACTCAACTGAGAAATAAATAAAAGTGTGTTGGGGTTCGGAGGAGGATGAATTGAGGAAAATAAATGGCTCTTTCATGTGGGATTAGAAATCATGTTGGATAAGAATCAATTGGCAAAGAATAGGGAGGGGGAGAATGGCAACCAAAATTCAATGGAAAGTTGGGGGTGGTAGAAAGGGGGTCAAAAAAAAAAAAAAAAAAAGGAAAAAGGAGGGAGCAATGAGACAGGATGGTGGGAAATTAGAAAACAAAATAGGGCAAAAATGTACATAAACAGGAAGAAAATATAAAAAGAAAATAGGAAATATAGAATTTATATCTTAAAAATATTTAAAGCACCAAGGTAGGAATAAGTATTGAATAAAGAATTTTTTTTAGAATCCCACTCTAAATGAGATGGGGGGGAGGGGTAAATTAGACACAGTTGTACAAAGTATTTCCTTTCTGTAAAAACAAACATTCTCCCATAAGACTTTTTAGGAAGAACATTGAACTTCTGGATTTTATTTTCTGATGCAACGCATTCTATTTTACTCGAAGGATCCCTCGACTCTTTCCTTTGTAGGATTAATATATATATATATTGTGACATAATTGCTAAACCATAAGCCTTTTAAAACGTAAACTTGGATCAGCGAACCCAACGTGCCATTGGAACTCAGGAGCGATGGGAGTGATAAAGGAGTGATGAGAGTGATAAAGGAGTGATGAGAGTGATAAAGGGCCTCTGTACGCCTATGAAGAGATTCCATTACAAATCAGCCATTTCCAGCTATAATAGTCATCTATAACATTAACCCCGTCCGCGCTGGATTTCTCATCCATTTCATTTTATTTTCATGGACAAGGAAATTTCTAAGTGACCCCAAATATATATTTATTACATAAAGAGATCTTTTAACAGTAAACACCAGGTCTTACGGTAATAAATTATTTCATATGAGCACTACACGAAGTTTATAGGAGTTTTTACAGAGTTACGTTTCATGAAGTTTTTTGTCTCAAATCTGGATTTTTATTTATATTTTTACCTCCGCAATAGAAAACCAAAATTAACCCTTTTTAGGTATGCAAGACACAAAATGATTTTAAAACACTTGTTTCTACCTCGAGAATATACTTCCCCCCTCTCCCACACCCCTTTCAATAGGGTCTTTTCTTCCTACCGGCCTTTTCCCCCCTATACCCAAGGTCCTCATTAAAATGCCAGAGGGGGGGGAAGCCATATATATATAAAACCCATCCTCTGCCCCCCTGAGAAATTGGAGTCTCTCTCATTCCCTCCTCCTGCTTTCCCAGACAGACTATTATAGGGGAGGGGAACATTCCCATAGAAAAGGACCCTGTGTATTGTTCTCCGGCAGACTATAGGGGGAGGCTGGAATTAATAAGGGAATAGTCCCCGGCAATCCTTTAACTCCGTGCATGCTGGACAGGGAATTGGGGTGGCTTTCGGGGGGGGGGGGTTAAAAATGAGTTTTCTTTAATGCACCGCTTCAAAAATTAAAAAAAAAAAAAAAACACGATGCAAGAGAATTTTGATAAAAAGGGTGGGGTGAAAGAAGTAAGAAAAAGAGCAAAAGGTCTGAAGGAGAAAGGGCCGAGTGGGCCAACGTTACTCAGGACGAATCCGTGATCCAGGAGTAGCAGGAAAGATTAGGAAGAGCTCCTACAGATTGTAAGCTCCTTTGAACAGCCAACCCCCCCCCCTCCCCGTCACCTTTTGTTTCTGTAAACCCTAATTGTTATAGCCTGGTTACCCATTGTACTGCCCTGCGGAATATGATGGCGATATATAAGCCAATAATAAACGAGACAAAGGAGAACGGAGGAACAGAGATGGTTCTCGGGAACGCGGGATGTAGAGGGGCGAATTTCACGTTCGTAGTACAAAGAAAAAGAAACACACACACACACACACGTGTGCCGACAGGAACACGTCTAATGTGCTCAAGGACAACGCATTTCGCTTTTACAGTCTATTCACGCTACACTCCTGCCCCCCATCTCACCCCGGTTCAAATGTGTGCCCCCCCCCCCCGGCCCCCACTGGACTACGCAAACTTTGCCAGGGAAATGTCGTCATTCATCTAGACAAAATGATGAATAAATATGGCCGATAAACCCCTTCCCCCACGTAATGAACGATAAATCATCCGCCATGCCTACGCCTCTTGGTAGAGCCAGACCACAAGATTACAGAAAAGTCATAAAGTTTTGGGTTTCCTGCAACAATAGCGGGAGACTCCACGCAACTTTATCTTTTATTTCTAGGTTTCAAGCGACCGCCGCGCCAATCAACAGTCCTCGGCTATATGAAGATCACGGCACGATTGCATCATATGTGATGACGCACGCGACACCATTGTGTAAGTGGTGATGTCACACATGGTGTCAGACATCCTTACACAAGCCTTGTATGGCTGGGGGGGGGGGGGGAGAGCAAAACGCGCCTGTATTTGTGACAATTCTCTGGCTCGGCGTGCTGTGAGTCTGATGTCAGCTAAGGTCAGTGCCGTCCCAGAGCGTCTCCTGTCTGGATTTACTACTGCCTGCAATGAATGCACCCCGCAAACCCTCCTTAGGGCACATTGCTAGGTATCCTAATGACAAGAGGAGGAAAAAAAAAAAAAAAAAAAAGCCTTTACGGACAGGAAATTGATTGGACGATGCTGGGTTTGCCACAGGCTGCCACCGACGGCTGCTTCCCAAAATGAACTTTTAAGCAAAATATTGACAAAATAATTAAATGGTTAGAAAAAACAGCAGTGATGCTAAAAGCATTGAGGATGAGACACCTTAAAGAATATTCTGTTCCTTCTGAAGATAATCGCTATCGGGGGGGGGGGGGGGGGGGGTGTCGCATTACATATATGATATATACACACACACAATATAGAGTGACAATGGTCATGGGGGTGGACATGGCGCTGAAGGTCACTGAAGGTAAGGGCGGTGAGTGATAAGATTTGGGCAGTGAGGTTAAGTAAGGATAGAGGTGAAGATGTGGGGGGGGGTGAAGGTCATAAGGTCAGAGACAGCAGATAAAAAGGAGAATTTTACTTTAGAGGAAAAGAGGAAGCGAGTTAAGGGGCAGCGAATACAGGAAGTGCAGAAAGGCTGCGGGGAGAGCTGCAGAAAGGACACACAGCACCATCGGGGGACGGACAGACAGACAATCACAAAAACATAGAACCTCTCCAGATGTAGAGACTCAAATCTTAATCGGCTGTTGGCCTGTCCCATGCGTGTTTCATTCCCTCAACTGTATTAGCCTCTACCACTTCTCCTGGGAGGCTGTTCCACTTATCCACCACCCTCCCGGTAAAGTAAAAACTTAATTCCATTACATCTACGCTTCGGATTCTCTAGTTTAGGTTATGAGCTCTTGCTCTGTACTTCCCTCCTGTACTTTTCTAAATGAGAATCCGTGGGGCAGAGACAAGAGAGGAGAGCAGAGGAGAGAAGAGCAGAGGGAGGGTGCAGATAGCAGCGGAGGGTAAAGCAAACAGAGCTCTGCAAGATTAGGGAAGTAAACAGCACCACGGGGGCGCAGACAGTTACACGCAAGGTGCACCAAACTTTAAAGGGACAGCGATGGCCAGATTTATTTTCACTTTAAAGTACTGCACTGAGATGCAGAAGGCACTAATATATAAACTTGCATACATACGCACACACACATATATATATATATATATATATATATATACATACATACATACACACACACCAGTTGCAAGACTGGCAGGGCATTATGGGAGTTGTAGTCCACAGCAACATACACCAGAGGCTGTATCACTCATGAGAGAGACCTAATAGCGCTGACACCCAGTAAGTGCAAAATTAACAATGATTAAAGACTGGGGAAGCCATGGCAGCCTACAGCGTTTCAAAATGCTGAAATATATATTATATATATTTACACACAGGTTCTATCAGACCCTTTGAACGTATGGACTGTAAGAAGCGGTTATTGCAGGCGCTATATAAGTATAATAATGATAATAAAGCGGATATGAGGCTGGTCCCTTTAAGTGTCCGTGGTGTCATTAATACGGTGACATCTGCTGATGTTCTGCTGCCAATTTGCATCAGGCTTTGATTGATTGTTCGGTTGAGGTTTCCAGGTCACCAAGTTTACAATTATCTCCCCAGCCGTAAATCAACCCGCTATCTCTTCCCAAAAGAAAACCAGCAGCGGGATGGGCCGATGGGCCGCCTAACGAGTTGCCAGTCATAAAGTGAGTCAGGGCATCTCTGAAACTCGTCATAGCTGCCAACAGCCAAATACGCAAGATGAGAGGAAGCGAGGAAAGCCTTTTGAAGGTGAAGCGAATACAGGGAAACAATGGTCCAACGTGGGCAATAAAGCTGAGGGTATTACACAGCTGGGCAACCAGGCAAATCCGTTTCTAATCTGGCCCACTAGTCATGATCTATGTGAAAGCCCTCATCTGAAATAAAGATATCAACCCATTTCCCGTACCCCGCGCTATATATATACGCAAACAAATAAGTCACACAGAAAACACAAGAGTATTCTTTACGGGGGAGAATTGCCTCCCTGGGTTTCAAAAATAGACCATTTAGTTAGACAGAACCATAGAGTTATATTTAGTCAAGCCAATACAAACACTCATCAGTCTTAACCTCACTGCCACTCTCAGACCCGCTGCCACACAATCACACTTACCAGTTTTTGACACACTAATAAAAGCACAAAGCCACTGACCATTCACACACCAAAGTAAACTTAAAACGTACCACTCTCAGCCACACACCCAAAAACACATATCTCTCTCCCCAATACATATGTCAGTCTTAGACACATACTCTCGGCCACACATACGCATGCATATACACACAGTGCCTGGATCAAGAGCTTCCACTCAGGGCTAGCAGCTCCAGAAGAATTTGTTTCCGGTGTATACAACGAGCTGAATGAATTGCAACCTGAAGTTCTAACTATCATTTTCCGAGATACCCGAACGCCAAATTTCATTTCGAGGGCAAGCTGGGCAACTCTCGGGAGATCCTTAAACCCGTAGCCGTGTTGAGTCCCACGAGCTGCTTAGCTTGGTGTGGAAAAAATATATTTTGTATGTTTCAAATATGTTCTTCCTATCAAATTGTTGTTGTAACAAGAGATGTTCATATTGCTGAAACTTTAGCAGATGGAAGCAGAAATGGCGGTCAGTCTCTTTACCGTCGAAAAGCCATCCCAGGCTCCTCCATTTCCAACCAAGAGGAACGTGCCTGTTAACTATGAAGCGGGTAGACCAGAACAGAGACCAGCGGAGGTCCAACTAAAACAGAACTACGGTCTTATCACCAGGGATCCCACACAGCGGCCTTGGGCCCCAGGAAGCGGCATTGTCTCTGTCTCTCTACAAAAACTAAGTAGTGGCCCTCTTCTCCAAGAGCTTAGAATGCTCGCTGGGTGTGAGTGTTCTACAGCCCAAAAAGTCACAACAACTTGTAGATAGAAGAGCAGACAAGTGGTTATCCTTGATAAACCCCCCCATCCCTAAACCAAGAGTACTCAGGGGTTCCATTGGGATTAGGACTGGCACGGACTATAGCGGGACCTTGGTGGTAACTCTCAGCTTCTAGATCTCAGGGAAAGGGGAAAGCGTGATGAATGACACCATCGTAACAGCAGAAGAAGACAAGGAGGAAGTACATAAAGCAGATGTGTTGCAACAGATGTTTGCTTCTTCTAATTGGAAAATTGTCCACTTCACAATATCTCTTGACGGTTTCTCAGCATCGACACCACATTTTAAGAACTTAACAACTCCAAGAAGGTTTAAGAGGAATAGTCACCTCCACAGCCTTGGCCATTAAAAAGGGAACCCCTGCCAAAAAGGTTTTAGTCCTAGAATCCCAATAAAATGTATAATTGTATGTTCTAGTTTTCAGATACGACATTTGTCACGTGTAAGTGTTCTAGCTGTTAGCTAAAACCTCATAGAATGGCTCAGTCTTACTCTCCCAGCCAGACACTCCTCTATGGAGGAACAGACTTCCTTAGCATTGCCATAAAGTATCACCTCAGTGTGGTGATTGAACAGGGAAAGTCACCCAAAATATGACATGAACGACAACAATACAACCAAGTCTCAAGTTTATTTCTAGTTTTAAAGATAGTTTAAAAAAAAAGTGAGTACTTTGCCTTATAACAATATACGTTTCTGTTAGAGCGGCATATACATTTCTTCAAATTCTCTCTCCTTTACAACCCACGCCTGCCACCAAAGAGGCACAGTAGTTTAAATGGGGAGGAATAATCACAGATAGCGAAGATGGCTGCCCCCACGGTATACAAATAAGGTGGGTTTCTTACACATCTATATTATTTTAACGTGCAAACACCAACACGTTGGTCTATTAAGGGAATGTAGGATTTTGGGAGAAGCGACAGGTCCATTACCTAGAGAGTGAAAAATGTCACGCGAGGGTGAGAGTTTGCAGGTTTCGGTAACGTCGTTTATGGGGTATCGCAGCTACAGGGGTCTTAACGACCCGTAATAACCAACCTAAAGGGGCCGTTTAGAGCAGCAGCAACGAACGGATTTGTTTTACCAGACGGATTAAAACAAAAAGAAACTTCCACACAAACTTTATCGGAGTCAGTAGAGACAGAGAATGGACGGCAGATAAGAACCGTCCGGCGCGGCTAGTTTGCCCGTTTTTCCTGATTTAGTGACTCAAGACTTAATCAGTCGTTGGCATCGTCTTTGATTCAGGAGCCATATGCCTGTCCCGTGCCGGTTCCATGCCGGTTTACATTCTCTCACTGTATTAACATCCATGCAGGACATGCACTCAAAATTAAAAGCTTTGGGGACTAGACTGTCCCATAAATAACGAGGCAAAGCCGATAGCCTTAATAACCAGCCGGCCAGCGGGGTCAACGCATCTTCTGCCATTCTAGAGCTTTAACGCCGCAGCTAATTCTTTCACTTCGCTCTCCCAATTCCGGTTAGATATGACGTCTACTTACTGCAACCACGGAATATTTTCTATACCAGCCAGTCACGTGTCCGCAAATTAATTATTTAGGCTAGCCTCCAAACCAATAAAGGGGAAGATCCGGAAATAGCTTCTTCGCAAGAGCTTCTAGAAGATGCGTTTTGGAACACAGACAGAATTCTGGAGCACAATACACAATACTTTTTTTTTTTTTTTTTTACAAGTGAATCACAAAATATATATAAAACAACATTAACATTAGGACATTCCCAAATTCAATTTTAAGATGGCCCGAAACGTCTAGTTTTACGTGGGATTCCCCTTTTAGCGCTGGAGAGCATGGTGGCCGGACCTCCCACCGTCCACACCGCAGGTTCCTTAAAAGAATAGGGTGTTCGGGCTTTGTAACGGAATGTCCCATACATCAGCATTCTAGGAGGAGACCTGCCTGTGGAGTTTAATGGCCGTTTATGGCGCGTGGCCACACGGACTGGTTAGCGGTCACAATACCACGAACTCCTAGAGAGCGTCATCTGACTCCTATCAGAAAGGAACAATACAAAGTGTATGGGAATGGAGGGACAATTGTCTGAGATAAGACCAAGGATAGAGACAATGGGAAGGAGAACCACGTCGTGGGGGATGGGGTGTCTACTGAGTGTCTGAAGAAGAAGAAGAAAAGATATTTGTAGACCAAGAACCAAAAGATCAAACATCAGGAACTCTAGGGCCCCAGCTAGGCCAGGACTTTTGAATAAGTGGTTAAAATTGATGAAATCTCTACAGAATTCCTGGCCGTTTTGATTCCCTCGTGGCCTGGAGGTCAAAACCCTTTGCCTTGGTTTAGCGAGACTTTTGGGTTCCACGGACAGAAGGTTGAAGGTCGTGTGAACTCCAGAACAAGGAGAAAAACACAATATTGAGACCGAATTAGGGTTTAATTCTCAGAACCTCTTAAGATCAGATTTTCTCTTATAAATATTGGCTTTTCTTCAACCTCAGGGGTTGGAGAACGTGTAGAGCTTTGTGGAACATTTGTTTATCACCAAGGATCTAGGTGCACACATTCTAAATTGTGTTAGTCAAGCATTCTCTAGAACTGTTTATTTAGATCAAAGTAAAGAACACATACCCAATGGCTCAAATTTACTCAAAAATGGGGAAAAACGCCTCGGGTATCAAGCTAGCCAGACCACAAGATCCCATCAGAAGAAGACCCATTCAGGGTCTTCTCTATAAGGATGACCACATGGGGCGGGGGGAAAAAAAAAAATCATCATACTGGAGAACGTTTATTTTAAATCACCGGGGAACAACGATATACCCTCAGAACGAATAAGTATTACTTCATCATTATTCAACGGCAGTCCTATAAGAGCCGAGAGCAGCTTGGGGGGGGGGGGGCAGGTTGAGAGGGCCAAGACCGTGAGGCTTGTGATGAAAGCAGGGGGTAGACAAGGATGTCGGGGTAAAAAAGGAGAATAAAGGCTTTGGAATCAATGGTGGTTATGAGGACCAAGTGATTCTGATGCAAAGTTTGAAGTGGTCTTATCGCCATAGCAACTAATAGAATCGTCCAATCAATAGAACATTCGGTGGTTGACCGCTTTCCAAACTTTGTAGCAGAAACGCTTTTATGAGTAAAGCCCCCGTGTCTACAGCTTACCGTTTGTAACGTTTAATGAATACTTAGTAGGTCCTGCCCGCGTAGCAGATGGACGAACCCTAATGGGATATTATGGTGTGGCCCAACTCACACCACGAGTGTAGAAAAGAAATGCCATTGGAGCGTTTCAGCGATTGGAATAAACCTAGGGAAAAATTAGCAGTGTGGGGGCAAGATGTGGGGGTCAGGGGGTCGGGGGGATTGAAAGAAAGTGACCATGAGAACAAGAGAGAAACCCAGAACCACAAAAAAGGGAGTCAGACGGACAAGAAGGGAGCAGCTGACAGAAAACAAATACGTGAAGGAGAGAAGAGGAAAAGCCGCAGGGGGTAGTAGACAGATTTGAGAGGCAGTTTGGGAAGTTAACCCCCCCCCACCCTCCTTTAACTCCTATCCCAATTGTTATCATACAAGAAAGGTTTCTCTCTCTCCCTCCTCTCCATCCACCTCCCCCCCTCTCCTTCTCTATGCCCTGAGGGAGGGAGAGAAGGAGGGGGGAGAAAGGGGAGAGGGGGATGGGTGGGAAAGTTTGGAAAAAGGGATTGTTAGAGGGGAAGAAAAAAAAAAAAAAAAACAGCCATTCTGACGGCTAAGAAACCTCATGCAACGGGACAAAGAAATCTACACTCAGCCAGCGAGTATGAAGCGGGGCCCCCCATAAAACCTTAAAGGGGGGAGATTTACCGCCATCACAAGGGAACCCATAAGCAGCTTAGCGCTACTCATTACGATCACCTAATGCGGAGTCTTTAGTCAAAGTCGCTACCTTTTATTGGGCCAATACACGAAAAGACGTAAAGTTACACAAGCTTTCGGGACCTCGGAGGTCTCTTCTTCAGACGGAATCACCTAATGTGAAATCTCAACATTTGACCGCTTAGCTCCGTTAGATTAGTACGCCATGATTTAACATTTACACGTGACCACAACGCGATGCGCGGCTGCCCGGCATCAAAAATATCAAAAAGTTAAGTTTTTACATTATTTTACGGGATTTGGTCTGCGGCCACTGATGAGCAGAGGAGCTTAATGTCTTTCAGCAGGAAACATCGCGTCTAATCTGATGCTCTGTCTCTGAATCACAGCGTCAGGCTACACCCCGAAAGCCGACGCGTATCTCGCAGATTGTTAAAAATGTAAAAAAATATTAAAATAAAAAATGTCATTGCATCGATCTCGCAGACGGCCGTCTGCACTAATCCTGTGCACAGCGCTGGTTAATTTCACACAATTCTCCGCATTCCTATGCAATCGCCCTTCGTAAACTATGTCAATCTGGAAACTCTAGACTCCCGCAGTACAGCCGGACTACAAAAGCAGGATTATCCCCCCCCCACCGCCCCAAAAAAATTAAATTAAAAGCCGCTCGGGACATTTATTTCTGCGGATTTCACCCCTTTCTGCGCGGATGATCTCCATGCTAGCTGTAAAACGAAGACGTGGCCAGAAAAAAAGAAGAAAGAAAACCAAGACTCTAGAATTCCGATTCTAGATTGTCCTTCTTAACCCGTCAGTCCGTTCTAGTTCTTCCAGACGCTTGGAATAGACGGACTGCAGGAAGCGCCGCGGAAGTTGTCGGCGCTATATAGATAAAAGAGGATGATAAACTTGCGAAGGCACTTTATTAGATCTTGAAAGCTTGCGCGACTCTAGATCCGCTGACACTAAAGGCTGTACATACAGCCCAATAAATAAGGGGTTAATCCCAACGCGCCGCACACCCATCCAATTAAAGAACGGGATCTTACGACCCGGCCGCCGATAATACAGCTTTATGACTCGCGAAATAAATACGCCGGGTCCCTGCGCCGCGGAACGAGACGCTCTGCGGATAAAACTCTCTTATTAGATCGTTAGAGACAGAGCTGGGGGGGCTCGGGATTAATTCCGCACGCCTATTAACCGTTACGCCGCCGCAAGGGACGTTCAGGCTAAATCCGCATTCCTCCGTAGAAACCCTTTCACATGATCCAGGCTGGAGTCCAGTTTACTGAAACCAGTGCTCCCACTA
The DNA here is from genome assembly GCA_023333645.1 of Sceloporus occidentalis. NCBI lineage: Eukaryota > Metazoa > Chordata > Lepidosauria > Squamata > Phrynosomatidae > Sceloporus > Sceloporus occidentalis. Next base: position 1,567,956 of record JALMGF010000174.1, on the reverse strand, counting down.
TACAGGGTTTATATAGAATGATGGCAACAATGTACACAGCTGGAGAGGAAGGGGTTAAGAGGATACAATATAACACAAATTAATATATATATATATATATATATATATATATATATATATATATATATATCCAAACTCAGCATCTCTTCCAAACGCAGACACCTGCGGAAAAATCTCATCACACCGTTTACAGAACAGTATTTTTTGGGGGGGGAGATGGGACGCTTTCGGATAAGTTTCCGGCATACAATAACGGGTTAAAGTTTTTTTTATGACGGTCAATACCACAAATTTAAAAAAAAAAAAGAAAAATAAACCCTATGAAGCCCGAGTCACGGGACCCGTCACAACCCGCTTTATGTCACGCAAGAAGTGGCCCAGAGAAGATCTTAAGGAGAAGTCCACAAAGAAATTAACCCTATAAATGCCACCAGAATCCTATGTGAGCAATCTAAAGAGGCAGAGGGATACAATGTGTTAAAGGAACACTGATCTCACAGTTACATAGGACTTCACGCAGCGCTCTGTACAGTGTGTGTGTCTGTGTATAGTGGTAGCGAGTATACACACAGCCAAGAACTAAACAGAAGTGAGAATAATACTCATTATATGTTTATATATACATACATACAATACACATACATACATACATATAGCATGATTTCAATGTAAAGGCACACAATAGCCAGCACTTAAACATACTACATATACATGTATGTCAATCAGTGCCGGTGATGTACGGTCCCAGTGATGATGGACAGATGCCATTAGATGCCACTCCGGTAAGTACACGGCCCCGCTGCAGAACGGTTATTAACCCATAGCTTACAGACTGTTCGGAACATACCGTGGACGATTCCGCGGCTCAGCAACACAGCAGCAGCAACCCAGATGAGTCCGAACATCCCCGGCCGCCCCATACTGATGTCCTCCCCCGGGGTCCTCTCTAATCACGAACCTCCTCGCTGGCCGGCTGCCTAAGCCACACTAAGTTGTGCGAGCACACAGAGGCAGACGAGCGGGTACTAGGCCACGCCTCTCCGAAGGAACACAGCCATTCACATAGGTTACGGCAGGGAGATGGGATACCTGCAACCAATCAATGAACGGCACACAAAAAGAGAGAAAAAAGGGGGGGAGACATTGTATATCACGCCCATTATTTTGTAAACACACCCCTTTCTTGTAACTCGGCTCGAGAATCCATCTAACATGTTTGTAGATAGACCGCTCTAACTCCGCCCACACTGTCCAGTTTACTATGTCAGTCATCGTCTTGAAGGCGGAGCTGCGAAGATGTAATTGACAGCGTTCTTTATTGTCTAAGCCAATCAAGCAGGGGGTACGGCTCCGGAATGCGGTGACGTAAGGCGGTACAGGCTAGCTTTATGAATAGGGGCGTAGCTTGGTCCAGATTCCGGCACAGGCGCCACGTGGGGTAGGTGATCCGGTCCGTTTCCGTGCCCCTGCGCCATGTTGTCCGTAGTGCGGCCCTTCCTGGGCCTTGCAGCCTCTTATTACTTTTCCTCAGTGATTTCCGCCATCTTGCTTCTTTTAATGTGTGTGTCAGGTTTCTCATCCACTGCTAGCATGCACCTGTTTCTCCTTACACCTTGCAGTGCATGTAGCTACCTGCACCGTTCCCTTTCATTGTGTTTCATGTGTAACTGACATGTAAATCGCTGCCCAGTCTCATGTGCTGTGTATGAACTCACAGCAGGTAGTCGGGTACGCCCGTGCCCCAGAGTTTAACTGAAAATCCTGACTGTGGTCTACAAACCTCCTCATAGCGCTTCCCCTTCTTCCATTGCCTCACCGCATCCCGGTTCACTCCTATTGAACATGGTCCCCAGAGATTGGCATCTTGAGACCAATGGGAGAGCTTTCGACCCATGCGCATGGAAGTCTGGATAGACCTCCTGCCCGCAGTGCTCTCAAGCCAGCACGAGGTGACGGGAGGTGAGTATATCGCGTGCGGGGAGATGTGTTCGGCTGAATGGATCTCCTGCGTGGAAAGAGGGGCAAAAGCATATGGAGGATTCTGTAGAATTACCCCCTGCTTATGTACAAGGGGCATACCTGGGAACTCTCTGGGTTTGACCCGGAGATTGCCGGGTGGCGCACCGGTTCTCCGGGTCAAGACTGGAATCCTTCGCGTCGTGGGAGCGGGGTCTTGACACGTCCCCAATGTCAGTGGGCACTCCCACCGATGTCATGGGACCGCCCGCTGACATCAGTGGGCAGTCCTGGCTGTGTCCCGCAAGGGAAGGCTCCGGGTAGCCGGAGCCCAGAAGTTCCCAGGTATGACAAGGGGCATCTCAGCTATCAAATGTATTAAAGTGCATACGATGGCCGCAGTGTCTCGTTAATTGGTAGGTTGGCTCCATTCCACCATATATATGGTGTCTAGTAATAACATAACTATGCTATGCACTGGGATAGAGTCAGCGGAGAGCTGGCCCGCAATGGCCTGGAGCCCCCCGTAACCAACATACACACTCGTACTAACATAATCATGCTAACATACACGTTTGTGCTGACATACACCCAAGCACACACTCACTCTCACTGCATGACCACATTCTTGCCCCTTGCGATTGGGCCGGTCCATGTCTACCTGGCCCTGTCTGGTGATTTCCGGACTGGTCGTGTGGCTGCTTCACCTCAAACATTTTTCACCTTGTGTGTAATATACCCCGAAGACCTAAAACATACGTGCATCTGAGCAGAGCCCTGTTCACCATTTATTTTTTTATGTGATGGATTCTTGTACTGGAGCCGCTCTAGGATTTCTAGTTCTAAGTTTGGAAGGAGAGTTTGCAGGGGAGTTGCAGTTTCTTTTCACTGGCTTCACTTAAATGGGAGCTGCCACCGCTGCCCAAAGTTTATATTTTTTTGGGGAGTTGCATACGCTGCATTACGCAAGTGGCGTCTGATGTCACCGGAGGATGTCATCGTCCATGGTCTGGCTTGGATAGCGGACGCTGGAGCCATGTGAAGACAGACTGTGCACACGGAGGGATCTAGGAAGTAGGGGCACTGGTGGGAAACGTCAAACACCTACCTACTAAGCTCACAACAATAGGAAGCTCATTGACTACACGGGCAAACCACAAGAGCTTAGATGGCCCTGTGTAAAGAATATGTACATCTGCGTAATGTCTTGCACTTAATTGCACTTTATGAGCTGCTAACCCGTTTTGCAGAGAGACATGGTGGGGGGGGCCTTATGGCGCATAATGAAATCAACTGTTCCTTGACCTCTCCTGCCGACTTCCACTATAGTGAGTAACCCCCCCCCCCCCCCCCGGTATCTTTTGTCCTCGCGCTCCAGTGTAGGGTTACCATTAAGCAAAATGCAACTCTGTAACATAATTTCTCCTGGAAGAATGCGGATCTGCGGTGCGCTGCGGGACAATTCACAAGAGTGGAAGAAAGTTGTTTACACGGAACAAAAATGTAACTTTTAGACTATTTCTTGTGATAGCCATCAGGACCGCGCGGCCGTGCCTCTCGGTTAACAACTGGTATAGGTGTCATGAATACATCTTCTTCAACAGACAAAGGGGGTATTTGCCCCGGGCCTGTGTACACCTGTATGATTTGACTCTGTTTCCTATTCATCCGATGTCGGATTCCTTCCTTTTCCAGCCGTCTTCTCGTGTGCGCCCCTTCTTCCATAACTTCCAGAGGATACGTTGCTTTATACCAACTTTCTTCTCCTCTAGGTCCACCTTTTGATTCTTATTTTTTACCCTCAAACAGCTACTGGATGCACCGTCCGGAGTTCAGATATTTTCATAGTATTCAAGGTAAAGGTTTTTCTACGTGCGCCCAAAGGGTCTGGCAAGACAAATGACTTAATGAATACTTTAGAGACCTGCCAGCCAAACTCGGGTATGGTACAGCTGCCTGTTTTTCTACACGGGTACGTGCCTCGACCGGATTTCTCCGTTACACACTTAATGTTCAGCGATTGGGGGGGTATTTGTAGTGTATGATGTTACGGGATTTAGGCTTATCCCCGTGTCTGCTCTCATGCTACCCTTCAATATAGCTTGTTTCCATAGAGGTAAATAAGTAGAACGCTCACCAACAGAGCTTTTAGCTTCATTAAAACAGTGTGTGTGTGTGTATATATATATATATATATATATATATGACAGGTTTGTTTTTTTTACCAGCCTGGTAGAGATTTTTAGTGTCCCTGTGCTACAACGTAGCATCCTTAGCCTTTCCCGTATGATCACTGCTTCTCCAGTGCCCTTCTCCTGCGAAGTCTCGAGTTCTCCCATGAGTGTTTTGTTGCCCCCAACCTCCGTTACACGATGTTCCCAACGTCAGAAAGTTTGGTTCCCAGGCATTTGCCGGTCAATTTCCCAAAACAGAATTTTTCCATTCTCAAAACATGCGTGTAACACTGAGATACTATGCGCTATGTTTAACATATGTATTATTATTATTAATAATAATCACCTTCTGTTTATAAGACCATCTACAAATTCTCCAGACTTTCAACATGAACACGAGGTAACCAGGGGTTAAAGTGTAACTGTAGCTTTCGTGACACCAAAAGTCGGTTGGGGAAGTTTGATAGATTAGGGCATTATCTGATTGCGAAGATATGTCGCTAAAACTGACCAACGGTTGGATCTTGAAGAACCCCCCCACTGCGTTTCTATTCCAGTACGCAGCCTCTATATATGTTGTCAGTAGGGGTACCTATCGATCTCCGCAAAGTAGCTATTTTTATTTGAGGCAGAAGAGTAGGAAAGCTAAGAGTTGTTGGGTGTTGTTAGTTCCTATTTTCACCCCAGTGTGACTTGCAGGCAGTAAATCACTGCGCTAGAGTTGAGTGCCACCTTTTCCTAAAAGGACTTCGGACAGTAACAGAAGGTACCGACCTGAGCTGACGTCAGATGAGCTGTATGTGAAGCCAGAGAATTTTGGTAAATACAGGGATGTAAACACAATACGTGGCTTGTGAAAGGATGTCTGATGCCTTTTGCGGCATTCATATTTACATGACTACGTTGTACCCTATATCACATGTGACTCAATCAGCGATGTCTTCCGATCAAGAGGCTACCAGGTCGTGAGAAGTAGCTTCCAAAATAGCCGAGGGTCATGGGTAGGTGAGTACTTGGGGGGGGGGGGGGAACGGTACAAATAAATTCTGAGATTACTACTTATTTCACTTTGTGTGATTAATATTACATATACATTCTTTACAACCATAGGAGAACAGCAAAAGTAAAAGTATGGAGTTCAAAGAGGAAGAGGACATGTAATCAGACAAGTAAACGTTGAAGGGAGAGAGTTAGTTTCACAGCCTTAAGGAACCGACGTCATGTGGAGATCAACAAGGGAAAAGGACCCGGCTCTGCTTGACTTTATGGTAGAAATTACCAGCAAACAAAGCTACCACGAATAGTCTTCGAGGTGTATTCAGGTCCTGACCATGGACCTCTGCTAAGGGTAAAAGAGCCTATATAGACTCAAACCCTATTCAGTCGATGGAACCTCGGTGTGGTAAGGTGGTAAGGATGCGTGGTCTTGGTTGGAGAATGAGGCCCACCTCTGGAAGCTGGTCCTTGTAGCATCTTTCAAAACACAGATCAGGACGAGCCCACGGCTACAATGTTAACTTCTGACTCAAAGCAAGCTCGGTGAACTTATCTAGCAGGCTTCCTTCCACTATGGTCTCCTGAGATGGTTGTTGATTGTTCACGGAATCCTGCTTCTGTCTAATGAATCTGTCACAATCATCCTTTCCTTTTAGTAAGGTCAGGTCTGGGGTTATAAGTCAATCCTAAATATTTCCTGACTGGGACTATCAGTTTCCAAGAGAGCAATGTTGTATTGCAATTAATTAGTTTGAATGCCATAGTTTTAACGAACCCACAACCATTAGTATATCATAATTATCTGTCTTGCTCTAAGTGAAGGGAACAGGTGGCAGGGGAAGATTTGCTTCCTAGAGGGATATACAGTGCTGAGAAACAGTAAATGCCCCTTCTCGATTTTTTGTTTTTCTTCTTTCTATTTTTGCTTATTCATCTCGTTCAGATCATCCAACTTATCTCTATAATAAGACAGACTTGGGTAACTGAGTAAAGCGGTGTGTCATCGCATTGTTTTCAAACAGAAGAGCTCAGTTATGGCAAATTAATGGGAAAATGCCCCCTTACCTTCAAAGTAAAATACATTGTTGATAATAATTGATAACCAGGTCATCCCCTAGAGGCAATTTTACTGGCTTTTGCCATTACTGCCTTGAGACAATTTTACCGACATTGTACTATGATAAAGACGTGTGGTTGTAAGTAGCCTTGTGTATTCATATTCGGGCGAACATAAAAACAAACACGAAGGGTGCGTTTTCGTTGTTCAGCCTGGCGGCAAAACGTCTACGGAGACACAACCGGAAGAATCTTCGTGTTCGTCACGTTTACTAATCTCATTGGTCCCTTCCCCATCTAGCCTACCTTATCTACGCAGAATCACAGGGGTTAACGGGAGCGGAAAGCCGTAGGTTCCTTGTCAGGAGTTAAAGGGCCATAAGAACGACTTTATTGATGCCTTGGTTGATGCTAGAGGAGGCCCCTGCTGGCGACCCATAAAGTCGTTCTTATGGCCCTTTAACTCCTGATGGCGAGCCTACCGATTTCCGCTCCCGTTAACCCCTGTGATTCTGCGCAGATAAGGTAGGCTAGATGGGGAAGGGACCAAGGAGTGCAGGTGGATGGCAGAGGAGGCCCCTGCTGGCGACCAATAGAGTTGCTCATACGGACCTTTAAAATCCTGGCGCCAAAGCTGCTGTGTAGTGCGTACCACGTTAATCACGTATTAACCCCTTCTAAAAAAAAAAACGACCACGAACAATGTACACGAATATTCAAACACGGGAACAGGGGAATATTCGTGGAATACAACGATTTTTTCCCCCCCAGAAGACGGACACGAAGAGTTGGCCGGCGCCCGAGTCTAGTTGTAAGTACGCACCGTGCGTTGTTGAAAATGCCAGGTAATCTCAATGATACAGAACCTGTGGCTGGCGACACTTCTCCTTACAGTAGCATGGATATTATGTCGATTTGGATTTTTCAGAATTTTTCAGTTTTCCTTTCGTTTTGGAACAAAGGCAATTGCCAATATGTTTTAGTTTTGCAATGAGCAGAAACAAGAGTCAGGGTCAGACTTTAAGTAAGGTTGGAATATATTTCTACCAACCCGTAATAAGTAATTGACAATTGTATCTCAGTTTTTCTAGATCTACAGCTGAAACAGCAACGAAGCTGAAAGTTCTTCATTCTCTCACTCAGGGTTGCTTGGTACCCTCAAGTAAAGCAGTTTATTTCCCAACTGGTTTTTACAAAAGGATTTTTGATATCTAAGAATTATCATCCTGGGGTTTTTATTATCTAGTTTTAATAGACGACAAAGACAACGTGAGTACCGTATTTCCCCAAGTATAAGACACTCCCATGTATAAGACGCACCTTAATTTTGAGGCCTGAAATTTAAAAAAATATATATTACATAAAGTTATTGTACTGGTTGCCTGGGCATGATATGAGTGGGATTGATGTTAGCTGCTAGCTCACACTCCTGGCAGCCAGTACATGCACATCAATTTCAGCCTCCCTGTGCCCCCTACACATGGATCCATGCTATCACACACACACACACACACACACATATATTCATTCACTTACTCCCCCACCCTTACCTGAACTGCAGATATTCTGGTGCCGCTCGCAGACTTCCGTGGGGGCGCTGTTTCCCTCTGCGTTGCTCGAACTGGAACAGGAACTGAGCGGAGTCATGTGATGCGAGGTACATTCACGTGACTCCACTGGGTTCCTGTGTCACCTCTATGGATCAAGAGGCGCTGCTGAGCAACACAGAGGTAAGCAGCAGGTCCCCTTTCCGGTAAAAAAAAAATCTACCACCACTGTAAGACGCACCCGGTTTTTAAACCCTAAATTTTTCTTAAAAAGGTACGTCTTATACATGGGGAAATATGGTAAATACAAAATGCAGCTTTGAAAAGATCATTTCGTTTATTGAAGTTAAAGAGTTAATCGAAACCTATATCACTCATGTGAAAGAGTAATTGCCCCCTTACACCTGATAATTGGCATCACTGTGGAGGATTTTTGATCACCCTTCTTGGCGGAATTGTTTTAATTTAGACACATTGGGAACTGGTTGTTTTAAGGTCATGACATGGCGTCTCAATCGTAAATCAGGCCTCTCCAAAACCTTCATTTTGTTTCTTTTGAGCCATTCAGAGGCGGACTTTCTTGTGTGCTTCGGATAATCGTCCTGCTGCAGAACCCAACTGCGCTTGAGCTTTAGGTCACAAACCGGTGGCCAAATATTCTCCTTCAGGATTTTCTGGAAGAGCAGAATTCATGGTTCCATCACATGACCATCACCGTGTTTAACTGTTGGTATGTTCTTATTGTGGATGTCCACTTTTGACTCACCAGTCCACAGAATATTATCCCAAAAGTCATGGGTCATCAAGAGGCTTTTTAGGAAATGTGAGACAAGCCTTTGCGTTCTTTTTTTTTTCTTAGTGGTGGTTTTTGCCTTGCAACTCTCCATGGATGCTTTTTTTTGCCCTGTCTCTTTCTTATTGTGGAATCCTGCAGTTCTTTACATGTTAGCCTGGGTTTTTTTGTGACCACCTGGATAAGTCGTCAACGCTCTCTTAGAGGAATTTTGGCATCTCCATTTACAGATCTCACCGCAGTTCGCTGGAGCCCCAGATCCTTAGAAATGGTTTTGTAACCCTTTCCAGACTATTAGATGTCAATGACTTTTGATCTTCTTGAATTTCTTTAGATTGCAGCATCATTTTCTGCTTTTTTGAGACATTTTACATAGGTCTACATAGATTTGCAAGACAGGCTCTCTCTCTCTCTCGCTCTCTCTCTCTCTCTCTCTCTCTCTCTCTCTCTCTCTCTCTATATATATATATATATATATATATATATATATATATATAATGTGCGTGTGTATATGGCCCTGCCCACATATATATATACACACGTGCGCGCACACACACACACGTGCAGCCTCCTCACTTTGGGTCCGTGACGTCCAGCAGTCATCCTCCCTCACCAAGGCAAGTCAGCGCATTGCGGGACCCGATTGTATTGCCACTGGGGTATGGACCCATCAGAACGTTTGGGACCCTGGAGCGGTTGGCGCGGGGCCCTTTAGAAAGCCGGGGCCCTACAGTAATTGCTCCGTGAGCTCCTCTGTTAATCCAGCCCTGTCTGGACCTTAGAAAGTTGTGGTTACCTGTTGGCACCATGGATTAAAGTATCCTCAAGGTAGGCATTAACATACTTGGTCTTAAAATTAGATCGATCATATGTTAGACTGTGACCAGGACACCATGCAAGCCAAATAGTATTAAAAACGACCATTAGCTGTCCTATTTATTCTGTAAGGTGAACCTAAAAGTGTAACGTTTTACACCACTTCATCTACAGGCACGGAATAAGCTGTTTGACATGCGATAATCATTACCAAAATAGATGATAGCGGCTTAGGGGTTAAGGCAGTTGTTCTATTCAGGAATTTATCAGAGCTTCAGGCTTATTCCTTCTCCACGCTCAGTACAAATATTATTCTGAGTTACATTAGTTCCCCCCGTGTATTTGTAGAAAACGCGTCTGCATTTCAAGAAACAAATCTAATAAGTTAGTTTTTGTTATGTAGAGTTTTGCCGTTGAACACCATTTAGCACCATGGGGGTAAGCGGCAAATCTGCTTTCCAGAACTTTCCTATCTTTAGGTCTCATATTGAATACTTGATGTATCTTCCTTCCACCTGGCTGGTTAAACTCATGATATACATTACCTATTCCGTCCATTGCTTCATCGGACTATGTCATTCTTCTAGGGACTTACTCTCTACGGTAAGAACAAGTACTCTAACCCCGGGATTAAAGGTACAGCTTCTAGCACTTCTGTTGATTTTCCTGAGATATGGGATCCCGAGACACGTTCTACCTCACTTCGGCAAGGAACAGACTCATTTTTCCATGTCTAGTAGCCCCTAGACTGGTGGCCATATATCAACTCAAATATGGACTATCCAGTAGATGCCTGCTGGACTTCTCTAGTAGAAAACATTAAGCAGGACAACACAACGTCTCAATCATTGACAATCAACCATCTTAGCATACTTTTTACTATTTTATGATTCTTAGATCCTCTGTGAGGGGTTCCCTTGATCTTTTAAGGATCGCTTTAGGAATAGCTACATAATACATTAACTCGAGAGTCTTGGATATAATGGAAGGATGTATACATAATAATCACATTAAACCTTATTAAGGCGTACACTCAATCGTCCTTATACTCTCTTAAATTAGCAATTTAGGCTCTTTTAGGAATTTTTTTTTTTATTCCAGGACTTAAGCAAACCAAGGGAAGATTTTTTAGATCCTGTTCTGTTTTTCTATAATGTCACGCTAATGGGGTAATTTGTGTAAAATCGGCAAACAAAACAGTTGGCATTTGAGAGGTATTTTTGGCCGGTAAGTAACTTGGCTTGTACATCCTATAATGTTGTGGTATATCATAGTACTGATGCACGCGTGCAGGACACCGCTACAAATATGGTAGTTGCCAAAAAGTCCCATATTTGCTAAGACGGTCCTGGCATTTTTCTAAATGTAGTTTTTAATAAGAAAAATTTTTATGTCCCAGCTGTCTGCTGTCCAAGAAAGCGTCACTTTGATTGGGGCTGCTGGGACCTTTTCCATGGGCAGCACCCTGCTTGGGAAAGCAGAAGGAGATTGGGCGTTCTGTGGATGGGAACACCAGGGGGCGTCACATTCTGCCCATATGATGTAGATGGAGTATGACATGCAGTCGCGACAACAGCCTTCCATTGTTTGGGGTGACAAGTGCTCTGATGTCCTGATGTGGGACATCAGTGGGAAAGTTGGCATGTGTGTCTTGTGTGGGGCACTGATGCTCGACGACGTTCACATACCTACCAAAATCCTGGCACATCAAGAGAACGCCTGCCCAAAATACACGAGCAACGCTGCGGTGTCCAAAGAGTTCCAGTAGTAACCAATTAGGACACTTGGCATCCATACCTGCCAGCAGTCCTGATTATCGAGGTACTGGTCGAGATGATACTATACTGGCAAATCTGGGACTGCTGGCAGCTATGCATTCAATTGCGAGCCTGGGACTACTAATAGCCCCGGGCACCTCTGCTGTCACAAGGTTACTCGCTCATGTGGAAGTAATATTATGCAGCTTTCGCCTGTGGTCCATGATAACCGTACGATACGTGTCTAGCCATGCGTGTAACAGATACACACCCCGGCAGAGTGTGTACGCACAGAGCCCCAGCTGCTAAAGAGTTAACAGGCACTTGCTGTGTATTTATTTCCACACTCCTGTCTGGAGAGATAACAAACACAGAAAGCACTTAACAGTAAGTAAATAGCCCTACAGGTATGAAGGAACTGAGATTAGAGTTAGGTGTGTGTAGCGAGGGGGGGAATCGGTCTCATGTAGCGTATCGCCGCGCCGTACAGTGATATCAAGTATTAATAGAGATCCCGAACTATATCATCCCAGCCACTTCTAGTCTACGATGATAATCTATGTAGGTATTAATGAAAAAGTGGTGCAAAGTTCCGAAAGTGGTCTTATTGCTAATCATATTCCTGCAGATTGGACCATTCCATTGATGATAAAACCACTATAACCCCCAATAGTAAACATTATAACACAATCTGAATGGTATAGTTGTTATTACTCATTGATGATAAGTGTATGATGAATGTAAAGTTGAGAGCAGATGGTATAGCTGCTAATTTACCCAAATTAGAAGGGACAGTTCTGACAGTGGGACCCTCTGGCTGGAGTTGCCGTCACCACAGCACGTACAGGAGAAGTTCATTATGATTGTGAGGTGTGACATCACAGCGCTACACTATAATGCACGTGAATATGACATCACTGTCATTCTGGGCAACGAGGGTCTGCGCTATACATGTATATATGTGTTTATATGTAGAGGCTAATAATCACCACGCTGTAATGTAAAGGTTATAAAGCATTCCTGTGTGTACACAGCAGGCTCGGCACTATATGATGATGCTGAGTATCTGCACCCTCCATGGCATGGATGGCTGCATCCTGAAGCTTCGGGCTAATGCCACTTTCATGTGTGTGACAATAAACAGAGTGCCACGTGTGCACCTGTGCGCTGAATGTAGCGTGACTGTCTCTGTAGCTGCTCTGTACGCAGCACTCTGACAGCCCAGCTCTCTCTCTCTCTTCTCCCTCTCAGTTGAAATCACAACTGTCCTGCCAACTCTCTAAATAAAGCCCTTTGTGAGCATAAAAATGGGCCTTAAAGGACCAGAACCTCCCCGTCATTGTCAGTCTGGCCCGGTATCTTTTTGTTTAAGGCAAGTGGACTTCGGAGTTAGAATGGGATAAAAGGTGGTTTTCAGACCGCGGGTGTATTGGATGTATTTGCACTTTAATAAATACGTGCTTTATCGTGTGCATGAATGAGAAGGGTTAAGCTAAATAAAAGACCGCCGCCTTTTGTCATGTAATATGCCTTTGTATGCTTTTGTTATTATGTAAGTTATTGATTGTCATTGAGATTGTCTCATACACGCGTGTGTTTTCCCAGGCACATACTTGGACTCCTGCGCCGTCTCTCTGTCCGGCCTGTCATTCCTCACTCTCTGTCTAGTGCTCTACCCTCCCTGTCCCATCGCACACTCACATACACTCTCTTCTCATTCTCTAACACTAACACACGTTATCAGCTACTCGCTGTCACTCGGTTGAATAATGTTGCCATTTACCTTTTTTTTTTTTTTTGCTTTTTTTCTCACACTTACGTAGCCGTCTCTTTTTCTCACTCTGTTCTGCGTTTTTGGATGCGTCTATTATTCCTCTTTGTCTCTCTCAAAATACATACCGTTACTCACAAACACATACATTGACACTAGCACACACACTGAATGTAACACACAATGTGTCACTAACACACACATGCACACATTCACCCAGACACCAACGCACTCACACATTAACACACATACACACTAAATGTAACACACACTATGTCACTAACACACATACTGAATGTAAGACACACTGTGTCACTAACACACACACAATCTGGATGTAACACACACTATGACGCTAACACACATACACTGAATGTAACACACTGTGTCACTAATACACATACACTGAATGTAACACGCACTATCTCACTCACACACACACACTCTGGATGTAACACACACTATGTCACTAACACACACGTGCACAGATTCACTCAGACACCAACGCATTCACACACTAACACTCACTTCTCTCCCGCCTTACACATCCCTCTCGCTAACTGTCTCGCTCATTAGTGTGGCTGCCTCGTCACCTCTCTCGAGCTAATCGTGTGTCATTCTTTTATTTTTACTCGCTGGCTCTCTCTTCAGTTCCCAGTTTTTTTCTTTCTCCCCTCACTCTCATACTAGCCTCTCTTTTTCTCTCACACTCCCCAGACGGACTGTCTCTTTATCCCTCTCTCCTCCCCTCTTTCTCTCTCAGATTCTCCCTCTCTCTCCTTCTTTCACACATTTCACTCTGTCATTAATCACAGGGCTTAGCTCCAACAGTGGGAAAAATAAACAGTTCAATATATTAATCCTCTCAATCAACAGAAGTGACAGCCCCTGGGGGAGAGTCACAAATGGAGGGAAAAAAGGGCGACAAGGAAGGGGAGGGGGCAGGTACCTTATTGCCCTTCAACATAATATTTACATTAAAAATGTACAGTGCATTATTGGCCCTGTAACATTTTAATACAATAACCCAACTTCTTCAGCTCCTGAGTGCCTTATTACCCCAGTAACATTTATTACAGTACCCCGGCTCCTGGGTGCCTTATTACCCCTGTAACATCTTATTACAGTAACCTGGATTCTGAGTGCCCTTTTACGGTAACCCTTCTCCTGGGTGCCTTATTACCCCAGTAACATCTTATTCTAGTACCCCGGCTCCTGAGTGCCTTATTACCTCTGTAACGTATTATTACAGTAACCTGGCTCCTGGGTGCCTTATTACCCCTGTAACATTTATTACGGTAACCCGGCTCCTGAGTGCCTTATTACCTCTGTAACGTATTATTACAGTAACCTGGCTCCTGGGTGCCTTATTACCCCTGTAACATCTTATTACAGTAACCCTTCTCCTGGGTGCCTTATTACCCCAGTAACATTTATTACGGTAACCCGGCTCCTGAGTGCCTTATTACCCCTGTAACGTATTATTACAGTAACCCTTCTCCTGGGTGCCTTATTACCCCAGTAACATCTTATTCTAGTACCCCAGCTCCTGAGTGCCTTATTACCCCTATAACGTATTATTACAGTAACCCGGCTCCTGAGTGCCTTATTACCCCTGAAATAGGTTATTACAGTAACCCGGCTCCTGAGTGCCTTATTACCCCTGTAACATTTATTACGGTAACCCGGCTCCTGAGTGCCTTATTACCCCTGTAACATCTTATTACAGTAACCCTTCTCCTGAGTGCCTTATTACCCCTGTAACGTATTATTACAGTAACCCGGCTCCTGAGTGCCTTATTACCCCTGAAATAGGTTATTACAGTAACCCGGCTCCTGAGTGCCTTATTACCCCTGTAACATTTATTACGGTAACCCGGCTCCTGAGTGCCTTATTACCCCTGTAACGTATTATTCCAGTAAGCCAACAATCTTTCTTGCCTGCTGTTGTCCTCCTTTCATATATATAGCTTATTTTTCGGATTCAAGTCTCACTGTCCTGTTTCCACTTTCCTCTTCTTTCCTCGGGATTTACGTACAGGGTGACGTTTCATTTGTGGGATTTAAAGTATTCTCATCCTTTTGGTATCTATATCTGTCTGTTCTCTCAGGAACCAGGGTAGGGATCACGAGTGAAACAAACACAGATAGATCATTCTTTTTTCATAATGAAGAAACATGAGAATACACATTTATATATAGGCACAGTTACGCTGTCACTATGAACTCATAAGCCTGGACACATATATAAATGCATTTTAATATGAGTGAGTATACAAAGATGCTATATGATGTTATAACATGGTAAAGATGTTAATTTGGTGAAACTAATGAAATCAGAGGGAACATATGTATGTACGAGAGAGTATGATGACATCAGAAGGTGAAGGAATGAGAGCTGTTGACGTAGGGCATAGGATGAACAATGGCGGGCAGTGTTGGGTGTACTCATACAGGAGGATAATGACTTATGAAAGCGGGAATAGATGATCGAGAGGCAATGACATAAAGGGCAGAAAGTACAATGAATGATGTTTATGGATGGGAGCATAATAGCTTGGAAGATGGAAGAGCTTGGCTAGCCCTGTATAATGCATAGTTAAATCAGTGAGAGTTTATCAAAGTCTTCTAACCCATTTAATTAAACATTATACAGTGTCAGCTGAAACATGGCAGAATTGGCCCTTCATTGAAGGAAGAGAGTTGAAACCACAACTAATGCCAAGTTAGTGAGTAGACCTCATGCACAAGTGACACTATGCGGCAGGGGGTCTGCTGCCCCCCCCCCCCCAAAGAACCTGCCATCCTAACCCAGAATACATCACTGGTGAAGATATAGGCAGCCATTAGATTAACAAAGAGGCCATGAACATTGGAGGGTGAAAGGAAAACGGCAGAGGGGGGTAAGATAAAGACATTGCAAGGTGATATACTGTACCTACATGAGAAGAGGGACCCTTAGTCGGGGACAACTAGACATAATCCAGGAGAGAATGTTTTCTACTTATAACAGTCATGCCCCCCCCCAGTTGAGCCTCTGGGTACTGTGACCCCCCCAGGACTTTGCTGTTTTCTCTCAAACACAACCTAGGGGCAAACCTAACTCAATTAACAGGCAAAAGGGTCAGAGCAGCCTGAGAACGGGCATGATCAAAACCGTGCAATCAAATAACAATAAATGCACTCAAAGATCACCAACAAAGCTCGCTACATGGGGGGACGAGTGCAGTTAGTGTCAGGATTAAAAAGGCATAAAGAAGCAAAACACCACATGCAAGCATGACATCACAACGCCAAATTGTGCAAAGAGTAATAAAATAAGGCATCATCAAAATAAGTGACTGCCCATGTACGAGTGCAGAAATGCATCCAAGAAGCCATCAAAGGCATGGCAACACGAGACAGCATGCAATTTATGGTGTTTCATGCTGACAGACCAGAAACTCAAGGTAAGATCGTGAGGGGTTAAAATATAGACATGGAAATATAGCCACACCGTAGGGTTGAGATGCTAACATGACAATTGGGAATTAATGGAAAAATAGGTGAATAATGATATATATGGGACTGGAAAGTGTTAATTATGTCATCAGCAGTGACATTGAGGACATATAATTGAGTAGGATCTAGAGAGGACCCATCTAATTTTGCAAACATGGCATCTGTGTGTTGTATCTCATGGTATGTTTCATTCTTTCCTTTATATGTTGTCAGTGCCACAAAGATTGTCATTATCCATAGAGGTCTGGTTGAAAAAATCCGACCGACTCCTCAACTTTCTACAGTGAGACCACCCAGAAAAGGCAGGACTTGTTCATTCAATCACTACAACTCGGTTGTGTTTCTTTCAACACAAATGTGCCTCTGGCAAGGAAGGAGTTGAGCGAGACTCTGTAGGGGAGAGGTTAGATGCCTTTGGGCCTTGGCCAACATGCTTATCTGTCCATCTAAACTTGGCTTTTACCCTCATGGACTCCACTGTGAGAACATTCCATGCAAGGATTAAAAAAAATGTGGCTAAATGTAGCTTTAACCTCTCCCAGTTCCACATCTTCACTCACATCATTTTTTTCCTTGCCCCCTCTTCCATTACCCTCCCTCCTCTGATTTTTCATCTTCTTGGGACCTTTCCTATTTTCTCTTTATGCTATTAATATCTAATCTCCGACGTTTCTGTTTCATTTCCTGTAATTTTGGCTTCACCGTTTAATCCTTTATGGGATTTTTCTGTTACCCTCCTCCTTTTACACTCCCTTTCTCCAAGTTGTTTGTTTTCTCTTTGCTGTCTTTCTGTTTCCCTTGAGGTTCTTTCCCTTGTCCTTTTCATTCCACCCTATTTTGTGCCACCTTCTCCCACTTCTATATTCAAACAACCTTCTAATGAGAATCAATACGGCCACGTTTCAGTAACAATCCTTTACAGAGTTATTAACCATACAGATGCCTGGAAGAGTCTCCCCTTAAAAATGGGAATCTGAATGAATGTCTGGTTGCTCATTATGAGTCATGGTGTTGCAGTGACACAAAGTGGCCACTAGAGTCAGACTGTGCTTTCTATAAGCGTTCAATAGTGACATCTAGTGGTCATCTTATGTAAGGTTCATGTATTATTATTACATCTGCAATCTACTTTCTAAATACACAATAGGAGATACAGAGATGCCTTGATAAAGTGAAGAACTTTCACACAGTTTCAAAGTATGTTCCACTTTCAGTTTTTAAAAAACTATTGCCATGCTTTTTTTGCCGATATATAAAAACATTTTTGGATATATTTTATTTTTTATTATTATTATTTGATTTATTTTGCACCATCATACTCTACAGCGTTGTGCAATGCTTTAATACAATTAGATATGTTTTAAATATTATAATGTTTGAAAAGCTTTGCATTAACTATAAGTAGCTGTTTTGCTTCGCTTTATCTACCAGAGCCACACTCCTTATCAGACTGACGTGATAAGCAACACAATGGAGGGGGGTGAATAAAATATGGGGAAGATGCACTGCCCATGAAGCTGCCGGTTAGCACAACCACCAGATTCACATATATAAAGGCAGCTGCGGCAAGTATAAGAAGTGAGTGCTACAACACTGGGACCACCCACACTGATCCCGAAAAGGGGGTCCACCTAAGGCTCCGGGTAGCTGGAGCCTGGATCTTCCCAGGTATGTATAAAGGTAATGAGGACTTAATGAAATAAGCAGGACTTCATTAACATTGCCATAAAGAATCAGCCCAATGCAGTGCTGGGTTGGGAATGTTGTCCAAATATCACATGACTGCCCATAACGGTATCCTCCACGTCCGCATCTAAGTTGAGTGATAACTGATATTTTCTTCATTGCTACACATTGTGACTGTGTTTAATGTTTAAAGGAATTCTTCAAAGTGTGAGAAGTGTGCTAACTCCCCTACTTATTTCATAGCGCTGTCCACATCCCCCATATGTGTACTATAGTTATAAATAATAATAATAATAATATGGATATACAAGTTATAAATGTGCATCATTTAATAATTAATTAGCAAATATGCAATTAGATCTCTCCAAAGTGTACCACTCCTGTCTCCCTTTTGAAAAAAGTGAAAACTGCATTCTAGTCGTGTGATAAAGTTCCTTTTCACAATAACGTTCTTGAGGGACCGTGATCTTAGGACAATCGTCATCAGAAACAAAGAAAGAAAATTAAAACGGGAATAAAAATCAGAAGAGAATGTAAAAGAGCAAAAAATGGTCTATCAACCCCTTCCCCTTCAGGAGACCTTGTTGTAGCACCCCCGTCCCCTGCCGCGTTGGGCAAAACATTCATAATTGTGTCTGGAATAGGAGCTGCTGGCGCCATAAGCTGAGGAAGCTATCAGAGATCCCAAGTCCATTCTTCTTAGCTATCCTGGTCCAGGCGATGTCCAAATGAATGAATGTATCGGACACTAGACAGTCTCTAAAGGAACGCTCATGGAAGTCCTGTTGTTGGTGTGGAATTCAGACGCTACCTGTAGAAGAACTCATTGTTTCATAAGTCGTTTAATGACTTAGCCAAGAGGTAAACCCAGCCTGAGCTGTGAATCGGCCTCACACAGGTCTCCGTTCCGTGCCTGCTGTCCTCTGGAACGTGGTGTTCTTGACATCACCGGTGACAACACCTTGGAACCTGCTGGGAGGAGGCGTACATTATTATCGTTATAAGTTATTGTTTTATATAGCGCCATCATATTCCGTAGCGCTGTACAATGGGTAGAGAGGGGGGGAGGGAGAGAGATGGGGGAGGGAGAGGGAAAGTGTGTGCGTGTGAGAGATTTTTTTTTACTAAAGTATTATCTCATCACTGAATAGGAGGTAACTGTTAATGATGAATTAGCTGTTTAATATGAAATATGTCGCGTTCTGTTGCGCTCTCTTGGTCAGCATACGATCCCACACTCGGCCGAGACAGACATATCAGGTAACGGCTTAGTGTCCGGACCGATGCAGGAAGTTAGGGGGTGGGCGAGACTCTGTGAACATTAAAATACATTTATTAAATGTGGATATTAAATCCCCAAACATGTTTTTTTTTTAATTAAATTAAATTCCACCTTGTACTGTCCTGTATATTACTGTTTATTTTCTAGTGGGTGGGGCTTATTGAAGAGTTTTATGTTCCTTTATGACCTATTCATATAGATTTATTTAACTAAGTGAGACATTTGGGAAGAATGTTATATTTTATTTCCACAACTCAATTTATGTTCACATTCTCTGCTGCAACTTTCGGGGCTGTTTACGGAGATGCCCTCATACCCATCAAACATTCTGAGCTCATAGAAAAGATCGACATCCGGGGAGGAAAAAGGAACAGAGGGATTTGGATTACACAGAGGACCTCCCTCTTCCCTTTAGAAGCAACATTTGGGGATACGGAGGCACTCTCCAGAACCTGATCGGATTTCTGATTACCTCTTCCTGACTCGTAACTGGAACTGTGATCAGGAATGGGGGGCTGCAGCCTCCTGCTTTCTGATCATTCTGTGATCATCTCATGGGGGGGCGGGAATCATTATATGCCAGTGATGTCACCATGATGTCATAAGGTGTTACAAAAGAGATCCCTGAGGACCCCCAAAGGGGAGATTTAAAATGAAAATATACAAAAATAGGACAATGACGTTAATATATAATAAATCATCCCGGTACCGGGGCAGAAGACGCAGTCTGGTGATACTTTGGGAATGTGTTCAGCATACACCGGCTCTTACCCCCGGATCACTGACCTGACGTTTGTTTAAAATGTTTACTTTCTGCCCCCTAATCTAATCCTTACGCCAACAATCTAATCTGTTCACAGTCACGCTTGGCACCTTTTCTTCTAGTATTTGCTTCCATCAAATATTTTGGGTATGCCACATATGTGCCGGTGCCCACGGGCGCCCTGACATCCACACAAGCCTAGCGGAAGAATTACACGGCGATGCCAAGCATCACTCTGGGGCTTATTCACTAAGGTGGGAGTTGGCAGGGCAAGTTTGTTGAATGCTTGCGGTGTCAGCTCCCTGAATTCACCGCTATAAAGGGGTAACGCAGGGAAAACATTTTGTGCCGGCAGCCAGTCAGTGGCAGGAAAGAGTTTCCATGCACATGGGGGTCTTGTTAGAGCGCCCCCCACTGGTCATTCTCTAAACATATCACATGTAAACAGATCACATGTCAGGAGATATTCTAACCAGGGGGCTGCCATCCCCTCTGCCGCGTTACATGGAGCCAGATCAACTGGAGTCAAGCTATCAGACACTTTCAAATCAGTGGTCATGCCATCAGACGCTTTTTCTTTAGATTAGCAAAAGGTGCATTAGACCTGCAAACGTGATAATAATCATATAATGTTACAATTCTGGGTGGATTTTGCAGAGTTCTCACACAAATATATCTCCCTGCAAAATTAGATACGTTTATTAAACAAATTAAAGGTAAATATCCGCTCATATCTAGCAAATTACCTTTTATAACATTTCTGCATATATTACAAAATTCCACCGTTGGACCAACACATTTACACTGCACATATCTCACACACACACACCCCTATATAATATCTTACAATATGGTGCATTTTTACTGTGGAAATTTAAAGATATAGCACCCCAAATAGCAGCGCAGTACTTGATAAATGTCATATTTCAACATTCTACATGGGGTTAAAAAAGATTCCCCCATTGGACCAATACAGTTACACTGCATATATCTCAAACACATGCCCCTCTATTATTTCTGAGAATATAGTGCATTTTTACTGTGGAAATTTAAAGCTATAGTGCCCCAAATATCAGCGCAGTAGACAGCAACTGACATTTTTCAACATTCTACAGGGGTTGAAAAAAATTCTCCCGTTGGACCAATACAGTTACACTGCAGATATCTCAAACACAACCCCCTCTATTATTTTTGAGAATATAGTGCATTTTTACTGTGGAAATTTAAAGCTATAGTTCCCCAAATATCAGTGCAGTAGACAGCAACTGGCATTTTTCAACATTCTACAGGGGTTGAAAAAAATTCTCCCGTTGGACCAATACAGTTACACTGCAGATATCTCAAACACATGCCCCTCTATTATTTCTGAGAATATGGTGCATTTTTACTGTGGAAATTTAAAGCTATAGCGCCCCAAATATTAGCCCAATACATAGCAAATGGGATTTTTCTAAAATCTACAAGGGTTAAAAAAAATTCCCTCATTGGACCAATACAGTTACACTGCGGATTTCTCAAAGACATGCCCCTCTATTATTTCTGAGAATATGGTGCATTTTTACTGTGGAAATTTAAAGCTATAGCACCCCAAATATCAGCCCAGTAGACAGCAACCGGCATTTTTCAACATTCTACAGAGGGTTAAAAAAAATTCCCCCATTGGACCAATATATTTACACTGCACATATCTCAAGCACACCCCCTTCTATTATTTCTGAGAACATGGTGCATTTTTACTGTGAAAATTTAAAGCTATAGCGCCCCAAATATCAGCCCAGTAGACAGCAACCGTAATTTTTCAACATTCTACATGGGGTTAAAAAAATTCCCCCATTGGACCAATACAGTTACAGTGCAAATATCTCAAACACACCATCCTCTATTATTTCTGAGAATATGGTGCATTTTTACTGTGGAAATTTAAAGCTATAGTGCCCCAAATATCAGCTCAGTAGACAGCAACTGTCATTTTTCCACATTCTACAGGGGTTGAAAAAAATTCTCCCATTGGACCAATACAGTTACACTGCAGATATCTCAAACAAGTGCCCCTCTATTATTTCTGAGAATATGGTGAATTTTTACTGTGGAAATTTAAAGCTATAGCGCCCCAAATATTAGCCCAATACATAGCAAATGGGATTTTTCAAAAATCTACAGGGGTTAAAAAAAATTCCTCCATTGGACCAATACAGTTACACTGCAGATATCGCAAACACATGCCCCTTTATGATTTATGAGAATATGGTGCATTTTTACTGTGAAAATGTAAAGCTATGGCACCCCAAATATCATCCCAGTGGACAGCTAATGGGATTTTCAATATTCTACATGGGGTTAAAAAAAATTCCCCCATTGAACCAATACAGTTACACTGCAGATATCTCAAACACATGCCCCTCGATTATTTCTGAGAATATGGTGCATTTTTACTGTGGAAATTTAAAGCTATAGCGCCCCAAGTATCAGCCCAGTAGACAGAAACCGTCATTTTTCAACATTCTACATGGGGTTAAAAAAATTCCCCCATTGGACCAATACAGTTACACTGTATATATCTCAAACACAACCCCCTCTATTATTTTTGAGAATATATAATGGAAATTTAAAGATACAGTGCACCAAATATCAGCCCAATACATAGCAAATGGGATTTTTCAACATTCTACAGGGGGTTAAAAAAAATTCCCCCATTGGACCAATACAGTTACACTGCACATATCTCAAGCACACCCCCCTCTATTATTTCTGAGAATATGGTGCATTTTTACTGTGGAAATTTAAAGCTATAGTTCCCCAAATATCAGCACAGTAGACAGCAACTGGCATTTTTCAACATTATACAGGGGGTTAAAAAAAAATCCCCCATTGGACCAATACAGTTACACTGCAGATATCTCAAACACATGCCCATCTATTATTTCTGAGAATATAGTGCATTTTTACTATAAAAAAAAAAACATTTGCTATATATTGGGCTGATATTTGGGGCACTGTATCATTAAATTTCCACAGTAAAAATGCACTATATTCTCAAAAATAATAGAGGGGGTTGTGTTTGAGATATATACAGTGTAACTGTATCGGTCCAATGGGGGAATTTTTTTTAACCCCATGTAGAATGTTGATAAATGCCGGTTTCTGTCTACTGGGCTGATATTTGGGGCACTATAGCTTTAAATTTCCACAGTAAAAATGCACCATATTCTCAGAAATAATAGAAGGGGGGTGTTTGAGATATGTGCAGTGTAACTGTATTGGTGCAATGGGGGAATTTTTTCTAACCCTTTGTAGAATGTTGAAAAATGCCAGTTGCTGTCTACTGGGCTGATATTTGGGGTGCTATAGCTTTACATTTCCACAGTAAAAATGCACCATATTCTCAGAAACAATAGAGGGGCATGTGTTTGAGATATCTGCAGTGTAACTGTATTGGTCCAATGGGGGAATTCTTTTTAACCCCCTGTAGAATGTTGAAAAATCCCATTTGCTATGTATTGGGCTGATATTTGGGGCACTATAGCTTTAAATTTCCACAGTAAAAATGCACCATATTCTCAGAAATAATAGAAGGGGGGTGTTTGAGATATGTGCAGTGTAACTGTATTGGTGCAATGGGGGAATTTTTTCTAACCCTCTGTAGAATGTTGAAAAATGCAGGTTGCTGTCTACTGGGCTGATATTTGGGGTGCTATAGCTTTAAATTTCCACAATAAAAATGCACCATATTCTCAGAAACAATAGAGGGGCATGTGTTTGAGATATCTGCAGTGTAACTGTATTGGTCCAATGGGGGAATTCTTTTTAACCCCCTGTAGAATGTTGAAAAATCCCATTTGCTATGTATTGGGCTGATATTTGGGGCACTGTATCTTTAATTTTCCACAGTAAAAATGCACCATATTCTCAGAAATAATAGAGGGGGGGGGGGTTTAGATATGTGCAGTGTAACTGTATTGGTCCAATGGGGGAATTTTTTTTAACCCCATGTAGAATGTTGATAAATGCCGGTTGCTGTCTACTGGTCTGATATTTGGGGCACTATAGCTTTAAATTTCCACAGCAAAAATGCACCATATTCTCAGAAATAATAGAGGAGGTTGTGTTTGAGATATCTGCAGTGTAACTGTATTGGTCCAATGGGGGAATTTTTTTTAACCCCCTGTAGAATGTTGAAAAATCCCATTTGCTATGTATTGGGCTGATATTTGGGGCACTGTATCATTAAATTTCCACAGTAAAAATGCACTATATTCTCAAAAATAATAGAGGGGGATGTGTTTGAGATATATGAAGTGTAACTGTATTGGTCCAATGGGGGAATTTTTTTTAACCCCATGTAGAATGTTGAAATATGACATTTATCAAGTACTGCGCTGCTATTTGGGGTGCTATATCTTTAAATTTCCACAGTAAAAATGGACCATATTGTAAGATATTATATAGGGGTGTGTGTGTGAGATAAGTGCAGCGTAAATATATTGGTCCAATGGTGGAATTTTGTAATATATGCAGAAATGCTAGAAAAATGTAATTTTCTGGATATGAGCGGATATTTAGCTTTAATTTGTTTAATAAACGTATGTAATTTTGCAGGGAGATATATTTGTGTGAGAACTCTGTAAAATCCACCCAGAATTGTAACATTATATGATTATTATCACGTTTGCAGGTCTAATGCACCTTTTGCTAATCTAAAGAAAAAGCGTCTGTTGGCATGACCACTGATTTGAAAGTGTCTGATAGCTTGACTCCAGTCCAGATCACCCCACTGGGGAATCAGCATACTGGTACCATCCTACCCGATGGGCCGTTTAAAAGGGCCATTAACAAATAACAATATCGAGGGCAGTGCTAAGTGGAGCGCCGGGATATGACGTTATATCCTGCGGCGTTGCCCTCGGTTACGGTAAATGTGCCAGCGCCAAACAAAACTCTTGCTCAACTGGGGGGGGCAGATGCTCATTGGGGGGATTCTGCGGACCCCTCAATGCATTTGCAAGACGGACGCCCTTAAAATGAAAGGGCCCGCACAGACATCCACAGAGAGTGGCTTATCTGCTAAGTACCATGCTTCTTAAATCAATTCTATACTCACACATAAGGGGAAGAATTAAAGAAGGGACAACTCTTTTATTCCAACCCAAATAGCGAACCCCTGGCTGGCTGAGAGTGATGGCAGTCACGATCCACAGACTTTGATCTCTCTCAGAACGTCACAGCTGACTAGTTGGCTCAGCCAATCAGCGCTCACGCAAGCCACACCCACTCCCGTGAACTTTACTCTACTGCGCAAGGAAGCTATACTAGCTCAACCTACCCTGCTGTGGATAAACACCGACCAATAAAAAGCCAGAACAAGCTCTTTGTTGTAGGTTGACACTTTACTTATCCAATGACGTGTTTGGAAAGATGAAAGGGGCGGGGCTTCTGATGTGTCCTCTGGAGAATAGAACACCGAAGACAGAATTGCAGGTGATATAAATCGCAATATTTACAAATGTGCGGGATATATAGAATTCTGAGTCAGAATGTGGAAATTTAGCTCTGTAGATGAGCATTTCCGGCATAATAAATGTTCCTTATAAAAAGGCAATTGTTGAATGCGTTGGGTAACTGGAAGTGTCAGAACAGGAGGTCAGGATCTAGGACTGGAGGGTCTGAGGCTCTGACGTAATGAAGGGAATTTGATTTTGCTGAGAGGGTAGTAGATAAATGTAATAGCTTCCCAGCAGAAGTGGCAGAGATGAATACAGTGAGGGCATTTAAATACACATAGGATAGCCATATGGCTTCTGAATCTAAGGCGAGACCGACGACTCGGTCTTTACGGCAGGAACAGGCAGTCCGGACGGGCCGAATGGGTCTGATCCGCCGGCAAGTTCTAGGTTTCGATATTATGTATATTTGTGCAAAAATAAATATTATCTGTGTATGTGACAGTAGAATGTTCTTTCCGTTCTGGAACCCGTGTGCGTGTTTCATGCTGCGGCTCTGTTTGTTTCCTTATGGATGATGTGTTGATACGTGGTGCCCAGCGTGATGCATGAAAGGGGTCGTATACGGTCACCCTAAAGCTTTAAGGGGCAGATCTGTGCCAGTGATCCATATATATATATATATATATATATATATATATATATATAAATATAAATATTACATCCTTATTTCTGACCCTGGGCAATAAGTGTGTCGCTGCTGGGATCCTTTTGGATCTAGTGGGTACCTGTGTAGATCCTCCGGCCTTAATGCCGAGTAGGGTTCATGAAGCCCGCAGTATGACTTCTGGTTTGGTCGGCCAGGGCACCGGCCACGTGTTTTGTGTAAGTGTGCGGGGGGCTCGTTTCTTAACATGGGCTTGTAGATTTCACCCGGACCCCTCACTTAAAATATGTCCTGGCATATGGCCGGTGTGTGTGTGTGTTCGGGGGCCGGATACGGCACGCCAATCATGTTTCACGAGCTCTTTTTTTCTGGTGGGAGGCATATCTGGAGTCTTCAGTGGGTCTGCTCTTCGGAGGAGACCCTACAAGATCTGGAACGCCCCGACTTCGGTCTGGGCTCTTGCAGGACGGGGCTGTGGAAGAAGAAGAAGATCTGGAACCTGGTATCCCTGTGGCCTTAAAGCCACTTGGCGCTCCGAGTCACCGTTTCTTCCCCGTGGAGGGGAGCGCTCAACTCCCGAGCTTCACAAAATCCCACCAGTGTTGCAGGCCGCAGCCTCGCTTTCACCCTTCTTTCTTCTCTCCCTCCGTAGGAACCTCCGGTGTGGTCGCCATGCAGTTCTACGTATCTCGTCTCCTCCTGATGGTGACCAGGGCCGCCCTGCGGGTGTCCGGGGTCATGTTCTGGATCCTGGTGTACACGGCTGCCCTGCTCTCCGCGGCTTCCTACCTCCCCGATGCTTTGAGGCTGGTGATCAGAAGACCCTTGGGAGCGTTTCACTGGGGGCCCCGTAAGACGGCACCGCACTGCTTAATGAGCAGTGCCCACGGGCAGCACGGATACATCAGGATCAAGGTGGGTTTGGCTGGTGGGCGAAAGGGGGGACGGTCGGCAAAAGTCGTGGAATTACCTTAAATTCTTTCTTTTTCTGTGCAGAATTCCGGGATCCGGTTCCATTATGTGGCTTCTGGAGACAAAGGGAGTCCGTTAATGTTACTGCTGCATGGGTTTCCAGAGAACTGGTAAATGATTCCCCCTCACACAGCAAAGCTGCCTTTACCAACACGGGGGTATTCTGCCAATGCAACTGCCCCTTCCCTTGCCCCCTAGTTTGCGGGCAGATGCATTATATAGTCTAGGGAGGCACCGAAACAGAAAATTCAGGATTCGCTTGACCGAAACGGAAAATGACCCCCTTCCTTAAAAAAAGAAATAACCGCACTTTTAGAAAAAGTAAGTAACACACCAAAATGGGACAAAAAAATGCAATAACAATATTAATATATATATATGATTGTTAACAGTAATAACACTGCTATCGTGCCCAGACAACCAGTACATGCCAGAACCTGGGCATGATAGGAGTGTGATTTCAGTAACAATATTACTTAAATGATTGTTAGCAGGAAGATTGCTGGAATCTAGGTATCCCTGGGCATGATGGGAGTGTGATTGCTGTTAACAGTCACACATATATATATGCATTTTGCATTTTTTTGTAATTCTTTGGGTGTGTTTAATTTTAGGAACAACCTTTAAATTGACTGGATCTACCAGGTTTATTTCACATAAAAAAATATTCTTTACCGTCTCTGCCCTTCTCCTTATATTATATTTTTATTATTATTTAATAATTTTTATAGCGCCAACATATTTCGCAGCCCTGTACAATGTGTAAACAGGACAAAACAAATAGGTGAAGCAAAAGGTGAGGAGGGGTACGCTGTAACATTGTAACAGTAAAAATATATACTTTTTCAAAGTGAAAATTTATATAATAAATCATCCTGCGATAGAAAAAAATCTTAAAAAGGGGCAAAACCCACAATATTTATTTTAATCGAAAAATCTATTTTTGGTATTTTAAAATATATTTGACTTTTTTTTTCTAAAAGTTAACGTTACAGAATCTGTTAGAAGAAGAAAAGTAATATAGTGGACTCTCTGGTGAGATAGAAACAGAATTTCCGGTCCATCTAGTCTGCCCATTATTCCTGATGATGTAAAGATCCCCATGCATGTTTAAATTCTCTTTACTGTTTTAGCTTTTACTGCCTCTGCTGAGAGGCTGTTCCACTTATCTACCACACTCTAACAAAACAAAATCCCACACAACGGTAAATGCATGGTAAAGACTTGTTGCATTTATTTTTTTTTTCCCAACTAAAATAGGATTTTATTGGTTTTCATCAAAATGAGTACATTTGATTAATAGAAACACTATTATAGACGGTTTGGTACCAACAAGAAAAAGATTAACATAGAAAAGAATATAGTACAGACCCCCCTCTAAAAAAAGAAAAAAGTTCCTCTGTACCCCCTGGCGCTCTGCTCCTTCTCTCCTCTAGTGAGACGATGCACTTCTATTCCTTTTCTATTCTAGGTACTCGTGGAGGTACCAGCTTGATGAGTTCTCGCGCGGCTACCGGACAGTAGCTGTTGATTTAAGAGGTTTTGGCAGCACGGACGCCCCGTCTAACCTGCAGGATTACAAAATAGAGACTCTACTGCAGGACGTGCGAGATCTCATTTGGGGTCTGGGTGAGTGCCAGCTCTGGGGACAAGAATTTGACTTTTTGCTTCATTTGCAGTACCTGCTGCTATGGTGTGCCCTGCGCGCAGCCCATGATTTCCACTCGGACGTAACATTCATCGTGTGGTGTGTTAAGCAAATAAACATCAGCAAAATCTGTCGTTTTGTTCATTTTCCTGAAAGTTTACTTGTGTAAAGCAAAACAGGATATTTTAAGAGATTTCTATGGCAACAACTTGATGATTAAATGTATATATATAATATATATATATATTTTATATACACACATAAAATGACATAGCACGTTATTAATATAATATTTCTTATTACCAAAATCATGACGTTTCTGCGCTATAATGTAGCGTTGCGGCTTATGTATAAGAATGATTCTGCCATTGTTAGCAACCAATGGAATGTTCATCCTGTTGGGGCAACTCCATTGGTTGCTATGGTGATAAGACCACATTTGATGTAAGTTCGTGTTTTGTTCACATTGATTGGGTTGAATATTTGCACAGGAGGCGGGAATGCGCGTATATATGTATGACATGGACGGTAATATGTTTAGATAAGTCCCATGTCCTGGAGTCTTATGGACAGACTTGGTATGATCCATTGTGACGTTTTTGCTTCTTTCACGAGGACAGGTTACTCCAGCTGCGTTCTGGTCGGCCACGATTGGGGAGGTACTCTGGCGTGGACGTTTGCTGTTCGCCACCGTAATATGGTTACCCATCTTATCGTCATGAATGCGCCTCACCCCTCGGCCTTCCATGGTGAGCAAAATATCCTCTGAGTATTGTTTGACTGCTTGATTGTGGCCCTATTGTGATTATTAAACTATTAAAAATACTTTAGTTATTACTTATAGAGTTTAGAAGGGAAAAAAAAACGCTGCCCTCAAAAGTAGAGGAACTGACTGTGTCCATAAAGCTTGCATGGCTCCTCACTTCCATGGCTCCTCACTTCCACAGCCAAGTATGGTTTTTGGACACGGTCACCACGGTCACCTCCTCCTATAAAGTTTGGGTGTGCACTATAAAGTGCAGTGAATACCAGGGGCAAGACGGCAGACAGAAGTCAGCATCTCAACATCAAGTGAAAAAAATATAATTTTGGAGTCTTACTGAAGAGTTCATCTTGGAGTTTGAAGATGAGACGTGTCCCATGGCTGTGCTTGGATCATGGTCCACGTGTAAATAAAGGAGGCAAGTAGGATCTAGTTACAGGGCATCCATGGATCTGCTTATGGATCTCGAGACTATACGCCGTTCAGGGACTGGTGTATTTAGATCACAGCTGTCTTGACATGTTGGCCGTGACTGAACTAATCCAGTGATCTGGTGTCTTCCTCATCAGATTATGTGCTGCTGCATCCATCCCAGCTCTTCTCGTCCCGGTACGTCTTCCTCTTCCAGTTGCCGTTCTTGCCCGAAATCCTGCTGTCCATGGGTGACTTTGAGGTGAGATATAACCATGTGCATGAAAACCAGTAAGGATTTCATCTTCAATACTGACCCAGGGCAGTCCCCCCTGCTGCCTCCCCTCCATGACTGGCATCCTTACTGCTGATCTCCCTTATAACGTTGAGCAACGAGGAGCCTGGTTTGGTGGCAGAGAGGCTGCTGCCTCGCCTAAAGGGAGGACATCGATGTAAGGCAGCCTCGCCAAGAAGAATAATCAAAATTCCTGCTCAAGTACATATATAGAGAGCAGCAATCAACTATAACCCAGCTCCATAATAGGGGTATGTGGCTATAAGGAGCCCGGGGCAGGAAGCTACAAAGTGGTAGTTGGTTGTTCAGTGCCTCAGGTAAGAAGCCACCCAGTGGTAGGTGGCTGTAAGGAGCCTGGGGAATGAAGCCACTCAGTGTTATGTGGCTGTAAGGAGTCTGGGTAGGAATCCAGAAAGTGGTAGCTGGCTATTCAGTGATGTTGTGTGATGTGCAGTGAAACCGGTGACAGATGGCTGCATGTTGGGTAAAAGGACTGTTACACCTGGCTATGCAGCGGCTGACCATTGTCTTACGCTTTTTCCACAGTACATCAGAAAGCCGATGACAGATTCCATTCTGGGGATACAGAGCAGGGAGCGGAGGCTGAGCAAAGAAGAGACAGAGGCATTTATATATTACATCTCCCAAAAGGGCGCTCTGACACCCCCGCTCAACTACTACAGAAACCTGTTTGGGTGAGAACTGATACACAACATAGCACTGTGTCGCATCAGGGATTTAAATAGTAAGACCCCATTATTAGGCAATAATACTGATGGACAATATAAACATGACCAGAAGAGTGCTTGCATCTGGCAGCCCAGTGAGCAAGAACAAGAAAGATACACTCAAAGTAAAATAACATGCATATCTCCGCTACAAAGAGTGGCAATGAGGGTCTTAAGAGGGGATATGATATCGCCATGTAGATCCATACAGGGCCAACAGCTGCCGCTCTCTGATGACCTGTTAATTAATAGAACTGTACGACAAGAGGTCATCTATACAGACTTAAAGGAATGCATTTTCCCCTAAAGCAGGGGAAAATATTCTTTAACCCCTACACGACGAGGAAAAAAATTCCCGTTGGCGACAACTGACTTGCCTAGCACGTCATGACTTTAATAGGGTGATTGACGTAATACCTCGATAGTAAGAGCGCGATCACAAGCATCACTACAAGAGATTTTTCCTCTCGCAAGATGGCAGCGTCCATTACATAAAAATTCTCAAGAGGGTCTCTCCAGTGGTTCCCCCTGCAAGTTGAATACAACTACTGCATTCAACCATGCAAATCAATGGAGCTCAGCTTGCTAATCACAATGTGAATAGTCAAATATATATAAATAGTAAAACAAAAAATGTAAAAATAATTCCCCCATGATACCACCATCCAGCTCCAATAAAATGTAAAAAAAACAAAAAACCCTTGCATGGAAAGAGTTAAAATACTGGCATTTTAAATCGAATTGGCCCAGTTCAAAGATGTCTCCAAAATAGGACATGGGCGCAGACTGACCAGATGTCCTAATTTATAAAAATGCACACTGCAAAAGGTGGCCTTTTACCTGCCAAATAACCCAACAAACCCATGCATGGGGAGGGTATCGCTGTACTCGGGAGATGTTGCTGAACACATATTGGGGTGTTGTTTGATAGTGATATATACCAAGTGCTGTAAATTCATACCTGAAGTACAGCGTGAGTGGGGGGAAAACGCACAAAAAATACCAAAACAGATTTTAACAAAGACTGGTAACAAAGACTGGTGGTAAACTTAGTGCATGGAAAGGGTTAAATACCAGCATTTGAAATACCCTGTTGTGTCTAATTTTTTAACATATATGGTTTGATGGGGTAAACTTAAGTGCCCGGCTTCAATGATGTTGCAAATAGGACATGGGGACTGAGTGACCATATTTGAAAAAAATTGTTTTGAAATAGCGATATGCTACTAATGGAATGTCCAAACACCCCATATAACCATTGGGTATTTCTAAACTCAGGGCAAATAGTAGAATCTCTTTTCATTAGCTTTTGTAGATGAGTAAAAGATTTTTTAAGTAAAAGTCAGAAAAGGTCTGGGTTTTTTTCTCAATCTTTCACCATATTTTATACTTTTTATATGAGAAGAAAATTACAGAAATATTAAAACAGCCATTGTCAAGAAGGGTACAAAAATCAAATCAGCCATTGTCACGAAGGGGTTAAAGTGAGAACAATAAGGATGTACATTTTTTATTATTATTATTATTATTATTTTTTTAATTTTATTTTTTTTTAGAAAAGACGGATATACAGGGGACTAGGTTACAAGGATACGATTGGTTATAGCTAATCGAAAGGAATGTTCACTTAAAAAAGCAAGCGTTCTTTAAAGTAAGAACGAAAAGGGTATAGAATTCGCTGCCTACAGAAGTGGTGCTGTCAATATCAGTAAATGCCTTTTAATATGGGCTGGATGATTCTTCTTAGTCCAGAAGGATATACAGATGTAGAACACGTTACAAGGACAGGATTAGTTATAGCGTGTTGGTCCGGTGAGAAATCAGATGCCATTTTGACGTGAAGAGAGAATTTTACCCCTTGCTGAGGCACAATTGGAGATCTCTTCCATGTGGGTTGTCTTGCATCTTCTGGATCAACAGCAAGGTCGAACTTGGTGGACCTCTGTCTTTTTTTTTTTTTAACCTAAATGACTTTTTTTTCAATGGGGAGAGGTTTATTAACGTCCTGTTATTGGGATTTGTGATTATTCCTCCTTAAGTTCCCATGTTACTAGGTTGCTGTTTCGCGCATTCTTTGCAAGGCCAGGGTGAGGGTGAAGGCAAGGAAGGATATGATAATGCTGGCTGTGCCATAGGCTGCCACCGGTCTCAGCTTTCCACCGCCTATCTCCAATCTCAGCTTCCCTGAGGTCAAGTTAGGTGTACAAAAACCCTGTCGAAGTTGCTCCAGCTACCAAAGATTAAGGAAGCGCTCCTGACATCTGAAGCAAAGAAGTTCTGTCTCTTTTCTCGACTACGCTCCTAATCAAGGCGGCTTGCTTAGCCTATCTATCTCCTATCTCCTCAGGTTCTTTCCGGTGAAGGCTCAGGACGTGCTCGTGCCCACGCTTCTCCTCTGGGGGGAGAATGACGCCTTCTTGGAGGCTGACATGGTCCCAGAGATGAAGCAGTATGTCCACGCGCCCTTCCGGACGGAGATCATACCCAACGCCAGCCACTGGCTTCAGCAGGACCAACCACAGGAGGTCAACAGAATCGTGAGGGACTTTCTGAGAGATGATGATGTGGATGGAATACAGCAGGCCGCCTAACGGAACGTTGCGTATAACTTTCGGGCTCGTTGTAGACACGCTCGTCATATCAGACGAGGTGTGAAACAATATGATAGTGAATGGCTTTAAGAGCAGTTATGTAGACATAATGAAAGAAGCCCCATTTTATGGCATATTTTAAACACTTTATTTTAATGTTTTTTGAGGTTTGTTTTTTTTAAATCGTGTTTATTTCTGAGGGTTCGTTCTACAGGAATAGGCACTGTGACAAACCCCTTTAAGCTAAGGGCCAGTATGTCACTTTTCAGTCCCCTAGGGTAATATGCCTAGGGGGCAGCTATATTCTGGTGAACTGTGATTTTATTTATATTTACAAATATCCCCCCCAAACCAACCCATAAACTAAAAGCCTAGCTCCCAAACTCAGTCCTCTCTGCATGGCCAATAATCTGCTGGCCCGGACTGACCAGGCGAAACATCTACTCACTTCAGCCTCCCCACCAGGTTCTAGAATGCCTCCCCCAGACAGGCACTGCTACATTTGGCTAAGGGATCCTTCTTCCGGAGAGGCCCTTCTTGCCCTGGCAACTAACTCTAACCTCAACGGTCTCCCTGATCGTGAGGCTTCCGAGACTTTAAATGTCCATGTCCTGCTGCGGACTTCATGAAAATCTCAAACTGGATCATACAAACCCAGCTTGGACATCACGTCCTGCCCTCCAGTTGCTCCACACCAGGGACCCATAGGCATGATTTACGCATCATCTGTGCACAAAAACTCCCCAAAAAACATTTTCCTGGTCAGACGTGGCTCTTGCCGACTGCTTCAGTTACTGAGTGATATCAGGGGTGCCACGAGCAGCTTGGGATCTACGCGATGGAACCCATGGCCTGGGCATTGTATATAGTGGCCCTCAACTAGGCAATATATAGAATACATAAACAAATGAAAAGGGTTTCGGATTACATTTAAACTTAAGTGAAAGTTAAAGATTCTGTTAAGGAGCGTTACACGGGGCGAGGGGTTACAGGAATCCGGCAGACATCACATCTGCCTCCAATAACGACGACGCAAGGAATCGGCGCACACCCAGCAAACCCTATTTAAATATAAAATATGTACATATAGGGATTCCGTCGCACTATATGGCCGTATATTACTTAGCCCACCTACCCCGAGTTTGGAGCCAATCGGTGGGACTGCACTGTTTTTTAACCCACGGAGACTCTCACGCAACTTAAAGCCCCCTCTCTGGACATAATAATAATAATAATAAAGGGGTATTCTGTGGTAGGTGGGCTGCTTAACAGTTAAGTCGGCCAAGACCTCAGAATTTAGACGAATGTAATTAGCTGGGTGTGTGCGTTGTGCGTGTGTACGTATTTTTTTTGCAGCACCCCAAAATTTGAATATATATGCTTTTTAGGGTGTGCTTCGTTGCAGTGATCCCTCACTGGAGATTGCACCGTGTTCACGCAATTAGCTCGATACCATGGAAACTCCTTATATTTATCACTAGCCGTAGATGCCCTCCCGGGTATTTTTGTTTAGGGGGTATCTACAGAACAAGCGATAGAATGAATGGCCCCGGTAGAGTCACATCGACAGAAGATTGAGTGTTTGGTGGAGAAGACAGGTTGGCCCTTCAGGGCTCTGCCCCCTGTTAAAGACGTCAGTGGTTCCCCTCTTCGGAGAGGGACCGAGAAGATAAAGCCCTCGCGCAGGACTTCTGACCGGGGAGGGAAGGAAGGGGTTGTAGATACCCTTGGGGGGGGGGTGCGGAACCAGGAGATGAGGATTTGGGGTCCGTGAGAGGTACAGCTGGTAAATTACTGGGTATGATTCTAGAACTCTAAGCCAGTCCCGATATGTGGACAATACCAACGTGATCCATGTTATATTGCTTTAATATTATATGTCAGGTAAGCCTAGAGGGTACTGCGGTGTAATATGTGTACATTACTGTAAATTATCAATGTACGGATCGGGGGGGGGTCGTATATTTGTATATGTGTATTTATTAAAGTGGATTGATGTGTTTCAGATTATTGGAACTTTGTTTTTTTCTGTAAGATCCAAAAATGTGTTCTTAAAGGTCTTGGTGTATTATATTAACCCCTTCGGCCCCGCACAAGTTATACATCATTATACATATAATAATTATTTGTGATGACAGAAGATTTGTGATCATTAAAATAATGATGTTTTCATTTAACGAACAGGACTGGGTCCTCTAATATTGGACTTCAGCTCCGCACAGGTTAACCTGCTCAGATCTCACAGTGATTTCCCGCAAGCGCTGAGGTCTGCTGCCTATGGAGTCAGCGCACGTTAGGTCATAGTGTGAGATTATGACATCATCCTAAAAACAGCCAGTGTGTTGACCTGGCATGAACTTGCTACATCAGGGTGCGATGTATCCACGTACCTCTATTGTAATGCAAATTAGATATCCCATGAAAACAATAGAAAAGTTACACTCAAATTACCTATTTAGCAGATAATGCCCCAGGTGGGATGTGGATCCCCGCCACTTACAGACTGAATGCTGTGCACAGAAGGCTGTGTGTCCAGCTGGGGGCCAGGCATGTATTTTCTCATCTCGTTGGAGTTTTTACTTGAAGTTGATACAATTTTTCCATAGTTTTTAAAGACGTAAGCGATTTGAAACCTCAGATGGCTCTTCTTCAGATGAAAGGTCTTGAACGTTTTAGATCTTTTTTTTTTCCATTTGGCCCAATAAAAGCAATGAAGAATGAAACAAGAATTAGTTCGGGTTACAAAACCAAAAGGACTTTTTTTTCCATTGACCTTTTCTAAAAATATACCAACTTGAGAAAATAATGTCATTCCTGAAGCTGTGGATTACTGAATGGTATTAATAATAATAATTATTATAATAATAATAATAATTACAGGGGTCCCATATAATGCAAGAAGGAATAGAATTCATTGCCGGACAAGGACGCCATACTAGGGCACGGGCGACTAAGTGCTTCTGGGTTTGACAACTGATCAACGGATTGCCTTCAAACTGGAGGGCTATTATAATTATTATATATTAATTTATATAGCGCCGTCCTATTCTGCAGTGCCGTACAGGACCCGAACCGGCCACCTGGCAAACTGTGTCAATGCCTGTCGTGACGCTGGATATGCCCGGCCATCCTATAAAAACGTCATGTGTAGCTGCTGGCCTTAAAGTGCCACAGCCACCAAATCATCCTCAGTGCGGCCCTGGCCCTGTACCATGGAGAAACAGAACATAGGAAGGAGTGCGTCAAATATCTTTATGCTGTTCAAAAGTTTGGGGTCACTTAGAAATGTCCTCGTTTTTG
Source organism: Sceloporus occidentalis (assembly GCA_023333645.1). Classification (NCBI taxonomy): domain Eukaryota; kingdom Metazoa; phylum Chordata; class Lepidosauria; order Squamata; family Phrynosomatidae; genus Sceloporus; species Sceloporus occidentalis. Next base: position 1,531,045 of record JALMGF010000174.1, on the reverse strand, counting down.
AAGGAAAAGCACTTTTTGCCCATTAAAATAGCATGAAATGGATGAGAAATCCAGCGCAGACGGGGTTAATGTTGTAGATGACTATTGTAGCTGAAAACTGCTTATTTTTAATGGAATCTCTTCCTAGGTGTACAGAGGCCCTTTATCACTCCCATCACTCCTTTATCACTCCCATCACTCCTGTGTTTCAATGGCACGTTGGGTTCGCTGATCCACGTTTAAGTTTAAAAGGCTAATAATTGGCTATAAAACCCTTTTGCGATTATGTTACAGCCAGAAATGTCCATGAAAACAGCTCAGTGACCCCAAATGTTTGAAGACGTGCGTGTATGCGTGTGTGTATGTATGTGTGTGTGTGTATATATATATATATATATATATATATGCACACACTATACAGAGGCATCCTGAGATATGTCGTACACACAACGACCCAATTTATGGAAAGGTATAGGGTATAGAAGGACAGTATGGGAACGGAGGGCACAAGGGAAATATGTCCATTTGTGGGCAGGAGTGGCCATGAGTCTGTGCTGAGTCCCACTTTCAAATATATTATACAATATATACATACACACTCATACACATATACCGTATATCCACACACACACATACATACATGCTCAAACACATATATAGCCGCACACACACATACATACATACATACACGCATATATATATACCCACACATACACACAGAGACCTGCTACTTGTTATGTTCTGTTTATGTATGCATTTATGTATGTGCAGCGCTAATATGTACAAAGACTCATAAACATGCATGTATAAAACGTGTACGTAGCTATGCACACACACATACATGTATAAAGCGTGTCTGTAGCTATATACGCACAAATACATGTATATAACGTAGCTATATACAAACACATACGAGATATAGACCTAGACGTATACAATGTGTATGCATTGTACCCATAGCAGGACACTCGCTCTGGGTATCCCTCCGCCCCTCCCATTGTCCTGCCTTTCAGCAGAGAGGAATGTGAAAAGGCTCTGAGGGGGCGTGGCTTTCCCGGTATCGAGAGAGGGGCGTGCCAGTTTGTACGTAGGAGTATGCGTATGACGTCAGTTGCGTAGCGGCGGCGGTGCTGTGTGAGGAAGGAACGGAGGGCGAGCGCTCTCGTCGGTGCGTCTCCATTAATCGCTATTGGTGAGCCCTTTGTTGCCCCCTTCGTAGTATTGTTCGAGTCGGTGACCGGATCTTACGTCTAGTCGTCCGCGTCTCGCCTCCCGGAGGGGGATCGAAGGTAAGCTACAAGGCCCCGTTCTCTGTGCCTCTCACGGGCTCTTATGTACGCCGGGCCCGCATTGCGTAGCCAAGGGACCTAAGAGGAATTACGTAATGTTCGTAAAGTCCCTAAGTTATTTGCGCAGTGGCTCTTAGAGGTATGTTTTTTTTTCTGTTACGTGTTTACGCAAAGGTGGGTTTACCCGGTAAATATCTCAGGTAGGCTATCTGTATCACTCATGCTGCTGAATAGGAAGTGGGTGGACTACTGTTTGTGCCAGGATGCATCACTATCGGCCTGGCTTTGTTGCTTGGACAAGGCCAAATGTGCTTTATGTGTTTTATGGAGAGGCCACCGTTTGGCCTGCTTGTTTATGGTGCTGGGCTCCAGCATGGAGGAAGCTGCCCTGTTTGCGTAAGGCCTTTGTACATCGCTGGAGGGAAGCTGTTCTGTCAGCCCATTGCTTGCTCAGAATTTGTGGCTTCACCGCATAAAGCTTTGAATGTTGAATATTGGCTGATTCTGGGTGAGCATCGCTGTTCCTGATTGGTTACGTGGTCCAGGTGAGGCGATGGAAAGTGACCGTTATGTGAATTGGGTGTTACATCAGGAATAGGATATTATGGCTGGGTCTCCAGTCAACAGAAAATGCTGTTTTTAAAGGTAGCGTCCCTAAATGGTGGGCTTTGGAAACAGACGTGCGAGTGATTGGCGATTAAGCAAGTAACGGTTACCTGAACTTAAATGGTTACTTTTTGTGGGTTTTTTTTCTGTTTATTATGCTTAAATCTGTTGCTGGTTACTGGCTGACATTGTCTAGAAGTCTGACTTTAGTTTAAAGCGACCGTTTGATGCCCGCAACGCTGTCGCTTTGTGTATACTTTCATAAAATACTTAAGCGAGAAGCTGCAGCTTCCTTCCTCCTCTGTGGTCCAGCAATTCTCACCAATGGTTGGCTGCTTAAAATCGGTGGGCTCGCTCTCCATGCATGCGCACGGGGGGGATCACGGACTGGGAATGAATAAACTACGCATCAATATTTTGCTAAAGAGATGTATTTTTAAGTGTAAAGAGCCATTTTTAGCTGGTTTAAGCTCTCTGGATGAATAAATGTCTCGGCTCCTTTGCTGCTCTTGTCGTCTATTTCTGATGAGAAAAGGCTCCGTGCCGTTATTGTGTTTACGTGGTCCGCGGGACACGTGGCAAGTCCTGGCCACGTTGTCCGTCACAGGAATCTTAAGTTGTTGTTGATTTCTATGGCACCATCATATACCGCAGGACGTAACAATTTTCGCTAACGGATAAGGAGGTTTCTGCGCAAACGACCTTACTGTTTATTGTTATATAGCGCCGTCCTGTTCCGTAGTGCTGTACAACAGGTAAACAGGAAATAAATATAACATAACAATTTGACTTACAGAAACGGGTGAGGACGGCCCGGCTCCAACGCGCTCACAATCCAGATGGTCTTGTTCTAGTGGGGGTTGCCCAGGCATATATTCTTAATACTTTGTGTAATTTTATAGCATGTAAGTCTGCATTATTGTGTTGGGGTTAGATAGCAGGGCATGCACATGATTAGCTCTTGCTGCCGCCGCTCTCAGTAATATCAGTGGGTTCTCGGCTGCCACTGAGCAGGATCGATACTAAGCGTGTGCAGGAAGTGTACTGGAGAATGCTTCCTGCTTAAATGACAAGCAGCTGGGGTGGAGCTAAGAGGCAGAGGTCACGTGCTCTCATTTGCATAGGATGGAGAGGTCCTTAAACAGATTGCAGGTATGGCTGCGTTTGATACGTCTAGCCACGGGAAAGGCATTTCAGGGCGATGTACGCTGTGTGCATGTCTTACACGTCTCCATGCGGGTGTAATGTATATCCCGACGGGATTGTTTCTAACTGCTGGGCACGGTATCTCTTTTCTGGATATATCTGGAGAATTGCCTGCTGCGTATACACGTGAATCCGCATTGTGCGGGGGCTGCTGGGATGTAGGGAGCGGCGGTGTATGACGGGAAGCCCCCCATCGTTTGCAGCGCTACTTCATTGGTGTTCCCGGACTCACGCTCTTAAGGCTGGGATATGATTGAGCTGTGAATTTGTTGTGTGACGGGCTCATCGCGACTCGATAGAATTTAACATTTCCAGCTGCCGTGTACCGATAAATGCTCCCGGGAGTAGCGTGCATCTTAGCCCCCGTGCGGTTATCAGCGTGATTCTGCGCATGCTAACTAACAAGATGTCCCATTTCCAATGCGGTCCCAGCCCTGCCAGTAGGGGCTTCCCGTCGTGCCGCGGTATTTATTATTATTTATTGAATTATGCGGCAGGACAAGTACTTGCCGAGGACAATCATTGCGAGCTCTCTCTGTCTGCTAAAGGTAACTTCTCTCGGCTCAAAGCTTGTTCTGTCCTTTCCTGGAGTTGGAAATCTTTACACAGCTTCAGCTTTAACGGCTGTGACCGCGTTTTTTCCCGTCGTTGGGAATCGGTACGTGTTCCTAAAGAGATAAATATTCCCCGTAAGCGGGATACTCGCTCTGTGGTGGCCTCTGGTTTATATGTAGAGGAGACTAGAATTAGATTACAAATGCCTGCTCGGGTATCAGCACGGAGGGGCGAGAGGGTCATCTGGGTTCATGTAACTGTCGCCTGCTTCCTGTCGGAGTTTATTGCTTGTGGAGCTGCTTGCGCTGTACGCGGCCGGCTCTGTGGTCAGGTTAGGCAGTACTTGCGGTGGCCGTTTCATTCGCGTCGGTGGAAATTAATCCACGGAAACGTTGGATGAGAGTTGAAATAGTTTTTTGATTTGTTTTTGTTTTTCTATTATTTGTTTTGTTTTTCACAACTCTGGGTCCGAAATGCCGGCCGTACGTCGGACCCGCCAAGGAGAGATGTGACTTGGGGGCATATAGTGTTTTTCTGTTTTATGATGAGAATAGTAGTGGGGGTAAGAGACCGGAAAGGCCCCCCCCCCCCCCCCAGCTTCGTGCATTTATGCCAAAGTTGAATACGTCCAAATCTTTTTTTTTTGTTCCTGTTCCTTAAACGTGCTTCGGACGGCCTCTTGCTGCTCTGCGGTGTCTCTATGGTGGCGGTGCCCCTAGGCCTTGGTTTAGCAGGCCTGGCGTGATGCTGGCAGGGTCCGGTCCTGGAAGAAATCAGAGGCTGACGGTACGGCCTAGCAGCAGGCACCCACTAGCCGCTCTTATAGAGTAGTAGTAGCAGTGTGAGTGAAACGCGTCGGAGAAGCAAACACTGTTTTCTTTGTTCCCCCCCCCCCCCCCGTTTTTGGGATTGTTTCCCTGTAGGGACTCGCTGCCATCCTCCATAAAGTGGAAATGGCCCTCATTTTCTTTGTGTTCTTTATTAGGACGTGACAATATTGTCCTGTGCGGCTGTCTTCTCTTTTGTTGACGTTCTGTTTGTATGGGCATTAAAGCTCGGCTCTGTGCTCAGCCTCTGAAACAGTCAAAAATGTAACGAACGCGTTTGCAAAACCCACGACGTGAACACTTAAAGGGTCCGCACAGCTATCAGACGCATTGATGTGCAGACGTCCGGAGCGTCCCTCTAACCAGATACCGCGGTGCCAGAATATCCTTGGCCTGCGCCCCAAGGGTTTGGGTCTTATTAGCTTCATGCAGTTCTGCGACAGACAAATGAAGTACACGCTGCAGCCGCTCTCACCCGCACAGCACTCCATCTCATCAGTAAACGCGCTGATCCGTTGGACGCGGCTTATTGTGACTTCACTCCTGAGATGCTTGGCACGGAAAGTGAATGGAATGCGAATCGAGGCCGGCGATGCATTCATAGAGCCGAACGCCAGCGAGTAACCCGCGTGCGTCTGTGCTGGAGAGGAAAGTGCCCTAAGGGTAGATTGCAAGCTCATGGGCAGAGTGCTCACCCCCGTTGTGTCTGTGTGAATGTATGTCTGTCCCCCGCTCCATAACACAATTGTACTGCGCTGTGGAATACGCTTCCGAAAAGAATACAGGGAGTGATGTGAGTTGGTGCGCTGCTGCCGCCTGTCCCCTGAGGTCACCCTGTGGTGTATCTTGATGCTGACCTTCGTTGGGGCAATGGAGGGGATATACTGGACATGGACTGGGGTGAGTTGGATTTCTGTGGGGTGACCAAGCCTTACATACAAAATGCTCCGGTTTAATACCCCTGGTCCAAGGGGAAGCGGGGCCAAATAGGCAGGAAAGTACTTACTACCCTCTACATATATATCTAGCGTTGCTTCCTGTTGTAATCCTGCTGTGTTGAATCGCGTGTATCGTGATAGCATTTCACATGTTTAAATTCAATGCTAGAAATGCTGCTCGTAGTTTATTGCTGGGAAACGGTACGCTATTTGCGTAACCCCGCCTGACTATGTTCTCCGCTCGCCCCATTACATTGTATTGCATCACCACGTTCCATCTGCGCATGACGTCACTTCCTCAACTTACACTACGCTTCCGTGAATTAGACTCCCTACGTCGCCAGCGTGACGCAGCTCCCTGCTTTCTCCTGCGTTCAGGTCACGGTCTTCTTTTTCTGTCACGCATTTTGCGTAGCGCAAAGTGCGAATTCTTGTTTTACGGAGGAGGAGGAGGGAGGGCTTACGCAGGTAGCGTAAGGCAACGCTTGGTGAATACGCGCCTTGCGCCGGGGCTCTCCTTGGCAGTTGCCAGCGCTGCGTAGTTTCCGTAGCGCCGGGTCTCCTTGGCGGGCCCTGTGTCGGACGGTAAGGCTGCTGCTGGTGACGCGCTTCGGGCGTGTGCTTGTATTGTTACGGACCGAGGCCGTTAGTTTTTTTTAATGCGGCCGCACAGCCTTTGTGGCTAGCTGCAGGCTGCCGTACCGGAGAGGAGGAGTCCGGGGCCTGGAGAAGAGCCCCGAGCCGGCGCCATTTTCTGGGAGAGGAGGCCCGGGGGTGGGTTGATATACACAACATGTATTCTTCTGGAAATGGCCCGCACCGATACGCGTACGTGTGCGGGGTGAGGGGGATCGGCTCCCGGGCGGTGGCTGCGTGTTACCCGGCTGCATGGGCTGCGTGTTGGGGTCGGGCTCACACGGAGAGCGGGCACCGCAGTGCCAGAGGAGGGGCCGCTGCGCGTTATCTCCCGGTGCTCCGGCCTCTTATTTACGGCTTTTGTTCGGTTTGCGATTCTCTTGGATTTCGCTCCTGCTCCGCATTACAATAGACGGATCGGGCGATAAATCTGGGCGTTTATCTGCCCACTAACACGGAGGCACCGATTCGTTGTACAAAGGCTTGAACCCCTCCCCCCAATTCGGATTGTATCTGGTTTAGTTCGGTTTGACACCATCGCCTGGATGTCGTGTAATGTGGAGTACAAACGGCTTAATGTGCATGCAGTGTATTCATATATACAGGACCGGGGCAATAGCACTTACTCATACATGTTCCCAAAGCCTCATGTACCAAACATGTGAACAGGCAGTGTTATAACTTACACATACATGGTCCCCGGCACTAGGCTTTCCTCCTGACTCTGGTGCTGTTGGTTTTGGCCCGTGGGTGGCGGGCAATGTATTATACACGTGGATTAACCTGCATGCCGTGTATTTATGTATACAGGTGTGGGGCTGTGTGTGAACCCTGCGTATTAACCGTTACTGCTTCACAGGCGTGATGTCATAAGCTGTACGAAACGCACCGTTTACAGTAACGTGCGGCGTATGGGGAGAGATGAGTGGCGGATAATGTTTATAGTCTGTACGCCGGCGAGTACCGCATGTACTCGTAGCTGCCGTGTAAATCACGGGCGTGAAGCCTGAGCCTTTATCGCTCCCCGAGAAGCAAACATGTATAGATTATACGTATGTCTATCCGTATAGGGCAGCCCTTTATTTGAGGACATATCTGTATATTGATGGTAGTTTGCATTAATATATATTTATCCCCCCCCCACCCAGTTTATCTTCCTGCTGAACCACAACAGACATCTTGTCCACGTTATTACAAAGCAGTAAAATGAGCCGATAAAAGCCGCTGGACGAAATGAGTCTTCGTTGGTTTATATAGCGCCGTCATATTCCACAGCGATGTGCACTATGCAGCCGGGGCATAAGTAATGCATAACATAATATGGATTTACAGAAACCAACCGAGAGCCCTGCTCTAGCAAGCTTAATAAATCCGTCTATATCCACCTAGCTATATGATCACATCGCCAACATTAAGCGCTAGCAGGGGTAGGATTCTATGGACTTGGCCGCGTCATATATTTAAGTCACAGGCCACATTGATCCAGATGTTGGAGTGCCAGTCGTTGGTTTGAGTGATGAGCGTTCACTGAGGTGTAGTAAGAACCAAATGCTACCTGGCTGGTGGAATAACGGCGCACAGCATGCGCTAAGACTGCTTGGTTTCTATAACATACAGCCTACATGGCAACTAGAAGGAGAGTAACTCTGCCCCGCGTAGTCAGCGCGTTCCCGCCGGCAGATTCGTGTCGTGGTTTAGTGAATAGCCGTGCGCGGCCGCTGTCTCTCCTCATTAACGCCTCTTATTTACCGAGAGCCATTCTCGGCCCATTTTTTAAATGTCGATCCCTTTTTGTGTGAATGTTTCCTTTGTCGTCATGGTTACTGCTCCTCGTACAGACTCCCTGAATCACCCGCATAAACCTATTCCTGGGCTAGAACCCCCGATAAAAGATGTCAACCATGTCAAACTATCAGTAATATAAATAATATTTTTAAAATAGAGAAAGTAGCCTTCGGTGTCCAGTGTCGGTAACGCACGATGGATCTGGTTACGTCTGCATGGAGTTTTGTGTCTTCCTTTTGGTTAACGTTTCTTCCTCCTCCTCCATCAGGTCGCCTGGCCCGACGTGCGATGGGAGCGCCGCCATGTCAGCCGAGACTGGGCTTGGCACGCGTTTGAGGGCCACGACTGGAATGGGTGACGGAGTGGAAGGGAGTCAGATGTCGGGGACTCAGCTGCCTGTCCCTCCCCAGCCCCAGCCACAGCTTCCTCAGCTCGCCAACCCTCCTCCCCCCGAGACGGCCAAAGCGAACCAGCCCAAGCGCCAGACCAACCAGCTGCAGTACCTGCTGAAGACCGTGCTTAAGACGCTATGGAAGCATCAGTTTGCCTGGCCCTTCCAGCAGCCTGTGGACGCCATCAAACTCAACCTTCCCGTGAGTACACGCCGGGGCCGCGGACACGCCGGACGGGGTTTGTTTTGTTATTTGTGCGGCCGGTTTGGTTGGAGGCCTATTCTGTGCTCGTGGTTTCTGAATGAATTGCGTGCGTTATTCCGCCCCGTTGCGGTCGGGCTCGTGGTGGGGTCTGATCCGCTGGTGTCATATCAGAGCCCCATGTCCGTTTTCATTGGAAGTGCAGCGAGGGGGGGGGCTGTTAACGCCACGGAGAGATCTCACCCCAGCCTTTTCCCGTGCCGGCCCTACTGCCAGCGGCTGGGTCATCTCGGGCTCTTATGAGGGCCGGGCCTGATCTCTTGTGCCTTCTGCATCGGTTCTCCTGTCTGGACTGTTGGTGGGATTCTGGCGTCGTGTCGGCCGCTCCCCGCGAATACAGCCGGAATGGGCTCTTTCCCGGAGCCGGCATTTGCTTTTAGTTAAAGGAGAGTTTTTTTATGGGTTTGAAGACTCTGTACGTTGGGGGAGATCGGTGTGAATGGGGGGCAGTCAGCAGGAACCCTCCGTTATACAGCCTACGGTATTATACCGCACCGAACCATTTATGTAGGTTTTATTATGATTAAGAGGATTTTACGACACTTCATGTTAAACCACAAAGTGTCCCCATATTGCATGGGTTGTTGCTAGAATAATAACCAAGTAGTACATAAAACAAAACAAGAATTCAGCGAATCCCATTCCAAAAACCCCCTTTCTGCCCTGATATTTATACCTTAGGGGTGTTTTTGAGGGCTGTGTGCTGGGCATGCGCTGATTTCTTGCTCTGTTTTGTGTAATTTGTGTAGATTTGTAGGTCTCTGCAGCTCTTCGTTCTCTATGAATGGCCAAAGCATGAGACGTGTCCTCGCTTCACCTCTGTGTAAAGTGCTTTGCGTGTGAAGGGTGGGCCCCTGACATGATGTATGTACGACAAACGTGGCTCTTCGCGTGTCTGTAACTCCATTTCTGCAGCTTTGCGACACAGCTCATTTATGCTGGTGGTGTAACTGATCGCACTTTCCTGAATAGACCGTCTCTGGTACCCGGTGCCAAGGGCTGACTCGCGCATGACTCGGTCCCGTGTGCGTGTACTAGTCATATACATGTAGTCATTGCTCATTCAGAGGAGGTGGAATGACTCAAGCCTGGGGTGCTTTCTCTTCCCGTTTGGTGCTTTGTTGGACGCGTGTGACGTGCCCGTCATGCTGGGGCTCCTTAACGTCTACTGGGTTAATAAGATATGTGCGCTCTTTTTGTGACGGTGATACTACTCCCAGCCGTGGGTGCGATTCTGCCCGGCAATCTGATGCCCCAGACTCCGTGTCCTGCTTAGCGGCTTTATTCACGCGGTTATTTGCACCCTGTGTTGCGTGTTACGAGGACTCTAGTGTTCCCGTCCCCGGGAGTTTCGGGGTGGTGAGGACAGAAGTCACATCTGCTAGGAGCCGGCTGATCGCGGAGCTCCAGAGAGAGTCCTGTAATCACCGCGTTCATCTGTTACTCCCCTCACACCAGGGACAAACACTAAGAGCATGTGAGTGGCACTCGCTAACCAGAAGTTTACTGGAGACCTGAATGCTTCGGCTCCCCTACTTCCAAAAGAGCGTCTCCTGCCGGACCGGCTGAAACGGGGAGTGTGACGTTTCTTGAGCCCTTTAAAAGCTGTATAATGAAGTCAATCTGTTGCCGACTCAGTTTAGTAAATACTTTTGTTTCCTCCTCTGAGTGAAGTGTGGGGTGGATGTCTGGATACTTGGAAGAGGCTCGGTTAGTGTTTGGAACGCTTTTACTTTCTCTTCCAGCTGTAGAGCAGCATCCGGTGCGCTTGCACAAAGTCAGGGATTTCCTAGGCTTCTAGTCAGGAGTATAACGAAACAATTATGCCGAATGAGCCTAAATTGAATATGTAGGTTGAAACAATCGTTCACTGAAACCAACAGCTGTGTAGGAGGAGTAAACCTGGGTGAGGAACGGCCAGACTCCTTAACAAAGTCTTACATCGTAACACCGAGCACCGCAACAAACCATCCGGCAGACGTCTCGTGGAAACCCCGGTCTGCCGGATCTCCTCTCCAAGCTCCTGAAAAGGCACAAAGAGACCGGCAATGTTGATGACCGTAGACTCGGTGGTCGGCCAAGTTAACTTACTACAGCGGGTGAGACGCATCGCGCTCGCTTCCCTTCAGGATGGGAAGATGTCCGGCGCGGCCATCAGCTCAGCATTGACAGAAAACCGTGGGACCCTGGAACCCCCATCCACTGTCTGGAGAAGTCTGGCTAGATGTGGTCTTCATGGAAGCCTTGCAGCCAAACCCAAACCTCTGGAAAGTGGCGTGCGGAGGAATGACAGCAGGTCCTCAGCTGATGAGTGAAAGTCTGGGGCTGCGTTTCTGCAAATGGACTTGGTGCTTTGGTCAGAATTAATGTTCTGGGAAGTGTTACTTATCCATCATACTATCAGGGAGACGTGAGATCATTATTAGTTATTATTATTAACCTATAGCCAAAGTACATAAGAACTATCTTTAGCTTAAAGAATGCTGTGTCCCGGAAGCGATGTCCTAGTCTCAGCATTGAGTATGTCTGGTATCGCATGAAGCGAGAGACGCCACTGAGGTGCCTAAATCTGTCGTTGGTTAGCAAACCCAGGCCCCCCGGTGACATGCTCTCGGGATGCGGAGCCCGGTTCATCTCGGCGAAATATTCCTTTTGCCTGCCTTTACATTCCCCCCCACCTGTGTTCATGCATGCAGAAATGGGAAGGTATTGGCTTCCCCGCTATTATCCGGAAAGACTGAAGAATCTCTGTGTGACTTGGAGGAAAGCCAAGAAAGCGTGTAAGACTGAAACGTTCTCCTACATATGTTTTGGAGCCGGAGGATGCCGACACCAGGAGGTCCTCGCCTTTTAGTAGACGGCGAAAGGCTCGGCTCCAATGTACCGAGAGGTGATGGATGTTACTATAGTAAGGGGCTTATCGCCAAACCGCTGGATGTCATATAGGAAATCACTGCAGCAGCGTCTAACGCACCCCAGATTACACCACGTGGTGCAAGCTACTTGTATGACGCTGTTGGAGACCTCCGAGTTGTCTGAAGACCCCTCTCCCCTGTGTCAGATCACACCGGCCCTGCTTCCTGATCACTCGGTGTCCTCGTCTTCCATGCGGAAGTTTCTTCACTTACAATACTAATAAATGTAAAGAATGCAAAATTAGTCACCAAGACAACCTAAAAAAAAAATGTCTGCCTACAATCCATTCCTGGGAGGATGTGCAATGTAACTTGGGTTTCTATCCTTTTATAGAAAAACAAACAAACTGAGGGTTTAACTTCTCAGCTTTTAGTAATTGTGTGTATAATATGTATGTACGTTCATACACACGCTACAATTCAAAAGTTTGGGGTCACCTAGAAATGTCCTTGTTTATGAAAGAAAGCATATTTTGTCTATTAAAATAACGTGAAATGAATGAGAACTCCAGCGCAGACGGGGTTAATGTTGTAAATGTCTATTGTAGCTGGAAATGGAATATCTTCATAGGCGCACAGACGCCCTTTATCACTCTCATCACTCCTTTATCACTCCCATCACTCCTGTGTTCCAATGGCACGTTTGGTTCATTGATCCACGTTTGAAAGGCTAATTGATCGTTAGAAAACCCTTTTGCCAGAAATGTCCTTGTTTTCCATGAAAGTGACCCCAACCTTTTGAAAAGTAGTGCGTGTTTGCGCATCAAGATACATTTTTTTTTTTTTTTTGCATAGAGAGGGAAACTTATTTAGGGTCAAATAAAAAATGTTGCAGCAATTGCTGTGGTCCTGCGTGGGATAGAAACCGGCCTATCCTATAACACAAGAACCAAGCGAGGTGCGAGGCTTCACGCAAAAGAGCCTATTGACCCGTGACGCCTGCCGCGGAGCCCGTGTGTCTGTGGATCATAGGATTGTTGTCTCTCTGTGACCGTAATAGTGTAATAGTCGTGACGGAATATGAATAAACATGTCTGTCTATTTCCCTCCTCCAGGATTATTACAAGATCATTAAGACTCCGATGGACATGGGCACCATTAAGAAGCGTCTGGAGAACAATTATTACTGGAACGCCCAGGAATGCATCCAGGACTTCAACACCATGTTCACCAACTGCTACATCTACAACAAGGTGACTTCTTACGGCGGAAGCTGCAGCGGCGAGGAATCTTCTCGATAGCCGCTTTAATAAAGCGCTCCCGGGCAGCTCGCTTTCTCACCGAGCGTAATGTATGATAAATGATTCCGGTGAAATGTTTGCAGAGGTCTCATCACTACAGCAGATGGAATCGTCTGATCCAGATTACGCCCGTTGCTATGGTGATGGCATCACTTCAACGTTTCACCTGAATTGTTTATTTTAACAGCCAGTTTCCCCGTTAGTCCGAGGGCAGCCCCGTTCCTGACACGTAGGTTTTACGCCTGACCCTTTAATATTGTTTAAAAGCAGAAATTGCTTTCTATACGTGAAGTCCCCTCACAGACTTGCACGCCAGGCATACAAGCAGCCATGTTAACGTCCCGTGCCCGTTCTGCGTTATGCGCCGTCACTCCTCTGCCTTTGAATGGAAATGGTTTTCGGCCGGTAACGGGGAGAATGGGGGGCCGCAGAGGCGATGCTTTTGTCACCAGCTGCTGAAGCTGCTTTAGCTCAGGTTTAGCCATGAAGTGCCCGATGTGCTCAACGCTCTCCTGTGTTTCCTAGCCTGGGGACGACATAGTATTGATGGCCGAAGCCTTGGAGAAGCTTTTCCTACAGAAGATATCAGAAATGCCCGAGGTTGAGACGGAGCTGACGGTCATACAGAGCAAAGGACGAGGCCGGGGAAGGAAAGAGCCAGGTGATTTTTGGTAGTGACCCCGCAGTTGGCTCCAGGCTGCTCGTGAAATGATTTATTGGGAAGAAAGGTGTACTTCATCCGGTTCCTCTTCTCTTGCAGATGCCTCAATTACCCCAATGAGAACTCGGGTCCTGTCGGGATCGCAGACGGAGAAGCCCCCAACAAAGACCCCTGTCACACGTAAGTCACGCGCGGGTCTGTGTTATGGAAGGGTTAGTGCTTTTATAGCAGAGGCTGTAATACACATGTAGAGACTGAGTGCCTCGATCCGGAGGTACGTCTGAGGAAAGCGGGCTCCTCTGTTTTGGGAGAATACGAATACTAGAGCGCTGTCGTTTGGGTTGTTGAGCCGTTACAGCGGCCTTGGAGGTACGTGGCCCCTTCCGCTTGGTGGTAGGAGGTAGAGGCTTTCATGTAAAGAACACTGATGTAGGGTCATGCCAGTATGGAGGCACGCGTGTGCTAACCGCTGTTCCCCAAGCCATTTTCTTCCATGGTGCCACGCGTGTATTTCCAGTTCTGGCTACTGTTGATATTCTGTATGGACAGAAGCTTCCAGAAAGGTTCTTAAACTATTGAGACATTTGTTTGTGCGCAGTGCCGCACAGTATGTCCGTATGTTTAACAAGTAAACGATCGCCAAGAGTCTTCTAACGTCGTCTTGCTCCCGTTTTTAATGTTTTTTTTAGCTTTTTGTGTAGATTTTGGCTGCTCGGTCTCCTCATTCGCAGCTCCCTCCCCGCTTTGGACAGAAGCTTTGTAGATTTCAAACTGATGATCTGTTTCGTCGGCGAATGTGTGACATAATAGCCCTAATAAATGCTTTTACAATATATAGAGGCCAGAAATGAGAAGACTGTCCTGTTATTATAAGAATAAAAGGAAATGAATGTGGAACACTTTCATGGTGAAATTGAAGGATGGTTTTGGGGTTCTGGGAGCTTTTGTCTGGGAGGCTTTTCTACTTATTGGGAATCTAAAAAAATAAAAATAAATGATATATAGGCTTTTAAAATGGGGAGTTCAATAGCCCTAAATCCTGTCCGTCCTGTGCTGGAGTTCCTCATTCTTGGGTCGCAGCGAATCTGTGAAACCGGGCTATGAGGTCCAGCTGTTTCCCACGGCTTTCTGGCAGTCGGCCCCTTCCCGATATGTCCCAGCGCTCCCTCTTTCCCGCTAGCGTTCCCATCACCGCCCTTTCCAAGTTTAAGCCTTGGCGGAGGATCAGGACTGTCGCGGAAGATACCAGGAGGTTCGGGGGGGAAAAGAAGCCGTTTGCTGTGTAATGCCGCTGCTTCTCAGTAAACAGATTTGGTTCTTGATGTTGCTGTCATGATACTTCTCTTAAAAAAAAAAAAAAAAAAAAAAAAAAGCCAAAGTTTTGTGAAAATGGCACAAAAACATATCTAATAGACCCAATTTTCAATGCCCCCCCCCCTCGTTTGAAGTTACCGGCTGCTCCGTCGGCTGACTTGTTTGAGGAGCTGGGAATGAATGGGAAGGTCTATAATAGTTGCTGAGCCGCTTGCTGTGATGTCTGTCGTGGCGGTATACGGTGCATCGGGGTCTTCTCCGTACACCTCTGCTGCTCTCAACCAGTACAGAAGTGAGCGAAATGACGTTATAGCTTCCTTCCTTCCTTTATTTATTTATTTATTTATTTTTTTCCTCAGCTGCTTCCAAGCCATCGACTCCTTCCCCGCCTGTCGTGACCCGGGCCCCTACCCCTCCACAAGCTAGACCTGCAACAGCTCGCCCCCCGGCAATCACGCAAGCACCCATTACCTTCCCGCCTACGGTCACTCAGGACATGGTGGTGCCCACAACCGTGCCCCCCGCTCCTGCCCCTCAGCCTCTTCAGAGTCATCCTCCAGTCATGCCGACCACTGCCCAGCCTGTGAAGGTGAGTTTATGATGGTGGGGGACCTGGCGGAATGGCGTGAGCCTACGGAAATGTTCCTGTGTCCAAAATATACTCTTCACGCACTCTGTATCCACAGCCATCGGCCCCCTGATCGTTTTCATAGCTGTCAGTATCTGAAACGGCTGGGTTTAGGAAGGATGGTTTCGAAAGGGCTTGGCAGCTGTAGAAAATGAAAATGTAATATATTTTAATGCATTTGGGCGTCTGTATTTTAACGTGTCTGAGGTTTGTCCGCATATTGCATGATTTGGCCATTAGTTGTGAAGATAGAGAGATATATATATATCTATATCTATATCTATCTCTGAGTCTGTCCAGCAGGATCTAGGTTTTTATTATATGTTCATCTGATGAATTTTATCCTGACACGGCTATTGATGGAAAGCGTTAACCATGATTCTCATTTTCTCTCCAGGTAACAAAATTTGTGAAAAGGAAAGCGGACACCACAACTCCCACGGCCCATGACCCTCTCCACGAATCATCCCCTATCCCCGGCGAGTCCAAGCCTCCCCGGGCCACCAAGAGACGAGAGGCGGGGCGCCAACCTCGCCCAGCGAAGAAGACAGAGGTGCCCGACTCCCAGCTGCCGGCGCCTCCGACTCTCCATGTGCCGGGACCTCCTGCTGGTATCTCCGACAAAAGCAGCAAGACGTCCGAGCAGCTGCGCTACTGTGCGGCCATCGTCCGCGAGATGTTTGCCAAGAAGCACAGCGCGTACGCGTGGCCCTTTTACAAACCCGTGGACGTGGAAGCCCTGGGGTTACACGACTACTGCGAAATCATCAAGCATCCCATGGACCTCGGTACCATAAAGGTGTGCGGAGCATCTGGTTTAAAAGTCTATATGTCCTGCAGACATGGCGCGTTAATTTGGAGGGAATCGGTGTTAGAATCTATGCCACTTCGTCTAGAGTGACAGAAGACCTTGATGTCTTATCACCAAAAGGGTGGTCTAATATGTGTTGCAAATGTAACATGCGAATGAATAATGCAAGACGTATAACCCCTTAAGGGCAATGGGTGGTTCCTAAACGGACATGCATTTGTCATTGTCATTAAGGGGATAAAGTGCATGCTCACACACCCAACTGTCCTTTTCTCCGTCTAACAGGACATGAAGACATGGCTTATCGGACAGCTTCTAGTATGTCTTAAAACCTTAAAATTACTCTAATATCCCTGTACACTTTCTGTCCGACCAAAGAGGCTTTCGGGACGATCTTGGACATAATATATTGCATGTAGGCATTAATAAGGAATCATTGATCCATAAACAAAATGCAGATGTCTTCTACATACTGGGCCAGGCTGCATGGACCTTCATAACCTTAATATTTTTGCATGCAGGTGAAGCTGGACGGCTTCCAGTACCGGGACGCTCAGGACTTCGCCTCGGATGTGCGGCTCATGTTCTCCAACTGCTACAAATACAATCCTCCTGACCATGAGGTGGTGGCGATGGCCCGAAAACTGCAGGTAACCCCAGTTCTGGCAACGCGAACATCGTCTAGCAAATTATTAAGCCTACGCTGAGTGACACATTCAGTTTTGGGCATTATATAAGCATTCCAGGGTTACTAAATAAACTAAACCGTATGTTAAGAACCCACCGTATGTATAGAACATTCCTTACCGATGGACAAGTTATTTATTTTCTTTTTTATTTAGCGACCGTTCCCATTTAGAGAGCTGAATATTTTCAATAGTTTTAATTTATACAGAGGGCACGTACTTGGCTGGTGGGGCAGATTGTGATGGCCGTCATTAGCTTGGGGGGGAGGGGGAGGGGGTCAGTCTTTGGAAGGTGTTCATTTCCGGTGATCTCCTGACTGCTAATGGATATGCCACAAAAATGAGTTTGATCTTTTTCCCATTCTGTCCATGCTGTAGGATGTGTTTGAGATGCGCTTTGCAAAGATGCCAGATGAACCGGAAGAGGCCCCTGCTCCAGCCCCCTCGCTTGCTCTGGGACCCCCAGCTCCTTCAATCAAGGGGCCACCACCCACTTCCAGCGACAGCAGCAGCGACAGCTCCTCGGACACCGAGAGCAGTTCAGACAGCGAGGAGGAGCGGGCGCAGAGGCTGGCAGAGCTCCAGGAACAGGTGAGGATTGGGAGCTGTATTCCCGTAAGGTGTCAAGTCTGGCCGCTGGAGGGAAACGGTACGAGGGACTGTTATACTAAATGGCTGCGGTATAGTTACTGTGATGATTTATTGGCCCCTTTTCTGACCGCTGACTGTTCTGTCCTCGCAGCTGAAGGCTGTACATGAGCAGTTAGCGGCCCTCTCTCAGCCGCAGCCGAACAAACCAAAGAAGAAAGAGCGTGAAAAGCGGAAGGAGAAGCACAAAAGGAAGGAGGAGGTAGAGGAGTCCCGGAAAAGCAGAGCTCGGGAACCCCCGGCCAAGAAACCGAAGAAAAGCGCTCAAGTACCAGTGGGAGCCCCCAGGTACCGTAATCCTCTAAACAAAACGCTCTGCAGATATTTTATCATATCCGCGGCACGGATAGAGCTATTTGGGCATTAAATAGTAACGGTACTTGGCGTTGGTTATAAAAGGATTGAGTCCCTGTAAGGAATGGAGGGGGCTCTGATAACCTTTGTGTTTTGTTTGTATGTAAAACAAATGTTTTGAATATCTGGAACATTTATGGACAGTTGAGGTTTATGTAATACGGTGTTTCTGATCACCGTGAAGAGATCCTGCTGCTTCATGTTGCTTTCTATAGCGATGACGCTTATTTTGCATTATAATAGCAGCTCCTCTCTTGTCCAACAAGCGGGAAGCGATATGCCATGGACATAAGAAAATAAAAAAATGCTAGAATAAAATTGCTACGGAATAGTTTGGTGGGTTTTTTCTTTACCTGCTTTGCGTGCGTATTTTTTTTTTTTCATCTAGTGATATCCTCTCCCCCCCAACAGCATCAAGAAAGAAGCCCCTCCGCCGGTCTCGCGGCCGCCTCGTCCAGCGCCACCTCCTGCTCCCTGTGAGTCGTCGGAAGAGGAGTCGCAAAGATGTCGCCCCATGTCCTACGAGGAGAAGCGGCAGCTGAGCCTGGATATCAATAAGCTGCCGGGGGAAAAGCTGGGCCGGGTGGTGCACATCATCCAGTCCCGGGAGCCCTCGCTCAAAAACTCCAATCCCGACGAGATCGAGATAGACTTTGAGACACTAAAACCGTCCACGCTGAGAGAGCTGGAAAGATACGTCACCTCCTGTCTGAGGAAGAAGCGGAAACCACAGGGTAAGACGGGCTGCTAGGGACGGGTAGAGGGGCTTTAGTGTCTGTCTTGGTTGATGGAACTGCAGTCATGGAGCGAAGCGTAAAGTTTGAAGGTTTACACGTAACACGCGTTGCTTTTAGGGTTGTGTAGGCTGGGATGGAGGGTTTGCCGGTTAAACAATGCGATCGGACTAGGCTAATTCTTCCTTACTCTCGACAGATAAAATGGATGCTCCCTCTTCTCTCTCTGGTAAAACTAAAGGCTTCTCGTCTTCCGAGTCGGAGAGCTCGAGCGAGTCCAGCAGCACAGAAAGCGAGGAGTCCGACCTAGGTCAGAAATAGTCTCTTTCCCGTTTTGATGTTGAACCCCGGGTTCCTACTTGGACGATATCCATATACCCAAATATAAAGGAATATGGAGCGTTAAGGGCTCATTCCTTACACTGTACGTTTTCACTTTTTTAGAAGCAGTCCCGAAACAGAAGAAGAAGTGTCACTCAGGCAGAGAGTCAAGAAAGGTACGTTAAATCCTCCCGTCTCTGTGGAACATGGTGCTGTACATTTTAAATCTGTTGTGGGCAGAGAGACACTGGCTTTTATAGTGTAGTAAATTGGAGCAGATTAATGCGATCAGGAGATGGTTAAGGGATGTTTTGGGCTGGGCAGATTTTACGGTCAGTGGCTTGACCATATTAGAGTCTGGGAGCATGAGATCTGCGACAGACCCAATCTGTCAGAGCTTGGGAAAGCCAGGACGTTATCGTAAGTGAGAATCTTCTGGGTATGATGTTTAACTGTTAGGTTTGAAGATGTTTGTATTTATTTGATAATTAAATGTTTTTCTTCTTCCAACAGCATCATCACCAGCCTCATCCTCCCCCACAGCCTGCAACCCTTCCGCCCTCTGTTCTTAAGCCCCCATCTCCGGTCGCACCACCCTCTTACCCGGCGCCGCCAAGCCTGGAAACCTCCCACCCGTCTCTCCATCACCCTCTTCATTCTGGAAGTGTCTTTGAAGCAGTAACTCCTCATTACGGGCAGCCGGTTCTACACCTCCCTCCGCCGGACCTTCCTCCACACCTTACAGGACAGCCAGATCGCTGCTCTCCCCCTCATCTCAATCAGCATGCCCTAGTCAGTCCTCCAGGTAAGAGCAATGTTATTATTGGCTTTAAACATTGGAGCGCTGGCCAAGGAGAGGCCAGGGATGTGCCGAGAGCCTGTATTTACCAAAATCTCCATAAAGCACAAAATAGCACAAAACAAAACCTTTTTTTAGGCTTAAAAATCATACAAAAACTGTCTTTAATGGATTTCTTTCTTGCCTGTTTCAGCTCTACACAACGCCATGCCCCAGCAGCCTTCTCGACCTTCTAATCGTGCAGCCGCCCTCCCTCCCAAACCAGCTCGACCTCCATCTGCCTCTCCGCCTGCATCCCAACCCCACCACCAGCCTCTGCCGCACATCCTTCATCATCACTCTCAGCCGCCGCACGTCTTGCTGGAGGATGATGGGCCTCCCTCTCCCCCTGGTGGTCTCCCGCCATCTCCAAATCAGCTTGGCCACGCACAGATGGTGATGTACCTTCAGCAGCTGCAGAAATCCCAGCCACCTCCTCCTCAGTCCCCCATGCAGCCGCTCCTACCCTCCGTTAAGGTGCAGTCGCAGGCGCCTCTGCCTGCTCCGTCGCAGTCAATGAGGCACCTGCAGTCCTTATCTTACCCCACGCCTCCTCCATCATCTGCGCCCACGGTTCCACCACCTCAGTCTTCTCATGTGCACCCTTTACAGTCGCCCCCGACTGCCCCCCAGCCACAGCCAACTGTGCAGCCGCCACCTCCATCTCAGCAGCCACAACATCCAACTTTACAAGGCAACCTGGCCGGTCCACACCAACAGCATGCGCCGCACCAGCAGGCCAAGACGCAGCAAGTCATTCAGCACCATCACCCTTCACCTCGGCAGCAGAAGCCAGAGCCGTACCCCGGAGGTGAGATGCTTTTCAGCGCTGTAGGGGTCCGTGTGACCTGCGTGCAAAAGGAACCGATTAGGCGGGTCTGCTTCATTAAATATCCTCTCCCGTTGTGTGTCTTTTTGCAGGTCATTTGCGGGAGGCTCCATCCCCCCTTCTCCTTCATTCTCCTCAGGTCCCTTCTTTTCCAGGCTTGTCGCACCCTGCTTCTCCCCAGGCTGGACAGCCCAAGAAGCAGGTAACCAGTTATAAAATGCATCACAGGCTTGCGCCGTCTTCCTTTCTGTTCCTGAACGTCGTGTTGTCTCGAGCGCGCTCTTCTTGTGTGTTGACTCGAGTATATTTGTTCCTATCAACAGGATATAAGAGGAGCCTCGGTTTTGCAGCCTCAGCCCTTGGTGGTGGTGAAGGAGGAGAAGAGACACTCGCCGTCCCTTCGTCCTGAAAGCTTCTCCCCCAGCATGAGGAATGAGCCCCAGAAGCTTCCGGAATCCCTTAAGGGTCCTAGCCACGTGCAGCCACGTTAGTCTTGCATCTATTTCTCTTTGTGGTGAACATCCGCATGCCAACCGTACACCCTATCTTCAGTCAGGTCTTTATATCACTTTGACCCCCTGCCTCGCTTCTCATCTTGTTGCTTCTCTCCCCACCTCCAGGGCCAGAATTAAAACCTATCGATGGAGGACGTCCTGTAAGACCCCCTGAGCAGAGTATGCAGCCTCAAGGGGTCCCAGACAAAGAAAAACAAAAGCAGGAACCCAAGACACCAGTGGCCCCCAAAAAGGTGAACTTCAATAATCAATCTGACCTCCAACTCTCAGGAGCACAAAACTCCCTTAGGGTTTATTATTATTATTATTGCATTTATTTTTTAAGGGCTAGTCCTTGATGTATTTTTATCCAGAAATTAATTTTTAAGAAAAGCCGGCCTTGGTGATATGGCTGCTTCCTAGTTTTCTTTTGGCAACGTTGTGGGATTGTATATACTCGTGACATTAGATCCTGTCCCCGGAATAAAGCCAGCAGCAACCTCCTCCCTGCCACTTAATGTAAAGGGATGAGCCGAAGCTGCTCTACGGAGCGACCGCAATTCCCTGCACTGCGCAAATAATTCAGGGTGGGCTGATTGCCGACTAGATGTCCTGTTCAGCAGTGTCTGTGTGTCTAATCATTGTCATTTTGTGTCAGGATCTAAAGAACATTGCACGCTGGGCCACCCTGGCGCAGAAGCCGCCAACTACCCCAACTCCATCCTGCAAGTCCTCCAGTGACAGCTTTGAACTTTTCAGACGTGCAGCTCGTGAGAAGGAGGAGCGTGAGCGAGCACTCAAGCTACAGGCTGAGCAAGCCGAGAGGATGCGCAGAGAGCAGGAGAGAATGAGGTAGCGCATCTTCGTAGTGTGTGTTTAAGGAACCACAAGATCTACTAAAGAACAGGAATGGGTGTCAGGCTTTTGTGGGGGCTGTTAAAAATTCCAGCTGATTGTGTGAAATCCCATGGATTACTCTGTTCCCACCGGTCTGACAGACCGTACATTGCAACACAACCTGTCGTGCGTACGCCAAAAAGGCCTGCACAAGAGCCATTTAATGTGTCCTCGGAATGCCGATAAGGGAGTGTGTAGCTGGTCAGTGCCTTGCGAGAGAGGTGAGCGTGTAACCTGATGTGTAACGAGTGCTGTGAACACTTCTAGGAACCGGGAGGAAGACGATGCTCAGGAGCAGGCGCGGAAAGCGCACGAGGAAGCGCGCAGACGGCAAGAACAGCAGCAGCAGCAACAGCAGCAGCAGCAGCAGCAGCAGCAGCATGTGCAGAGTACCCTGCAGCCGGCTCCACCCCCTGCGCAGAGCTCTCAGCCAATAATGGATCAGAGAGAAATGGCCAGAAAAAGAGAGCAAGAGAGGCGGCGGAGGCAGGCGGTAAGTATCCCTCCATCCGCGTGATCCGTCTCGTGAAGCCTCTATGGATGCCAATAACAGAGCCTCGTTTCTTCCCTACAGATGACTCCTTCTATAGACATGAATTTTCAGAGCGACCTGATGGAGATATTTGAACAGAACCTTTTCTCGTAAGACTTCATGCTCCTCACCCTCCACCTCCTCCTCCTCCACCACTTTACTCTTTACCACCCTTCCCCAGAATTTCCACTTGTTTTTTTTAAATGTCGGCGGAAGGGACAGGAGGACGCCTCACCAACCAGAGACACGGCATCTTTTTCTGCCCTTCCTGTATTTTTATCCCCGGCCCCTGTACATTGAGACGCGGCAAGTCTCCAGAAGTGATAATGAAAGAGGGGGACGCTGTTGACCCTCCTCGTAACGGATTATCGTGCAGTAACTCCCGGTCGGCTCGGAGCCGCAGAGACTCTGAAGGAGGACGGCGGCCCGACTCTCGCTCTACCCCTTTCTGCGAGGAATCAAGTGCGGCGCTTTGCAATGAATGAGGCTCACACAGAATGGGGTTTGGGTGCCACACGGTGTGTGCTTGATTGCGCAAGAGGACAAATGGGGGGCTGCGGGTCCTTGATCTTTGTGTGTGTACATGCGCGTGCATCTGAGTCGTTAATAGCAAGAGATTATTGGATATCAGAGGTTACTGGTGTACAGCTTGATCTGTGACCATAATGTATAATTTTCTGTACTGTTCAATTTATTTTTTTATTTTTTTTCCCCCCTCCTCTCCTTAATGTGTCTGTGCTCCTCGTCCCAGAGTCTAACGCATCTTCAGCGCGTATTCCATATGCAGAGCATTGCGAGATTGCGATCGTTCCTTGGATTATATAAGAGCGGGTAGCTGCGGGGCACCCAGCTCGCCCCGGACCCGCGACCCCGGAGCATGGCAACGAACCGCATTCAGGAGCAGGCGCTGATTTAATTTATCGCAATTGAAGAATTCAGCCTTCATCTCCCCGCATTGTCCGCATGCGCACAGCCCCGCTCCTATCTTTTGTATTAATTTCAATTGTTCTGATCTGCAGGTTTTTAAATCTCTGCACTAGCAGTGCCTGTTATCGATGTGAACGGCTGGCGGCGCGCGCATGCCTGGCTGCCTTATCGCTCTTCGGCAACACGCATCGCAAGCACTCTGCTGCCACGGAGTATACAGAGACTGCCACGGCGTGCTGCGTGCGGCCATCTTTCTTTTCCATGCGTGTGTGCCTGTGACGCTTGGCGTGTGTGCGTGTATTCGGTGCATCTCGCACGGTGTGTGGCTGCGTGTAAATATTCATTTTACTCAAGTACTTTTAATCTCAGGTATCAGGCATATGCCCCTTTCACTGCTCCGGATGTCGCTCTGCGGACGCGTCCCCCTGCATGCAGAACCTATATTGCTGTGTCTGCGCTTCTTCCGCCCCGCACGGTCACATGGAATGGTTTATATAGACTCGAGGTGCAATGAATGCCGTTTGATCTTTACAGTCCATCTGCGGTGCCATTCCATTTGATTTTGTCAGCTTTGAGGAACACGCAAACGCTTCTGAGGCTGTCCTCGGTGCGTCGCCAGCAACGCGCTCACGATCTGTAAAGATCTCTGCTCAAGCAGCCCTGGCTTCATACAAATAGCACTATAACTCTGTTATACGTATAGAATACGCACCACAGCGTGCCCCGGTACATATACATATATATATATATATAATATATACGTGCCCCGGTACATATACGTCCCAGTGCTCTGTATCCAAAATGCTCTGCATATATCCCGCTCCCAATGCTCTGCGCCATCCGGTTAATATAGTGCAATTTTCTGCACGCGCGGTGACAATGCTCTGCGGGCTCCCAACGCTTTCACGTTAATGTGGGGTAGCTGATACGTAGCTCTATAACCCTCCTGTGAGAGCTGCCTTAGAGTCCTGGGAGTTGTAGACGTACGTGTTGGCTGCTGTAACACGGAGCACCACTGCCCACCCATACATGTAGTGTAAATCTCTGTGTGTGTATGTGTGTGGGGGTCTTTAATGGTCTATGATGAGGGCAAAACCCAATTAATTTCATACTGAATGAACCCTTCCCCCTCCTAACTTCTCCTCCCCCTTCACCTATGTAATTTTTACCGGTTTGGTTACATTTTTGTTCTGTTTTTTCCTTTTTTTTTTTTTATATACAAATATATATATATAATTTGAACTGTTAAAAAAAAACAAAAAAAAAAAAAACTAAAATCCTTTTATGTGCCATAAGCTCTGTCTCCCTCCCCTCCTCCTTTTTAGATAGTTGACTCCCCCCCCCGTTTCGCTGAATAACAGGCACAGAAGTCTGTGTTGTAACTGATTTCATGCAATAAAGTCTTTTTTATTATATTTTCATTTTATTTTTTGTTTTTCCATGCAGTTTTAAGATTTCATTTGGTTTCAACACTTCCCTCTCTTCACCCTCCCCCGATCTTTCCCTTTTTTATTATAATGCCGCGGAAGGGTCCTCTTTGTATGTGGCGACCTGCAGAAATGGGAGAGTGGCGCGCGTGGCCCCCGGGGTCATACGAGGTGGAGCGTGCGTAGTGATAAGTGCCGCAGTATTTGTAGTTCATTATTCACGGCTCGGGGCTGTCGCGGTAGATCGGCGCTCTGTACTGATGTAGAACGGGACAGAATCCTTTATCGCCAGATTATATTGAAAAAGAAAAGTGTTACGGTCCGGCGGGGATGCGGATATTTCCTTGGGGGGGGGGGGGTTCTGAGGTGGTCCAGCTGTTGGCACGTTCCCGGGTCAGATGGTGTCGGTTGGGTCCGTTAGAACACGAAGGTTCTCCAGCGGCAAAATCCAGTTCTTTTGTTATGCTCTGCGGGGTCTGAAGCATTTGTTGATTTTCACAGGCGATCATGACTTAAAACATGACTTCTGATACCTCGGGGGGCTTCTTAACAACCCCAAAATTCCCACTCTTCCCCATCACGTAGTTTTATACGCAGCCAGGAGGAGGAATGCCGAGGCTGGGAGCGCAGGAGCCCCCGGATAACGCGCTATTTACATGAAAATGTGGCAAATAATTCCCCTAATTCTCTAAAGTTCCGGGGGACCCGGCTGAGTGTCTTGTTTTTTAGTTTTATAGAACGTACTAGAACCCCGTTTATCCCTCGCTGTCCTCCAGCACTCGATTTGCTGATTTCTCGGCTGCAGTATTGTAACCTTTGGTGGTCCCGGCGCTCGCCCCGAATTGTATATTTAAGGGATCCATAAAAATATTTGTTCAGCGGTGATATCGATGTGTCTGAGTAACGGGGGGTCCTCCAAGCCTGAAACACACGTGGTTTGAACGTTCAGCCTGAACAGCAGTAGAAGTCAGGATTTGGCTTTTCCGTATAACCCGAACGCCTTATCCATGAAAAAAAACAAAACTTTAGCCGCCAGGACTGGTTCTTCACACAAAGTGAAATCATTTTATTCGTTACTTTTACCCGATTTAGCGGACGGCGAGCGCTCTTATCCCGGAATCGAGCAAATTCTGACGCTTGTTTATAAATTTATGGATTTGTTTTCTTTAAGGCCGTTGATTTGGGAATATATGTAAAAAAAATTTGGTTGAAGGGAAAGTTCCACTGAAAGCAGACTAGAACCCGTGCCCCCCGGTGGATATAAAGGAAGGGGGGCTCTGTGGTACGCCGCGTTAACCCTTCCTAAACTGGCTATGGGTGCCGGGCTGTTACTGCGTGTTTGGTTAGCCTGCCTTTCTCATGTTTTAGTGTTTCTGCATTTCTGACTTTCCCCAATTCCCTCGCTTGAGGTCTCTTTAGGCACCGACCTTCTGTAAATATAACCAGACGGCCGCTCGCTGCGGCTGCCAAGATGCCATCGGGTAGCGGGTGCGGAACTTCCCCTTTAAAATGTCTTCTTGAGAAGGTTAAAAGTAACCGGGTTATTGGCTCCGTTTTCCTGCACCGTCTCAAACAAAGACTTTAACGCGATGACTGTAGAGCTGTCAATCAAATCAGGGCCCGCAACGACTGGGGAAAGCTAGACTTTGTGCTTTTATTACACAGAAAATGATAAAAGGCGTGTATAGTAAATGTATTGTTACGGCCGTGATGTCATTAAGCCGATTAAGGCTATGGGGAGCGAGCGTATATGCGCGGACCGAGCCGTTATCACCGTTATATAGTAATGAAATCACCTTCTCGCTGGTTCCGTGTTCTATGTTAGGAGTTACCCGTCCACATGCATGTTTACACAAAATGTAATGTCACAAACTCGCAAAGTCTGCTTGAAAACAGAAACGCTCCCCGCAGCATTACCTCGGCCTTTATGTTAAGTGGCGCACTTGGCTTGGAGATTATCAACTAAGCTGCGCGGATGAGGCGGAAGGCATGAAGCGATGCACTCGGCCGGTCTGTACGAGGGATTACGGGGCGTCTATCGAGGGGTACTCTTTAAATTAATTTCTATGCGTTCTTTGCCCTCTGAAACGAGCAACAGTGTTATCGTCTGTATTAATCCCCCGGCACGCGTTCTAGTTTGATGCCCGCGCCTGCCGTAACCCTCTGCTGATCGTTTTAACGACGGGATTTCCAAAGCCTGTGATTTTTTTAATTTTCATTTTTGTTTTGCATCGTTTCCAATATAGAGACCACATCCGTGTTATACGTAGAACTAGTATACGGCGGCCGTTTGTGTTTCTCCTTTCGGAAACCCTGTCGTCCGTCTCTTAGCTGCTCTTGGTTGTCGGTATCTGGAGTCTACGAGGACTTGGCCTTTTGTTTTGTTTTTTAATTTTTATTTGAATGTTTTTAAATTCCAAATGAGATCCCGCAGAGCATCACGTGTAAATTTAAAGAACATTTAAACAAATTTAAGAAAATACCAAATTTATATCCAACCACAAATGTATCACACGGGCTTGTATTACCATGTTCTTATTAAAGACTGTATGTGAATTTAAGAAATAAATAGAATTTTTACTCTAAAGCTGTGCAAAAGTGACTAAAATTAATTTTTTCTGTTTTCACACTTTAATTAATCATTTATAGTAACTTTCTGAGAAGTTTCCTGGTCACCTAACACATGATTATCTTATACAGTCATAAATGGCAGACACAGAGATGCCACCAAGAACGTGGCAATGTCTCAGCTGTACGTTTGGTATAAAGAGCCACCAGGACCCGCTCCAGCCTTGCCAGGCCTCTCCTTCCATATAGCAATGTTACAATGTTCAGTGAATTACCCCAGCAGCTGCCCTCATGGGGTATCGGACACCTCACTTAGGCTTTATGATGGAAGGAGGTGAGAGCAACAAACCTGATGGTTGTATGAAAACCGCTACATGCCAGCCTCTGTTTTTGCATGTTTGTAGCGCCCCCTGTAGTTCTTACTCCCATTTGCCAACTACTTGGGTTTTTGTAGCACCAAGCTGCTATCAGGCATTGTGGCTTTCCTAAGGAAAGAAGGAATCAAGGTGGTCCTTTATTTAGACAACTGGCTTCTGGCAGAAGGCTCTCCAGATCTCCTTTCTCAGCAGATTCATAGGACTGTTTGCGTACTTCAAGATTTGGGATGGATCTTAAGTGTTCGGAAATCCCGTCTGATTCCCACCAGAACAATACCCTTCCTGGGTTTTATCCTGGATACTTCCCGTCGGAAGATCTTCCTGCCGACAGACAAGATTCAGAACATCCATCAGCCCTACCCCCTTAATCCTATCCCGACGTCTCTCCAGTCAAAGGCTTCTCATTCGCCTTCTGGGAATGATAGTGTCTACAAGGCCTGCCCTGGCTTGGGTCCTTCTCCATATCTGTCCTCTACAGTGTTTCATCCTGACATCATGGGATCGATCCATCCCAGCACTCTCAAGGATGGTCTCTATTCCAGTCAGCGTTCGTTTTTCCCTCAAATGGTGGCTTCAGGTGAAAAGGCTGGGTTTGGGGTTGATCTGGACCGAACCAGCTTGGACTGTCATTTCCACAGACGCCAGTTTATCCGGTTGGAGAGCCACGATGGACAAAGAATTCCGTCAAGGTTTTTGGTCACACCAGGAGCGTCACCTTCACATCAATATGCTGCTGCTGAGAATTCTTCCAGACAATTGCACAGTAGTAGCCTTCCTGAACAAGCAGGGAGGCATGAGAAGTCTTCAGTTGGGAAAACTTCTTCAGAGGATCGGGAAGTGGGACGAATTCTCTCTCTCCCACCTTTTGGCAGTGTTCATCCGTGGGAAAGAGAACATCACTACAGAGTTCCTCAGCAGAACATCTGTTCTTCACGGAGAATGGAGCCTGAACTATGCAACATTTCCAGTGATCGACCTCATGGCTACGGCAGCCAACAGGAAACTGTCTCTATTCTATTCCCTCAAAATAGAAAAAGGCTCCAGGCACTCAAGGGTTCCATCAGACAGATTTATTGAAGGAAACGGACAACAACGTTTCGACCTCACAATGAGGTCTTTATTCTATTCCCTGTCAGCAGCAGGCCATCCCTTAGCACTTGATGCCTTTTCTCAGATTTGAGACTTCGATCTGGGTTATGTCTTTCCCCCTCTTCCTCTCATCACCAGAGTTCTCCGGAAAGTCAAGAGGGACAGATGTCGGGTGATTTCTGATAGCTCCCGACTGGCCCAAAAGGATTTTGTACCCGGAGTTGATCTGTCTGTCCATAGAGCCCCCAATAACGGAGTACAAACCTGGCCTGTCCTCCACTCGAATCCCGCCTACTTCAGTTTGTCAGCATGGCTCCTGAGAGGGAAGGATTAATTCAGGCTGGTCTCTCTGAAGAGGCAGCTGAAACCCTGACGAAGAGCCGTAAGCACGTTACCAATCTCCGGTATGAGGTAATCCACAAGTCGTCCTCCTCCTGGTGTTCTAGCAGACAGCCCCAGGGGGCTGTTGTCTATCAACAACATCCTAGTGGGTTTCTATAAAGGTCTGTCTCCAGCCACCCCAAAGGTCCATGTGGTAGCTCTCTATCGACGGAAAAGTTAGCCACACATCCTTGGATATCTCACTTTATGAAAGCCATCTTGAGACTTCGTCCATTCAAGAGGCCTCTGATGCCCTCCTGGGACTTGAATTTGGTCCTATCTAGCCTCACTTCTCTGCCTTTCGAAGATATCCTAATCAAAATTCTCACCTGGAAGGTGGTCCTGTTAGTAGCGTTAACATCAGCTCGATGAGCAGCCAAGATCCAGTCTCTATCTCATTTGAAGCCTTATCCTCAGATCTTTGAGGGTAGGGTAGTTTTGCGTACGCCTCCAGAATTTCTTCCTAAGGTCATGTCACCATTCCATTATCATCAGGACGTTGTCCTTCCGGTCTTCTGTCCTCAGTAATAACAAAGAGCGCCGTCTCTATTGCCTGGATGTACACAGGTGCCTGGAAGTTTATCTACAGAAGACTGCTCCATGGAGATCTCCAGGTTTATTTGTCTCCTTTTCCGGAGCTAGGAAAGGTCTTAGCGTTTCGAAGGTCCTCTACAGCTAGATGGCTAATCTCCGCTATTTCTCTAGCCTACGAAGCTGCTGGTGAAGAATCTCCCTCTGGTCTCAGAGCTCATTCCACCTGGGCGGTCGGTGCGTTTGGCTGAGGCAGCTGGAGTGCCTATTGAGCCGGTTTGCAAAGCTGCAGTGTGGAAGTCTGTTCATACCTTCGTCAAGCATTACCGCCTACAGCCTGCCGGTCTGGATGATGCCAAATTTGGTAGAGGAGTCTTGGAGTCCTTTTGTCTGTTGCCCTTCGTGTCTTTTTAAAAAAAAATGTATTTATTATATCGCCTGTGCTACTGGGAGTAACAAGGGAAACATTGGATTCTTACCTGAGAATTCCTTTTCCTTGTTACGTCCCGGTAGGAATTTTTTAGCCCTCCTAAATAATTTTATTGGTTTTCCGTATTTGGTCTTTTGTATTCACTGTGGGTAAAGGGGCAGATTCTGGGGGTTTTATTCTTTTCTGTCCTGTTCGGATAGGCTGAGCTATCTCCTGTGCTACCGGGAGTAACGAATTCTCAGGTAAGAATCAAATGTTTCTTGCCCCTATGCACGAAGTCAAGTATGACTGCAATAAAAAGTAACAGGTGTTTTCCTGCATGATGAGTGACTTCCCAAATAACGTGGGGGCAGCGTCCATGTGATTGAGGGGAATAGTGAGAACAGAATGAATAAATGAAGTTAAAAGCATAAGCAGCAGACCTTGTATAAAAGACACCATAGCTTTCATCTTTAATCCACCAAACTATTCACACTTACCATTTACATTCAGTATCCATGACGACAGGAAACATACATTAGTTTTATAAAAGTTTCCAACCGCTAAACTAAAATCAAAAGGACAGAGTGAGGCTGTGATGTGTATGGTGCCCAGTAAACCATCTGATTTATGGTGTCATTGTTGGGGTGCCAATGGCTGATAATGGGCAACAGACCTGATCAGGCTTTAGGGGAATGGTAGGAGGGATTGTGTTTGAGTCATAACTCAATAGGGAGCAGAGGATACATTTTTAAATGTACATTATAGGAAGGTAACAATAAGTGGCAGGACTGGCAACCATGCTGGTTTTCTGATTGAACAGCAAACCTTAGCGAATTGCAACTAAAATTTGTTATTTACTAGGGTGTTTAACAGCTGTGATACTTCCTGCTTTTATGAACAATATTTTCCCAGGAGATACCCAATTTCACAAGCTTCAACCATGACTTCTTAAGTATGGTTTATTGCCTCAATATCACAGCTTCACATGACCAATGGCAAACTGGTTGTCTCTCATTATCATCATCCTACATAATGACAAGTCCAACTGGGCCATTATAAACCTTTACCTCCCGTATCGAAAGCATAGCCAATTTCAGAAGACCTGGCTATAGCCTGGGTCTGGGTCGTTGCAACACAAGTCTTGCCTTAAATAACAGTAAATTAAGTTTTGTGCCATCACACAGGAACCAGGGCTTGATGAAGTGACCCAAGCATTTAGCTTGGTGAACCACAGTTGTTTTGGGGTTTACTCCATTACTTCAGTTGTTCATGGAGCTTCTGTGGTGGCATCATCATCATCATCATCAGCTGTTGTGTGCACAGACCTAGATGGTTCCTGGTCTTCAGCCAGGCCATGGTCTTCCTTGCCCTCTGTCTCACATTCTGAAACCACATCTTCCTCAGGCACAAGGTCTTCCAATGTTGCCATGTACTCCTCCTCCATATCTTGGAAGGGATTATCACCCTGAGGAGGACAGAAAAAGTAGTATCATCTTGATGAAAGTGGTAGGATGGACAATGTCAGTACGAGGCCCAGGTGTATGTTGCAGTCTATTCATTAAAGGGAGCATTTGCAGGAGAAGTGTGGTTTCAACTTCTTTGCTTTTCCCTACATTAGGGGAAGGGGTTGTTATAGGAAGCACCCGGCTGGCCCTGTTTAACTAAGTCAGGTTTTGCCCAAATCTCCTGCCTTATTACTTTATACAGGGTCAACTCAAGCCTTCTTGTTGGATAGATTTGCCAGTGTTGACCTTTCCTAGTGAAGTGAGGGAGCTGAAACCACAACTCTCCATTTAGTAATTAAGCCCCAATGTGCAGAAAGGAAAGCAACCTTAAATAAAACGAGTACATATCCAGTAAACCAGTTTGCTAATGCACCCGCTCTTGAGCATTAATTCACAGATTTTCAGCCCTTCAGATAAACATTCAACCATCTCGTAAAGCCAACCAATCCCATATTTCAGCATCTTGATTTTCTTTTGGACCTTTTTACTTCATACGCACTTGGTTATATTTTTCCTGTTCTCTCAAATCACACTCACCTTGGCGTACCTTTCCAGCAATGGATTGACTTTTTTATCTCTTAATAACATCCTTGCTGCCATGACACATTTATCTCGGGTCTCTTCAAACTTAGCCTGTCAGGGAAGTGTTGAGAGTATGGTTAGGATGGTGTCCATGCTTACTAACATTCGAGGGATGCTTGGCCAGGAAACAGAAACCGAAGACAACAAGACATTAAGAGGTTTAAATTAAGACAAAGCCGTAAGGGGGTTGTGTAACGTCGTGGCATAATAATAAAAAATATAAAGTTATAGAAGGCAGTGTCACGCGGCGTTTTGTGTGCTGGAACAGAGACAACATAACATCCACAGCTGAAAAGACACCACGGTAACTACAGACGGGCAACGGGAACGCTCACCCTGCGATTCCGCCCATGGGTCGGGGATTTGACGTGGTCTGCCAGGAGCTCAGGAAGAGCTGGAATGAGGACATCACAGGCAATGCAGTGAGCGGCTTCGATGCGATGGAGATAATGTTCCTGTCCGATACCTAAACCAGAAACCAACAGATTGTACTCAGAAATGAGGCACTTTTGCTGACAGATAGGAGCCACTGAAAGTCCTCCAATACCTCTAAAATCATACTTTTGGGGCTCTAGGTTTCTCTTCTGTCGTTCACGGGACACCAGCTTGAGCTCATTGCTCATGAATTCCTGCAGAACACAGAACACAATGCACATCACTGCACAGAGCTGAGAGGAGTCACCGAAGGTTTGACCACTTCTGCTCATGTCACCTTTATAAAGTCCACGTCCCTTCTGGGTAGAGACTCGTATAAAATCCTCATGATCTCGACATGCTGAGCGTTCTTGAAATGCCTCTGGACTTCTGCCTCATCTTCAGTGCGGAAGCGGCACAGTTTGCACGAAAAGTATATACCGGAAGCATTGACGCTGGGGCCGTCCATGCGTTCTGTTTCCTCTACAGCCGTATCCCTGTAAAACAAGTAAGTGGCTGTGATTTTATCCCTCACAGTTTTTTGCCACTGACCACAAAGACCGTCTCCTCTGCTGGGTATATGATGTACGCCAGCGTCCCTCTCCAAGATAATTTCCTGCTCTGTAACAACTGGGGGAGAAGACGCATGCCCAGTGCCTCACAGCAGGTAGAACTAATCAACTTACTGCACGCATCTTGAAACCACCACAACGTTCTGAAATGTTTACTAAGCTTCTAAACTCTACAGGTCACCAAGTCTGTCTTTGGAGACAGCAACAGCATGTAACGAGAGCACCTAAAACATACTGTTACATGGACGATTTCACGGGTATATCCAATAAAAAAACTGAGTATTCATTACTTGTTATTTAACATCGATGCATATGAAGACTTCAGTTTCTTCTTTGGTGGTTTTAGGTCATCAACAGTTTTGTCATCTAAAAAAAACCCAAAGAAACAAAATTTGCATACATTATATTATATATACACACACACTATATGTACATATACACACATATATATATACACACATATATATATATATATACATACACACAAACATAACTATATATGGTGGGAATTCCCAGCAATACTGGCAAAGGTTTGGTAGAGCTCTGTGCCTGTACTTGATTGAAGTAAGAAATAAAGGTTTATTTACTAAGAGGATCAGTCACCGACATGACTGCGCATTATAAAGGACTAGTTCACTTCATCTGCAAGAACAGTTGGGCTGGCTCTGTATAAGACATACTTCCACCACCTGACTGAATTATGCACGGCCATTTCACACTTTGTGGGGAGGGCTTCTTGTCAGGGTTAACCCTTTATACTGCACCTTGAAATCAGCGTGTTGAAACTGTAACTCTCCCACAAACTCACGTGTCAGTGGATCAGCCCCCAGGCGCCTCCCCAAGCGCACAAAGAGTTATATCAGGCCAGCGGGGTATTTAATGACTTTTTTTTTTTTTTTTATGCAATTATCGGCTTCAAACTGTTGTTGAGATATTTTCCATGCGATATATAATGAGGCACTGAACACACTGACCTTTCTTTCCGTTGTCATTCTGCGCATCCTGGTCCCTCCCCTGTATGAGAACACATTAAAGAACGGCATTAAAGAGACTAGGCCGCGACGTCGTCTTATTACTCCATCTGCAAAATCTATCAAAGTGTGCAAAACGTCCAAGCCGATGTGTTTGTTAAAATGAGAATTAACGAAATCTGGTTGGCGTTTTTCTTTGATTTCAAGTTTAATAGATCAGGAAGCTGAGATCGGCACAATTTCATTAATTTCCTTAATAACAAGGGGGGGGGGGGGGGGCAAAAAGTCACGTATTCCACAATACTCACATCTACTTTCTTTGCATTGTCTCTTGAATGATGGTGAGCGTTTCCTTCATCTAGAAGACAAGGAGAATATTAACCGATGGAATAAGCAGGACCTCATTATCTATTAACTATAAACATTTCTTATGAGGACATATAGTCATTGATTGGAGAGGCAGGATGTTCTTCTGTCTCTCCAACCAACCTTACGGAGACCGTCTGAACCAATCAACAGCCAAAAACGGAACACGGAAGAGACAACAGGGGTGGAAACAAAAAAATAAATAAATCACACAGTTCCCTCGTAAAGATGGCCGCCACTCACGGTATACACGTTAGGTGGGCTTCTGATACATATACCGTTTATTTTATTACATGGGATTTATTTATTGTATCCCTACTGAAGATTCTGTACAATCTTCACGAGTCAATAATATTACATTTTAACAACAGATTCTAAGGATCACATCTATTAATATCCACTAAATAATATACCAGAAAGAAGAATTTCTCACCAGCAGGCTCCTCTTTTTGGAATTTTCTCTTTTTCTTGCTTTTCTTGTACCCTGCGAATTTGTTTGCAGAGGTCAAACCGCAGACCTTTAGCAAAGAGAGAAGAGTTTAGCCTGTACGTCGAATAGATCGTAAGCCCCCTCTTCTCCTGCACCTGTACGCCCGTGACGTACACTATCTATTGGTGCTGTATAATTAAATATAATCATCTACTATAAGACTGCATGAGATTGGGTCTAAAAAGAGAACATTTAGAAAGGAAAAATAATTGAAATCCTCGACCCCCCAAACAAACGGTGCAGACGGCACTGAAGGGTCTCGC
The DNA here is from genome assembly GCA_023333645.1 of Sceloporus occidentalis. NCBI lineage: Eukaryota > Metazoa > Chordata > Lepidosauria > Squamata > Phrynosomatidae > Sceloporus > Sceloporus occidentalis. The sequence goes on along the minus strand of JALMGF010000174.1, from coordinate 1,495,793 downwards.
TGGGTCCGAGGCTTTATTGCGCAGTGCGCTCCGTTACGCTTTAGTTACGCGGACAAAAGCACTGTGACGGACAAAATAACTTGAGGACAACCTGCCCCCCCCCCCCTTTACAGCTTTTAGTATGAAGTCATTTACTAAATATATATCTATACAGTGTGTATTTTTTGTTTAGTTTTAGCCAGTTGGTTTACCCGTTTAGGAGAAATGCGTGCCCAGAGAAAACGGAGGTCTGCGTCTAAACACAGCAACACCCGACGTTTTTTCTTTATTTTATTTTTTTAGCTAAAAACCTCACAAAAGCTGACAGATCTGAGGATACGTAATGGGGAGGAACACTATGCAGATACCAAGGAATGTAAAGACGGCTGCTCCTCTGCTACAAAAAGTGAAAATGTATTATTTGGGGAAAGTGCCAGGACGGTATAAAAATGGGATTTCTACACAACTTTTCTGATTTTGCTTGTTTTTGATGCAAACAGAAAAATAAACGGAATGACCTCTGCGTGCGGGGGGAAGCCGTTCCTGTCCCGCTCTCTCCAGCCGGGTTTCCTGGAACCGCTTTCCAAGCTCAGAAAGCCGGAGGGCGACCTCACATCAACACCCCAGCTGGAATTCCTCGGCCATGACGGGAGCCCGAGGCACCTGTTCAATCCTGAACTTGATCCGTAGCCGTTGGATACTTCAAAACCTGACTGGAAGGGAAGTCTGACAACGAGAATATGAAGCATTTTATTTGGAATGTTAGGGAAATCTGCTTTTTCTTTTTTTATTTCTTCCCTCTGAGGATCAGGGAGAGGAGAATCATATTTCTAGGTACAGCCGTAGGGGTGCTTTACAACATTGTGATCCTCAGAATACACAAGAAGAGGCAAAATAATCTTTGTAAAGATGGTGGGAAATGGAGTAACATAAGGACAGGAAATTATGTCATATGCCTATGATGTCACCCAATCCCTCCCACAAAAGAAAATTATCTAGAATAACTAAAAGCCATAACGAGTTTCCAGTTAAATGCAGCAAAACTTCAACCCATGCTGCGTAAAAGAGTGAAATAGAACACCCTAACATTACGGCACACAACAGACTGACGGCTGTATCCGGTAAAGAGGCTACACGATGGGGAACGGAAAGGGAGAACCCCGTGCAAGAGAAGAAGCCCAGCAAAGTCCCCAGCCTCGGACCTGTCTGCGGCTCGAGCCGCCTCGGCTGCTATCACGTCAAAGCTCTCGCTGATTCTGGGGACAGCAGAGTTAGAGGGGTTCAATCTAGAACGTTCCCAGGAGAGGTTGCCCTGAGAAACCGCTGAGGGGAGGTTTAAACCTATTGAAAGGAAAATAAGGAGGAGAAAACATGAGTCTTCTTTATTGCTATAAAAATGTCCACCTAAATAGATTTTGTTTACATTTTCCAGCATATGCAATAAATCTACATATAACACGGCCACATATAACACACACTGTATCCATATACATATATACATATATCCCCAGTGAATATTTGGCATCTTTACCGATAAAGATCAGTTCATATTTCTGCTCAATCATTATCACTTTATTTTTATTATTCTCTTTAGAAGATGCCGGCTGCATATCGTATCAGACAGCTGGTTTGTCGTATCAGAAACAAAACCGATCACCGAATGGAATAAACTGTGATACAGAAGCGATTACCAGTATATACGCTAACATGGCCACGGTATATGTGCTTCCTCTGCTTTATTTTTGCTCGTTATCTTTAACCCCAGCATGTGTGGATTTTGTGGTCTATAGACACACACACACACACACACACACACACACACACACACACACACACACACAGATAGATAGATGCAGAAGCGCTGCGAAACTTATGGGCACTATATATATATTTATAAAGGATAATATATATATTTCACACAGATATACCACGATGTTATCACAATTTTTAGTTTATATGAATGCGTTCTTACTTTGCCATCGGACTGTCGTCTCCACAAACGACGCTGAAAACAAAGGATAAAAGATTACCGAAGCGTCACTCTAGGCATTACCCGCCGGGCACATCCTGCGCCACCCCGTGCGTCGTATTCATTTCCCTCACCTTGTGGATCGCCCCCTCTTCCCATGGATCCAAAACCTGAAATACAAAAAAGATGTCAGCAATAATCTTAAATGGGGTATATGTATATTTCCATTGTAACCATGGATACTTCACTTACAAAATTATGGTTAAGGGGGGGGGCATGATCGTAGTGTAAAGCTTAAAACAAGTCTTGTTAAAATAGCAACCAAAGGAATGGCCCAATCAGCAGGGACGTGACCATGGTTGTTGCTATGGCAATAAGGCCATAATCATTTTTGACATGTAAACCCCAAAGTTACCTCTTTCCCAAAATTGACATGTTTCTAGTATATAAAGACAGAGCCCGCATGGCAACCTCTAGTGACGAATCATCGAACGGCACGCATTCGGTACTAATAACGCTTTACTCTGCATTAATCACAAGCGCCGAGACATCCTCACCCCTATAAGAATCCATCCCCACAGCAATCGGCACGACTTCCGGCCAATAACACTGCGCACTGACGGCTAATACGGTTTCCCTAACAGGCGCTCATCCTATTGGCTGGCAGCCGCGCGCTCGACGACAGCTGGGGGGAAACCCGAAATACCATTGGCTACTTTACGGAAGTGGCGACAGAAATGGGCAGGAGGCAGGGCAGAGGCATTTCTCTTGTGGTACCGGCTTGCGGATCAGGTTCCATTTTATGGAAAGTAAATAATAGCGGATGGCGCTTTATTACGCATGTTATATGCATGTCTGGCGGCGCACGGGTACGGCTTTTGTTTAGAACGCTGCTGTTTTGTAATATCCAACATGCTCAGCCAGCCCATTACTGTACATACTCCGGATTGCCCGGAAGTGGGCCTATCAGCTGTCATATACATTAAAGTTAATACCGGAAGTGAATTTATATAAGACGAGGATTCACTGCAATATGTGACAAGGGAGAGGGGGTCTGTAATGGAGGTCGCGGGGATCTCATGCTCTAAATGGAATATTTTGTTCTATAAATAGCTATCATCAGGTCACATAAAACGTCGAGCCCAGACCCATCACCCACATGTTCCAACCCACCCATACAGAGCGATCGTGACCAGGTGTAGAGGTTCAATAATAACTCCATGTCCTTAAATTGTAACACACAATAAGTACATTTCTCTCTAATGGGCGAGTAGCAGTAGAAAGATTTTTTTTTAAATAACTGGGGGCCATCGTCTCACTGTAATCACGGGGCATTAATCTTTTTAGTCTGTCATGGCAGCTTCTGGACAGCCTGTCTACCCTAGAGAAACAGCAGCAGAGATGGATACCGGTTTGGCTCCTACGATCCGCTTGTTATACACGGTTGACAATGAAAGCGTTGGGAAAATACCGTATACTTTACGCATACGCCACAAGGACCGTGTCCGTAGATCCGATAGAGGGTTTAATTGAAATGTAGCAATTTAAATTGGTCCATAAATAAAGTTTCTATTAAAAATCTTTTATGTTGCTCGTTTTTTGAATTCCATATACATGGTATAAAATGTTGCAGACCTTCAGATGATCACCTATATATACAGTATATATTTATTTACAGGTAGACCCTTATATTTGAAATCGGAATGGTAACGAGGAGTGAAAGACGTTTTATTAGGATAGTGGTACAAGGCATGGAAAAAAGACAAAAAAAAAATAATTCCTATGACATATATTAGATGTTTGTTACATTCTAGTTACGTCAGTCATATGCCCCCCGACTCTATAATGTAAAGTAACTCATGGTTCAGCCAAAGTCCTTTTAAGCCCCCATGGTGACCGATCACACCCGAGGGACAGTGCTTTATTTTATGAACGCCCTGAGGGTCTAAGAGTTCTCTTCCTCAGTTCCATCTCTGATAATTGGTCCCTCTGATGCCTCCGTTGTATCCCCTCCATCAGCTGTGCATTTGGGGAACTCCGACGGATCCCCGTCCCCCACGGTGCTTACAGCCGCCTCCGGTGAATGATCTCCTCCTGCCGCGGTTACGGGAGCCTCGGGTATCAGGGGATTTTGATCTGATGAACATTCAACCGGCTCCTCTGCTGTGAAATCTTCTAATGTCTCCTCCTTCGGGGGGCCTCCGGTCACTTTGGTACCATCTGTATTTTCACCTTGATCTTCTGTAAATGGATTTTCACCCTGAAAAAGCAAAAAAATGTGCCAATATAACAATGATATAGACACAGAAATGGGACAGACATTCTACCAAAATCCCGAACCCGTTCTAATCCACAGAGCCAAAAGAAGAAGAACATAAATCCCTCACCTTTACGTAGCGGTCAAGTTTTTCCCCAATGAGCTTGTTATTCAGTATACTGCGTGCCACCGCCAGCGCGGTCTTCTTGGACTGCTCCATAACGTGCTACAAAAAGAAAAACAGGGATGAAATATCGCAATAAAACTACCCATCCAAATAAAAGGCAGGAGGAATAAAAACAGCTACGCAAGAAAAACTTGCACTGTAATGAGATCGCTCCCGGGCATGGATTTATTGCAACGTACCGCTGGTCAGCAGAGAATCCAAACACGCATTTAGAAAGAACGCATGGGTTCTGCACAAACGGGGGGAGGGCGGCATGCTTTTTACAGGGGGTCTCTAGATAATAAGAGTGACATCTGTTCTTTACCTTGACGTACTACCCACCCCTCGCACACCGTGTACACAAGGAGCCGCTTTCTGTAACGTACCCTGCGGTTCTGGTTGTGAAGAGCGGACTTGAGATGACGTTGCAGGGCAGCAAAGTGCATCGGGATGAAGATATCGCAAGCAGCACAATGCGCCGCTTCAACCTTCTTCACAAAATGCTCCATTCCCAGATCTGAAAGAGGTAAAGATTCGATTAGGAAACAGCAAGTATGAGTATGGAGGCCGAACCGCTGATGTACTCTGGAGAATGGAAGAAATGGGGTTCGTTTGCTTTACACTATAATGGGGTTTATTCACTAAACGGAGTGTCTGTGGTTTGAACTCATTGCCTACAGGTCATGAGGGCCCATCCCCCAATAAGCTGTTGCTGCAGAAAAAGCTTGGCTGGTCCTGTATAATATATAGTCAGATCAGGGAGATTTCTTTAGTATCCTCACCCACTGACTTATCCATTATACAGGGCCAGACCAGCCCTTCTACTTGGAGGAACATCCCATGTAATGTCTTAGGAAGAGGTTACCAAATCTTAAGCTTACACATGTAGATCGGTCTCACTTTGCGAGCACATTTATGAGAAAGGGACTGAAAATTCAAATGTAGTTATTTTTAAAAATAAATCCCCAAAATCACATGAATCCAAAACTAAGCAGAGTGATACAGTGTATATATATTATTATTATTATTATCCTTTATTTATATAGCGCCAACAGTTTACGCAGCGCTTAATACAATACATAAATTCAAGGGATATGACAAGACAAGAATTGACAGACTAAGACAAACCGATACATTTGGTGGAGAGAGCCCTGCTCGCAAGCTTACAATCTAGAGGGAAATGGGGTGACAAACATAAGGCATAGAGAAAGGGTGAGAGGTATTGTGGGGGTTGTATCGATGACAAGGAAGTTCTAGCAGCTAAGATGGTGCGGCTTCTCTGACGAAGTGGGTTTTTAGATGTTTCTTGAATGTTGGGAGGGAGGGAGAATGCTGAAGGTTCCTTGGGAGAAGATTCCAGAGATATGGGGCAGCTCGAGTGAAATCTTGTAGACGGGAAAAGGAAGAGGTGATGAGTGAGGAGGAGAGCCTTAGCCCATGGGAGGAACGTAGGGATCGAGTAGGAGAGTATTTGCTAATGAGGTCAGAAATGTACGGAGGAGCGGTATTGTGGATGGCCTTATATGTCAGTACCAGGATCTTAAATTTAATTCTAAAGGTAATTGGGAGCCAGTGGAGGGTTTCACAGAGGGGGGAAGCAGAAGAGGAGCGACGTGCAAGGAAGATGAGCCTAGCAGCGGCATTAAGGATAGACTGTAGAGGAGAGAGTCGAGACAGTGGAGTGCCAACCAGAAGAGTGTTGCAGTAGTCAAGACGGGAAATGATAAGGGAATGAACGAGTGTTTTTGTGGATTCTTGGGTGAGGAATGGGCGGATACGAGAGATGTTTTTTAGGTGCAAGCGGCAGGATCTGGCGAGGGACTGAATGTGAGGGATGAAGGAGAGGTTTGAGTCAAGGATGACCCCAAGGCATCGGCCTGGTTAGTAGGAGAGATAGTCGTGTTGTTAATGGTGATAGAGAATTCAGGTAGTGGAGTGGAGATGGAGGGAGGGAAGATAATGAGTTCAGTTTTAGAAAGATTAAGTTTCAGGTAGTGTTGTGACATCCATGAAGAAATAGCAGACAAGCAATTGGTAATACGGGACAGGAGAGATGGAGAGAGATCAGGAGAAGACAGGTAGATTTGGGTATCATCTGCATATAGGTGATACTGGAGGCCAAATGAGTTGATATATATATATATATATACACACACACACACACACACACACACACACACACCTTATGTCAAGGACCCTTCATAATTAACAGTGAAGTGGGGGAGTTGACACCGCTCCCTTTAGTGAATAGACCCCACTGTTTTTCAGACTGCATGTTGGTGTCCAACCACTTCCACATAAACAAACGACACGGAAAATGGGCAGCAGGACGTTTTCTATCATCATGAAATGAAAAGGTCTGCTATCGTGACATAACAAGTACAAATATGTACACGCAGTATACATTATCTGGACTGAATGCACGTTAAGCGGGATTGGACTACAGGGCATTGGCTCAAAGCTGGTTATTTATGAACGTTCATTTTTTTTATGCATTTCATGAGAGGTCTTCCGGGGCTCTTTACCCTGTGTGAGGTCCTGGTCCCTGTAAATCTGCTGAATGGTGGTACTTAGGTCCGATATGGCTTGGCGACGCTCCTCTGTCTTTTTTCTCTTTTGGGTCACGTATTCCTGGAAGCACAGGGAGAAAACGGTTAACCGGAAAGCAGAGCCAATTATGTAGGTGATGGCATAGCGCTCCAGCGTTAGCCCTGGCTAGCGTACAATGATCTTCCTGGATTGCTTTAGGTAATGTGGGAGATTATTTGGAACTCTCCTTACCTATTTAGCTATCCATGACACAGTGCCACCTCAACTCTTCTTGTTGGATAATCTCAGTAGAGGTTTGGTGATGATAATGCAGATTTATATCACGGAATTGAAATGGTAAACTTATCTTTAGTGTATAAGACACATTGACACCACACCCTGTGGTAAATAATAGAATGTATTTGTCTTAATCACCCACCAAGACCCTCTTATTCATAGATTCATTAGCACTGCCATCGAGAAGGCTTTACCAGTTCCTTCAAAGTTATCGAGGGCCTAAACGGACATTGAAGAAAACTTTTTCTACGGACAGGACAAGCAACAAGAAGGGGAAGAGAGGAAGGAAAGGAGAGACGTACCTCCAGAAAATCCGCTATCTGCTGGGGAAGCTTGCCCCTCACGTAGCGGAAATGTTCCTTATGGAAGTCACTTTGTAAATGATTAGTCATCTCATCGTCATAAAACGTACGGAACTTGCAGAGAGAGCACACAAACTGGATCCTGGAAAAGAGAAAAAAGGACGAACCGACCTTGAAAGCAGTTTGGGAGAGCAGTCAGACAGGCGATGCTTTCCAGACCCGGCCCGGCACTCACCTCTCCACCATCCTGTCGCGCAGGCGCCTGTTCTGCGGGTCCTGCCGCCTTTTATCAGAAGATGGTTTGTCTTCTGTACCTGGCAAGAGAGGCTCAATGAAACCCGTGCCAGGAGAATAACGAGTCCTCAGATCTTTTCCAGGTGACGCTTACCTTTCTCGACATCCCCTAGGTTTCCGCCGTCGTCCTCCTTGTCCTCGGCGTCCTAGGAGATAAATGAATACTACTAGGTTACAGATGGTCCATTGATATTACAAGAATTTTTTTTTTTTTTTTAAACAAATAAATAAATAAAAGCACTCGCCGCACAACACAATTTTCTTAGGACAGAAAAGGCTGATCTTTAGATGAAATACAATACAGTACAGTGTGGCGCTGGTAGGTTTCTACACACATCTGGTTTGTTCAACAACCATACTTTGTACTTACAGCTTTGGCACTTTTTTCTGATACATCAGCTTCTCCATCTAGAAAAAAAGAATATAATGAATATTATATATATATATATATATATATATATATATATATATATATATATATATATATATATAAAACACTTTCAAAAAGATGGTCAGCACTCCAGGTCTTTAAATAGACAATTTCATTTTATTCAAAGTCAAGTCGACGTTTCAGTCATTACTGACTTTCATCAGGACACACACACACACACATATACCCACTGATCTAGTATTTAGGGAACCCCATATAAATGGCGCAGGTGGTACATCTAACTCTGACCAGCAGCTACAGGTCACTACACAATAGTGAGTTTGAGTAACCAACACGCACGGCTCCTCAATGCATGCAAGCACAAGTCTGATACATTAAAGCCTCCCTTTGGTACGAGTCAAAGCTCATTTCTTCTATTCTAAAGCCCGCACGAAGCTTTTATCACAACTCGCCTCCCTCAGATGCCGTTTCTTCAGACTTTGCTTCTGGGTCTTCAATACTAGTAGTTTTCCTCATTTTCTTTTCTGGAGGGGGTCCCCCATCCCTCGCAGCCTTCCTCTGAGCTGCCTACAAGGAAAGGACAAGAACCTTTCGGCTTTACGGCTCTCTGCGAGACACGTTGACCCAATAGTGCCCAAGCACGGACCGATCGATGCCTGTTATGCCTTCTCGATTAGACACAAAAATGTTTTAATTTACAATACATATTAGAAATGATCAGACATGTTACAGGGGAGGTTGTGGTTTTTCTTAATTATGTATTTAAATGTTTCGAAAGACCTCTAAATGTGAAGCTTGTGCTCTGAACCGCACCTCTGTATATGGCAGCCAAACAGCGTTTTACTCAAGCACATAGCTAGCGCTGCACAAACCCATCTTACAGTAAACGGCGACAGATCTTTGACTTACTCGGTCCTTCCAACTTCGCTTTGTCCTCTGCTTAAAACCTCCACCGAAGTACGAGTTCCCCGTGAAGGCTCTAAGCCCATGGAAGCCGGCCAGCTCAGGAAACTGTCCTGGAGGAAGAAGCGGTGGGGGGCGGCCCACTCCTCTCATTGGAGCCGGGACCCCGTAGTTGCCCCCGTAACCTACTCTGGGGCTTCCGGTCCATGACCGATGCTGCGGGTATGAATGCCGATGCTCCCTCCGGCTCCCGTATCCCACATCTGCTTCTGAATATCCATATTTTCCTTGATTTACGTCATAGGAGCTGTAAGGAGAAAACAGAAACAACGGACCACCGTTTAACAAAAAAATACACCTTCCGTATAGAAAGGTCTCAGATCCCTCATCAGGCAAAGGGAGGTAACACAAAGTATTGACTAAAAGACTGCCAATAACTAACACGCTTATATTTAACGTTTTTTTTTTGGATAAACCTGTTCATTACATGACCTCACGGGGCACCTGTGTGTATACGAGCGTATACTGTAGTGTCAGTGTGTATATGTATAGTGTTGGAGTCGGTCTGTGAGTGTGAGTATGGTGTTAGCGTGCTGCTGTAAGGCGTTAGTGTTTGTGATCATAAGACATTAGTACGTGTGTATGTGTTACTGTATGGTGTTAGTAAAAGAATAATGGTTAAACATACAGGCTTGAGTGTTTATGGTGTAAAATACCCCCCCCGTGGTGACTGCAGCACCGTAAAAAGCGAGGTCCATTTTTATTACTGCCCCCCGATAAACAACCTTTAACTGCAGACCAGGCGGTAATATATGAAAGTAAAAAAGATTGGGAAATAAAAAATAAGCCGGCAAATAAACAGGTGGGCAAAACAACGTTATTTGCAAAATATTAGGTCATAACGGATGCCGTGTAATCGGAGCATATTAAGCAAGTCAGACGTGAAATATACGGCTTGGGATACCCGTGTCAGTCCAGCAGTGTAGATAAGAATGGAAATGTGTGATATATATAATATATAGATATAATATATAGATATATATATATATATCCTCTAGACTGTAAGCTTGTTTGAGCAGGGCTCATTTGTTATGTTACATACTACTTGTTATGTCCTGTCTACCCATTGTACAGCGCTAAGGAATTTGATGGCGCTATATAAAACAATAAATAATAATAATATTATATATATAGCGCAATATAACATACCTTCTTGGTGGGCTAACAATTAGTTTAAAGGAGGGGAATTTCAGGGTATTGACCTCCCTTTACCAAGTAGAAAGCGCTACACACAGCGTAGATATGGCGTGTGATATGACCAAGGACCGCAGCATGAAAAGCACGTGTAGTGCTTGCATTAAACGCGCGTGGATTTTGCCGTTACCTCGCAGCGGGCATATACTGGGCTTCCAAGCCATCGCTGACGAGGCCTGAATGCGCGGAGCCATCGCTGGGGGGAGTCGGGTACGAGTTCTGCCAGGACTTCTCGGTGTAAGCGTATGAGGTAGACGAGCCCGGTCCGTAGTCATAGGAGTAGTCGTACGGTTCATAGCCTTCAAAGAGAACTCCATATTAAATCGCAGCGGCCCTCTCCCCCGCGCAGCTGCCGGCATCACTAAATACATTTGCAACACGGTTTTCTTTTACTGGCATTTTTTCCCTTAATTTACAGCACATGAGCGGCAGACGTTGTGTGACTGATGAGGGTCCCCCGTTGTGTGAATGATGAGGGTCCACCCCCCCCCAGGGTGTTTAGTACATCATGTTACAGACCCAGCCCCCCCAAGGATATTTAAGGTCATACCTGTGCTTTCTCCCGTGTTCCAGTTCGTATAGCCTACAAAATAATCAAAAAATAAGGTTTGCGAAGCAAAAAAATAAAAAATCTATACAAAACACTAAGATTCATAAAACACCACCATATGACACCAACGCGTCGTTATGCATCATTACACCGCTATTTATTCTCATTAATAACACGCATCTACCCCCCCATTGGCAACGGACATCCGTGACATGTTTTGTGAAATAGATCAAGTAGACAGGATGATGACATCACCAAAGCAACCTATTACATCATGATCCCAACGGAGCCGTCCAGAAATGCAAGAATATTACTATAACTAATTATTTTCTTTTATTTATTGAGCGCCAACATATACCGCAGCGCTGTACAATTTAAATGGGGCAGTTAACACAAGGATAACAAATATACATTAATACATAGACACATGAGGAGAGCCCTGCGGGAATGGCGGGCTTACGAGGACCCCGCACGTGAGCTTACAATCTAATTTTTAAATTGGAGGGTCACAGATTTCGATGTAACGCAGGAAAATATTACTTAGCCGACAGGGTGGTGGCCGAGTGCAATACCTTCCAGCAGAAGAGGTGGGAATGAAAAAGCTTTTAAACATGCCCAGGACAGGGCTGAGGACCAAGTATCTGCTCTTCGGCAAAGGGGAGACCTTTTGTTGGCCAACACATAATAAATACGCAGCGCGACGTCAGCTTTCAGCACCTCGGAGGTCGTGCTGCTGGTCCTAATCTGTCAGAGGGGTCTATTCACTAAAAGGAGAGCTGCTGTTCCAGCTCCCTCGTGTCACATCATGACGGCTGAGCCAGGCCCCGTATAATGCATAACGTAATAGGTGAATGAATACCATTATAATTTACAATGCATTATACAGGGTCTGTGGCAGTAACTTATTGGGGATGTGTCTTCCCCATAGATGGATAAGCCACGGCTCTCCTGGTAGTGAACAAACGCTAACACGAGTCCAGCTGGGTGATTAAGACTGAGCCGTTCTATTGTTTGCTGTATGATAAGGCGTTAGGGTGCTCGGGCTCAGATAGAAGAGCAAGAACTCATACAAATGGCTAACACATGATAGTATACAATAAACAGAATCATTTACAAAAACACCGGCTTTTAATGTTACAAAAGGGTGTTTTTTCAGTTTTTCATAGTAAACGATGGGCCTGAAATAGAAGGATTAGCCCTAAAAGAGGCAAACAACCCATATCGGTGCATCCAGCGAGAATAAAGCGGGAAACCAGCATCCAGCACAAAAAAAACTTTGCATTTTCCTGGATGACCCAACGAAAGACTTCGAAATGCCTTAAAACACATGCTGCAGCCCCCCGAACCTCCCCATAATGCACCGCGCGGAATACTGTAATATATACACATATACATAGTTATATCTGTATATATATATATAAAATACACAGAGCTGGCCACGCTATGCCCGAGCCTGGGTGTCCGTGGGCTCCCACTCTGCACAGATGCAAACATATGTCACGTATCCCAGGCCATACATCACACATTATGTATCACGGGTTCTCCTACCACTGGCGGCCGCATAGCTCTCCTGACCCCACATACCATCGCCCCCTAGGTATGCTCCGGTTCTCCCCTCCATTTCGGCCTCCACTGCCCACAGTGCTCACACTTCCAGGTGTCAAAACCACAGGCAACAGTATTGCTATTGGCTGACAGACGTGCGCCGTGCTGTTCCTTCGCTCCTATTGGTGAGCTCTTTCGTCGCTCGTAGGAATCGTCATAGTTACGCACCTCAAGTCCCGCCCATTTTGGAACGACTTTTTCGTGCAATCTGAACACACGGTATTCGATCGATATTGCGCTTTATCCCGCCCCTTAGATGTGTCTCTAGACGCATTTTTATTGGCTCACGTGGCTGTCAATCATATTAAGAACGTTACTACGCCACACGATGATCCCGCAGAGTTGAAAGGTCTAGAGGCGCAATAAAAATCGTAGTCGTAGCGGAATTCAGGAAACACCTTGTGTCGCTCTAGCGATTAGAACTCTGCACATATTCGACCTACCTACCGTGCGAGAGAACCCAGAGGAACCGCTTGTTTTGAACGCAAAGGGCGGTCACACCAAATATTAATTTCATTTAGATTTTTCTTCTGTTCACTAACTTTGCATTTTGTTAAATTATAAAAAAATAAACCATTAACATGTCTATTTTTGAAATATATATATGACGCACACACACACTGATCCCTCTCTTTTAACCCCTTATTGGCACCCAGTGCCCGGTGGTATAGCCGTGTGACAAGTTACCACCTGATTTCTCAAGAGTGGGATGCAGGATGTTTTTTCAGACATTTTTCACTTAATTGACCAGAAATTGACACATTTTATGCTTGCCTTTTGCCACCCATTGTGCTTCGTGGGGCAGTTGGCTACTGAATAAATGGCCTGTTGCCACGGGAAAACCGACTGCTTGTGCCTGAGGACTTATCTGTGTCCAGACGTCAATGGCCACTAAGTGCGCATGTCGTGCCTAAACACTTGGCTTGGTTGTATACTTGGCTGCGTTTGAGAAGCCCCCACTTGGCGGCACAATCCAAACAGAATTTTAGTAGATTCTCCCTGTGCTTAAAACCCTTTCTCGGATTCAGAACCAGGGTCTTCTTGTGGCCGCCATCAGCGCAGGGGGAACGGTCTCTGGCCTTTGACTATACTCAAGCAATAAACCTTGGAATTTGGTAGTTTCTAGGTGCTGACATCACCAATAAAACCACAAGTTGAGCCCCTGGTGTCTGGGATGCAGCTGGTCCACATCAACCTCCTATGTAAAGCTGCCACTCTCCTGTCCTTCTTTCTTCTAACCTTCTTCCTGGTTTCATGGGCGACCAGCTGTGTCCCACAGATTACCTACTTAATTTAAATTGATAAGTTAGTAGGGATCAGCCTTTGTTTTTTTTATTTTTTATTATTATTACTAGGATGCAGGGGCGGGCTGGCATGGGGGACGATTACCTCCAGGGCCAGTTTAAAACTCTCCGAAGAGAGCCAGTGCAACTTTGAGCAGCCCACTCACAGAGAGGAGAGTGGGGTCATGTAATGCAGTGCTGCATGACCTCTCGATAAAAGGGATAAGGAAAGGCTTCCAAACACTGTAAAGGTGCCAGTGAGGTGTGACAGACCAGTGTATGTTTTAGGGTAAGGGAGCATGTAATTACCAGGCTTGGTCAGAGCCCGGCCATGCGGCTGTTCCTGACCCCCCCCGGCCAGAAGGTAGAAGCTCTCCCTTACCTGTCAAAGCATGCAGTCCCTATTCCCCCAACACCCAATAATGTGTTACCAGGGTAGCAAATAATCATATTAGGCTATCTGCTCCATTAACATTTTGCTGACTCAGCAGCATTCGTTGCTTGTAGGTACCGAGGTACATTCTTCTCTCCAAATTAAAGATGTTTTAAAAACCTACGCTGTTTTTTTTTTTAACCCCTTTAGGATAATGGGTTGCCCTTAAACCCATTAAAACCAATGCATTGTGAAGGGGTTTAAACCGTTGCTTGAGGTAAACACTAGTATTTTATATACAACGTAATTCAGTTATGAATGTACAGCTCTTGGTATATGGCACTGACAAAGAACATCCCAATATGTGTTAAGCATCAGCACTTGTGTACAGTGATACCCCACATGCATGGGTTTGTCATGTTGCTTGGGGGATAAAAATGACACATATGGAAGGTGCCTATTTTTCAACATCTGGTCACCCTGCACCCATGTCCTATTTTGGACATCTTTGAATCCAGCCAATTCAATTTTTCCTCCATCAAGGTATACATGTTTTTGAAAACTAGGCACCACCAGGGTATTTCAAATTGTGGTAATTTGAGAGGCGAAAACATGGAAGCCTCATCTCAAACCAAGAACAGGCCTTATACCTACTCAGGCATCACCTTTTTGTTTTTTTGCTCACTTGCACCGTTACAGTGCAGACCTCTCAATTAGCATATCAGATTGGCCCCACCCATCAGGGCAGTCCAGACCTGAAATGCATGAAATGCCTCCCCTGCATGAAGAATAGAGCAACCACAGACATACATTTCCGTCTATCACCGACCTTCGTCAGTGTGATACAGCTGATAACCATCCCTCTAGGTGCAATGGGCCAGGGGCCCTTGTCTGGGCGTACCCTGGAAAAGTGAGAAACATGGGAGCCTCATCAAGCATTTTAATACTTTCTATACCAGGAGGTTGTGGAGGAACAGCGCCACTTTGAGGACTTGCTCTTTTATTTTGTTACATTTTCCTGAAACGGGGTGGTTCCCTTCATGGTGATATCACTGGAATCTTTATTTTTTATTATTTTACCAATCACATAGCGATCAGTAAGCTGAGCTCCATTCACCTGCATGGATGGCTGCAGTATCAGCAAAGAAGCTGCAAGGGAGCTCAGAGTTCTCAGGAGGGGCAGACCCCCTGGAAACTCTTTTACAGTGTATTGGGCGCCGCCATCTTGTAACAGGCAGGATTTGAAGCTTATTTAACCCATGATGTGCCAGGCACATTAAAAGGTTGTTAAGAGGTTAACAAATTACATTGTTTTGCACTGTATAAGTTGTGCATTGTGCTCACATACTTTAAACAATAAAGTGTTTCATTTTTTATTATCTATGAATACTACAAATACGGGGAAGTTACCTTTATTGTCAGGTAAAGTACAATTAAATGTAAAAAAAATTCACAAAATAAAAAAACAAAAAAGAATCACAAGAGACTCCTGGGAAGGGGTAAAAACTGATTATTTTACTTGAATTCTACACATAAGAATTAAACCCAAGAGGATGTATAATAGAAACCAGCAAACACATGGTTACTCTACACATGGATATTAATACAAACAGGGCAATAAAACCGGAGCAATCGTACTTTACAAATTCATGATGATGAGGGGCTTCTGAAGTGACCCCAGAATAGAAAGCAATAACTTTGAAGGGGCAACAAGATTGGCGTTACCCTTTCAAATCTCAGGGGCGCACATGTATACACCAACACTTCAAACCTTCGACTCTCGGGAGTAACACAATGTAAGAAAAAGAAATTGCCCTATTTTTTTCTCTTTTTTTTATTTTTTACCATATATTAGGGTAAAAAAATAACATGATTAGGCCAGTGTCTAGCTCTGGTGTTCAAAACCAAAAAAAAAAGTGTAGTGGAGGTGTATAACGTAGTGGAAGCCCATTTGTCACTCGCAAGGTGCTAGATTATATAGGTGCTTAAGTGAGTAGGGGAGAGGGAAGAAATTAAAAAATAACCAGAGCCACAGCATTTCTGGAGTTTCTTAAAGAGATGCCCACCAAAAAAAACAACAGCTGTCAACCTAAATCATCTGAACCCCGCGTGCCAGTGGGGTAACAAGTGTAAGACGTACAGGTTGGCCTAAGACGTACAAGTTGATAAAATAAGCGGCAACTAAAAGTTATGAATAGTTTGAAGCGTATCCCCAAACCAAGTCTGGGCAGGTAGCAGGGATTTCTAGCATTCCCTGTACAATTGTGTGGAATTGGGAACCTGAAGCAGGAACGCCCATTAAGTACAGATGGAGGCATTTCTGGATACTGCTAGCTCTAACGCCAAGGGGAAAGTTATACTCTGGGGTACGTTGGATACATTAGGAAGAGTTCTGAATTGTTCCACAATATAAAAGCAGCAAAAAAAGGGGGCTGGGGAAACCCTCATAAAAGGCCAGAATAACTAAAACCCTACAGGTGTTTTGCCCCAAAAAGGGGGAGCATGACGAGATATACAACCACAGTATTACAACGTATATATTATATACATAAAGGCTACCCCTTCAACAACCCACCAACTGACCAAAAACTCAGTCACACTGGGTCCATTATGGTGCGACTGGCTTGATGTTGTTTCCACGGTTTATCCGAGGGACGAGGTCGATACGTTACCAGATCCGGTATCTTTTCATTGGGCTGGCAGGCAGTTGCTATAAGCATAAGAGTCTTGGCGGTGTGAAGTGCGGCTAGACCATTACCCTCTGGGAAGAGCAGGCGGAGGATGGAGATCCACAACCCGTATTTCTTAATCTATCTTGAGTAATTTAAAGAATCAGCCTAAATCAACCATCACCCACCACAGGGATCACACTGGCACACCCAAGACAACCACCTATAAATAATTTATACCTCCTCCCCAACGTCAGGAAAACCTTCCCGCCATGTTCAAGAGGACACGGCCTTACTTAAAACCCAGACAACCCAATCCGGCTACCCATCATCCTTATACATAAGACTTCATAAAGGGGCAGTAAGCGAGGGCACATCGGTGAGATACTAGGTAGTAGCAGGAAGAGTAGAAGGTAGGTTAACGCACATAATTAGCCGACATGGAGGTCCCAAAGGGCAGCGATACACACATTATTTTGAGACATGATTAAGCTCCAATCTGTTTAAGGGTCTCCTGCCCTCCCACAAAAGGATTTCTTCATTAACTGCATCCATGAACCTAGCATAAGCTTTTTGTGAGAGAACCAGTATAACACGACCTTCAACGTATATCTTCTCGTCGTTTGTGGTGCTTATTTCACGCACCTTACCAAGTCCCCGCAAAAAACGACAGCACAGATCTTCCCGCCGTGACGCCAGACTTTCCACCAGAACCTTTATTAAATGCAATCACCTGCTACACTATAATTATTTCCAGTCTGATGCCATCTTATGTACAAATCCGTGTAGACGAGACGTTCCCTTGTCGGTGGCCTATCTTAAGCCTTTGCAGGCTCGGACTGTGGTGGAGACGCGAGAGTAGGGGAACTGGGAGGCTTGGAGAAGTTCATTTCCAAGATGTGATGTTGCAAGTGACGGACCCACTGCTCCTGGATCGAAAGGGGTCCTTGGAACTGAATGTCACAGAACCTATGCAACAATGAACATGGGAAAGAGTGTTACAAGCACTCGAAATAACAAAGCAACTCTACAGCAAGGGCGCACAAGAAGGATAGACAGCGAAGCTAACCTAGTGTAATTACCAATGCTTGAAAAAGTGAACTGGAGCGTGAACCTTCTATTCAAATCTTCTGCAAGCAAAGGAAGCAAGTCATCTATTGAGGGCCAAGCTCCATCTTAGTTTTTTCTTTTATCTCAGCACTAGAGATAGTCATTGTGCTTCTGCAAATGCACCTTTCTTTTTAAGCCAAGCACCTCACTTAAGATAAATTTCATTGCCGCAGCCCTAAGTGATTATTCTATACTTGTGAGATTTCATCGCTACTATGTATCCTGCGGCAGACCATCTGCACCCCAATGGAGAGAAGCGAGGCTAAGGATCTCTTCGCGTCTCTTCTCCGTAGGGTCGCTTGTGTGACATCAGTAACGATACGATCAGGCAAAGACCACAGGGCTGCAGCTACGAAACAGGACTTATCAGCAAAGGGAGCTTTACCAATAAAGATAAGTGGTCTTTAATAGATCTTTTTGGTTAAAGTGTGATGGATCCACTGCATTGAATATGTTACAAATCATTAAAAAAAAACAAACCCATGCAAACCAATTCCACTTTCTCACCTGCACTTTAGCGTGTAAATATTCCCCACAAATTTCACTAATGATGTCTGAGGAGGCCTAGGAACGAGGGAGGGAACAGGTCGTGGCCTCGGGGCTGGCTTTGGTTCCTCTGATTTAGGCAAGGAGTCTGTGAGAGAATCTTCCCGTGAAGGAGGAATCTCCGGAAGCTTTGACTGCCGTCGTTCTGCCTCTGTTACAAAAAGACTTGTTAGAAGACATTCCATTTATCAGCCGCTATTAACGCCATTCTGCTTATTGTCACGTGCGAGGTTAGATGAATATAACACGTCAAAGCAATACACAAGACTTACTTTGTCCCTGTCCTTCCAGCTTGTCAACCACCGGCCCTGATGCTCCAAGAACCCGATCTGCCTCAGCCACCTTACCAGACGTGGCAGCGGCGCTATCCTTCTCAGCTGCAGCAGCCTTGGGGATTTGGGATGAGCGTTTGAACTTCTTGGCAAATGGGCGACCCCCTTGGATATAGCTGAGATAGGCTCCAGCCTTTTGAGGACGCTGTTTCATCCATTCTCTTAGTGTCTCAATAGGTGAACCATTCACGCACCATTCGGTGACGCCGAACTGCCGCAAATGAGCGCGAGCGTGACTCGCAAGCGCCTTCCGGTTCTCAAAATAAAGGCCACAAAGCTCGCAGCAGGCTTCCACTGTTGGGCATGGAGAAGCAGAAGAATTTGGTTAACAGAAGACAGGGATAAAATCCAACAAGGGCAAACCAGACAGGTAAAAAAAACCAAAACAGAATCCCCTTTATAAGTAAACCCCAGAAGGTTCATACATTTCAACAAAATATTCCCAACATATCACTCACATGTTGTAGGTGGTTTGTCTGGCGAGGGTTTTACTTTGACCTTAAATGGGAGTTCTGTTTGGATGTAGGCCTTGGGCTTGCCATCTCCTTGACCATATCCCTTTGGCTTGTTATCTCCATGCATATACTGCTTCAGCCTCCCGTCGCTTTGAGAATAAGGCTTGTGTTTGGTTTCACCTTGTCCATAGGGCTTGGGCCTGCTGTCCCCATGTATGTATGTTTTGGGTCTTCCATCACTCTGAATGTAGGTTTTAGGTCTCGGGTCACCCTGGACATAGGATTTGGGCCTGCCTTCACCTTGGATGAAAGCTTTGTGTCTGTTCTCATCTTGCATGTAAGATTTGTGTCTTGCCTCGCCCTGTACATAGGCCTTGGCTTGAGAGTGGGTACTGGGTTTTGGTTCTACACGTACATACGTCTTTGGCTCTGACTGGGTCAGTCTTGGTTCATGGGAGGCTGGTCTTTTGGTGGGCATTGGAGACAAAAAGGCGTTGTGGGCTCGGCCAAGAGCTGACACCCCTAAGGAACCCATGCCATGCGTGGAGTGTATGTGTGAGGAACCGGTAGGCTCATCATTCCCCCTTGGCTCTTTCTTAATGTTGGAGAGTTGCGGCGACTGCAGATGCCTTTTGCGAATAATTTCTCTCAGGGTGTCGATTGGCGAGCCATTGACGTGCCATTCCGTGACACCCATTTGGCGCAGATGCGAGCGCGCATGGCTGGACAGGCCCTTCCGGTTCTCGAAGAATTCGTTGCAGAACTCGCAGCGGATATCTCGAGCTGGGTCTGCACGGGAGGCTACGGGTAATAGAAGCAAACGGGCAAAAAGGAGAGACGACGTGTCAGACAAGGAAGGTGATTGGCATAAAGTGTTAAAGAGTAGGATAAAAACAGAAGCAACAAAATAAAAATCGGTTAAGACAGGTGGCATTAAAAGCAAAGAAAAGAAAGGCAGCAAGGCAAAAAAAGAAACACACAAAAACAAAAAACAAGCAGTTTCTCCTGACAGCAGCCCCCCAATTTTGTATTGAAGGGAAATTATACCCAATAATATCCAGGCACTTTTTTTTTTTTTTTAACTATATAGAAAACAGTACTCTATATAGTATATATAGTATACAGGTCGAAGGCATCTTATTTTTCCAGTACACCCCACATAAGGAAAACGGGGTAACCCTGCTTGTCAAGGGTGTCCCCATGAACTCTGGTATACGCTATACTTCTAGAGGTCTCAAGCCATCGCAGATCACTTAATGTCTCTTCCCGGCAACAGGACGACACATTGTATGCACGAAACAGAACAGAAAGATCTGCTGTAAGGACCAGGTTGGTAAAAACAAACACTTGGCTGTTTCAAAGAAAACAAAAATGTATTCCTAATTTTGGGTTGAATTTCCCTTCACACAGGAGGATAAAGTCAGATCAGTCCTCTACGATGAGACAGACACTACTTGATGAGAGGGAAGTTGTTGGTGAGAATCATGCTTTTTCACCTCATCCCGACATCAGGGCTAATAAGATCTATTTAAACATGGTTACAGGTTCATGTCGAGGAGGAGGTTAGTTCTAGTTCTCTAGCCGCCATGTCTTGATAACACAAATGCAAACTGGGTAATCTTTGTTAGAAGTGCCAGTCACACAACTTAAAGACACCAGTGTGAGAGGCAACGGTCACAATGGAGCACCACATTTATTTCTGCCATGATGTAACCTCCTTAGGCCTCATCGATAGCCTATTAGACGTTTATCCAAGAGAACTTGGCCTCCAGAATTATTATTATGCCATATTAGTCGCCCTTCAAGTGAATAACGTTAGGATCTTAGAAGCACACTGTTCCCGATCGAGGAACGCATCTTTCTTGCAGGCTCCCCAGTTAATGGAAAAGGCATTCTGAAGAGCTGGGGAGGGTGGAATGAAGGATGAACGCAACAGACAGTTTTGGAAGCAACAGAGACGAGCAGGGTTATGTCAACTGCGGGTCAGCGGCCCACTTACATAGGTTTAGAGGCGAGAGATCGGAGGGCCACTCATGGAAGGTTGGGAGCCGAGGCGGCTTTCGCTGCATGGATGAAGCCAAACCACTGTAGGGCATTGGCCTGGAGGGGGAAGAGGGAGGAGGATGTGGGTGGCGCTTCTCCAAGTTGGGACCTCCGACTCTGGTGCCCGCCCTGGGGTATGTCCCACTGGCCAGGATCTCCCGCAGGGTGTCGATGGGCGAGCCGTTGACGTGCCACTCTGTAACACCCATCTGGCGCAGGTGCGAGCGCGCGTGGCTCGACAGGCCCTTTCGGTTCTCAAAGAACTCGCCGCAGAACTCGCAGCGGACTTCCTCCGAACCCGGGGCTGGAGGAGGAGGGGATGAAAAATAAAACATCTACTCCTGAAAGAGGGAGAACTGAGCTGGCCTAACAGGAACAGCAACACTTAGTTACAATGCTTGACAAAAAGTAACACTTTCAGAGAAATGATGCAGTATTAGCTTTGAAACTCACCATGTTCAGAGATCCAGCCTTAAAAGTATGCTGATTACAAATACAGCATGAAAGACACAACCATTTCCTACCATTGCATACTCACAGTTAAACTTCACTTGCCAATTGCAAGAAATAGAATTTTTAAACAAAACAAAAAAAAAAAAAAAGACACAAGTTTCAGCTTTTTGGACACAATCCCATAAATAAAAAGGTGAAAATAAATTCGTAGCATATAATAATCATAAGCAATCTAAAAATGAGATAGGAAAGAAAGGCGGAGACGGCCCATGAAAATGCCATGCCAGAGATGGAAGAGCATTCAGCCAATAGGATGCTGTACGGTCCAAGCAGTGCTCCAATCAGCAAGACCCATTTCGGAAACAAGCGACAACCAAGCAGAGAAAGCAAAACGGTGAGGGAGTGATCAGCGCAGAAACTCAATTTAAGAGGGGAAATAAAATTGTTCGAAACAAAAAGAAGTGGGAAGTCTAAGAGCGCACTTGATGACTGTCCATAGCTTGCTTGGACATATATCTGCAGAGGCCTCAGCCCAAGCGGACTCTTCATAAGTGGACAGATGATGGGAGCTACTCATCACGCTTTCCTCATCTACCAATCATTAATCTCCACCATATCCCCCTCTCTGACTTCTTCTTCTGTTTTCCTCTGGTATAGGTCTCTATTCTGTCCGATTTCAAAAAGGTTACCGCTGGTGCCCTCTAGTCTAGCTTATTGCAATTGTTCAGACACGGCGTGAAACATCCGCATCCTATCTGCAATCCCCTCATCCCACCGCTTGCGTGTAAATTCCTAGGACTCACACACATGGACTCTTCATAAAACAGATGATAGGAGTTACACTGAAAGGAAACCGCAGGGACACGAAGTCCACCAACTCATCCCTCTCCAAGCCGTCCTCTCCTACTGTTCCACTTCAGCCACTGACTAGATTGTAAGCTCACGAGAGCAGAGCCCTCTTCTCCTTTTGCACCTGTTTGTTATTGTTTGTGATTTTAAAATTATCCTACCAACTGATTGCAAACAATGGCCCTACCGTTTTACCTGAGAATAATTTTGTTTATTATGCTTCCATAATCCCGTCAAGCAATGATGGCCCCATAATTTGCCTGGCTGGCTATTATTGAGACAGACGTTATATATAAACAGATGGAGGAACTTACCATACAACCAACCCACCCCCATTTCTCATCTACAGCTTTTCCCGCAAAGTGTAGTATACAATGTATGTTCATGGCAATATGCATTACCAGCAGAGGTAAATATTACCAAGGAACATAAGTCTCAAAGCGGTAAACCAGCTGGTATTTCACATAAAGCTGGCACTGGAAATTTTTGGCCATGGAGTCTTTTTAGTAGCCAGAGTCTTGTGAGATATTTCCTCAAACTGCAGTATACATATTGGTGTGCGTAGAATTTAAATTAATATATATATATATATTATCACCCCTTTATAGAGGTGCACTTGAATATACCTGTATATAACTGAACTGTTTTAAAAGGGTTATAAACATTTATAAAGGGGTCAGTGAGGTCAAACGGGGTGTTTTACGCAAAGCGCAAATCTGCCCATGGAGTCAAATTCTAGAGTTGGTGTTCTACACTGTAACGATGGGACGGTCCACATAAGAGCTGGCTTCCTCCTCTATGATGTTGGTTTCTTCTAAATAAGCAACCTGGTAAGAATTGTCCCACCGCAGAATGGGCACAAAGGCATGCATAGAAAGACAAAAGTAGACAGACAACTACAGAGAGAGAGAGAGAGAGAGAGAGAGAGCGCAAGAGGGAGAGAAATCATGCCATTGCAAGATAAAAGTAAACAAATGCAGGCTCGGTATTAGAAAAGGGGAGTACTTACACAGGTTCAGAGGTGTTGAGGAGTTGTTGGTTGTCCAGAAAGAGTCCATATTGGATTTACAGGCTGGAGATGTGGTTTTCAATTTCTTGGCAGGTGGGGTGCCTGAAGGTGGTGGTAGTCTGGTGTGGGAGAGGCCACTTAACGAAGTCTTGTGGTGGGTCCCTGTTTCTGACAGTTTGCTGGGGGGCCGGCCAGCCTCAGTCTTCACCATGGAACTACCAACTTCAGCTAACTTGGAATGGGCAGCACCCTCTGAAGACATGGCATGGGACACTCCAGCTTCAACTATTTTTACCTGGGTGCTGCTTCCCACGCCACCAGGACTCTTGAAATGCACAGAAGTCTCCTTGGGCTCACCGTTATCCTCAGGGATGGAATGGGCACCAGCGTCCGACACCTTGGAGGCCTGATCACCACCCTTGCCTTCTGCCATCTCTGTGAAAATACCAGTGTCTGTCAGTTTGGCATGAGCACTGCCACTGCTCGCCTTGCTGCTTCTGCAAACTTCTGTTGAGGTCCTGCCTCCAGGAGCTTTGGCATGAGTATCAGATTCACCTTGTGAATGGGTAGATAGCCTCCTCTTGAAATCTTCACTTTTAATTAAGGAATTAAGAGCGGCAATTGGGGAACCTTTGGCATCTGGATCGGTCACCCCCAAGTGTCGCAAGTGAGCACGGGCATGACTTGAAAGCCCCTTACGAGTCTCAAACCATGCCCCACAAAACTGACAATCTGTCTCTCTGCCAGGCTCCCCTTCCAATGCTGAAGAAAAAGGGGGAAAATGCAAAGGGAAGGGGAAAAATGAAATGTGTGAATGAACACTTACAACAGGGGGTTTGGTACAATGAGAGGCACAGATAAGTGTATTTTAGGTTACAGAGCAGCCAAGGCACAACAGAAGGATGGAAATCAAAGAGGAAAGGGGCATAATGTGGGGGGGGGGGGGGAATACAATGAAAGATGAGAAAAAGATGGTAGACAAAAAAGTGAGAAAGGAGCCAAGATAAGCTAAATGTTACTAGAGATGTCTGCCTCATCCCATGATCTAAAGGCCCAACACCCCAATGTTGCCTGCCTCCCCCACCCTCCAGCAAGATACTTCCCCTGCACCACTCACTCAGATTTAGGGGCCCATCCTCGTCCCCCCATTGGCCCCTGGGGGATCCTGGCATGGGGCTTCCAGTTTTCTTGGCCCCCAAAAAGCTCTCATCTTGCGGCAGCTTGCCCTGCTTGGCCAGCTCGTACAACAGGTCAATTGGGGCACCACTGCTCTCCGACTCTGCCACCCCGAGGTGCCGCAGGTGGGAGCGTGCATGGCTGGATAAGCCCTTCCGGGTCTCGAAGCATGCTCCACATACCTCACACGTTGTCTGGCCTGGGCCTGGCGGGGGTACCAATCACAAGCTGAATCACTGTTTGCAATACAAGGCCGCCACTAAGGGACCAAGAGGCTTTAAACTAAAAAAAGACTGCACTAAAAACCTTCTCAATTTACTATTTCATATCTCTAACCCTCACAGTATTGTACATGTCTAAAGGTTAGAATTTATGAACGTTCATTCAAAATAATATACATGCTACAACTATACTAAGTGAACGGACCTTGAAGACCAGCTTTAACCAATCAAAGCTCCTGCCTTCCACACGTCAAGTATAAGAAGCCCATTGAATATGAAAATATTAAGCTAGGAATTATTAAAGTCTTTAATTATAAGTTTGTCTAAGTCCAAGCTTAATATCTTCATAATCAGTGGGCAAGTTATACTTTACATGAAGAACGTCTCACTGTTACATGACATGGAACGTGATGAACAATGGACAAGGCAGCATGCATAACTTAAATGTGCAACATAACTCCATGAAAACAGATTTTTTTTGTGAACCTGTAAAGTTACATTTCAGTCATTTCTCCTAATAAGAACGTCAGAGCGATATATTTTAAAAAATATATATCTTGATACCTTTTGGGTCCTCAGCCCTACTGGTGCTTTGGTCTGAAGGCATCTTCTCTGTCCGACCAGTGTCCAGCTTTGGGTTTTGAGACATTCCCAGGTCTAACGGTCTAATGTCCTCTTCTTCATCAGACCCCAGCACTGAGCAACAGGAGAAAACATAAGACCAGGTAACCGGTTGCCCAAAACACAGAACAGGTAGTAATAAACGGACAGGACTCCAGCAGGGAGACTACAAGCGTCAGAACAACCCTTGCTACGTACAACTGTTGCCATAGCAACCGAAATACAGTAATGCGGCCAAGTTAGACATCACAATGTAGCGAATACATAAGACACGTATACTTACGCTATTCAGGACGCACAGCTTACAACGACCCTACCGTGATTACTGAATTACAGAAGACAGAGCGCAATCTCAGTTAAGACAAAATAAAATATTGCTTAACGCTCCCCGCGGGATAATTATGGAGAGAAATTCTCGTGCAAAAGACTTAGGAAAGGCTAAATCATCGCAGCTATGAAATGCTCCGGATGTCTGGACGGTTCCACTGGCTGGTGAAGCGATTAGAAAACTTTGCACCGGGGTTTATTTAAATACAGGGAGAAAAAAAGTCTATTTAGGAAGGTGGCTTTATATCCAGTGTTTATCTTCAACGCTTTAATACTTCAAGTGGATAAAACACAAATAAGACAAGCAGGACCAGCCCTCCAGCTGCCATCTATAAAGCTCTATAGGTGATGTTTAGGGTGCGTGCGTAAACAGTGATCACCCACATACAATGTACTTGCAAAAGGGGCATGCTCACTGAATGGAGAGTCGTTTTAAAACCTCTCACTCCTATTATGCTCAGCACACGCTGGCAGGATTCTCCAGCAGGAAGCACTGACAGAGCCCTGAATAATGTACAGCTCAAAGTGCAAGTAAACCTCACCGGGTTAACTATACATTATACAGGGCCATCGTAGTGTACGGTGAGGTCAAGGAGTTGAAACCCAACTCCCGGTTTAGTGAATAAGCCCCCGGGAAGATACAGAGTCCTCAGCCCATAGGTGGCAGCTCTGATGTGCATCCCGCTGCTGTAGCGTTAACCTGGCG
Organism: Sceloporus occidentalis; assembly: GCA_023333645.1. Lineage (NCBI taxonomy): Eukaryota > Metazoa > Chordata > Lepidosauria > Squamata > Phrynosomatidae > Sceloporus > Sceloporus occidentalis. The sequence goes on along the minus strand of JALMGF010000174.1, from coordinate 1,469,124 downwards.
CCTCCAGCAAGCAGGAAGTGCCCTCCCGAAACGCTGATCACATTCCCACCCAGCACAGAAGGGCTTCCCCCACGCAACGCCTCGCGTGTATTATCGCTAACTTCAGGGCGAGACCGCGACCTCAACAACGTAAAGAAATCACGCAGTACTCACACGAAGATGCACCTTCCCAGCCCGCCCACCTGGCCTCATGGCACGGCCCGTACACCGCACGCAAACATGCCCCCTCCCTATTCAGGCCTCCTCGGCTATGACCCCCGTACCCAAACTCACCAGTCTTCATCCTCCCGTTTCCAGGCCTCACCAGACCCTCGGTTTTTCTGGTATCGTCGACCCAAGCCCCAGGCCCAGCTTCTTCCCGCTGCCACGGGTCACTGCCACTTCCTGAGGCCTTTTCGCCTTCTTCCTCCTCTTGGCCCCTCCTTCCTAGTCCCACAACCCCCACCGAGTCGCTAGGCCCCAGATCCTCGCTCTTTCCTGCTTGACTGGCCCTATCTTTGGCCTCCTTTGTCCACTCGCTGGGCGCCGCCATAATACTAGGACGGCAGGCGCGTGGCGGGGGATGAGAGCGAGAGCGCGCGCGCACGCGACCCAGACTAGATTAATGGAACAGAGAGCTGCGCCACCCAATCAAACGAAACAAGTGCAGACGAAGTAGAAAAACAGTTAAGGCTAAACCAATCGAGCGCGCAGCAAGGGCATAAACACTTTCTCTTGCGAACGGCGGAGGACTCGTTTAGAGGCGGGTGGCAGCCGTTCAGGTAAAATTCACTACTTTACTCGGGGGGCAGGTCATATCTGTTACATTCATTGCATTAGAGTGCAAGCTTTTGAGGCTACTCGGATTTCTGAGCTCTTCACATATGTTACTATGCAGCATGCCTGAAGAAAAGATCCAAGTGGTTTGAAAAGCTTGCAATTAAAATCTATAGGCTCTGGGGGTTTATTCACTACACGGAGAGCCGGCGCTTCTGCACCAAGGAGGAGCGAGCTGTCTATAACTATGCATTATACATGGCCAGCCGTGACAAAGTCAAGGAGCTGAAATCGCAAATGGCCCTTAAGGGAACAAAGCGTCCTCTCCGGGACCAATACAGCAATCAGAGTCTCTATGAGCCGACAACGACATAAATTCCGCTCCAAAATGAAACATAAAGGATGTTTGAATATTCTAATAAAGATTTATAAAATGAAAATGGTAAACTTGATGGACTTGTGCATTTTTTTTTTCAACATAATGGCTATTTGAAATCATGGTATCCCAAATAAATGGTTACCCAATGGCAATAATTTGGCTACTTTATATGACCGTTTAGAGGCAGCCATCAGCCAGCGTTGGACTTGACTGGATTCTATAGACACTCACACCGCCCACAGCGATGTTCCTGAGATTCTACAGGTATTGGAATTTTAGACCCTCAGTCATATATTCTGGCCTTGGCCGACTACTACAAAACTGCCAGGTAGATCCCCCTCACAGGCAATCAGGCTTCCGGTGCCCGACGGCACGATGGGCCGGTTACAAGGGAGATCTTAGATCTCCCCAACCATCCTATTTACACTATGCCGGCTCAGCCCAGTCTCCATAGACTTCCTTTAAGACATAGTATATGATGTCATATGGCTCCTTTCATCGTACTTGGGATGCCGACCACGAAAAAGGAGGAGGCTGCCCTAGAGCGGCCCCAGAGAAACCTACATCACTGCCTACAGAGCTGGCCAGCCATGATGTTGCTCAACATCCAAAAAAAGACAGAGGCTGCTTAGCTCTCAGGGCAAATAGTTCAGCCTCCTTTGACAACGGCCCGACTACCAGGACAACATGGGAATGGCCTTCAACAACAGCTGATGGCCGTCTTTACACCCTCGCCCCAGCCATGCATGCAAAAACGATTGTTTTTACTATAAGCCTCGTGTTATTTGACATATTAAAGAGTTATGGACACCCTCACCATCTGTGGCGGGAGACGCCAGGAGTAACACAAAAACCACCCAACTGTACGAATGTTGCTTCTCATGATTTGCTGACGTACCTGCCAAGTGTTGCATGTTTGAAGGGACAGTCGCTCTTTCCTTCGCCGGCTTCTCGGACTCCTCCAGAAGCGCTGGGGAAATAACGGGGTGGCAGGAGGTGAGCTTTAGGTTTGCATAACTTAGAGGAAACAATACAAGATGGTAAATTACAAATATCTTAAGGAATGTTGGTGACGTTTGTAATGAAGAGTGTATGATATGCAGTTTAGAGCAGGGGGGTTGAGGGAGAACCAGCATGCGCAATTGTACAGGTATATACAGAATACCTTTTCAGAGTACACCGAGGGCAAGGAATTAAAACAAAATCAAGGAATGGAATATTTATAAAGCTGTCAAAGTGAACTAGTCCTCGACATGGGAAGGGGAACCAAGGGGTTATCTGTGCCCGTAGTCCCCGATGATGATGTTATAGCCAGGCATGGAGTATCTCTTCCCCAGCCGCCTTATGGCATTCGAAGGAAGAACAAACGAAGGGTATGGTTACTCCATGTGGCATTTTCTACGTTATCAGCGCTTCCCTGGCACCTCACCCAAGCCACGGCAACAACGTCCAAGCGCCAACAAGTAGCCATTAAGAACGCGGTGGATCTAGCCTTGTTCGTAACAACCGCAGCTTCGTTTGTTTCCCCTGTAACGTTACACGAGGCGTGCAGAAAGTGTATAGCGGCTGCACTAGTAGCTTTTATTTTCCCTGGATTCAGGTGAAGCCTGTCAGAACCTCGTAGCTCTCCAGCTGTTGGATGTGGCCGAGGATATGGAGGAATAGTAACATTAGGAGGGATACACGTCTTCTACTTCTTACTTGGAACAACCAATCAAACTAACCTGAAGGGACGCTCCAGCCACCATACGCACCTTAATGCACATGATAGTTGTGTGGTCCCTTTAAAATTTCATGTCAGTTTGCAAATGGATGGGGGGGGGGATTCTGCAAAATCCCCTATGTGTGTATTTTCCCCTCTCCCCACCCCCCAGCAGGACACAAAAATGGTCAGGTCATGGAGGAGCAGGGCAGCTGCTGCGGCAGGACTGCAACTTCTAGGTTGCTGTATTGTTATTTTGTTTTGGAAGAATGCATTTTAAAATGTACTTTATAAGTTATAGGGTAGAAGAAAGAAGCCCCCCCCCCCAATGATACTAACACACATTGACATACTAACACACACTTCTTGTACCTCTGCCTTTGTTGGCTCTGGACTGCTCCCTCTCGGTCCTCACATGCTGCTTGTGTCCGAGTGCCACTAAATGACATGATCTCCGCACACTCGGACTCAGTCAGTATGCTGGGACTGAGGGTTCGCGGGATGCTGGGGGGCCTCCATTCTGACCTTAGCACATTGTATTTTTATCCAATTAACCCAAAACCCTTGGTGCCAGGAGGTGATTTCTTGTCCCCATGGCAATATATACAATACCTACTAATACCCCCCCCAACCCAGATCCTTAGTATCCAATAACATACTTAAAAAAATGCATTGAATCTTCGTTTCGGGAAGCTAGTTTAAAAACAAAAACATGCATGCAATTTATTTACTGCCAAACGGCTAGTTGGACGATAGATAAACAACACGAGACATTCCGTTCCCTTAAGGCCAAAAGTACCAGCGATGGCTGCAGTCGTCTGGATTTTACACTAGTGGCAAATGTGAGACGTTCATGACAATTACTGCAAGGACCCGTGTGAACGCAGCATCATTCTAACATCCGAGTGCAATCTACATTCCCGGTATAGCAAGCCAGCCGTTTATTTCCATTGCTACTAACAGGTTACATTGTCATAGGAGATAAGGATGCCGAAAGCATGTGATGATGGAGAGAGTGATGGCAAAGGGAAGGGGGGAGACCACAGCATACAACTTGGATCGGCCTGCAGATTGGGGATGATGCAAAGTGATGTCATCAGCGAAGGCATAAAGAAGCACAAAGACGTCTTACCGTCTATGTCCGTGTCCTGGTGCCAGGCTGGGAAGGGGGGCAGCGGACGACCAGGCGAACGGGCAAGCAGCCGTGCGAGTACATGGATGGGAGACACTGTGAGCTCCCAGTTGGTGATACCAAAGTCTCGAAGGTGGGCCCGGGCGTGACTGGAGAGGCCAGCACGAGTGTCGAAGCCAGCACCACAGAACTCACACCGCATCAGGCTGAACGTACTGGGGTCAAAGTTCGCCACTGCAGAGGGGGAGAGGAGAACACCTGGTGTCCAGTGCTACTTATTGTGGCTCACCGGGCGTCCTGATCCACTCGACTCCCTTTACTGTCTATCACTAGCCGTCTACAATCCCCCTTCTCGTATAGTCTCAAGGCGTATTTACCAACCCCAGAGTTTGTATTTGTTGCAAGAACAGCTACCCTTCTTTGATCTATAAATTAACCAGTGAGACTCCTACTTCTTATGGGAAAACTCTTTCCGTGAGAGGTTCACTGGTCTTTGGTCCTTCAAAATTCAGCGATGGCATGGAGCTGAAACGTTGAAGTCTGTGATTTTTGGGGTTGGTGAATGTACCCCTTTGGCTTTTAGGTGTGGGTTGCAGAGAGGATGTGTATTCTCACCCATGTCCTCCCCTTCTCATAGTACCTTATCGGGCATCTAAGTATCTTTACCAAAAAATAATGTGATTATGGCTCGGCCAACACAAAAACTACGTGGCTCACCGATGCCATTCATGCCTGTAGTTAACAGCATTCGAAAGGTGATTATTTGATAGCAGCAGAGCACTTTATGAGGTTTTATTATACAGTTCTTGTTAAACCAATGTGGGAGAGCTACCCAGCGGGGTCTATTCACCAAAGAAGGCATTTCTAGGACAAAATTTGACTCCCTGATTCTTGTCACAAATACCCTTTTTCTATGCCCCCCCCCACCATGGTCACAAACTAGTCTTTAATCCTCAGCCTGCTGTACTCAACTCTATTTTTATCTACGGCCACCCCTGCTCTGAGCCAGACATTGGTTTTCTAAAGTAGGGGAGTTGCTTCTTGTCCCCCTACCTACAAAATACAACATGTTCGACACATGCACTGACAAACTACAGAGAGCAAGGACATTACATGCTAGCTTTATAGCTAGTAATTCCATAGAAGTTGAATTACTTGACTGGAATAATATTACCTCAAAAAGTATGAATTTTGTAGACCAGAATATTAAATTGTGCTAGTGACAATATCTCGAGATAGATAAATCAAAGATTCCCTTACCTTTCTTGCGCTTCTTTTGAATGGAGTAGTTCTGCTCAATAGCCTTCACTTCCTCAGCCGATATGAAGTGTCGTACATTGTAGCTGACCCCAACACGGTTCAGGTGGCCCCGGACATGGTTGGCCAACCCAATGCCATTGTGAAATCTATCAGGACAGTATGGACACTCACGTTCCTCACTCCGAAGACCAAGGGCTTCAAGCTGCCCCTCGTAGGTGGGATCCATTAACAGGATATCCAAAGGCAGGTCACCTTCTCCATCCTCTGGCCATTCTTCTCTAGGCAGATGAAGTTCACTAGCAGAGGTGAAACTCTGAGAAGAAAGACCACCACTACTCCCAAATGTTCTTTTGTCATACCCCAAAGCCTGTGATTCCTTTGGACTCTTTTTTTTATAGCTTAAGTTTTCAAGAACAACAACGGCAACTTCTTCCCTTAGTTGGCGTCTCTGACCCTCCTCGCCTTCACCACCAACCTTTAGAGCTTCTTGAAACTTCTTCTTAAGCTGCACAGCTGTTTCTGGCAACCAAGAGACCACTGATGTCTTCTGACTTCCTCCAACCCTCTGTTGCTCACCTTTTGCACAAATCCCTGTACCTTCTCTTGGTGGCGTTTTCATCTTTACCTTGCTTGGACCCTGCAGCCCTCCGACCATTACAGATCTGGACACCTCCATACCCCACTCTTGCTCACTTTCAGTCTCTGTCTCAGAATTCTTCCAGGCTCCATCATTCCCCTCCTCTGCACTACTGCCCATCACAGTGTCAGCTGGCATCCTCAAAGATGTGGATGTTGTTCGATTTTCTCCAGATCCTTTGTTAACGTGTGTTTTTGCATGCTGGACAAAGACCTTGGACGAGTTTGTACCAAAGAGGCATTTTGGGCACTGCAGACGAGCGCCTCTTCCCTCATCTGCCAAACTTTCCAGCTTGCGGATTTCCTCCATAATTTTCTGCCTGGATTCCTGATGTAGTTGACGATGGGATGTTAAACTGCTTTCATCCCCAAAACATTTTCCACACTCCCCGCAGGTATGTGGACCATCACCTGTTTGTGTTCCTTCTCTTTCACCCTCTTGGGTGTGCTGGAACATATGCTCCAACAGGTGGGCTTTTTTCTTGAAGTATATGCTGCATTCAATACATGTGTAGACAGAGCCTTCTTCATCATCTTCATCATCATCCTCCTCTTCCACTTCTACCTGCGCTTCTTCCCCTGAATAGTTGCCTCTCTGCCAGGCCTCTTGGACTCTCCCCAACTGCAGAGCTCTTCTGAACACAGGCATGGTAATAGCTGGTGGGTCTGACCTAACCATCATGAGTTGGGAGTGACCTTCACTGCCCTCCACACTTGAAGTCCAGTCAAACCTTCCTGTCTGCATATACTCCCCGTCTGAAGACATCCCATCCGCTCGTCTTTCGTCTTCTTCCTGAGCGTCTGTAACTGAATAGCTCCAAGAAGAGGGACGGGAACCTATCTGATGTAGGGTCTTGAAGTCAGCAGGAGGAAGAGAGAATTTCGATGTCGCCAACATTGAAGTGTGGTGGTCTTCTTCTGAGCTGTAGGACAAGGAGGGAAACATTGTTACCACAAAATAACGTGGTATAGTATTTAGCAAAAGGAAACGTACTGGTCATTTGGATTCTAATTAATATACTAGCCATTAATAACAATGTATGCTAATCCAGGGCTCGACAAATCCCAGGCGCCAGGTCGCCATGGCGACTCAGAATTTTGTCCTGGCGCCTAGGAGTTTGTCAGCCTCTTACATCCAAAAAAAAAAAAAAAAAAAAAAAAAAAAAAAAAAGGAGTCTGGGCAGACAGCACAGCAACTCAGAGCCCGCCCCCGAGCCTGAGATCCCACAGAGTGATCCTGTAGGCTGAAACCGCGATTGCAGGAAAACCCGCAATAGCGTTTTCAGCTGCCACAGGCAGCTTCAGGAAAGGGGGGTTCAGTGTTGATTGGGTCCCCACACAAGCAGCCCCAACACCCCCCCTGCTGCCTGATCGCTCCCTGAGAGCGACAGTGCAGCGTTAACCCCTTTAATTCCACAATTGTCTATAACACATTCGTGGCATTGCAGGGGTTTACATTTGTCCCCACAAGCTTGTGGGGACTAAATATCAGTCAATGCTGTGCTCCAATGGAACATCAGCATTGAAAGCGTTAAAAAAAAATAAAATATATATATATATATAACAAAAAAAAAAAAACAGCACTGACCTGAAAGTCCAGGGTGCTTCCAGGTCAAACGCTGTGAGTTTAGTAAGTGGGCTGATGATGATCAGATCACTCCTAACCAACTGTTAGTTTAAAAAAAAATCCTGGCTCCTAACTTTTTTAGCTGGCGCCGAGATTCACAACAAATTTGTCAAGCCCTGGGCTAATCAATTCAGTATTTGTCCTGAAACCTTTCTGGTTTTCATGGTTGGTTGAGTGTCTCTTCCTGTAGTCTCCACAAACCTCTTGCAGACCGTTTTAAAATCGTACATTTCAAGCAGCCAATCAGTGGAGATAATAGTCAGGAATGCTTTATTTATTTATTTTAATGAAAAATGCCTACTGAACTGCTCACACTGTATTTTAATATGCATTCTCCTTTTACAGGGGACGTCAGGGACGTCAGACTGTCCCTTTAAGTAAAACAATGGAAATTGGTGTATTTAGTAAACAGGAATAAGATAAGCAAAGAAAACACAAACACTGAAGTATGTTTAGAATGATAAAATAAGTTGTAAAACATACGTGTCCAACATCACCTCTCATAACAATGTACATAAGACTACAATGTCCCAACGCTTTTACAAAAGTGTCCTCACCGTCCAATGACGCCACCGGCGACCTCATCTGGCTCCATAGGGAGGTGGCGTCTCATACCTAGAAAAAAAATGAGGAAAAGTGGTAAACTAACACAGAAAAAGAGTGGAGCTAAAAGCTAGATAAAGAGTGTCTCGTATGTCTCGCGAATGTAATGCAAACCTCCAGAATGTCTCTTTAAATATGAAACGCTCACAGCGCAGGTGGCCAAAAGCAAAAACAGCAAAACATTATTTAGAAAACGCATAATAGGACTAATTAAACAAAATATTGGCGGTCATAATGAAAAATATTCTCCAAAAACTGGTGTCATTCCAGAATAACGAATATCTTGGCTCAGAATCAAGGGGATATGGCTTCAAAGTTGAGTGGAGATGAAGCCATATTTACCAAAAAAGAGCAAAGTTGTAAAGTTGGAACAGATCACAGAAATAAAAATCGGAATTCTTTAGCTTTGCCCTGAAACCCGTGGTCCACGAATCCTAGCGCTTTCCACGTACAAACGGAAAAATACGGGCTCTGTCAGCATAAGAATACAGCCAATCAGAGCTGAGCCTGCATTTAACAACCAGCGCACGACACAACTCAGCAGAGGTCCAGCACATGGAAGGCGACTTTCTTGACAATCCGTGATCATGCCTGCCTTCAGATGACTGCATTATACAAATATGTTTAATGACCCATGGAAAAAAGTGCGCGCTCCAATAAAATACAGCACTGTGCACCGTAAAGTAGGCTGGCATTGACGACTAAACATGTTATCTCGTTTTGTTCCAACAAACCTCCTTTATCTGCAGTTATGTTAAGCGACTCTCCTTGTTCAAAAATCACACGGAGCCGATTCTTTCTAGTAAAGCCTGTTCTTCAATAGAGTGTCTGGCAAGGTGATTAAGACTGAGCCTTACTGTTGTTTACCTCAATCACAACCACCACCACCAATGGCGGTACCGAAATAATTAGCGCCATGGCAATAAGGCGTCGTAGTTATAGGACATATCATTCTCATATTGTTGGTGGCTTCCAAATCAAACAAGAACAGTGCGCCCTTTATGTAAAAACAGGGAAAGAAACAACTTTGTTTCTCCACATCGAGAGGAATTGGAGCGTGGTGGTGGTAGTGGGGGATTTACCAAAGCCTCGAGTTATCCGATGATGAATCGCATAACCCAGGATATGTCCGGTCAACACTAAAACGCAGCAGTCCTGTACAACATGACGCTACTGACATGGAGGATGTAAGCGACGATGTGTGGAAAGCCACACAACCTTATAGAGAATAACAATTTGATATGCGGACGAGTGACCATAACACAGACTATAGGACTGTCATGGCCCACTGGGTATCCTTCTCACCTCTAGCACGTGCTCAGATCTCAGATCTAAAAGACTGAAGAGTCGGAGTAGGATTCGGTGGACACACACACACACACACTCCTGATAAAGCAAGCAAACCTCACCAAAGCATGGACATACAGAGCTACAGCACGAGTGGGTAGAAGACTCTGCGGGTACCGTGCCACAACTCTGGCATTATTAAAATAATGGAAAATTATGCTACTGGAAGGAAGGTTTGTTGGTGGAGTCCAGGACACTGTAGGAGACAGTCCTAGAATACAGCTAATTCGGCACTCAGGACATGGTGGTCTGACGTGGTAGTTGCTTACATGCATGATAACGTGTGTGCTGGCAGGATACACGCTAATGTGCACTGCAATCAAAATCTTCAGGTGCCCAACAGTCGTTTCAGAGACAGTCTCCAGTGCAGCAAGTTACGTTGTCAATGAGATGGAGCATTTCTTCTCAGCTGCAGCACGGAGATCCTAACTTTTCACAAGATGAATTAACACCTCATTCTTACACATGTCATTCTAGAGGCAAGCCGGGGGGGGGGGCATCAGAGCTTGGGCTGTACAGAGGAATAATGAATGAACACCACGAACAATCCGCGGTAAAAGAGCAGTCCTATTCCAGACCCAAGAGGTAGACCCGGATTCTGTGGTGGCAGACATTTCTCCTACAAAGTGTTTTTTTCTGCTGAACTGTTTTTCATCGGGCACAGACAGAGCTCAAAATTCATTTTCTATTTTGACATCCAGTGGGGCCTCCCAACCACAGCCAAGAATACAATTAATCCAAACATTCTAACCAAGCTTGGTCCTTATTCCTTCATTTGTTCTTCTGTGGGACACTACGATAGACTCATGTCTACTAAACATTCTGAACGCTAATAAGAGGGGCATCAGAGGAAGAACGCGGGACAAAGGAATTTGGGTTCAAAGAAAGACTTTGGGTTGAAAAGAAGGGTGTACAGGGTACATACCAGTCGCAAATTTCATATATATTTTTAAAAATGCAATGTCAATTTTGCATTTTTGAGTTAGAAAATGTTGCTTTGGTCTCCTTTTCCTCTTTCAGCATCTACTGAAGCATGCAGTGAGCTTAAAGGGAACTCTCGTCATCTTGTAACAGTCTATTCTTATAACATTCATCTAATCAAATTACCAATAGCTTGTGCCTTATGTTTGTCAATCAGTTTAATTGAGAAATTCATGGAAGACTGATGACAGCTTGTGGCAGGACCAGCATTATCAGATTGATTTCCTTATACTGAAGCTATAGTGCCTTAAAAAAAGCCTAGATTGTAAGCAGGACCCTCTACACCTAATGTTCACACTACAGCCTAAAATTATTAACTATTTTAAGGTGACATTGGTTTCATTTTGCTAAAACTTCAACTCTTAAAATGCTACGCATTCATTTTTGGGCCTTTTGGTGCAATTAGGTTGCTCAGGCTGGTTAGATGTCAGGGGATGATCTACGGGATTAAGAGCACTCACTGGGCCACTTTTGGATATTCAACTTTTTTGTTGTTAAACCATTTGGGATTATTACCCTGCTGTAAGGTGAATCGCCCCCCAAGCTGCAGTATGTTAATGGACTTAAGCAGGTTTTTCTAATAGCATTGCACCCAGGTTTGCTCCTTCAATTCTTCATTCGATTGTAAGAAGACACACAGACCATGCTGATGATGAGAAGCTTGATAACGCTGTCTCCACCATAATGTAAGGGTTGTTGCGTTGAGGCATGGTCATGGTTAGGCTTGAGCCACACATAGCGTTTTAGTTTTTAGCCAAAACCCTCTTGTTTGACCACAAAACCTTTTCCCACATAACACCTTGGACGCTCTCTTGATTTCTGCCTAACTCCAGATAGTACTTTTTGAGCAATGGCTTCTTTCTTGCCACCCTCTCATACAGGCCAGTGTTATTTGCTGCTCTTGATGTCGTCTACTGATGCGCCATTACTCCACTCCCAGCCTCTGTTGCTCCATGAAATATATTGTTGGCGTCTCTGTGTCTTCTCTGAGAACTCCACTTGCTTGAGCTCTGATGCTTCTGATGGAGAACATTTCCTTCAGAGCCACAGATCTGACCTGTTAGATTTTTATCCTAAAATGTCATAGCAACTTCAATAATTCAGAGGTCCAAGGCCTGGTACGAAAATGTTGTCCTCTCGCGGGCAACTTCTTTAACCTCTAAGAACTTCCAAAGCACAGGGATCAAAAACTAATCATAGCAACATCCAACATACATGATTATGTTTCTTAGTAAAAAGTTTACAAAAAAAAAATAAAAAAAAATAGTTCCGTCGTGATAACTAATTCAATGTTTTACACTAAATTATTATACAGAATGAAATTCCGAATACTTTTAACACGACTCTCCTCCACCCACTCTTATCAAGGCTGCCCAAACAACAATCATCAACTTATAGATATGAGATAATGGGGTGCAATAATCACGCAGATCCTGAGAGCAGAGAGATACATTCCCCTGTTGGTTTTTTTAATAGGTATATATTCACACTATTACACAAGGTTATCTAGTGTAGAGAACTGTATAATACAAGATTTGGGAAAAGTGACATGCACTTTAAGTATCGTAGGAGTTCCCACTGAAACACAAGACTTGACACAAGTCTCTAGTGCAAAGAAAATTACATAGCGTTCCTATAAAAGTGGCAGAAGTTCAAATATCTGAACGCTGATCTCCTCCCTGATCTCCTCCCTAAGTCTCTAAGTTGTGAGAAGGACATTATGAGACTGATGTCCTCAACGACTGCCCACTGCAGGCTCTCCACCCCAAGGACCACGCATGGGGGCGCTGGCTTCATTCTGAGCCATGGATGGAACCTTGGCAGGTTGTCAATATTCTCATGACTAGAAAATCACATCTATGAAGAGAAAGAGCTGTGAAGAGGGGGAAAATGGTGGTAGGAAATTAGAACAGTGATAAACAAGTGATTATTGTATTTCCTTGATGATAACAAGAAAAAAATCATCTGAAAAAAACACCTTGTGTTTATAACCGTGGTCGCCTTTAGTTCAGACTTCAGATCCGCGGTTAAGCCGACTAGGTCTAGGGGCTTGTAACTCATACTCTCCTAAAATGCTTCCCTTTCTCCACGAACCTTTTTGCAATATTCTGGCCTCTTGGAGTACTTCCGCTAGGGGCGGAGCCAGGGCGCGCACCACGTGGACAGCCTATTCCCATTCCACCAACCAGGGGGAGAGGGTGTGCACCGAGGCTGCGACCTTTTGCGGAAAAAGTACCTGGATAACGGAGCGGATACCGGGGAGGAGCGGACGAAGACAGAAGAACAAGAAGAAGCAACGGAAGAAGCGGAGCTGCAGAAAATGAGACAGGGACACGGAATCGGACGGCGGAGAAAGTAGGGAGACACTGACAGAGAGCTCGAGAGATTGTGAATGAGAGAGTGAGAGAGTGCTAGAGTGAGTAAGATTGTGAGCGGAGTTTTTTGTTGTTTTTTTTTGTTTTTTTTACATATGGTCGTCTTATATTCAGGCCTTTTCCTTTTTTTTTTCTTTTCTTTCATTGAAATCAAAAGTCGTCTTATAATCTTACAAATCGAGCAAACACAATAAAACAGTACAGAGTGACGGACACTAACAGAGGAAAGAAGAAAGGGAGGTCAGAAAAAGGTATTCCTACTAATCTTTAAATGATAAATTCTGCTTTTAAAAAAAGTAATTTAAAGTATTTCTTTAAAAAGTAATCCAATAACTAAAACTGGGCCTTCAGAAGTGAATGAAGTGCAGGACCCTTATTTCAAAACAATAAAGATACACATAACTCACCGCTGCAGGCCGTAGAGCGCCAAAAACTAACCGCTGCAGGCCGTAGAGCGCCAAAAACTAACCGCTGCAGGCCGTAGAGCGCCAAAAACTAACCGCTGCAGGCCGTAGAGCGCCAAAAACTAACCGCTGCAGTCCATAAAGCCTCAAAAACTAACCGCTGCAGTCCATAAAGCCTCAAAAACTAACCGCTGCAGTCCATAAAGCCTCAAAAACTAACCGCTGCAGTCCATAAAGCCTCAAAAACTAACAGCCGCAGGCCCGTAGAGCGCCAAAAACTAACTGCTGCAGGCCGTAGAGCGCCAAAAACTAACCGCTGCAGTCCATAAAGCTTCCAAAACTAACTGCTGCAGTCCATAAAGCCTCAAAAACTAACCGCTGCAGTCCATAAAGCCTCAAAAACTAACCGCTGCAGTCCATAAAGCCTCAAAAACTAACCGCTGCAGTCCATAAAGCCTCAAAAACTAACAGCCACAGGCCCGTAGAGCGCCAAAAACTAACTGCTGCAGGCCGTAGAGCGCCAAAAACTAACCGCTGCAGTCCATAAAGCCTCAAAAACTAACAGCCGCAGGCCCGTAGAGCGCCAAAAACTAACTGCTGCAGGGAGTAGAGCGCCAAAAACTAACTGCTGCAGGCCGTAGAGCGCCAAAAACTAACTGCTGCAGGCCGTAGAGCCTCAAAAACTAACTGCTTCAGGCCGTGGTGCGCCAAAACTAACTGCTTCAGGCCGTGGTGCGCCAAAACTAACTGCTTCAGGCCATGGAGTGCGAAAGCTGGTAGAAAACACGCTACAGTGGCGCTCAAACAAATTCTGCTTAAAAGTAGTATTTATAATATACACACACACTAATATAATGCAATATATATATAAATACACACACACATATATATATATATACATGTACACACACACACACACACACACTCACTGTAGAGCGGAAGTTTGTGAGCAGGACCCTCTTAACTTAATGTATGAGTTTATAGTCCGGCACACGTACGTTTATCATATCGTTTAATGTATCTTCTGTAAGAAGAGCTGTATCGTCTGTTGCTGTTGTATAAAAATAAATAATATAAACACACACAGACAGCCTGTCACAAACGTCAGTCGTATACGATTACCCCACAGCGAAACCTCCATACATACACACACTATATAAGCGACACACAACAATATGTTATCTTCCCCATACAGCAAATCCCACAACACCAAGCCACTGCCAACAAAAACCTTTTGTTGGGGCCAAATATCAATCCCACCTCACAGACACAGGCTGGCAAACTGGGGTCATACCCACTCCCGCAGTGTGTCACTATCACCACATACATGATGAGCACACATATATGTGTATGTGACACTGTCATGGGTACATCATATAGATATATAGACTCGTATACACACGGTCAGGGACGGGATGGTACATAACACATGTCTCTTTATAAAAGCACTGTTTACACATATGTCTCTACAGATCTTCTGTCATCCTCCTGCCTCTCTCTCCCTCCCCTCCTCCCCAATTATTGCCCTCAAGTGACAGGTGCCTAGGTAAGTATTTTTTGACCTATGCTATAGTCTCCACCCCTAGCGCTACCCCGGTGTCTTACCCCCGCGTTGGATACCGGGTGCCTTTTCCTGTGCATGGCCCCTTTAAGAGCGGCTCCGGTACAAGACGATCCGTCCGGAGACAGGAGACGGGCTGAGCTAGACAGGGCGCGGGTTAGTAGCGTCACAGGCTGCACCGGCCTCACAGAGGCGCCATATTGGACGAGGCAAGGTAGTGGGCGTGGCGACAAGGGGTCAATGAGGAAAGCGGGGCGGGCTCCCAGTGTGTGTGAGAGAGAGTGCAGCACGGTGTCTCAATGCTCCTGCACAAGCAGCTGTTACATAGATTAAAACAAACCAACTTGGAAGCGAGTGCTGCCACCTCTACACAACTTTATCATGTTTCAGAATACTACATTCTCTTCAACAGAAAACACTTTTTAGCCCCCAAACACTTGGCCAGACATACTGTAAATCCATACCTGCTAAGTATTCCTCTTTAGGAGCGTCGGTCCCTTTTTGTCTCCCAAAACCTTTTACCCCTTCAATCCCCCTGATGTCCCTCTTTTGTAGGAGCTCAGAATGTTTGCTGGAAATCATCAAACTTTGGGGTTTTTACCGTGCCAGCGATGCGATCTCTTAAGAAATCAACTAGCTGCACGCTGGCGCTTTAAATTCACCCCCACGGTGTTTGTTCTTGTATAGTTTCTAGTGATGGGAAGTTCGGATCATTAAAGTGAATCGGATCATTTCGATTCGTTCACTGAAATGATCCGATTCATGATCCGGATCTTCGGATCACTCAGTGTGTCTGCACGGAGTTACTGTTTTCCAGTAACTCCGTGCAGGCACACTAACGATTGGCCCCGCCCCTTTCATTATGAATCCTCCCCCCTGCCTCCAGTGATGTCAATGAAGGCAGAGAGTCGTTCAAAGATTCGGATCTTACAGGGATCCGAATCTTACAGTGATCCGGATCACTGTAAGATCCGGATCACTGTAAGATCCGGATCATTGTAAGATCCGGATCTTTGAACGACTCTCTGCCTTCATTGGCATTCTAATCATTCAGAGAATGTCACCATACTGTTATAAATAATACATTAATAATCACTGCCCCCAGGATTTACATCCCCCTTTACCTGCAACTGCACCTTAAGTTAACTTTATTAAATTAATTAAATTAACCCTCACCATTAAATTAACCCTAAACACCCCATCAACCATGTCTGCCCCTAAAATTAACCCTTAACACCCCATCAACCATGACTGCCCCTAAAATTAACCCTTAACACCCCATTAACCATAACTGCCCCCAAATTAACCCTAAACACCTCATTAAGCATAAATGCCCCTAAATTAACACTAAAGACCCCATTAAGCATAACTGCCCCCAAATTAACCCTAAACACCTCATTAAGCATAACTGCCCCTAAATTAACACTAAAGACCCCATTAAGCATAACTACCCCCAAATTAACCCTAAACACCTCATTAAGCATAACTGCCCCTAAATTAACACTAAAGACCCATTAAGCATAACTGCCCCCAAATTAACCCTAAACACCTCATTAAGCATAACTGCCCCTAAATTAACACTAAAGACCCCATTAAGCATAACTGCCCCTAAATTATCCCTAAACACCCCATTAAGCATAACTGCCCCCAAATTAACACTAAAGACCCCATCAACCATACCAATTTATTAGGTAATTTATCTGGAGTACATGCAATTAATTTAGGGGCAGTTATGGTTAATGGAGTATTTAGGGTTAATTTCTGGGGCCGTTATGGTTAATGGGGTCTTTAGGGTTAATTTCAGGGGCCGTTATGGTTAATGGGATCTTTACGGTTAATTTCAGGGGCAGTTATGGTTGATGGGGTATAAGGGTTAATTTTATGCTGATGACTGAGGGTTAATTTAATTAATTTAATAAAGTTAACTGTAGGTGCAGTTATAGGTAAAGGGGGGGCAAACTCAGGGGAATCTAAATCCTGGGGGCAGTGTGAACATTATTAATGTATTTATTTATAAAAGTATGGTATCAGTGATATTCTCTGAATGATTCAAATCTCTGTAAGATTCGGATCCTTGTAAGATCCGGATCCCTGTAAGATTCGAATCATTCGACTCTTCGGATCATTCGACTCTTCGGATCATTCGACTCTTCGGATCATTCGACTCTTCGGATCATTCGACTCTTTGAACGACTCTCTGACTCTAAGAGTCATCGTTCCTGTGTGAATTAATGAGCTGTAACCTGACCCCAGAGTCTGTGTCTGAGTGCTCTGCAGATGACTCACAGCTCTAGGATCAGGTTACAGCTGCATGATTCACAGACTGAACCGTTACAAACGAATCGTTCAGTCTAGTGAACCGACTCATCCGGATCACTAAAAAGAACCGGATCAAATGAACGATTCGTTCATGATCCGGACATCACTAATAGTTTCATCAAACCGTGGGGTAGTTCGCTGCGGGCGGAAATCCATGAATTAGGAGACGTATTTTTGATGCTGATTCATCAGTCTGCCGGTGATTTAAACAGCTGAGACGCGCTGACAGCTCCTCCCTTTTATTATGTCACTTATAATGTGCACTTATATCACCACGTTTCTACCCAAAGTACCCCAACATCCCTTTATATAATAAATTATTTACCCACCGCATAAAAATATCCATAGTCAAAAAGTTCACCATCCCATTCTGGACCATCCATACGTTGTGATGTATATAAGCAAATGCCAATGGACATATGACTTGGGTCATTGGTATGTATTGTTTCTATATAATACTTTAAATCTGAGTGTGTTTTTGCTATTTGCTGTAAAATAACCACCACTATCGCTGGTTGTCGTCAGCCTCATGAATAATTTAGCGTTGGCCGTATCCGTCAGGAACGCAAGTAATTCCGGCTAGTTGTCGGGCAGGTGGGCTCGTTCTTGCGTGGGAAACAAAGTTTTGAAGATGCGTAAATGTATCAATGATACTGGAATGGCTGAGTATAAGAAGTCAAGGCTATATATCCAATCACCATGATTCAATGTATTCAATGTCGATGCTATAGTGGGGAGTGTTTGGGTTTTTATATATATTTTATCCATATATGTATTTATATACATGTTTATTAAGCACACTTAATGTACACGTTTGGTAGAAGAAGGTACAGTTATTGTTTTAAGAAGTGCAAACGGGGGCACCAAGCACCCACAACCTCTTACTGCAGCCACGCAGCAGTGAAGATAAAGAAACAAGAAATCTGTGGACCCCCTTCTTTTATTTTATCCCCTCTTCCCAAAACGTGACCCATCTAGAGCATCTATTGACGTTATCATTATGGGTAAAGCAGTTGGCTAAATGGTGGGTAATCTGTAGGACGCAGAACACCAACATGCACATTCTTATGGCAGAGTTTGAATGAAGTGTCACATGAATGAGCGATACCACGCGCACTACGCTGGTCGGATGCGGTCACTGTTGGAGATCCTTTGTACTGGGAACACTTTCTAAGATAGATGCGTGTTCCCTGGGAGAGAAGGGGAACAGGGTGTTAGGGAACTGGTTGTGTTTTCCTCTTTGGTCTCTCCCTGAAGTGTGGTCTCAGCGGAGTCCACGGACGCCTTCAATTCTTCCAGTGTAGAAAGGCGTTTCTCCTGCCAAGGTATGAGATACATGCTTGAATGAGCCATTTAACTCTATGTACACTATATGGACAAAAGTATTGGGACAACTGACCATTACACAACAGGGACTTTTATGACATCACATTCCAAATACATAGACATTAATATGAAGTTGCAGTTATAACAGCTTCTACTCTTCTAGGAAGGGTTTGGGGGAGTTTCTGTGGGAATTTTTGCCCATTCATCCACTAGAGCATTTGTGAGGTCAGGCACTGATGTTGAATGAGAAGTCCTGGCTCACAACCTACGTTCCAGTTCATCCCAAAAGTGTTTGATGGGGTTGAAGTCAGGCCTCTGTGCGGCCGGTCATGTTCTTCCGCACCAAACTCATTCAACCTGCTCCTACAAAGTTGGAAGCATAGCATTGTCTAAAATGTCTTGGTCTTTCCTTGTTGGTGTAATGGCCGGTTGTCCTAATACTTTTGTCCACATAGTGTAGCTATGTAACAGCATTATAAGCATTACGCTGCATCTGTATCCCAGATTTACCGGAGTTATGCTGTGTGTCCCAATGTAGCCCGATACATACATTCCAAGTGCCCCAATCTGTCTTTCTTTTCTAGGGGCTCATAATGTTTGCTGGGTATGAGTGGAACCATGCCCCCCTAAAACAAGTCTCTCTCTTTGGCCATATGAGATGTTTGGAGGTATGCTGACAAATTTTGTATCTCTTTTGCCAGTTTATCATTATAAGGCATATCAGAGACCCTGAGGTCCTGCCCGGCAGAAAAATTGCCACCTTCCAACCCAAATCCAAATCCCCAAGCGTGGTAATGAGCTGGACATTTCCTTATAAACTTCATAGGGCATAGAATCTCACCAAAGCCACAATGTGCTTTTGCGTATCTTCTCCATTTGTCGTCTCCTGGGTCACTTTCCCCTCTAAGGCAACAATCCTGAAATAAAGCATCAGAGCAGTCATTGAAACGAGACGTCTATTTTCTTGCGCCCCAATGCCCTGCAGAGCTGTGAATTTGCAGCATTTCAACTGAAACACTGCTGACTTCTACGATGGGAAAAATTGGGCATGACCATCCCATTGAATTAGACGTCATTGCAAATACTCCAAACTCTTCTAAAAGAAGAATCTTTTGTCTTAAAATGTTACATCAGGGTGTGGGTTAAATGAATCTGCCATCCAATAAACTAGATGAAATCGTCTTTTAAATCAGCATGTATGTCTTCTGTTGATGTTGTACTAAACATACCCGGTGAAGTTCCCCGCGTAGGCTTCATTGAGCTCTCCCTCTTTTGGGAGAGACACGGCTTGCTTTGTGTTTGGGTTGGACTTGGACAATGACAGATCTACTAAAGTTTATTGGGTTCCACTCTGAGATTGGAAGAGCAGAGATTTCATAGATGACAAAGGAAGGGATTCTTTACTGTAAGGACAATAAAGGTATGGAATTCACTGCCTAGGGAGGCGGTGTTATCCAATACATTAGATGCCTTCAAAAGGGGTTTGGAGTCATCAAGGAATTTTTCCCCCTGACGGCAGAATTCGAAGTAGCTTAATTAGGGGGTTTTTTGCCTTCTTTTGGATCAAGAGTTACATTAGGAAGAAGGGTTGAACTTGGTGGACTTAGGTCTTTTTTCAACCTTATGTACTATGTAACTATGGCTTAGCTTGCCAAAGAATGCAATGAATGCTTTGTGTAAGTGGAACAGCACCTATAATTCTCATCAGCTCTCCTCTCCTGCCCGGGATTAAAATTATATTAACAACCAATTATAACAGTGTGGATGCATTCAGATTGGGATATTGATATCTAAAGAATAGAAGAATAGGTAACAGTGAAACAGTAGCATTAACAGACGGCCAGCAACTCGAACAGTAGAGCAGGGGGGGTTACCACAAGAGTTTATTCACTAAAGGGGTATTTGCATAAGCGTTAATCAGAGAGTTGCACCTTAAACTCACTCACCATATATCATGAAGTACTAATTCAGACACACTTCGACTGCAAGAAGACAGGATCTGGCCCCAGGGGCTTCTTGGCAAACAAGTGGGTACTAATGACATTTGCTGATAATTATTTATTACGTTATTATGTTTTCACATCACTGTCCCATTTTTTTTTTTTGTGCAAAAGTTTTATTTATTTACTGCAAATTACAACCAGCACATGTAAAATGCTGCCCTGTAGTGTGTAGATTGTATAATTGAGAATTCCTTCAGTGAGTTTATACAACCTGCACACTGCAGGGGGCAGCACTTTACGTGTGCTGGCCAGTGATGTGATTTGTACATGGATTATGGGAACTTCTAACTACACATAACAAAGTATGTTGGAACGTGAAGAATCGTGGACCGGCCCGGGGAGCAGGAACGCAGTGGGATGTATGTATGCATGTTAGAGTTGTATGTATAAGTCTGTGTGTGTTAGCATGAATGTGTAGTGCGAGCATTAATGTGTAAGTGTGCTTGAATGGCAGTGTGCTAGCATGAGTGTGTATGTGTAAAGGTTGAGTGTGTATATGTGTTAGTGTGAGTATGCAAGTTTGCGTAAGTGTGAGAGTGTAAACATGTGTGCCAGTGCGTATGTGACTTATTGGCGAGGCAAGAGGCCTTGGCTTTTTCCTGCTCCCTGGGTCAGAAGGTGGTGGCCCTTCCCTTTGCATCATACAGGGCAAGTTTAGCTCTGTTTTTGCCCTTTATAATGCATAGACTCATACTTTAAGAGTGGTTTGGCTGACAGTATGATCATTGCATCAGTCAGGGTATAAATGCTGCCTAAAGTCCTTGTTACTAGAGACACCCAGTGGCTATATGTGGCATTGACATCCATTTGAAAGCCGTCCAACGGGGTTAAGCCTTGTTATAAACAGAGATCCTTGACTAACCTGTTCAGCATTTGGCTCATCTGTTCAGCCAGCTCTGTCTGTAAAGTCTTCTGAGTCTCTTCCACTCTTGCCAGTTGCCCCAGCACAGCCTGTACTTGCTCAGCCAAAGCATGTAACTGTCCCTCTAGGTCCTTTTGCTTGCCCTGATTCTCCGCTATCTGCCCCCTCATCTCTTGAAGATGCAGTTCCTGGGGAGGGCATTAACCAATTTAGTCATGAGTATACATTACTGGTATTGATTAGGTTCATTTACACATACCCAGTACCAGGACAAAGAAACGGGGTGAGATCTATAATCTATAATTGTATTCAGCAATACACTCATGTCACTCATGTGCAATTTAAGGACACAGTTTTATTTACCTGTTTGGTGGTTTCTTCCCTATGTTGTCCCAGGATGGCTAAGTTCTCATTCCTGCACCAGGGCACAGTAGACTTCCTCCTTGGGAGAGTAGAAGGTTCTCTTATTCGTGGCAGTTTCTGTGTCACAAGGAAAGAGTCTGTGGAACAGTCTGTTTGTTGTGTTATATACCTTATACAGTTGGAATTTCTAGATTATATAGAGGATAACACAAGAGTGCCTCCAGTTTCCTTCTTTCTCACCTTTGCAGTGGTCTCACTAATATCCTGCTCTTCCTCTTCCATCGTGTCAGTGCCTGTTCTACGTCTGCGCTCCTTTCCCTCTCTTCTCTGGGCAGGGACACTCTGTGTGCGGGTCACATGACGCCTGCTTCTCCTTTCTCTCTCTTCGCTCCTCGAGGGCGGAACCAAACGTTCTTTCATCAAACTACTCAATGATTGGCTCTTCTTCACAAGGGGGCGGAGGTTACGCATGTCTCTTGGTGAAACAAAATCTGGTTCCTCTCTATCCTCTTGGCTGCAATACAAACAAGTTTAAGCATACAAATACAATGACCTATAAAAATTAGAGCTAGTCATGTGTAGCTAGTACCTGGAAAACATGGTGGCTGTAGTAGTCATGCCTGACTTGGTCAAGTGTACTGAGCTCTATGCTCCATCATCTTGGGTTTCTTCCAAGAAGGACCAGTCAATCTATGCCTACCTCTGATGGCCTGCTTCCTTGCTAGTAAGCAACAGCACTGGGTAAGCATGCTGTCCTCACTTCCTGGCACGTTCAGTAACTACGTGAGCTGAGCCATTGGAAGGAGAAGTAGTAGGTACCACCTTTCTGTAAGACCACTAGGGATTGCTGTGGACTCTGCACCCTAGTGATTGAATGGAATGCCGAAAAGAATCAGAATCCTCTACCTGTTGTGGAAAACGGGGTCTTGAGTGATGCATTCTGGGACAGGTTGTCCCTCTGCTAGGGCCTTGAGGATTGTTGGTAAGGGCTCCAGCTGGTCTTTTGTTTGCTGAAAAAATACAAGAGAATTATAGAACCAGATGATTCTATTTTACAGGCCAAGGGAGAGATCTGGCTATTCCATCTACCCAAAGAGAAAAGTCCAATATAGGACAAAGATATTAAAATATATTTTGTAGATGGTGGTCTAGATTTTTATAATGTAATAGGGCTATAGATTTATATATAGTTGTTTTGTACCTGGTGGACATCAGTAAAAATCCCACAAAGCATGGAGTGTAGAGCCGCAAGCTCATATGCCAAGTCCACACTGCCTTCATAATTGACTTCGGAGACCTCACTGTCTGGATTGGCGACAGTCAGCAGGAAGTCATTCATCTGGTCCCAGAACTGTTCCAGGAAACCGTTCATGAATGCCATGTAATCCTCTTTTTCCCCAAACCTGTTGATTTCAGTCAATACATGAAATCGATCAAGGGCTAGGATTATTTAGAAAGATAGAATATGCCAACAGATAGAAACTATCCAGCTCATCAAGTCTGCTTGTTTTTTTATCCCCAAACCTTGATCGATGCTTGGTTTTGTGTTACCAGTATAGCCCTATTCCTATCCTATGTATGTTTAAATTCCCTCACTATATTAACATTTACCGCTTCTGCTGGGAGGTTGTTCCTCTTATTTGCTACCCTCTTTGTACTACCCTCTTTGATGCCAAATGAAAACAATACAATTGATTCAAAAGTTATGGCAAAGCTTCCTCAGAGATTTTTTATACACGCCAATGGGTACCAATTATTTCTATGGTGAGATATATTCAAACTACCCTTTATATTGCTTCAAAGGAAAGTGTACCCTCTTAAAGTGAATTTACAAGTCTCTCGAAAAAGGTAGAAAACGGTGAAGAAAGCACAATATTTTTCACCTTGTAAAGTTGGCCAGATTTTGTAGGACCTTAGCCACCAGAGTCAGTGCTCGAGCTGCAAGAGGATGCGGATGTTCTGGAGAGAGATTAAATAATCTTGGGGAGAGAATAGCCGGGCAAAGGAAACGAAGAAAGAGGCAGGCGCTGACCAATCGGGATCCCAATTCGGGTCTACCTCTTTGGGCAACTTTGTCCTGCCAGGCAGAAAAGACGGCCAAGAGCTCAGGTGGAAATGATCTGCAAGGTGTAAAAAAAAACCCAGAAAGGTTTAGAAGATGGAGAGAAGTATGAGAAAAAAGTGAAAACAGAATGAAACTGTCATTGTCCAAAAGAGATGGTCCCTAAAAGGCGCCTGAAGAGCACGAGAGGACTCGACGGAACAAGACAGGAGTATGAGAAAGAGAGGCACCTGGAGCAAAAAAGTCATAGTAACAGAGAGTAAGAGAGAGAAGTAGGAACTATCAATGGATGATGTACTTTCATATACTTTTCCATGTGTCTCGCTATTATTTTCTGCAAACTTCTGTAGCAGAAGGAAATCTCACCTCTGAGACTGCAAGATACTTTGTAAAGCTTCTTCACAGCTACTCCACAGATGACTCCTGTTCTCACTTAAGTCTTCTGGAGAGCAACGCAATGGGTCAACTTCATGGCTGTCCTCCGAGGCATAGAGTCGTGTTACAAACGGACCTAAAAAAAGTCAAAAAGAACGTTGTTTTTTTTTTTGGTTGCAAAATCTATGAGTGATAAGCATGCGGTTGTACTGTAAGTATAATTTGTTTGCAAAACCCATAGAATGGTTGCGTTTAAAAAAACCCATATATTTAAATAGCATGTATCAGTTCACAAAATTTCACAAATCTCCTATCAATTTTATTCAATGACAGATATATATTTAGACATTAATGTCCAGTTTACTAATGCACATAATGTCAATAACCCCCATAACACCTCTCACTATTGCTGTACCAGATGTGGTCCTAGTACCGTATTTGCTCGATTATAAGACGATGTTTTTTTCAGAGCAAATGCTCTGAAAAATACCCCTCGTCTTATAATCGGGGTCGTCTTATAATCAGACCTCAAATAGGTCTGACTATGAGACGACTAAGATCCAGATCCCCCGCAGCTGCAGGGGACCTGGATCCTCCTGTCCCCCCCCCCCCGCCCCACTTACCGGTACTTCTGAGTCCCCGGTGTGTAGCTGGGGCAGCGTGTAGATGTCTCCGCGATTCGCGTAGACAACTTCCGCTGCAGCAGGAAGGAGGTGTGGCTGGCAGCGGGGGTTGTCTGCGTCCATCGCGCAGACCTTCCCCGGCTGTCAGAGATCAGAGTTCCCCGCC
This sequence comes from Sceloporus occidentalis, assembly GCA_023333645.1. Classification (NCBI taxonomy): domain Eukaryota; kingdom Metazoa; phylum Chordata; class Lepidosauria; order Squamata; family Phrynosomatidae; genus Sceloporus; species Sceloporus occidentalis. The sequence goes on along the minus strand of JALMGF010000174.1, from coordinate 1,444,262 downwards.
GGTGCCGCACCGGTGTGGGGAACTCTGATCTCTGACAGTCGGGGAAGGTCTGCGCGATGGACGCAGACAACCCCCGCTGCTAGCCACGCCTCCTTCCGGCTGCAGCGTAAGTGCGTGGGATCTACACGCTGCCCCGGCTACATGACGGGGAAGTCAGAAGCACCGGTAAGTTTGGGGGGGGGCGGGGGAGTGTTAAATGGGGGGCATAAGGCATTTCTGGAGGCAGAGTGCTCTGTGAAATGCCATTTAACCCCCTTAATGCCACTCTGCCTCCAGAAATGCCTTTTTAACCCTCTATATGCCACTCTGCCTCCTGAATGCCTTAAACCTCTCTATATGCCACTCTTCCCCATAATATGCCTTTTAACCCTCTAAATGCCAGAGTGGCATATAGGGGTATAAGGCATTTCTGGAGGCAGAGTGGCACATAGGGGGTCAAAAGGCATATCATGGGACACAGTGGCATATAGGGTTAAAAGGCATATCATGGGGCACAGTGGCATTTAGAGGGTTAAAAAGCATATCATGGGGCACAGTGACATATAGGGGGTATAAGGCATTTCTGGGGCAGATGTGCATAACTGGGGGGCAGGTTGGAAAATAGAAGGAAAAAAAACCAAAATATTTTTCTCAATCATAGCTTTTATTAAAAAAAATAGTTTAGATGAATTAACATTTACTGGTAAAACTTTTCTCCTATAGGGTCGTCTTATATTCAGGCTTTTTCTTTTTTTCCTAAATTAATATTCAGATTTGGGGGGTCGTCTTATAATCAGGGTCGTCTTATAATCGAGCAAATACGGTATTAAGGTCTAGCATAGCACAAATAAAATAGTCTTATGCTCACGCTGTAAAAAAACGATGCTGTTTGATATTATAGAAAGCAAATCCAAATTCCTCCCAAAGCAAACAAATTTCTATTCCTCACCCAACGTCTCCAGGAGATAAGTCTGTCCCACCATCTTCATGTACTCCTCAATAGCTTTGGTGAGAATAGTGTTTTCTCGGAATATTAATGAGTCTTGGACATCATAACGAGAGATCTCTGCCACCCCAAGCTCCACCAGAAACTCCTAAGGACACAGTGATGCAAAATGAAAACAGTACCAGACAAAGTGGTGGAATCGGCCAGAGCAACACACATTAACATCTGACCTTAGCTTGACCGGTGCTCTGCAGGACATAGACCAATGACCTTCCCAGCTCTTCTTTTTCGCGAGCACTCAGAATTGGCTCCATCGCTTTGCTAAACAAGAGATACCTCCACGTGAGATACTCTGCAAACTCTTTGTACTGCACCATAGGTAGAACACGGAGCCTCCTGTATCTGCCCCTTAGTCTTAATGTCAGCTCTCCTCCTAGTGGAACCCATCTTTCCACACCATCCTTCATTCCTTCCAGTGCCAGTGTTACAGTGCCTACCCCGGTAGCCTCCTTCCCTTCCCGAAGAAGGTGAATAGCCACATGACCTCGGGCAGAGGGCAGATCTCTCAAGTTAAAGCTTTCGCTCCAGAATACCACCCCAGACTCGGCTGTCTTGCTTGAGGTACGTCCATACAAAGCGCCATCCAGGTGGACCTCACAGAAATAACGGGAACGAGAAGCAGGACCTGAGTGAGAGAGGCCCTTTGCTTCATGGATCCACAGGCTGAGGGAACATTCTTCGTGTTCATAATTATCCTGATAAAGATAAAGTGTAAATTACAAAAAAAGACTTTTACATTCAGGCTTATAGAAAATTAGAGGAGGCTTCAACATGATCATAGAATGTGATTCTATAGGCTAGAATTAGTGAATTCTACATTCTAAAGTTATTAGATTCTAAAGAATTCTAAAGTTAGAACAAGATCAGTGAAGAATATTCTATAGATGCCAGAAAAAGCTTGCAGTGGTCTCCAGTGGAACTATAAAATCAGGGAGAACGAGTTGGCCCACAGATTTTAAATTCAGATTGCCTTTTTCACAATTCCTTTCGCATTTCTCCCTGAGGTCCCTGTGCAGTGACAGACCTCCGGGATATTAACTCATATCTCAGCTTTCAGAGAGAACAACAAACAAGCAAATAGATGCCAGACACATTTAGTGTTACTTGGAAGGTAGGTAGAGAAAAGTAGTGTGCATGTTTTTAAAATGATTTCACCAAAAACAAATTGCCCCTCAAATTATCCTGCACATTGTCAACAAATCCTGGGATGAGCTTTGTGTTACTTGCGTTTATTTTTTTAATTGAGTTGCTTGCAATGACTAGAACACTTAGACGTGTGCATTCGGATGAAATGTGTGCATACAAATCTTTAAAAACAAAGAAAAAGTGCTTCACTCACTCTCTCCCACACTCTCATTCACTCTCTCTCATCCCTTTGTCTCTACTTATTTTCTTGCATCTTCTTGTTGTTCTTCTATTTTCTGTCTTCTTCCTTCATCTGCTGCTCCTTGTGTCTTCTTTCTTTGTCTTCTTCTCCGTGGTCATGGCCTCCTGGTGAACTTCCGCACAGAGAGGCCTAATAGTGCAGATAGACTCACTGAGAAAGAAAAGCGCAAAAATGCTTCTCTTTCTCAGCGAATCTGTCTTTGTTATTCCGGCCTCCTGGTGAACTACTGCATACTGACAGGGATTCCGGAGGCTCCACCCATAAAGTTCACCCCGAGACCATGTCCACAGAGAAGATGAAGAATGAAGACACAAGGAGCATCGGATGAAGAAAGAAGAAGAAGAAGATTGAGAGAAGAAGGTGATAAGGACACTAAAGCGGTTGGTGAAGAAGGCAGGGAGACATTCAGAGAGTAAATGAGAGTGTAAGAGAGTGTGAGAGAGCATGAGTGAGAGTATGAGAGAGTGTCAAAGACCAAGTGAGGGTGAGTGACAACGAATTTAATTTCGAAATGTAAAATGCCCTCAGACTTTCGTCAGAACCGAAAGGGCAGGAAACGAAATTCGTTGTCCGAAAACAAATGTACCAAAAAAAAGAAGAAAAAATTTGTCAAAATGTTTTTTTGGTCAAACCTTGTCTGGTTGGACAATTCTGCGAAGATTTTCAATCCAACGATCACGTTCCTGGACTGAGGTACAACCAAAGCAGCGACTTCCGTTTGCAGTGATCACCTAAGTAGAAACAAAAAAACTAATATAGGATATTTTTTAAAATAAGGATTATTCTCATGTTTTACAAGCGAACTAATCACCATAAAAGCCAATTGGATTTTCTTTGCATTAGAACCATTTTTATACATAGGCCACAATAGAACAAGTAGAACTTGACTTACAGTGGAGATTGAAAAGCTCCCCACTGTTCCTCACGTTCAATACGAAACTATTACCTGAGATAAAGTCATAATAAAATAAAGCACTGAAAAACCATATATCACTAGTGTTATTATAATTATTTAATGTTTATTTTTTTAAAGTTATTCAGAGGTATACTTTCTAGCACTGGTTTAGCACAATATTTCATGCAAATTTTCCTTCACTTTCCATTGTCCCAATTGAGCAGAATGCATTGGAATCCTAATTTATGTCTAAGTTGTTACCCTTTTATCCGGACTCCACCTGACAAAAAAATTTCCAAAAAGGAGCGGCCACTGGTGTAAGCAGTACCAGTACCCCTCCTCCACCTTGTTGGGGTCTGAGTCGAAGTGGAGATCTGTGCCCATTGCTCATCCAGCCACAGTCACTCTCATCTCATCAGTCCATAAAACCTTTGACCTGTCTTCAGATATTTCTTGGCCCAGTCTTGGCGTTTCAACTGGTGTGTCATGTCCAGTGGTGGTCGGGTTTCAGCCTCCCGTACCGTGGCCATGTCTCTGAGCACTGAACACCTCGTACTTCTGGACACTCCAGGTAGGTTGCACTTCTGGAATATGACGGCACTGGGGGATAATGGCTTCCTGGTAGCTTCATGTTTGATTCTTCTCAAATCTCTGGCGGTTAATTTGTGTCTTTTTTCAATGCGTTTCTTGCGACCCTGTTGACTATTTGCAACAAAATGATGGTTCTGCGATCACGCTCCAATATCTTAGCAATTTCAAGAGTGCTGCATCCCTCTGAAAGACTTTTTATGAATTTTGACCTTTCAGAGTCAGCTTAATCTCCTTTTCTGCCTATTTTGAGAAAATGAAGCTGCCTGGTAATTATGCACACCTTGACATAGGGTGTTCACCTCCCTAGGCCACAACCTTCTTCATTACACAAATACACATCACCTGATATGCTTAAATGGCATAAGCCTTCAAGTTTATACAGCTTGGAGTTATATATATATGATTTTTTCCCTTACATACTTATTTGGATCTATACATTTTAAACCTTTTCTGAAACAGAAATTTGCCATTGACAGAACGCAGCCAAATGTGTGCGTTTTAATGAATTGGACCTAATTACACGTATGAGCAAGTCAACCCAAATGAGCAGGGGAGTAATACAGGGGTTCCGTTACCTCAAAGCAGTAGCGTTCCCCCCGGATACTGCTGTGTAGTGCTCTTACTATGACGTCCTTCTCGTTGGCCAGGTCAAAAATTTCGATGCAATTCAGGGATTCCCGCGATCCGTTCACACTTCTGTGTTAAAAGTGGCCCACAATAACAGTAAATGACAAGGAACAAGCTTAGAATGTTGGTGCTTCACAACACAGAATAGTGGACAGTAATGTCCCCCTTTTAACAAGCATCAGTAGAGAAATGCTTGTTTCACAGATTCCTTTCTTGAAACAAGCAGTTTTGTGAAGGTGCAAGGAACTGTCAACCTCCTAACGATGTATTCCTTAAAGTCAGGGATGAAGGCAGGGGAGATCTGGCATCTTCTGGCCTCGTGGACAGGTAAATCCAAGGTCCCTCCCTCGCTGGCCCCTCGCACCCTGGTAACATCTGCTTTAGCACACACATACTTACACTAACACATTCACAATCACTCCAACATACACACTTACACTCCCTTTCATGCACATACACACCAACAGTCCCACTACACACACTCACATTCTTACTAAAATATACTCATTATAACACCTCAGTCGGACCCCTCCTTTACTACGAGTGGTCTGTTCCAAGACGGACTTGCCCTGTTTGATGGACCAGCTCAGGGGGCAAATGCTCCCCTTTGGACCAGCCTGCCCCTTGAAGACATGCCAATGACTTGCTGGCTTGGTAGACCGAGCTGTAATGAATGGAGCCAAGTGGAACTTCAGAGTGTTTCACAGAGAAATAGAGAGCACCAAGAGGCTGAGTGCTGAGTGACTATGTAGAAAATTACAAAACTGTTAGCACCATGACTACTGAACGTAAAGTGTCCACCATGTTGGCGTTATATTTGAATAAAAAGTGTGGGTTCTGTACCTTGATACTTTGTAAATGAGCTGATGCTGAAACCCTTAAAAATATAAGCACTTTAACAGCTCATGGTGCAGATTCTGTATGTCTACTATATATTTGTGTTCTTAATGGGATCACCTGTACTCAAGCAAGGGTTCTATTTATGACATTACTGGCTTTGGGATGATAGGACTGTCCTTGAGGACCTATTATCAGCTGGGATACTTGTAGCCTTAAGGTAAAATGTAAAGACCCCCTTTGTAAACTCTGAAATCCTTAGACTGCAATACAACATGCAGCTTAGTTACCTCTCCTCTTGTTGTAATGATGAAGTACTTGTTTTATTTCTGTTCTTCTTTTTTTTCCTCTTCAGAATCAAACCCTGAGAGGATCATTAAAGAATTAGTATTTAGAGTTATTTACAAATGTATTTTATGAGGCAGAGTTTCTGACCATCTCACTTCTTTATCCATCCACAGCCCGATCCCCCAAAAAGCAAATTGGGTCTTGGTCACATTTTAATGGTTGACTGAAGATTTTCTAATTGGCAACCAAACCATATCCCAAGTGACCGGTATTGCACCGGTATTATAGTATGATAAAGGTCCACTTTAAGTGTAGAAGTGGAAATAGCTGGATCATTACTGACCAAGCCAATGTTACATTGAAATGAAGGCAGTTGTTGGAGACATTAGGGAGACATTGAGAGAGCGTGTGAGAGAATGAATGAGAGTGTGTGAGAATGAATTTCATTTAGGAAATAAAACCAACCCTTTGAATTTCGTCTGAAGCGAAAGGGCACGAAACAAAATCCGTTGTCAAAAAATAATTGACCAAGAACGAAATATAAACGCAATGCAATATTTATTTAGCGAATAAAACGATAAAATGTAGGATCTGAGAAAAGTGAAAGCAACAATTTGAGGGAAAAAAAAGCAACCCAATGGAACTTGGGAAAAGCAGCGTGTTTGGACCAGAGCTTCTCATACAAGAACGACATTAATGCAAGCATGATGTAAATAATGAATATAAAAAAAACATGTACTTACCTTGACATTATTAAACTGATTTTTTGAATCCAAGTGTCCATCAGTGAAAATGTCTGCAATTAAACCAAACCAAATTCAGTATTTAAAGAATATCGAAATTTTGATGTATAAATTAATAACGGCAAAATTCTAAAAATAAAGAACAAAACAAAGCCACAGATTGTAAATTTTTTTTCTCAAATACCTTCCTTTTCTCAAGCCATTTTTTTCTATGAAAGAGTGTTGATTATGCATTTATATGGGTTTTGACTACAGTATATCTCTCCATTATCGTATAGGTATGTGTTTCTAAAGGAAACAGATACAAATCGTCACAACTCTAGAAGTAGATAAAGAATTCTAGTATCAGCTATTTCCTGCAGGAAGGAAGTGGTAAAAACGTAAGATTCCTCCTTACAACACATCTGCTAGACCGTAATAAATAAAGCATCTTTTTCAACTAACATTTTTTATTCCAAACCACGCCAAGCTTCTAAAAGGACTTTTTCTTACATATTTTTCGAGCCACAATGTCCAGGAAGAGCGTTCCTTAGTGTGTTAAGTGTCACTTACCTGCTTCCACTTGGCCAAGTTGAGCCGCCCCATTACTCAACACACAGCTGCCTGTCCGGCTCCTGATGCTGAAAGCATCCTGAAAGAAGCAGAGGATCTGTCTTGTGTTCTTTGAGGAATACTGCACTTATCTTCTCAACAACCAAAAAACATCAGCTAAAAATATATCAAAATCTTGAAAGTCTCCTTCGGGTCGAAAGAATGAGATCTCTAGGACATTAAGAATCATTATAGTTCATTGTTGCGTCTCAGCAATAGGCAAGACCACCCTCAGAAATCCTGGGGTCCAGTACAGACTTAAAGCCTGTGCCCCCCCATGCCTCTCCCTTCAGCAAATCCTTCCATAAGTAAGGGTGAGGCTAGGGTTAGTGGCACCCCATAACACGCATACATACTAACATGCAAACTCGCTCTAACATTAATTCACTAACACATCCTCACTGTAACATTGTACATATACTGTAGTCCTTATAACATATGACGTGATATATTTCCCATGCCCATCGTGCACCTAACACGGCTCTTACCTGTTCCTCTCCTCTTGTGAGCATTAGACATCCGTCCACCAAGGAGAAGTTTGACACGTCCCACACAGGTACGTCCGGAGTATGCTGACGAACCGAGGACTGGGGGGAATCTAGTAGAATGGAAGTAATGTATTCATAAGGCAGTGCAGATGTTTATTACATAAATATAAAAAGCGTACGCATTAATTTAAGGTCGGAGTTTTGCCCTTCATCAAATACCCCTAAGGCTGTCTATATGTCGCAACTCAAAAGCTGTTTGTGAGTCCACATCGAAATCAAAAGGCAACTCTTTCCACTATTAGGTGTCCTGGAAGCCACGATAACCAAATATCTATACAAATGTTATTATCAACGTTGAGATGAGCAACTCCACAAGTGCCAACCTTCTATACCATACCTCCTAACATTGCAACTCTCCAAAGTTCTAGGGGTTGCACTAGAGCTATGGTTAGGGGTGAGTTTTACCGAGGCTTTTTAGGTCACCTTGTGACTTATTGGTAATTACACAATTGTTTTATAAACCCATTGCGTGCGCATTATTGTTACTTTTAGGAATATAGAACATTCCTATCCAGCAAACATTCCGGGCTACTAGGAAAGAGGGACATCAGCGGGATAAAGGGGGACACTTGTGAGTGTGCTCAACGGTGCTGGATTAACGTTCTAGAGTACTCCCTGATAAAAACACGCACAAGATCATGCCAGGTGTGTGGCTCCACTTCTTACACTTTGGGCAAGCTGCGACTGTAGATCCAATGTGGCCGGATCCTCCGATAAAGCACCGAGGGCTCATAGGCGTGCACCTAATGTGCCAAATCGGGCACTGATGCTATACGACTTTGTTGGGAGGATATATGGCAGTGATTTAATCATATTTTTATATTTGCACTTAACAGGAGGGGCAGAATCTCAGGGTCACACAGTCTAAAGCGGACTTCATATTCTCCTCTGATTTAATGATGTAGAAACATTCCAACGGGTGCTTATCTCATCGGTATCAATCTGTATACAGCTGATAAGTATGTCAGAACATCTTTCCTTCCTGTTTTTAGGGCCATTATTAAAACCACGGTTGACGAGTCACCACAATAATCTTTCTGATGAGCTATCAACGTGTCACCCCAATTAGAAAGGGGTCTATTAACTAAAGGTAGAGTTGATGTGAGAGTTTACAGGAGAGTTGTGGTTTAAACGCATTGGCTTCGCTATACATTATGAAGGTCCAACTGGAGGGAGCTTCTGCTGCAGGTAAAGCATGGCTGGCCCTGTATCATGTATAACCCATTGACTTCCACATTATACAAGGCCAACTCATCCCTTCTTGCTAGAGAAACCTGCCAGGGTTGGCCCATCATAATGAATTGATAAGTCCGGAGCACGCTTGCTTATAGAAAGCCAAGGAATATTCCTTTTTTTTATATACTTTGTGAAAATAGCAGACACTATACTGTATAATATATCCTGCATGTACCAAAACCATGACTGTGTAAAACAGGAAACAAGTTAATATTTCCGTTTAATAAAACCACATCGTTACAGCAAGGAAAGAGGCGTGCAGCGTCTCAAACAGCGTCTGCCCTTCTTACAAGCAGGATGGCATCATGGCTCACAAAGCCTCTGCCTGCTCTCGCTATGACCTCATAATATAGATCACAAGCGGGGGACATTCTAAAAAATATTAAACCTTTAATAGCCCATCACACAGATTCTATGTAGTGACTAAATATCAACCAAATAGTTCTAATAACCATCCTTGAGAAAATCAAGGGTGGTTATCAGGAGGTTATCAGGTTACCTGTGTTCAAGCAGGGATTTCAGCAGTGATCTAGTATTATGAAAGGCATCAAATCAGACGATCAACACATGTATAGGTTTCTATAGCAAAAGTCAAGATTGATAAAGATGATACCTCTATTGGGTAACTACATTGCATAAGTTTGCAAGCTTTCAAGTCTACTTAGTTTTGTTCTTCAGACATATAATAATATCGTAATATACCATGCCCGAAGAAGATAACTGTTAGCCACAAAATCTATCACCTTCACCAAATTGGCTTAGTTTTAGTAAGTGTAGAAGCGTCCTTAGGTATAAGTCATAAGTGGTGTTAGTTGTAGGATTATAGTACCAAGACTAAAATGCCGTGCTGAAGTGTATGATGGCATATGATGGCCGAGTACTGACCGTGCGGAATATTTTAGTAAGGGACTGAGAAAGGAGAGGTCCCTTCATACACTAACTACTCACCCTCCACCGTCTCTGGCTGTTGACAGGTCTCCTTCTTTCTTTCTAGTTTCTGTGTTACAGAGTGCAAATAATGAACAAAGCTGTTGGTTCGGGGCTCTGCTGCATCTCTTTCCTTCTTAAATAGGGAGAACCTTTTATGTGGTCCCCGTGAATCCTTGACCTGTGAAGTTTGTGAATGCCTCCATCCTTTCAATCGACCCCAAACACTGCGCTTTCGCCCGTCTGTCTTCCATTGGTAAGAGCCAATGGTAGGTTGCTGTGGTGGAGAAGTGTCTGGAGCTTCAGTGATTTCACAGGGTTCCTCCATTACACTAATGATTACTTCTCAGTCTTCTGTCCCCAATAGATGTCTTTTCAGTCCTTTTATAAGCTGTTTTTGCTTTTTCTCTGGTCCTTCAGCTTCCTCCCACTCCTGTGTATGTATGAACCTTCAAAACGCTTGCTTCTCCGACCTCTCTCCACCGCACACTCGCCTGGTCTGCTTGTCTGTCTCTTCCTGCCAGTCTTTTCTCTATTTACCCAAATTTTTTCTCCCCCTTCTTTCGCTGTCTGTCTATCTTGTCTCTTCCACCGAACCTCTCTTTCTCAAACAGGAAAGATGAGGTTTACAGTTTGCTCTGACAACCTCAGAGAGCTATACACAGGGCCAATGGCAGGCGACGAGCATTGTCATGCAATTTTGTGATAACCCAAAAACTAAATTGAAGAACGACAACAAAAACTCAAAACCAAACTTTATTGGACAAGACAGAGGCTGGTACACGGCAGATGGAAAACTCTTCATGTGCCCTAGAAAGAAAAAATACATTCTATATAGCATATATATATGATATATGATAATCCAGTTATACTTAGTAGTATGTATCTCATGCTTGTAATAATAGGTATACTCTGTATATATTATCTTACACAGTTACTGTACATTGAACATCCCCATCTTACACGTATAGCAAATACTACTTCTATTCAGGAGCACACATACAGGGGTTTCATTGAGGTTTATCCCTATGGGGCCACTGTCTCTTTCATTGGAAGGTGAGTTATATGTAGTTTTTACTTCTCAGTATGCACTAAATAAAACGTATGCTTGCAGGAACATGCATGTCACCTTTTTATGTTAGATTTAATTCATTATATTAAATCTGTAATATTCAGTAATATTTAAGCTCCCGCAGAATCCCAGTGCCTAGTTTGCATGGATGCTATAACCTTTTCCTTGCTTTCCCCTTTGGCTACCTAGCCGGCTTGGGAACTAGACTTATGGGTTCAACCATGACGCTCGGGTAGAATACACTGACAGTGTGTGAATGCCCACTTGGAATGCCTTAGCATTCATAGCTTTCTTCATGGGTCCTTTATTTTAGCCCCTAAACCTAATTGGAGATGGTCACACCAAGGTACAGTTGACTAGTAACGCAGAACTATGGTCAATGGCTTAAGTTACCTTAAAGTTCTTCCAGCTCTTGATATCGTTGTACAAGAAATCTCCTGGACAAGAGGTGTCCACCAGTTGCCGGTGACCCCACACTGTGTAGTTGGAGGAGACGTATCCAGAACTGACTGCACACTGTAGGAAGCGATCCCTCACCAAACTCAGTATTCTTTCCTCAGGCAGTAAACTGGTGAAGTTTCCAATGAAGCTCACCCCATAACCAATGGAATTATGGCCCTTAGTGTGGGCTCCAACCCAGAGCCAGCCTCTTCCCTCATATAGGTACCCATCTGATCCAACCACAAAGCTAAAAAAAATACAAATTAAATGATATTAAGTTCCCTCCCTGGCTCTGGAACTTGTATCTCGTTCCTTTCACATCCTTGGATGGAGGCGTTTGGACCAATGGCCAAAATGCTGGAGAGAAGACTGAAAACATGAACTGTCAGGCTTTGAAGACCAGAGTTTATAACCCCTGCTCTAGGCTCTGCTGGCATACAAGAATGAGTTCTTGTTCGTCAACAAGATGATTCCAGAACACCAAGCATATTACCCCTGCCACTAACCACAAATAATCTCTTATGCCTTCCTATGGCCTCAGCAGCGAGGACGAACTGGCACCTCTTTATGAAGAGTCATCTCAAGTATGTGAAGACAGGACCATAATGAAGCTTGGCTGGGCTTTGACCATTCTAGACCATCGACCCGTATAGTGGGGTGGGCACTCAGGAACAGATCAAACAGTATGTAGTTCACATATCGTTTTCCAGCATCTAGTCTTAACGTGTACTTCAGTTTCCTACCTGTACCCAATGTCATCCCAGCCTCTGTCCTGCTGATGAAAGTCCTGCATGCTTCGCATATCAGCACAACAGTCCTTGAAGGAGGTGCATGGCTGTGAGGGTGTGTAGGTATGATGGATGTAGATTTGAGCAAGAGGGAGTTTCAGGAACGTGGGGGTCCCCTTATATGGCTTGGCCTCCCACATACAACGAGGTATTATTGCAGGACAGTCTGTAAAGAGAACACATTATAACAAAATACTAAACAAAAAAAAAACTGGAGGATGAGTTAGGTGCTATCAAATATAAATTAGTAGAGGAAGAGAGAACACATAAAATACCGCATACTCCCAGGACCTGAATTTATTTAAAATAGCCAATATTGTAGTCCTAAAAGCTCTTGTTGTCAAGGGTGGTAACAACAGCCAGACATAACTTTATAATCTTTAATATCTGGGCTACAACATGAACTTAATCACTAGGAATTCTAGGATGGAGAATTAGGGGGCTTGGCAGAGACTGTTCTCTAGGATTCATTTCTAGATACAGATAAAGTTCCTGCGTGGTTGGAATCCAGACCTACCCAGAGATCACATCTGAGGTTCAAGATGTTGAGACCAACATGAAGGTGAATGAGAAGACAATTTGGAGCTGACTCTGGTATAATTTAATAATATCTGAACATTCCGAATGGTGCTCCACTACTGAACCCCCTACTTGAATACAGAACTTTATGCATCTGGTAATAGTTACCTAGATAATGTTGCTCAAATTCCCTCGCTGCTGTAGCAGCAACTTTGTCAAGCTGATGATCTGTTATACTGTGTAGGCTGCAGCCTGCCCTGGACTTTCCGAAGCAATAAATCGCTTTACGTATTGCCGCTTCCATATTGTCTTCTTGGATCAGGCTTTGAAATTCTTGCCTTCTAAAAGCACTTTTGGCAGGCTTCCCCCAGTAAAATTGCTGAATGAGGGCACTCAAATGCAGGCCCTCTGATTCATTTCTTAAACTTTTCCCAAGTAAGGTACCGTCCACGGCACCGTTGAGATAGGCAAGTGTCAGACCTCTTTCGGCAATGGCTTGAAGCTGGAAAGAACAGGGAGAAGACAAGGAGTCCCAGCAACCATCAATCAGTTCTAGCGGTTGTTCAAGGGCAACTCCAGAAGCAAGGAAGGCCACTCCTAATGAAGTGGCTAATGTGGCAGGGTGGTCCTTGTGGTCTGACACTGAGCTTATTCCTTGCTGATAGTGAGAACTTGACCACTGGGCACAAACATTATTTGCCTGGGTTTCAGTAACGGTGTGCCCAGATTCCTCATTCTTGATTGCAGACTCACATAGGAAGTCATCACTCCAACCGTTAACCACTGCCCCAAGAAAAGGCCTCAGTGCCACAGTGCTACCATCAGGGGCCAATACTACTCCTAGCTCATGCCACCCCGTTTCATTTGACTCCACAATCTTGTGAGCCAGCAGGACATGGGCGAGAGCGGCTTGTCTGTCCGATAGAACCTCTGAGCGGAATGGAGGGGTGACAACATGGAGCAGAATCTTAGCCACGGCCAGAGCTGAAGATTCTGTTAAGCTTAATTCTATGTCTTGGACAAGGGCAAGAAAGGTGTCCATCTTCATCACAACCTTGGCTGTGGGGGAAAAAGGTTTTTTTAAAAACTGTTTTTTTAATGACTGATGAAGAATGTTACAGAAATAACTAAGAGAAGATGGACTGGAAGGAACACAAAGATACAACGAGTAACAATGATACAAGGGGTAAATAATATTAGGTTCTACACCCCACAACAGTTAATTTTATCTCCAAAGGGTCCTGCTATAGGAGGGGCAGTCATTCTATAGGAGAGCTACATATATGCTATCAATAAGCTGCAAAGTCATTGAATACAACATCTTGGTAAAGCTCCGTCTCCAGCCAAATCCATAACCCCACCTAAAACAAAAGTTCCCCTCTTTGGTCATTTGATCATATAGTCTTCTTGATCTGCAGAATATTATGGTGCCATATAACTCAGATGATAATAATAATAATAATAATATAAATATTAGAACACGTGGTTACTTACTATTACCAAGGTCTGCAGACAGACAAAGAGAGAACATAAAAGCGTAGATGAGATGCCAGCCGACCATCTTTAAGTTACTCTGCGGTAAGACAAATCATCGTTAAAAAACAAAAACACTCTTGTGAGGGATGTGGGGGAGGGCTGGTATATTATCCTTATACTTCCTTATCCTAGAATGCACTTAATCCAGTCCAACCTGTTACTTAAGGCATCAAAGCTGTAATGTGTATTTGAGAGAGACACGATTTTCGGGCACCGTCGTCCCACTCTGCCCCACTGTCCCTCTTTTGTGGGAATTGTGGATCGTGGGTCGGTTGGGGAGAATCCTCTGATCTTCCATGACTATTCCAGGGAGCCGTGAAATCAATGGAAGTCTGTGCTTTTGCATGCATGTGCTTGTCTCTTTACATAGGAAAGAACCACATGGCATCAACCTTTACCAGGCATAGGCCTAGTTTGCCTATATTTGCGTATCCAGTCCCATGAATGGGACAGCTGTCCCTGATTTTTGCTTTAAATGCCATTAAACGTACCATCCATAGTCTATAACATTCTAAAACTTCCCACCAGCCATATCTGAGAGTTTCCTGAGCTCTGTGTCTTTAGGGCTTCATGTGTAGGTGGGGCTTGCTGCACATGGGGGCGGAGCCAGCCCCAAACTGCCTTTTGTGTGCGGGTATGTGGGCGTGGATAACAGGAAAGTGAATGGGAAATGGGCAGCGGAGTAGGCGTAGCCACACAACGCTCCCTGTCCGGAGAAAGAAGAAGCTGAACAGGAGACCTAGGGAAGCAGCACTTCACCCTGAGACTCCAGGTCAAACCTGGAAAGTTCCAGTTATATTCAGCAATCACGCATTTGAGCCCACCAAATACAGTGTATGGTGGCTGTTCATTCCTTCTTAGGATCCATCCAGATTCTAAATAAAACATTAAAGAATGTCCGCAGATTTCATTTTAAAAATTGGATTCACTTAGGTCATGTAGCAGTGCCATATCTATGTTCTATGCTAATATCAAACAAAACAGTTACCTTTTACCTCCAAATAAACATGAGTGAAGCTGTAACGCACAGGCTAGGACGACCTTACCATCTATGGACGACCTTCCCCAGCTCCTAAATGAGAACTGCGTGTCCTCAAAGGGAAAGCAATTAGGAAGCTAATATTGGGTTTTGACATAAGAGCTCATAGGTTGCTCGCAGTTATCAAACTGTACTGTTTGTATTTTAGATGTACTTTGGTCTTTTGCATTTCTGCAGACAAGCATTTACTGTGTAGATTATGCTGTATAATAGCATAGCCCTATTATAGCATACACAATTAAAAATAACATGAACACATATAACACATACCAATAGAGAATGTGAGCAGGGTTCTGCTCTTGTGAGCTTACTGTCTATAAGAAGTGGGTAGGTGGAACTTGGCCTGGAAGAAGAAGAACCTGACCCTGAGACCCGGGGAAGCAGTGCTCCATCTGGAGACTCCGGGTCAAACAAGGAGAGTTCCCAGGAATGGTCTCAGGCCTTAGGGTATTCCTGGTATACAAGTGGGCTTTTTCACTCTAATGTTATCTGCTGCTTGCAACAGCTGTTATTAACTCACAAGCACAAGGTGTTTTTTTTTATCTTGAAAACCAGTTTCACACATATGGGTTTCTCATTATTATTAAACAACATGTAGGCCGTATCATAGCAGCCTCTGTTAACCGTCATCTATTGCCAACGCCATGCCCCAAGTGAGGGCAGCATAAGGTGGTGCCTCCTTCCACTATAGTTCCACTTGGCCACCTAGTAGTAGACTAATACCGCATTTGCTCGATTATAAGACGAGGTTTTTTCCAGAGCAAATGCTCTGAAAAATACCCCTCGTCTTATAATCAGGGTCGTCTTATAATCAGACCTCAAATAGGTCTGATTATGAGACTAAGATCCAGATCCCCCGCAGCGATGCAGAGGACCTGGATCCTCCTGTGTTAATCCCCCCCCCCCCCCCCAATTTACCGGTGCTTCTGAGTCCCCGGTGCTTAGTCCGGGCTGCGTGTAGAGCTCTACGCGATACAATCGCGTAGAGCTCTACACGCTTCCCGGACTAAGCACTGGGGACCCAGATGCAGGGGACCTGGATCCTCCTGTGTTAACCCCCGACCCAACTTACCGGTGCATCTGAGTCCCCGGTGCTTAGTCCGGGCTGCGTGTAGAGCTCTACGATACAATCGCGTAGAGCTCTAAACGCTGCCCGGACTAAGCACCGGGGACTCAGAAGCACCGGTAAATTGGAGGGGGGGGGCATAACACAGGAGGATGCAGGGGACCTGCATCCTCCTGTGTTATGCCCCCTCCAACGTACCGGTGCTTCTGAGTCCCCGGTGCTTAGAGCTCTACGCGATTCGCGTGGAGCTCTACATGCTGCCCGGACTAAGCACCTGGGGCTCAGATGCAGGGGACCTGGACCCTCCTGTGTTATGAGCCCCCCCCCCAACTCAGAAGCACCGGTAAGTTTGGAGGAGGGAGGGGGAGTGTTAAATGTGGGTTTGAGGCATTTCTGGAGGCAGAGTGCTCTGTGAAATGCCTTTTAACCCCTTTAATGCCACTCTGCCTCCTGAAATGCCTTAAACCTCCCTATATGCCACTCTTCCCCATAATATGCCTTTTAACCCTCTAAGTGCCAGAGTGGCATATAGGGTTAAAAGGCATATCATGGGGCACAGTGGCATATAGGGTTAAAAGGCATATTATGGGGCACTGTGGCATTTAGAGGGTTAAAAGGCATATCATGGGGCACAGTGGCATATAGGGGGTATAAGGCACTTCTGGGGCAGATGTGCATAACTGGGGGACAGGTTGGAAAATAGAAGGAAATAAAACCAAAATATTTTTCTCAAGCATAGCTTTTATTAAAAAAAGTGTTTAAATGAATTAACATTTACTGGTAAAACTTTTTTCCTATAGGGTCATCTTATATTCAGGCTTTTTCTTTTTTTCCTAAATTAATATTAAGATTTGGGGGGTCGTCTTATAATCGAGCAAATACGGTAAATCTCAGGACGGTGCCAGCGTTATCCAGATAAAGTCCAAGCTTTATTATCCCATTGTAAAAACATCACGGCATGAAGAGAACACATGGGTTTAATCATAGACAAACAGAATAAGAAAACACACCCCAATTTATAACAACCATTACACCTGGTAGGTGGCAGGTATCCACCCTCCTTCCATGTGTGCTATCAGCACCCTAATGAATACATTTATAGTACAAAAAAAGAAACAAATATAACCTATTACAAAATCACAGCAAAGAATGAATTCCAATAAATATAAAACCCCAAATAAATTCATATGCCTAATAAAGTTATATAACCTAATCATAATAAAAAAAAGAAAAATCTGATTATAATTTCATGATAAACAGAAAATAATATAACATTTTAATTGAACACAGCGATGATAGAGATAAATTCATTCAACATAACAATTCAATCCCTGTTCTTTATTTAATACCCGTTGGGACCTTTATGACTACTTTAAAAATGTATTCGCTCACATAATCTTCTACCAGTCTACATATTGAATTTAAACCCATAACAATTGGGACTTATGGAAACAAAAGGTGAGGAGGGCCCTGCTCAAACAAGCTCATAAAATAGAAGGATATAGGCAGCCGGTGAAGAGATTGACAGAAGGGAGAGGTGTTAGTAGAGCGATGGATAAGGAAGATAAGCCTGGCACCAGCACTGATAAAGGATTGCAAGGGGACAAGGGGCTATATGAGAGACCAGCTAAGACTGGGTTGTAGTAGTCAAGACGGGAGCCAATGAGGACACTAACAAGATGTAGTTTTTTAAACAATATTATGAATGTCAGGGAAAACAAGAGGTCGGAGTCAGAGGCAGTGAGCGTGTGGGGTAGGAACGATGGTTTCAGCATTGACATTGAGGAATGTTAGCGTTGGATAGAGGGGACATAAGAAGTTCCATTTTAGAGTTTGGGCCTCATGCAGACATTTTATTAGAAGAAAGGTAATTAGTAACACAATCAAAGAGGGAAGGGGGAGAGATTTATGGAAGAAAGGCAGATCTGAGCATCATCGGCATTCAGGGGACCTAACAAGAGTTGGTTTCCCAAGGGAGTGTAAATTGAGAAAAAAAATGGATCCTAGAACTATGCTTTTACGAACACCAATTCAGAGAGAGGTGGAGAGGAAAGGCTAGTGGAGAGGAAGACAATGAAGGTGAGATCAGAGAGGTCGGATGTGAAAGAGCAGTGTCACAGAGATTGTGAGGGGTTTGAAGAAGAAGAGGATGGTCTACAGTGTGAATGGTGGCAGACAGGCCCAGAATTACCAGCGAGTGGCGCACAGGATGGGAGAAAAAAGAGTCAATGGCGTGTCCATAATTGTGGAAAGTTAGTATACCGTGTAAGATCGAATGAGGAGGTAATAGAAAAGTTGAGACTACAGATCTAAAGAGGTGTTCGCTGGGATGTTGAAGCCATCAAGGTTGAGAGAGGGGCTGTCAGAGGAGAGGACATGTGGTAGCCATGGAGTATGGCATAAATCAATGATGCCTAATGATTGAGCAATAGGTATATGGCATGATCCTGGAAGTAGGAAGCCTAAACCACTGCCCTTGCTGTAATCAGGTCTCGAGGCAGCAGTGGCAGAAGAAGAAAGCCAAGTAACCGAGTAACCCTTTTATGAATTATACATATCCTAGGGCTGAAAATTACACGTGTTGGTCAACAATGTGTTCAGAATATACGTGGTCTACAAAACACGGCCGATGCGGTCACCCTGGGCTATACCCGTGTAGGACGTCACATATCGCTGATTACACCGGCAAAAACATAAACATTGGTAAATTAAAGATGAGGTTCCTGGGGTCCCAGTTAACAAGTTAGACAAATGTTTTATGTCCTGCATGAACTCATCCTAGAGGACCACCTATTGGACTAAAGGACTTTTGTGTTGTTTAAAGTGTATTGTGTTTTAGGATATGTATGGAGATGTAGTGACAAGTTGTGCGTTTCTTAGCGTTCATTCAGTAAAGTACTCTGGAAAGCCCTTTCTGTCCTGGAAAAAAAACAGTTTATACTTTGCATGGATGCACCGAATAAGAAAGAGGGGATTCAGGGCTGGATAAACATATACCGAAAATAATAAATAAAAGTTCATGAAATGTGTCCAAAATCCTTAGATACAAAGGGTTAACAAAATGCGGGCAGTGGGCATCTCAGGCCAGATGGGGAGATCTTTTTTTTCCTCCTTATTTAGCGGAGTCATTTTCCCCAATAAGCAGATTATTTAAGAAAATATAATATTTTTAATTGAAATCAATAAAAGTTTGTTATTTTATTCCGTTTCTTCCTGCAAACGTGAATCGGTTGTGGAGATCCTCTGACCGGCGCAGGTAGCTGTAAAAGCGACGGACAGCTGTTGGGGCATTAGATCTCCCACCTGGTCAACCTCGCAACACCCTGGTGCCAAGCAAAGCAAGGCGGCACTTCGGGTGAAGTAGGGGGCTACCGCTGACCGGGCATCCAGGCTCACCCACCTCTGGCAACAGCCCAATCCCCGTCTGCTGCCGGCCCAGGTGCAATAGGCCGGTTCAGGCCTCTTAAACCTTAAAAATGTATATACAAGCAGGGTTTTACTCTACTTAGGATTCTGCCAAACATGATTTGGGTTTACCAAAACCCTCACTTTCCACCCCTATTTTATTTGTATAGAATATTGGGTGTATGTTTACATATGGTTTCACACAAAAGCTCTATCTGTTCTAACAACATATATGTGTGTCCTTAAGGGGTTAAACAGCAGACAGGGGTCTAGGCATGGTCTAGGCATGGCCGTGACGTCAAGTATACAGGTAAAGAAAGCAGAGCGTTCCTAACGCTGAAGCGGAGAATGTATGAGGCGGGGCAACGAAGATGTCTAAACAGCAGGTCACATGACTAGCAGCTAGCAAGTCAGCTGACTAAAAGCAAAGCGCCTAAAGTACGGATACCCCGTTGGGCCGAAAGGCGTAATTTAAAAGATATTCAGGCATCCTTCTGCCTGCGGGGGCACACGGCACACATATGGTCCAGTAGGGCAGACATCAAATGAGGCAGCCGCATAGTGGAGAGCTATTCTGATCAGAGAGACCGCTGGAGAGACAGACAAGTGGATGTGACAGACCAGCTGACATGGGGACCCTGCACAGGAGCCGCAGTCTAAGCGACAGCCCTAAGCCATCAGGTGCGTATATGTCTCATAGGTAATCCCTGTGTATACATACATGTCTCTGTGATCATATATGTTTCTCGGGCAGGTATGTTATGTGTATATGTCTCATGGGTAATCCCTGTGTATACATACATGTCTCTGTGATCATATATGTTCTTTGGGCAGGTATGTTATGTGTATATGTCTCATAGGTAATGCCTGTGCATACATACGTGTCTCAGTGAGTATACGTACCCCGGGCAGGTATGTTATGTGTATATGTCTCATGGGTAATCCCTGTGTATACATACATGTCTCTGTGATCATATATGTTCTTTGGGCAGGTATGTTATGTGTATATGTCTCATAGGTAATACCTGTGTATACATACGTGTCTCTGTGTACATATATTCCCCACACAAGCCGGTATATGAGTCACTCCCATTACACACAGACTGGTTCTATATCTGAGCTGCCGTCCCGTCAGGCTGCATTTTCTTACAGTAGATTATTTCACATACAATAAGCACCAACAATTCAATTTCTTGTGGATTTTTTTCTTTTTCTGATTCATTTTTTTGCACTGGAGTTTGTAACGTTGTATAAAAAGTATTATTATTTTGTGTACGAGCGGCTGGATGGCACACGGCCGTGTTATCACTGAAATAACGTTATAATGGATTATAAGTGATCTGATACGTTGATGGCAAGTGGGACTTGTTTGTGGTATTTGGGTGAGATTTGGTCATTTAGTTTTAGTAATTTTATTGCACTTGTTGTTGGGTGGAATAAACATTGGGTCCATCTAGTCTGTCCGTTTTTCCTGATGTAAAGAATCAGTTGTTGATCTTGTTTCGGTTTCAGGAGCCATGTGCCTATCCCATGCATGGTTAAATCCCTTCACCGTATTAGCCTCTACCACTTCTGCCGGAAGGCTGTTCCATTTATCTGCATCCCTCTCAGTAAAGTAAAACTTGCTTACCCAACATCACACACTAAGCCTCTAGTTTTAGATTATTGGGAATAATATGTGAAATAAACTTCCCTCCTGTACTTTGTTTAATCCCTTCCTGATATTTTTTTGGTATCCAAATACAGCAGCTGTGGGACGAAGCCTTAAACGCAAAATAATTCTGCTATATTCAAAAGTTCTGTTTGTTTTTTTTTGAAAGGTCATAAAGGTCATGATCTATTTAAATATTTCACTGAGAGATTTGCTTACCCGGCAGCCGTCTGCCGGGTGCTGATATGCCTGTGGGCAGCGCTGTGTATCCCCGCGTGATTGTGTGCTGCTGACCTTGCGTTCGGGTGCACCGGGTGCGTCCTAATTTGAGCAACCCTGTGCAAAGGTGACCCACGAATGTGTAATCCCAAATCCACCATGAAAAATAATGATTTAATATACAAAAAGATCATTGATGATGATCAGGAAATCATAAAAATGGAAATGGCGTAAATAATGCCCAAAATACTCCACCGAATATTCCGGTATATGGAACTAAAAATAAACATAAACCGCATATAGTGTAGGACCTTTAAATGTAAAAATAACATATATAAATAAATATGGTTTCAATCGTAATGAAAGCTCTGTAACTTGGAGCTGTGTATGTAAACTTTTATTTTATTTAGTTATATATTAGACTCTTAGTATTATCTCGTATTCTTCTGCGTATGTGGCTGGCTTGGTGAAGAACCAGGCTCTGAAGAAACAGATGTGTATTACATCTCGTCTCCAGGGGCATACTAAGAAGATCACATTTCTTGTGTTATCTCAGAACAATGGTTACATCCAGAGAAAAGACTATCTCTAAGTGGGTTAAATGTAGGGCTGCAACTAACGATTATTTTAATAATCAATTAGTTGGCCGATTATTTTGTCGATTAATCGATTAATCGGATAAAAAAATACATTATTTTAAATTGAAGAAAAATTGCAATAAAAAACGTACAATTTACACTTTCATCTCTTTATTGCAATGGCCTCTCTCTCTCTCTCTATTCACCTTCTTATTTTACTGACATAATAATAAAAGCTACAAGAACCCAAACACAGTGTTTCTCAAACTAGGTTTTAATACAAAGTTATTAGTAAATATTAATTCATATGTTAACTATTTTTCATATTTAATAAAAACTATGAGAAAAAAGCCTTGTTTACATTTTTTTTTATTTACCAAACTGCCCCCAGTTATGCACATCTGACCCCCAGCTTGCCACTCTGCCCCCATATATGCCTTATACCTCTTATATGCCAGATTCCGCTGTGCCCCTGATATGCCTTTCAGGGCATATAGGCATATCAGGGGGCATAAACATATCTGGGGGTAAAAGGTATCAGGGGGCTCAGTGGCATATAGGGGGTAGAAGGCATATCGATATTAGGCATATCAGGGGGGCATAAAACAAATCTGGGGGTAAAAGGTATATCAGAGGGCTCAGTTGCATATCACTGGCATATAAGGAGTATACAACGATTTTCATTATCGATTATTATTGATTTTATCCATTAGTTGTTTCAGCCCTAGTTAAATGGATGTTTCCTTTTGACTCCAAAAGCTCAGATCTGTGGGAATGGCTTCTATGCGATTTATTATGTCTCTTCTGGAGTTGGTGGGGTTTTCCCACTTCGCTGTTCCATGGCCTTTAGCACACGTGAAATCTCTAAAAGGTTTCCTCTTGGGCATCTGAAGCCTGTTCGTTCTTGGATCAGATGGTGGCTGGAAGTAGAGAATCTTCTTGGAGGGCTCTCCTGGAAGTCTCCATGCTGGACCATAAGAGCGGCGAATGCCAGTTTGCTGGCTTGGGGAGCCGCTGTAGAAGACAAACTCATACAGGGAAGCTGGTATGGGCAAGAGTCTCGCCCCCTAATCACGTGGCTGTTGACATGTTCGACATCCTAGGTTTAAGTTCCATCGAGACAGCTTTTCTCAGCAGGCCTGTATTTCATTACATTACACAGACAGGTGGGGAGTCCCTCAAATAGTTCTCATGGCCACAAACTTAAACACGCAAAAAATAACTTTGTCAATCTCTCGCCCCGATATTTGAGTTTACATCTGTCTTCAATCCCCCCCCCCATCGCCTTTCATCTTCCGAGTTCACAAGAAGCTCACGTCTTGGTCGCCTCAGTTGCTCCCTTTTGGGTTTTTTTGGAGCTGATTCACTATCACTATAGTGATTCACTATACAATACAACAAGATCTGGAAATCCTTCTCCCATTGGGGAAGGTCTTTTATGCCGGCCTAAAACCTGAGGTACAGATTGTAACGATTCCCGTCTTGCTGAACATCCTTGGATCCAGAGGTTCTATAAAGCTATCTCCAGACGTCGCTCCATCCTTGACTCCCTCAGTTTCACCGATGAAGACAATACGTCTCCATGGGATAAAACGTACTTATTTTTGCACGCATTTTGCGATATGTGCAACCCCCCCTAAGCTTATCAAATGACCGAATTACACACGACAAAGCGGGAGAAAAACAAGTTTTGGATTGGAATATAATGCATATTTGTGCTGCTTTATGGAATGCAGTCATGTGGGGGACATCTAATCACATGTTCTTTAAGAAAAAAGGCATAGAAACCAAACACTGTAGTACCCGTACTACACAAACTCTGTGTATATTCTGGAGACGCAGTGACTGCCGTCATGGTCCATGGTAAGTGCTCCGTGCTCCCCCATTAAACGTCCGGGCTGAAGTGAATATCCAAATGGCTTTGGATTGGTTTTGCTTTTAGTAGTCTAGTCTGTCCCTGGCAGCATTTAACCTTTTGTGTTAGGTGATCATTCGTCCTAAAATCAGGATCGTATTTTTAGGGCGCTGATCTGGGTCAGGACAGAGCGCCTGCCTCCGCGGTCGCCGTCTATTAATCATCTCTTATTATTATCTATTAATCCGAGTCTTCGTTTCCAGCAGAACGACAGCGCCTTCTCTCCCCGACGCCTTGCTATGGCCCTCGGCTGTGTGAAATCGTCGGCCCTGAGGAGATCCAGCTCCGGCGCAGGCTGAAGTATTTCTTCATGAGCCCGTGCGACAAGTTCCGGGCCAAGGGACGCAAGCCGTACAAGCTGGCTCTGCAGCTGGTCAAGATCACGTTGGTCACCATTCAGGTACGCATAATGGCTTCCCGCCATAAGGGAAATTCACCATGGCCAAAATATCTACGTGATAGGAGTTGGGCCACGTAGAAATATATATTGGCCTAACTCCGGAGAAAACCTCTACGTGTAGAGCTTCATTTGAAATGAGAAGGAGCTCTTTCTGTATTTGTGATGGAGTGTCATTGGATCTCCTGTAAATCTCAAGCTAGCCAGTGCCGGAGCCGGTTGTTGGTGAGTGTAGTCTGATGAATACCTCCATGCATTGGCAAGGGGAGGAAAAAAATCGGCTATCATGTGCATATGATGGCTCAAGTGCCCCTTCAAAAACACGGGGTCATATGGTCCGCAGGGATTGGGTAATGAAATAACCGGCTGAAAAAGACCGCACGTAATGCCCTAAATGTGTGGCACCGGTAAAACCTGGCACTGGAAGCGTGGTTACGGGACGGGCTGGGGGTACGACCCACAACCACCTCGCGTTTGTAGGTACCTTGTAATCTATTGAACTAGAAGCTCTGCTTCAATAGGTCACGAGGTGGGGTCAGCGATTGGGATCTGTGCTGCTGAATTAACCCCTGATCACCCCTGTGTCCCACAGCTCATCCTTTTCGGGCTCAGTAATCAGATGGTGGTGCAGTTTAAAGAAGAGAACACGGTGGCCTTTAAACACTTATTCCTAAAGGACTACTCGGATGATTCAGATAAAACCTACGCCGTCTACACGCAGAATGACGTCTACCAGAACTTGTACTACGCTGTGGAACAGGTGAGCGTTTCTGCGTGCTCTGCGTCACTTAGGCAATGCACTAACCTCTTAAACGACTACAATGCCCATCATCTAGCCCTTTGTAGACTTAATCGCAGCCAGAGGCACCAATTTTGCTACATTTGCTTTTCCGTAGATATTAAAAAGATATTTAAGTCAATGGTCTGAATTATTGGCTAATAGATAAAGTAAGTCCGCTCAATGTCTTTTTTTGTTAACCCTTAAAGAACATCAGATCTTGGTTTTTATTCCATTCCACACAGTACCTCTCGCTACCCAATCAAACAACGGCTCGATACGCGTATACCCGTCCCTTCAACCAATCCGCTCTCTCCGTGTGTCAGCAGTACTACCGCAAAGGCCACATTGACCCTGCTAATGACACTTTCAATATTGACCCCAAGGTCATCACAGGTATGTTTTTGTGTATAATTGTATCTTTCAAGCTGAAAAAGAACACCGGGGAGCTGTAATTTAACCCTCGCAGGCCACATGCACAGTTATTTATTCATTTTTTTTTCTTGTTTATTGGGCAACCCGCTAAAACGCTGGTAAGTTTGTAGCTGTTGGGTCTGTCTGTCTGTCTGTCTGTTTTTATGAGCCACATGGGAACTGCATTGATAGTTTATAAGAAAGGGGGTGACAAAGCCCACACCCTTGTTCCATGATGTCTCTTGCCCGGGAGGCATTGGGCATTGTGTGCCGCACCGTAGGCTTTGACATGGGGCATTTGGTTGGCACGGACTTTGGCTAATGATTGTACGTGCCTATCTCTCTGCAGACTGCATTTATATGGACCCGTCGGACTCCAGCCAAAGCTACCGGAACCTTACTATTAAGTTTCACAAGTAAATATAATTCTTCTGTCCGTTAACCCTTCCCTGCCCGTGGAATAACCAAAGGGCTTTGTCAGATAATGTCTCCGCGAACGGCCGGAATGGACTGCCCGTTTAGCCAGTAAACCCTTTTAAGCAGCATTCTAATGACAAGGTATCGCTTATATCTGGTAGAAATGCTGTGTTAACACCTTACCTGCTGCTGCCCTAAAGAACCTTTTAGCTTGTGGCTGCTTCTATCTGCCCTTTTTTGTTTTGCTCTGCAGAGACTCTTCCTTCTCCGCTTCTCAGCACAGCTTCCGTCCCGTAACCCCCCCCCCCCCCCGCATGAATCGCCGCGGTCCATATGTTGCTCTGTTCTTTATCGCTTCTGTCCCCTTGTGCTTTTCCAGGCTAATCAACGTCACAGTAAAGTTCCAGTTAAAGGCAATTAACATTCAGACGATCATTAATAACGAGATTCCAGACTGTTACACGTTCACCATCACTGTAAGTGGGACATGGCAATGGATGCGAAGATATCGGTCCTATGTAGTCATGGATGATAAATTTAGAGAGGGCAGAATGTTGTTTTTTTTTTTGGTCAGATTGACCAAGAGTATGGGCACAGAAGGTTAAGATTCAAAGAATAAGTCTTCAAAATACAGACAGGATAGAAAGTATGTCTGTAGGAAGCTGACCAGGAGCCTTGAGTTGCATGGCATTTCACTGAATGGTGGCTTTTTCTGTGGTTTTTCCTTTTTGTAGATTGTTTTTGATAACCAGGCACACAGTGGCAGAGTGAAAATTAATCTGGACAATGAGGCGACTATTAAAGAATGCAAAGATCCCAGCGTTTATGGCCGAGGTGAGCTCTCCGTCGTGCGGCACAGGGATGGCCCTTTAAATTCTGCTTTGATCATGGTCTATGGTGGGAGTAGATGGCCGTCAACAGCTGAGAGGCTTGGCTGACCATCCTGAGGGTTTTGTATGTTCCTGAATGATTTGGGCATCAGCACTGAATCTCTGATCACATTCATTAACTGTTCCTTACTGCGTATTTATAGCCCTAGGGTACTTACTAAGTACTAATTACTGCCCCACTACTTAATAGATGTGCAGCTTACAAGTGATGTGTGGGACACCCCAGCTATGGGGTTTATTCGCTAAAGGGAGAGGTGTCAGAGTTGTCATTTCAACTCTCGCTTCACCGTTCATTATGAAGGGCCACCATTGGCAAAAAGGCTTTAACTAGCCCTGTATAATGCATAATTTAATTGGTGAGGAGACTGAATAAATCTCCCTGATGTAACTATACGTCATACAGGACCAGCCAAGTTCTTCGCCGGTAGAAGTGAAGTCAAGAAGCTGAAACCACAACTGTCCCTTTAGTGAATAGACCCCAGTGTCTTATCTAGAAACCTGTACCCCGCGTCCAGTGCAACCCGAATTCTGCAGCTTTTCTCTTCTGTTTCCTTAAAGGTGACAACCACTCCCGACTGGCGTTTGATGTTTTTGTGATCGTTTGCTGCATTCTGTCTTTCATTCTGTGCGGTCGCTCCATCTTACGAGGCCTCAGACTGCAGCATGTGAGTCGTAGTCCTGAACGCGCGTCTTATATTTACAGCCCCAATAATGTACCCTTTCTTTATAAAAGATGACCTTTAACTATATACGGACAGTTTATTGCCATTTGAGGTCTTGCGCAACACTATTTTCACTCTTCATGGACACCTTCTACATCCTGTAACTCTTTCTGATCTGCAGTAGGGGGACATCTCGCTCACATGGGCTGACTTCTGCGATGTCAATTACCAGACAGTCAGCGATGTCTCTCTCTTTTTTGCAGGAATTTGCCGGCTTTGTGCGCACCCGGCATTCTCTCGCGGTTTCGCTGTCTGACCGCCTGGCGTTTGTCAATGGCTGGTACATGCTGCTCATAATCAGCGACATCCTCACGGTTTCTGGCACGATTATGAAGATTGGCATTGAGTCAAAGGTGCGTCTCCAAGTACCCTTAACATATAGAATTACCGCCTCTCCAGTCTACTGCCTGGACTTACATAGGATGACCACGTATTACCGAAAAAAACCCTCAGGGCCCTACTACGGAGGGAGCTAGAAGGGGAGTCATGGGTTTCAACTCTCCAGCTTCACCCTGGATTATGAAGGGGTCAACATCTGTATGCATAATGTGTAGGGAGGTGATTATAATGAACTTATCTATTTACTATGCATTATACAGGGTCGGCAAGGCTCTTCATGCAGGAGAGGCTCGCTGACCTTGGTCCTTTTGTAGTGCATAGATGCATTATCCTGCAGTTTAAAATATTAAGCCTTGGGGGTCTGTATTGTTTTACAACGTGTTCACTGTCGTGCTGCCCCCTGTATTCCTCAGACGTTTGCCAGTTACGACGTGTGCAGTATTCTACTGGGGACCTCCACTCTGCTGGTGTGGGTTGGCGTGATCAGATACCTCAGCTTTTTCCAGAAGTATAATGTGAGTACTCCTCGGTATTAACAGAACCAGAATGGACACAAACTGTGATTATTTATATTTATCAGACTGATAATGAGACTTCATGCCTAGTGACGGCATATAAGGGAAGACAAAAGGCTGTGAGAGTCTGAAGCATCATAAAGAAGCTACAAGAATTCCAGTACAGAGAATGGGAATTACTAGGACGAGAAACTATGATGATGGAATGAGAAGGTGCTAGATAAGAGGAACACACGGCTACAAGAATGGGCAGATTAAATGGCATGAATGACCCTTATCTGCCATTAAATACTAAATATTAATGTATATAGATCTATTTACTGTTACCATTAGTTAAATCAGGTTTAAATCAATATACTGACGTATTAAATGTTTGGAAACCTTTAGAATAGAGACACCCCCGGTACTGGGTTTCACCTCCAGACATTCTTCTGGCCTGTTTTTCAAAGCTTTTATATTTTACACGTTCCTTGTTTTGTCCCCCCCCCTCCCCCCTACAGATCCTGATTGTAACACTAAGGGTTGCGCTCCCCAACGTCATTCGCTTCTGTTGCTGCGCGGCCGTCATCTACCTGGGATATTGCTTCTGTGGATGGATCGTGCTGGGACCGTATCACGTCAAGGTTAGTGGTGGTCGTTGACTGTGCTACTCGCGCGTTCCATTTAACTTTCTTCAAAGCCTACTTTCCTGATATGTAACCAAACGTTTGCTTGTTTAAAACCTGATGTTCCCTTTAAACTAGAACCCACTCTTTTTTTTTTTTTCTTTCTTTTCTGTGTCTACAGTTCCGCTCTCTCTCCATGGTGTCCGAGTGCCTCTTCTCTCTTATTAATGGTGATGACATGTTTGTCACCTTCTCGGAGATGCAGCAAAGCAGTAATCTGGTGTGGATGTTCAGTCAGCTTTACCTGTATACCTTCATCAGCCTCTTCATATACATGGTACTCAGCCTCTTCATCGCTCTCATCACGGGAGCCTACGAGACCATCAAGGTGAGTCGCGTTCATGTATGCTGCCCCTTACTGTGACTGCTGGATAAAATAGCACTCCTTTCCGTGTGGATTTTAAATACCGTGACGGGCCGTGTTGCAAAGCGTCTGCCCCTACCCGAGCAGTCTAAAACAAATAGTAAAGGCCTATGTACTGATGTCGTTCTCCTTGTAACTCGTCTGTTCTCTCCAGTGTCAGAACATGGGGGATGTCACGGTCACTGTCCTCGATCAGTATATAGCAGACTGTAAGGACAGTCCCAGCTCAGGGAAGTTCCGCTCTGCCAGTAGCAAAGACTGCTCCATGCTCTGCTGGTGCGCTAAAAAGTGAGTATTGACCGCGTGCCTATTACACTCGCATTCTTACTCTCTGCCATGTGGTTTACCCCACCGATACACCCCATTTCCAGCCACCACCAATGCCTTGCTTCTCTACGCCTTGTAAGGGGTTTACTCTCTAACATTGCCCTTTTCCAGTCCGCCGTTATATTCCTTTCCCATATCATGACTTACGTTTGTTTTTGTTTTTTCTCCCCCCCTCTTTCAGGTCAACCGATGATGATTATTCTGAAATCATTAACTGAAGTTCCCGGTGGGTGGCCTGGAGAAGCTCCCTTCGGTCCTAATATATTGGAATTGTATTTTAAAGACTGTAAAGCATTTTCATTTTTAAAAAAATGTGTTTTAATACAGGGAAGGTTAGTTTGTCCTGGGTGAACGCCACCTGCCAGGGGCCAGGAGACATGATTGCTGTTTTTATGCAAATCTTATTTATGATATTAGTTAAGAACTGTCACAGGAACAAGGAGGTAGTTATAGGACTGAAACATTGTCTGGGGGTATATTTAGGAGGGGTACATAGAGTCCTAAGGGATTCATTTTTTGCGCAAGCAGGGAATAGAACGTCCCTCTAAATGGGAACTTGACTGTGGTGACTAGGCAGAGTAATTCATATATATATATGTGAGTGAATGAATGAATGAAGTGTAGCAGGAAGGATTGGTGAGACTGTGTGATGCAGATTACTTAAACGCACAACAAAACTGTGACTGTGGCCAATCATGTTTTAATTATCTGACATGTTGTGTCTTTTTTTTGTTTTAAAATATTTTTTACTTTTTTTTTTTTTTTTTATTTAAAAATAAAGTGTCACAGTAAACGATCCCTAACAGTCTCGATATGTTTCTATAACCTCTTCATGACCAACACTATTTTCAGCTCTTAAAACCAGAACTTTTTTGCAATTTTGGAACGATATTCACGCAGATTACATTTAAGATTAAAATATACTATTCACAGTTTCTATTTGTGAGCCTTGCCTATCCTCATACAAATCTTTATGGCCAAAATGGTTTGGGGGCAGCAAACATGTCATATAACTATTTCATACAATGTTATCTCTGTTCTGAAATATCTTTAAATGATGCACAGTCTGTGTGTTTGCTTCCAGAAGTAGAGAAGGATAAAATATTTTGATCCCTACATGTTAGCAAAACATGCATGTCCACTAAGCAAAATGATGTGAATCTCCCGTCCACCACATCCCGAAGGTGCTCTATTGGATTGAGATGCGGTGACTGTGGAGGCCGTTGGAGTTCAGTGACCTCATAGTCCTGTTCAGAGCTTTGTGACATGGTGCATTATCCTGCTGGGAGTAGCCACGAGAAGATGGGTACACTGTGGTCATAAAGGGATGGACATGGTCAGCAACAATACTCAGGTAGGCTGTCACATTTAAACGATGCTCAATTGGTACTAAGGGGCCCAAAGTGTGCCAAGAAAATGTCCCCCACACCATTACACCACCAGCCTGAACCGCCAAAGTCTGACCCTGTCATCTGAATGTTGCAGCTGGAATCGAGATTCACCAGACCAGGCAACGTTCTTCCAGTCTTCCATTGTCCAATTTTGGTGATTCTGTGTGAATTGTAACCTCAGGTTCCTGTTCTTAGCTGACAGGAGCGGCCCCCGGTATGCTCTTCTGCTGCTGTAGCCCACCTGCTTCAAGTTTCGGAGTGTTGTGCGATCAGAGATGGAGTTCTGCATACATTGGTTGTAACGAGTGGTTATTTGAGTTACTTTCTTTCACCTCGAACCGGTCTGCCCATTCATCAAAAAGGTATTTTTATCACACAACCGCTGCTCACTGGATATTTTCTCTTTTTCGGACCGTTCTCTGTAATCCCTAGAGATGGTTGTGCGTGAAAATCCCAGTAGATCAGCAGTTTCTGAAATACTCAGACCAGCCCGTCTGGCACCAACAACTACCATGCCACGTTCAAAATCACTTAAATAACCTTTCTTCCCCATTCTGATGCTGCTGGAACAGCATGCTGTCTCTACCACGTCTACACGTCTAAATGCATTGAGTTGCTGTCATGTGATTGGCCAATTAGCTATTTGTGTTAACAAGCAATTGAACAGGTGGACCTAATAAAGTGGCCAGTGACTGTATTATATATATATATATATATATATAATATAGGTAGATATACACATACACACGCTACCCTTCAAAAGCAATTCTTCACTTAGCAATGTCCCTGTTTTTATTATTATAATAAAGAAAAGCACATTTTGTTCATTAAAATAACATGAAATGGATCAGAAATCCAGCGCAGACGGTGTTAATGTTAGAAATGACTATTGTAGCTGGAAACGGCCCTTTATCACTCCTGTGTTCCAACGGCCCTTTATCACTCCCATCACTCCTGTGTTCCAATGGCCCTTTATCACTCCCATCACTCCTGTGTTCCAATGGCACGTTGTGTTCGCTGATCCAAGTTTACGTTTTAAAAGGCAAATCGAGTGCTAGAAACCCTTTTGCAATTATGATACTGCTAGAAATGTCCGCGTGCGTGCATGCGTGTAACGTACATACACAGGACAATAGCACGTAACATAATGGAGCGCTCTTGAGGGAGAAGTGACGCTTTCATGTTATAATGCAAAAATGCAGACATCGCTGTTTCCGTGTTTTATATATATATAGAGAGAGAGAGAGAGAGAGAGAGAGAGAGAGCGAGAGCGCATGTATAAAATGTGATCAGTGTAAAGTCATTGAATCCATAAATAAAGGATGGGTACATAGCACTGGCAAATTATACTTTAGCAGTGTATAACAAGTGACGTCGCCCACTGATGACGTCATCGCCGTGCGCTAGAGCGTGATAACAGGTGAAGAGAAGGTCGAGCAAGTGAGGACAAAGGTGAAACGTAACCCCGGTTACAGGTAATGGGAGGAAAGTCAGCTGCTGGGCTCTGCGGGGGAGGATAGAAGAGCTGCGCGTTATCATCTAATAGTAATAGCAATGATCACGTGTTCAGAAGTCCTCCATGGAGGAATAATACAAATTAAAAAGAGTGCCGGGCTTTGAGGGATGGTGTTGAGCTGTTTAGAGTATGTGGATAGACACAAGCAGTTTGGGACTCCAGCTGCCTGAGCCTGATGGGAGTTGTAAGCACTCACAGGATGAGTTGCCTGTCACAGTATAGAGGATTTAGCATACTGTGTCGTTTGTTGAAGTAACATGGTGTCTCCTTACCTGTGCAGAAGCCGCAACATAACAGAAGCCTGGATGGGGTGGAGATGGTAAGGACTTTACTGCGATGCAGGGGCTCTGCTAGGTCTCTAAGAGATCCGGGCGAGAGCCCACAGATGGGTTAATAGCAGCGGAGTCCGCTTTAGGAATGGACGCTATGCTATCACTGAACATATTTACATATGCAGGAGGTACTCTCTAAGGTCTCCTCTTGATCATCCCCTTTCTCTGTCTTTTCTTACCTCTCCTCTTTCTCACACTTACTTTTTCTCTCTCCCTTTTATCTCTGCCCCTTTTCCCCCTTTCTCATTATCGCTCCTCTTTTTACTTCCATTTCTCTTTATCTCTTATCTGAATTCACCTTTTTTCACTTTTTTCCCCCCTATGTTCTCCACTTTTGATATCCCTCACCTTTCTCCTCATCTCCCCTTTTTCCCAGACTTACACAATCACGCCAACACACACACACACACCCTTACACATACTAATAGTATACTTGTACATTGCTGACAACTCTAGTGCTTGTGTGAAATGCTTTGCATGGTCTCTTATCTCTTCTCTAACATATTCTGAACATCAATTGTCTTATCGACTTTATGACATTTTCCATTTCCAAGCAAAGAATAACAACTGGCGTCAGCTGGCTTGTTGAAGTTATTATAGAACATCAAAGAAACCGTAATATGGGGAGTTCTCTGGAGGTTAATAGAAAGCGCAGACGGACATACTCTCATGGTTGTGCAGCCGGATCTCTCATGGTTGTGCCTCGGTGTCTGGTTGTGCCTCGGTGTCTGGTTGTGCCTCGGTGTCTGGTTGTGCCTCGGTGTCTGGTTGTGCCTCGGTGTCTGGTTGTGCCTCGGTGTCTGGTTGTGCCTCGGTGTCTGGTTGTGCCTCGGTGTCTGGTGATCTCTCATGGTTGTGCCTCGGTGTCTGGTTGTGCCTCGGTGTCTGGTTGTGCCTCGGTGTCTGGTTGTGCCTCGGTGTCTGGTTGTGCCTCGGTGTCTGGTTGTGCCTCGGTGTCTGGTTGTGCCTCGGTGTCTGGTGATCTCTCATGGTTGTGCCTCGGTGTCTGGTGATCTCTCATGGTTGTGCCTCGGTGTCTGGTGATCTCTCAGGGTTCTGCCTCACCGGAGGAAGCCCAAGATTCCCTAGAAAATATAAAGAAACGCCTTGATAGCTGCTACCCCAGCAGGAGACAGAACCTAGGGCTTTAGGTTCTATCAAAGGCTGTGTTCCTCAGCAAAGCGGACCCATCACAGTGATATAGATTGGAGTTTTTATCTCTGGGACTTCACTATTCCCACCACTGCCCCAAACGACAATGAAGAATCTACACTTGGAATAAGGATGGGGAATTTAAACATGCAGGGGGGTAGACACAATGCTATCCTGAATCTAAGACAAGATAAAGGACTGACATCAGGAACAATGGGTGGACAAGATGGGCCGAATGGTTCTTATCTGCTGTCAAAGTCTATATAACAGATAACCCTCTGGGTCTGTCAGCCGAGCTCGTTGGGGTAAATGAGAGGGTTATGCCGTGTGTTCTTCCAAACTTTCCCTTTTCCTTCCGCAGGATGAACCCGCCATGAGTTATATTCTAGGGGCCGGGCTCTTTGTGGCTGGAGTCTGCACCATGTCATTAATCCTGTACATGTTTCAAGGGAGGCAGACAGGTGAGTCCCATTCAGTAGTCCATCTCTCACCTGTGTCCAGGGTTGGCCCTACATATCAGCAGGGCCGGACTGGCCCACCGGGATACCGGGAAATTTCCCGGTGGGCCGGAAGGTCCGTGGGCTGGGCGGCCGGCAGACTAACCATGAAGACAGCCGCTGAGCGGCTGCAAATGGCATTGAACGCCTCCCTCGGTGCCAGGGGCGGGCTGGGCAGGGGGGCAATTGCCCCCCAGGCTGCCCGAAATCTAATCAAAGCGGCCGCTGAGTGCTGACGCGGCCGGCCGGCATCAGCACCCAGCAGCCGTGTGCGATGGCCGTCTAGTGATGGGAGCAGTGTGAGGGGTGAAAGCTCCGCCCCCTCGCACTGACCTTTCACCCCTCACTCTGCTCCCATCACTATGCGGCCATCAGATTGCTGGGAATGTAATCTGAACGGCCGGTGCGTGCTGATGCCGCCGGCCGCCTCTGCTTCAATACTTTTTTTTTTACTTTATATGGCAAGCCGATCCAGTTTACCATATAAATAAAAAAAAGTGTTAAAGTAGCTCCGGCCGGCGGCATCAGCACGCACCGGCCGTTTAGATTACATTCCCAGCAATCTGATGGCTGCATAGTGATGGGAGCAGCGTGAGGTGGAAGCTCCGCCCCCTCGCACTCAGACTGCTGCAGCACCGGATGTCAGGTCAGTGACTTCCTGTCAGCATAGAGGAGAACAGTGTGCAGCTACCAGGAAGTCAAGAGAAGTAGAAGGTGAGTAAAATGATGTATTTTTTGTACTGTATAATGTTTTTTGTATTTGTTAAAAACAAAAAAAATCGGCATGTGTGTGTATGTAAGTGTGTCCACCTATATGCCACTCTGCCTCCAGAAATGCCTTATACCCCCCTATATGCCACTCTGTCCCATGATATGCCTTTTAACCCCCTATATGCCAGAGTGGCATATAGGGGTATAAGGCATTTCTGGATGCAGAGTGGCATAAAGGGGGTTAAAAGGTATATCATGGGGCAGAGGAGCATATAGGAGGGTATAAAGCATATCGGGGAGGCAGAGTGGCATATAGGGGGCATAAGGCTTTTCTGGAGGCAGAGTGCCCCATGATATGCCTTTTAACCCCCTTCATGCCACTCTGCCTCCAGAAATGCCTTATACCCCCTATATGCCACTCTGTCCCATGATATGCCTTTTAACCCCCTATATGGCAGAGTGGCATATAGGGGGTTAGAAGGCATATCATGGGACAGAGTGGCGTATATTATTTTTTATTTAATATGGCAAGCTGGATCGGCTTGCCATATAAAGTAAACAA
This sequence comes from Sceloporus occidentalis, assembly GCA_023333645.1. Taxonomy (NCBI): domain Eukaryota; kingdom Metazoa; phylum Chordata; class Lepidosauria; order Squamata; family Phrynosomatidae; genus Sceloporus; species Sceloporus occidentalis. The sequence goes on along the minus strand of JALMGF010000174.1, from coordinate 1,408,389 downwards.
AAATGTCCCATGATATGCCTTTTAACCTCCTATATGGCAGAGTGGCATATAGGGGGTTAGAAGGCATATCATGGGACAGAGTGGCATATAGGAGGGTTGAGGCATATCAGGGAGGCAGAGTGGCATATAGGGGGGTATAAGGCTTTTCTGGAGGCAGAGTGCCCCATGATATGCCTTTTAACCCCCTTTATTCCACTCTGCCTCCTGAAATGCCTTATACCCCCCTATATGCCACTCTGTCCCATGATATGCCTTTTAACCCCCTATATGGCAGAGTGGCATATAGGGGTATAAGGCATTTCTGGATGCAGAGTGACAAATAATGAGATAAAAAGAATGGCGAATAGTGTGACGCGGGTATGTATAAGTGGTGCGTGTGGGTATAAGAGCTTCACCGTGAGATAAACTATATGGGGCTGGTCTCCAAATTTTTCCAGGGCTGCTTTTCAGTCCCAGTCCGGCCCTGCATATCAGACTCCGCTCGGCAGGTAGAACACAGAGGTCCACCCGATTTCTGTCTCCCAACTGAGAAGAAAGTTCTGTACCAAACCATGACGATTGCACACAATATGCTCCTGGATTTACACTCGCACCATAAGGCACATTACATTGTTATGTAGTTCTTTAGAACCTCGCCCGTCATCAAGACGGGACTAAAATGTTTGATTCAGGAAAACATATGAAATCCATGTAAAAACAGAGAATTAATACGAAACGGTTAGTACTTGCTGCCTCCGGCTTTATAGGGTAAAATAGATCACATTTCCAAAATTCTACAATTTGCATTTCACTGCACTAAATATACCTTATATATACCATATAACTCAAGGGGCCCAGTGTCAGTAACTAAATACATGTAATTATACTTAAAACTGTGTAGGTCCATCCTGTCTTGGTTCTGACTTCCCGAGATAAGGGAGTTCTATTGAGAGCCTGAGAGAGGACTGAATGATCCAAATTAAACCATAAAAAAACTAGAGATGATGACATATTACAAGAAAATGTGTGTTCTAGGTAACACCCCAAAAGATCACTTTTTAAACCACTTATTATACAGTATATATAATTGCTGCCACAGCGTCCCCTTGTGGTCTATTTGGGAATCTTCAATTAGCTGAATTGGCCAATATTGAATCCTTACCTAAAATATGATTTACCTCTCGCCTTTCTGCCCCTATATAAATATAAAGATAAACATTGATAGGTGCCACCCCAGCAGGAGACAGAACCTAGAACTGTAGGTTCTATCAAAGGCTATGTTCCTCTGCAACAATGACCCAAGGAGGTTCTAGATGACCAGGAGGTGGGTACAGGCAGTGTTGCCCCCATCAGGTAGTTTTGGCCCAGGTTGCAGCTTTACCCCCGTGCCTGTGCTTACTACTTGCCCTAAAGGGGCTTCTTTGTTTATCGCTCGCAGAATCCCCATTACCAGAAGAACCCCAGCGCCTTCAAGTTCCGAAGATCTGTGGAAAGGTGACAGTTTGTGTTTCTCATGATATCAATTTATGAAATATTTATAAAATATACACACAGCTTGCATGTGTTGACGCCTGTCTGTGCATTTGCGATGTTCACATAGATTTATTGCCGTTTTACCGGGCATAAAGGTATGCTTCTTTAGTCTGTATGAAATATGAGCATTATAAAAAAAACTACACATGTATTAAAAAATGCCCCCAAAAAACGGACCAGCGCCTACTAATTTGTTGGAGGAGGAAAAAGTTCACCTACCTAAAGGACTTGAAATTCCAGCATCGCCTGATAGATTGTAAGCTCACAAGAGCAGGGCCCTCTTCTTTACCAGTGCGCTAATGTTATTGTCAGGTTTACATATTTCTTACTTAAAATTGAATGCTAATTTTCACTGTAATTTTCCCCTAAAAGCGCTCCAGAATCTATAAATAAAGTGTCAAAACCAATTAAAACCATTGTGTAGAGGATCAGGAGGACAGACTGTAATGATCTCTAATTTATTTTGGAGGTCATCATCGAAGACTTTTTTCCCTTCTGATCAGTGAAATGCGCTGTGCATCGCCTCTTGTAAGCTTGCGCTCGTTTGTTGCGCTCGCTTGCAGCAGTTGCCATGTTTTATGTCTCTGGTAACCGGCTGAAAGGGTCATCGTCTTTCCATTTGTTTCCAGCCAAAGAAGCGGAAGATTTTGTGTATGAAAAAGAGGTGAGCAGAAATATATTTTGGGTAGAAAAAAATAAAATAAATTGAGGCTGGTTAAAAAAGAGCTAATAGAATAAGGTAAAGTGTGTTAATAAACGTGAAACCCGTCTCCCAGGGTTCGGAGGGGACGTTGGGAGTCTCCTCCCTTGCATCCCGTGGATCCTCCACGTGCTCAGCTCCTCAGCCCCCCAAAGGAACCGATCGCATCCACGCTGCCCCCTGAGGTCTTGTACATGTTAAAGAGTATAAGGTGAGCTCGTTCTGCTTCTGCCCTTTTGTTTATGCCAGCGGTTCTCAACCTGTGGGTCGCGACCCTTTCACAGGGGTCGCCTAAGACCATCGGAAAACACATATTTCACAATCTATAATTACATAATTTTTTGGTTGGGGGTCACCACAACATGAGGAACTGTATTAAAGGGTCGCGGCATTAGGAAGGTTGAGAACCACTGGTTTATGCCCTTATCCTTACATCTGTTCGCATTCTACTTGGGAATGAAATCATTGGGAATCTATAGTAAGAGTATACGTTGGGGATCTATGGAAAAATGTAAATTGTTCTATAATGCAAACAGATGAGAATTTACCAACATTTAGTTCTCTACTTCTTGGGCTTGGTTCCAGCGATCATCAGAGATGAAATTCAATGATAACTCTAGAGCCAAGGGTTGGCCATATCTCCTCTACATTTGTTTACTTTGTGCTGCTGGAATAGGTGATGCAACAAAAAATATTTAATAATGGTGTGTTTGAGGTGTATTCGGCTGGGAGCACCAAAAATTGGGCCACTCAAGCAAAATGGAAAAGAACGTTGACTCAAGTGACGCCAAGTCCGGCAGAACCAAGTTCTTGTTGGCTTTAATGGATACTCTGGTTTTGAGATGGCAGGGACCACAAACTCAAAGCCAGTAAGTTCTCTGAGAGGAACCGGTTGCTCTCCATATTCAGCCATGATGAGCTCCTGAAAGTAGGAGAGATGCGCTGTTTGCCAAACCTGATAAATATGAACTTTACATCATTTTTTTTATATATAATACAAGTGTTTTATATAATAGATACTAATGAGATCCACGATAATTATTAATCATGTCTAATGTATTAGGAGGACATTTTTGTAGTGATGCTAAATCTATGTTTGCTTGGGCTCTTCTTACCTTCCTTAATGATGTCATCCTAGGCAGATCCTTATGGTGCCAAGTCACTTACAAACGATTTTAGTTCAGGGTTGATAGGTTATTAAATATACATTTCGGCTTATAGGTGGCACCTCCATACTAACACCCAAATAAATGGAATTTTTGATAAATTGGATTGTGGAGTAGCGAGAGTGGGGCACAATAATGTCATAATGTACATAATGTACACGGTTCATGGTTGGTATTAGGTTTAGTATAGAAGGTTTAGTATTCTAGGTTTTAGTATATTTAATTAGAACCTCTTACATGTCCAAAGCCTTCGGCTAGGTTTCCACTTGGGTTTTTGTCCTGCGTTTTTTTTCTTGATGAAAAACGCCAAGAAAACTGCCACTGCATTTTCCTGCGTTTTGGCGTTTTTTCTGGAGTTTTTTCTGGCGTTTTAGCCTTTCTGTGGAAATTGCTTTTTTTGACCTTAGGCAGTTTTTCCAGCCTTTACAAGTTAGCAGTTTCACCCAGCTAAAAGGGATTCGGATAAATGGCAAGTATCTGCCCCCTGATGTCATTTACTTGGTAGACCCCTTTGTCTCTTTTCTGTGGTTTGTAAGGCGTGCTTTATTCCGAATGTCTGCTCCTCTAGGAAGATTGGCCCCAAATGATGGTGCAAATTGTTTGCTGTTGCTTTTGGCACGCAGGATCCAGTTGATGCGTCGCGTATGTTTGTTTGTAATGGCATGTTTGTTCCAAATGGTGTAAAATTCAATATGAACCAGTCCAGGACTTTTTTTTGTGTGAAACTGTTTGTTTCCAGCCTATTTCTCGTAGGACACACAGATACTGGGTCCATCCTCTGCATTGTAACTGTGGAAAAAACGCCATAAAAAACGCCAAGGCAATAAACCCACATGGCTTTTTCATGGCGTTTTTTCTCTCCCATAGACTTCTATTGGAGAAAAACGCCAAGATTTCCTTGAAAAAACGCCAGAGTGTCAACATGCTGCGATTTTGAAAAGCTGCCACAGAGCCCAAAAAAGCAGAAAAACGCCAGAGGACTGAAAAAACGTCAGACAGAAAAACGCCAAGTGGATATGGCATTGTGCGATTTCCTGTTGAAAAACAGCTAACATCTGGCCGCAGCGTTTTTCCACAAAAAAAACGCCAGGTGGCGCTATTGGCGTTTTTATGGGCGTTTTTAGCATAAAAAAACCAAGTGGAAACCTAGCCTTCCACTAGAATTGAAATGAAATAAAGTAGCAGTTATATCGGTTTTCCTTTAACCCCCCGTATTTTTTCTCTGTTTTGTTCGGTTTATTTCTGCTGCTTTATTCAGCTATTCTATCCTTGCCATACTTTCAGCTGTCGCTCTCCTCCGATACATAACCATTCTCTGTGCTCGACCCAGACAGTCGTTTTCTTTATGGTTTTTGTGCTTGTGTGTCTTATCATGTTATCATCACCACCAAAGCAGCACCATCACACCTCTCTCTGTGTCTCCCCTCTTATTCTCCGTCTTTCTCAGAGTGCTGGGTCATTTTGAGAGACCTATTTTCCTTGCGCTGTGCCAGCACGTGGTGTACGAGCATTACAGCCCGGGATCTCTGGTTTTCTGCCCCGGGCAGCCGGACTCCAGTATTTACATTGTCCTGGAGGGGAGAGTGGAGCTGTCACTGACCGATCCCGTGAGACCTTATCTATTTCTTTTTCTTTATATGTATTCTCTCTTTTTCATGTTTTTGTGTATTCATTTTCTTAATATATTTTTTTCCCTTCATATTTGTTTTTTTGGGGTTTTTTACAAAATAATTAGGTTTTTCCACTTTTTTTCCCCCCTAATATAAAAATGTTTGAAAGGTTACAAAATAGAAGAAAATAAAATAAGGAATAGCATATAAAATCACTGCAGCGAACACAATATCTGCCCTCCGTCCATCTAATTTGACGACTGCAGTTAGCGTCCCGAGTCCAATCTCTTGGGTCAAAACGGGGAAAAACCTGCAGACGTTAGACGAGGACCTTTGGGAAAAGACAGATCCCAAAACGATTTTTAAACCAGGACACTGTTTAATGCTCCTATTTTTGATATAAATGTGGCATGATTTAAAGGGACACTATACCCATTCCTTCAGTTATGGTTGTAAGGAATACATACACGTAATATTCGTTGCAAAAATTCCCATCGATGGTAAGTTTATTATTTATTCGAGTGACTGAACTATCCCTGATAGGGTGACCACATCAGCCATGTTTTCCAGGACACATACTTTTCACATATTGTTGACCAGCCCAGATAAATTGGGGTCCTGCAGTATGGGGGATGTATAGCTAACTAATTGGTTCCACTTCAGGAGTCTATACATCCCACATACTGCAGGGCAGCATTTTATCTGGGCTGGTCAGCAATATGTAAAAATTATATGTGTCCTGGAAATATGCAGTAGGGGAAATTGATTGCTCTTGGCTTGGCACTCTGCGGTAGGGGAGTTGATTGCTCTTGGCTTGGCAATCTACGGTAGGGAAGTTGATTGCTCTTGGCTTGGCACTCTGCGGTAGGGAAGTTGATTGCTTCTGTCTTAGTACCCTTATGTATAGAAAATCTTTATTGTTTTGGCTTTGCCCACTCCTATGTATGGAAGCGATACCTCTATAGTAATATGAATTCGGTACACCCTGGGCCATCTATCTCTCTATGTATCCTTTATATATCCTTGGACTAAGTTCTAAAAGTGGAGCAGTCACTATGGAAACTAGTGAATGATGGTTTTTCCGCATTCACGCTTTGCTCCAGATTTGCACTAAATAAACATGGCCTACTATTAATGACAGTGAGCCTAAATTTGCAGAAAGCACGACTCTTGCAGGCACATGTGCTTCATGATATAATATGGGAATTGGCTGGTATGACATGAAATCTCTCTGTCCTGTTCTTAGGATGGCACCCGGCATTACATGAAATCGGTGGGTCCAGGCGATAACGTGCACAGTCTCCTCAGTATCCTGGACGTGCTGACGGTGAATGGACTTTTCCTTAATTAAGCCGTAGCGTAACGTTAAGGTAGTGGGGACTGCTCTCCAGGGCAGGTCCAATGGTCTCCAGCGCCCTAGTCATGAAACAGCGTTTAACGCCCCCCTCATTCATTTAATTTCTTAGCAGAAAATGTCATGTTGGCGCCCCCTATTGGCACAAAGCCCCAAGCTGCAGCATACAGTGAGGAGCAGAGGATGATGGAAGAAAGATACAAAGTGGCCAGTAAAATAATAACGTGAAGTCAGGTCCATCGGGAAAAGTCAAGAGGTGGCCTGGGAAGGAAAACCAAGGAAAGGCTTTAACGTCATCCATCTTTTCTTGGTGCTATCTGTATTTAGTACAATGCAGTGGAGAGGGAGGGCTTTCATCGTCCTGCTTTTTTAAACTGAGCCAAATCGTCAGTAGTTTTAGACGGGGGTTTGCCTTCATGTCGAACAAAGGAAAATTGTGGATAGGATGATGTAATATAAGATGTGGGAACTTTCTAGATCTACCCCTGTGGCTCTGGGTGTCACAGCCAATTACCAGGCCTCCTGTCATCCCCAGGTGAGGGTCAAGTGACATCTATCTCAACCCAATACCTTACCGATCCAGCCCCCAGGTTCGGCTAATCCTGTCTCTTCTAGGATGGCTTTACCCCCTTCTGACTCCTGTATCGAGATGGAGACCCCTAGGCAGGGATACCAGAGTCTCCATGTTTCCATCACTGATTCTTAGAAAGACAACGCGGTATTCAACCTTTTACTTTCCTCTCTTAGGGTCACCAGCGACCGTACCGTACAGTAACGGCACAGGCTGTAGAGAAGAGTACCTTACTACGTCTTCCCGTTGAGGCATTCTGTTCCATCTTTAAGAGTTACCCCCAGAGCCTGGTACGGACGGTGCAGGTACGTAGGCATAAATGGAATCTGTTTAGCTACGTTTGCTATAGGCTTTCATTCCATACACCATACACCATACTGCACCACATATTGCTTATTCCAATCTATTACGTTCTTGTACCTGCTGCTAAGTATGTTTTGTGGCTTCTTGACATACAAACCACCATGGATTTTTTTTGTATTGCTAACAGTTCTGTTTTAGAGCACTGACATGCAAATATAGATTTTTTCTCATTTTTCTTAGGTACTAGAAATGTACCCACCATAGATGGGTGCAAATGGTCATAGGTAGATCTGACATTGACTTCATTCTAGTATTGTGTTTCGTAGATGTGGATTTAAATTATTAGCAACATTACAGCCCTGGCACTCATAATACATACACCATATCCAGCAAGTTTGGATATGCACTTTAAAATCTACTATTTACACAGAAATAATGGTAATCAACCAAATTCTCTTTTTCTATGCAGATCATAGCAATTCGCCTGCAGAGGGTCACCTTCCTTGCTCTACACCACTATCTGGGTCTCACCATTGAGCTCTTCCAACATGTAAGATCCACTTGTTTCCCTCTTTCTGACACTAAACCCAGGGATTGGTGGGGTTTGGAGACTCAATGAAAGTAACCAAGCTATATATGAAACTTTTAGAAGAATAGATAATATTCTGAATAGGATATTTCACGTTTTCTCTGTTTCTCCTTAAAGGCCCCTCAGGATGAGTCTCATCCATCTCAGTCTAAGTCTGTCTGCCCTCGACGACCACCGCTTTCAAGAAGTAAAACACACGACGAAGGTGAGAACGTACTTACTACAGCTATCTTCATCTGGAAGACTTTCTGTATTTATTAAGAATCATTATTTCTTCTCCAGGAAGCACAGATAATTCTTCTAAGTCCCCACCACAAAAACACAAGAGAGCTCCACCGTTAGGACGCTGTAGATCTGCATCTTTGGCGGTGCCAGGTGAATGCCATTTAAATAATGTGGACATGTTGTGCAAAGATCCAGGTGGCCATATCTGTGACGGGCGCTAGTGAGGGCTGTATATCCACCATTCTTTATGGTAAAAATTCATTTTTTCTTCCATTCAGTAAAATGAACTAGAAATATTTGCCTGTTCTGTTCTAATATGGAGGTCTCTCCTCCTACATGTTTTCTATATTTCACCTTTCTTTGGCTTAGAAGAAGCTAGCGTTGTAATGTTACATCCTCTGTAAAGGGTCAGTGATTTTCTTTTTTCTATCATTTTATAGGAACTATGTCATCTTCTGGGTTCTGGCGCTCTCTGGATTGTGAGTTAAAGCAGACTCATGGTCCTTTCTCTAGTAAAGAAAAAGAGACTCTCACACATTGTTCACTTATGGTAAGAGGCGTATACTGGTATAGGCCTAGGGTGACAGGTCCAAGGGGCGATCAGGACCCCAACTGTGCCGCTGCTCAGTGGGCTCAATGGGCTGTACCCAGCGTTGGCGCTCAGCAGTGAGGACGGTGGCTGCAGATGGTTAGCCCATTGGTTCCAAGTCATTTTCTGGATTTTTTACAGCTTGATTCTCTGGATCCAGAAGACACCCAGGAGAGGATAAGTAAATTAATAGAAACCGGAAAGAAAGAGATGGCCGGTCTGATGGACCTTGAGGTCAGAAATGCGGGGATTGGTTGTTATTTCTTTGTTGAAACGAGCCAGTTGGCCAACGTGGTCTGTCCTTTTTATTTATTCATTCTTGACAATGGCTGCATGCACATGCCAAACTTTCTTGAATTCCTTTATCCACCATTGATGTGTAAGCGATATACCTGCTGGTAATTTATATGGCATTTTTAAGAATTTTAAGAAACCCACTTCATTAGCAAAGTTAATTATTAACTAGGTCACTAATTACAAAGAGTTTATACCATATCCATGTTCTCTCTCTTTATTGTGTGTTCCATGCTCTCCGTGTCTCTCGTAGGATGTATCCCTGCTCGATCACAAGGTGTCTCTCCATCATGTGAAGGCTGATACTGTCATTGCCAGGCAAGGTGAACAGGTGATGAAGCGTAAAGGATGTGTCTATTGTGTGTAATCATTTAAAGCTTTTGGACTTCTTACTCCCCGTCCTTCCTCTTCGGTTTTAGCTATTCTTATCTTCGTACCGTTATCCAGCCACTGTCTCCCTCCCCTTTCTATCCTTGGTTCATTGTGTAGTCACGCTCCCTTTCCATTTCTTCTCAACACTCCGTTTCGCTCTCTCGTGTCCTCAGGGAGTAGGTCTGCACCTCTTGCTGTCTGGCTGTGTCCATGTTTATCAGGGCGTCAGTGGCCGCCAGGACTTCTGTATCTTTGAAACTTGTCCCGGCGAGATGATCGGGCAGCTTACGGTTCTAACTGGAGAACCTTTGATCTTCACCATGAAAGCTGTGAGAGACAGCTCGTTTCTGTGTCTGAGTCGTACTCATTTCTACCAGTGAGTGCCGGTCCAATGTACACTCTCCTTAGCTTTCTTTGTCCTGTGTTGTTTCTTTTTGTCTGATTCTTGCTTTTTTGTGAATTAAATCTGGGATTCCCAATATACAAATAATGGTAGATGATAGCAGTTGGTGGAGTATAGGCGGCACTGCAGTAGAAGTAGATTTAGCAGTAGATTAAGGTGCCTTTTGACCTACGACAGGGGCGTCCAACCTGCGGCCCTCCAGCTGCTGCAGGACTACATCTCCCATAATGCTTTTTCAGCTGAGGGGCTGGGTGAGGAGGATGGGAGATGTAGTCCTGCAGCAGCTGGTGGGCCGCAGGTTGGACGCACCTGACTTATGAGATCATTATCCGACGACTGAGAGAAGAGAACCGCACGAATCACACAGATTTATGCCAATCTATCATTGTGATGTATCGTTTTAAAAACAAACATATTTTGAGCTCCTTAGTTTGAATATAATTGTTTCTTGTGAGATCTATCCACTTATTGAATTCCTTTAGTAATTAAAACTACCCAGAGTTCCTGGTAAACAAAGTGAATCTCTTGGATTCCATGTTCCTTGAACACAAAGCCGGCGGGGGGAAATGTAATTTATTGTAGTACGCAGTAAAATGTTAGTCTCGTTTTCTTCCTTTCTTATTTTTCTGTTGTCGTTTATCTCAGGATCCTGCGCTCGCATCCTCATGTCCTGCTTTCGGTGGCTCATTCTGTGGCCCGGCGCGTTTCTCCCTTTGTGCGTCAGGTGGATTTCTCAATAGACTGGATTGGCGTGGAGGCCGGGAAAGAACTCTATAGGTGAGAATTAATGGCGTGAACGGGGAGACCTGCGGCCAAAGTCATACACTATGCCAGGGGCGTCCAACCTGCGGCTCTCAGGCTGCTGCAGGACTACATCTCCCATAATGCTTTTTAAGCATGAGGAGGATGGGAGATGTAGTCCTGCAGCAGCTGGAGGGCCGCAGGTTGGACGCCCCTGCACTATGCTTATAGATGGGGCTACCATTGAAGTCAGATAAAAAGCTGCTCTCGCCCTTCACTCATTATGATTCTTTTATTCACACTCTTCAGTGGGGTATTCTTTGGGTGCTGCCCCCACCGTCCTCCGTCTTCACTGCTGAGCGCCAGAATATCCTGCCAATTATTATTTTGATTTTTTTTTAGGAAATCTTAAGTAAAGTGAGATGCCAACTATACAGCGTGCAAAATGTCACTTCTAATACATGAAATATTTTAGTTATTATCCTCATCAGATATTTAAAGCGTAGAGATAAATGTGACCCGGTATGGCTGCTGGCAGGGCTGCGCGTTCTCACAATTCTGGTTTTTAAGTGATGTCACCAGCACAATCCGATACTTGTCATCATAGTTTGTGGCTGCCAAGTTCTCTTTACATCACTATAATGTATACATAAGGTGTAAATCCCAAACACTTGTGAGCACTGTGTCGGAAGGTCATTAAGTCATTTAATCCGCCTCTACGGAATCGTTTTCTCCCCTCGTTTCTTTTCATGGTATTTGTTTCTCTTTCGCAGGATGGGAGACCCTTCTGACTGCACCTACATCACTCTAAACGGGCGCCTCCGTTCCGTCATCGAGCACCCGGATGGGAAGAAGTCTGTGGTGGGGGAGTATGGCCGCGGACAGCTCATCGGAATGGTGAGATCTTTTTTTTTTTTTTTTGTAAGCACTAACTTCTCAGCATGGGGTCCAAAAACCTCATTCTCACCACCCGTCGAGGTGCTGTTCCACTAGGACAGAACCTTTATGGGACTCTCTGGTAATGTTAAGCAAATAAACCGTAGCAGATCTGACATTTTATTCTTTCATTTGAAGGTCATATAAAGACAACACATAAAAACTTTAAAGAAGCTTTCTTAGTTCCTATGGCTACATAGAATTCCATGGCGGATTCAGCCCATCTAGTCTGCCCGTTTTTCCTGATGTAGAGACTCAGACCGTAAGCAGTCCTTGCCCATGCCATGCATATTTAACCCCTTAATGACAAAGCCTGTACATGTACGGGCTCAAAATGCATTGTTTTCAATGGGTTTAGGGACCGCCCATTGTCCTTAAGGGGTAAAAAAAAACCCACTCAGTATTAGCCTCTGCTGCATCTGCTGGGAGGCGGCTCCAGTTATCTGCCACCCTCTCAGTAAAGTAAAACTTCCTTACATTACATTTAAACCTCTGACCCTCTAGTTTGAAATTACAGGAAAAAAACACATTCAATGTGGAGCCCAAACACGCAATCCTGGCATTACAAGTCCCGTGTTCTACCAACGGAGTTAGCTGGGCCACTTCTTAATGCTTTGAACATAACAAATACAGGTTCCCAGAACAAAAATATGAATACGGCAAAAATTCAACTAGATGGGAAGGTTTTAGGCATTTAACAATGGTGTTTCTAATGCTTCATTTAATGAAAGTGTTAAAATTCAGAATACGTTCCCTTTGTAGTTTCCTTTATCGTTCTCTTTTCTCACCTATCCACTCTTCTACTCCACAGTTTCCAGTGGCCATGGCTTCTTCTCGCGTACTTTGAGTGGTCTTTATCCCCAGACCCTTAACGTTTCTTGTTTGTCCTAAAGGTGGAAGCTTTAACCCACAGACCGAGAGCCAAGTCTGTCTATGCGGTGCGAGACTCTGAATTGGCGAAAGTACCGGATGGGGCCTTGTCTTACATCAAGAGGAGATACCCACAGGTAGCATCTTTTCTAGCTTTAGTTTGGATGATAAGAATACTCGTTTCCTTGCATTTTAAAAGCATATATGCAATAAGTGAAGGTTCTCTTATAATTGCTTGTATCCCAACGACACGCTCTCTCTCTCTTCTAGGTGGTAACAAGACTGATTCATATTTTAAGCCAGAAGATCCTCGGAAACCTTCAGCAATCGGAAGACAATGCAGGTAAACGTTTCTCTAAATGGGACGAGGGTCCTCAGGCATTGAGGATCCCAAATGGGTTTGGGATTTTTAGTTTATTTAATCCTAATACATGGTGTTTAATCGCTGACATGCATATTGCTTATGTTTTCTCTTTTAGATCCTGGTAATCTTACTAGTAATCTTTGCACGGTCTGTGTCTTACCCTGCAGTAGTAAAGTACCCCTCACTGCTTTCACCCTGGAGCTCAAACATGCTCTAGATGCCCTCGGTATGTTGCCCGGTTGGCTGGTGACTAAAGAATTGAATGACTCTTTAAAGGCTAATGGGGAGAAGTATTAACCATCTGCATCTCACAGGTCCAACATTAGTTCTTACAAGTGACATCATTAGGACACGGCTTGGATCATATGCCTTGGAAAGGTGTGTATCGTGGTCGGTCACTCATTTAATACCTTTGCTTCTCAGCAATTATGAGTTATTGGGTATATACAAAGGGGACATTCTTATTATACAGCCATAGCAGATTATATATCCTTTAACAAAACAGAACAAAAAATATCCATCCTCACGTTCACCGTTCCTGTTCTGTAGCACACATGAATGTCAGCTGTCCAGTTGGCTGGCCCAACAAGAAGACCTCCATCGTATGGTTCTATACCAGACTGACTCCAGTCTAACACCGTGGACCGTCCGCTGCATCCGGCAGGCAGATTGCATTCTGGTTGTTGGTTTGGGGGAAGAGGAGCCACTTCTGGGTGAGGTAAATGAATCCTATTGAACACCTGAAAGAAATGTTTCCATGCCTTGTCTCCAAGACCTCCGTTGTTTTCTCCTCATTTGCAGCTGGAAAAGTTCCTGGAAACGTCCCCAATTCGAGCGCTAAAACAGTTAGTTCTCCTACACCGAATGGACGGTCCTCCACCGCGTGGCACCGTGCACTGGCTTACTGCGAGGACATGGCTTTCGGGACACTTTCATATCCGAGGGCCAAAGCGGGTGTTTATCCCGAGACCTCCTCACAAAATGGTAATTATGTTGGTTTTTGGGGGGGTAGAGATAGCAAAAAATATATAAAGTTTCATTCTTACAGTTTTCTTTAGATATACTTTCTTGATACTCTTAAGATAAATCTCTTGACTTGGGTGTTGAGAAATGACCTCATGTGCACAATTCCGAGAATATTTTGAAGTTTTGTCTATTAACCTGTTCCACACCTGCTTCATTGTCTTTTCCTACACCCCTGTATTAGCACGAGCTGTACACCAAGGTCCTGCAGAAGGCTGCTGACCGTCACAGCGATTTCTCGCGGCTCGCGCGCGCTCTGACCGGAAATACAATCGCTTTGGTTCTAGGAGGAGGTGGTGCCAGGTGACGTTCTTGTGCAATCGAGGGCTAATATTTGGAGTGGCTCTGTCACTATGTCCAACGTTTTACGGTTCTCTAAATAAACCAATGTAATGGTGTTTACAGACTAAACTAAACAATACATGTGTAGTAACATTGTATACCTTGTATAAAAAGAGTTCTACACAAGCCCTTATAAAAATATATTATTTTATTGTACAAAGGAATATAAAACATGAAAACATATATAGTATTTCATAATGAAGACAACAGAGGTTTCTAGGAAACTAATCAGAGCATATGGAGGCACTATGGTTGTATATATACATAAAGTGTCTCAGATGCATGTAAACAGTAATGGAATCATAAAGTGCCGAGTCATTTAAATATTATGGCCTATTGCTCACTATGGAGCGCACCCATTGACTCTGTAAACATGTAAAGGACTAGTAATTTCCAATAAATATATAAATAGTCCAAATAATCAAAAAGACATCCTAAAAAGTGCTGTAGTGCTTACCCATATTAACCTCCACTTCCCCTACGCCGTTTCGGTTCTCCTTTTTCAAGGGGTCGCTATTACTGCCTTGTCATGTAAGGGTATTTATACCCCTCCCTTCGGAAGTTGCGTGCCGAAACCCAAATTGGTGCCGATGCTGCGTCTCCGCCCCGTAATTCACTGCTTCGTATCCGATGCCCTCCCCCATAGCACGCAGGTCCGAGAGACTATCTCTCGAGCATGCGCACCACGGACGAGGCACCGGAGCAAAGCAGGACCTCAGGACGGCCATCGCCGCACCGGCGCACTAGGTCTCGGCTCGGAACTTGTATTGCCTTTTAAAGCGATCGTATTATGCCAGAATTACACTTAACTGTGTAAATAGAAGAAATCCTAATAAATAAATAAAATATAAAGGATATACATAAATATATACATATAAAGTGCATATGGTAAATAAATATTGTAAATAAATGAAGTGTTGAGTGCATACATTTATATATTTCCTCATGCATATAATGCATATTCATAAATATATATATATTTAGTTTTGGGGACAGTATTTATTTATGAATATGCATTATACCCTTAAATGACAAGGCAGTAATAGCGACCCCTTGAAAAAGGAGAACCGAAACGGCGTAGGGGAAGTGGAGGTTAATATGGGTAAGCACTACAGCACTTTTTAGGATGTCTTTTTGATTATTTGGACTATTTATATATTTATTGGAAATTACTAGTCCTTTACATGTTTACAGAGTCAATGGGTGCGCTCCATAGTGAGCAATAGGCCATAATATTTAAATGACTCGGCACTTTATGATTCCATTACTGTTTACATGCATCTGAGACACTTTATGTATATATATAACCATAGTGCCTCCATATGCTCTGATTAGTTTCCTAGAAACCTCTGTTGTCTTCATTATGAAATACTATATATGTTTTCATGTTTTATATTCTTTTGTACAATAAAATAATATATTTTTATAAGGGCTTGTGTAGAACCCTTTTTTATACAAGGTATACAAGTTTATACGAGTTTCCCTGGTTTGTAGGATGAGATCCTTATATACGCCACAATATTTGTAACATTACGTTATTTGTGGAGAGTGTGGTAGGATTCTTATGTGTTATATATGTAGTAACATACATAGTTAGTGCCGGCAGAAAGTTCCCAGTTTTCTTGAATTCCCGCCTTTATGTAGTTGCCATGGGAGCCTCCATCTTTATTCCTGTTATTCCTCCCTGTTAAGTGATCTCTCCCCTATTGTTAGGTTGCTGATTTTTCTTTGCCAGGATTTATGGTTGCCGTATTTCAGCATCACAACAGACATCACGTCTTCCACCATGCGGATCCATAGGGATGGTAGGAGACCCGGGAACATGTATTATACCAAAAGAACCCTTCGGCCAATCCAGTTAATTTTCCTTATATTTGTGTGCAGTTTAGTATACAGTTAATGCACGGTATCATGTACTGTATGTTTGAAGTTTCTTTTTGGTGTACTCTGTTAGTCCACTAGAATGTTATACATAATATTATTTACGCTGTGGGCCAGAACTGTTTCTCTCCCGTAATGAAAAGGGGGCACTAATTTAACCCCTTAGGGCAGTGGGTTGTCCTTAAACCCATTAAAAACCATGCATTGTGAGGCCGTACATGTGCGGGCTTTGTCACAAAGGGATTCATAATCATGCACGATGGCGGCTGTCATGGTATACACATTTGATTCTTATACATTGCAGCTGTTTGTTTAGTGTACTGGACAGGAAAATGTAATATATTGGGAAAGTGACAGATCTGCTTAATGCGTGTACGCGGTGTTGTCCTTCTGTCTACAGGCTGCCTGTGGCGTTACGTCAGAGCCAGTGCCTCCTATACCCCTTATTTGCCACCTCTCTGTGACCCTCAGGACTCTCACCTCTTATTGGACGGCTGTTACGTGAATAACCTGCCAGGTCAGATGGTTTGGATGAACATTTTCCCTAAAGTTCTCCGTTTACCACCGCTGTTAGAGATTGAATGCATTACCATGTCTCTGTTGTCTCTTTTGCCACCTTCCCTGGCATGCTCTCTGCCCTGTCTATGCCTTTTCATCCTCTTTTCAATTTTCCCTTAGACACTGCCGAGTATTTTTGTTCTGTCCTCTCTCTCTTATATAAATATATGAAAATGTCCCAGGAGTGGCGCACTCTAATCCATGAATTTACTCGCCCCGGCGCTGATCCTCGACCACAATTAGACATCTTTGAAGAAAATGGGAGCGCTCGCAGGACTTCATATTAAAGTACAAAAATGTTCTTTAGTTTAGGTCAGGCATGTCCAAACTTTTTTCGAAGAGCGCCAGATTTGATGAAGTGAACATGTGCGAGGGCCGACCATTTTGCCTGACATTCTTTGAACCATTAAAATTAAATGCAAATTAACTATTTTATGCAAAGCTTATTGAAAACGGCATACTTTTCACAAATCTAAACGGGTGTTAAATCACTGCCTTTAATATCAAAAAAACAGATCTATATTTGGGCAACTTATCTGAGGGGCCTTATCAGTCCGGAACGTGGGCCGCAATTGGCCCTCGGGACGGACTTTGGACATGCCTGGTTTAGGTCATATAGACTCTTCGGTCTTCAACATGGAGACAGAGTTCTTCAGGACATACCATATACCATACCATGTATTTGTATGCACACCCCAATATGTAATATTTCCACTTTGGCCTCCCATATACACTATGACCATCTGTGTTCATCTTCTGCTCCTTTTCTCACTCCTATTTTTCCCCACCACCCTCAGCCGACGTGGCTCATTCCCTCGGAGCCCGCACTGTGTTAACAATAGACGTTGGGCAGCATGAAGAATGGGAGACTTGGAACTATGGGGACAGTCTGTCTGGTTGGTGGCTGCTTTTCAAACGATTTAACCCATGGGGCGAAAAGGTCAAGGTATGAGGTTTTTGACGAGCAAGAATGAATCCAGGTTTTTCATAATTTCTTGAATCTTGTTGGATCTATGAAACGCTGGCAGGGGTCTTGTGGCCAGAAATTCGGAAGGAGATTTTTTAATTACGTTTATGACTTCTGTAATAAGTTGAATCTTGAATAGGTTGTGTTCTTCTTCACATATGCATGTCTACCCAACAGAAAAAGGAGCTTCTAGAAAAGTAGGACATCCACTACTTCCAAGTAGGACGTTCTCCACTTAAAGGAGGACCTTTCTTAGTGATCCTAGTGTTCTACATACCTTTTGTGATATGGTTACTATCTCATCAATATCCATTGTTGGTAGAATTTCATTAAACAATATTTAAAATAAAATGTGTTTTTTTTTGTTTTTTTTTTAATTAAACTAAATAGCAATTTTCATCCTACGCGGCCTTTAGGTTCCGGACATGGCTGAGCTGCAGTCCCGCTTGTCCTATGTATCGTGTGTCCGCCAACTGGAACAGGTGAAGCTCAGTGGATACTGTGAGTATCTGAGTCCTCCTGTCCAACGATTCAACACTACTGATTTCCACCGCTTCCAGGAGATTCACGTGAGTTTGAATACTTTTCTGTTGTGTGGGTTTGTTGCTTAATCCCTGGAGAGCTGGATGGATGATCTTAACTTCATCTCATGTGTCAAAATAACCACCTAGTTATATGCTCTTCTTCATTGGCATTCCGTTATAATGTCCAAGTCAAGTAGTCCTTTATAGCTTTAAAAGTATATCTTATGTTTTTTTCCACCATTTTTCTTTAATGTGTATCGGTTTTGAATTATATTAAGGCTTATTTTAGATTATTCCATCATTTTATACTTGAGTCTTGATTTACTGCTTTTTAACCATCATTCACACCCAAGAAGTTTTACACATACTTGTGACATCATCAGCCAACATTTTACTACCTCTCATTCAGGATGTGGGCTATGAGTACGGAAAACTTATTTTTACTGAATGGCATCGCGGTGATGTCATAGAAAAAATGCTGCAGGACAGGACTGCCACTGAATTTTACCAGTGTCAAGAGAGAGATGTGAGTCTGACGTCATTGGATTACGTAATTTCTAGATATCATTGATTCATTCTGTGACATCACATGGCATTATCAATCATGTGGGCCGATGGGTCTTGTATAATTGTGACATCCTTGGTATTGCATGACATCATGGCTGGGCACTGTGACATTGTCTGTTGTTTTTGTTTGTAGACCGGAATGGTGCCAGGTTTTACAGACCTGGCTGAAATGATCTCTCGCATTGAACCTGCTGCCAGTCGCAAACTGTTTCCAGGGGAGAAAGAAGGTGAGCAACCAACGATAGCTGGGTTACGCTACTATAAGATCAAAGAAGTAATTCAAAACGTTACTTTTACCATTGTTGTTTGTCTTGAAGTTGCCATTAAGAAGGTGCCGTTGGATTTCACAGAACAGTAAATCATCTTCAGGTTCCTCATGTTTTAGGTTGCACGTTTTTGGCACAGCACTCGCTATGCATCTTTTTTGGTGGAATGGTACTAGAGGCAAGAGGGGATTGAAAAAAAGCCCCCATTCCTATGAGACCTCTGCCCTATCAGTAATATCCCCTCCCCAATCCTGCCCATAACCCACACGTACTTCTTCAGATTGCTATTGTTATTATCATTATTAATAATTGCTCCTGGAGTATGTGTATCCTAAAGTAAATCTAGTCTTGATTGGGTGACCACGCTAGCCACCACGCTAGCTACATTTTAATCTTCCCTTAGTTTTACGTGCACTATGTCTTCCATACATTGATAAACTGGTTTAGTGATGATTTTTGATAAATATGTTTTGAAGACATGAACCGAGGTAAAGACTGGGAGAAGAGAGCATAGAAAGTATTCTTGGAAGCCCCTAAGAATTACAATATAAATTCTGGAAAAAAATCTTGCAGCTCGCTGGCAAAGTTTGAGATATAAAGCAGAATAGTTTTGGTTTTTTTTTCTCATATCTGCTACATTTCCCTCTTTGGAACCCAAATCCCCCTGCCCAGCTTTGCTCCCCTGATGTCCCTCTTTTGTAGGAGTACCTCTTTGACAATTTGAAAAGTTGAAAGGTATGAAAAAAAAAAAAAAGAAAAGATTTTCCGCCAGTTCTATTGTTTTTATAAAATGTAACTGCTAAGCCCCTCTCCTTTCCTGAAGCTGACCGGCCACCCTGGTTCCAAGTGCTTGAGTAGAGCCCTACTGGGGTAATTGTTAGACCCTGAAGCAGATATAGGGAAGCATTGGGGTGTGCGAATTTATACTTTCCCAACCTCCATGCTCCTGAGCCAAGCTGTCTTCAAGCTGCCGCTAGATGAGAAAGACCACGACGGTGAAATAAATATAGTTTGACCGCCTCTTTAAAGGTTCCTGCGTTCCTGTCTTTTTTTCAGGTGAATTCATGCGCAGTGGAGACAAAGATACACCAGATGAAGGAAGGAGAGTGTGTGAAACGGTGAGCAGGGCCCACTCTGTCTCTTTCTCTTTGAGATTTGGCAGTCATGTCACTTGGGGTCACTTATGGTCTCATTTTCTCCTGTGCACCAATCAGGATGAAGAGAAGACATTAAGAATGCAAAGGGAGCAGGGCCTGGGAGGTGAACGGTGACATCCTAAACGTTCTTACCCTGCGGAAGACGCTCTCTCTTAACCCTCACACACCAAAGGGCATTGCTTATTTATTTCGTGAGGCCGGCTCTTGTAGAAAATAATTTACCAAACAATACATACGCTTAGGCTCTATATATGTAGGTTTGTTGTGTGTTTGGCCAGAACACCAACTCTCCTACCTAGAGACCAGAAAATGGATTTTACTAAACTTTTTTTTTTTTAAAGGAAATAGTCCAACATGCTTTGTTATACCTTGAAGTAGGTCAACGTTCATAAAGTAGCATGTAAAGTCACACAAGCTTTCAAGAAGTTCCTTGATGTCTGAATGTTGGCCCGTTAAAGGTATCGCAAACTTCTTTGGACTACTTATTTACTGAGTAAGCTCTCACCTTCAGCTTATTCCTAATATTTCATTGACATTGAGTGTTCTTGGCTAAATTGCTTGCTGTACTCCAAGGCAGGAGTTTGGTTTTTGGGGTTCCAGTAATCTCCTCTTTTTATTTTTTATGCCGTGGTCGCCACACGCACAAGCTTAATGACTGTTTACTTTTATACATGGTTTTATATTTAATCATTAAAATACGAGAGTGTTCAATGTACATATAGAGATGCCAATGGTATATTACGAGTGCCTGCAAGTCCAATAACAGTGACCAGTAGTCTTTCTACGACATAAGCCAAGCCATTTTTGCTCCCCAATGGCCCACCCTCATAACTCATCTTATGGTGAATTGAATTATGCGGTATATGGTTCAATTAGAATAGAAGGGTGAGATCCTTTGAGGTTATGTTGGTATTATTATGATTGATATAGCACCATCCTATTCTGCAGCGCTGTACAATGGGTAATCAGGACATAACAAGTAGTTCATCACATAACAATTTGGACAATTTGCTAAAAGAGCTTACATTCTAGAAGATGCAAAGGTTTTTCTTATGTTAACCTCAATGGCAACAACAACAAAAAAATGAAATCAATATATTACGAAATCTATACATTTGTAGAATTCTGGGGTCAGGATTCGACACTTTAGCTCTCAAGAAGGAACGTAATTTTTTAAAATTATTTGTGGAAATGTACACGTGATGCAGTTGGGTTCTAAAGATTGTGAAAAATTGTTATTTTTTTTCCTGGTGATGCGCAATTGCTTATTTAATAATAAACCCATTGATTTGTCGTATTGATTGGTAGATGTGAACATTTTAAAAACCTGCGTTTTATTAGATGACTATTCACGCTTTTTTAATGTAGATGAAAAACTACCACTTTTTATAATTTTTTCATTAATTTGCCAGCACTGGTACTCAACCTATCTGATAATTTTCCTGGTCCCTTGGACTCTATTGGTCCCCGGCAGGGAGCTCCTCTGCCAAAACTTTTAAATTCGGGCACCAGGATTTTAAAAGTCCGTACGAGTGACTCTATTGGTCGCCAGCAGGGGGCTCGTCTGACACCAACCAATAAAGAGCAGCTTATACGGACCTTTAAAATCCTGGTGCTCCTTACCACGTTAATCCTGTATTAACCCCCCTTTTAAAAACAAAATAAAAAATGAAGAAAAAAGCCGAACACGAAAAATGTACATGAATAGATTGAAGATTTTTTTCCCCACAAAGACAAACATAAGAGTTGGCCGGCGCCCAATTCTAATATCCATTATATATTGATTATATTAATTTCTAAACACAAGTATATATTTTTAGTGTATATAACTGTAACGTGTAGGCTACGGGAAAGTGACAGATCCAGATCTGTACAGTTCCGGATACCACATTCGTTATCAATAAGGGAGAGGTCCAAGAGCTTATAACGTATATATAACGTTTCATCTTTTTTCTGTGCTGGCCCAATGAATGGTATCAACTTCAACAAAAGACTCAATTTTCTCTTTGGCTAAATGTGCATTTTTCTTATCAATAGGAGAGTCAATTTTGAACAGATGTTTGGTTCGGTTGTCAAAGTGTTTTGCTGATATATTTTGTCATCTAAATATATAGCAATTTGCTAATCTATAATATAATATCAATAACAAAAAATAAGCCATGACTAT
This sequence comes from Sceloporus occidentalis, assembly GCA_023333645.1. Lineage (NCBI taxonomy): Eukaryota > Metazoa > Chordata > Lepidosauria > Squamata > Phrynosomatidae > Sceloporus > Sceloporus occidentalis. The sequence goes on along the minus strand of JALMGF010000174.1, from coordinate 1,386,338 downwards.
TAGTAACATTAAAAGTAATATATGTCCCTTCAGTAGAACCATATACTTTTACAGACATACGGATTCTTTTTTGTACATGCAACGTCATTCCATAATCCTTCTTTTAACTCCACGCAGTCTTCAATCGCGCCAGCGTTGTTAGGTTCATATGGCGCCCAGGATCTGTTAAAATATTGCAAAGAATTACACGCACGCACACACATATATAAATGTCCCAACGTTTCGGATTGTTATGCTCCTGACGCCTGACCTATTAGACTGCTTTAGGTTAAACACTAGAAAAAGATATAAAACAGTTAACCTCGCAGGTCCTTTCCTCAAGCAGAAGAATTGATTCCATATGAGGACGAGCTCTCTGAGGTCCTGAAAGGTTGTGTAACTTTGCCTTTTTTATGTTGGCCTAACAAAAGGGTATCAACTTCAACTAAAGACGCCATCTTCTCTTAGGCCAATATGGTTAATTCCTTACAACCCTCAGAGCAGCTGCAAACAAAGTGTATCTGAGATGGCCAATGCTATATGTTTTATTTTAGTTGACTAGACAAATTATAGAAAACGGCAAACAAGGCTCAATGTAAGACTAACCAAAGACACGGAAGTCTTGAAGATTGAGGCTTATTGCATTAGGGTCTGACCTAGAATTAGAGCATTACTACAACGCAGTTATGGTATTATGGTTTAGATAAGGTTTAGTACTGTGACATTATGGTTAAGGAAGCAGAGCATTAAGGAGTAGTGGTTAGGGTGTATTTATTTTAGGGGCTATCCTAGACCTGACCAATGGCAGGGTCTGGCCTCCATCCTTTTTGCTGAATGTCCCTGAGCTGAGAACGGGTAGCCTGAGTCACACTCACGTGAAGGATGGAATAGTCCCGTCTAGCCATATCCATGTATTAATTTTTCTCTTCAGACTTATCCAAAAAGGCTGAGGACTCAAATAAACCCTCAGTGCATTCTGGGAAAGAGAGAAAGTAATATAGATTACTGGGCATAGAGGCAACATAATGATTAAAGTAATAATATGTAGCATAGCAATGGGTTCCTGTTTGTATTTTGTCTTAGTCCAAGGTAAGAACGTAGAAATTGCGTATGAGAGGATTTTCTTATGGGAAGGGCAGTATCGGGGAGGGCTTTATATGTTAGCGTGAGGAACTTAAATGTAATTCTTGATCAAATAGGGAGCCAGTGGAGGACTTCACAGAGTGGGGGAAGCAGAAAAAGAGCAACTTGTAAAGGAAGAGAAGCCTAGTAGTAGCATTTTGAATGGATTTTAGAGGAGAGTAGAGACAAGAGAATACCAAGGCTGGAGATAATAAAGGAATGAACTAGGGTGGGGAAGGAATGGCTTTCTTGGGTGGGGAATGGTGCAAGTGGCACGATCTGGGGAGCAATTGAATATGAGGCATGAAGGAGAGGGCTGAATGACCCCAAGGCATTGGGGTTGGTTAGAAGGGAAGATAGACACGTTGTTCATTGAGACTGAGAATCCAGTTGCTGGGGCGGAGATGAAGGGAAGGGAAGATGATGCATTTTAGGTAACATTGTGACATCCAAGTAGAAATAGACAAGCATTTAGTAATACAGGACATAGGAGAAAGAGAGAGAGAGATCGGGGAAGACAGGTAGACTTGTGTATCATCTGCATCATCTCTTCATGGCTTCCCCACGTCCTCTCCTATTTATTGGAGACTTCATCATCCCAGAAGACACCCCTTTCTTCCTTACTAATTCAGTCTGGTCCCTCAGAACTAGAAGCTGTCCTTGACGAGCAATACAGTCCTCCTTGGCTTCCTCCCACGTGAGGGATGTTGTAGAAATATAGTAACACTTGGACTGGATTTGCTTCCATGTACTGGGGCATGAACGTTTGACCATTTCTGAATAAGTGAGAAAATGAAAAAGTTGAGGGGTATCTAGGTTTGAAAGGTGGTAACAAAGGAGAGAATGTACAGAAAAAGCTAAGTATTCCCAAAAATACCAATATTTCATGTGAACTATTTCTTTCTAAAAAAACTCACCAGTTTTAAGTTGTTGAATCTCGACAGTAAGGTTTTTCTGGGACTCAGTGAGATGTAAAACTGACAAAAAGCAGATGAAAATAATTACTATATCCCCTAAGATAGCATAGCTTACTGTTTGTTCAGCTTACATAGTCACCCGGGTAGACCATGGTTATTAAGTGTCTCAGGAGCATACTTAGGAACTCTCCAGGTTTGACCTGGTGTCTCCGGATGAAGTGTTTCTTCACCGGGTCTCCAGGTCATTTTCCACTTTTTCTGGGCCGGGAAGCTGCATTTACCCTTCTACTCATGACGGTATAAAACTAGCCCCATCCTATGCACAGCTGGTCCTGCCCTTAAAAGCTTGCTAGGACCACCTACCCAGCCACTGAGATCCACCTGGTGATGCTGGGGAGGCCCTGGCACTTTAAGGCCAGCAGCCTTCTGATGAGATATGTGGCTGGAGTGGCTTAACTGGTAAATGTGTGGCGCCGCCGCCCAGTGGACCACCAGAACATATTTATTAATATGAAAAATAAAAAAATATAGTCAATGGACCATATCTGGGCTGAAGATGACAGCGGAATACAGCACAATAGCCCACACAGACAAGCCACCCTTGATAGCTACTGGTTGGTTCTCAAGAAATTTTGAGAGAATATGTGATGTCAAAAACACTGGTAATACAGCACCCTCCACTAATATTGGTACCCTTGGTAAATATGAGCAAAGAAGGCTGTGAAAAATTGTCACCTATAAATTCATATGAGAAAAACATAGTTGAAGTATATTCCCAGTGATATTTTACATTTTACAGGAAATAGCTCAACCATGACTTCCTGTTTCACAAGGGTATAAATATTAGGTAACACATAGGCCAAATTCCCTTTAGTCGTTCATCACAATGAGTAAGACCAAGGAATATAGAGATGTGATGTGCGGCAACATGTTGTTGAGCTTCACAAAATGGGAAGTGGCTATAAGAAAATAGCAAAAGTGTTGAAAACCCCCATCAAGCCAATAATTAAGAAGTTCCAGTCAACTGGAAATGTTATGAATCAAGCTGGAAGAGGATGTGTGTCTATATTGTCTCAACGCACTCTAAGGATCACCGCTGGAGAACTGCAGAAGTTAGTTGCATCTTGAGGTCAGAAAGTCTCTAAAACTACAATCCGACGTCACCTACACAACCACAAGTAGTTTGGAAGAGTTTCGATAAAAAAGCCTAGCCCCAGAATTAATGACATTTATATGTGAGTAATGTATCACTGGATATGTTTCTTTGGGACATCAAGGGGAGGATAAGAACACTATGGAAGACCTGATCTCCACCTTGGCCTTTTACTGATATACAAGGAGATAATCATGTGAATTGCATTCATCTTGGCAAACTCACCAACTTTACTGTAAAATTCATGTATTTCTGCAATAATGCTTTCTTGTCCCTTCTTGGTATGCTGGAGGACCTGAGAAACTGTGCCAAAAAGCAAGTGTGAGCAATTTCTTCACATCTGGGTGGTAGTTTACGATTTCTGTTAATCAAAGTACCTGAATAATATATTAGGTGGTGTAGAAATTTATATAGACGTTTAATATCTGATACATTTTAAGCAGACTATAGTGACAAAATGTATTGTAAATGCCATAAAGACTTTTCTTCACTACAGAACCTAATTATTGATATGGAAGAAAGCGGAAGCGGATATCTGGCCGGATCCTTCCATCATCTAGAGGAAGTCATCTTGGTATTCCCACTACTATTTTACAGCTTTCTATGTAAACAAATCTAGTAATAAAGGCTCCTTCCAAGTTTCTTGATTTAGGAGAACGGTCTCTCTTTCCTCCCCTGATATCCCTTTTTTCTAGATGCTCAGAATGGTAAGGGCAACTTCCTACCCAGGTTCAGCCCACTTCCTGTCTACTTCACTCACTTCCCATCACTCACAGTCTAAGTGGTTAGCAGCACCCTTATGAGTGGCTAGAAAATGTGGTTCAAAGTGGGTCCAATAAATGTAACAGGTGCTGCTTATTAAGTATTAGCTACTATAGCAAAGACTTTATTCCATTGGACCTCAAGCTTCTGCTGGGAGGCTGTTTCACATATCCACCACTCCCTCTGTAGAATGTAAAAATTTCAGGGGAGCATAATTAATATGGAAATGACAATTTACAATTTCAGTGCCTGTAAGAAACAAGCAAGTGTCATATTATGATTTGGGGCAGCTTTTATTGCAGACACAAACTCCTGTTTTGTTTTTTGTTTTTATCTGCAGCGGGACGCTATCTCACATACTGTCCACCCCTCTTCTTACTCCCTTTTCTCACTTCTACTGTCAGCATGGTCTCTGCTTCTGCAAAGAGAGATCAGAGGAGACCAGAATGGCTGGAAATAGAATGGTTACCCTAGCCCTCACTGGTAGAGACATTGCTAGTCTCTATGATGTCTGTGACCCCAAACAGCTTGTCTGCTCCAAATTTGTACCTAAACGGCTTGTCTGAGCCATCTTTGCCACCAACAAAGATAAGATGGCTGGTGATGCTGAGTGGCGGGGTCATCCGAGTAAACAATTTGCTATGTGAGGGGCCCCAAAATTACTGATGGCGGCCCTGGGGAGCGGCAAGCTGCCAGAACATGCAAATGATTATTCAGATGGTGCGCTGTATGCATGTGTGCCGTCAACATCAAAAGAGGGAAGTGTGGGCTCTACTTCAGTCTCCAAAAGTGTGAGTGTCACAGGCAGTCAGACAGCGATCCAGTCTTCCAAGTAAACCTTCACTACGTCTATGCAGTGCATTATGGGTCCACTCCTAGTGGCCCTGTCCTTTTGTAGCTCTGTCCTCACTGACCCACAGCTATGGCCGGTATTTTTATTAGGAAAAGGTGGCAACGCTGTGTGTGGCTACACCTAATCACAGAGGTACTCCCTCCCTGCCACCTATAGAAAACACATGTGGAGGAGCTCTGAGCTACCAACTCTTGGAAGTTCCTAGGAATGTTAATAGTTTACATAGTCACATAAAAAGTCTGGGTAAAGCCCCACACCCTGGCCGTGCCTCTAACCACATCATTAAATACATTTAGACTTTGAAATGTTGGGAGCTATGCAGTTCTTCTATAAAAAGATATTGATAATGTGCTTATGCCCCCACTCTGCCAAAGATGCTAAAGACCCTAGGGCAGGCCCTGAATGCCTTAATATATTAAAAGATATTTAAGGAAATAGTATTTTCAGCAACCACAAATGAGATAAAACCAGGCTTGCCGAGGTCAATCTACATTATTGTATACAGCACTGGGTTGTATGTTCAAGGAATTCCTCTTTAACATGTAAAACCATTTGGTTTTTGACTAGTGTAGCATCTCTTCCAAACCCCCATGTTCATTGTGTTTCACTACCCTCCGTGTTCTGAAACCTTTACTCACAGTATGACATCATAACGCTGATCTGGATAACCCAGAGTAGGAACATCACCGCAAGCAGAGCCACCAAGGCTATTACTAGCCACCTCTTTTTACTGTCCTTTGGAAGCCGTGGCCAATCTAAGAGAGAACAAGAAACATTGAAGTGGCTCAATACATAAATGTCTCCTTATACTATTAATAAATGTCTTGTGCCATTGGTTATTTGCCCCTAAACAACATAGCCCCAAAGCCAGGGCCGGACTGGCCCACCGGGAAGTGCACTTTACTGACTGTAGGAATAAATAGAACTATTTAATTTTTACTTATCCAGAGATAAAACGCCCTCCTGAATTTGTAGTCACTTCAGAGGACAAAACTTTCTAGGCCCAGAAATCAGTGAGAGGAAGAGTAAAGGTTTTGTGTTATTTACTCTGTTTCAATCCGCATATTTTATTAAAAAGTATTAGTGGTGGTAAATTGGTGGCTTCAGGTGTATCAGGACTTTTTTAGTGTCTTGATTACTTCCAATCCCATCACATAAGAATCTATCTTCTATTATCTGCCCGGCACATATGGATGGTGAGAAGTTAAGATTTTGTTAATTCCCAGGTACTTATTTGGGCCTTTTAACACTTTTGGCTCCTGAGATTTTAATAATAATGCGGTATTCTGTTATCGTAAAGTAACGATTTAATATAGTTTTAAAAAGAATGATTTATAGCTATTTGGATGGTAAACAGTGCGACTCAGATAGGTTGGTACAGGAGCTCGTCCACGCGATACAATACATGGGGCCGGTGTCCACATATTTCCAGGGCTGCTTTTCATTCCCAGTCCGGCCCTGGCCAAAGCAGAAATGTTACTTAACCCCTTGATGACAATTGCCGGTCCGGGCACGTCACAGAAAAACATGTCGTTAACGACAAATGACGTGCCAGGACCGTCATTTGTTAAAACTGATTTTTTTTTACCCAAACGGCGTTGCTGTAATGCCTCGACCTCGGGGCATTCAGCAACGCCATGTTCGGAATCAGGGGCCATGTCTGGCCCCTCCCCGGGGCGTCAACATCCGCCATACAATGTATGGCGGCGGACGCCCGTTTTAAAAGCGTTTAGGAGGCGATCAACGATCACCTCCTAAACTTAAATGGTGTCGCTGGAATGCCTCGATCAGGAGGCATCCAGCGACACCAAACACTTACCTCTTGATGGACTGTGACCGCTCCGGAGAGCGGTCACAGCCGCAGCTGCCGGTGATCTTCGCCATCAGCAAGATGGCGGCGGCCCGGGAAAAAAATTATAAAGATGAAAAGGTTCGCTAGACGGTCTCCTGACCCTCTAGAGAACTCTGGCTCCACTTGCAGGTTGATTACAGGTACTGCATTCAACCATGCAAGTCAATGGAGCCCAGCTTTCTAATCACAGTGTGATTAGAAAAAATAAATTAAAAATAAAATAAAATTAATAATAATTAGAAAAAAAATAGTAAAAAACCAGTAAAATGTAAAAATAATTTCCCTCTGATGTCACTATCAGGGGAACCTTCAAGTTGAAAAAAAATGTTAAAAATGTTTTAAAAAGGCAAAAAAAAATTAAAATATATATATAAAAATATTTTTTTGTGAGCAAGTCCTAAAATTAGCACATTAGCTTAAAACAATTCTCGCATGGAAAGAGTTAAAATACTGGCATATTAAATGCCCATGGGGTGTCTACTTTAAAAAAATTTATGATTTGATGGGGTAAATTGAATTGGCCGGGTTCAACAATGTCCCAATTAACACGGGGGGGAAGGATGGCCACACATCTAATTTCCAATTAGAAAAATGCACACGTACCAAATGGGGCCTTTTAGTTCCCCCCAAAAATGACAAACCCATGCATCACTGTACTCAGGAGATGTTGCTGAACACATATTGGGGTCGTGTGACAGCGGCATATACCAGGAGCTGTAAATTCATACATAAAGTAGGTGTGTGTGGGAAAAATACACACACAAAAATACTACTGCAAACTTTGAAAAAATGCTGGTGGTAAAATGTGTGCATGCAAAGAGTTAAAATACCAGCATTTAAAATATCCTGGGGTGTCTAGTTTTCAAAAATATATGGTTTTGTTGGGCACACTGAAATGGCCCGGCTCAAAGATGTACCAAATAGGGCATGGGCAGTGGATCCCCAAATGCCAAAGTTCAACATTGAATAATGTGCATGCCCCAAATGTGGCCCTTTTGCCCCCAAACAGCCAGGCAAAATCATTCATGTGGGGTATCACCGAGCTCAGGAGATGTTGCTGAACACATATTGGGGTGTTTTATGATAGTGACATATACCAGAACCTGTTTATTCATACCTAAAGTAAAATGTGTGTGAAAAAACAAATGCAAAAAAATTACTACCACAAAGTTTGACAAAGACTGGTGGTAGATATGGTGCATGGAAAGAGTTAAAATACTAGCATTTGAAATACCCTGGGGTGTCTAGTTTTCAAAAATATATGGCTTTATATGACATAGTGGGTATAATAGAGACATGGTTGGATGATAGCTATGACTGGGCGGTTAACATACAGGGTTATAGTCTATTCAGGAAGGATCGAAAAAACGAAAAGGGGGAGGAGTTTGCCTTTATGTAAAGTCCAGCCTAAAGGCCACACTGCGGGAGAATATATGTGAGGGAAATGATAATGTGGAGTCATTATGGGTAGAAATATATGGAAAAAAAAATAATAAAATACTGATCGGGGTTTGCTATAAGCCACCAAATATAATGGAAGCAGCAGAAGATCAATTATTAAAGCAAATAAACAAGGCAGCAAATCACAATGAGGTGGTTATTATGGGGGACTTTAACTATCCCGACATAAACTGGGAAACCTGTGAATCTCATAAAGGAAACCGGTTTCTGACTATAAGTAAGGATAATTATCTGTCCCAAATGGTACAGGACCCGACCAGAGGGGGCGCCCTACTGGACTTAATATTAACCAACAGACCTGACAGAGTAACTAATGTGCAGGTCAGGGGGCATCTAGGAAATAGTGATCACAATATGATGCATTATAACTTCTCCTTCAATAAGGGAACTCTTAGAGGAGCCACAAGAACCATGAACTTTAGGAAGGCAAAGTTTGATCAACTAAGAGAAGCCCTTAACACTGTAAATTGGGAAAATGTCCTCAAAAACAAGAGTACAGACACTCAATGGGAGATTTTTAAGGATATCTTAAATTCTCACTGTGAAAGGTACATACCGTATGGGAATAAAAGAGTCAGGAACAAGAGAAAACCAATGTGGATAAATAAAAATGTAAAGGGGGTAATAAATGGCAAAAAAAGGCATTTAAGCTACTAAAACAGGAAGGCAGTGAGGAAGCACTAAAAAGCTATCGGGAAAAAAATAAAATATGTAAAAATCAGATAAAAGCAGCAGAAGTGGAGACAGAAAGACTCATTGCCAAAGAGAGTAAAACAAACCCCAAAATGTTCTTTAACTATATAAATAGTAAAAAGGTTAAAAATGAAAGCGTTGGCCCCTTAAAAAGTAATGAGGGAGAAGTTATAGACGGGGATCAGGAAAAAGCTAATCTATTAAATATATTCTTCTCTGCTGTATTCACAGAGGAAAATGAAATGCCAGGTAATATACAGCAGGATGAGATAACTGCCCCAGTACATGTCGCCTGTCTAACCCAGGAAGAAGTGCAGTGCCGCCTAAAAAAAATCAAAATAGACAAATCACCAGGTCCAGATGGCATTCACCCCCGCGTTCTAAGGGAGTTAAGTAATGTAATAGACAGACCCCTATTTCTAATATTCAAGGACTCTATAGTGACAGGGTCTGTTCCCCAGGACTGGCGCATAGCAAATGTTGTGCCAATATTCAAAAAGGGGACAAAAAGTGACCCGGGGAATTATAGGCCTGTTAGTTTAACTTCTGTTGTGTGTAAACTGTTTGAGGGTTTCCTAAGAGATGCTATTTTGGAGTATCTCAATGAAAATAAGTGTATGACTCCATATCAGCATTGGGTTTACAAGGGATCGGTCCTGTCAAACTAACCTGATCAGCTTTTATGAGGAGGTGAGCTCAAGACTGGATCGGGGTGAATCGCTGGATGTCGTATATCTTGATTTTTCCAAAGCATTTGATACGGTGCCACATAAAAGGCTCGTACATAAAATGAGAATGCTTGGGCTGGGGGAGAATGTGTGTATGTGGGTAAGTAACTGGCTCAGTGATAGGAAACAGAGGGTGGTTATTAATGGTACATACTCTGAGTGGGTTACTGTTGCTAGTGGGGTACCACAGGGGTCAGTTTTGGGTCCTATTCTTTTTAATATATTTATTAATGACCTTGTAGAGGGATTGTATAGTAAAGTATCAATCTTTGCAGACGATACTAAGCTCTGTAACGTGGTTAACACAATAGAGGACAGTGCACGATTACAAATGGATCTGCATAGGTTGGAGGCTTGGGCTGGGATGTGGCAGATGAGGTTCAACACAGATAAATGTAAGGTTATGCACATGGGGAAGAAAAATCCAGGCTGGGAATATGTATTAAATGGGAAAACACTGGGGACGACTGACATGGAAAAGGACTTAGGAGTTTTAGTTAACAGTAAATTTACCTGTAGCGACCAGCGTCAGGCAGCTGCTGCTAAGGCAAATAAAATCATGGGGTGCATCAAAAGGGGCATAGATGCCCACGACAAGGAAATAATTCTACCACTGTACAAGTCACTAGTCAGACCACACATGGAATACTGTGTATAGTACTGGGCACCAGTGTACAAGAAAGATATAGTGGAGCTGGAGAGGGTTCAAAGACGGGCAACCAGAGTAATAAGGGGAATGGGAGGACTACAGTACCCAGAAAGATTATCAGAATTAGGGTTATTTAGTTTGGAAAAAAGACGGCTTAGGGGGGATTTAATAACTATGTATAAATATATAAGGGGACAGTACAGAGATCACTCCCAGGACCTATTTATACCCAGGACTGTATCTATAACAAGGGGACATCCTCTACGGTTGGAGGAAAGAAGGTTTCTACACCAGCACAGACGGGGGTTCTTTACAGTAAGAGCGGTGAGATTATGGAACTCTCTGCCAGAGGAAGTGGTGATGGTAAACTCAATAAAAGAGTTCAAAAGGAGCCTGCACGTGTTTCTTGAAAGCAATAATATTACAAGTTATGGATATTAGATTAATAGGGACAGAACGTTGATCCAGGGATTTATTCTGATTGCCATATTTGGAGTCGGGAAGGAATTTTCCCCCTGGTATGGGGCAATTGGCATCTGCTTCATAAGGGTTTTTTTGCCTTCCTCTGGATCAACACAGTAGGGACACAATATGTATATAGGTTGAACTTGATGGACTTTGGTCTTTTTTCAACCTTATGAACTATGTTACTATGTTACTATTGGGCATACTGAAATGGCCCAGCTCAAAGATGTACCAAATAGGGCATGGGCAGTGGATCCCCAAATGCCAAAGTTCAACATTGAAAATGCGCATGCCCCAAATGTGGCCCTTTTTCCCCCAAACAGCCAGGCAAAATCATTCATGTGAGGTATCGCTGTACTCAGGATATGTTGCTAAACGCATATTGGGGTGTTTTATGATAGTGACATATACCAGAACCTGTTTATTCATACCTAAAGTAAAATGTGTGTGAAAAAACAAATGCAAAAAAAAATTACTACCATAAAGTTTGACAAAGGCTGATGGTAGAATTAGTGCTTGGAAAGGGTTAAAATACCAGCATTTGGAATACCCTGGGCTGTCTAGTTTTCAAAAATATATGACTTGATGGGGTAAATTGCATTGGCCGGCTTCAAAGATACCTGAAATGGCACATGGGGGGAAGAATTACCAGATTTGGAAAAAATGGCTTTGAAATAGCAAAACGCTACCTGTACTTTTTGCCCCATAATGTGTAGAAAAAAGCAAAAAAACATAAAAACATTGGGTATTTCTAAACTCAGGACAAATAGTAGAATCTATTTAGCAGGTTTTTTCATTACCTTTTATAGATGAGTAAAAGATTTTTCAACTAAAAGTTAGAAACAGTCATTTTTTTCTAAATTTTTCACCATATTTTATACTTTTTTTTAATAGTAAATAATATGATACAATCAAAACAATGTCATCTAAAGAAAGCCCTTCTTATCCTGAAAAAAACAATATCTAATGTGTGTGAGTTCAGTAAACGGGAAAGAAGAAAATTACAGCTAAACACGAGCAGCGCGTCACGAAGGGGTTAAACAAATTTTCCAATAATCCCTCGTCTCCTTCTGTACCAGTATTTGTCAACCGGTAATAATCTTTTAATGTATTAAAATCAGATCGCAATATAAAAAAATAGACCAAAATAATTTATTAATCAGATATTAAATATCTTAAAATAGTTTAGAAGGTTAGCTCGCTATGGATGAGAGGGATCAGAAAGCATGACCAAAACTTGTTTTTTTAATATAAGACTTTCCAGGTCCCAAAGATTTAGTCCCAGTGAGTTGAGGTGATAACCATACCTGGGAACTCTCCGGGTTTGACCTGGAAATTGGCGGGGGAGCGCTGGGGTAAAATTACTCCGATGCAAGATCCTTGGGCATCAGACCGATTTATATTATATTATTATTATTTTTAGTCACATACTTTATTTTAAACAATCATAATCAGGAATATAGCTGTCCTGCGTTTTAGCATAATAATTATTCATTGAAAATGCTTTCACCCATCTGAAAGGGTAATTGCCAACCTCACAGCCTTTAGTATAACAAATCTCGTACGAAAACTACCTGGAGGTTGGGGCTTTGGTGTTTCAATGTACTTTTTTTTTATTTATAGATATTTAGTTTAAAAAGATGTATTTTATCGTATGAAAGTTCTGGTTCGGAAATTCTCTCTCTTCTCCTCTCCCCACCCTAACGATGGCTGCCTAAACCAATTAACAACATCTAGTAACTTAGCAATACAGTACGGGTAACGTCAATGGGGAGAAATAATCACGCGGAGCCCGAGAACTGGAAGTTAAGATGGCTGCCCCTTAGGTAGTCAAATAAAAATAAAAAACTAGACTTAAGCAAAACGTGTATCATAATGAAGGGATACACAATACTGTTCACCAAAAGAAAAGAAAAAAAAACACCTGGAAGATAAATGCAGAAGTTATAAAGCCTGCTCAGCAGATTACGTTAAGGAGACTTCCGCTTTTTTTTGGTGGATTCCAATCCCAGCCTCCTCCATTAACCGCAGCCGGGTCTTGGTACATCAGTTTGAAACGCGATGTTGCCGCAAACAGCTGACCGGTGCAACAATGGACCCTGTGGACCCTCCACACCGCATGAGCCCCTGATACCCCTGATCCCATCTGGGGGGGGCTGCCTTCTACCAGACGACAAAATGTTATTGTTCCCCAGTGATCCAACATAGATAGCCTGCTAATGTAGATTGTTACAAATACATTACATGTCGATGGCGGGTCCTCATAGTTGTCTGAAGTTTCGTTTCCTTTGTTCATTTCAATGGGGAGAGCTGGCAGTTCCACATCTGTGTAAATCTCATCGTTTGCGATCTGGGTGGTCTCCGCTGAGGGCAAAAAAAAAAGAACAGGGTTGAAGGCACAGCGCTGGTTTTCTTTTTGTGTACTAAGACACAAACGCAGAGAAGGTTTCGTGTGGATGGGTCGGTAAAATTAATTTAACCTGCATCTTTTGGGACATCTTTAAACATGCATAGGTCTGGCAGATTGTAGAGTTCTATACATTTCCAAAGATAAAGTGCCCACTTCACGTTTTAAGTGACTAATCTTATAACACAAAGTCTGGTAACGCAGTAAAACAGCATGGGAGGATCACTAGAAAGATACAAAACATAGTAACCCCCAACAATAAAACTAAACTTTTAGGAAACTAGAAAGATACAAAATGTAGTAACCCCTAACAATAAAACTAAACTTTTAAGAACTATGTTCCATTTCATATTGTCTCACTACACAGTGATTTGATTCTTCATGGCAGCGCCAATGAAGTCATGATTATGATAATGAAGTCCCTTTCCCAATAGACCTTAATCAGTCACAGAGTCCTTCTGGATGGCTAAGACGAAGGCATTCTATTGTTCTCTACCAGCCGGTATTACAAGAATTTAGTGTGTTTGTCTAGTAGATAGCAAACCTAAACACATCCAAAAAGCCACTATACATCTATAACAAACATTTTCTTTGTGAAAAAAGTGATACTGTAATATTAAACATTTAAACAGTTAAGGTCCCTACACTACCCTATATAGCTAAATGCAACTATTTTCCAGAGGACTCACAAAGAACCCCATATGCACTTTAATGGATATGATAGCCGAGTAGAACCTTTTAATCAATATATGTGTGTTTTGTAATTATTTTTTTTTTTTTTTTGCTTACATGCAAATGCAGAGAGAGAGAGATTCATCAGAATCCATTGTATGCATTTGCTCTCCTTCTCTGCTCACACCCCGGCTATTTGCATTGCAGGATATACATTCCATCAATCGCATGTCCTGCTCAGCACTATGCATGCGCAGGATACTTGTCACCGGCCAGATCCAGCAATGTGACTTGTGGAAGAGTTCCATGGGGTCTAACGAGACTGGTTTCTATAGATGCCAAAACTGGCACGTATTGGGAACCGCAGAGTGGGACTGGAGAGGCAGCTTTTTTCAGACGGTAAGTGGTATCCTTTAAAAAAAAATTAAAGTTACCAATGCATATTAAAGTAATTATTAAAGTAATCTGTTTAGTAAAGCTGTTAGGGGAACCAAACTGTCCCTTCAAGATACATACTCATTTTAGTCTGATGATCTGCTACACATAATAATTTTCAATTAATGACCTCACAACCCAAATTGTGGTTACGTGGCCAGACAGGGCTGCCTTAGACATCTCGGCACGGTAGATGCGTCCAGCTTACCTGCGTCGGTTATGTTGCCGTATACGTTAGACATCTGGCTCCTGGTTGTGTCCTTCATCATGCAGCAGATTGCTACGTTCTGCTTTCACCATACATACAGACGTCAGCACCTTGTATCCCGCTGTAGTTGCTTTTAAACGCTCCTGCGGGAAAGAGGAAGAAATGAAAGTGAAAAGTCTCTGCCCCAAGAAACTAGAAAGCGACAAGTTTCGTGCAAAGCAATTCTGGATACTTCCTTTCTTAGGAAACGCAAGCTAGGATATCGGATTCGTGATTTCTTACAGTTCTTGAGCAGGTGTAACCTTGTAATAAAGCGGCAGCACTTCTCGTCCATTCCCTTTATAAGAGAACCTAGCAAGGGTTGAAGTTTAGGAACATATTGTCCAGCAACCAAGCTAGACTTTAGCATACATCAGACCTTGAAGCGGTTATAGATGCAAAGGGGGGGACTACATATTAATATCTATGTATTTTAGTGTGATGTCATCAAAGTCCCTCTTGATGTAATGGTCAGGTGTCCCAATACTTTTGTCCATATAGTGTATTTTCCACCAACAAAGCTAAATGTCCCTGTCAAACATTGGGGGGGCCTGATACCCTTTATTTTAGAAAGTCACCCCTGCTCTCCAGTATCTGATGCGTGCAGGAACATTTCGGTTAGAGGATATAACATGAGGTCATAACTCAAGAAGTAAAATTAAATAACCTGTGTTAAAAATCAAAACCCAGAGTATAGCGGAGATATATCTATCACACGTAATAGGTGCACATCTATCAACCAAAATTTTGAAAGAAAGAAAACACACACCTCAAAAATATGTGTAATATCATTTCAGTAATCCACACTGGGTAACAGCAGAATCACGGAGGAGTGAATATTCAATGAGGTTTATTGTAACAGAAATGCAATTTAATTATAATTGATCAGCAAGCAGATTTAGCAATAGCCTCTGTTACAGAGTGTATAGGGCTTATAATAAAAGGAGGACAGTCCAGGTTGTGAGCCCAAAGTAAAATTATAATACCCGAGGATAGTGGGAGGGGGAGTCCTGGTAGCCGTCTCTCAGAAGGGCTTTAGTGCAACATTGCAAGTGAGTCGGAGAGCAGCTATGAGGCTGAACAGAGCAGTCGGCTGGAGATCCAATGGAGTAGCAAAAGTATCTGCAAGCTGAAGGGGCGAACGGCGTTATAAGGATCCAAATCGCTAGGCACTCAGATATACCTGAGTAAACGTGAAGCGGTCTGATAAAGGGGAATCCTTCAGTAAGGTGCAGAAGAAATGGAGAATAAACTGAGATAAAGTCCAAAGGTACATATACGGGAAATCCGTCAGTGCTGTGCAATGAGAGGTAGGCAAAAGGAGAATCCTTAAAGTAATCCAGGTCAGAAGCAGAGGAGTAGATGCAGGGAACTTCGTTCAGGTAAAGGAGATGTTTAAGCAGACGAATCCTCGGTAAATACAGCTCTGGTCTGAGCGGTGGGGTCCAATGTTCCATCTAATTTTTCTTAGCTGGCGTGCACAGAAAATTTCTCTTGTGCAAATTTTGTGCGCACAATATCCGCGCCGCATAAAGTTTCAAAAAAATTATTATTTTTTTCTTTTTGTGGGAAAAACTGTTGTGCGCACAATTTTTGGACGTGTGCGCCCTCTAAAAAAGCTATGTGCGCGCGCACAAGCGCACAGCTTAGAGGGAACACTGGTGGGGTCCTTCCTTGGATCACCTGTAGAGATAAGGCGATTTTATTAAAGACATTCCATAAGACCATACATCAGGATCACCTGTAGAGATCAGGTACTCGTGCAGCACATTTGTTAACACAGTTAAAGTGCCCAGAACCGCTCCCTAATGAGGTTTAAATAGGGAGTGATCACATTAGGTAATGAGTAATTAAAGAAACGGTACCTATAATGCATAAACCATGACGATATGAGATAATGTGATTGCTGATGTGTAATATAAATATCAAAAACTACTGATTAATGGAAAATACAGTAGTGTACTTCGGTATGCTCGCTGCTGTCAGTGGATGCAGCTGGGGGAGGAGTTAAGTGAGGCAGAAGAACGCCAATAAGTAAACAATGCCTGCACATACTTGCATGCAGTAAAATGCTTTGGAGTCCATGCAAATATGACTCCGATATGCATCTAACATGAAATTGGTGCTCGTTAATTATTTCTTACAGGAAACTGCTATCCGATGCATTGTAAGAGGCTTTGATCCTATACCAGTTAACTTACTAGCAGAACCAGTTACAGCGCCATCCTATTGAGTCAAAATGAACGATAAACAAACACTAAAAGAAGAAGAAACGAAAGCTCCCACCACATTTGAAACAAGTTCAGATTAACTCATGATAGCAACATCGTTGCAAAAAAGTACCGAAACAGTTAAGCCCTGTAAGAGTAAATTTTCATGAAACTGTGCAACATAAAATAATTGAAAATTGGTGCTGTTTTTAGGATGCTCATATCTCCACTCAGCAGTGAGTCCCCTGTTCCCTATTGCTGTCTATCCATCCCTGGTCATGCCTGTCTGACTTAACAATTTGATCAGTAGAAAAAAGTGATCACCAAGTGATAAAAACGAAATAAGAATACTTACGGCAACAACCCAAGAAAAATCACTCTCCAAATGTCCAACACCAAATAGATCCGCCAAGGGGCGCTTGCACAGTTGGGACAAAAAATAAGAGTGTAGATATTACCTAACCAATGTCTTCTGTCAACCCGCTAGTCCTCCTTTCCTCTACATCTTCTCCAGGACATCTTCTGAGAAACCTTCCACTACGTTTCCTGCACATCCCGCTTGCCTCTTTTTTTTTTTTATAAAATATATATATACCTGCGTTGAAAGGATTAAATTGAACAAAAAAATGCAAGTGGTCTTGGCAGCAGACAGTTATCTTTTTTTCCTCCTTGGTGTTGTTTTACTAATTGAGAAATACTGCATTTCTGGCAGGAAGCCCATAAATGTAACTATATTAGTAAAAACCACACCAAGGAGAGGAAAAACCCATGACTGATTCTCTTTAAGACACCTTAAAGGAATCTTTCCAAATATAAGACTTCATGCTTCGGAGATTTCAACACATTTGCGGCTCGTTAATGCATTATTAAATGTAACTTCACACTGATAGGGTTGAATTGCCCATGTTGTGCCGTGTTTTAACCTAGCCGCGCCTGCGGTGAGCGAATGTTTCATCTTTGTAGGGTGGACAGAGTTGCGTCTTTGCTCGCTAATGATTTGTAGACAAAGGATTTGGAGGTCTAGAATGTACGTGTTTGGGAGGGAGTGGGGGCTGTCAAGACCCGCACCCACGACCTGAAGGATTCGGGTGTTGACCTGGAGAACAGGAGATGCAGGTCCCAGGTATGTCTATACATCCCACATACTGCAGGGCAGCATTTTACTTGGGTTGGTTGGCAATATGTATAATAAAATTATATGTGTCCTGGAAAACATGGCCGATGTGGTTACCCTAGTCGCTGTATGGACAAGAAGAAAATAAATATTTGACTTACCGTATATTTATTTTCAGCAAAAACATTGTCAGATATTTTAGGCTGAAAAACAAGTATTTTATATTCATTATTTTTTTTTTTTATGCGCACAAAATAGAGTCAGAGACATTTTGTTCTCTGTAATCATATTAATGATTTTTTCTTTCCTTGTTCTGAATATAGCTGTTTTAGCAAGTGTTTCCTAATCAGTGTATATTCTATGGGAAAATGTAAGGAGTGGAAGCTGCTTATTTCTAGAATTGTAAAATGGAACGGGGGGGAGGGATACATGGTGAGACCGGCGAAACTGATTTCCTTCCGAGGAGGTAACTTCTAGAGATATGTGTGATCAAGGACAACCTCTAGATGTATATGTCATTGTATTAAAGTTATTTCTTAGACCGGAGCGTCTCTTAGAGGTAAAGGATGGAAATACAATGGTGTAAATATGTTAAGAAGTGCTAATTATAATGAATAAAATCCACAATTATGAATGGAGAATTTCAATCAATAGGTAGAGAATATGGTAATAAGCCCCGTTTTTAAAAGCTTATGTTTTAAACAATTGGGAGGCCCAGGAAATTAGATTCCTGGACAAATGGAATTTTGGAATATCACAAGATTTTGAGACCATATTTCACTCTCATAATTACTTTGAGCATCCAACAATTTTTCTGGCAAGTAGCAACTTGATAATAGTTATTTAACTTTAAGAAAGTTATTTTTCTTGCCTCTTGAGTGATATCTACAAGGACCAGTTGGACCACAGCAACAAGTGGTGGTAAATAGAATGGTTTTATTATTCTGGAGAGAGGTGAATTTTGTCTACTTCAATAAAGAATTCCCTTCTTCTGGGAAATAGTACATGACATTATTGTATGTGACGGCTTGGGGGACTGCAGCTTATATGATATCAATTCATCAAGCTAAAATATTGATGTCATATGGTTTTTCACCTATTGCATTTTGCGTGTGTTAGACTCATAAGGTAATAATTCATATTTGATAACTAATCAATGTTGTTTTGGACTTGATTAATTTTGGACTTGTTTTGAAGATATATTTTCTGTGTTATCTTATGCACTGCATGACTTATATAGGTATTTTGTAGATTGTGTTTTTACAGTAAATGATATCTCGGTTAACTATCGTGATGGTATAATATCACAATTTGAATTATAATTTTGGCTCGATCTGAAAGAAATTAGGATCGGAGATAAAATATAGTATCTCTTTATATTACTATTGTGGATGTGGTCCTACAATAATTGATAGCGTCATTATTTTGCGTATGTGATAGAATATTGGTTTTGTCTACTTTATCTCATTAATATCCCTAACAACAGGATGCCCACCCATTTATATTGACTACCTTTTAGTCAGTGGAGGTTACATGGTGGACGAGCATTATCTTTATTTAGGCATACAGTCAATTTCTTATGTTCCTATTGAGGAATTGATTGGATTTGCCCAATTGTATTGAAATATAATTCATCTATATCTATTATAATGGTTTACTTAGAAATCTATAATCTGACGGCAGGTAAGAACCATTCGGCCCGTCTAGTCTGCCCGTTACAGATGTAGAGACTCAAACCTTAGTCAGTCCTTGGCCCCGTCTTAGATTCACGAGCCATAAGCCTATCCTATTTAAATTAAGTTAGGTTCTAACTCACATATATTTACACATAGACACAGTCACGATTGGAATAACATAGGAAGTACAAGAGATTTATTTCAAGAAGCGCAGTATTCTATTATGGTGTTATGAAGAACATCACTATGGGTTAGAACTGACATATGTGTCCTCAAATGTCATATAAAGAGTGCAGAATCCACACAATGTGGTAGTTTTAAAATACTTTATGTAATATGATAGTCTCAAACAAGAGCTGGCCAAATAAGAAGCCATTATCGGTGAATAAGACGCTGGGCAGGTAAGAAAACCAACTTCCGCATCTCAGAATCCCCGCTCCTGCGGTGTTCCAGTGTGGAGCATGTGCATGGATCTATTCTGTCCATCCCCTGAAATGAATACATGCAAGAAAAATATCCAATAACATGGTTTATTGTTTAACAAAGCTCTAGAAGTAAAATGTGGTCTTAAAAAAACATTTCCCCCTATTAATGAGAAAAAATTAAATCGTCATAATTTCATACACATGCAAGACTGAACCTTGTTACGATGTCCCCTTACAAAATATAGTCTTTGGTGGGATCGACAATTCACTTTTCAGTTCTAGGGTCATATTCTGTGAGCACTAAGGCTCCTCGCAGGTCTGGATGCAAGCTCCTCCTTCCTGTAATGCTCCATCGATACCACGGGACTTCCAGCGACTCCATGTCCCAGTCCCTCCATACAGCATGAGTATCCCCTGCGGGTTGTTTCCATAGTTGAAGTAAAGCTGGTGGCCCTTAACTCCCAGGAGTGTGCTGTTGGTACAAACCCAGCTCAGAGCTTGGGCTGAGTCACAAGGAAATAGCCTCACAGCCATACGGGCCTGAGGAGTCCCACTCACCCCAAGACATAGTCCCTCCCTAAGGTTAAAAAGTCGGGATCCTGGGAACCAGTGGAAGAGCTGAGACCGAGACAGAGGGGAGCAAATGTTAGCCGTGATTCCAAGATGGAATTGTGGGAAGGAGTGAACCTCTGCACATTTCCCGTGCGCCTCATTATATATAAGAAAGGAGCCTATGGAGACAATAATGTTGAATTAGAGACCACAGTACAGGTGTAACATTTTATAAAATGGGGTATAAGTGGTAGCTGAACCATTTTTCCTGATGTAGAGATCCTTATCAGATATTAGCAGATAACAATACTGCTATGATATGGCTGAGGGCAGTAGCCCATGGCAGGGGGTTTGCCCCCAACCCCCACTAGATATAAAGATGGCCAACTATCAAAGAAAACCTAAATAAGTAAATCCTAATCAGAAAATCTGATACCAAAGGAACGGTCAGGTGAAACATATACTTTGGTAAATCTTCATCTTCTGAAGGACAAACTCGTCTTGTGAACTTTGGGGAATATTGGTCATATGACAAAAAAGCTGGCTGGCACCAGAGAAACAAAAAAAGATTCTCAAGTTTTCTGTGTTGTTTTTGTGTGATCAAACCTTTATTACTAGAGAACTCGGTTCATGTTTTGTTGAAGTGGAATGGCACCTGTAACATTTTTGAGGCTTTGTATTATTTTACTCACCCATCGATGCTGCAGCCTGTTGTTCCTTTTTTAGACAAACCATTTCAGCAGCCATTCTAAAATCTGTAAGAGATATTTGGTTTCAATTACTATTTGGAACCCGGCGATACCACCTGTTTTGAAAACAGTCAAGCACATTTTTTAATGGGTTTATTTCTAAAATAATTAAAGTACACATAATTAAAGATCACAGTCCCTGTGCCCATCATGATGTTTAAATGAGAAACACAAAGCCTAACTGTTATGCCTCCAACTCTTATCAGCACCTTTGCCTGTTTCACAGGCTCTCATCCAGATGCCATGGACAAGGCACTGAACCAAGCTCTTAAAGGCTATAGCAGTAGGAACAGGTGTGGGGACCGGTGCCCAGCAGATCACTCGAAAGTTTCATTCTTTATAAATGAGGACAATGAGATCTGGTCACCCAGGACCATGTTTTATGTGGGACTAAAGGGCAGCTGCCCTGGACCCTGGCTAACTATAGGGACCCACTACAGCTGTCCATTGGGCCATAGTCTGGAGGTGGAGGTCTATGCAGCGGCCAACACAGACCTCTCCACTAACGCTTCCTTGTGGCCTTTGTATGCAACGCTCCAGGATATATAACGTCATATCAGTGTAGGAATTGGTGTAATGTTCTCTGCAGCTGCACAGACCTCAGTCTCCTCAGCACTCAAGTACAACTGTGCTGGAGAAGAGTTCTTGGTGGGGACTGATGGTGGTGGTGAGCTTACCCCAGGGCCCATTATGTGTAAAGATGACTGTGTGGTCACTCTTCTTACGTTTTTTTGACAGGTTTGGCTGCCCGACCCCATATGATAGATGATATACGTACACTTGGCTACACCTAATCCCATAGCGCAGAGAATCAGGATCAGCAGCACCACACCAATGGAGAGAATGACAAATAAAACCTTCTTTCTCGAACACCTCCCTATGGCAGACAAAGGAATTAAATAATGAACAACAGCTTTAAAAACTAACAAAACAGTGATGTATTTAGGTTGGGAATCTCTCTAGACCTACCCCCGGGCACTGCCCTTGCTGCCCTTTTAAGATCTCCCTCTGCTTGCACATCCTCTCTGACAGAGCCGGCCTTAAGTGTGCGGACTACTCCTCTGGCGCCCCCTTCTCACTACCCCCCCTCTGCCCCATCTCACTTTTCACTTGCTCTCTCTTATCACTCACGCTTCTACTGTTGTGACATCATTGTAGACTGTGCATTTTCTGTAAATTGTTTGCATTTACTTGTGTTTACCTTTTTTTACTACTTCTTTCCAGGGCAACTTGGGCTGCCCCCTGCTGTTTCCCACTGGTTCATATATGCTGTCATCTTGAAGGTATATATTACTTTCCTCTGCCAAGAGAAAGAGCCAAAGGTTGGCGAATAGGTGCGCACAGCATGGATACATCCGTGAATAGATAAACCTCTGCAGAAACAGAATCATCACCTAACTCTAACTTAATTACTACCACCCCAAGGGGTGGTTTAGAGGGTAAAATAATGGATTTAATTACATTCACATTTAAAGCATTCTTTAGAACTCCTTAGATGTGTCGTTTGGATTCTAAACAAAGTTTTATCAATGTTCTAAAAATGTATATGAAAAAATGAAAGCCTATTGCTCTGAACCTTATACTTGGTCCATAACTTGGACCTTATATTCCAAATGATCCAAAATGTAATGTTTTGTACATTTTACAGACTGTCTTCTTATATTCGGAAATATAGATTGTTATCTGACGAGCAGGGACATCATAAACCCATTATTCTTGCCAGGGACTTTGTATAGTGCATTAAAGTTAGATGGCAAGCTCATAGGCAGCAGGGGCAGGCTAGCCCAGGGGGCAGGGAGGCTAAAGTCCCTCGGACCCACCCAACATTGTTCACAAAACAGTCCTGATTGGACTGGCTCTTAATAATAATAACTTTGGACCAGCATAGGGAAGCAGGAACGCAGCGGGGTCACATAATGTGAGAGAAAGCTGCCAATGAGGTGCGGGAGTGATAGAGTAAGTGAGAGAGAGGGTATGGGTGGGAGGAAGGATGTATGTATGTATGTATGTACAGTATGTTAGAACGGGAATGTATGAATATGTGTGTGTGTGTGAGTACAATGCTGCCTGTGCAGTCTAATGCATTGGACTGCACAGGCAGCATTGTGCTCTCACACACACACACACACGTGTTCATACATTCCCGTTCTAACATACTGTACATACATACATACATACATCCTTCCTCCCACCCATACCCTCTCTCTCAATTAATTGGCAGTATTATTATGCAGGGACAGACTTGAATTTGACAGGACCCAAAGAAGGGACTGTTCTGGTAAATTCAGGACTGTTGGCAGGTATAGGATGTGTAAGGGTAAATGGTGTAAGTTAGCATGAGTGCGTAAGTGTGTGATAGTGAGTATGAGTAAGTGTATGCTAGTGTAAGTATGTGTGTAAGTATTTCTATGTGTGTTAGCATGAGTACACTGTGTGCCAGTGAAAATGCTGGGAGGGCAGAAGGTGCTAGCCCTCCCCTAAAGGGAGTCTTGTACAGCACTGTGGAATATGTTAGTGTTTCATTATTAAAAAATAATAAGGCCAAACCAGTTTAATCAGTTTGGAGCAGTGTTTAAAGGCAATCCCACCCAAAATGAAAATAAACAAACTCATTTAAATCCTTTATTTAATATAGACCTGTCTTTCTTAAAAGGGGGTAATCTTTGGGAGAATAGTGCAAGAAAAAAAGCCTATATACCCTTGCCAGGCCTCTGGCGCCACCTAGTGTTTAAAAGTAATGAGTGCTCATTTAGTGATTTTTTTTTTTTGTCATTCTCATCATATTCTTTACTTCGTAAAGAGGGGAAATTGGGTTTATATAATTTCCACAACATTCTGTCCTAATTTGTTATGTAATTTACACATAAAAACTACCGTATTTCTTGGAATATAAGGCACACCTAATTACATGATGCTACAGATTTTTAAAAGAAGCCATAAATAAGCAACTAAAGTAATGATAAAAATAACTGTGAAAGAAAATAATGAATAAAGCCAATACATTTTGGCAAGTAAAACATTGGAAACTACTAGTCGCTAAATTATAATGCTAGGATTTAGTAGAAATACAAAAAATCGATATGAGGGTATGGGGATGGCATTGTAAAATAAATGGATAATATTGCTACCCACAAAACAATGTTGTTTTCTTTAATTTGCACTCTTTCAGGATTTGTTTTACTAAAAGAATTAGTTTGGTTGGTTACCTTGTAATCAGGATTGCTTTATCGTCTATAGTAGCTATCAATTTTAATAGCAAAAGCGTTTCTTTCCCTGTGTAATTTCACCATCAGAATTGCTCTGTTCTCCTGGCTCATATACGGGGAGATCTCATAGCAGAACACATAGAATTACTAACACTAGATGCATTTTATTTGTATGATCACATGCTCCATTTGGAGACGCTCATGTGCAATCTGGCAATTTTATTGATTTATTGATGATATGATGGGATGCCTTATACCAAGTTGTACACCGGTGGAAATGTAATAGAAAGAGGAATGTATTCATAAGGACAGATCACATGACTATTAGGTAAACCTTATCGTGTAATGGTGCAAATATATTGGCCTGTCTTCATGTACGATCAGGCCAACCATGGAAACAAATATATGAGATCCTCCTGCCTTAATTTCCTTGGATTACCCCGTCAACTTGAATTTTCTCTTCTACCCAACTTTTTTCCTCTTTCCTCTTTCACTTTCCTCTCCTCCTGTTATCCCTTTCCATCTCTTCCACTCTATTTGTTACCCAGTTCTTTGTTTTACCATGTCCCCCCCCCCCCCCCGTGTCTCTTATCCCCATGTCCTTGCCCACCGTCTCTTATTTCTTATAGCTTTCTTTTTCCACAACTTATTTGAATTATCAACATTTCTCAGGCACCCACTCCTTTTTCTTCTTCTGGGTGTTTAGTAAAGGAAGCATGTAGTCTACAGACCTCTGTATATCTACCCGAAAGAGAACTGTTATACGGAGGAGGGATATACCTAATGCCCCAATTGTTTGTAACAATAAAATTGGTGGGATCCCCTTTGCATACACAGGTAGCTATTACATCATACACTATGAAACGTATTAAATAATATGTTGTTTATTATACATTTCTGATGCTATAACATATAGTGCTCATTATGAAGTAAGTTTGTAGAAATGTATTATACTAGATACTGTATCGTTAGTATTTTTATACTTTTTTTGGGGCCCACACAGAAAAAGGTGTAAAAGGTGTAAAATTATATAAGCGTAAGAGACCTCGATGGAAATATTTTTATATTGTACTGTATAAAAAAAAATGTTCCAGATTTTATTGTTATTGGAAATGCTATAATTTCAACACTATATAGTATAGTATCTCAAAATATATAATTACAAATATACAAAAATGTATTTTATTCAACTGCTTCCTACCTAATAGGATCAAATTCTGATGCTAGGTAATAATTTAATATAAATCAGTTTTTCTTTACTGAGAGGATGGTAGATGAGTGGAACAGCCTCCCGGCAGATGTGGTAGAGGCTAATACGGTGTGGGGATTTAGACCAAGGACTGATTAATGTTTGAGTCTTTACTGTGACACAGCATTCTATACATATAATATTATGACATGATATTATAGTCATTACCTGATGGTTTTCTCTTCTTCATAGGCAGTTTTGGGCTCCCCTCTGGAGGCGGATAATCAATGTTCCCGTACATGTCAGCGGATGTAGTCTTTGTAGTATTCGCAGTGTGCTTTACCCGTACACAGTTTTATAAAGAGCCACAGTTTAGGTGATAAGTGCCTTTCACATAGTCTAGAGCGCTAACGCAATGAGAAGCACCCTCTGCTGTGTGCACATATTTATAAATATTTTGCCTATATTGGTGTCGATGACACAAACCAATGAACGCTGATGCGATAAGGAAACCGAGGAGGACTTATCTCACAGGAACCAGACAATTAAATATTTATATATAAACAGAGTTATACATGCAAAGTATTAGGGCAAAAGAAACAAAAAATATAAATATTAAATAAAAAATACAATTTACGGCCATAAAGGCTTTCTATGGAGCTTGGTGTAATTTCCCATGTTGAACTTTCTTTATAGCGGGTCAGGCCCTGGCTGGCCATCTGGCACACCAGGCAAATGCCCGATGGAGCTGGCAACCGGCTGAATATGCTGCGTGAGCATAAAATGGTAGCGTACGGCCGCCGCTGGCATTAAAGTCCCGGGGCGCCTTGTCATTGCCAGCCCGACCCTGTAGATAATCGGAGGTTTAGATGTAAGGGTGGTAGATAAAGAGAACATCCTCCCAGAAGAAGTGATAGAACATCATGAGGGAATTAAACCATACATGGATTATTATTATTATTATCATTATATTATATTTATATAGTGCCAACGATTTATGCAGCACTTGGCTGTACTATATGTCTTTATCATATAACCGCACATTTTGCACTTTAAAAGTAATAGAAACGACACAGCTATCACTGTACTTAGTTTGAAAATGTTTTATAGTCAACAGAATGTATGGAATAGCACATTTGAAGATGAAATGACACTTATTTTCATAAAATCAAGGGAAACAAAACAAAAAAAAATTGTGAAAATGGGCATTTCCAAAAAAAAATCCAGCTCTGCATCCAAAATTTAGGAACTTTTCAATGCACTTTATGCAATCCAGGCAGGTGAATAAAGACACAATAAGGTCGCTTTTTAATTCCTACTGCAGCAAGATGTATACAATGAATTTATTCCTGATTGGAAATATCCATATATCCATTATTTTTTTATTTTATTTTTTTGTGTGTATTTAATTTTAAGACTGTTAAATGTTGTTATTTTTTGTTTATGTGTATTGAAAATTACAAAAAAAAATGAAAAAAAATCCTAGTGTAGGGCAGCACAAGGTGGAAGCAGCCATTGCTCCTACATACGGCTTTTTATTATTATTCTTAGATCTCATCAGGGTAGCTGTCAGATCTGCAGTGGCATATTTTGGCTGAGCATTGCTCTATGCCTGACCCAGGGCAGCGGCCCAGCCACTTCCTCCTCTGCGGGGTTGTCCTTTATGCTGAACCCTGGGATATAATGTCACATCTGGTGCTCGGTATTTTAAGAACATGGTCCCAAAGTAAGTTTTGCTATGGAGGCTGTTGGTGCATCAGGGAGCCTGCCCCCCCCCCCCGAGTTGATGCCCTAAGCCAAAATCCACCACTGAAGGAATAATAGTCCTGCTCTGAATTCGGATTAATCTAGCCGTGTTTCCCGTAGACATTGTCAGCAGCTCCACATTTTCTTGCAGATGTAGTTGACTTTCACAAAACAGTTGAGGTCGTTCCATCTTGCGGATACAATCTCTGCGCAGCGCTCATTCTTGTTCATGTAATTAGGCTCGCCTGCATGCCAGCTGCTGTTTGGATAACAGATTGTTAGTGTTTATAGGAAAATGACGAAATCAGAACGAAACAAGTACGTGTCTCCTCATAACCAAGTTACAGGCAGGGGAACTGATGAGTGCCTTGGAGCAGTTCTTCATCTCTTGGCCAAACTTTGACTGCCCAATTTTGTGCCCTTTCAGTCCTGGCATTTTAAGGACGGTGGCCATCAAATGACATAAGCGCGATATGAGAGACCAAGCATTACCCTTTTTATGCTCTTGCTGTTTGCGGCCGAGCATATCCAGCCGGTGGCCAACCAGCGCGGCACCCAACCTGCTACTGGAACGGTATCTGCATTTGCCTGGTGTGCAAATTGCCCAGTCCGGACCAGTCTGCTCTTCTCCCTTTTTTTTTTTTTTTTTTTTTAATTTCCACCACTCACTAACCCCATCACCAGCCTTCAATTTCCATCTTGAAGATATATACTTGTTTTTCTTTCAAAAACAAGGACATTCCTAAGTGACCCCAAACTTTTGAACAGTAATATATATATGTATAGCAGGATAGCACGTGTCTAAGAAATGAGTTCCACAGTTAAGCTCTTTTAAAGCGGCCCCCCTCCTATATGAACATATAGAATAAGTTATTCTTTTTTTGTATGGCACCGTATGACCTGTACACGCACACGCAACATAACACAATGTTATACTCACTTAAAAGTCAGCATTGTCCCATCCAACCATCTCCAGGTTCGAATATTATTTTCGTCGCGTTTTAGCCCAATCCAATATCTTATTGTGGCCGGAAGAAGTTTATTTAAAGCATCCTAGTAAAACAAGATGATTATTTCGCCTCTGTACCTAACAAACTATATATAAGGGGGAGGAGAATGACAACGGAAAAGTCCTGATGTCTGGATATTTGTATAAGTTCTAATGCAGACCATTAACACAATATGCTTCGGTGATCCCTAACCCTTTGCCAATTAAACATTTGTGTATGGCAGGTACACTTTATACTTTGTATAGGGTCATATGATAGGTGGCGGAAAGAGATACCATAAATATATACAGAGATGGGATGCTTGATGTGTACATGCAAACTCTGTTGATGGACCATAATCATGGTATAAGCCACCTTTGGTCACTATTTGTCTCCAGGGGACATTAGGAGAATATGGGAAGGGTGAGACACAGATTCCTTAGGATCATAATAATAAGTTAACATGTCTCATGTATTTACATGTATTCATCATTTTTCTTGTCATCGCTTGTAATAAATATAGGGTCTCCTTGATGTTTTTTACCTAGGGCCTCTAGACCATCATGTAGACTAATTCATCTTAAAAGGATTGTAAGGGGCATTAAAGGATCTAAAGATGGGTAAACTGTTTGGGATATCCAGAATTTCTGATTTTCCAGAAATTTTCTTGATGGTTGGTGGACCCCCCACATTGTCATAGTCAATTATCTTGGTTTTCCTCAAGAATGGAAGGCGTCTTCCATTGGGGAAGGACTCACCATTTCACTGCTGCTCGACATGACAACAAGTTCAGAGTTGATCTTATTACACTCGCTGCAAGCCTCCTCCCAGGACAACGCGCTGCTAGAGAGGTAATAACAAGAGGAACCCACTCCATGCCAACCACGGGGGCAAAGTTTACAGAGTGTCCCTGAGAGCCAAAAAGAGGTAGAAGAACGATAAGAGCGGTGGAGAGAAAGTGAGAGATATGGAGAAAGATATGGAGACAACAGAAAGAGGAACACTGATATTCGTTAACATTTGACCAACGCAATCTAAGAAGGATCCTTGCTCTCTCTTCACTAAATCTCACCTAGACTTCCGTTAATTGTCTTCATTTCTGTCATTATATTCTCTTGAGATTTTGCTGAAACATAAAAAAGCGAGCAGAATTAAGATTTTCTAAGGATATCACAAGAATATATAGAATGCATAAAACAGGTGGAAATATTGAGGAATAAAGAATTTATTGGACCTCGAAAAAGGAAACGTCTATATCTATTTATTTGGCATCAAAGTGCCTTGGTCATCAAAAATTAACCTTAGGTCAATCAAAAAAAGCGTAAAACTGTAAAACACTGTATGAAAGTTTTAAAAATAACATCTTTAAAATGTTAAAAATGGTAACACGCTACTAAGGCACTTTTTATTGTTTGTTGATTAATGTCAAGTTTATGTTAATAACAGAAGCACTTTAAATATTCTTAAAGCCACTAGGAGGCATTGAAAACATGTACTCTTTGGGGTATTTCTTATGATATAAGGGCTGCCACTGTCTCCGTTTTCAATTACCGTATTTCCCCCATGTATAAGACGCACCTTTTTTAGAAAAATTTGGGGTCCAAAAATTGGGTGCGTCTTATACAGTGGTGGTGGATATATATATATATATATATATATATATATATATATTTTTTTTTTTTTTACTAAAAAGGGGACCTGCTTACCTGTTTTACTCAGCAGCATCTCTTGATCCGCCGCGGCTGCACAGGAACCCAGTAGAGTCACGTGAATGCACATCGTATCACATGACTCCGCTCAGTTCCTGTTCCTGTTCGAGCAACACAGAGGGGAAACAGCGGCCCCCACGGAAGTCTGCGAGCGGCAGCAGAAGATCTGCAGTTAAGGTAAGGTGGGGGAGTAAATGAATGTATGTATGTATGTATGTTAGCATGGATCCGTGTGTAGGGGGCACAGGGAGGCTGAAAGTGATGTGCATGTACTGGCTGCCTCAGCATGATAGGAGTGCGATTGCTAACAATTGCTAGCAGCTAACATCAATCACACTCATATCATGCCCAGGCAGCCAGTACAATAACTTTATGTAATATTTTTTTTAAAAAAATTCGGCCCAGAAAATTAAGATGCGTCTTATACAAGGAAGCGCCTTATACTTGGGGAAATATGGTACACCGAGCCCCGAAGAACTACAGGTAACTCAGCTCACCTCTTGCCTGTTTACATGGAGATAAATAGAAGTTGCTGCAATCTTTTCCCCCCTTTTCCCAGACGTACCCAGTGCTTTGTTGATTGCTGTTACATTTGCTTTCAGATCCCTGTGCTCTGTCTCAGCGTATTTCTGAAATGATGAGACTTAAGGAAATAGAGAGATTTAGTGACGGTAAAGCAAAGGGGGCTTTGTTAATCGATTAAAACATCCCCTTACAGTGATTTTCTAGAAGCTCAGAATGTTGTGTGAGCATGAGTGTTTCACAGCCAAAAAAGCCACAATAATGTGTCTAGGAACGGCGTACGTTATTCTTCTAAAGCTTTCAGTCCATAGGACGCAGTCTCATAAAAAGTTTTATTAAAGCGGCAGCACTTAAGTGTTCCCTGAAAAATCATAAATGACACAAGTTATTTCTGGGAAGGGTTTGGGCATTCAACAGTACTAGGAATCATGTTTAATGCTGCTTGTCGTTTTAAAAAGTGTTAAGTTCTGCAGCGTAGGTAAAACAGCACATTTAACCAAAAATAAGCATCAACGATTTTGGACAACGTAAGGACTGTATTCAATAAACAAAAGTGGCAGGTGGAGATTTTCGTAGCACTCCATCGGCAATAGTTACTGCATTTTAAAGACATTTTAAAAAAAAATCAAAAAATAAAGTATAATTTTTCTTTTATACTTAAAAGATTTATTAGGGGCCAATTCTAAGGACAAATACAACCAGGAACATAAATCTCAATTAAGGGACTGTCCTCTAAAATGTATCCAGTACTAAGATTAATTATTGATTCTATGATAAGAAGAATAATGTATGTTGCATTTTGATATATATATATATATATATATATATATATATATATATGTATATATATATATATATACATATATATGTATATATATATATATATATATATGCAGCCTGACTGTCACATCCTCTATAATACTCACAGTGCACAAATGTGGCTCCCACAAGCCCTGACAAGGTCAACAAGATGATGATCAGGAGTATGACCAGGGCCGGTATAACCTTTCCATGGATGTTCTTCCTCTCACCACCCACATTACCTGACGGAGGATAGCAATTAAACTCATTAGACGGGTCAAATATATAAAAAGACTAGCTATTACAAAGAAGGGCATCTATCTGGGTCTGGGAAATGTGCAGAGTCAGCGGGTACACGGGGATGGGGAATAGTATATAGGGTACATATGAGAAACGAATACCATATATGCTGTATGTATAGGGTATGAGCAAATGATGCTATATATATGCTGTGCCAGTGTATAGGAGACTCTGGCACTATGTACAGAGCAGACAGCAAGTTATTTTTCCAATTTAGTGGCACTTGTGTGGGAGTGGATGGGGCTGCCATTATTCCCAACCCCTTTCATTTCCCGTAGCGACCCTTAAAACATGGATCTGCGTGGACATCAACCGGGAAAACCAGCCCCGCTCCCCTTGCTGTTGTTTGTAGTCTCTTCGCGTCACAGAATTTTATATTTATCTTCCTGCCAATGCATCTCTGCCCCCATATCTTGTTTTTCTCACCGATCTCATCTCTAGATGATGCGTTCACAGTCGAGGATGAAAAATCCAGACCTGAAACACGAAACCGAAAATTTGATCATCGCTTTTGCAGCATTTAAAAAATGAGACAATGTGTGGTTGTACATTCAATAGTGGGTCATATTGGTTTCCCAAGTATGGTTTTGGTGGTGTTTGGAATGTGGCTCCTCACACTCTCTGTCTGGTTCCATATACCGGTTCCACCCCATTCTACTAAGAGAAAGTTCCAATCAAGAGTTCTTATTAATAATGGGATTCAAAGAATCTTCATGAAATGGGACCAGAGATATCAACCAATTGGTCCTCTTAGTCACCCCAGAATATAATACAGTGTAAAATAACACAGGTATTAAACATTACTATTACTTCTTTAACTATAATCCTGATCAGAAGCATGAAGAAATATCCTTAAAAGTTGAAACTAGCAGTGCCACTGGCCCTGACTGCATTTCCCAGCCTCAGCTACCGCTTTGAAGACCATGGACAACATCCAGAAGAACTGTCTGGACCATTTACCCATTTTTCTACCTGCTGTAAAACACAAAATCCTAATGATGCCTAAATATTCTGAATATATTCACCTGCACGGCATGCGCTGGTAGGAATCTCCTTAACATTACTCTGTAAGCATAACACATGATTGGCTGTGAGCACCGATTGCCTATCAGGGGTATTTAGGAATATCAATGTGCACGATGAATGTCTTTCTAGATCTAAAGTAATAAGAACGTGTTTTAGGAACCTAAAAGATTTCATACCAGACCCTCTGCCTCAATTGTCTCGTTTCTTCCATTATCATCTGCCAGCAACAACGCGTTTCTCATTGTTTGTGACCTACAAGATTTATTTAAATGCCATCTTTTTTTTTAGCCACATTTTTATCCCTTTTGTATACTTACCTATAGGGGGTGGTTGGATTGTTGTGGCTATATCTATTCCTAAAGATAAAAAAACACAAGAATGGGTGTTAATGGGCTGAAAGATGCCCAGATTTGGCAAAGAATGTGAATATTATTGAGAGAAGCAAAACATATAAGAGAATCAGCCGCTTCTAGAACAGTAAAAGGTCGTTACCTGGTCGGAATATGGTATAAACTGTGTGTGGTTTCTCAGGTGCATCCAACCCTGAAACACATCATTTGTGGCTTAATTTGAATATTGTTACCTAAAAATGCCTCCTTTATAATAAAATACTTATACATTTTTACTTATTCCTTTATTCTTGATTTAAATGTAATGATATTATTTTAAAATACAATTTTCTTGGGTTTGTTATGGGCTATTTTAATGATATTTTGAATATATATATATATATATATATATATATATATATATATATAATGATTTGCTGAAATGATGTGCTAAAATGCACACATTATAAGGCTTATTTTTTGATAAATATTTCTGACTTCAACAATCCTGTTGATACATTTTTTAAGAGAAAATATATTTTTTTTCTCACGGGACTTCTGAAGTAGCAAAAATGTATTTATTGGTAACATTGGTACATATTGGTAATTACATTTAAATAAATCAATATCTCCTCTAGATCAGGGTCAAAAAGTCCAGACATCGAGGGTCACAAATAGGCCAGGATATTTTAATATTCAAGACTGAGTATAAGCACCTCAGTAAGATTTTTTTTAAAATTGATTAGATTACTTGCGGTCAAGTTAGAATTTACAGAATTCCTGGTTTGAGACCCCTTCTCGAGGGCAAACGTTTCCACATTATCTGGGATGCTTTATCTGGCCCTTTATTACGTTTTTTGTAGCCTCACTTCAACTACGGCCACAGGGCAAGGCCATAGGTGTAAATATATAGTTTTGATAGCTTCATTCTATGGTGCTTCTGCTTTCTTTAAGTAGCTCTGTTAGATATAGTATTAAATGTATAGAGCTAACTAGCGTTAGCAAAGTTAGCATCTAAAAAAACCCAAAGCGATGAGTAATTTTACTTAAATGGACTTAGCTGTTCTGTGATGTTGACAATTCTCCTTTAATATCAATTCTACAAAAAAAAAAATCTGAAAATTCAGCTTAGCCCCTTCCGCAACCGACTTGGACATGCTTTTCTACCCATGTCATACACCATGCGCAAGCGTTGGAGCCATGAGACTCAACTATACTTTTAGGAGTAATATTAATACATTTCAAAATGAGACATTACGTGTCAATCCCAAGTCCTTCATCCAGGTTGAGGTTGTGTCTCCTTTCTTCTCCATTGTGGGCACAGATGGAGGCAATTTAGAAGCTGTCACATTTTCATAATCATCAGCATCATCTTCAAAGTCCATGTTGTATGCTAAGGAAAGTAAAAGATGAGTTGCTTTAGAACGTTACATGTGTATCTGCCATGGGAGGAATGGCGACTTTCAGCCCACAGTGACAGTTCACTCAGTATTCCCTCCAAAACAGAAAAATCAAAAGGGAAGACCCAGGATTGACGGGGCACCAGGCTTGGGTTTTAAAATCTGCCCTCACCAATATACTGATGTACACGCAGAAGCCTGCTGGGCTCACGAGATTGCAAGTTATGCTTTTACACTTTTGCAACATGTAGCCATGTATATCAAGCTGGTGGTTCCACATTAAACGACAGGATCTGCCACATAAATGGCAAAAATAGTATGTGGAGGCTCTATAGGCCATTGGCCAACAAGCCTTTGCCTAGTTTGGCTGATTTGCAGAGGTCCCAGGCAATCCCCTGCTTGTGGCCTCATAAACCTCAGATGTCACTAGTTTCAGAACCACTTCTCTTCCCCTGCCTTCATTATCCTCTGTGGTCTTTGACAAGGAAATAAAATCTCAATGGTTATTGGACATACTGTGACCCCCTGATGAGTACATGGACCCCATAAAAAGAACTCCTTTGACCTGCCCAAAAGAGGGTCCTCAGAATGCATAGAACAAACCCTTGATACCATTTACACTCTTGTGGTTGACTATTACAAGAAAATAACAAAAAAAATGTTAGTAACCCAGAGTCTTCAAATACCCTGGAGTAATACACCACCACCAAGCCTACCTTGCCAGCCCTCACCTCTTCATAGCTTATTAGAGATTCTGGCTATAATTTCATAGACAAACCATTTTACCATACAATTCCATGAAGAGCTAATTTGTCTGTTATCCTTTTCCACCTGGCTAGGACCAGGACCTTGAAACATTAACAGATCTTTAATGGACCATTAGTAGACCATCAAAGACATAGTATGTGTTACTGTACTATATGTAATTAGATATGTTATTTACATACAATTATATGTCACTTATATACAGTTATTAGTCATCCACACGTTCTTCAAGTATTACTGTGGATCAGACTTAAACAACATCTTTCGTCCGCTGATGTAGATTTTTATTACGACATTTTGGCAGCTCACTCCTCCACCTTCAAGCCACAGAGGAGTGCTCACACCCAGCCACAAGAAGGCACCCAAGGGACTGCTAAAATAGTTATGTTTCCATCCTCAGCAAGACAAGACCTTTTAAACCACCTCTTTCTATATTTAAATTGCTTTCCTAAAACTGGGCAAACTCATACCTATCAAGTGTCCTGTATTCCATGGGTCCGTCCTGATTTTCTAACACTGTCCTGCTCAGAAGCTCTCTGATGCACTTTAGTAATAGCTTTATTTGAAAATAAGGGACTAGTTCAATGTATATGGCAGAATCAGCAAGTCAGTGAAATCTTGTTTTTTTTTCTGTCCACCCCTAGAAATGCATCTGCCACTAAAGTGGGACTGTAAATTAATGGAGAGGAATAATCATCCAAACCATGTGGACAGAAATATGGCTGCTCCCATGGATTTATAGATATTAATAAGGTGAGAGAATTTAACCATGCATGGGATAGACATATGGCTCCTGCATCAAGACCAAGACCAAGGACTAATTAAAGAATCAAGATTAAGACAAGACCGAAGACTGGTTGCATTCATAAGGTCCTCTTCTCCATGATGCAAGCTTAAGATTTGCGTGATCCCCAAAATACAAATGCTTGACATCAATTGTTCTTTTACAGACATTAGAAAACCAGAAACAAAAATGGAAAAAACCCATGGAAATCTTTGGGATATTTGTGCGGCCTGCTTCTTCATTGGGATACTTCTACAGAATTGCTGGAAGAGATGCTTCAGGACTGCCGGTTAACATAAACCAAGTCTCTTTCCAATAACTGAGGCTAATAGCTATGTACATTATATAGACTTATAGTGACAAAGATAACTGAAGAAGGTTTAATCAGGAGTTGATCTGATGCACCCACACATCTCACGCATTTGTAGTCCAATATTCAGTATTTTTCTTACCGTTCTCAGACCTCAAATAAGATTTTTCAGAGAAGTTACAGGTTTTCTTCTGGTTGTGCATCTCGATATACTCTCCCTTTTCATTGTGAGCCTTCTATAGATCTTTTCTTTCGCTTTAACCACTCATAAAATACTTGCCCACTGTCTTTCACCTGCTTCCTTTCATGAAGCAACGAAGCAATGCAGAACTAGAATGGCCGACCAAATAGAACTCCCCCAGGGATAGCTCAGAACAGGTGGTGGTTTTCTTTACTAGAGTCCCAAAAGTAACACTTCTTCCTCCGTTACTCAAAGATTCCATCCCATAAGCTCTTCGTTCATCATTTCTCACCAAAACAAAACTATCTTCAATAGAAAAAGTCGTGAAATAATTACTTATGATGAAAACAATGTATTTTTTTTTTTTTTTATCACTTGAAATTTTATTGATTTTTCATAACAAACAAAAGAAAATACATGGACAAAAACAAAAGATAAGACTGTAAAGAAATCCGCAAACATCAGACCAATACAGTATAACGTACCACCGAGCGGAGTAACATAACCTGGCCAGGTAGCTAGGAAAACGTAGCGCAATACAAATACATAGTCGATGATCAAAGGAGCAACAGTAAATGCAATAAACAACAAAGCAGCCATAGACACGGAAGGAGTATACCGTCAGTGGCAAGCTGCACCGGAATAAGGACCTCGTATGACCTGTCCATGGAAAGGAGGGACAAGGGAAAACAGGAAAGAAGGGAAGGGAGGGAGTAGAAAGGAAGAAGAAAGAAAAGAAAAGAGAGAGAAGAGCCTAAAACGAACGAACAGCCTTCAAGCTCCATGGAGTACGCATGTCGTGGAGCAGAAAACCAGGAGGGGTACCACGAAAAGAGGTAAGATAGAAATCATCCCACCTATCCCAAGTAGCTTGGAAAACATGAGAGGTACCCATGGCCGAGTGGGCCATACATTCGTACATACGGGTAGTGGCTACAGAGTAGAGTACCTCACGTATGGATGGAGGCGAAGGGTTCTTCCACTTCCTAGCAATACAACTCTTAGCAGCCAGGAGGAGATGCATGAGGAGTTTACGACATGGTGAATCTAGGTCAGAAGGGAGCATGTCTAGGAGGGCGACCGAGACGGAGGAGACAATAGAAACTGGGAGCAAATGATTAATGAGTGCGAAGACTTCAGACCAAAAAGTAGACAACTGAGGACAGTCCCACCATATATGAGCCATCGTCCCCCTGTGGCCACACAATCTCCAGCACAAAGGGGAGGTAGACGGAAAAATCTTGGAGAGCTTGGCAGGGACATAATACCAGCGAAATATGACTTTACGATCTGTTTCAAAATGGGTAGCATTTCTGGACACACCACGAATCTGATCCAAGGCCGTATACCAATCCTGAACATCAAAGGAACATTGAAGCTCTTTTTCCCAAGCCTCCATATACGGAAGCTTACTATCGGGCGCACAGTCCAGCAAAGCAGCATAGCAGACGGAGATGGCATGCGGGACAACGGGAGCCTGAAGGCAAAGCTTAACAACAGGAGGCATGGAGGCCGTAGATAGGGTAGGTTTCCAGTATTTCTGAATGACGTGACGGAATTGTAGAAACTGCAGGAAATCTTTATTGGTGAGGGAATAGGCCGCCTTCAATTCCTGGAAAGAGCAGACATGACCTCGCGAAAGAAAATGGTTAATGGTCAGGACACCAGCCTGCAGCCAAGAGTCAACGGAGACATGAGGCAGTAAGGAGCGTAAAACCGTAATGGGCGCATATGCAGATAAGGTAGATGGAAACCCAAGAGTGGTACGGTATTTATCCCACAAGGATAGCAACAATTTCGAGGTGGGTAAAAGACGTGGCAGCGGTGGACGGACAGACTTCGGAAGCCAAAGTAAGTCCCTCAGGGCCCACGGTCAAGCGAAAGCATTTTCAAGGTCAACCCACGCCACACGCGCCGCAGCAGAGAACAGCTGGAGAGTCTGTGTGAGGGCAGCAGCCAGATAATATTTCTTAACATCTGGGACTCCCAAGCCTCCTAGCATTTTAGGTCGTTGAAGGAGACGAATGGAGAGCCTGGCTTTCTTGTCGGCCCAGATGAACGCGGAAACAGTCGACTGAATTTCACGGAGGAGGGTAGGCGATATAGGAACCGGCAATGTCCGGAACAGGTAGAGCAACTTCGGTAAAGAGTTCATCTTGAAGGAGACAATCCTACCGGTCCACGATATTTCAAATTTGGACCAGCGAAGGAGATCGTCCTTAATCGTGCGCCAGATATGTTGGTAATTGACTTTAGCCAAAGTATGAACAGATTTAGTGAGACGAATCCCCAGGTAAGTAAGGTAATCGGATCTCCAGTCATACGGAAACATCGTCGATATTTGGGCAATCACCGCCGCAGGGAAACCAAGATTCAGAGCCTGGGACTTGCCCCAATTGATTTTATAATAGGAAACGGTGCCAAACTCCTCAAGGAGAGAATGCAGAGCCGGCAGAGAGTGCAGCGGATCTGTGATGGTTAGCAGGACGTCGTCAGCATACAAGGCAAGCTTCGTTTCGACAGAATGGCACGAAAACCCCTTGACATTCGGAGACGATCGCACCGCAACAGCCAGAGGCTCCATGGCTAGCGCAAAAAGTAACGGCGAGAGGGGACAGCCTTGTCTAGTTCCATTCGAGATGTCGAAAGGTCGGGAGAGGAAGCCGGCAACACGAACACTCGCATGAGGACTAACATATAAACGGTCAATCGCTGCGATGAAGGCCTCCGGGAGATGAAACGCACGTAGAGTGGCCATGAGGAAGCCCCAGTGGAGCCTATCAAAGGCCTTCTCCGCATCCAAGGAGAGGAGAAGGCACGGTTGACGACGAGAGGAGGCAAGATGAATGATGTTTGTAATCCGTCGCGTATTATCCGATGACTGGCGACCCATGACAAAGCCGACTTGGTCATTACTAATCAGAGACGGGAGGAGACGGTTCAGGCGGTCA
Source organism: Sceloporus occidentalis (assembly GCA_023333645.1). Lineage (NCBI taxonomy): Eukaryota > Metazoa > Chordata > Lepidosauria > Squamata > Phrynosomatidae > Sceloporus > Sceloporus occidentalis. Next base: position 1,347,009 of record JALMGF010000174.1, on the reverse strand, counting down.
GCCAAAATCTTAGAATACAATTTAGTGTCTGTATTTAAAAGGGAAATCGGCCTATAATTTGCACAGGCAGTTGGAGTCTTCCCCGGCTTGGGTATCGTAGTAATATGTGCAGCAGCCATCTCCGAGGGAAGCGGGGAAGGCCCCATCAAATGAGTAAATAAATCACAGAGGTGAGGAGCCAAGATATGCTTAAACTTTTGATAATAGGAATTAGGCAGACCGTCAGGTCCAGGCGCTTTATGAGACTTGAGAGCAGCAATCGTTAAAGTAACTTCATCCACTGTAGGGGGCTTAGTGAGATCCTCCCAATGGTCTTCCGAAAGCTGGGGAAGAGGAAGAGATTCCAAGAAACGTCGAATATGTTGGTCTTGTGGCTGCGGCACGTATGGGTGGGACCCCAGGTTGTAGAGAGATTCATAGTAAGTCGCAAACTGATCAGCAATATGTTTAGGATTGTAGATCCGACCTGCATCTGGCGTTTGTAAGTATTGAATCGTCGAGGATGACGACTGTAAACGAAGCTTGCGCGCCAGCAGAGTATCAGCCTTGTTGCCCTTGGAGTAATATGTTTGATGAAGCCGTCGCAAAGCAAGTTCAGTATGCTGAAGGTTAAGTTCATGAATTTCATCTTTCAATTATTGCAATTCAGCGTGAGTAGCAGGAGACCAAGAAGATTTATCAGTGAGTTCGAGAGCCGTAAGCTGGGCGGTGAGAGTGGAAAGTGAATGCGTCCGAGCCTTCTTTTGTTGAGAGGCAATCCTGAGAAAGTGGCCACGGATCACTGCTTTATGGGCCAACCAGAGCGTGGAAGGCTGCAGGTCTGGTGTCGCGTTGGATTCAAAATACTGGAGCAAAGCAGTTTCGGTCTCCGCACAGACAGGGGACTGCTGGAGTAAGCTGTCATTCAGTCGCCAAAGGGGTGGTGGAAGGTCGAGGACCCCGTGTGAAAGGGATATCCAAACCGGCGCATGGTCGGACCACGTGATATTGCCAATGGAGGCGGTGCGAACAGACTGTAAGGTAAGTTTATCCACCAAAAGAAGATCGATGCGAGAGTAGCTGGAGTGAGGATTAGAGTAAAACGTATAGTCCCTTCCAAGGGGATGAAGAACTCTCCAAGCATCAAACAGTCCACAGCGGTGAAGAAGATGGTGAAAACGGTTGCCTTGCAATGTAAGCGACTTCAAATATCTGGAGGACATGGTAGCGGAGGAGTCCAACGTCGGGACAGGAGGAAGGTTAAAATCCCCGCCAACAACTGTGCGGCCCACTCGGACCTTTTGAAGTTTCAAGAAGGTTTTTTCCAAAAAAGACAGTTGGTTGTCATTAGGAGCATAAATAGTGAGCAGCGTGAACGGAGTCCCGTTGAGGTCAGCCGTGAGTAGGAGGGAACGACCTTTAGGGTCAGAGTGCTTAAAGTGGAGCTGGAAATGGACATTCTTGTGGATAAGCATAGCCACCCCGGCCGTCTTGGTATCAGACATAGCATGGTATTCAGTAGGATATAGCGGAAAGTTAAAACAGCGGCCACCAGATTTCAGAAGGTGTGTCTCTTGAACCATCACAACGTCAGCCCTCCTAGACTTAAGCTCACAGAGAAACATGCGCCGCTTATGAGGAGTGTTGAGGCCCTTGGCATTAACCGAGAGAACGGTAAGGCTCATTTAGAAAATAGAAGAAAGAAAAAAGAGAGAGAGGGAGAGAGAGAGAGAGGAAAGGTGAGGGGAAAAGGAGAGAGCGGGAGAGGAAGAAGGCTCAGACAAGCCGTCAAAGACAAGGCGTCAGAGAGCCACAAAACGGTGTGAACTGCCAGGCGAAGAAAAAGGATCGCCGCAGTACACTCCGGTAAGGGGGAGCAACAAAACCAACAGAAGGCAGCCCGCGTGTCGGCAAAAAAACAAATAAATAACAGCGATGTAACAATACAGGTGACAAGAAAACATAATGAAGATGCATCCGTAACCTGAGTGAAAGGTAACTATCAGATAAGGCAAAAATCCCTGAGTCATAAATGCCAAAAAGGGGCAAAAACACAATAGAGACATGTGGAGAAAAAAAAAAAAAAAAATAACCAGAAGAAGACACAGGGCAGGCATGCAACACAGAGAAAAGGGGCCCCTACACATGAGAAACAAATAACAAAAATAAAATAAAGGAAGTGTATGTGTGTGTGTAATATAGCCAAGGGCCGGTAGGCACAAAAACAAAACAAAACAAAACAAAACAAAAAAAAAAAAAAGGGGAAGCAAAAACCTAACTAAAATGGGAGATATCCGAGCAGAAGCCCTGTAAGGGTCATAAGGTGTAAGGCAATAAATTACGCAACAAGAAGCCCACAGGGGCACTCAGCCATAAAGACCGGCACGCTAAAGGCCCCCAGCACTGAGGGAACCCAGCCATCACATATGTAATAGAAAATAAATAAAAAGAGTGTACATGTGTGTGCGTGATGCAGGAATGGACCAGTATGTCCAGAGCCGCCAAAAAAACAGAAAGAGATTACAAGGCACAGGGCAGGCATACAACGCAAAAGAAAGGGCCACTACAGAGAAGAACCAAATAAAAACAATAAAAATAAAAGAAGTGTACGTGTGTGCGTAATGGAGCAAAGAGGCGATAGACACCAAAAAACCCACAGATATGGGAGATAGCCAATCAGAAGCCCAATAGAGGGTACATAGGGTAAGACAATGAAGTACCCAGCAAGAAGCCCACAGGGGCACCCAGTCATAAAGACCGGCACGCTAAAGGCCCCCAGTACCAAGGGAACCCAGCCATCACATATGTAAGAACAAAATAAAATAAAATAATTAAAAAAAAAAATAAAAAAAAAATAAAAAAATAAATAAATAAATAAATAAAAATAATAAAGTTTACGTGTGTGTGCGTGATACATTAATGGACCAGTATGGGCAAAGCCGCCAAAAAACGGAAGAAGACTATAAGGCACAGGGCAGGCATACAACACAGAAAAAAGGGCCACAACATATAAGAAACAAATAATAATAATAAAATAAAATAAAGTAAGTGTACGTGTATTGTGTAATGCAGTGAGCAGAAGCCCAATAAAGGGTATCAGGTGGAAGGCAAGGAGCTCCGCATCAAGAAGCCCACAGGGCACACAATCATAAAAACCAGCACGCTAAAGGCCCCCAGCACCAAGGGAACCCAGCCATCACATATGTAAGAAAAAGTAAATAAAAAGATGTACGTGTGTGTGAGTGATACCTTAACGGACCAGTACGTCCAGAGCCGCCAAAAAGAAAAGCATAAGGCACAGGGCAGGCATATAACACATAAGAAAGGGCCATGACACATAAGAAACAAATAATAATAAAAAAAATAAATAAAAAAAAAATAAAAAAAAAATAAAAAATAAATAAATAAATAAATAAATAGATAAGTGTACGTGTGTGTATAATGTGGCAAAGGGTCGATAGACACAAAAAAAACCCCCACATGTCTGCGTGTGCAATGCAGAAAGAGCTTGTATGCCCAGGGTACGCCAAAGGCACGGGAAACCTACAGGCACAATGTATAACAATAAAAAAAAAACAGATCACGAAGCAGCCCCGCGGCTGCACTCACGGAATCCAGGCATTCTCAGAGCAGTCAACAGGCACCCGGGGGCTCCAACAAAGACCAGAACAGCAAAAGACGCAGTCATGGTGCCGGAGACTGTCCAGGCTTCGGGCGCCGAGTCTTCACCAATTCCCAGTCCGTGGAGATGTGACGCGGTGGAGAAGATGAAACAGCCGCCGCAGGTAGATCATCAGCCGCAGACAGGACATTCCACGAACGGAGAAGTCTGAAACCATCCGCTGGAGACAGCACCACCGACTGGACGCCATTCCGGAACAAAATGAGCTTCGTCGGATAACCCCAACGATATTGGATGGAGTGTTCGCGCAAGAGCGAGGTAAGTGAAGTAAACTTACGGCGAGCAGATAATGTCGCAGCGGGAAGATCCGTAAACAGCTGGATGTTGTCATATGGCGCAGGAAAGGATGGATTCTTCCTGGCAGCAGCCAAAATAGACACCTTCGCTTTAAAATAATGAAGCCGAAGGATCACATCACGGGTTGCCGACACCGGGAGCGATTTCGGTTTCGGGAGCCGGTGTATGCGATCCATAAGCAGATCAGCAGCAGGTAGGTCCGGCACAAGAAAATGAAAAAAGTCCTTAGCGAACTCCTCAAGAGAGCTATTCGGGACGTCCTCAGGGATCCCACGAAGCCGTAAGTTGTTGCGTCGCGACCTGTCCTCTAGATCAGCCATCTTGAGTTGAAGTTGGAGGACGGTGTCAGCCAGATCATTATGGCGGTCAACCAGCTCGTTATAGGCCCCAGTGTACTCCTCAAACTTGTGCTCCAAGTGATCGGTCCGTGACCCAAGTTGAACTAGATCTTGTTTAAAATCAGAAAGCATGTCTTTGATAGAGTCAGTCATGGAAGTCTTCAAATTCTCCAGCATTTGTTGAAGAAGTGCAGGGGTTACCTGCTGATCGTCCCGCAAAGAGAGGTCGTCAGTGGCAAGGTCCGGCTGCGAAGACACGAGGGAGGCCTCGTCACCATCGTGGGATGGAAGGCCAGCACGCGCCCGCTTCTCAAAATATTGAGGTAAGCGATTAGAACCTCGCTTGGCATGTTTAGACGCCATCGCAGGGGTGTCCCAGGGAACAAGCCCACCTGTAGAAGCACAAAAATCCGCAGTGGAAAGCTTGTATCGCCGCTTTTTAGCCGACACGCAGGGAGAGCACTTCACTTAAGCCGCCATTCAGCTCCGCGGTCAGGCCACGCCCCAACAATGTATTTTTGTTTGCTTTTCAATGAATGTAAATGCAAAATTCTCTAGAAATAAGAGTAATACCAGGTTTATTCAATGTTTTATTGATCCGCTAAGCATACATGTAACAATACAGGTTCACTCTTTATTTCCTATGTAGTGGAGTATTGAAAATCTGATTGAAGTCCTGGTGGTCCCAAGCTCAAGCAAAGTATTAAAGTACCCAAAATAGTTACCCTAGGTTAGGATTTGTAAAATGAAATAGGAAATGTTTTTGTCACAGCTTTTAGAAAATAAATTTATTAGAAAATCTATATCTTATTTTGTTGGAGATATTTAACCCCTACGGGACCGGGGGGTGGGGTTTATATACGTTTGTTACTTTTGTTACTGAAGAAGTTGTGATCATTATGACAAGGTGATACAATCTGCCTACAGAGAGGCATTTGTTGTACAAAGAGTTACATTTGGTGAATGCCATGAATGCTGTGGACTAACAAACTTATTACTGCATTTTTCAGGACGGAGTTCCCTGGAACTTTAATCAGCTGTTTACTCTTGGCTTATTTACATGTATTTACTTATATAACAATATATTTGTTAAACCATGATCCCCCTATTCAATATCTGATGTAGCCACACAAATTTAACATAATAAGTATTAGTGATAATATATCCTTATATAACGGTGTACCTATGCTTGCATCGAGCGCTGTTATAATCGATCAGTAGGTAGGAAACCAATGCTGGCTTCCGCCGACAGGGGAGAATCGAGTTGGTCAACAGACAACATGGCTAGGACGTACCAGTACGTCCTAAGGGACACGAACGGGTTAAACAATTTCAGATTCAAAGTTAAAAAAGGAAGCCTGATTCCTTTGTCCCTGGAAACTGAATTGCTACTTTGCGAACGTAATTAAGGCAGGATACCATGTGTCCAGATATGTACATGCACAAAGTATTGTGCTTCATATGAAACATTATGATTTTGTAGAATTAATAATAAGAAGCCATCAATATTTAAATTTTTTATATATTAAGTATATCTATCCATATATGTGTGTGTAATAAAATATGTAAATATAAAAATATACAAAAAAATCATACAGCTGAAACCAAAGTTCAGTGTCAGGAGCATATAACAGATAACCTGGCATGTTTGAGTTTTACATGACCCTGGAAGAAAAAAAACAGGGAAAAGAGGAAGAAAGAAGTAGGTGAGTGCCTTCTATATTAATTATGCCATATGTATGGCAGAAACATAGGTGAGTGAAGTGTTTTAGGTAGAATATCTGCGTGAAATTCCAGGTTAGCCAAAGATTGATGGTGGAACATTCCCAAATGAGCAAAAGCACTGATTTTTATTTTATTTTTACGGTAAAAAAATATGTTGAGCACTCGTCTTTCTATGTTTTGAACAAAAGTTGTTATTGTCAAGGGACTGCAGCACCATGTGGGGGTGTGAAAGACAGTAAACCTGAAACGAGAAACAGTAAAAAAACAAACCATGTGTGGGTACCCTAAAGTTCCAGTTCTCTAACACTTTCACTACAATGGGTTTCTGGTACCTTAAATATCAGAGCTGTTTTACCATTTTGGCCGTATGTCAGCTGTACCAGAATTCCTCTTTGACTAATTTTGCAGTCGTTTGGCTACCAATCACTGCCGAAGCTAGTCATAGTAATAATTTGCTGCACTTTCTTTTACCAGCACTTCTTTGTTGCTTAGGATTTTTTGCACAGGTTATGCGTTATAGCAGAGATATCCAGCCTAATTTTTTTTTCACCCAACATGCATAGTTTTATTTTGTTTTCTTGATATTACAGGGCACAAGATGGAACGTGAATGTTTCAGATTCCAAACAGGAATTATGCTTTACTATGTCTCATTTGGGCCCTTTTTAGCAGCCCCATAATTCAAAATACTCCCATAAAAGTATATGTTTCTCTAAAACAGACAACCCAAGGTATGTCCCTGGGAGCTTCTGGACATTGGACATGCAGACAACTATATATAACATAAAAAAATCTAATAATCTATGGTAGGCCATGAACCTAGTCCTGGCGGAGAGGGACAGGGAAGGGCAGTACCCGGAGTCCTTCCTAATAACTTTTTTTGTAACAGACTTTGCACTTTTTTGAGCCTTTCGTTTGGCACCCGTAGGGTTTCCATTTTCATCTTGCACATCTGGAGTTGACTCCTCAAAACCAAAGGGCATCGTCAACATGACCCAAGAAATGTGGAACTGGAAAGACTGGAAAATGTCTTAAAATGTATTATTTTATTTATTAATCCCAAGAAAGTCTAGGTCTTTCCAGTTCCACATTTCTTTGGTCAAGCAGATGACAAACATTTTGTACCGTGTTTTGTTTTTATGCAACAGCCGGCACAGCTGTAGACATAGATCGGAAAGCTCTACTCCCCCATGTTTTTGTTGTAGTCGATGATGCACTTCAGTTTTAGGACTTGTGTATCACCCTCTCTCAGAGCCTGTCTTGGTGTGTGTTTGGCTGTCGGTGTGGCAGAGCCTTCCTGGTTTGTGTGTGTGTTTGGGGGTCGTTGTGGCAGAGCCTGTCCTGATGTGTGTGTTTGGGTGTCGGTGTGACAGAGCCTGTCCTGGTGTGTGTGTTGGGCGTCGCCGTGGTAGTGCCTGTCCTGGTGTGTGTGTTTGTGTGTCGGTATGGCAGAGCCTGTCCTGATGTGTGTGTTTGGGCATCTGTGTGGCAGAGCCTGTCCTGGTGTGTATTTGGTTGTCGGTTTTCTGGCACTTTACATACTATAGGAATAAATAGAACTATGTAATTTTTACTTCAGAGACAACTTTCTTGGCGCAGAAATTAGTGAGAGGAAAAGTAAAGGTTTTGTGTTATTTAATCTGTTTCAATCTGCATATTTTATTAAAAAGGTTTAGTGGCAGTAAATTGTGGCTTCAGGCATCCAATGTATGATGACTTTTTTAGTGTACTGATTACTCCCAGGAAACAAGGCTCAGCTGGATGTAATGATTAGGGCTGGGGTTCTCTAGCGTGAGAAGGGTTACACTCAGGTAAGCAGAGGCAGCTGGTCGGCTCGTTAGCCTACAGGGTAGTGGCTGATAGGGTGGAATCCTGACAGCCGAGGAGTTAAAATTCTGTCTATTTTATTTATTTCTATAAAATGGCCACCAAAATCCTCAGCACCAGGCCCATGATGCTCTTAGTCCAGCCCTGATCAACTCAGTGTTCGTCAGCCATCTTAAATCCAGCTTGTACCCACAGTATGTTCTAGCCTTGTGCAGTTTCATTAGGCTAAACTTGTTTTAAATTGTTTGTGGACTGACTTTAAGTAATTTAGTATTGATAGAATGACATAAAAGTTGATCAAAAAAACTTTTCCACTGCTTTTCACATTATCGCCAAATTAACCCTGTATTAATATGCAGTATAAAGCTAAAAGGCCATATTTTCTCTCAGTGAAAAGTGAGTGCGGCCCACGCACACATACATTTCGGATGAAGTGGCCCACTGCAGAAAAAAACTTGGACACCCCTGCCCTAGAGAATCTTCTGGTGCTATATAAATAAAAGTAATGTAATGTAATATAGAGGAAATGCAGTCAAGCGGCTGCCAAAGCCACATGCCTTACTACTGCTGCTCCCCTATTTCCTACCTTGCTCTGGGTGGTCAATTTATGTTTTTTTTCTAATAATTCAGTCTTGTACCATATTTCTGGTTGTATCTGTCTGCCAGTGCCTTCCTCTGTTGCTGATGTGGCTCAATCTCCTTCCCGTACAGGGCCGGCCCTACAATGGAGCCGACTGGGGCAATTGCCCCAGGCGGCACTTCAGAAGGGGCGGCACTTTGCCGCCCCAAGCGTTTTTTTTTTTGTTTTTTTTTGAAGCGGAGGAGAGAGAGAGGGGCACCGAGTGGTTTTCGCTTACCCGCTCGGCGCCCCTCTCTCTCTCCTCTGCGGCGAGTTTACCTGTTCGGTCTCTGTGCCGGCTTGTAATGCAGAGCGCCGGAAGTGACGTGAATTTCCGGCGCTCAGCATTACAAGCCGGCACCGTGGCAGCACAGGGAGACTCGCCGCAGGACTGTTTAAGGGTAAGTACCGGTGGGGGGGGGTAGATAATGCCGCCCCCCCCCCGGCGTCGGCGGGGGGCGGCATTTTAAACTTCGCCCCAGGCGGCGTTAAGTCTTCGGCCGGCCCTGTTCCCGTAGCATGCTGCTGGATGTGTGTATCCATTGCAGTGCTATCATTGCTCTTAGTGGTGATCCTGCAGTGCAAAGTCGAGTCTGGATCTCTTCCAAAACCTTGAGGTGGTGCTGCTGTAAGGTAAAGGTGATTCCTTTGGAAACGCCCCCCCCCCCAAATTATGTTTCAGAATCAAAAAGGGTTGACTGTCCGAAAACAAACGTGGAAAAAAACAAAACAAAAATGTAATCCGAATCGATAGTGCTTGCTATGCACAAGTCTAAGAGACAATAACAATACTGGATTGTAACCACAATTGTTATAAGCCAGCCATCCACCAGAGTGCTTCCTGCTATACCAGTGGACTTTCTAAATAAGTTGGCCCTGAGAGTTTTTATAAAGTTAGCTCTTTAATAGCTCATGTCAGAGATTCTATTATAGTAACTCACTAATAATTCCAACCTAATAGTTCTAATAGCAGTGTATATGAAGTCGACAGGAAGTAAAAATATTCTCAATAAATCACACATATTCAAGAAAAGCATATGCATATCTCATCCAGGGTTATATCATTTTTCTCAAGGGCATATCGTGGTTTATTTTTCCATCATGTGGCCTTCATTGAGCTTGAACAGAATTGAAATGTCTCTTCCAATAAACCATATGCTTTGCAGCCTCAGCAGTTAGGGACTCCTTTGCAGATATAGTCGATAACGTTGTTGCAGTCCAGGTCATTCCAGAATCCTGATACCATCTCACCACAATGCTCACGGCCTTCAAAATTATTGGGCTCATTGGCCATCCAGCGCCTGAATAAATAACACAGTGTACATATGGGTTTGTTGACACCATAGCATTGGTGATTGTATATGTAGGCTTAATAAAATAGTGACTAGCTCTGAAATGTACGTTATAAATAGGAAAACTCACGTGAATGTCGGAAGGGTTCCATCTACCCACTTCCAGTTTTTGGTATTGTCCCTCTTCAAACCAATCCAGAATTTCTTATTTCCCGTTAGTGACTGTAAAGCGTTCTAGGAAAAAAGGTGATATTTCACAATAAAAGTGGCCAACTCACCCCACCCCTGTCATTAGGAATTCTTCAAACATGTGAAAGCTCACTGATCTCCTAGATTTGCCCCAGAGGCACCAACCATGGCATATCGTTGTTCGGCCTCTAAGGCAGTGTGTGAGATAGTTGATTTTTGGGTGTCATGTTTAGCCCACTCCCCACCTGCTCACCAAAGGCCCTTTGTAAATAGCTCCCCATCTACATGCCCAGCTACAACACTTTGGTTGTCATAAATGGGGACCAATGCATTGGTCATGAACCCGATACATTCCTGTTAGGTCAGTGCTTTGCCTATCACAGTGGTGCACAATTATTCCTTGTAGGTCACAAAGAAGCCATAATATTCGAATAACCCAGCATGAGTACAGACATCTTAACACAAATAAATTGAACTTTTGGTTTCAGGTCTGTTTCTGTCTCATTGGGACCTAGTATACCCACTTGTTTATCATATAGAGCTCAGAACTGGGGATAACAGGGCGGCCCTGGCACTTTAAGGCCAATGGTCTCCTTATGACATAAGTGCGACTGAAGGCTGGATATGGCATCTGGGTCATGTTCCTTCTCTCTTTCAGAGCCAGGCCAAAATAAAACGTCATGCATCAACTTCAGTTGTTGACCTTTTTTTTGATGCCGAGGCTTAGGCTTACCAGTTCTTGTATATTTTTCATGATAAGGAGGGCAGAGCTACGCGTGTTGCATTCGTTTCGTGCATTGCTCCAAGTCTTGGGCTCAGAGGAGAAAAAATAACAAGTGTAACCAACAAGCTTCCAATCAGGGGGGCAGGTAATACAAGTATCACCTGTCAGAAAAGAGAATGCAGCAGAGATCAATGAAAGTAATTTGTTGAAATAAAACAAGCATTAACACGCCTAAACCATGCATACAAGATATGCGTATGTATATGAAAGTTATATATATAAAGACTTACCTAGGACCTTTTTAATACTTTGGATGTGTGTCATGAGACTTTGTTGCTGATTAACTGTTAATAAAAAGCAAATGTAGTGTTTTATATATAGACAAACTCAAGGGCGAATCACTCCGAAGATCAAACAAGCAAAACAAAACCAAATATTCAAGAGAAATAAGAGAATACAAGAAACGCGTGATTAATGTTACATTAAAGTTAAAAAAAAAAACTGTTAAATGACAATGTATCACAAATGGAGGCTGAAAAAAGTTTTAAGGTTTGAAAGTTAAAGCACGAGGCACTTACCCAGTGTTCGGTTGAGGTCTCTCACTTGACCCCTTAGACTCTCTAATTCAATCTTCATGGTTTCCTGAACTTATAAGACAACACAGTATACAAAATTAGAGATCGGGTGAGTTAGGGAGAATGCACATAGGAGCTAATTATCACCACAGCCTAGGAGATCTATGGACAGATATTTAAAAGTAAATAGTGTATCATTCTGGACCACAGGTGGACCAGCCCTACAATAAAGGTCAGGTAGATGGCTGCATAGGGCACCAAGCTGCTAAGGTTTTCTTCTATATTATTAATTATTAAGTTCATGCAGAGACATAGTTTGTCTAGGTAGGAGGCTAGAAACCCCAGGGCCAGCTCTGAGCTCAACTAGGCCCACCCAATCTATAAAATTCCTCATTCTACCTTGTATCTGTATAAACCCACCCAGGTATAGTGTCCTGTCCCTTGTTCCACCAGGTGATTTCATCATGCGGGTGAAGACTACACTATAAGTCATGTAGACATAGAAGTTCCCTTGTACAGGAAAGTCTTAAAAACCTATGCCCTGGTAGTTATAGGTCTAAGAAACCACATTGGCCAAATTTCTAGTGAGAATATTGATCATTACATCAGGATGATGGGACAGTTTGCATTAAAAGCCTTGGTTATGCCTCTTGCGTAACAGTGTTTTCCCTGAAACATACCATTGCATGTTTATTGTGTTCTAGCTCTTGTTTTATTGTTGTCTTTACTCACCAGAAGTTCGATTTATGTCTTTTATGTTCCTTTGAAGAGTGTTCTGCTCCTCTTTAAAAGTTCCCTGAATGTCTGAGACTGCAGGGGATACAAATGATGAGGTTTTCCACTTTGACATAAGATTAACTGAGCTCCCTAGGACAGGGGTAGGCAATCTTCGGCTCTCCTGATGTTCTGGACTACATCTCACATAATGCTCTTACAGTCATAATTCTGGCAAAGCATCAAGGGAAATGTAGTTCACAACATCTGGAGAGCTGAAGGTTGCCTACCCCCTGCCCTAGGAGGTTAAACAACCCTAGCAGATGTAATTGTATTCTTTTCTCTGTAGCAGTGACCACATTACATTGCTTTTATTTCACATGATAATTAAGCATTCCCTGTAATATTAGGAAAAAGTAAATTTTTACATGATTATAGAACTATTTATAGAAAAAAACAAGGCATTAGGCAGTAATATGACAGACAAATTGCTAGTAGTAGAATCACTGTAATAAACACGCTGCAGTAACACTTGTGTTTATATTGGGATCCTTGGTTGTAGGCTTGACACATGTCGATGCCTACGATTCCGAGTCTTCCTACAGAATAAAATTCACATGTAACTGTCTCTGACTCCTCCTATTTAGTTATGCTCTGCCCCCAAGGAGCTGTTTTTTCACTAACAGTGAATAAAGCTGTAAGAATTGTAGCTGGTGTTATTTTACTTGAGTCAAAAAAATGAAAAATAGTCACCATTCTTCATGATCTCCGATATTTCTCCTCTGACTCTGAAATCTATGGATTGGACACAACATGAAAACCCATGTTAATCCATGTGTACTACATGCTTAAGCAAAACATCTCCTTCAATCAGAGGGAACATGCTTCACTTAAAAAAAAGCGCAAAATTACGTTTTCATTGTTTCTGATTGAAAGAAGACCTTCAAAATTGAAGAATTCTCTTCCCAAGTTACTGCTCGAATATGATGTCATAGCTCAATGTACTAAACCAGACTGGCAAAATAGCAGATGTAGAAAAATATGTATCAGTAGATCTGAGGGGTTTTTTTGCATCATGTTGCACCTGGCTTCCCTGACTACCTGCTATGTGTACTGATCATGGCTAGGTGTGACTACTCGTTTAGTGTACCTAGCCCAGCATTAGCTAACTACCTGACTTGGCATCCTGGGTCTACCTACTCTGTGTACTTACCTGTGGCATCTCCTATCTACAGATATCATGCCCCCTGCGGTTGTTTTGCTATCTTCAACTCAGTCTCAATATCAGCCTCTACCTGAGCCTCCACACTATTGTGATCATCTACGTCCCTGGTCATTTTATCTTGGGGCTCAACCCTTGGTTAGGTTAACCCGGCGGGATAACTCCTGTAGTGAATGCCCCTCGGTGTTGGCATTGTGACAATAATGAAAAGTAGGTGTGATATCACAAAACACATGGAAAAAGGTTAACTTACAGTTTACCCCAACGAGGCAGGCCACAGTCAACAAGCAGAGAAGCAAGAATATAAAAAGGATAACGGTCAGCCGTGTGAATCTTCTCTGATCATCTGTTATCCCATTTTCTGTTCAAAAAAATGATAGTTTAAACATTTTAGGGTTTACCAAAAATTGGAGGAGGTACAAATTACTTGTGTGGCTTTTGTAAATTAAAACACACAGTTTGCTTCAAATCAATGTTCCTGAGCCTTATTGCCCTAGAGGATGGTGCTTTATGACACTTGTGGCCCTCATATACTATATACCATCACAGCACTTAAGTCATCAGACGGCCTCTGACCTTAAAGCGCCTGGGCCGCCTCGTCATCGTCAGTCCAGTCCTGTTCTTACTATTTAGTGTCACTTTATATAGGGTTGTCCACCCTTTTCATTTCTTAGTGGAGTTTTTTGGATACGTAAGCGATGGGTTATTTCATTATCTCATTACATTACATTTATTAATATAGCGCCAGCAGATCCCACAGTGTGCTTACAGTAGGGCACAGTAAAAGTAAATAAAATAATTTTAATATTATTAACATATGTTACGGATACTGGAAGAGGGCCGGTATTATTTTTTGGGACCCAGGACCAAATCCTGAGAGCTCCTGGGTGTGAAAAGAATTCACGCTAAATCTGAGCAGACCAGATGTCTTACCTGACAGTGATGAACCGCTTCTAATTGCATTTTGTGACTCTAAAGACGATTCATAAACAGAAATCCATTAATTTGTGAAGTTTTGAATAAATAGAGTCAATGGAGAGATTTTAAAAATATATATATATTGTGTTAATGCCTATTAAAAAAGGTAAATGGAACAGACCCTGCAGAACTTGTACAGGAATAACACAGTAAGGGTATTTAAACATACACAGGCATAAAGCTGAGACTCTTTACAGCAGAAAACAGGCAGTTTAGATGGGCGGAATTAGTTTTATCTACCATTACATTCTATGTTTCCATGTAACATGACACAGATACACACATAAGTAACCCTTTAGCAATAAATGAATAAGTTGCTCTCCGTTCATTCATTTACCTGTACTGTGAATAGGGGACACCATGGATGAGAAAGCGTGTTTGGCATCTAGACCTGTAAATTAAGTTGTGATGGGGATATCTTCTGGTTATTCGAGTTATTTCTGTGTTACCCCCACAGACACTGGAACATCATAAATTATTCTGTTTATTATATGTTTTACAGAACATAAAAAAAGAGAAAATGGAAATATATACATTTTAACGGCAGGTCATTCTTTGCCATGGAGAGTCCGATCCCTTTCATATCCCGGGAGGGTATAGGTGGTGTTTTGCTAACGGTTACATTCTCATAATCATCATCATCTTCTTCTTCTTTAAAACATACTCTGTCTTCTATAGGAAAATATATACTGATATTGGTATGTAGACAAAACAAAAATTACAATGCAACACATTTTCAAACATATGTAAGTATGTAAGTATGTTGATAAAATTTCCATTGCATTTAAGCATTAACCGTTAATAAGCTGAAGTCCATGTGTCCTACTGGTAATACTAAGACATGCTTCCAGAAGGTTTTTCCAGCTCACACTTGTTGTCAAGCATTCATGCTCTTCTGCTTCAATACAGAAAAAAAAACCACATACATTGCTATGTACCCCACCGACAATAAAAATATTAAACCTACAGAAAACAAAACAGTACTAGAAGGTAAGGTCCTGGGCTAGCAATGGAGCCGATAAACACAAGAAGAACACAGGGTGGATTTAAAAAATAATCTAAATTTAAAATATCACGGAAAATATCCAAGTGGACTTCTTGGAGACCCAAATGTTCAGAATGTTTGCTGGATATGAGTGTATGACTGATCATGCAGACCTAAAAGTCATAATAATGTGTATAAAAACACCATGCATGTTCTGTTGGCCACATTGGTAAGGACTCGGTATGCATCTATGAACCCTTCTTTCAACTTTTTCCCCACCATTGTTTTTGTAGATTTTCTACAATAAACAAGTTCTGCTTGTGGAACACCCTTTAAGTCTCAGGTATTTCAGGGTGGATTTCACTTATTGCAAAGAGTGACTTGAGTGCCTTCAGGTCCTCCAGACTCCTGAGAAGAAGCAGTGCAGACTAACTAAGCCCAAAATGGTCTAGTAAATCCTGGCACTATAACAACTCACTTTTTAAGAAAACACCAAATACCCTTCCATACATGCATTGGTTATCTGTACTCCTGCATTGACAGTGATGCTTGTTGGAAGGTTTGCTGCAGGATATCCCAAATTAAATTTGAAAGTTCCCTAGTTAGAAACATTGCTGATACCGTATAAAGAATGGACCCCTGAGATCTTGAAAACTTAAATGGTTCTGTATCTTACTCTAAGAATGTTGACCCATTCAAAGTTATCACAAAGACTCTATGCTACAATGAAGTAACAATACACTTAACCTGTGTATTTTGGAAAATATGCAAGTCAGAGGAGGGTTGGTATCTTTTGACCTGGGGAGGTGGAAAGTACACCAAAGTGGCCTCTGTTACTGCTACAGACCACAGCCCCAGACCAACCCAGAAGATTACCTTCTAGTTGCTCAATTGGATACAAACATAGAGTTCAGCCCTAAAGGTTTGTGCTAAATAACTGCTGCCGGTCTAGATTATTCCCATAGTACAATGTTAGCAAACTGTCCTTTATGCATATAAATATGAATAACAAGACCTCTGTCAACGGTACCCCAGCCAACCATGCCAGACCATAATCAGGTTTTGTCTAAAGGGACCCTTTAGCATTAAGTGGCCAAAATAACAGCTGAGTATGCTGAGAATTTGAGTATAACAAAAAGAGAGGTACCAGAGCTTGGCTGTCCTGGATTCTGTGCGTACTCAAAGTTAGGGTTTATTCACTGAAGGGAGAGTTGGTCGGAGAGTTTGCTGGAAAGCTGCGGTTTCAAATCCCTTTCTTCGTTATTCATGATGAAGAGCCAAAACTGTCAAATCCAATACAAACACTGACTTGGCCCTGTATAATGCATAGTTCAGTGGTTGAGGAGACTGATTTACCTATACAGGGACAGCCAAGTTCTTCCTGTAGGAGAAGCTCACTAGGATTGGACCTTCGTCATGTATAGTGAAGTCAAGGAGTTGAAACCACAGCTCACCTGCAAACCTACCTGCAAACTCTCGCTATCATCATCAAAGCAACTGTCCTGGTTGTCCGGTTTTGTTACCTTTCCTATGTTTGTCCCTTGAAATCTTGCAATTGTTCAGCATGTCGACTTGCACTTTGGCCAGACACTCAAGTTTGGCAATTTTGCACACAAACCTTCACACTGTCTTCTGCCCTGTCTTCCTGCTGAAGAGCAACAGAGCAACCAGTCGGTTACCTACTCATGCTTCCAGTAAGAAATCGGGCGGAAGTAAGGGCCCCTGGGGGGTGATGACATATGAGCCTGTGCCATCCTCCATGGGCGTGGAGGCTATAAGGTTAATTTCCCAGACTAATGATGTTCCCACATTGCATTGCCTCTCTCTCACATCCTCTTAACATGTGCAACCGAGCAGCAAAAGAAAACCCACGCCTGACTCATGAACCATCACTTATTATTACCCCAATTTACACAGAACGGGTATAACTTAATTTAGCACCTAAATAAAACCCCACAAAAAAAGGGTGGACTGGCCCGAGGGGGTCCAAATTATTCCAACAGGTCCGGTTCGACTTGGCTGGTGTCATATATTGCAACATTATGTGCCCTTGTAGCCTTGCCGCTCAGCTCCGCGGCTGCATACATGCAGCAACACGTTATATGTATGTACTAATGCGGCTGGGCATATTCATATAAGTTTGGTTCTGCCCCCTTATAAGGGGAGTCGGCGTGTCTAGATCATTGGAGGGACCTTTAAACCCTCATTATACGTTCTCCTATGGTACTGTATGGTCTCCATTATCTCAGCATCCTACATCCTGCCTGGTTCTCCGATTGGATTGTTTCAGATATTACTGGACTCATTGTCTAGGGGGGGATCCTGTTCAATTGTGCACCGCAAATCCATTCCTGTTTCTGGCAGTAGGCTAATAACATCATCCGCATTTGTTCAACAGCCCCGGTGCAGTGAGGTCAATAGCTATCAGTCCAAAACAGTCACGCACTCACAGGACTTTGCAAATAAATAAATAGATAGTTTATTTACTGAACCATCAACTTTTTTAGTCCACACGCGGAGCTCTTAACAAAAATCTTCAGATCTTCAGAAAAAATAAGCATAAAGAAAAGTGAAGCTCTTGCTAAAAATAATCAGTGCTATATCTTCGCCTATGCCTACTAGGTGGGGGGGGGGGAGTCCAACTGGGCCTGTGGGAGTAGCTTTTTTTGTCTTCCCATCCGCCTGTTGGATGCCCTCAACTGCCAGAACTCAACCTCCTGAAAAATTGAGTTGATCGCTGAATAGCTTTCATGGGTAGCACCGGAGCAGAGCAACCAGCATGTCTGAAGGTGTTGTCCCATGCAGGAAATGAGCAACTCTTAATTCCTTAGCCAGGTAAGCTGGCAAGGTGTTTGGGGACAAAGATGACAGAGACAAGCTGTTTGGCACACAGTTTGCATTGGAAAGCTGTTTGGGGATAATGTTGGCACTGGAAGGATGCTTGTGTACAAATATGGCATTGGGAAGCTGCTTGGAGAAAAACAGCAGTGAAAAGCTGTTTGTGTGCAAAAAGTGATGGGTATTTGCATGCGCCTACCCAGAATCCCTTGTGGTTGTGGCAGCACCATGAGATTTCGGAGGGGAAAACAAGCCTTCTGGCTTGTCTGGTGTCTGTAGATGAGTGTTTAATAATATAGATAAATAGATAGATAGATAGATAGATGTGACCAAAGAGACCTGGATAGTCTTGGAAGCTTGCAATCTATTATAATTCGGTTAGCCAATAGAGGTGTATTTACCACATTTGCTGTGAGATACATATTTCTGAGTGTATGCATTACATTATGTGGGGGGTTTAATGTATACACATTCTGCGTAAAAAGAATTCTCTGTTCCATTGTTATGAATCAATTACTAGGAGGAAACATGCATGCCTCATTCCAGAAGAAAAGACATCATACCCGCGGTGGATGAAAACAAGTTCTTTTGCTATTGGCTTATTCTAATGCCATTCAAACAAACAATAGCCCACGAGCGCCCGCCTTTCTCAACAACTTCCACCATTCACCCCGCCTTCCTCAAGTCCCGCCTATCTGTCATTTTTTCTCCCTTGTTATGATTGGTTAAACAGTAACTAGAGACGAGTCGGAATCAGCCATGCACTAGTGTCACCGGCTTGCCCTCTGATTGGGTGATGCTTGTGGCAGTCCGCCGAAGGTTTTCGTCCGATTGGCTGATTCTGTTTTGACGCTGCGTAGAGGAGGCGCGGCGCGGTTGTCAGACTGATTTCTCCGCCGCTCGGTGCTGTATAGCCCCGGGGAGGGAGGAGTTGCAGTGACAGCGCCGGGGGCCCGAGGAGCCTGCGTTACCTGAATATTTCGTGCCATTCATGGCGGGCTACTAAACCTCTGACTTCCCAGGGAGGTGAATAACCCCCGGATAAGGTAATGGGTCCTCCATGACGTCTTATCTGATTTTAATTGATGCCCACATCGGGGTGTGTCGCTGTAGAAAGGTGTCATATAGTTCCCGTGACGTCACGAAAGGCTGTAGCTGCAGGGGGTATAGTAATTGGGGGTATGAGGGAGCATTATTAGTGATGTAATTGTGCTGGGTGGAGTTTTATAACCAGCAGGTGCAGGGCATGCAGGTACTGCCTGAGGTCATGGGGTATGTGATCAGACATGGACCATACACTGTAATTGTGTATATGTATATATATATGTATATGTGTGTGTATAATATATATAAACTGCGATGAATACAGTTAACTTGTATAGCACCAATATGTTAATATAGCTATAGAACATAGGCAAGGACCACCTTGATCGCATTAGGTAATAGTCTAAATATATATATCATACACACACACACACACACGCAGATTTAAGGTCTGTTTGGGTCATTTTGTAATTTTATTCTCTCTTCTGTCTGGTCATTGACGTTGTTCCTCAGCCATATGAATATGTTTACGCTAAAATTCTAGTCCAGCGTTGGCATGGCAGGTGTTTAGGTAAATAGGGATGGCATTGCCAGGGTAACATATTATATGGAATGGGTGAAGAAGTCCTCTAGTCACTGACTCTCTTTAAGGCTTAAGGTTACCCCCTGGTTCTCCTGTGTTAAGCGTCTTCTTTGCATAGACGGAGTCATGTGTGCTTTTGGGACCTCGGATGTATCTTCTTCAGGACTTCATTACGTCTAATGAAGTCATCTAAAGTCCTGGAAGCTTTTGTGACCCTGCATCTTTCTCTACATTGACCGGTTCGAAGCTATCAATAGGGCCATGTCTAATTTCATTCTTAGTACAGACACACTAAGAGAATATAAGTGTACCTCATCCCCTCCTGACTGCCCCATTCATTCCTCCGCACCAGCTCACTTCCCTTCTTCTACTTCCTTGTCATTCTTCTGCATACGATTTTCTCTGTTCCGTTTTGTGCCCATATCTTACCATCAGTGGTTGGGCTGAAGCAAAAAAAAAAAAAAGGTTCCCCCACGAACCAGACACTGAAATAAATATTCACTTGACATATCGCTGTTATTATAATATATCCAGTAAGAGAACTGTGTGGAATTGATGTTGCTGCCATCTTGCCCCAGTGTTCCTGCACTTTCCCCATTTGGTTACTCCTCACCTGGTCTCTCCCACCACCCGATTTCTTTCAGATGAGCGTACTGGCCCCACTGCATCTCTCCGACATGGCCAGCCCCACCCTCAGTCCAGATGACTCCTCCGTGTCAGGGGCCGTCAGCATCTCCCCCTCGGACTCCGAGAACTTGAGTCCAGATGAACTGGAGCTGCTGAGTAAATTGGAGGAACAGAACAGGTATAAGACCCGTGCCGTGTGGTGAAACCTTTACAGTCGAGCACCAAACACTCATAAATTTCTTCTGTTGTGAAAATGTCACCGACGTCGATGCTCCTAATCTGTGACATTCTGATGCTCGCCGCCAAGATTGCGTTCTGATGCGTATGAATGAATTTGCCCAAACATCTGTGATGGGAGATCACTTCCGTGATGTCTTTACATTTAGTTTTGGACAAAGTTATTTAAGAAGTACCCCATTACAATGCAAAAATCAATCAAAATCGTAATTCTCCTGTATTTTAGTTAAACAATGAAGTTTTTGGAAACAGTTTACTTTTTGTCTTATGCTGTTACTGCATCCTGTGGCTCATTGTAACACAATGAATACTCATCAATATAACTTTATATATTTATTGTTTTTATATAGCTCCATCAGATTCCACGCTGCTGTACAAAGGGTAGACAGGACATAACAATATAACAAGATAACATACAGGCCCCTGCTCTAAAGAGCTTACAATCTATATATTTATACATACATACATGCATGCTGCTATTTGGTGGAGATTTTCTGATTGACTGGTTCGGGATGTTCACCATTCCCCTCTCTTTAATAGCTTTATTGCTTCTAGATCAGCCCCTTTGTACTTAAAGCTTGGCTTGGGTTACATGTTTTTTGTTTTGTGCAGCTGAAAAATAAATATTGGGGGTAAAACACTTCGTTTTGATGAGTAGACATGGCTGGAAATATAAATTCCTTTCCTTATTGCCCCTTTTAAGTATTGAAAGTATTAACTAATCCACCAAGGTTCGCTCCCCGCGACTCGCTGGAAACGTCATGTTCATTAATCAGTTACCCTGGTTTTCCGAAAGACTTGAGCCGGTCTTGGTTAATGTTTTAATCGCCTTGTATGCTGGCGGAGTCTCACGAAAAGCCGCGCAAATCGCACATTTTCTTACAGCCGTATAATAAACATAAAATCAAAAACGGTTAGCACTAAAAATCCCAATCTTCCGTGCATCTTATTGTCTAACGCCTCTCCTTTCTTCTCTTTTCTCAGGCTTCTAGAGGCTGATTCCAAGTCGTTGCGCAGTGTCGCTGCACCCTGCCGGACGAGTGTCACCTCCCCGGGGCCACCACCTTTGGACCAAGACAGCTGGGAACTATGGGGGCGCATTGTCACGCACTGGGAGGAGTGGACCAGGAGGAAGGAGAAGCTCTTGAAGGTATTTACATGGAGCTGCTGACATTTTCTTCCCTCTCTATCTGCTTCTCCAAGGCAGGGTGATGCTGCTCCACCTACGCTATATATATATATATATATATATATATATATATATATAAAGTTCCTTATTATTACTGAACTCCCAAAACCGTCTCATAAATAAATAATTATTAAATTGTTTATTATTTCTTTACTGGGAGCCATTGATTGTCATGTGACCCAGAAGCACTCACTGATAAGTAGTTGCCATATAATCTCAAAAGCATCTTTAATTTGTGTGTTATTATTTGATTAAACAGTGAGAGGGAACCATAAAATAACAGATCTGCTAGCGTTCATTTGATTAATGTACTAGCGGGTCCGGTTAACATGTTGTGTAAGTGAAATGGCAGTTTCGCTGGCATGCCCAGTAACATGTCGGCTTAGCGTGCATGTATGTTAGTTGCGTTCAGCTCACAGGTTTGGGACACGCTAGCGCACGGGCAACGTAGAAACACAGGTGCAGCCTGCAGGAGGAACGTCGATTTGCATGCAGCAAAATGCACTGAAGTTTATGCAAAATACACTCCTGAGCAATGTTCCCTCTAATTTTTGTTGGGTGATGTGCGCAGAAAATTTCTGTTGTGCAAAATTTTTCCCAGAGCCAAAATTTTGTGCTCACAATATGCTTCTACAGTCCATATAAAGCTGGTGGAGCTGAAAAAAAAAAATCACATTGCAAGGGGGTAGAGCTATATATTTCCAACCCTTTTGACTCCATGGTCTATTCTAAAGGTGAAATTCTCACCGCAAAAATTAATTATGAGCGAATCATGAGCGGGGGCTCCGGGCTGCATAAAGGATCAATATATATATATATATATATATATATATATATATATATAATTATTATTTTTTTTTATTGGGAAAAACTGCATACCATTGACAGGGGTACAGCATAACACCTATCACTATATACTGAGGCACACATTGACTGGGGTACAGCATAACACCTATCACTATATACTGAGGCAGACATTGATGGCGGTACAGCATAACACCTATCACTATACATTGAGCCAGACATTGCCAATAATGTAGCATAACCCCCTATCACTATATACTAAGCCAAACATTGATGTGGTGTAGGCCTACCACTTCAGTGTCTGGCTTAGTATATAGGGATGCACCGAAATGAAAATTCTGGACCGAAAATTCAGCAATCACTTTATTAAAAATAACACGCCAAATTTGGACAAAAACCCGCAACAACAATATTTTATATATGTGTATATATATATATATATGTATATATAATTGCTAACAGCAATCACACTCCTATCATGCCCAGGCAGCCAGTACATGCTGGAACCTGGGCATCATATTAATGTGATTACAGCCTCCCTATGCCATGCTATCCCCCCCCTTACACATCCATGCTATCACACACACACACTCATTCACAAACATTCAGCATAAACTACAGCATAACACCCATCACTCTCACACACTTACTAATCCACTCTCGCTTAATGTTTTCCTACCTTTCCTCTGTTAGTTACTTTTCCTCCTCCTCTTCGTTCTTCCTCTTGCCTCTTCTTCTTCTGTCCTTCCGGTGCAGTAAAGACGGTGGGCGTGGCTTCAGTGCTGTGCGCCGGGATCTGACATCAGTTGCCGCGCGCATAGGAAGGGAGCAGGATCGGAGGTCTGCATTAACAGACCTCCCGCTCCCTTGATTGATTTTAAGCCGGTTGGGGTGAGATTTTTGATCCCCCTTAACCGAGCTTGCTCCTCCAGCGGCGGACATTAATGTCCTTATCTGGAGGAGTGCCAGCGTCACCCTGGACGGACTGCCCGCCCCCCCCCCCAGCTCCCCGTTAGGTACTGCGCGCACAATGTTAGGACGTGTGCGCTCCCTCAAAGTTATGTGCGCGCGCACAAGCGCACAGCTTAGAGGGAACGCTGCTCCTGAGTGCAGTTTAATTCTGTTGGAGACAGGAGCGTTCCTTTAGTAATGTGAAGAAAGGTGCAAACTATGCCATGTAATGCACAGCGTTAAATATTCATCCACGTGTCAATCAACATATCAGCTTGTCACTAGAACGTCCTACATTAGAGTCCATAGACATGTTCTTACTCTAAGGAAGACTGGGGTCCTGATGGGCCGCTGTGGCCTTACAAAGACACTTTGGATCCTCGCATCTTTCTCTTCTTGATGACAAAGTGTCGCGGCCTGGAATTGAATTTAGGAAAAGGGGGTGATTGTTGCATGAGGTGCGGGAAGTGCCTTGTTAGCTGGCTTCATTACATCATTGTAAGACTCTCGTGGGCCGGTGACCTGTACTGCACCGCAGGGGAGATATCCCGCTAGGCTTTAATGACCTACATCGGTTGCATGCTTATGCCTTTCACATTCAATATCGCAAAGCTTCATTTTATACTCGTTTCCATGGTTACTTGGCTAAAGTAGACTTTTCACTTGAAGAAATGATTAATCAGTGGGGTATAAAACTTGTCTAAATGATGCATTAATGATGTTTTAATGATTTAGTACTTTTAAGGTATTAATATATTGAGTGTGTCTGTTGTGCCATCAAGATAGCTCTTGGCATACAATGATCTCTTCCAAGCATGACAACAAACTGTCCCTTTAATGTAGCATTTGGATAAGTGATACATTTTATTTATTTGGTGGAGGATGCAAGAAGCTCACTGGTGGACAAACTAATTCTCATTACTATAATTCTATAATTACTATATATTTCCATTTCATATAGGAGTGGGGGGGGGGGGGGGGCTCTGTTGTTTTTGGAACCAAGACAGAATTGCACTAAACTATGATTTTTGTCTAACGTATAAATGGTTTTGAAAGGTTTTGTTTTTCCAGATTTCTTGGATCTGTAAACAAAAAATGCACACGGTCATATCCCACGAATCAATATAGTCCTCAAAATGAACTGCTAAATCTGAAGTGACCGTAGCAAAAGTGTGAGTTAAGGCTAGTAATTGGCAGCATTTGTAATCGTGCTTTATAAATAACAACCATTTTTTTTTTTTCTGCCTTTTCTCTATGACAGGAGCTTATCCGGAAGGGGATTCCACATCCCTTCAGGGCCATGGTCTGGCAGATGTTGTGTAACGCCTCGGACATGCCGGTGAAGAAGCAGTATGCCGATCTTCTAAGAATGTCTTCGCCCTGCGAGAAGCTGATCCGCAGGGACATCGCTCGCACTTACCCCGAGCATGACTTCTTCAGGGGACAGGACAGCCTGGGGCAAGAAGGACTTTTTAATGTCATGAAAGTAAGCAAGACAAAAGCAAATTGCCATCTTCACTAAAGTCAATTAATTTAAATTTAGGTATCAAGTAGAAGAGTAATAGGAGCAGGAGAGTCGGCCATGGAGGAAGTGAGTTGTGGGGAGGGGGCAGTTATCTAGGTATACTTGCCGGAGGCTCCCTTTCCTCTCCATACCAGAGGTTGCAGAGTCAGTAATTGGGATAAGGGGGTTGGGGCCAAGCACTTTTCCCTGCATGCACTTAACGTTCAATGGCTTGCCCATGTGGTCTTTTAATCAGCTGTGATACCCTGTGTATCCAGTGCAAATCCAGACTTCCCTGGTATGGATACAGGGTAAAAAAACAATGGGAAGCCTGACATATGGGGCTGGAGCTGGAGGCACATATCGTACTCGTCCATTCTTCTTCTCTCTTTAGGCCTATTCACTCATTGACAGGGAGGTAGGATACTGCCAAGGCAGTGCCTTCATCGTTGGGCTGCTCTTAATGCAGGTAAAATCTCCTTGCTCCCCCCCCCCCCCACTATTCCTAATATAACGCTCATCCTCTGTGTTACTATCATTCTATATTTTACTGATTTTCTCTCCACGGTGCCCACGTAGATGCCAGAGGAGGAGGCCTTCTGTGTGTTTGTGCGGCTCATGCAAGAATACAGACTGAGAGAGCTCTTTAAACCAAGCATGGCAGAGTTGGGGCTCTGTATATACCAGCTGGAGTACATGCTACAGGTACACTTGATCACACAGATATACGTTCCATTAGCTTCCTGTATCATGCTGTCATTTAAAGTTTATTTGTATCCATATCATGGGACCCCATTTGTCCATAGCAAAAGCTTTACTTTGGCCACGTTTTTGGTCACTTTTCTTTTGGTGTGACTACGGTTAGATCTTGACTTGCTTCGACTATCCATGTAAAACAGATGCACCTTTCTGGTGGTTGGTTTGATGGAGTAGTAAATTTGCATTACGTTAATTTATAGAATTCTGGCAGATGCCATCATTCTATTCCAATAGAGGGATAGTTAAAATGAACAATATCTTTGAAATTAACAATATACAGTTTGCCAGATTAACGCAGGTAAAATGTCCTGGCACGGAAGAAGAGGTATATGCTCTTACGAGTTTACGGTCCAGTAGGAGGTTCAGGGAGAGTGAGACAGAAGGAAAGGGGCTGCTCGGGTGAGGGTGATTCGGAGAAGTCATAAAGTAGACTGGTGAAATGGAAGAGGATTGACAAGTGGTCTTGTCATATTAATTGATGAAATGTTCCTGCTGAAGACCACTTTTTTTAATGTAGCACCAGTCACTTTTTATACATAAACTTCATAGTGTAGAAATGGGCATGTTCCTATTTGTACTTGTGGAAGCCACCACGGTAGGCTATACTGGAGACATTTATACAGATTACTTTTGGGGTGAATAATTATTATCTGCAAATACAATCAGGTTTCTACATAGACTCTGATGTGTTCTTTCAATTTCAGGACCAGCTTCCTGAATTAAACCTTCACTTCCGCTCCCACTGCTTCCACACCTCTATGTACGCCTCTTCCTGGTTCCTCACCCTGTTCCTCACAACGTTCCCACTCCCTGTGGCCACTCGCATCTTTGATATCTTCATATATGAGGTGAGTGCCACCTGTGTCACAAGGGTTAAATCTCACTGGGGATCCATTGCCAGGTCTGCCCTATAGTGGGTCAGAACTTACTTTAAAGTGTCTCTGGCTAATTAAATATGTATTGGGTCCAACAAGAACCCACAGAAACACAGGAGACAGATATGTTGCATTACTGCCAACTGTGGGTAATTTCATTGGCTCTAAGAAATGCTGATCATGTTTTCCATGCCATGTTATGTGTTTCAGGGTCTGGAGGTCATATTCCGTGTAGGGATGGCTATACTGACCGTGAACCAAACCGAGCTCATGCAGCTGGACATGGAGGGGATGTCGCAGGTAAGAAGCCTCGCTGCACGTATAGGATCTGTGGGCGATTCCCTTGGCTTTCTGGTTTTGTTTTTTCTTATTGTTTGTTTTTGTTATTTGCTGTTTTTGTTCGATTTGCTATTACTGTGATCCTTCGCAGCAGGGGGGTAGCCATAAATGTGGTTAAAATACCCTTTACCAGCTGCCCATGGGGTTGTAATTTTAATGCGTTTCACCGCCCTCTGGCATTTAAAGGATGTAAGAATTAGTTGTGTGTCTGAGGTTGCTAGACAAGCATTCACCAGAGAAACAGAAAAGGCTCTTGTTAGTGTGCAACAAAGGGGGGTGGCGTGTGAGCTTCTTGCTTCAGTCTCTGAATTCTTTTTCTGTTGTCAATATGTATAGTTTAAACACTGACTCTGTTGTTACAGTTCAGTGATACCGTGACATCGGGGAGATTCACTGGCTCTTTTGTGTCCTTTGTAGAATGAGGATTAAAAAAGTGCTAGCGACTACACGCAATACACGTGCTGGCAATTTACTCCTATTATTAATATATGTGTGTGTATGTATGTGTGTGTGTGTGTATATATATATATATATATATATGTGTGTGTTGTTTTTTATTTATGGTTAGGTGTAAAGGCTATGGGTTTATTCAGCCAACCCCTGAACTTTAAACCAATATTTTAAATCCTGATTTCAATAGACAACTGAACTTCTTAGAAGCATGAAATGCAGAGCTATTAAACTTCTGTGGGTTTCCTCTAAACAAACGAACGAACACATAGAAAATGCATTTCTGTTGA
This sequence comes from Sceloporus occidentalis, assembly GCA_023333645.1. Lineage (NCBI taxonomy): Eukaryota > Metazoa > Chordata > Lepidosauria > Squamata > Phrynosomatidae > Sceloporus > Sceloporus occidentalis. The sequence goes on along the minus strand of JALMGF010000174.1, from coordinate 1,319,374 downwards.
CTGGGAGGGGGGAAACAGAAAACAGGAGTCCACCGTGCTTCTAGTGAACGGAAGGCAGCTCCAAATCCAGCATCTCGCAACCAGAACCAATACTAGACAACCACAAAACGAGTGAAATGGTGCACTGACCCAACCCTATTCCTTTCCTATTACCTGAAAGTAGAGAATGCAAGACCTCTTATGTTAAATCCAATAGTTTCTTACGTGAAAATCCGACACACAGAGTACATGATTGTTGTTTGTTTTTTCCTAATAAATCTCCAAAAACTATATATGATTGACTGACATTTATATGAGCAATTAATGCCCAATGTATTCAGGGGGACCCACGTGGATTAATATGTATTCCAAAGATGCCCCCACCTGGCAGAAGATTCCAAAAGCAGAAGATAGTGTTAATAAGATATAGTTATTCAAAATGTGTGTGTGTGTGTGTATGTATGTATGTGTCTATATATATATATATATACACACACACACACACACACATATATCTTACAATAATATGCATACAAAGTCCTCCGTCACCATTAGAAGATAGTGTGCCACAGAACACTATATTTTTATGAGAAGGAGCTATTCCCACATTTGTATTAATGTGCAGGATTCTGTAGTGTGTGAAGTCATCACAAAATGCAGAACATAAACTGCAATTACAACTTAGACCTGTGGACAGGCGCAGCCCCCCCCCCAGGGATTTGGAAGGAGGGACCCCGGAAATGTCCAAACATCAAAAGATAAAGATTAAAAATAACAGGTTCACATATGCAGCTCCTAAACGGTCCAGGAGACACTTGAATGTAGATTGATTTTAATTTTCACACGGTCTGAAAGAAATGTAAAATCATCTTCGCCAACTATCCTCTGTCCTTTAAATACGTAGGAGAGGCTTAACTTCCAGCCATAGATGATTGTCTTCAATGTACCCCAACATCTTCATCACATAAAATAATCAAGCATTTCTGGTTCTCTGCGGAGAGACTGATTCTATAGGGTGAAATATTAGGGTTTTTTTTAAATGTGTTCTTTATGGAAAATTTTTTAGAAGGGTTTTTTTTTTTTTCTCTTTTCAGTATTTTCAGAAGGTTATTCCACACCAGTTTGACAGCTGCCCAGATAAACTGATCCTCAAGGCATACCAAGTCAAGTACAACCCAAAGAAAATGAAAAGGTACGGGCGAGGGACTGTAACAATCGCTTACAGGAGGAGACCCGCAGCGATCCTCAGGAGCTGGGGATATAATAATAAGAAAGGGACCCATTGAAACCCTCAGAGCTGGGGATTACTGATAAGAGGGAACTCGCTGAGACGCGATCTTCCATGCATACCATGAATTGCCCAAGCTTTTAATAGAATTGTATTAAGCAGCCATTGGAATCAATTGGATTCATTGGTTTAAATGCTCTCTTGTATAGGAAGAGATGGGACCGGTGCCAGAAGTAAAATATTGAGCCGAAGGACTGTAGCGTCATGCGAGTGCTGGCTGAGCTCAGGCCAAAGGCTGTAAAAACTAGGGAACTGAAGAAGTGGGTTTGTAAAGTAGGTCCTAGGACAACCAGTAATTTCTTTCTCTCCAGGTTGGAAAAAGAATATGCTGCTATTAAAAGCAAAGAGATGGAGGAGCAGATTGAGATCAAGGTGAGATGTCTTAGGGCTCCGTGCAACAAAATGGGGAATGCCATAATGGTTTCAGAGAAAATAACCTCCAGGAATTTGTGTCCTCTCTTAGTGCGTCAACATTCTTATAGAATATATATATATATATAATATATATGTGTGTGTGTGTGTGTGTAGAGTCTTCTTCAAGAGTTTAAGACCTCAGGGGGTCCTCAGAGATCATCTGCGCTTATGTGACTACATCTTATTCTTATTTAATAAAATAAGGTTTCACTAATGATATATATGTTTGAAAATTAAACTTGGTAAAATAGTCGCGTTATGAAACCCTGACGGTCTACAAGTTTGTGGGAGCAGAACCCTTTTAGGTCGAAGACCTGCGGATGAAGACCTCCAGCGGAGCAGAATCGCTTGGAACGAGGACTGCGCCCACCTTATTTCTCAGTAACGGAAGCTCTGCAGTTCTAATAGGTTGCCTGATTTGTATAAAAAGCACCTTTAGGGATATGTGTGAGAAAAGATTAAACCAGAGACCTTTCATTCGCTTCTTTTGGCACAGCGTCTGCGCACAGAAAACAGACTTTTAAAGCAGCGTATAGAAACTTTAGAAAAGGTAAGCACCCCGGGGCCATTATTGCACTTCACACGCAGTCTTTGTCCTTCACAGAGAGTATAGTTTTATAATAGCGCCTTCTTTTCCTTTTCTCTCCTTTGCGGGACCGTTAAACATGGCCGTCATCCTACAAACCGTAGATTGGTCTTAGAATTGCTGTTAGTCACAGTTACCACATTACTCTTCACGCCGAACATTACAAATATCCTCTAGTGCATTAACCACTCATAACCAGCTACCCAATCTTGAATAAAGGCCATTTTTAATTTTCCCATGGTGATTTTTCAAAGCAAGAGTAATACGGAATAAACAAGGTCAATTACTTTTAATGGAGGGGGGTATTTTTAGGAGATGCTGCACCTGTCTAATTCTGTCCTGCTTCTTGTAGTGCGGTGGTGGTTACCTCTGTTTCTTTATCTCTCCCCTTTTCTATGCCTTTCTCTTCATCCCTTATCTTTCCCTTTCTCTCCATCCCTTGGTCCTTCCTCTTCTATGCGTTTTTCACCTACTCTGTCATCCTTGGGCTCTCGCTCCCTCTCCTCCTCCTCCTCTGTGGACTGTCACCTATGGCCTTATAGGAAAGCGCGGCCTTAGCAGACAGGCTGATACAGGTACTGTTACCGCTCTTCTTTATTATGTTTTTTCCCTCTGTTTTTTTCCCTATCCATGACATCGAAATACAGATCGGTAGAGTATATTGAGAAAATTCCGCATGGGAGTAATATTATTATTTGTTTTTTATAGTGCCATCAAATTCCGTAGCGCTGTACAGTTGGTAATATGAAGTATACCTTAACCCCGCTCCTTTTGAGCAAGTCTATCTAAATTATAATACATAAATCCAAGCAACTTAAAAATATGAAAATGGCAGTGTATTACTGCTTTTTACTAAAAAAAACCCACTCTTGGGCTGTATAGTTTTAACTGTATTCACTATGCATCACGACTCCCCCAATGTAGCGAGTGATCGGCGTCATAGGTACTAATCACGGTTCCGAGCTTAACGCTTCCGCAGCTCGCGGCGTTCTGATTCAGCCCCGTGTTTTTAATAATATCGCTTGGTGGGAAAAAGCTTCTCTGTGTTGAAAAGATATCGTTTGCGGGGGGAGTGTTAGAGATTAAATAGAAATCCCCATGGAAGAATACAATTTTCAATTTTATATATTTTTTTTTTTATTTATTTTTTTTTAGATTTAAACAGTTTTTTTTTGTTTTTTTTTAGGAGTGAATAGTATTATTATTACTATTTACTCAAATATTTTACATTGTATTCTTTATAATTTGGTCATGGAACGATGATGATGATGAAGTTGAACTCTGGTCTCCTATTGGACAGGGTCAGGTGACGAGGGCACAGGAAGCAGAGGAGAACTATGCCATAAAGCGAGAACTGGCTGTGGTGAAGCAGCAGTATTACACAGCCACTGAAAATCTGCAGAATGCACAGGGCCTTATACGCCAGCTGCAAGACAAACAGGTACGGATGAGGGGAGAGGCTGGGCTCGGCAACGCTTCCGGACGGCCGTTCTTTCGCGCTTATTGACACAATCACAGGATTTGAGTGCATTGTAGCAAATATATAACAGTATCGTTCTCCGATATCTGGGATAACAAATCTTATTTGTTTTTTAGACTGACCCGCGGATCACTGAAGAACTGGTGAACCACCTGGAGTCTGAGCTGGAACAATCCCGGCTCCGAGAAGCCGAAACCCTGGGGGCCTTGAAGGAGATGCAAGAAAAAGTGGTGGATCTTGAGAAGGTACGAGCATTCTATGGGTTTGGTTCCCTGTTGAAGAAGAGTTAGTTCTTCATCGGAGATACACAGGGTGTAGAACCGCGTGGCACCGGTATTGGCAATATGTCCTTGTACCTTCACAGAGGAACAGCTCTCTCCCTGATGAGAGCAATGTTGCCCTGCTCCACGATGAGCTGCAGTCTTTGCGTATGAGGGAAGCCCATGCCCTGCAGGCCATGAAGGAGGGTCAGCAGCAGGTGACAGAACTCAATGACAAGTGGCAGGTGAGCTCCCCGTGAGGTCTCTGTAATCCCTGCATCGCATCCTCGCTGACTGCAGTATGAATGTTCTCTCTCTTTTGCTTTTTTTTTCTCTTCATCGTAGTTACTGTCGTCCCGAGGTGGAAGCTTCTGGAAGGACTCTCCCCGTAAGGCCACGGCGGGAGACTTGCAGGATGAAGTTATGTTGAGTCGCTTGAGAGAAGTTCAGGCTCAAAGTGAAACCCGCGAGCTGCGCCAGAGGGTGCTGATCCTGGAGAGTCAGGTGACCCAGACCTTTCCTCTGTTCTCATTTTGTAATATAATAAATTGCATTTGGCCGGTTATATACCGAGATGTAGCAGGGTTCTTTAATGAGCCACCAGCATGGTTATTGGAGCTTGAATGGGGTCTGGGAAATCAGCTTGTAGGTGAAGTGTGTCCCCCCGTGTCTTTTCAGGAGCTGATGCATGAGAAACAACTCACTCGGCTGGAGAAAGAGTGTAAGGAGCTGAGAGACAGACTGCAGAACGAGGCCGCCCAGAACAAAGCTCTGCAGACCCAAATGAATGAGGATAAGCGAAGGCACGCGGTGTCCCAGTGCAAGGTGAGTGCAGCTCGTGCCCCGTGTGATAGGACATCATCTGGAGACGCGGTTCGGACTCAGTCAGGGGCAGCTGAATGCAAAATAGTGGTCACAACTGATTGTATCTACATGGACAGGGACATTAAATAAGATAGTAGTAGTGCCATTTATGGTCTCATTTACACACTTTCCACTTTGTGTCAGAATGATGGCTAATGTTTGCCATCTGAAATGTTTGCCATCTCTCAGAATAAAGAAGAAGTGATGGCCGTGCGTTTGAGGGAAGCGGATAGCATGGCGGCTGCAGCAGAGATGCGTCAGCGCATAGCCGAGTTGGAGATTCAGGTGAGAGAGTACCTTGGATCACGCAGGGTCGCTTTTGTTTCCTTTTCATGTCCCCCCCCCCCCCCCAAATGCTGAATCCTATGCCTTTTCTGTTGTAGAAAGAGGAAGGGATAATTCAAGAAAAGCTGAATGATTCCGACTTCTCGCAGTATATCCGTGAGCTGAAGGATCAGATAGACGAGCTCAGACAAGAGGTCAGTGGCTGTATTTATATGTGTTTATAGGGCTCAATCGGTCTACCATATGAAGGTGCGAGGTGTAACCAGCTTATAGTGTCGCCAGTGAAGTATTTGAGTATGAAAAGCAGACTAAAGTACGGGTGCCAGATTCTTTTAGGCATCGTTGTGGATCATCGGTGCTTCTCCTGCCTGTCGTTGGGCTGGTTTCCCAGTAGCGATGAGTGAGTGTTACAGAGGACTCGGTAGTCAATTATCAAACAAGGTCCCTAAACCTCCAGTTTTCTGGCTTCTCGTGTGCTGCCGTCTGTTAATTAAAGCCGGCGTTTTTCTGTTGTTGGTATTGCTCTAAAAAGTGGTGGCCTACTGACTCATTCAGGAATATTATAGCAAATTCATAGCTATGGGTGCTATCTTAATATCCTCAATTATGTATTTGATATATCACATTTTCCAAAACTCATTGGTAGCATTGGAAAGAGTAGAATGCTTTTAAAAATTGTGTATAATCCACCACATAAAGACGGCATATATACTGTATATAGTTAAATGCATTCGTGAATTTTGTTGGCACATTACCGATGTCAGTTATGAATTAATGTAACTTTTTTCCCCTCTGCTTGATCCACAGATCCTCCTCCTCCGAGGCCACAAAGCTTATTCGGATTCCATAACTTTCGATGGCCTACACCTCACCTCCGGCTCAGGGCAGGAAGATGAGGACTCTCTCCCTTCCTCAGACGAGGAGCTGCTCTCGAGGCCCTTGGGGGCCTTGCAGGACGCGTTGTATCCACACTCCCCACACAAGTCCTGTTTCCTGCGGCCCCTCAGAAGCTCCCCCAGCTCTGAGAGCGAGGAGGGAGTGGAGACCAACGGCGCCACTTCAGACACCCCTCCAGACCGTGCTGAAGAATAACCCTGGGCAATGAGGGGGTAGGCTGGATTTCCCCAACACCCCCTCTGAAGATCAATAATTCTAACAAAAGAAGGAGAAGGCACTAGTAATGAGCCTCTTGGCTGCAAATTAATAATTATGGACAGGTAGGACAGCTCCAGACCCCCCCCTTATTTCTTTGTGCTGATGACAAAGAATCCAGGTCCATGAGTTTGTGGCTGTGAAGCCTAGACTGTTCCTCTAGCGGTGCGGTTGATGCTGGTTTCTAACACGCACCTGTCCTGTTCCAAGTTATTGTGTAATTATTGATGGGCTACAGGCTGGTAGCTCAAAGCTACAATTTGCAGTTTTAAAGGAACTTTTCGTGCTACAAAACATGGCCCTGTAGCGGAAGTGTTGGTAAGGTACAGTGTCCAGCACTGAAACGTCCTGTTTGTCAAGATCGGATGTTCATAAAATATGACAGAGAAGATGGTGTAGAGCAAAGATAACAAAGCAAGAATTTCCAATGTTACACGCAAGTTCACGCTCGCCTGTCCTTAGGATAACAAAATCTGTCAAACCGTCAAAAAATAATTCAGCCTGTGTAAATAACATTTCGGGAACTTCTAGAAAGCATTGGTGTCAAAAAAAATGCTAGAGAAATAACCGGCCTTCAGTTTCCAGTCTACGCTTTCCGCAGCAAGTGCTTGGAAGGCTCTGATATCAGAATGGATCGCTGTTGTCCTCTACACGTCCTTCAAAGTGGTTTTCCCAAATACCACTTTCTTTAATGACAAATCATTGACACTAAAACACCGAAAGGGACTGACTTACTGCAAAATAGATGTAAATCGGTCAAAGACCACTCTTATAATCTTCTAGGTCTCTCCTCGAGATCGGAATATAAAAGTATTCTCCCATACCGAGGATAAACATCTTCATTCTGCAAGTCCTCGCACCCAGCCGTTTCAGAACGTATTTGATTTTATACTTCTCACGCTTTCTACCTTCCAGTGTTTTATTTTAAAGAATGCCTTCGCCGAGGTTATTTCAAAGTACCGCTCTAAACTCCGATTAACTCCAGTGTTACTAACTATATGGCACTAACAGAGAGAAAAAAAAGTATTTGTGTTCCTATATTTATGTACAGTTATTTTGTTTATTGTAGACTATTTAATGTTAACAAATCATAGCTGGCTAGATTTTTATTTTATTTTAAAGGGGCTTTGGGCTGTATATATATATATATATATAATGATGTGCCATTTCCCCTCATTCTCTGCATTATAAGACTCCATGGGTAAATCTTCATTCCCCCTTCATTAATTTTGATAATAGGCTTACCACTAATGAAAGTATGTTCGGGGTGCTGTGTCCAATGGCCTTAAGTTCACGGACATTATATTTGGCCCCCTAAAGATCTAGAACATAAAAGCATATGTGGGCCGCTAAGAGCCAGTTGACCCCTCCGTTCTGTCCAATTCTTCTCTTTGCTCTAGGTCTTTAATCTTCGTCTTTGTTCTTGAGGGTCTCATTAATGTTTCGCAACTATCTAGTTACATGTATTGATTAATTGAAATGCCCCACTATTTATTTCAAAGCACATCATGTAAACATGCATGCACTCCAATACAAAGAAAATGTAACTAAAGGGAAAATGCCCATAATGTATTAAATATCACAAAAAGTATACAACGCTAATCCCACCATCAGGAGGACCATGGCTAGGTGGACAACTGATACCTTTTACTTTTCTTTATACATTAGCCCAAGCGGCTTTCAATAGTAAATTGGTTGTCCTAATAGGATTGGGGGTCTCTTTTTAGCAAGTGACATCACACTTAAATTTTGTTATTGTATGACATCATGAGATGAATTCATAGTATATAAAAAAAAAAAAAAAACTTCTGCTGGTGGAGGGGGGAAAAACACCTGTGCTATATAACAGACAAAGACGTTTTATTTATTTTTTGATATTCTCCCGAGCTTTTACTAAAAGCGTAAAATCTAGTGTATGAATATTGATATATTTGTAATTGAAAGTACCGTGTCTATTCACCTGAGGTTCCTACAGAATCCCATATAAGTTAAAGTTTAGATAAAGGTCTCTGTTTTTATTTTTACAAAGTCCGTCGTGCCAGAATACTGAAATATCTTTTAAATGAGAAACTAGAGATTGCTTGACGAGGACAGGCGCGTATTCTGTTTCCGTCTTAAAACGGATTATATTGTATTTGCCAATCTCCTTGAATCGGAACGGATGCCGTCGTGAAAGGAGCGCTCGCTACGTTCACAGCCGGGATGTGTCCACCTGTTCGTTCCTATAACTTAATATGTATATTGTGTGTGAATATTGCTAAATGTATGCATCAGATTTTATAGAGTGCCAAATGCACCAATTGCCAGTATTTGTGAAGGAAGATGGGGCCTGCGATATGTCTGCCTCCCGCTACGGATGGCTGTAGCTTTTTAGGTTCCCTAAGCAAACAGTTTCAGTGGCCCCTTCTTAAGTACAATTGATGAAAATGAATGGTTATATGTAAAGAAGGAATGTATTATGTGACCATAATGTATCTTGTTCAATAACAAACTTGTGATCCTAAATTTAAAAGGCATGTGTACCTCCTCCCTCCCGTATCCAACAAAGGGGGTCCCTTAGATCAATGGGGGCCCTAAGCAGATTCTTAATATTCTTATGTGGCGGCACCTCCTTTGGGCAGGCGTCACTCTCCCGTAAGCTTGCTTTCGGTAGGGGGTCGGCGATGCTTCCTCATCGAATTATTATCCCGGTGTAGGTCAAGTAACGATTTTCCCTGAAATACCCAGGTTCGAGACAGTTTGTGTCCTGATCTCAGAGCTCTGTGCAGGAATGGGTTAATCTGTAATGAGTCAAATTCCACTTTCCACACTAACTATACACAGGATTATTTATTTCATTTATAGGTTTGTTGCTCGTAGAAGGATAGGGTCACCAGATGGCTCCAAACAGGCATTCCTATTACCTTGTGTTGATTACTAGTATCATGAGCAAGCAAGTTTGCTTAGTTTTATTTCAATTGATTAGACAAACACCCTGACTCCTTATCATTCTATGGTAAACGATAGAATAGCTCCGTCTTAATTACCCAGACTGACCCCACTGACTTATTTAAAGTCTCCACGAGGAAGGGATTTTGTCAGTGTTGTCATAAACCATCTTCTCTGTGTGGTGCTTGAGCAGGGAAAATCAAAATATCAGATGATTGACAAAAATGGCCACCCCCAGGTATACAGCGCTGTATTTAATAGAGCCATCTGCATATCACTTGGAAACGTTTATTAACTAGTCAATTAGTTTGTTGCCCCTGTTCTAATAGTATGCCGGTTAGTGATGCAAGTTATCCAACAGGGCTTACATGGGCAGCAGATTGCCAGAAAAATATACAAATTCAGTGATAAAAGTTTGAGAAATCCCAAAATTGTTGCCCAGTTTTGGCCATCTAATGACATATCGCTAGCCTGTGGCTAGATTATTTCCCATCAAAAAAACAAAAGTAAAGACCTTGTAGAGGTTAGTGATGTTCTTCAGATAGAGATGGATGGTCAGGTGTGTGATGTTCTGCGGGTAGAGTGCTCATGAATCGTCAGAGAAGTGATAGCAGTTTTTTGTTGTGTATCGCGCACGCACACACGCGCTCTCTGCATGTTGGCGGTGCACCTCACGATGGCGGAACTGAGCTGAAGATCCCGTCACGCTGCTTCTTATAGCGCCGGATGAACCCGTCATACTGTGAGGAGAGGTTTTACAGCAAACGGGGAAAACTGTAAGTTCACTTTATTCAATAAATTCCTGCTGTCTTATTAATGACATGTCTACGTGTCTCTGTGCTTCCAACACCTTCAACATATTTATATGAAGGAGAAAGCAAATCTCAGCCTCCTAGGGGCCAATTGGGTAGCATTAAGACGATTTTCAGGCAAAAATACATTATACAGGGCCAGCTCAGGCTTTCTTGTAAGAGAAGGCCACACGGGGTGGTCTTTTATACTGCATGGTGATATTGGGTAGTTGGAATACAGTTCCCCCGCAGAGTCCTAATAGAATGGTAGGTTTTGGGTTTTTTTGCCTTTAGATAAAAATGTAATTTTACTTTTTTTTTTTCTCATTTATTGTTATCTGCATAGTAAATGGCCACTAGAATTATAGATTTTCCCACCCCGAAAAATAGTTGATAACATGGTTAGTGGGATGGTACGAGGAAGTTCCTCATTCTCTACAATGATTTATCTATCCTGGCGGGCCTGGAGCCGCTGTACCCAGCGACAGTATTGACTATTCAATTATACTAGAAAAAGACAGAAACATAGACTATGATGGCGGAGATGAACTGTTCAAACTGTGACATATTACCCTGGTATTCTGTTATTCCTGTAAGATATAAAGCATCCAGGTTACTGCATGAAGATTTTATTGGGAAGGTCCTGTGAATGTTAGTATTAATAGGTGATGCCACCATTGAGACATCATTTAGAAGCTCAAGTGCTAAAAGGCTGAAGGTCCAGGGGCTCCTCCATTTGTCACTGAAGAAACAGGAGCTAAAGCAAAGAGTGGGAAAAAAACCAAGAATATACTGTTAATAATGGTGTTCATTATGCTCCATTTTCCATGTACCTTGAGGTTGAGCTCCTGTGTCGTGCGTTTTCTCACCTGTCTTGCTCTGAATGTACCACAGCCCCGCAGTCAGCATCACCCCGATGACAAACGAACAGACTGTTACACCGATGACTGCTTCCATTCCTACCCCTTGTGGTCCTAGCTCTGAAACATGAACAAGCTGCCATACTGCTCTTGGTGAGCTTGGACAAAAGAGTTCATTGAGGGTCGTGCTCACCTATGCGTGCAGGCGAAGGAGGGAGACGAGAGTTCCTGTGGCCTATGGGAGAAAATAATATGCAGATTATAATGGCAAAGGTAAAGGAAGGGGGACCAAATTCCTGTTTTCCCAGTACAGCCCCTGAATAAGACCTATGCCCCAGTTACTATTTACTCCTAGAAACTTCCACTGAAACCATTAAATGTATTTCATCAAAATATTTCAAATGTCAAAATACATATAGCGTAGTCAATACCATTATAAAAATATCCTCCAAAACATTTTGTTTCATTGAATTACCAATATGTTGGTAATACAGGATGGTGATGATGGAATACAATAATGCTGTATGAATGAATAAATAGTAATAATAACTCAAGCCCTTATGGGACATTATCAGGATTACTCACCAATCCTGGGGTGAAGAATTGAGTGTGATGAAGTTGAAATAGTGACCATCAGTGGCTGGGTGACAGTGCGGACAAATGGTGACCGCGGAAAAGTTGGAGGAGGGGAGAAGCTGACGCAGGAGCCATCAAACATGGGGCACTGGGTATAGGAGAAGACAGACAGTACTTGATGGTTCTAGGATTTTAGGTGTACAAACACATCTCCTGGACAGCGATTAGCTGGGGGTTAGGTAAACGGGAAAATGCATATGAAGTGATTGTTCACCAAAACTGTTTAAGGGAAATTCAAATGCAGAAGACATTGGTTGTACCTTGAGTATGGTAGAAGCTCCTATGCGCTTTAACCCATGACAGAGCACAGAGTCCTCAAGGCACAGCTTTATCTGACAGTGAAGGAATTGGATGGAGTTGTTGTAATAGGGACCAAGTTGAAAACTGAAGCTCCTTGTGGAAAAATCCCTGGTGCAGGGTGAGGGTGGGATCATTTGGAGGGACACGCCCACTTCCACTGGGCACCCACCCACAAGCAGCGGGATATGAGAATTATTGAATGGGTCAGAAGAAGGGGAGAGGGAACAGAGAGACAAGGACAAACCAAGTGGGAAAGACGATGAGGGGAGAGACGCCTGTGGAGAATTTGAGAATAAAACGTTAACAAATATAAAAAAATAAGCTTGGTAGAGAAAATAAGAAGGAAACTAAACAATAAAAATTACCCAGAGATGACAAAGAGAAGGAATAAGGAGGGTAAAATGGATAAGAGGGTAAGAACATTGAGAGAAGGTAAAAGATGAGAATATTCCCTGACCTCAACTTGTACTCTGCTCCCTACGCTGACACTGCACACACCTCCGCGATCACACTGAACCTCGGGGCCACCGATCTGCAAGCGAGCCACTCCAGCGGCCCTAAGAGAGCGCTCCAAGACTATGTGAGAAATACAGGGAGGCTCCATGTACAGGAAACAAACATATAAGTGACACGCAATAGAGGCACCATTATTACATACAGCAAGAGAAAAGAAATCAAGTTGATGGAAAATGTTGCACAACTGTTCTACATTGTTAACTTTTACCCCATTCCTTGGGGCCTGATTCTTGGCAGGGCAACAGGTTCTGTGGTAGCATGTCGGAGGCAAAACTCTTCAAGGGGTGCAAGTTTAGGACCTTTCCCAACAACAGGCTGCATAAAAATTCATCTGAATGCAAAAGGGTTTTACTGAACCTGCCATAATTGTATAGATAGGTAGCTCTTAAACTGTCATTAAGAAAATAAGGTTAATTCTGTGTTATCCATAGACTGTATAACAATATAAAGGTCAGGCAGAAAAATCAATTCATAATGGAAAAGCAAAGCAATTGTCGGTAACGTTTCATTGGTTGCAACGGTGATTGCACCAGAATTGCTGGGGGCAGTGGCTTCATGGATGGACAGGATCAGATGTGTGTATGGGCAGGCCTAGCTGCACATAGGGGGAGGGGATAGCCACATCTAGAGACATGACCAGCCCAAGACAGCCTTTGTTGGGTGGAGAGGAGTAGAAGTGGGCGTGGCCAAAAACAACTCCTCGGGGGAGGTAACTGACACAGAGGCTCTGGATTAAACCTGGAGGTATGCTCAGTGAGGACTGAATACAGTTGTTGTTAACACCAGGCAAAAGCTAAATTGACCTCTGTTCTAGTGCAGGGCATGATAAATGGCATGCACATGCTCACTGAAATACAAAAGAAGCCTACACCAGAACAATAATGGTCTTATTTCTTACAAATTGCCAGACCGCCAGTCCTTCACCAGTTGGAAAACCTCTTCCCTGATGACCTGTTACCTACTAAACATCTGAAAAGGAATCCCACTGAATTTATAATCTCACTCTTATCCAACTTCAAATTTACAGGACTTACCTTGGGCCCCCATGGAGTGCCATCCTTTTTATTACGGTTGCATGTGGCAGGTAACGTAGCTGGGGATGGTTTTTGCGGGAGTCGGTCAGAAAAGGTTTGGGAAACATCAAATCCGATCCAGGGTGGGGGTCCTGAAAATAGCAAGGAATCTACCAACACATTCTACGGAATCCTGGCTTGTTGAGCTATGACTTTTATGATGCTCAGCAAGCCATTGCAGAAGGCAACATTCTATTCCCATGCCAGGCTTTCACAACCAAGGGAATAGCAGTCCTCATCTACCTGTTGCACAACAGCAGCTATGATCCTGAGCAATCATGTGGCCACCCAGTGGCACCCTGAAACCACACATTCAGTTTATGCCACCAAAGCAACCACCCATTAACTGATTGTAAACACACACCTTGTTCCCATCTCAAGGACTGCCTGTTATCAGAATCTAATGGCCCCCATAGCAGACAGAGGTGGGGATTAGCAGAACATTGCTTTCCTCCCCAGTGCCTGCCTACTGCAAGGTCAGAAACATGATATCAAGCTAAGTACATATAACAAGCAACGTCTGGCCATTCTTTTATTTACTCATTGCTGCTGTTACATCTCTTAATCATGTTGATAAAAAAGCCATTCAAATCGTATGCGGCTACATTATCGTAAAGAATTGCAATTATCAGTATCTTGATACTAAAGCAATACTATCATTTTGGATGGATCATCCATCCAACCCATTGACTTATTTTGTATAGAACAGCACTTCTGGAGCTAAGGAGTGTAAAAAAATAACAATATGTAAAAAAAAAATATGTAAAACACCGAGTAGAAAAGCAGAGAACGTATCCATAATCCTTCTCATGCCATGGTTCAGTAAAAACCCAGAAAGGGACAAGTTACTTGGAGTTTGTGAAATACAATCACTTAAGTGTTATCGAACTTGGCTATGGAAAACTATAAGACAGCCTCGACAGTATGGATCACACTCGGTGCATTGGTTGACCAGCCAGTGGTACAGTAGATAGGACATTAAGGAATACAGAATGGTTTATAACAGAAGTAGTAGAAAAGTATGGACCGGAGACCATTGAACAGCGTCCACAGCTGAACATTTTCACATTCACACTTATGGGGTAAACCCATATCTTATGTACATACCCGTCATCACTGTGGAAGAAAGCAAAATGAAGACCAGGAACTGCATCTTGCCTACACATCCACAAAGAACGTTGGGATAAATATTCTTCTTTGGGGGGGTAACTGTCTGAGCACTCACGATTCTCTGGCTCAGAGATCTCTTGGATGCGTGAGGACGAAAAAAGTCAGCAAATTTTAAATTAAGCAACAGAAAATCCTAGGTTTTCTTACATTCAAACAGAAACTGGATTATATGTGGGGTGGAATCTGGGGAACATCTAGCATCCATCTACAGACATACCTGGTCTAGAAGAACTGTGTTATAAACATGTCAATGTCTTTTAATATAACAAGACTAGATGGAAAGTTCAAATTACAGAGGATTGCTTTAATCCCTCCTCTGGCGTCCAAGTCTGGAGCCTACGTCAGCCACAACAGGCAGTTTTATCTCTTGACCTCGACCCGGTCTTCAGGCAACTGTTACATCTATCTGAGCTGTGCACTTGCTTTGTTCGGTGATATGGTACAGACAGGGATACATTAAACCTATAATCATGCCTATTTATTTAATAGATCAGTGAAATAAGCCATACTTGCTTGCTAAGATGGCCCCAGTTAGCCAGGAACATTAGCTATGGGCGTCTTACGCCCGCTGCCATTGCCCGGATGGCTATGTTAAGATTATTAGGAGTTTTTCCAGCTGCTGCCTTTCCAATAAAGTAGACTAGGCATTTGCATGGACACTAGGACTACTAGGCTTTTTTGGAAGGCAAAAATGGTCAATAAAATACTATGTAAAATTATTCCCCGATATGACTTGGCTTAATGTTCCTTATCTGCCTTTTAGTTGCTGCATCTGTATTATTGGAGCCACCTTTGTGAGTGCATTTTCATTATTTTTATTTTACTTTCACATTGAAACGTATGTCCTGAAGAGACAGCACCAAGGAAGACACATTGGAAGTGACAGCCCAGAGAGAAAGAAATCTGCACGATAAGAGGCAGAAGTAGACTGTGGCCTTGAAGCAAGGTCTGGACATGCAGATATTGATCCAGTGGTCGTAAATCAAAAGGTGAAAGTGACACAGGTCATGCCTGAGCTTCAAAAAAGATTGGAGGGCAGATCCTTCTCTAAAGAGGACCACACTCCTTGGATGGAATCCCCAAAAGTGAGCTCCCTAACTTATTTGGCTGGCATCATTTGTGATGCAAAACCAATCCATTCTTCCTTATACTCAAGAGTCTTTACCATCATGTGAACTGTGACTTAGGGATCGTTTGATTGTGGATTGGGTGAGCCAAAGTGGATCTTAACTGGTGACAATGCTAGAGGAAATACTTCTGTTAACCCCTCAGGTGCCATTGGGCTCACCACAGAATGCCAGCGTCTGAGGACATGGTTCCTAAAAGAGACAAACGGTTTGATCTTAGTTTCTTAGGCTTGTGAGATCAGAGGATGCCACCAGAAAACAGGATCCAACTCGTTCTCTTGGGAAAGCTGGTTTAGAACAGAATTTATATTGGAATTTATAACCCAACCAAGCTAGATTACAAGTATAAGCAACAAATACCAATGCTTCATTGTCAGGCGAGGATGAGGGACTGTAATTAGGAAGTCTTAGATGTAATAGAATATAGCGGCACCCTTCTTCCCGATTTCAGTTACAGCCATGAATAGAAAGGGAAACGAAGATACAAGTTGTAGACATCCGTGATGAGAGCTAGCTTTTGTGATGTGGAAGTATGCATTGTGCAGTCTGCCGAGAGGACTCAGCTCCAGCTGTGTTGCTGGCAAAATAGAGAGCAAGGGTTAGGTATTTTCTCAAACTTTTCACGTCCAAGAACAGGTTATTGCAAGAAGGTCTAAAAATGTGTACATAATTAACAATAGCCTTGTTGATTGATACCCCAACAGTCTACACTTTGGCAAAGTATGCCAAATGGGACAGTCATTGAAATTTAGTCTGTAATGCTGTTGAATGGAAAAGACCCAAAGTGTCTCCAACCAGCTGCCTTTGGGAGTCCACAAAAGCCAGAAGCCCTGTGCCTAATACCTGAGCCTTGGAAGATTGGAATACCTTCCTGTTTGCTTATCAAGGGCTTTGCAGGAACCAATATTCTTGGAACAGATAGCTTTCCCAAAGGAAATAGGACTAATCTGTATGAGGGCACTCTTAAAGAAACACGATTAACAATCGAAATGATGAAAAAGTCTGTAGAAAACATAAAAGTCATTGCCTTAGATTCCAGGGTAATATCCAAAGTCACCAAGATAATAGAAAAACGAGCCATAAGGCGCTGGATCCCACTTACAGGACTGTTCATATGTAAAACTTCCAGCTCAATAATATAAAGTAACGCTTATGGGGATGCTGGGGGTAAGAAGGTCTTGTTATTTGTGGGGTACCACAGGGATCAGTATTAGGACCTGTACTTTTCATTAGTGATATTACAAATGGACTTAACAGTAAGTTATGTGTTTTTGTAGATACTATACTTTTGTAGATTCTATGTTTCTTTATGGATCCTAGACAGAGCTCTCTTTTAAGCCAAATGGACTTATCGAGGAACTATATATATGGCCTTTCAGCAGACTACATACTAAGGAGAGCTGAAATGTATGTTGACACATACCCGAGTTAGCAGATTGCAGGAATAGCCCTCCAAGGCACAATCCACGCAACATCCCTTGGACACTAAAGGAAATTCCCCAGAGAATCACTTGAGTGGAGGCCGCCGAATGAAGGATTTACCGCTTTATTTCCTAGAAACCCCTGGGGTGGTGGCCATTTGCATCCACGCTTCACAGGGGAAACGCCGGGTGCCTTTTCCAAGAGTGATAGTGGCTCAGTGGCAAACCTAAGGGAACCTGAATGCACGAGGTGCGGACACTGAGTGGAGTTGGAGATACAACGTTCAGAGTAGGGAGCGGGAGATACATTATATTCTGTGTTACACACACTCCTATCAGACATGCGGGAGATCAGATACATCCTGCTATGTAGTCTGGGGATCTCCGTGTGTTGTTGGAGCTTGAGGTTGAGGTTGTGTAGAGGCTGAGTGAGCACTAAAACAACGAGCAAGTTTTTTATGGAGATACAATCCACTTCCTTTTACTCTGACAGTTAAAAGGTTTCCTTCTTTTTTTCTAATTTGTTTTTCTCTCTCCTTTCTCCTATTTTTGTTTTGTCTTGGTCTTTCTCCCTCGCTCTTTTCTCTTTCATCGTTTTTTTTCATTTCTCCTTTCTTGTTCCCAAAAAGATTTTGCCGTCACCACACCACCAGGTGCAACCTGTATCCAGAAAACAGCTAAGCTCAGGGTGGAAATCCTAAGGCTTCAAGGAAAAGTTCCCTTGGAACAGGGAAGGACAGGAAAAAAGACTGAGGGGATTAAGGTAGAAGCAGGATAGCCTGGTGCGCAGGGGGACAACTGCAACTGTAATGGATTTTTGACTGGCCCAGCGAGGCAGGAACACAGCAGGGTCACATGACCCTGGGTTAAGAGAAAGGGACCTTGCGTGAGCTGCCAGAAAGCTGCTTGCAAGGGATGTATGTATAAGTGTGTGTGATGGCATGTTAGTGTAAGTGTGAGAACATGTGTGCAAGTGTGTGTCAATGTGCATGTGAGTTACCGGGGGGGGGGGGGGGGTTTGGTTGAGATCAAGGGCCAATGGGCCACTGGGCTTTAACTGCCCCAGGCCAGAAGATTCCAGCTACAGATCTGAAAATGCATGGAGATACAAAAAACTCCTCCACCCGCCTCTATTAAACTCTTACAGCCTACTATAGTAAGCTTCACAGAATGCATACATGTAATCGGAGCATGTCCAAGCTTTTGGATAGTAATGCTTCCTGCTTTTAGTAGAAGTCAGAAAAGAAATTAAATTTTCTAAATTAAGTAACCAAAGTATGATTTTTTTTCAAATTTTTTTACGATCTGTTTGACAACCCCGATACCTCCCTTTTCATTTTTAACGTATTCACACGAATGAGATATTGGGTTTTCGAGTACAGATAGGGCTTTTCTTTTGGAATCACGTTTGGGTGTATGGGCCAACATTTAGGATTAAAAATACAAATAAAAATCCTCAAAATTTCCTGTGATAATCTGCACTAAATTATGAAGCTGATATCAATATCTCAACCTCAAGCGTCTTGATTTTGGAAATATAAATATAATATGGAATCCCCTTACATTTGCGGCCTTGTATTTTTTTGTCAGTATGCTTGTTTTTTTATTTTTAATAGCAAACATATAATCCATGAATAACCCATAAAGCTATATATATATTTCTGAAAAGTAGACAACCCAGACATGTTCACTAGGATCATCAGGACCCTTATCAGATTACATGTAGTGCATTTCTTTAAATGGTTTTTGGAACAGGGTGCGCTGCAGCACAGGCTCCTCTCGATAGGCCTGTCCATTCTCCTGCGACCCACAGCATTGTTAATACGCATCACGAAGAGTGGTAGCAGTTTTTATTTTAAACGTGGCTCTTTCACAGAGGAGCCAGCCAGACACCATGCAACAGGAATAGTATATAGGATATACTGAAGCACAAGGGCAAGAACTGGGGGGGGGGAAACCCACACTCACGCACATACATACATACATACTACCACACGGAATAGCAGTGTCAGCTGCTTCGTAGCAGTAATATAATTAGACATAAAAAAAGAAACAATGGGAACCCTTTCTGTAATTTCACCATATAACTTTGGTACAGTCATATTAAGACCCTCCTATCCCCAGCCACCCGCTCAGGAGGGTAGTCACATATTCATGACATCAACGGATAATGCATTAAAACTGCATCTAAAAGGCCCATTTGTGTACAGTCCTTCTGACTAGCAGAATATCACTGCTAATACCTCCCTGCATTAGACATTTGGAGCAATACACCTTTCATAGTTTTACCAACATTTCTGTAGCCATCCCTTTTCCACATGCATTTGCCTTTTTTGTTGCACCACTTGCACATGCGCGTTTCCATCTCGTACATCCTATTGTCACATAACATGGCTGTAGCCGCCTGAATTTCGTCTCTGTGGAGTTATGAAGGAGTCCATACAAAGGTCTAAGTCATCTGCTACTGCCTTTACCGTACTTGTAGTTTTTGTTGTAGGAGCTCCAGCTATAGATCATGTTTGACACAGCCATCCCAAGCTCAGTTGAAGCATGAAGAGGGAAGAGAAAAAAAAATAAAAAAAAAATCTTGACTTGGGTCCCTATCAACTTTGCGATGGGCCCCCAAGAAGCTTGATGGACACCCAGAGTGAGATGCTGTTGTAGGTCAAAATGACAGCAGCCTCCTATTCCAACCATTGGACCCAAGCCAAGGTCTCTAGGTGAATGCTTCACCCTACACATCCAGAACCAGCTTTCCCAATCTCCCACACAAGAATGCAATCCCAGCCCCCCGTTTTTGCTCCATACCAAACATTAAAAAATTTCGTGCAATTTTAATCCCATAGCAGTATGCTTTCAGCTCATTCTCCAATCCCTGAGAGCAGCAATATTACCACATATTTAAGCCTGTTTTTTATCCTGGGCAAACTTTGCCTGCTACACAAGTAACTAGAGCAAGCGGTTCCATCACCCAAACAGCGATGCCCAATGAGAAGCACAGTGGTGTTCTAGCGCCAAAGGTAATCTGCATAAAGTGTGCATGTATATATGTATTGAGTGGAGGATTCAAAAGAAGGCTCCATCTCTACCAATAGAAGCTCGGAGACAATATCTCTTCTGCCAGAAGATGCTTGGTGGAATCCAGAGGTTCTCAGGTGAAGATCCTCAGACAACACCATTTAATGAAGAAAACCGTCTCCAAAAGCAGGCCAGCCAAATAACCATATACCCAGTACCTTGGTCATCGGGAGGTGCTGGTGTGATGGGGAAAAGTAATTAAAACGACACTAGAGAAGCCCATACAACAAGTTGAAATAGTTTCTGACGAACAACTTAAATACCTGACACATTCACCCTGAAGTAGTCCATAATTACTTAGGGACTTCTTACATGGTTTAGTGATTCACATAAATAAATTTAGAGTCAAAGCCAACACAAAAATGCATGGCTTTCAAGGCATATCGGGAGGCAAAGAGGAACCTCCGACGCACACAACGAGAAGTATTTCCCAGTGCGACAAACACATCACATAACGGGAAAGAAGGTCATTCTGTTGTAATGTTCCGGAACTGTGGTTGTTTTCATTTTGAACAGTGGATGGGGCTTTGAATGAAACCTCGATCTCCGATGCAGAATCTGTATCCATAGGAGGAAGGGATGGGTGAATAATGTCTCATTGAAGTGGCCAAGTAAAATATAGGGAGGGGGTTACCTATATCTCATCAAAGCTAGAATCAGCACAAGGTGACGTAAAAATTCCAACTGAATAACTGGTGCAAAAAATGTTTATGAATGTTCTTTAAATACCACATAATAGAAGATCGTCCCCCTTTCGAGTCAAAGCCAAGCATCCAAATGATAGCGGGGAGGGGCATTCCTCCCCTCCCACGCTGGATGCTACCTGCTAAAGAAGGGCAGGTTTTGGGGGCTAAGGAGAGTGCTGCTTCTTGGAGACTCTGTCTGAGCCATGACATCCTGAAACCACGAGGCCACATCTACCACCTGTACTTCATACTGACGAATAAATGGGTGCTCCTAGGAGAAAAAACAAACAAAAAAAGACACATTAGCATAAAACCGAGAGCTCGTACACTCAGGAATATGATAATAGATAAGAGATAATAGGGTGAATTATGAATATTTTTTTTAAATTGTTGGCATCAGTTAAAATGTTCAATGTTTTTGACCAACTGCCAAACTTACCAGCAGCTTGTTATACTTTGGCCTCTTTCTGTGATCTTTAGTGAGACTGCAAACAAATCAGAGAGCAAATACACATAATTAACATTTATGACAAGGCATGTATGCATCAAGGGCTTTACAAAAGGTCTACCCAGACAGAACAATCATCAATTATGAAAGTTAAGTTATCAAGACCATGTCGGATTCCAGTCCTTGAGGTTATATTATAGATCAGTGATGGCGAACCCGTGGCACGCGTGCCGCTGTTGGCACGCCGAGCCGTCTCTGTGGGCACGCCGTGACTACAGTAATATACTATAGTCACGGCGTCCCCCGGACTACATCTCCCACAGTTCTCAGTGCTGAGCGCCGGGCGACTGGATATGACGCTTATATCCAGCCCCGGCGCCCAGCATAAACAGCTGTGCGCGGCTGCACTGCACAGTTAGAACGGAAGAAGCAGAAAGGAAAAAGCAGAAAGGAGGAAAAGGAAGCAGAAAGGAGGAAAAGGAAGCAGAAAGGAGGAAAAGGAAGCAGAAAGGAGGAAGAAAAAGCAGAAAGGATTAAGAAAAGGTAAGATTTGTGGAGAACCAAGGTGGGTGGGTGGTTGATTATTGGGGGGGTCTGATGTGGAGAACGAAGGTGGGTTAGGGGGGTCTGATGTGGAGAATGAAGGTGGGTGGGGGCATCTGATGTGGAGAATGAAGGTGGGTTAGGGGGGTCTGATGTGGAGAATGAAGGTGGGTTAGGGGGGTCTGATGTGGAGAATGAAGGTGGGTGGGAGGGGGTCTGATGTGGAGAACAAAGGTTGTGGGGGGGTCTGATGTGGAGAACAAAGGTGGGTTGGGGGGGGTCTGATGTGGAGAATGAAGGTGGGTGGGGGGGTCTGATGGTGGAGAATGATGTGTGTGCATATACATATGGTAAGGCATATGTATGGGCACTTGGGCAGGCATATGTGTGTGTGTATAGGGCAGCTGTGTATATGTGCGTGTATGTGCATACATTTATGGGCAGTGTATATGTGCCCACAAAAGGTGTCTTTAAAAAAATACATGCACGTGTACAGTTGTTTTTTTTTTGTTTTTTTTCAATACAAAAAATGTTTAATGGAAAGCTCTGTTATTGTGTTTTTCTTTTTAAACAAAAGCTGTTAATTAGTTTGAAAAACTGTACGAATTGTTTTTTCTAAACTAAAACCTCGTTATTCAGGTTTAATGGCAGTGTTGGCACTTTGAAAAAAATAAGTCGTTTTGGTTTGCAGTTTGGGCACTTGGGCTCAAAAAGGTTCGCCATCACTGTTATAGATGGAAGGCTTAGACTGCATTAA
Organism: Sceloporus occidentalis; assembly: GCA_023333645.1. Taxonomy (NCBI): domain Eukaryota; kingdom Metazoa; phylum Chordata; class Lepidosauria; order Squamata; family Phrynosomatidae; genus Sceloporus; species Sceloporus occidentalis. The sequence continues at coordinate 1,296,732 of JALMGF010000174.1, read as the reverse complement.
CAAACTGTTCTTAGGGAAGGACACCCCGTCTTTCATTTAAGAAGAGAACACTTAAATATTTCGGCCAGTTCCTTTTTGGAGGACTTTCATCAGCCTGCTTGTGAATGGGACAATAATATAATATGTGACACTTCAGAAAAAAGGAACACATGCAGGTTTTATGTTCTGTGAGAATGGGCAGCCAAGTCATAAAAACACATATCGTGCCAAATCCACAGAGACAAGACTCTGTCACGTATCCATTTGTCTTGTCTTTTAGTAGATAAATAATACACGGTGAAACGCCAATATGCTCTTGATTTTGATGAAAATTGTTTTATGGAACGTTTTACCCCCACCCCCAATATTCTGTGTTTGGGGGTCTGTATATTAAGTTTTATGTAGGCAAAGATGAACCAATGAGGGGTCCTCCTCTTAGCCCAGCCACAATGGATAGTGCATTCGAAGCACACGTAGATATGAACCTAGCACCTGCGTGTACATGGCCACAGACAGCCATGGCTGCCGTCTGATAAATGTCAGGAAGCAGCCGCTGTGGGTAACGGCGCATCATTTCTCACCGAAATGTTGCTTGATAACATAAGAGATGGAGACAGTTTAAAAAATGGTCTGTATAAATTATTCAGGAAACAAGACTGAAGCACAAATACCCCTTAAAGTTGATGTAACTCAGGAAAAAAAAAAACATTAAACTCTGACGCCTTACTGCACGAGTCTCTTAATCTGCTCTCCAGAAGGTTTAATCATATAAGAATACAGAAATTATATCATCACTAAAGAATTATTTCTAGGAAGGGTTTGGGCATTTAGTAGTACCAGGAATTATGTTTCTACAAACGTGTTCAGTGAAGCAGAGCAGGTGGAACAATATCGGTAAAATCGGCAAGACATTTGAGGCCAGAACCTAACCTTTTTAAAAGGCACACACTCATCCCACGACGATATGTGCTTTCCATTGCGTTCAAATACATAATATGTACGTTTTAATGCTACTCAGATGAAAGCATGTAGGCTTCATTAAGAACTACTTACCAGTCCTTGACAAAAGACTGGAATAAAGAAGAGAAGCCCATGTTATGGGGGAGAACAGGAGGCTCTTCTTGGAGGACTTTGGTGAGAACCTCAAAGTCTGTTTTACAGTTCTTGTAGGGAAACTGCCCTGTTGCCAGCTCCACCTGACATGAGAAAACAGCAAAATAAATAAATAAAGGGAGGGACATATGGGATTTTTGCTGGAATAAAACAAATGAAAGTACTGGGAACTATTAGGAGGTAGAGGGTGGGGAAACAACATGGACAATGTTGTGATGGTGACCGTATAGGAACACTTTTCTATCACATGGAATGGAAGTAGTAGCAGCTCACCAGCGAGATTCCCAGACTCCACACATCAGCTCGGATGTCGTAATCTGGCTTGGTCGGATCCGGAGGATCAATTCGCTCCGGCTGAGGAGAGACGATGGGCAGATATCTAAAAACTACAGAATTCTAAATGGGATAACTAGCAATTTGTTTCTTAAACTACAATCTCTCCAAGCAGTGGATGCCACATTCTGGGTCTGGGTTAAAAGGAGATTTAATTAGGCTTAACTAAACCTGTCAAAAGCCAACACACCATCCCATCCTCGCGCAATCTTATATGCTGTATCATTTCCCATCCTTTTACCTTAACCTGTTTTACAAGGTGTGTGTGACCTAAACATCGTGGTTATGTAAATATCTAGAAAAACGTCTCCCAATGCATTTTCTTACCGCCATGTATGCAGCACAACCGGCACTCCTGGTTTTGGCCTTTGAATCTACAAGACGGCCACTGATGCCAAAGTCGCACAGTTTGATTTGCCCATTGGCATCCAGTAGGATATTAGAAGGCTTCACATCTCTGTGAATAACGCCATGCTTCTCCTTCAGATAATACAGCGCATTCACTATCTAAAAGAAACGGAGAAAATACCTTTGCAAGATCTACAAGGGCTAAAAATCCTCATCTTTGGAACATGACGCATCTCCTACGTAACACCGGATCCCCCATTAAGCAGCTTTTAAAAACATTTTGTAGAAGGTCACAGCAAAAGACAAAGGGCCTACACAACAGACCTGTTGTGTATGATTCACTCACATTTCCCACACAATATCACACACCTCAGGGAGAAAAAAAAACCATGTAATATTTGGCCTGTGTTATCACGCTCACTGGGAAGACACGCGACGGCAACCTAAATGCTATAGAACGCTACTTACAACCCTATGGAAACTGGGCAATATACATTCAAAGACCGCATCCAAGGCATTTGTAAAAATAGGCTGAAGTTTACAAAACAACTAGTCTGTCAGTTGTAAACATATGAAAACGCTTGTAGTAAAACAGTTGTCTGCGGCATTTCAGTCGCATCTCTGCTCATTCCCAATGTAACCCGGTGTGTGTTAGCCTTTCACAGGCTTCATCACAGTATTAAACCCGCCATTTCCCTAGAATATGTCCAAAAATCTTGTCCTTGTTGCCCTTGCTTTCAGTCTCTTCCATCAAATACACTTCATAATAATAATAAAGGCATTTTCTCTACACTTACTGCCACAGTCATTTTTCCCAGGATGCTTTCTGGGATGGGCCCCTGAATCCTTTTCTTCAGCTTTTCCGCACAAGTCCCCATGAGCTCCATCGCGATGAACACATCTGTCTACAAAGTGAGGTAGAGAGAAGGGTCACGGTTTGGTTGAAGGACGGTACTGAACGACAGTATACTGACCCAAAGAGTAAGGACATTAGCATCAAGAACTTACATTGGTGATGAAGGTGCCAAAACACTGCACAATGTAAGGACAGTCATGACTCTTCAACACAACGTCCAAATCCATCAGGATTCTTTTGTTCTCCTCCTTGTTACCTGAGCGGCGCATTTGCTGCACAACACAATAAAACACAAAGATAGCTGTTAGAACATAACCTGCCAAGGCCCAGCCACATGCATATAGTGCAGCAATAATACATTTACCTAAATATTCAATGGAATCCATTGAAAATACAATATAAAAGATTTCACAGGCAGAAGATCACAAAGAGAGAAATTACAAGGAAATAAGCTACTGATGAAAAAGGGGAGTATTTTTAATAAGAAACACAGCCGCTGCCTACCTTCACAGCGATGACATGTCCGGTCTTTTTAAACCTCATCTTCCAAACCTGTCCGCATGTTCCACTTCCAATCTCCCCCAAATTCTCCAGGTCGTTAATATCTGCCTGGTACTTCTGTAACAGAGGCCAGAAGAAGCGGACATGGTGTGACCCAGTAGCACCAAGAGGTATGGCTATGCTTCCCTTTTTATACCAGGAATCCCCCACCTTTACTGCTTCTATTGCACATGACGGAGACGATGCATTTCTATCAACGGTACTGTATATATATCACTGCTCCAGTAACAGCGGCTCCCAACCCCAGTCCTGGAGACACACCAACAGCATGCGCTTTATCATACTGTAACCCAAAGGGAAGAGTCAACAAACCTGGATTGCTGGTGGCAGGGCCGGCCGAAGACTTAACGCCGCCTGGGGCGAAGTTTAAAATGCCGCCCCCCGCCGACGCCGGGGGGGGGGGGGGCGGCATTATCTACCCGCCCCCTACCGGTACTTATCCTTAAACAGTCCTGCGGCGAGTCTCCCTGTGCTGCCACGGTGCCGGCTTGTAATGCTGAGCGCCGGAAATTCACGTCACTTCCGGCGCTCTGCATTACAAGCCGGCACAGAGACCGAACAGGGAAACTCGCCGCAGAGGAGAGAGAGAGAGAGAGGGGCGCCGAGCCGGTAAGCGAAAACCACTCGGTGCCCCTCTCTCTCTCCTCCGCTTCAAAAAAACCCAAAAAAAAACAGCTTGCCCCAGTCGGCTCCATTGTAGGGCCGGCCCTGGTTGGTGGGTCTTAAGGACTGGGGTTGGAGCCACTACAAGAAGACTCACCCTGTAACTGCCCTTAACACATCGCTGCTCTACTACAGGAGCCCTACCCCGATAACTGTATTTAAAACTTTTTCTGCATCCCCTCTAAGACCGTTAAACCACAAAGAAAATTTAACGTCCCACACCGAGACCAGAAACAACCATGGAAAACATGATTTACCGTATTTGCTCGATTATAAGACGAGGTTTTTTCCAGAGCAAATGCTCTGAAAAATACCCCTCGTCTTATAATCAGGGTCGTCTTATAATCAGACCTCAAATAGGTCTGATTATGAGACTAAGATCCAGATCCCCCGCAGCGATGCAGAGGACCTGGATCCTCCTGTGTTAATCCCCCCCCCCCCCCAATTTACCGGTGCTTCTGAGTCCCCGGTGCTTAGTCCGGGCTGCGTGTAGAGCTCTACGCGATACAATCGCGTAGAGCTCTACACGCTTCCCGGACTAAGCACTGGGGACCCAGATGCAGGGGACCTGGATCCTCCTGTGTTAACCCCCGACCCAACTTACCGGTGCATCTGAGTCCCCGGTGCTTAGTCCGGGCTGCGTGTAGAGCTCTACGCGATATAATCGCGTAGAGCTCTACACGATACAATTGCGTAGAGCTCTACACGCTGCCCGGACTAAGCACTGGGGACTCAGAAGCACCGGTAAGTTGGAGGGGGGGGGCATAACACAGGAGGATGCAGGGGACCTGCATCCTCCTGTGTTATGCCCCCTCCAACTTACCGGTGCTTCTGAGTCCCCGGTGCTTAGAGCTCTATGCGATTCGCGTGGAGCTCTACATGCTGCCCGGACTAAGCACCTGGGGCTCAGATGCAGGGGACCTGGATCCTCCTGTGTTATGAGCCCCCCCCAACTCAGAAGCACCGGTAAGTTTGGAGGAGGGAGGGGGAGTGTTAAATGGGGGGTGTAAGGCATTTCTGGAGGCAGAGTGCTCTGTGAAATGCCTTTTAACCCCTTTAATGCCACTCTGCCTCCTGAAATGCCTTAAACCTCCCTATATGCCACTCTTCCCCATAATATGCCTTTTAACCCTCTAAGTGCCAGAGTGGCATATAGGGTTAAAAGGCATATCATGGGGCACAGTGGCATATAGGGTTAAAAGGCATATTATGGGGCACTGTGGCATTTAGAGGGTTAAAAGGCATATCATGGGGCACAGTGGCATATAGGGGGTATAAGGCATTTCTGGGGCAGATGTGCATAACTGGGGGGCAGGTTGGAAAATAGAAGGAAATAAAACCAAAATATTTTTCTCAAGCATAGCTTTTATTAAAAAAAGTGTTTAAATGAATTAACATTTACTGGTAAAACTTTTTTCCTATAGGGTCGTCTTATATTCAGGCTTTTTCTTTTTTTCCTAAATTAATATTAAGATTTGGGGGGTCGTCTTATAATCAGGGTCGTCTTATAATCGAGCAAATACGGTAATACCGAAATGCAGTTCATAGACATCAGAAGAATTTGACAGTATATACTTTTGTTTTTTGCTGAAGCTGGCAGTCTGTAATAAGTACTCTTCCTTACCGATCCATGTACAGGACATTAATTTGTACCGTATATAAATTAGAAAAAAAATGATTCCAACCCAATGGTGACGTACCTGCCCCCCAATTAGGAGATAACCTGTTTGTTTGATGATTTCTTGAAGTTTCTGGTCAATTTCAATGCTGGAAGAAAGTTGGAGATCACAGTAAAAACTGTAAAGCCTCACATCGCTTAACATCGCTTTTACCCATCAATTTGCTTTTGTGCATCCATATCGCTTTTGACTTGCTGAAGTTGATATTTAATATGAAACATTAGTCCAATAAAAGGGATTATTTTATATTGCTATTTCTTTACATCCATGTCTCGCTGTTTGTAGCACACAAGGACAGGAGTGAAAAGTACTGGGAGGGCGCATGCGCAGACACCTGACGCTCCTCTCTGAATGGGTTCATTTACCATACCTGTGAAGTCAGAAACCCATATGGTCACTACTTCATTGAGGCCGAGGGGCTGAGCTTACCCTTTAATTATATCAAGGAATCTGTACATTTATAGCCCGGGATTCAGCTCATTTATTTACATGGCACCATCATCTTGAGCTCGTTGGGTTGGAGTTACGACAACATGCAACACATTTAACACAATGATTAGAAACGAATGATGGCAGCAGACGTGTTTGATCCTCTCACCTTTCCAGGCTTCGCTGTGTAAGGTAGTTGGGCTGGGGCAGGGTCAGCATAGTCCTCGGGCGGACAGGCACTGCGGTGTTATGGTGCGGAGAAGTGTCTGACCGAGGAGGTCCATCGCTGGCAAGAGGAAGCTGTAAGGCTGCATAAAAAAGGAAACAAAAAGAACAAAAAGAGAAGGGAAACGGTGGTGCGTAGAAGAGGTGAAAAGGTATCCCGAGGAAGCATCCGAGCCCTGGCCACATTTATAAAGCTCATACACTCTTTTGCATTCCACCTATTTTTATGGATATGACCACATTCAAGTGATCTTTTCGGAGCCATCATACTTACATTAATTCATTCAACATCGTGTTATGTGTGTAACGTCAAACATTCTCTTCTATCCACGAGTTACCTCTCTAGTGCTTCAGACACTTTCCGGAGTGTAACAGCGACTGCCACCCACTTCACACCTTCTGCTTCCCCTCCCACACAACGATTCCCAGCGACACATCACACCTTCCCATATGCGCTTTCCCTCGTGTTAGGTCCTTCTGAGCTCATGCTCCGTACAAAGCCTACATGCCAAGTCCACGCTGCATGCAACATTCCCCAATCCATGCGCAGAGACGGAGGAGAGGTGGGAGAGCGATGCCAAGCATGAGACAGCAGAGAGGAAAACGAATACTGGAAATACACGGCGAGGTGGGCAGAGAGGAGACAGAGAGAAGCGGCAGCTGTGTGTTAATGGTGTGACAGGGCCAAGTAGGGGGTATTTAGCTGGGTCAGGAGCAGCTGAGAGGGGATAACGGGGGTCCTGTACCTGCTCGCTGGGATGGAGCGGGCGTGGGGCTTAGAGTGATGAGAATAACTGGGGAAGAAATAGGGGAAAAAAATCAACATAAAATACAGATCAACCCAGAATATAAGAGGAGTCCAAGGTGGGGAGTGACAAATAACTTTGGGGGGGGGGGGGCAAAGGAGAAATTTCATACTGACAGACAAGGTGCTGACGAAGAAAAAAAAAAATGAAGAACAAATGAAAGACAGAGAGAATGGGAACAACGGAGGGGAAAACAAAAACAGGAATAATTTGACCCGTTTCTGATCAAGCGATGGTCTCTAAACAAACACTTTCCTCCATACAAGACCTGGGTGCACTCGCCCCACAACAAATAGGAACTCATTGCTACTCCTTGTATAAAACTGTAAGCATTTAGCCATAGGGTCGTTAAACGCTTTTCAGCTCATACAACCACGATCTACCGCAATGAAAAACCTCTCAGTTGCCCTCCATATACAAGTCCAGGTCCTGCCTCACCACTTATCACGCCACATCAGTAACCATACGTCCCAATCTCCTTAACCCTACGGCCATTCTACTTCTGTGTCACTACATGATCTTCATTCCACGACACGACCTTGGATTCTGCATTCCTGTCATTCAAAAACACGAAATTTGTCCAACCATTGAGTTGGCGTTGCATCATATGAAGGTGAATACATGCTATGCCATGTAAAACCAAGTTCTGTAGGCCAATGCCATGGTGTCAACCTTACCATCTGGACCAACTAATTTAAACATCTTATTCAGACACCTGAATTAACTTCTCTGCTCTACTTTGTAAAAGCCATCCTACACTTCCAGCTTTAATCTGCCCCATGGTATCCACTCCAACACCTGATGTAACCCACCACACTCCTCATCCAAGTCCCAAATCCCACCTTCTTCTGCAAATAACTCAGAGCATCAGGTCCACACTGTGGGGATCCCCTGCAAGTTGCCCTCGGTCCTCAGTCTGGCCAACTGCAACACAAGACATTATTCTTGAACCTTTTCGCCTCTCTGACTCGGAGAGAGAGGGTTTTACCATTTAACCGAGTTTGTATAAGAATGGAAATGTATAAACTCGTTGATACCTCGACGTCGAATGAAGGGCCAACTTAGTGGAGTTTCACCTGCAAGAAGGGTTGAAGCGCATGAGATGACATTAAGGAAATCTCGCTTTTCAACTATATATTACGCAAGCCCACCTCTGTCCATCATGCAGGAGAAGCTCACATCATATTATCTCAATCCAACACTTAAAGCCTCTGTCAACATTTTTCCATCCCATTAAGGCCATCTGATTTCTCCCCAAAACACCACTTGCCCTAAGACTCAGCACCTTCTATATATAACAGAGGGGTAACAAGACGAGGCTCCACGAGAACTTGGCACAGCTCAAGACGAGCGGGGTCCACGTAACGACGGTTGTGAAGCCATCTGCTGACTACCAAATCCAAGACGAACCTTTCCAACCGAGATTCAATAGGCTTCAGTAAGGAAGCGCGTCATCCCGACCAATCAAAATCCACAAACCTTTTCATGAAAAGAATTGCACACGTTTAAAGTAATCCCCGGCATCCTAATGCTGCCGTTCCTCCATCGATGGACTCGTACTCCTCTTCGTAAACTCCCAGTGCCTCTGCCACAAAATATTCCCCCCAAGGGCACTTTTTTTCTCTGCTGACCCCGCCACCATGGATCTGCCTTTGTGTCTATGTACCTGCACCTCTAACCCCTTGCAGTGCGAATACATTAAAACGTATTGCAATTATCAGCCGTGAAAGGGGTTAATGCATAATTTACCCCGTGTGCCCCTGCTATCACCCCTCTCTTATCATGGCTCTTGCCCCCCCGGTATAAGCACCGTTAACGCGCAACATTCGCCGTCATTTAATGCAGCGTTCCACTAACGCTACTCTCTTCTCTCCCCTGCAAACTGCAGCTTCCAGTGCTTCCCCTCCCCCACCATCTATGTGTCTATGTGCTCGGGCCCTATATGCCCGTCTCCCTATTACCCCCCTTTCTTGTGGCGCGTTAGAATCCTTACTGGGCCTGGGCCTGGGCCTTTGCGGGCTGATCTCCAGCTCGATTCTCCTCCGCGCCTCCCTGTTCTCCTGTTTAAGTTTAGCCTCCAGACGAGAGAGTTTCTGTTCGAGAGAGGACGCCGCCATCTTCCCTCCGCGCACTAATAATAAACAAACAGCATAGTGCGCACGCGCGGACGGAGGCTGACAGCTGTTACTGCGCACGCGTACGAGGATGAGCTTGACAGCTGAGACCGCGCGCGCGCGCGCGTCTTACGCGAACAGTTGCCAGGCGCGTGCGCGAAAGAACCCAACAGCCCGTGGAGTGGTGGGGGCAGCGACGCTCGGTTATGGAGCTCATTGAGTCTCCAGTGCGCATGCGCCCCCTGCAAGAGACGGGGCGTGTCTGGAGTCGTCCTGCTGTAAACGGCACCCCTTAAAGGGAGTCTACTGCTTCACCGAATATAAATGGATATTATACCCATAATTGCATAATAATGCAAATAATTTAGAACGTACTTTAATGCGCGTGGAGAAAAAGTAAAAACATATCTTTTTTCCAGGGCATGATAATGTCCCATATCTGCGTTCTAGTGAGCCAATCACAGCGTAAGAAAGTGCTCCCATTGAAATCAGTGAAGACGTCTTCTTGTGCTGGCTGTAGGTAAGTACCTTGCTCATGCGCTCTCTATGGGGCAGAAGCCGAGGAATAGTTGGATGTGTTCAGAATTGTGAAGAATCCGTCGTGCATTGACATGCAAAACAAAGTGAGCGCGTGTGAAGACTGGTGTGTTCCTTTAACACCATACAGCGCTTGTAAATGTGAACAACATCTAACAGGATCCTCAACAATATTAAATAGGCATCATGACCCTGCCTTTAAGTTTTTAAAATAAAGCATTAAAGGATCTGTTCACAGTCCCCGACAGCCCTTCTAAATTCCCCGACAGCCCTTCCAAAGCTGAATGCTCCTTAAAGTACTCCGGTGGCTACTTAAATATCCATTCTTCAGAAATGCGTCTGCAGTGGCAGGAAAGCGTTCCCATTACAATCAGTGGGAGCGCTTTCTGCACATGCGACCCCGTCCTCGGAAGAGTTCGGCCGCACATATCTAATGCAAGTCAAATAGAAGGCAGACAAGAAAAGGGGCAAATTCGGGCTGATTCTACAAAATCCCTCCATGCATTTAAAAGGAGGACACCACAGAAATGTAAAGGGACCTCAGCTATGATGTTCTCTATTTTAGAGTTCTTGACACTGGTTCCTGTAACAAACAAAGTCCCAGCTACAGATCCATTAACCTGGTTTAGTGAGCCGTTGAGTAATGGGATTCCGGTCTCTGCAGTTGAATATTCCATGGATTATTGCAATTTTTGTGATGCGTATAATTATAGAAAGAAAAATCTGAAAGATACAAAAAATATAATGTATATTCCCCGGCGGTATTTATTTTATTTATCAGTCACATTGAAACCTGTGTTGTTGAGCTATACCACAATATAACAAAACGTACTACAGTGAGGATACAGCTTTATGCTTTTGTAGGTAGTCACCCAAAAGCATAATCACCAGAGAACCGACGAACCTGAGAACCAACTTAAATCCTAAAACTTTAAAGCAGGGGTGTCCAACATGCGGCCCTCCAGCTGCAGCAGGATTACATCTCCCATACTCCTCAGTCAGCCCCTTCGCTGAAAGAGCATTATGGGAGATGTAGTCCTGCAGCAGCTGGAGGGCTGCAGGTTGGACACCCCCTGCTTTAAAGGATAGGCGGCTTTAAAACACATTAATAGCATTTACGGTAAGAATTTTAAAAGAAGAGGCATTTCTGCTAATTTAAGCAACTTATTCTGAGCAGGAAGTGCATTAATACTTTTTTTTTTTAAATCTTGAATAGGACATACTATGTGGACAGTTACCAGTTATGAAATATACTCATAAAAATTTACTCCTCAGTTCTAAAGGCAACGTGTCCAATACACTTTCCTCTACATCCAGACCCCTTTTCTTCAGCATCGAGCAGCAGGCGATCTCTACTGGTAAGGTGGTCAGGTTATTGCCACTCAATTCCAAATTTGACAGAAGAGTCAGTTGTTTGACCTCTGGGGGGATGCTGGAAAGGTTGTTACGGCCCGCTTTAAGAGAGCGGAGCCTGGTGCAGCGGAACAGCTCTACCGGCAGGGACGAGATATGGTTGTCAGTAACTGCCAATAATTCCAAGCGTGACAAGTATCCAACCTGTGGAGGGATAACTCTGATACGATTATTACTAATGTCAAAGAGTCTCAGTTTGACCAGGTTGAAAACAGTCGCAGGCAGAGTCTCTAGCTTGTTGTGGGACACAGAGAATTCCTCTAGATTATAAAGATTCTCAATGGATGGATGTAGGCTATTTATGTCATTATGGCACAGTCTCAGTGTTCTTAGGCTCCTGAGTCGATGCTGGTTTCCCAGTTCTTCCACACTCTGCAGCAAATTAGATGTGAAATCCAGGCCTTGAAGGTTGGTTAGGCTAGGCAGTGCTGTCGGGATTTTCATTAACTGACAGTGCTGGAGCTCAAGATCTGTAAGATGGCTCATTTTTTTCAACTGGCCAAGTGAGCAAAGCACGGTTCCTCCATTATGAATTCTTAGTTGATGAAGTTGTCCTGCTAAATTCCAGATTTGAGGTGGCAGGTAGGAAAGATTACTTGTTAGGGAGAGGACTCGAAGGTCAGCGAGACCTCGTAAAGTCTGCAGCCTAATGGATTTGTTGTTAGAGGGGTTAAGGTTGCCAGAAAGATGTAGTTCTTGAAGGTTCTTCATGGAGTAAACCCAGTTAGGGAGCTCCTCAAGGTCAGTGAACCAAACGTGGAGAACTTTGAGGCATTCCTGAAGGAAACGGTATGCATCTGTATCTACTTTGGCAGGGCAGTGCAACAGGTGAATTTCAGACAGAGACCTTAGATTTGATACAGTTCCTAAGATTTTTGCAGAAGTGATTAGTTCTAGCTTGAGGACTTCAATTTCGCTTAGGTCATAGAGAGCTACGGGAATTGATGGGATCATGGAAAGATGCAGCTCACAGCGTCCTTTGCTGTCTTTTTTCATCTGCTCCTTAAGCTTCTCCTGTGTCCATTCTGAATTCACTGCAAGCTCCCTCAGCCTACCTTCGCTCACAGCAGACAGGAACACTGAAAACCTCTTGGAATATAAGGTGTCATAGCGGTCCACCATGTGCAACATAAAGGCAAAGTCATTTTTCACATCTGAAATGTCTCCAAATACATTGCCCTCGTGATTTTTTTCAAAAGAGTAGATTTTAAGAGGATGTGTGAAGAGCCAAATCAAGGCAAAAACTGACAAGAAAGCATACAGGCATACAAGAAGAATGTAAGTTAATAAAAGTTTCTCAAGAATGTAGGCCAGGTTATGGGTGCAGGTAAATTCAGAGTATCCCATGAGATTCTGTATTCCAGGTTTGCATATGTGTTGGAAGCTGAAGGATCCCACCAGGCTAAATGCATATCCGAGCACGATTGTTACTTTAACTACTTTTGTGACTGTCTGTCCTACGTAAACTCTATATACGACATCAGAGTCCTCAGCATGAGCCCGAAAATGGCGTATCCTCTCAAATAAGGCTTTCGCTTGCTGCTCTTCCTTTTTGTCAAGGATGGTAGAGACAGGTTGCTGTATGGGAGAAAATGGAAATTCTTTTATGAGCGGGGTTCTGGTAGAATATTCCACAGAACGGGAACAGCTGGATTTCAGACGAACAGGGTCAGGAGGGGGTTGGTCACCGGTCTCTGCAAGAGCCTTGGTAGTCCAGGGAGATTCAAAGCACTTGGCCAAGATGGAAAGGAAATGATCAACTTTGGAGGATGTCTTGGGATACTTAAACCAGAAGTTGCTGCTGACCAGAAGTAGCAAACTATTGATAAGTGTCAGGTAGGGAAAATATTTGGACTGCCAAGGTACCACTTTATGGTAGCATACTACACTGACATACATGTACTGTTGGTAGTCCAGATTTGTCAAGTGACCAGGTTGCTTGGGAGTTGTTGGTGAAATTAAGACATCATCCATGCCACCCGATTTGTTTTTGTTTGGAGTTGTAGACTTTGGCATGCAGACCACTTTGTCCGTAGTTATAAGAAGTGTTGCAGAGAAGAAGGAGACCATGAGCATAATGACAAGGAGGGAATCCATGAGGACGTCCCACCAAGGCTTCAAAGCCTTAAAGTGGGCCTGCGACGCACCGAGGGAAGCAGCCTCCGTGACAGTGATCATGCCTAAAATGACAGAAGAAAAATATAAATGGAAATGCAGGACAAAAGATGTTGAAGGGAATTAAGGAATATGGAAGTGATACTAGAAACAGGAATTAGGCACAGTGAGAAGAAAATTGAATAAACCAAAAGAGATTAGCAGAGAAATCAAAATGTGATTGTGTAAAGCGAGATTGGAACAATGGGACAAACACGGACACGAGCATGAAAGGTATGAAGAAGATAATCTAGTGAGGGAGCAATGAGGAGTAGATGCATGAAGGAAACAATTGCAAATTGGGTACCGAAGACATAAAACAGTTGGAATTAGTTTATTCACTAAAGTGTTGGCAGGAGAATGTGTGGCTTCTCTATGCAGTATAAAGGCCAAACTCTGGGAAATTTCTCTATAAGAAAGTTCAAACCACCCTTGGGTAATGCTTACTTCAATCAGTGAGGTGAAGAAATGTTTTAAATGTTCTATACAGGACCATCCAAGTTATTCTTGGAGCAGAAGCTCAAAGTAAAATGGAGTCATTGAGCTAAAACTGCAACTCTCCTGCCAACTCCTTCTTAAGTGAATTAACTCCACTGTTATTGTAAAGTTTAATTCTATAGGTAGAAATGAACCCTGTTTTTAACAATTTGGTGACATCATTAGAAACATTTTCTTCTCGGATTTATAAACAGCTGGTCATAGAATTGCGTTACGTCGCGCTGACATCGCTTCCACCTGATTAGAGTGAGAAGTTTTGGGATTCAATTGCGTTTTCAGTCATTTCTACAGTGTAACCAGATGAAAAAAATCAGTTATGTCCTCAAGGATTTGTAATTTTAGGGAGAAGATGTAGCCATCCGGATGCCATTAATAGTTGCAAATCCATAGTCGATAGTCGGTTTGTGAAAAGAGTGGATGTATGTGGGTGGCGCTACCATTAAAGGGACAATCCAGCAGTCGTATTAAAGTGAATAAAGAAATATGATTCTACAAGCACTTTAATGCAAACAATAGCTAAGAGGTTCCTTTAAATGTATGTTATGCCCAACTTTCAAATCCAAGCGGTCAACCAATGGCAAGAATTGTTGGACCACGGAGGAGGTCTGCAGCTCTGGAGTGCCAACTTCTCTGTAAGGTTGTCTGAGACATTAAATTGTGTCTTTAAGCCCGCACTGATACCTTCTGTTACACCGCCAACACACTAGACAAAGGCCTCATGGAAAATCCAGGCCCTGGTACCGTTCTAAGAAAGTAGACTATTATTCAGAAGATGACCGCTGACACACGCACACACACACATACGCGTAAATATCTATCCTGCCCCGTGTTTCAGCTATTGAAAGAATAAATGAATATTTATATGATTCTGTCACCAAGATTAACTGAGGGTGTTGGTGCTCATGCCAAACTTTTTCACCCATTGATTATAGTCATTGAAGGTATCCACTGAAAACCTTTGTGGATGTCCTTCTTAAAAGACCAGGAACGAGCCGGGGTCAGATTTCTTCAAGCAGGGCAGCTACAGGAAGCTGGTGCTCAGCAGGGTCATATAACGCAACGTTATTGATGGCGCCACAAGCGAGCGGAGTAATGTGCTTCACAGAAAATATATATAGAGACTGGTCTGCGCATGTTAGCTGATGAAGATTGGGGGCACGCTTGGCTTTACTTGCCTCTCAAGCCAAAAGCCACCAACCCTCGCCTGTTGCCGTCCTAAAAAATTACATAAACTGGTGCATTTAAATAACAAAACTTTATTGTTATAAGCAGACAAAGCAGCAACATAAAAGAAATAATGGGCAAAAAATTGTTACTTAAAGCTACAAAGCACTTGGTCTCTCCACTGAGTGTCTACTAAATGCTTTACGGAGTGAAAAGTATAAAGGTAGTTTTGGATCTTGGCTGCCCTTGTATTGCTGCTTCTGTCTGACGATAAAGTTTTGGGAATTGAATGGATTGCCATGGCAATGCTGTCATGGTGGTCACAAAACTTTATTGTCAAACAGAAGCAGCAATTTAAGGGCAGTCAAAATACAAAACTGTTTATGAGACTCTGTGTTATTAAGGCGACTGAACGCCATCCTTAATGTATCCATCAGGAGATATTTAGCAGCATTTTGCCGCCATCCTATATGCATATCGTAATCCTCATACAATACATCATCTGGGACCCTTACTTTTGTGCAGGACAGTCCTCATTTTTAAACTCTGTCCCGCCAAGCGCTCCCTCTGTCCCGATCTTCGGGGGGGGGGGAGTTGGAGCTCAGCGGGTTTCAGGACCCCAACCCCGCGGCCCCAAACCAGAATCATTGGGAGATATGCCCCATCCTCCACTTATGCCCCTCTTTTCTAGGAGCTCATTAAGTTCGCTGTACGGGTGAATCAGTGAATCAATAATGTGTATGGAAAATGATTGAAAACTGTATTGCGTGGATGAAACCCACGTTTGAAAATTCTCCATTGATCTAGCCAAGAAATATTCCTAGTCGTCTATGCGAGATGTAAAACACCGTGTACTCACCTACAGAGCGACCCGATGTCTCTTAAACATGAGTTTTCTCATTTGGCATTTTTGGCATATCGGAGGGGCCAATTATATACATTCTATGCCAGCTTCCTTTTCCATCCTTGCAGTTGCGGGTCTCTACATCTCTTTGTCTGTCTAGTGTTAGAACTACTGCCTTTCTTACCTTCTCGCTGTGTTTCTGATTTCTCTGTCCTTACCTCTTCGGGCGAGCATTTTTTTTTTTAACCAGGAAGCAGCCGAGTCGCGTATTTCTCAACAAGTTCCAGCACGTGTCTTGTGTAATTTCACTTGGACATCTTTTCAGAACGCCTAAAAGTATGCGCCCCCAACTTCTTTCAGCATAATGGGATCTATCAATCAATAGCTCTCATTCCTTAACACTCCGGGCTCATTCCTCTCCGAAGTGACATCATTCGGCAGGTATCCCCCACGCAAATATTTGATTGGCTCAAACTGCTGTCAGTCAAACCTAAATCCCGTCTGCTTTCCTAATACTTTGAAAATCTTAACTTTTTATGGGTAAGCGTCAGCGGGTGAGCTGTAAAACAGATGATGCAATTAGCTGGAATGAGTGATTGTGTTGTTTCAGGAAACCAACAGTTTTTGCCCACTTTTTTACTTGTCGTTGCTCCTACAGGAGTTAGTGTGGACGCAGGCAAAAAAAAAAAGTGGGCTTTCTGCGGTAACTCTCTGGCATGCACAGACTGGCAATCTGGTGGGCCGCTGCCAGTCATTGCTACATACTAACCTGATCTACCACTCCACATGCCACGGGATGCAGCCACCGGCTGGCTACACCTGGCCACACACTGCATTAGTATCAAACGTAACGTATGACCTCTCATATTCAGCCATTGGCCGCGCTTATATCATGTGGCAGCCGACGGCTGGTTACGGGAGGCTTTTTTCAACTTTTGACAGGTGCTGGTGCCCACTGGTACGTGTTAAAGTGCTGCCAAGCATTATGTTGCATCTGTGTACCACAAAACAAGCTTATTACATTCTTACTGTATGTTTGTATGGTATTTATTCTGTGTTATTCACACAAGATGAAGAACATGGGAAGCACGCCCTAAGAAGAACATAGATTCCAGGTTTTGGAGTGCTGCTGAAATGACCAGTATGAACATAGAGCAAAGCTTGGAGGCATAAATGTTGAGGGTTCTGTGACGTTCAATTAATGAGGTGATGGTGTCCAGAGGGGGATTTAAATTGCAGGAGAGTCTTAGTGGGTTAAAGCCAGCGCAGTCCCAGTGATTCAGCCCAGTGGAAAGCAATACAGCCATCTAAATCATATAGGACTCCCAATATTTATGCCTCACTACTTGCTCGTAGTGCGACGACTATTTCCTCTGTACCAAGTTGCATAGAAAGGAACAGAAAGTATACACTGTATTTCACAAAAAGAAAAGTATCCATACTGAATAACTCCTTGCCTCACTTGGATATATACTAATGGGATGTTTTCAATAATATAAAGCGGCTACTGGGGATTCTTATTAAGGGCATTTAAGTAAGAACAAAAATCACTGGTATTTAATGGGTAAGCACACGTAGAGAAGCTGTAATACGCTGCTGAGAATCATAACACCGTCTGAGTGTTCTGGGATAGGCACAAGGCTGCTGTTTTTATTAAGGCATGCCCCGCTTACTTGAATCAGTAAAAGCTTTTTGTGCTTGACGTCTCTTAATACAAAATGGTTCAATAGTGAGTTATAGTTTAATTAATAGTTAAACAGGGTGGACAAATATCTTCACCTCCATTTTGCATTTGAACACCATGTGCCTCGTTCCATGTCTTTATAAACGTCCCAGTGTCAGAGAATGGGTCATTTCAGGGTTCTCATAATAAACACGTTTATTAGAATCTCTGTGACCTGCCGTTAATAAATACAGTACTCAACAAAACTCACTTTTAGCCGTATATATCAACAACCTCTCCAGACCATCCAGACCCGATCAACTCATCCATGTTAGCCGTCCTCTCCTACTGATTCACTTCCCCTTGAAACACCGTCTAGATTGTAAGCTCACGACAACAGGACCCTCTTCTCCTTTTGTACCAGCTTCTTAATGTTTGTGATTTTAAATTACTTCCCTTATTGTAACAGCGCTATGGTATCTGCTGGCATTTTATACAGGTAATATAATGAAAATGGATATTGAAATTGCAGCATTTCTGTACTTCTTGCACAAACCACAAGGTGTCGCTACATCCCAGTATGGTTTCTTCCAAGTAGAAGTTTTTGTAGAAGTAGTTGTTATGGTCATCAGTCTTCCAGCCGCTGTGACACATTCGTGACTCATTTAATCCAGGCCAATGTAATTACAGACGCCGTTCCCCCCCCCCCCCCCCCTTCAATTACAGAGGCGTACATGTGTCCTCCCTAAAACCCCGGCCACACGCACACAGCTCCTGCGCTCCCCTCCATGCTCGGCTTCCCTTGTACCAACCATATCATTTCAGCATTCACACCGCAGCTTCCGCAAACCATTCTACTGTTACTACAGACAAGACGTGTCTCTATTTTAGCGACCCTGCAAGGCATTCTGTTGCAAAGTTTGAAATGTGATCTTATCACCGTACCAGCCAATGAATGTCGCTCGGATCATTTCATTGGCTGCTACGGTAAATAAAACACCTTTTTTAACCCTTATGTGAAGGATTGTTTTGTCTTTATCCGCCGACCTGGAAAGCTGCCATTGTTGTCAGTCATATTTTGGTTACGGATTCTTTATTTGAATGCTATGGATTTCCGTTCCTCCATAGACATATTAGTCTGAGTGGGTGATGAAGACTGAGTCATTCTATTGTTTGCCACAGGCGGTACGATAAAGGAGTCATGGTGTTTGTCGAGTGGATTGAGCTATGACAACAAAGCAAGAACACATAAGCAACTAATAAGCAGCGGTCTAAAAACATAACTAAGGAAAAAGGCGCTATATGTATGAAACCTAATTAGAATTGCTTACTAGTAAAAATGGGGTGAGTAACCCTTTAAGGCTCACTCAACAGTACAGCTGGTTGTGTCTCGTTCTTCCTTGACTGTCTTGTTCCAAAGTTGTATGGACTTCTGGCAGTAAGCGAAGGTCCGTGTTACTACCTCAAACGATTCAGCATCCAGTCCAACCAGCTTCACGCCTGCCCCACACACAGATTTTTCTCAGTAAATGCCCACAACACACAGATATTTATTAAAGCTTTTTATTTTTTCGTTAAATAATTTACTTAAAAAAAAATAAAATAAAAAGTACATCAAGACCATTCCGTAAGAGTTGCCCTGGGTAACGGAGAGTTCAAGTTTAGGCAGTAGCTATCCAGTGATACGTCCACCGCGCTTTATAAAAAACACATGCTGTTCAGCCTATTCTCTTCTGGGCTGGGGCGAGTCAAACTTCTGTTGGGTCCCATATTATGTCGTCAGTATGAGTGTCTCAGGTCAGCATTGGGAGGTGGCCTTAAAGAAACACCAGTTGTCTACTAGATATTCACAAAAAAAAAAAAAAAAAAAAGAATAGTGTCCTTTGAGGGTTTACTGAAAGTGACCGTATCCAACTATAAGCCCGTCCTAGAGGTAGGAATTTTCTATACAGGTCCTAGAAAAGTGTGTTCCCAGCAGTCACTAACAGTAGAAGAAAGCCTGTAGGATACTGTCTCTTTATCTATTGCCATTCACTTTCATGCTAATGGCTAGTGTCAACTTTGTATCTTCGCTCATTTCCTTATTCTACTTCTATCCCCTCATTTAGTTTTTGATACCCTTTCATAAGAAGCTTTTAATAATTCTTCTCCAACAGCACCCTTTTTTTTTTCTTTGCACTTTTATTCCTCTCCCAGTTTTCCTCGGACATCGGAGGGGAGAGCATCAAACAACAAGTCTTCTACCAATAAGCCAGATTTCTTTAGCCCAACACAGTTTCCTAATTCCGGGGGCAAAAAATCTAACGTGTTGCCCTTCAGCTCCAGTCTAACTAGGGCCGAGAGAGACCCAATCTTGGGAGAAAGACTTGCCAGCCTGTTTTGTCCCAACTTGAGAGTTTTCAGCCTCTGGCAGAAGAACAGCTCATTGGGGAGATCTTCCAAAAAGTTGCCAGTCAATGAAAGGTACTGAAGAAGCTGTAAGACCCCAACCTCAGGAGGCAACTCCCTGATTTCATTGTAGGACAGGTCAAGATGTCTAAGCTTAGTACACAAGAAAAGCTGAGGGGGCAACACTAGAATCTTGTTGCGATTCAAACACAGCTCTTCTAGACTCTTCAGTTTCCGGATGTGTTCTGGGATGTAGGCAATTTGGTTGTACCACAGCCGTAGGACAGTAAGTTTCCGACAATGCTGCAAACTTATTATCTCCTCGATGGTGTGCAGGCTGTTTTCTTTCAGGTCCAAAGTTTGTAAGTTGTTGAGGCTGAAGACGGCATGCGGGATTCGCTCTAAATCACAACGAATCAGTTCTAGTTCTTTGAGTATTGACAGCCTTTTCAGTGCAGTGTGTGTTAAAAGCTTTGTACCATCGTTGTGTATGCTAAGCTTCTGCAGGTGGCTGGCCACCTCTGTGATGGTTTGGGGCACCTTGGAGAGGTTGCTTTTGATTGTCAGCACTTTAAGACTCTTCAGTTCCTTCAAGCTTTCCAGGGTGGCAGTTTTCGATAAGTCCTGGGAAAGGCACCCAAACAAGTGGAGCTCCTCTAATGCTCGGAGACTAAAGACCCAGAGTGGTATCTCTTTGACATCATCAAACTTGATCTGAAGGACTCGAAGGTTGTCTCTGAGATACGCCAGAGAGGCATGCTGTACTTTCGCTGAGCAGTTGTAAAGGCTCAGTTCTTCTAGGCGAACTAGTTTGGTGACTAAAGGAGGAATGACTGCCTCAGTGAGCATCTCCAGCTTGAGAGACTCTGTTTCAGTCACCTCAAAGACTGTGTCAGGCAAGCCTGATAGCTTGAAGAGGTGCAACTCCATCTTTCCATCTGATGTTTGCTGAAGCTTCTGCCTCAGCTTCTCTGCTGGCCATTCATGGTTCAAGTTAAGTTGCCTCAGCCTGCTCTCACTGACCTCAGAGAGGAAGACTGCAAATCTCTTGGAGTAGAGAGAGTCATACTGATCCACCAAATGAAGAACGAACGCAAAGTCATTCTTAACATCTGGGATATCGCTTATCCCAGTCTCTTCTCTCACAGACCGGAAAGAATACTCCTTTAGCGGGCGCCTAAATAGCCAGTAGAGGGTGTAGACGCATGTCAATCCATAAACACCCAGGAAGCACAAATAACTAAAAGCCAGTTTAGAGAAGAGATGAGCTTTTGTATGATTGCAGCAGAAACTGTTGTAGCCCGTCATTTCCTCCGTGCGGATACTACAGGGGACAATAAAGTGTATTTGTCCTACTAAGGCAGCATTGTAAACAATAATGAGCACAAATTTGAAGACTTTTAGCATGGTCTGTCGCATGTACATAGAATAGAGAATGTCACCTTCTTCCACATGATGGCGAAACTTTTTCACTTTCTCAAACAATGCCTTTGCCTGCTCCCCCTCTTTCTTGTCCAGGACACCAGCTGCAGAACTCTCAGCCACAATTTTTTCCGGGACTGGAAGTCCTGTGGTCACGGGGCTGTTTTCTTCAAAGTTGGGCTTGGCGAGCTCTTCTTCTGCTTTTTTTCCTTGAGGGTGCTCTCCCGACACCTCCGATAAGGCTCGAGTTGTCCATGGAGAGTCAAAGCACTTGCCTAAGATGGAGATGAAGTGTTCAATCTTGGAGCTGGTGCCTGGAAATTTGAACCAAAAGTTGCCACAGATCATGAAGATGAGGGTGTGAATGACCACGAGGTACGGAAAATACTTTGCGTACCAGTGGAGCGCCGTCTCGTAGCACATTTGGTTGATGAAGCTGTACTGCTGAAGATCCAGATTGTTCCGCAGACCCGTCATCTCCCGAGAGGAGCTTACAGTGGGGGTTGGAGATAGAGAGTCATTTTCTTTAGCGTACGGAGTAGTTTGAGTGAACTCTTTGCATGAGATTTGGGACACTTCATCAGCCGAGGTATGGTTCGGGAGGCAGATAATCTTGTCCTGGGTTATCTACAAAGGGGTAAATGGAAACACACATTTTAGGCTGGGCATTTTGAGAAAACAAACTCTGAACTGGAAATAACTAAAATCACCTTCATGTAGGTAGGTTGTCATAAGTTCCTTAGAGCTCATCCGATCACAAGCCAGCCATAGACATCTATTTTAGCTATGGTGCTGCTTGTGCATTACATGGAGAGCTACACATGAAACTGATAGAAAAAAAAAAAAAAAGGCCATCCATCCCATATATCAGACACAATCAAGGCTGAGGTCTTATAGCAGGTAGAAAAAAACAAAAAAAAAAAAAACGACCTCACCGTTTTAGCTTCCACCGCTTCTGCTAGGATGCTGATCCAAGTATCTAATACATTCTTACTATTGATCAATCTTTTTTTTTTTAGTTTTATCTGCGGTAAAATTCTATACTCCTACTAGTTTGTTATCCATGCACAAGATACACACACTATGGGGGAATTTATCAGTAAGTTCCACTAAGAATGCTAACTTTCAGCGACTTCTCCAAGGAAGTGGTTGCACAACATCTTAAGTGGAGTTTTATAGCAATTTCTCTCTTCCTCATTAAGTAGATCCTGATGTGCGTATTTACAAAGCATTCGCTGCTAGAAGCAAGAGTTAACCCTGCTAGGGCCTGGGTTTCTTTTAGCTCTCGGGAACTAAATGGAGCGAGAACACGGAGAGGAAGGAGAATATCGAGTGCTTACCTGCAGGGTGCATCCAAAGACCCCAATCATGAGCATGGCAAACGTGATATATTCCGCCAGGACATCCCACCAGGGCTTGAGGACTTTGAAAGCCGGCTGCTGCTCGGTGAATTGCTTGAACTCTGCTACGGGAATCATTCTGGCACGGAGGAGAGCTGAGAAAGACAGAGAATCAATAGTCAGCGGCTATAAACAGCTATGTCCTCCCTGTCACCGCCTTGCCCTCGGTCAAACACCCCACGGGCCAGTTTGATTCTTTTACCCCAGATCCGAAGCCTCCGAGTAGTTCACTAATGGCTTTGCTTGCTTCTAAACAGTACATATAGTGCAAAAATGTTATCATTTGTATACTTGGACGTGCCCTTATCTCCCATACACACACGCATACAACTTGCACCCTGTAGGTGCCTCTAACACACAGACCAAGGCTAGGCGGTAAGGTAGCACTCTGACACCTAAGAGGGTGGAACCATGAGAACACATACTATGGCGGATAATAGGTTAAAAAACAATTACCGTTCTAGGCTCAGTGAGATCTATCGATTGTAATCAGATCCTTTGTATACATAAGTTACTGGAGCGCTGATGTTCCGTGCCTGACCTCAGCTGCGTTTGTATTAACAATAATGGGTATTTTTACATTTAAGTTACGCGAGTCATGCTGAGATGTACATTGCTTGCCTTACACTAGGCGGCTCCGCCATTACACTAAGGCACTCTTATTCCCGCTGCACCAAAAACGCGAAGGGATTGACAACGTGGAGCGCTTCATATACAATCATATGTTCCCCATAGGATATAAAACATACGTTCCCAGCATAGGCTAACCAGAGCTCGCCCCGTTCTGGGTGGGGCTTTGGGTGGGGGCAGGCCTAGCTGCACATAGAGGTGGGGCCTGCCCCCAAACAACACTTAGTGGGGGGGCATGGGCAGGAAGTGGGTGTGGTCACACACGGCTCCCCTGCCCTGAGAAAGAGGAAGGTGATCCAGAGACTGAGCCACTCCTGGAGAGTTCCCGGTTATGGAGAGAACACCCATGCAGACGGCTTCCGCAGCTGGATACAGACAGGGAAGGCAGGCAGTGAGTACAGGGAAGCTGCAGCTGCCGCTTCATGCCAGTCTCAGAGATCTTTCTTAAGCGGGCCTATAGGTGCGGAGTGTAAGGGACCTATATACAGCTTCCCCTACAGATACTGAGCTCTGGGAAACAAACACCATATGGATACCTGGATGAGATCAGGCCTCGCACATAAATCTATTGATCTACCTTTTAATAGAGTTTACTCTCTCGAAGTCACACAAATTACTTCCACATCGCGTTTACAGATTAAAGTAACGTATAATTATCAGAGTCCCATTTATCAGCGCAGTGTTATTTGTTGGTTGTGAGGGCGAGGAGGAGAGAGCCAACTCCATGACAGAAAATATAAGTAATAAAAGCTATAGCAGCATTTATATTACATATATATATATATATAAAATCAGAACACCACTGTTACTTTGTTACACATACATTACATAAGAGCACGCAGAGAATGTCTTAAAGGCTACGGCTGATTGCTGGTCCGCAAGGAGGCAACGACACAAACCATGGCGGAGACACAGGAGAAACGAGGCAAACCGACAAGAATTTGAATCACAGCCGTGTTACGATTGGCTCTGTCTTTTTGGCCAATCATGTTATGGGTGACTATCACAGCCTCTCGGTTTAAAGATGACCCGTGCCTGATCTAAGCTGCAATCTTATTGGTGCAAAGAAACGCAACAGGCATGGAGAATGGAGAGCATAAGCTAAATTAAGACGATAGGGTCCTTTATATGAAGGCATCATCAGTAAGGGACAGCGGGGGAACTAAGTCCTTAATGGGACTCGTCAGCATTGCAGCTCTTACCCGAGTTTTGTCTAAAGGCTGTCCTGTACAGCGGGCAATTACTTTCCAGGGATCCATGTATAAAGTGGATATAGAGGTAAAGGGGATTGTTGTTGACCTTATTTGCATGTGCCTACCCAGAATCCCTTGTGGTTGTGGCAGCACCATGAGATTTCTGAGGGCTTGTCTGGTGTCTGTAGATGAGTGTTTAGTAATGCTTCTACTACCCCCTTAATTTTAGTGGAAGGGTTTTCCCATCACCTTTACCCGCCATAACTTATGTAATGGTAAATAAAACTACAAAGGCTTATTTGATATCTAGGAAACGTGGCAGGCCTGGGTTTTACATTAGGACATATATAAACATGTGAAGACAAGACGCCGTCTGTAAATAAACAGTCTATGGAAGGCTTCTCCATGGGAACAAGACAAGCCTGTGCGTAAAATGACACAAGAGTGTGAGAAATCCAAACACCCTGCAAGGCAACGAGCGGAGGCGCTGAAGGGAAGCCATAGCAGGCGTCCATACAGACGTACAGACACCAGGGGTGTACAATATGTTGCCCCCAAGGCAAATGCTGCCTGCAGACTATGAGGCATCTGCAGCGGTAACCACAACTCAAACTATTGACAGATCCAGGAGAGGCAACGGGGCAATTGTGTCTTTGGGTAGGTTAGTGTGAGTGCTGGGGGGGGGGCATGTATGTGGGTATTTTAGTGTGAAAATGTGTCTGGGTACGATAGTCTGTGTGTCTGGTTGTCTTAGTTTGAGTATCTGAGTATGTGTTAGTGTGTGTGCATGTGTGTTAGCCCGAGTGTCTGGGTGTGTGTTAGCGCTGAGTTCCTAGTTGCGTTGGCGTGTCTGTGTGTCAGGACGTGTGTTTGCATTACTGCCAAATTAACCCTGTATTAATGTATTTTCCCTCAATGGAAAGTCAACAATGGAAAGTGGCCCCTTCAACATACATTTCTGACAAAGTGGCCCACTGCAGAAAAAACAAAAAAACCCCAAAAACACAACACACTCCAGGGAATCCTTACTCACCCAGCCACGCTGCCGACATACCAAAGCTGCACAAACCATTATCCACAGGTGATCTGTATCCATCATGTATCTCGGTTAGAATGTTAAAATAAGCCCGCTCTTACTACGTAACATTAGAGCGCATTTACTAACCCGGGACGTTCGTTGCTGATTATTGTAACAAAATGATTCTTATTCAATTCCATTAGTTTTGGTTTTGCAAATTGCTGTGATGGAGAAGTCTTGAGCCACCGGTGACCCACAAACAATAAATCGCATGCCCTTTACAAGCTTTCCTGGACTGAATGGGTTTTGTGCATTAAAATTGCCGTAAACCTTATCACGGAAAACACTTATTTCAAAGGGCTGTGTTTTCTGAACAAACACTACACCACCACCTCGGCGACCCCAGGGGGAAACGCATCATACTGGAGGATCGTACCGTCCAGATAGTGTTTCGATGGTTTGATTTTTTTTTTTTGAGCAGATGAGCTGAGGTCGCTGCCAACCTACGCTCCAAGAACGTGCAGATCCGCCAGGAGCAGAGACATCCAACGCTTTCCAAGCTGGTGCTTCTCCCAGAGGTGACAGAAATTTAACTGGAGGTCCTCAGTTGCCGAGTTTATTTATCTAGACAGCTTATTTATCTAGAGAACCCTTAGACAGCAGGAGTCCGTAATGGAAGTATGGCGGTGGACAGGACGACTACCATTTAATGTCTTACGTGGAAGGCTAGATGGTTTTGTGCGCCATATGGTTGCAAATTACCGTAGAGCTTCCTAAGGGTGAAAATCGAACTAAAGATTGGAGACTTAACTCTTTCTCTGGGGATGAAAGGTAAAGTCAAGAAGGAAAGTCATCTTAGAACAGACAGTAAGAGTAAATGGTTGATTTGTACCCAGATCTCCATGGGAAATCCAACTGGGTGGCCAAGGGTAAACCCAAAGCTGCCACAGGATCATTCTGAAGAAAATGTGGCAGGTCTCTATGGTTATCTCTTATGCTTACAGGAGGAGGTGACGGTAGTACAGCCGGTAGGTCATCACCCACTACACACTATTTGGTATTCCTGTTGTCCTGAAGAGATACCCAACTAATTGGGCACGAGCTCTTTCTTCAGTCCAGCCTTCAACGTTCTACAGCCTCCGAGGAATTTGGCACTTGAGGTTATTTAAGGTGAAGAGGACAGTTGCCCTTTAAGAAATAATGGGCGCCTAGTAAATAGTTACCTTTTCTTCTGACAGACGCCTTCTGATCCCTCTGTAAAGCAGGGAGCGGTTCTCAAAGTGTGGCCTTGGGTGATGTCATGTTCCCATTCATCACGGCATGTCTGGAGAAGCCTAGAAGGAAGAGTCTTACTGAGCATCGCGGGCAGACAGAAGAAAACCGAGTAGCATTGTACTGGAATATCACAGAAAGACTGGTCTCATACCCCCCACGCGCTTGTACTTGTAACCCCTAACCCAAATGTCCACCAATCAGGGGCGGAAAAAACGTACAAGCTCACACAATGTTCTAGAACCATCAATCAAGGAAAAATGTTGGTAACGTTCTAAAAAAAAGTATCGATTATGTCAACCGTAGCATGGCGGATATTACCAAATGTTTTTGTAACGTAAATGAGTGCGTTGCAGCTATGTAGTACATACGGGCTTCTGTATAGGACCTATAGGGAACTATTAGACCCAGAGCTGAATTGATTCTATAGAAGGCACGGTGGGTAAACTGTGTAACACATCTGGTGACCGGGTCGCCCAGAGCTAACAGGAGTTTGAAAGGCAACATGAATATTTAATTGTGATAGATACAGTTAAACAGCAGGGGGAGGGGAACCCAAAAATGAAGTGATATTTTATCGCACCCCACAAGTTGGATCTTTCACAACTTCTAGGTCTTTATTTAGTAGCCGGTTGTTCTAGGACATGAAATAACTATTACCGGTGACGTGACTACGACGCAGCGATATGAAGACCCACGAGTTTGAGCTACAAAACTTTTTCAAATAACCATAAATCAAAACTTCTTGTTTCCTGAATGTCCCTTCTCATCACCCTCAGTAACGCCGCTGGAACCCGCCAACGACAACCAACACCTTAAAGGCGGCCAGACTACAGCTTTTCTTTGTTAATATAAGCAGAACACAAAAAGTTTCAAATTGTGGTAATTTTGTTTCAACGACCAGTGTCTACAGCTGTATACATACATATATCCCAACTTCTACCCCGGGGGGGGGGGAGGGGGTGCAATCGGGACTCATCACATGACCCTGTGGAAACGTGCAATGGTTTATTTAATATATAATTTTACATGGTCCTTTCCAAACCTAAATTACCGGTATATAGTTTATTCAGTATACAGTAATGGGAGTAACAGAGCGGCTTTTAAACACAAATCCCGATTGTCTGTGTAACATAGGCTGCCTCCTTCCCCTTGACACGGATTAGTCCTGCTTGTGAACAGGTGGCTCAACCAGCAATGCCCCCCGACCGCCGCTCCAACTTCTCAAATTACCCAGCAGTACTAATAAAAATACTATTTCCGTTTAAGCCAAATAGTTTGGCCCGGAACCCGTTAAATGGCACGGACCCGGCCTTAGAAGCCATCTTTACTGCTGAGGTTAGTATGCGATGCAGAGACGTGTCGGGATTCCTGCGCTCTGAGGACTCACGACGTGCAGATAAGGACGCCGGGTATGTGAATGGATTCCAATATCAAGTTACAGGCAGGCATTTGCTGTGACACAGTCCCTTTCAGAACGCCTTTGTTTCTCCAAGTGCACTTAACAAGGACGGACTGGCTATGGGGGCAGGTGGGGGGGGCACAAAAGCCCCCGGGGCTTCTCCGAAACAACAGCTTAAGCCATCGCATGAAAGCTTATTGTGCATTTTACTTGCAATTTCATGTACAGCCACCAGGGTAGAGTAATCAATAGAAGAATCAACTTACCTGGCTCCTTTCTGTGTTCTCTCTACGTGGTTTCCATGCATTCCCTGTTCATGTATGCTGAGTTGATGTCAGGCACTCTAAATATAATGCCCCCCCCCGGGCTGAATGTTGCCGGCCCTCCTCGGACACAGATATATTAGAGTGTAATGAAATGATATATTATTATTTATTGTTATTTATAGCGCCGTCAGATTTTCTCTGCTGTAGTTTGTCAAACGTCAAACTCCTGCTTGATCAAAAGGTGGCCATTCAGGATGGGAGGGGTACATTTCCTTCACAGGAGGCTTTTGCCGTGAACGAGGTGTTAAGAGGATTAGCACAACGCGGCTTTGTTCCGACGCGCATTCGCATATTAGAAGTCTATTGTCTCCGAAGGCAAGGGGCAGATTCACTAAGCGGCAAACAGCTTAATGATTAACGTTAAGTGATATCAATGAGCAGGATCTTATCACTACACTTGTGAACGGGGCCCTGATCGGTAAAGGAATTTTACTCTCCAAATCCTCACCCCTATGCAGACCCATACTGGCCGTGTGGCACACCGGGGGAATGGCTGACATCACGTCATCAGGCGGCCAACATCCTTAAAAGGTACCAGGGCTGCCTGGCCGTCGCGGTCTCCCAGAAAGAGATTTTTTGGGGGGTCTCTCATCAGCAGCCGATATTGTCAAGAATTGGTAATCCCTTTGCCTAAAACAACCTAAAGTATCCAATCTAGGGCTGCAACTAACGATTATTTTAATAATCGATTAGTTGGCCGATTATTTTTTCGATTAATCGATTAATCGGATAAAAAAAACAATATGCAAATTTTTTGTTTATTTTAAATAATTTAATGAACTGGATGTTAAAAAACAACTTAAAATTTACATTAACATTCTTATTTTGTTATGATGTAATAAAAAAACAATATTTTCAAAGTACAAAAACCCAAACACAATATTTATGAAACAAAATAACCCCAAACATTCTGAAAAGAGGTGGACTATTACTGTTCAAGAAACTTTGCACCCAGCACTTTGCACCCGGCACTTTGCACCCGGCACTTTGCACCCGGCACTTTGCACCCGGCCCTGGCACTTTGCACCCAGCACTTTGCCCCACCCCTGGCACTTTGCCCCAGCCCTGGCACTTTGCACCCAGAACTTTGCACCCAGCACTTTGCACCCAGCCCTGGCACTTTGCACCCAGAACTTTGCACCCAGCCCTGGCACTTTGCACCCAGCCCTGGCACTTTGCACCCAGCACTTTGCACCCGGCACTTTGCACCCAGAACTTTGCACCCAGCCCTGGCACTTTGCACCCAGCCCTGGCACTTTGCACCCGGCACTTTGCACCCAGCCCTGGCACTTTGCACCCAGCCCTGGCACTTTGCACTGTGCCCCTGCACCCAGTCTCCAACTCTGCCCTGCACCCAGCCCTGCCCCCACACTCACACCACTCTGCTCTGCACCCACACTCACACTCTGCCCTGCACCCAGTCTCCAACTCTGCCCTGCACCCAGTCTCCTGCCCTGCCCCCACACTCACACCCTGCCCTGCATCCCCACCCCCACCCTGCCCTGCACTCAGTCTCCTACCCTGGCCTGCCCCCCCCCCACTCTGCCCTGCATCCCCTGAAACCCCACCCCCACGAATCGCTCTGTGCGAATGGAGCCACTCGCACAGAGCGAACCGCAACTAAAAGAAGGCGCGTGTAGCGGAAGCGGGGAACGCTCGCGGAGGTAAGTAAAAGGAGCCGAGTGCTCCAACAACTAATCGATCACTCGATTAATCGATAACGGAAATCGTCGACAACGATTTCCGTTATCGATTATTATCGATTTTATCGATTCGTTGTTTCAGCCCTAATCCAATCCATATAACAAACCCCCCAACCTCCAGGGCGGCTGGGGAGGTAGAGCGTCACTCGTGCTACTGTGCATGCGCAGGATGCTTTTCACTGATGCCAATCAGGATCGCCGATCTCCACCTCCGTCCCGGAAAGCGGGACAAAATCAGGACTGTCCCGCCCACAGCGGGTCAGTTGGGAGGCATACTATTATAAGTATTCAAATTCCTCCAGGCAAACTCATGAAGAGCGGGGGGGGGGGGGGGGGGGGCGCATGTTAATCCTTCCATAGGTTAACGAATGTGCCGGAGACTAAAGAGACCCCTGCAGTTTAAATCAGCCACCCCGCCAGATGTGGCCCACAAGGGTTTTTTCCCCTGTTGCTAGAATATTTACTTTGGGACTGGGTAGCGGGACAGTTAGTGTGTATTAGAAAGGGTATATCCGCAGTGCGGTTTGTGTAACAATGTAACTATCTATACCAGCTAGCAGCACAACCTATAGACCCCTATAGGGTTTATCACAATATAGAGGACGCTGGATATGTCTGGCCCCCATCATATGCCACGCATATCCATCATCAGGAGGCCACCGGCCTAAAAGTGCCAGGCTGTCTCAACATTGCTGGTCCAGTCCTGATGTAATCTCATGATAGTAAAATACAGGAGGGTATCTACAGGGTATATAGAAGGGTCTTTGCTATGGTAACGGGGCACTCCAGAGATGTTGGGTGCTGCCCTAGGACAGTCCCCACGGACCTACATGACTTAGCCCACCGCCGAGGGCCAGGGTACGCCAACACGTGCTGGATGCAGAGCACAGGGCACATAGGAAATATTAGTGAATGCCCCCCAACCCCCCCACACCCGGCCCCCTAGGCCAGTATACCCCATTAGTCCTATATGATAAGGGGATGCAGTTTAGAGGATCGCATGGCTAAAAGCCTGTGCCGATATAACCACATTACCATGTAACACGCCAGACCCCACACGCGTGTACTCCCCCGACGCATCGTCACTTACAGGACTCCAGAGCAACTCAGCTTTCTTAAGGCTAAGTGTCTGCAATTTAATACACAGACGGGACTCAACTCAGGGCTCGTGTAATAATTACTGAATTACAGAGCCACTCAGGGGCCGGGTTACTGGAATAATACGTTACAGGGGTAATAAGGCACTCAGGGGCCGGGTTACTGGAATAAGATGTTACAGGTGCAATAAGGCACCCAGGAAATGGCCAATAGAGCATTCATGGTGCGTTACTGTAATTGTTGAGGTGATAGAGCATCCTGTAGATGAGTTGCTGTAATAAATGTTACCGGGGGTAATAAGGCACTCAGGGGCCGGGTTACTGTAATAAAAAGTTACGGGGTAATAAGGCACTTAGGAGCCGGGGTACTGTAATAATACGTTAGAGGGGTAATAAGGCACTCAGTTAGCCCAATAAACTTCTTATTACAGTAACCCGGCCCCTGAGTGCCTTATTACCCCTGTAACGTATTATTATGGTAACGCGGCTCTCTGTAACGAGACGCTAGAGGGGTAATAAGGCACTCATCCGTTCGGCGTCACATTAGGTTTAGAATTCCTCTATTGTACTACACAGCGGTATATGTCAGGCACATCATGGAAACAGCATTCAAACAATATAAATAAAGTACCCCGGGAGGGGGGTATAATGAGTTGTGGTTCTGAAGGAGGTAAGTCACCCGGTTCGGGGTAACTGCATACGTTATTACCCCACGCAGACTGCACGGGAAGCAGAAACTTTCCTCAGAGCAGAGTCAGTAAAACCGGTTAAAACACACAAAAACCCCTCTCACGGATGGGAAAAAAATAGCTGTTTTGGAAACAAGGTAAAAGCGCTCCTGTGTCTGTGTGGGACAGTCCCGGCAACTTACCAGCGAGTTCAGCTCCAGGCGGGCAGTGAGCGCGGCGGCGGGTTTATCATCCTGGGGGGCGCCGGCAGTGAGCTGGGTTGCCTGGGGTCCGGAGCAGGGAAGGGGCCCCGGTGTCCCGGTGCTTGTCTGGATTCGGAGGAAGGTGGGAGGGACGCCCGGGGGTGGGAGGTAGGCGTGAAGAGACAAGCGAGAGAGGCAGGGAGGGGCCGCAAACAAACTCCATAAAGTGTCATTAGAGGAGGTGGAGGAGGCAGCTGTGGGGTGGGAGGGCAGATGCGGAGGACACCGCTCGATGCATACGGTAGATAGGCAGGCAGGCAGGCAGGCAGGCAGGCAGACAGACAGGCAGACAGGCAGACAGGCAGACAGGCAGACAGGCAGACAGGCAGACAGACAGACAGACAGACAGACAGACAGACAGACAGACAGTCTGTCTGACTGAGATAATAGGATAGAAGGATAGATTCTTGGTCTCGTCTTAGATTCGGGAGCCTTATGTCTATCCCATCAATGTTTAAATTGCTTCGATGTATCAGCCTCTACCACTTCTGATAGGAGGCTGTTCCACTTACCTATACAGTAACATATACAGTATATTTATTATGAGGCATTCTCTATACATATCCTATGAGTGTATTTAAACTAGGGTGCATATATCAACCATTTCCTGGGCACCAATACACTATATATATATATATATATATATATATATATATATATATACCGGTATATACACTGTATATATGTATTGAAGCGTGTATGAGCCGGGACCTTTTGTATCTAAGTCCAAATTGTTATTTTTTTGTGGTGGTACCCAGTGTACAGCGCTGCAGAACATGATGGCGCTATAGAAATCAATGATTCATAACTTATATAAATGTGCATATAAATATATATATATATTCTTACAGAAGGGAACCAATCCCACATCCCGCAGTCTACATGTAACGTCACCGTGACCCCCGATGTAAAACATGTTTGGATGTATATTGCTGTAACAAGTCAGTTCTGTGTGCCCCCCCGCACTATATATTATATATTTATATATATATTGTGGTTACGGCTTTGGGCATAAAGGCACAGAAAAGAACACACATGGAAATATACCACATGGACGGGGGAGGGAGCGGAAGGTGCCGGAGGAGGGAGAGGGAAATATACAGGGAGGAGGGAGGTAATGGCAGCACTGAGCTGTGCCCTTTAATGTGGTTGTGTTCAGGGCTGGGCTGCTTCTGGTAATTCCAGCTGTTGTGGACTACACCTCCCAACATGCTCAGCCAACTGCTGATGGTACGCCCTGTTTAATGGGATCCTATATACTGCTGATGGTACGCCCTGTGTAATACAGCTGATTGCAAGCTCTTTGTAACACACTGCTAGTAAAAACATTGCGGGTTTATCTTAACGAACTTGTATTCTTGTGTTCTTCCTTTTTCATCCCCTTCTACAACTGCCAGCAGTCCTGTGGCAGCAATTTGCAAGAACAGTGTCTGAAGTGGGCCCTCTGAGGCGCTCCATGTCCCCATTAGGCCCATGGAGGACCGCACTACGCAG
Source organism: Sceloporus occidentalis (assembly GCA_023333645.1). Classification (NCBI taxonomy): domain Eukaryota; kingdom Metazoa; phylum Chordata; class Lepidosauria; order Squamata; family Phrynosomatidae; genus Sceloporus; species Sceloporus occidentalis. The sequence goes on along the minus strand of JALMGF010000174.1, from coordinate 1,263,077 downwards.
GCACGTGGCACATACCCCGGTGTACCAGCGTGATACGCAGCGAAGCCGGCAGGCATGCTCCTTATCTCTCTATTACAAGCGATCCCAATGAGCGGAGATGCCGATCAGGACAAGCGTCTGCAGGTTGGGTTACCTTGTCGAGCTTTAGGACACCTTTGAGTTCTGCATGCTGTACAACTACACATAAAATACACACACACAACACACAGTGCATGTGGCGTGCCAGCGGCGACACTGCCTCTCCTCTAATTATCTCTGTATTCATTATTTTTACCCTGGTTCTTTTCTTGTGCTTGGAGTATATTCAGCTATCTACACAGGCATTTTTTTAAGTGAATCCCTGTCCCAAAGAGCTTGCGCTCTGGTGTTGGTGGACCCACAAGCATTATCTCCTTATCACAAGCACATCAGTTTTGCTGCAGTCATAACCGGCAGCAGGTGAAGTGTCGGGGCTGACTTTCCCTAAATATAAGAATTTTTCTCTATCTATCTATCTATCTATCTATCTATCTATCTATCTATCTATCTGTCTGTCTGTCTGTCTGTCTGTCTGTCTGTCTATCTATCTGTATTGTAACGGGTTCAACAAGAGAGCTGTAGTAACTCCCAGAGATCACCCACATGTATCCTCCTGTTGTCCCCGGAATCACTTCCAGCACCAGTCAGCATGCACACCTTGGAACCCTGCCATATGTGTACCCAATAAGTAGACACAACTACCTTGAACTGAGTACAGCAGGAATGAACGGTTTATTGTAGTAAGGCATAGACTCATATAGCCACAGAACTTCATTAACATAAATTAACAGATACATGTATTCAACCCAACCTTTAATTCCCCTGGCAGCGATCCTATTGATGGGATTAGTTAAACAATGGAGTTCCTATCTTTGTTTGACAGCCAGGCTGGAGCCATCTCTGAGTACCTTGGTGCCCTGTATTACAGGTCATTCTGTCACATATCTCCCCTTAAAAAGAAGACTGACCTGGGGCCAGACCCCAACCGGGTCTACAGCCAGTTCAGTCGGGGAGCACAGCGCCATCGCTCCTAGAGTTGTGGATGCAGGGAGCTGGCAAGAGGCACCTGTCCCACTAACCAGTCCTGGGGTGCCCTTAGAGACTGGGGAGTTCGGGTCCCAGGCGAGAACACCAGTCCACTCAGCAGGGCAGGGGGACTGGGTCCATAATCTGCGGGTAGGAGACTTGGTTTCAGTCCTCATACAGAGTCCCTACAGCTGTTGGTAGAATATACTTATTACTCATATGGAGTCCCTATAGCTGTTGGTAGAGTAGAATTATTACTCATACAGAGTCCGTACAGCTAATTCTTACCTGAACTTTAAACTTTCTGCTTGTGACTGAGATTCTTGCTCGATGCCCTGTAAGTAACACCGCCCTGTTGGAAAGAGCTTCTTCCAACAGGGGATGTCTGGCACCGTGTCCTGGGGGGCAAGTTCCACCAAGGTGTCCAAGTCATAGGAACCCCAAAACACATTCAATGTTTACCGAGTGCCACCAAGTCCTTTCTAAACCATGATTACAGAAAGGGCTGAATGGAAAACCAATAAAGGCAGCATGGAAAGTCTTGCCTTTGGTCCCTGTTATCCTAGTGGCCGTGTATGGAATTGCAAGTAAAACGCAAACAATTCTCCCCCTGCCCCCCATCTTCTGCCTCCTAAACTTGGGTAAGTAAGAAATGCAGAGCTACATATTTAAGATGGTACTGAGCACCCTACAGCTCCATGTTCTATTCACCAGGATTAGGATCAATTAGATCTCTTGTTCTGTACCAGTGCGCCTTAACGCATGTTAATGATATAGTCATTGTATTGTAACCTTCGCTCTTCTCTATCGTTTTAGCATTGGATCCGCTGGTGCTCTGTAAATAAAATGTAATGTGATTATCAGATGTTCCTCTTGGTTCTTATCGGTCATGAAGCTCCGTGGTATTGTATGTACAACGAGGGTGCCGTGTCAGTGTGTGTACGTAAATCAGTTCAGACAACTTTCCCATACAGTCCCCCTGAATAGACACAAAGGCGTTTTATAGACGTCACTGTTCTATATATACGCAGAAGGAATGGCATCCATGACTGAGTAGATAGATCCAAGATGGGCACAGACAGACAATTCTAATCAAGCAAAAGTTCTAGTAGATCAGGAACAGATGGGATGTTGGCAAAAAGAGACACAGTGCGTAAAACAAAACACAAATATGTCGCCTTGGAGATGCATCAACCAGGAGCGCTCGTCTCATCGAGATTGAGTCTGTGATGCCCCATGGGGTAAATGGTTGTCACCCCTGGGGGTAATAAGAAAAGCAGACAAGTGAATGTAAATAAATACAAGTGACCCAACTTCAACTCTGAATGCTAAACGTTCTCTTGTAAATAGTATTCTTCTTATAGACTGAGATGTCCCCCCCACCCCGATATTACGCTAAAATCCTACTCTTGATCATCTTGTGGCTAATACTGGGATTAAATTACTGTTAATTTGTCGGTTTTGAGATACTTTAAAGATGTAAGTCTTAGCTGGTCAGGATAAGAATCTCGAAGTGATCCAGTTTCTCTGTTTGTAAATGCTGGTCTTGGCGTGGGTTGTGTTGGGCATAACCACCCAATGTAGTTGGATTAGCGAGTTAGGACTAGAGCCCAATGTCTGGCTTTATCCGACTCGCAGCCAATTACACGTGTGTTAGCAAAACATCCATGTGTAGATAGGATACATGAGATTGGCTGCTCTTACTTCCATTCATTTCAATGGGAGTTCAGCTCCCTTTCACTAGAATGGGAAGGCTACTAAGCATGTGTAGGAAGTGTATGTAAGAACACTTCCTGCTTCGGTAGAGGCTGCTGGGGGAGGAGCTAAATGAAAAAAAAGTCTCACGTTCTAACTCCAATAACTAGAGAATACATGCTCCGGTTTGCATGCCGTAAAATCCACTCCAATATGAGTTTCACATGGCAATAGTGCTGGAGGGGTACACATTTCATGGCCAGCCAATTTAGTAGGTGAGAGTTTTAAGAAAAACAGCGTGTGTAAATTCCTTTTTGAGAACAACAGTTTTCTTAGTGGAAAATTAGGGCTACCTCTGACCATAAAGGTTGTATTCCAATGGGTAAACGGCTTATTGTGACACAAAACCACCGACTTACATGTAGCATTCTTCAGTAGCTAGTGGGGCTCAAGCAAACATTACACAAGAAGTTGAAATTTTGACTGTACCTAGTAATAATACCCCGGAAATCTCAGGGTTTGACCCAGAGTCTTAGGGTGAAGGGGTAAAATCTCAGGGTAACACAGTCTGGAGCTCCTTCATACACTACATTGATCTGATGCTATCTCGGACTTCTAATTAGTGATTTTTGCTACCAGTGTGCTATGGCTGATATCCCTGCTTGAATGCAGGTTGCTCAGTTAAGTGCATTTTTAAATAACAACAAGACAATATTTCCATTATGGTTGATACATTTGATGAGTTGCTATGTAGACTCTTCACTATTGATTATATTAAGGGTTAATATTTAAAGAGTCAGCTCCTTTAGAATGTTCTCAGGTATAGTAGTAATTCTTGCTTTTAACACGATATACATGATCCATAAATGATTGTTTTTAGCTCTACATTGGGTAAATGTACCTTTTGATGCACCTTATTGAACCTTCTATGGCTGTAGAACCCTGTACCCAGCAAACATTCTGAGCTCCTTGAAAGGAGGAACATCAAGGGACCAAAAGATGGAACTTTCCCAAAGACATTGTTTGAGACCACTTGAGAGGTACGGATCTGAAAAAACATATCATTTTTTTAGGTAGCAATAACATTTCATCTCAGACTCAAATGTGCCTTGAGGGCTTTCAAATCATAAGTGCTTAGTGCTTTCAGAAGACCTCGGAAGGCTTTTGCTGCCAGGGAACCTGTGTTACTCAAGCCAGCACGGCTACTTCTAATGAGCGCTGCTGCTTTGTGTTGAACATGGCGAATTTCCAATGTGTCTGAGATTTAAGGTTTGCTTCTAGCCTCTATGTGAGGGAGAGTTCATTTAATAACGTCTCTCCGGTGAGTGAGAGTGCACCAGACCTGGACTGGCCATCTGGCACAATCGTGCAAATGCCCGGTGGGCTGCTGGCCAACATCACTGCACACTCACCCCCTCTGCTGCACCAGCAGTCCTGCCCTGGGGTGCGCAGCGATATATATATATATATATAAGGCTGCCTCTAGCAGATGTCTATGAATTATTTAGACAGCTAATTGTTTAAAGAGAGTTCATTGATTTTTGTGTTGAGTGACTGTGTTAGGGATATATACTTCCTCCTTCACTACATGTACAGATAAAGATGAGGCCCAAATTAACCTTATACTGTATCGAGTTACCGCCATTCAATAAACTTCTACTGCTTTCACTTCTATCCCTTAGTCAATAAACGGAGCGGAAATATAAATACATACATTTTGGAAATAATGCGCACCCTTGTATAATACAAATGCCAAATTTAGGACTAAAATTGCTGGAAAACTTTACATCAATGTTTGTTACTTTGTATACATGTATAAAACACATTCATTCTTCTAAAATAAGGAACATTTTCCCGTATATACAACTCTGGGAAAACAGCATTAAGTTTTTCCGATGTGCAGAAAAAGGTAACAGTTTGTTGGAGAAATTTTTACTAGCCCACCAAATATTTGTTCCAAAAACATTTGTTATTTTTCTACCTTTTTTATTTTGTTTAATATTTTTTTTTCACAGGTGATAAAAAAACGAGAGGAAATGTATGATGTTTTATTTCAGGGCTTCTAAGAGCCAGGTAGCCAATGACTACCAAACAATGGTGCTTAATTTGGTATTTGGCTTGTTCCCCCAGGAGTGTCTATCCTGTTGCGGATTTTTGTATTATCTACAAAAAAAGACATACCTTATGGTAAAGACGGAATATACGCCATTAACTACAACCTTCTGCCACTTGGCCATCGCAGTATTTTCACAAACCCAACCATCGCAATTTATTTATAAATTTTTTATGCAGGAAAGTGTTGAATGCCTTACTGAAATCTGATATTAAATGGGCTACTATTTTAGTTACCCTGTCACAGAATATAAATTGTTGGCTTTACAGGATCTCCCTGTAGTTCTGTTCTTGAAACCCACTTACATCCAGATGGTTAGCAATCGTTTCCTTTAGCGTGGTTTGCATTATCTTCCCAACTATGACTTACTTGCTTGGTACCTGTTATTAGGCCAAAGCTGAGTCAAAACAAGAAAACTGGCTAGCAAACGTGGCAAACGTCACTGTCACGCTCGCTGAATCAGCGCCACGCTCCGGTGCTTTTAGCCTATTGTGTGGAAAGGTAGTCCTTTTGCAGCACTTAAATCTACAATAACCCACTACATCCTGCATCCGGTTTTCTTTATCTCTCTTGCTCTCGCTCTTTCTTTCTTTTCCCCTTGTCTCTATCTCTTGTTCTGTCTTACTTTCTCTCCCACTGTTTTCTTTCCTCTATTTTTTCTTTCTTTTTTCTCTCTATTTCTTTCCTTCCTCTATTTTTCTTTCTTTTTTCTCTTTCTTTCTTTCTCTTGTTTCTTTAATTCCTTCTTTCTTTCATCTATTTTTCTTTCTATTTCTTTCTTTCTATCTTTTTTCTCTTTCTTTCTTTCTTTCTGTTTGCAGAGACTGGGCAGGCTGCCTCTATCAAACATTTTGGCCTAGAGCCTGTGCCATTCACTATCAGTATTGGGGATCGCTGGTTAATGCTGATCCAGGCTCCTTTCCCAGCAGTTCAGGAAGTTGGTTTTAACCTTATCCTGAGGAAGATAAAATGGTGTTGATTTTTTCCCTTATGAAAGAAACCGCCCTTTATTATGTTCAGCTTAAAACCCTTATATGCCCTCGGCATTACTAGGTTACTATTCAATCTGAGTTTTAGATTTGTATATATATTTATTACAGAATGATAGCTATCGCATGCCATGGTAACACATGCATATCATAATGTACAAGAAATATATGTTTGTGGAGAACCTGGTGAGTGTGTTTTTATTAAAGTTTTTATATACTTTATACTTAAGTCTTCAGGAGTCTCCGTAAGGATTTAAATGAGCTGTTGTGTACAGATAGACCAGTCTCTTAATCAATGACAAAAGTAACAGAACATAACAGAATATAAAATGGAAACTTTGTGATCCCTATACACACACACACACACACACACACATACACACACACACACACACACATACACACACACACACAGGCCTTAACCTCTGACAAGTGGAAAACATACAATACTTACTGCAGTTCATTTAATAATCAATACATGCAGTTACCGAGAAATTCCAGGGACCTGAGCTTCTTGTTATTTCTCGGCCTCCTCTATCCACAATTCCTGGTTCACCATCACTTTTGAGAATTCCTGAATCTACCCAAAATACCCAGTTTGCTGCTTTGGTGCAGCCCCGCACTGCACTGTGCCTATTCTCTGAAATTCCCTACCCCATTCTTTCATACGCTCACTATAAACTCTCCTGTTCAGAGGAGCATACAATCTATTCGTTGCAGTCTTCATCCGGAAAGAAACCACGTGTTCTTCCCATCTTTTAGATTTCCTTCTTACTGACTTCTCTACATCACCCTTCGCTACAATCGTATCTTCCTCAACCAAGTAGTCCGTCTCATTGTTCCTCAACCTCCTAATAGATTGCAAGCTCTCAACAGTAGGGCTGTCTTCTTAGCATGGGTTAATGACAATTTTGTATTTCATATTTTTGCTAATTTCTTCTCTGTCTATAATATTAATAATAATAATAAATATTATTATTTGTTATATACAGGCATAAGCCTAGGATGCGGTATAGTTTAGAAAGTGACAGTTCTTCTTTATTATTCAATTAAATATATTTGAGTATCATTAAACTTGCTCTATTTCTACAAATCTTAACAAAGATTTTAGCTCATGGTTTCAATTCACAGAGAAATCTCATTTACGAGCACTTTTGGGTAGAGGCGTAACGTGGTGTCGGCTGTTCTCGTATATACGAGACGTTGGACAAACCCTACTAGCGATTGTCGGTCTTAGGATATTTTTTTCAACAGATAAAGCTTTTTATTTTTAGTGTTTGTGTTTACAACCCAAGAACCATGGTCAGGCATGGAGGCTCCATAATGCAATTACAATAAACCTCAAGTTAAATTAGATGGAGGGGGGGGGGCAGAAAAATCTCAGTTTGTGAAAGCTCAAGGCACGATGTGTAATCTATACCAGCTAATGTATGAGAATATAAAGTTACTGGATAGAACAGCAGTGGAGTGAAATAATACTCCGGTGGGAATATCTGCTCATTTTAAACCATCAATGTAAAGTAATGTGTTTCAAATAAAAATTATATACAGGTTCAAGGGCAAAGCTGTAAATTGCATGATTATTGGAGAGCTTTGCGAATCTCATGCAGTCACTTAATGGAAATGAGACGCAATAGCACAAGAAACGAGGAGAACGTGAGCTTTGAAACAGAGCCCCCTAAACTGATGCTGTCAGGCTGGGTATAATGGGCATACCTGGGAACTCTCCGGGTTTGACCCGGAGATTGCCGGGTGAGCGCTGCTCCTCTACCCAAGACCCGAATCCTCCGGGTCGCGGGAGCGGGGTCTTGACACGCCCCGCTCCCCAACCATTTTTCCTTTAAATGGGGGTGTTTCCCGCTGCCGTCAGCGGGAACACCCCCGACATCAGCGAGACTGCCCACCCACGTCAGCGGGACCGCCCACCGATGTCAGCGGGACCGCCCACCGATGTCAGCGGGACAACCCACGTCAGTGGAACCGCTCGCCGATGTCAGTGCGCAGTCCTGGCCTCGTCCCACAAGGGAAGGCTCCGGGTAGCCGGAGCCCAGAAGTTCCCACGTATGATAATGGAGATGTAGCTTGGCATCATCTGAAGGCCTGGCATGGCATGGATTTAATAAAGGTTTATGAAGGCAATCATTTTTCATACTGCACCCTGACGCTAGACCACAAGGTGCAACAGTCATGGTACATGTAGTGTAATTTGTGTTATGATGATAGGACCAGGGCTGGACTAGCGATGACAAGGTGGCCCTGGCACTTTAAGGCCAGTGGCCGCCTGATGAGGTAAGTGGGGGTGAGGGCTGGACATGCTATGTTTTTATTCTCACATAGCATGCAGCCGGGCATATCCAGTGTGAGTGTGTGGTGCTGTCCGCAAATGACCTAGCGGGCATAAGTCCAGTGAGCCAGGTGGCCATTCCAGGCCTGGATAGGATAGTCCCCTAAGACCTCTGATCCTTGGTTAATATTTCACTCTCTTTAACCTGAACATAAATAATTTTCCAAAGTAAACCGGTATTTTGCTATAGCTGCCGTGAATTAAAACAATTAATATTATTGTAAATACTTTTTCACCAAGCATTTAAATTTAACAATCATCTTGAAATATTTTATTCTAAATACAGAATATTAAGACATTTACATATTTAAGTATAGTTGCTCACTGTCGAGCTTTCTGATAAAGGTTAATGAATGTGGTCAAGGGTGACACAACAATATCCACATGCTGTGCTGATCTCACCAATGTAATGGCATAGAAAATGGGATCTATAGCTAACCACTGGGTCTCCTAATGCGATATAACCCCGAGCATCCTGAGAGACGGGCGCAGGCAACGGAAAGCTGTTTCAGGAGTAGGTCGATGTGTGTGTGCGATTATTTAATGCAAAGCTCCCATTTCCCATAACTTTATCACTGGAAGTATCTATGGAATCCTTACTGCATATAATACACGGGGGGGCGATTCAGCAGAATGTGTATATTGAATAGATTGCAAGCGAATGAGTCCAACATCTTCGTTTTATGTGTCAGGAAAGGGTTTCTTTGACCAGCTCTGATCTGGTAGCTACTTGTCGCCTTCTAAACAGTGACTTTGATAATTTTACTTTCAGATACTATTAGACCTTATTTGACCCTGATAAAAGCTACCACAATATTACTAAAACGAGATGGATTTCTGCCAGAGAATTGGCCAGAGACATTAATAACTCATCTGCAATTCATCTTCCAGCTTTAAAATGATCAAATATCTATAATGTTGGGTTTTTTTTGCATCATTAAGGACTGCACTGCGAAGAATTTTATCTCCACCGATATTATTCCATAACGTAGTGTCCCGCATGGTGTCAAGACTCACATTTGGGGATAAAGTAGGTTTTGCTTTTGAAGTTGTTAAAGAACATAATCTACATTTAAAAAAACATCAAATCCAGTTGTTTTATGAATATTAGTGACATATCAGGATATTCCTGGAGCCTTAGAATCCCACCACCGAATGTCTGGAGGCTTTGGGATCAGTGTCTTCTTGTCCCGGAGCTGGTGGCACCCAATATGTCCATTAATGTAAGAACATGAACTGTCCAGACGTTACAAGCCACCAAGATCATCAGATTCATCAGATCATCAAAATGGAATCAGTTCATAGTCTCACACTTCTAAACATTGTCTCACACTTCATGTCTCCATGTCTCACACTTCTAAACATTGTTTGGGTAGGAAGTTTCATTTAAACTTCACATATAACATCTCATTCAGTAGTTTGAAATATTTTACTTAAGGCTTTTTTATTGTTCTTAAATGGGTTAAATATATATATATATATATATATGTACCAAAGAAAAAAAACTAGCAGCGTTGACACCTTATACGATATTAGGTTTTTAGGCTCAGTGAAACCTCTATAGGTTGTGCGCTCCTGTATTTTTGTATATTTTTTGTGCAGATTTGCAGGTTCTGACCAAACCTTAGGGTCGAGCAGCTGCTCTTGCCACACAGGTGCCTCATTAATGGTGTCCAAAGGAGGCTTTAAGTTTCTTGAGAGTCATTTTGTGTACCTTATATGATATACCAGAAGAAGAGTTCTAAGTAGTCTCAAAAGCTTGCAATCTATTATACATCAGTTAAAAGGCTTAGAACATTTCATAGGTCACCAAACAATGATCGCTCTAACCGTTATTAGACTTGTTAAATTGTTTATCAAGTGGATGTTTAAACCTCCCGAAGACTCACCTTGCTGGGTCATCCATCTTGACCTATATAACTATTTCTTTTCATTTATTGCTGGAAGCTGATATGTCCGGACAGCCATAGAAGGAATGAGAAGAAGAATGAACTTAAGACAGGTGAGTGAATAATTTTGACAGATTTGTCATAATTTGTAGTCCTATTTTTTCCGAGTTTTTAATAGAATGGATGCATGTTTATTTATTGTGTATCTTGTTGTTATTTATCAATTTAATTGTAATTAAAGAATTCTAGCCTACAGAAAACCACAAAATACTGTGAATATGCTGCTGATTTTAAGACTTGTTCATAAATGATACTGTACCTGTGGACAGTGGCTGTTCGGGAACCAAATTCTGCCCCTTTCTACTCGTGGTCTGATCATTAAATCACCATACTTGTTATCAGGGGGCAGAACAGGACTGATAAGAAATACCGTGGTGGGGGAACCACTCGTCCCCCACCACGGTATTTCTTATCAGTCCTGTCCTGCTCTATACATATGTGTATACGGTGTTGGTGGGTCTAGTTTGGGACTTGGCTGAGCTGCACTTTTACATGTCTTTCCATTTACATGTCCAAGTCAAAGTAGGTAACATTTTTCAGGCCAACAAAGAAAAAAGAAGTAAAGCCACAAAAAACTTGCATCTCCTTCTGAACAGATCGCTGTGGTCCCATAAGCATATACGACATCTTTTTCGATGTTGGACCAATAAAAGGTATCAGCTTCAACTAAATAGTCCATGTTCTCCTCGGCCATCTTTGTTATATCCATATATAACATATGCAGAGAAAACACATACAGCTTCCAGATTAAATTAATGTGATATGACTTAATACCTCGAAATGTCATACTGACACAATGTCTTCACGTTTTACCCACATTTCTCAGATGCTTGAGATTTCAACTAGAAGTATTGGCACTAATATTATTTAGTTAAATGTTATTTGATGATTAGATACAATCGGCACATAAAGTATCTTAGTGATTACCTTTTGTTGCACTAGTGGCCACCTCTCTGGGATGTTTGCCAATACTCATTTCACAATTTACACTTAATACCTGCCTAGTCACTTCATAGCGTGATGTTCCTGTCCCACATATGTCCCATGTATGGTAAGCAGACATTTTAGCCCTTGATAGTATATGTCACATATCAGAGACTGTTCTGTATAAAGACTAGGCGTACTTTAGATACATTCACAAGACCAACAGTGTCCTTGGAGCGCCATCTCTTTATTGCCGTTCTTCACCAGAGGGTCCATTTCTGAATTAAACCTGCAGATACCACAAAATGCAGCGTTTGGCGTGATGTGACCCATTGTACACAGTTGAGATGGTAGTGTCTCCCCGTAACAGTGAGGTTACCCAGTCTGAGTGACAGTATTCTAGAATTGCATTACACACTTTCAATGATGTCATGTGTGCTAAAGTTTGTATAGATACATTATTGAGGCTAAGCATGGTATTCCAGAGATATGAATGCAAAAATAAGTGGCAGTGTATTTAGAAGAATGCATAGTAAACATACTTTGTGGGTACTTCAATACTGTATGCATTCTTTAAAATCGAAAAATAAAGAAAGCACTTACCTTAGTACCTTCCTCCGCTGAGATCTAAATATTTTTACTATTGATTGGCTGCTTGAAGCAGCCAATCGGTGACAGGAGAGCAGCTCCATTAAAACCAATGGGAGGACTTTCCAAACATGTGCATGGGGGTCTCAAGGCCTGGGGGGTTGGCATGGCTGTGTGTGTGTGGGGGGGGGACACACCACAGAACTTTAAAAGGACTTCCCAGCTATGTTATAGGATATAGGAAATATCATTTTCTTCAGCTCCCCCTCTCCTCATATAGCATGCTGGGTCATCATATTGCATAAGATCCCAGTCGGATCTGATGCACGTCCCCATTTGCATCATGGCAGCCATTTTGTTTATTGTGGCGGACATTTTGTGCATGACTTTGACATCTCTTAATACACATATTTAAAACGTACGCACTAAAATGACCACAGCTATTCATCGTAATGCCCGTGCCAGAAATGGCCGTCACGCATGTGTGAACCTCCACAGACGGGGACACGCATCTTTGGTTGGATGCTACCAAAAAAAAATATATATATATTTCCCTTCATTATAATTTTACTACAATTTTGTTGTTATTAATTATTAGGAAATTAAAGAAACATGTATTTTCTACTAAGTTGTCCTTTAAAGGGCATTTTCACTGGATATTCATGTATGTAACATGAATTGATTACGTTCTATGAGTATTAAAGATACATAACTGCATTGCCTTGGACTTTTTTTTTATCGTATACAGGCAGCTACAGGTTTTAAGAGGACACAAATCACATTTAATGCACTAAAATCTATACTGAATGTTTCATCAGTTTCCTTCATTAAAGACCTGCGCATATGATGGAAAACTTGCTCAGTGCACAGTTTCCTCCCATGAGTCTAATGAATTTTCCTTCCTGCCTCCCATCCATTTAAAAAGCCACATTACCATAGAGACAGAGGCAGAAAGAAGAGAGAGGGAGTGAGTGTCCATCAGGGCACTCACACCCAAGTCTGAAGCTGCATCAGGGTTAGAAGGTAAAGCCCATTCTGCTGAGGACAGTGCCACCTGGTGGTAGCAGGCAGGCATTGCTTCTTCTGTTCTTGTGTCCCTCAGCACAGGGAGGGACACAGAATGGGTTCTTCATGTATGTGTCACGTTTAAGTGACAAGACAGACTAGGTATTCCTGTTAGATGACCCAATTTTGGGGTTCTGAATGTGAGGAGGCAGCTGGCTCTGACAGTTGCTGTCCTGCACACGAGCCATTATTATTATACTTTATGTATAAAGCGCCAACAGATTCCGCAGCACTGTACAAGAGCCATGTGCACATACAATTTTTTTGCATACATGCAAAGTGCGAGTGGTGCCTGATTGGAGTATGTTCCTTCTTCACGTACTGTTATGGTGTAACTTACCATGTGTTTGTGTTGTACCAAATATGTATTCTTCAGGGTGTCAGTGTGTGTGTGTGTGTGTAAACTGGGGCTTCTGTATTTGTTCTTGTCAATGTCCTGTAAAGATGTGTGAGTGCGAAAAAGTCTAACAAGTACAGTTCTACAGCAGCATATGGGTGATGATGACGACGACGACGACGACGACGACAACAAATGATCCAAACAGAATGTTCAGCCTTTCCAAGGTCTCCCTAAGTGGAACTGATCCAGGTGAAGGCAACCGGGAACCGTCTTAGAAAGCAATTGTCACCTGTGGCTTCCGGATTACTAAATCTATTACTTAGACCTTCCTATAGTTTGTGTTTTTTTATACCTATCTACCAGTATTCATATTGTGGAGATATTTGGTTTAAAAGTTGGGATGGTTGGGTGGTATGTATGGCTAAAGCATTAAAAATTAGCCCTATAGTTTTTATTTGGAAAATCTGACCATTTTATGACAGGTGTGACATGCCTGTGATGTAATTTTATTATAAAGGGCAATTAAAGGAAAACCTATAATGATGATTCTCTGACCAATCAGCATTACCTGGCAATGTCATCAGAGCATATAGAGCACTGGATCTGTGTGTACGTGGCATATGATGTATGAATAATCCCTGCGCTATGTATATTATAGTTATATTACACTGCTGTGCGTGGGAGGGAAGGCTGGCGCACTGTAGAATTTATACCAGTGATACATGTACAAGTTATGTGAAATTTGCTTGATTCTTTAGCAAGACTATGACAATGCATGCTTGGGAGAAGTGTGGCCTTCATAGGTTGAATGTATAGTTTTTATTAACTTTAGGTACTATCACAGCGTTATAACACTTTTGAACTTTTGAATGTGGGCTGTGAAGTTGGCTGGTTGCCTTTTTACGTAGATTCCAACTGTATGACCGAAAGTATGTGGATACCAGACCATCGCACCTGTATGAGGGAATTAATATGGAGTTGCCCCCCCCCTTGCAGCTATAGCAGCTTCCACTCTCCTGGGAAGGCTTTCCACAAGATTTCGGGGAATTTCTGTGGGAATTTTTGCCCATTCATCCAGTAGAGCGTTTGTGAGGTCAGACACTGATGTTGGACGAGACGCCCGGCTCACAATCTCCAATTCAGTTCATTCCAAAGGTGTTTGATGGGGTTGAGGTCAGGGCTCTGTGCTGCTGGTCAAGTTCTTTCACATCAAACTCATCCAACCATGTCTTTATGGAGCTTGCTTTGTGCACTGGAGCGCAGTCATGCTGGAATAGAAAAGGGTCTTCCCCAAACTGTTCCCACGAAGTAGGAAGCAGAGCATTGTCCAAAATGTCTTGGTATGCTGAAGCATTAAGATTGTCTTTCACTTGGGCCCAAACCCTGAAAAACAGCCCCAGACCATTATCCTTCCTCCACCAAACTTTACAGCGGGGTTCCAGTACCTCCAATATTAATCGCTGTATGAACCAAGAATGATACCTAACTCTCTTTATTATCAACAGTACTTTTATATCATTTTGTTTTCATGTCTATAAAGAAATATTATATTTTTAAGATTTATTATTATCTTTGTTAGCCTGTCCTTGTTCTTACTCTAGCGCTCACATCAGAACGTTACCATTGTTGCTTTGTTTGTGCCTTTCGATAAGCGTCGGGAACACTCTTTTTAATCTTATCTGCTAAAGTTTTTATTCTACTCCCCCACTTTCTATTTCCACACCTTTAAGGCGCAGATTCCCCCACTAAATATTATACCCCGCAGCACGATTGGTCCAGGGGGTCCCAGTTCTTAGGGGCCCTCCAAGAATTGTTGGTGCAGATGTAGGCCCTTTGAAACGGGTCCTAATCTGCCGTTAACGGCGTCTGTAATATTTTATATTTATTTTCCTAACGTACCACCGTAATATGTAAATTAATGCTAATTTCACACTTTCCAATACAATTTGCAGAGGAGGGGGGGTAGGATTTTGTGTTCCGCACAGGCCAAGCTGCAGTCCCCAGCTCCATGCCCGTGTTGAACCTTGTAAGGCGTGTGTTCTGTTGCATGGAACGTTGTCGTGCTGTAGTGCGTGTGTGTGTGAAGCGGCTCGGTTCCCATGTTACAATAATTGTGCGGGTTCTGAACTTGTGTTAGTGTACACAGAGAGCGATGGAGGGAACGTCCGCTGCAGCTGCCGCCTTTACAATATAGTGAACAGCGTTATTGTGTTGCGGAGGAGATGAATTGATCTGTTAAGCTGTCTCTGGTGAGCGTAGAGAGCGTTTGTTCTCCCTTGGGAGAGTATGAATATGTAAATGTGAATGGTGAAGGGGGGGGTTAGTAGGAGCCAAGGGGTGTGTTCCTAAATTACTCGCCGTGCTGTGATTGGCCAGTTTATCCTGCCTGGTACCCAGTTCCTATCCATCTCCTGTCTATCCCCAGTGACACACCGCTCAGTGCAAAGGGAGTGACGGGGGAGGGACACCGACACTCATCCGACAGCAGAGAGGTGAGCAGAGAGGTGCAGTTTCGTCCGTGTACCTGTCACTGTGTGTGTGTGTGTGTGCGTACATCACATTTATTTATATATCGACAGCAGATTCCGTAGCGCTGCTGCAAACGGGGGCAGTGAGAATATTTAACAAAGACAATTTAATAACATTAACACACATTAAAACATACTGATACTGAAGGAGGAAAGGGGGCGCCGCTCTAGCAACCCTACGGTCTCTGTACACATTGTAGCATACGTTTTAGCGTGTGTACACGGAATCATGTGTTTGTGTGCCTGCATATAAGTGGCAGAATGGCTGATGGTTTCCTTGGGGTCTTTCTTATCTGTTGGTGTGTGCGATGCTAGCGCCCGCGGTTGTGGTTTTCAGTGTGTGTGTCATTGTATGTGCTGGCCCTTGTGTCTCTGTGTGCTGTTGGGGGAAGGGAACACCCATTCAGATGCAAAGTGCCTCTAATCTCAGGCACCGTGGGAAGCGTGTTATGTACTGGGCTGTATTCATACATCTGCTTCTCTTTTCTTCTTTGCATAATTTTTTTTTTTTTTTTTTAATGGATTTAGATTTAAATATAAATATTTTCCTTGGATATACCTTATAGAAACACAGGTATATACCTATATGTGGCTGCAAATACACACACACACACACATATATATATATATATATATATATATATACATACATATAGACACATATATACGTGTTTGTGTGGGAAGTCTGCATGTATCAGAGCTGTATCTATATGTGTTTTCAACGCGTATATCCGCATATGGCTCTTTCTGTACCTATATTATGATAACATCTGTGTGGGGGTGGTTGGTGGGAGGTGCAGGCAGCATCTGGCTTTTTCCGTATAATTAATACCTCAAGGACTCAATAGCCCAAAACACAAAACCGCGTATCGTTGGGACTGAATGGGATTCAGAGCTTGGCATCTGCAGGGTACTGGGGGCACCAAGCTTGGGTTAAGATAAGAGCTCCAGTATCTGTAAGGCTGGGGGGGGCTGGGGTATTGGGGGTTTTAGTGATGCAGCGGAGGACAGAGATACCCATTGTTCATCGTCTAAAGCTGTCCAGGAACAGGGTCTGCATGTTGTCAATGCCAGGAAGGGCGGCTGGACGCTGGCAGCTCAAGCATTAGGGAAACCTGTCGCCTTTCTTAACTGCAGGGCAAGACAACATGGACAAATCTTCAACCAACCAAGCGAAAGGGGCAACCCCAAAGAAAATACTAACCACCAAGGGGATAAAAAATGGATCCTCGTCTCAGTCTCCAAAAGATACCTCCCGGCCTGCGACCTCAAGGACTGTAGGTGAGTGCCACACGTCTTCTACAGATTAATACCGATTAACCAATAACAACTCTGACCTCATAGTACAATTATCAAGCTTCAGATACTCTGCCTTCATATTCATTTTATTGCAGTATTATCCTTGTAACAGTACAGTAACCTTTCTGCCATATTATCCCTGTAACCCGGCTCCTGGATACCTTATTACCCCTGTAACATCTTATTACCCCTGTAACATCTCATCACAGTAATCCAGCTCCTGGATACCTTATTACCCCTGTAACATCTCATCACAGTAATCCAGCTCTTGGGTACCTTATTACCCCTGTAACATCTCATCACAGTAATCCAGCTCTTGGGTACCTTATTACCCCTGTAACATCTCATTACAGTAACCCAGCTCCTGGATACCTTATTAGCCCTGTAACATCTCATCACAGTAATCCAGCTCTTGGGTACCTTATTACCCCTGTAACATCTCATCACAGTAATCCAGCTCTTGGGTACCTTATTACCCCTGTAACATCTCATTACAGTAACCCAGCTCCTGGGTACCTTATTACCCCTGTAACATTTATTACAGCAACCCATCTACAGGATGCCCTATTACCCCAACAATGCATTATTACAGTAACACACCATGAATGCTCTATTGCCTTTGAATTATTAGAATAACCCTTGGGTGCCTTATTACCCCTGTAACATCTTATTCCAATAACCCATTTCCTGGGTGCCTTATTGCCCCCGCAACATCGTATTACAGTAACCCGGCTCCTGAGTACCTTATTGCCCCTATAACATCTTATCACAGTAACCCCTATTCCTGGTTGCCGTATTGCCCCTGTAGCATCTTATTACAGTAACCCCGATATATAACTTTGTAGTGCTGGGCTGTGATCTTTTTGGCCTTATGAAAGTAATATTGTTAATTAGTGATCTTATTGCATGGGGAAGGGAACGCGCATGTTTGCATAAGTGGCCATGTAACTTCTTATTACACGAACCTGGCTCCTGGGCACCTTATTACCTCTGTAATATATTAGTATCAAGATCCTAAATGAGACCAATAGCATTATTTACATGTTCTACAGATCTATTCTTACTGTGTTTTACTAGGTACTGCATCAAAGCCTTCAGCCATCAAAACAACATTGGTGGTAAAAGAAGCAGCACTCACAAAATCTGCTGGGGGCAGGTAAGAAATGGGGAAGGATAGCATATAATTTGGGAAGAAAAGGGGTAAAATGTACTGGTTCTCAGTTTGCTAGAAGTATCGAACCTGGTGTCCCATCCAGTCTGCGAGTTCTTCTATGAGAAGCCCAAACAGCATTCTTATTTTCGTGAAGTATAGGCTTATGTGTATCCCAGCCATATTAGTATATTATTAATATTATACTATCGATCCCGTTCTCAATATGTGCATTTTAGAACATCTCAAGACAAACTCCTACTCCAGTCGCCAGTCCCCATAATTATGTTCTTAATTCTACAAAAAGCTACTGAGGAGTTGACGTATCGCTGGTCGACAAAAAACATTAAAGTTCTATTTTCATCAAGCCAAATGTTGGTTTCAGAGTAAAAATCAGAATCTTATTTAGAGCAAAACAAAAAAGCAGACTATATGGGCCGAATGCTTCTTATCCGCTTATTCTTCTATGCTCTTATGATCCGTGTCTTTCGGACAGCTTATTTTACGAGGTTGACCTCGAGTTTTCCAACCTTTAGCCAACAGTCCACACGTAACAGTTTTTGTGTGGATCCAAGCCTGGAAAATGAATAGACTGTACAGATCAATAGTCTCATTAGCCCGTTCTCTGCATGGCATATTGCCTTGTAACATTAAAAAAACAAACTCATACAGTTACATTCGAAAACAAATAGTATGGTTACATTTATATGTCGAATGTTGGTGTGAAACGGAAAATGTATGATTGGAGAAGAAGCCGTCCCTACCGAAGTGAATGTTACTGTGGCGGGGTAATAGGTATCTCATTGGCATGTAATTCAGTGTAGGAGTAGCATAATGTTTTTTAATACACACTGAAATACAAGTGTTGGAAGAGTGTTATTTTCCCCCCAAAAAAATATTAATTTATACATATATCTTAAAACTTATGTTTTAGGGCCGTCGCATCACCCAAGAGAACAAACTCAGTGCCAGATGGAGGTAAGACTCAACGCATGATTGCCAGTATTACAGGATCATTATACATTCAACAGATTTAAATGGGATGTGGGGAAAAAGTAAACTTGCAAATTATTCACTAAATTGGGCTGTGGTAGGGAAATCTTTAAACAAAAAGGATATAGGAATAATTGTAGACAGTAGACTTAGAAACAGTGTTCAATGTCAGTCAGCTGCTGCAAGGGCAAGTAAGATATTGTCATGTATAAAAAGGTATCCCCCCCCCCCCGAATAACTAAATGGCATGACCTCAGCCTCGGATATACCTCATAATTTTGGGTATCTATTCTTGAAAAGTACATTATGGAAATTAAAAAAAAATGAAAAGAGAAATGTAACATCTCAATTATGAAGATTTTTTTTTTAAAATTAGGCATATTAGAGGGCATATAGGAAAAACATATAGGGACAATAGAAACCGCTTTCATGGACTGTTTATTAACAGTCCTGTACAAAGAGCCATTAGGACCTGAGGAAAGGAGCAATAGTAATTTTGCCATTTTATAGCAAATTTTGCATTTTGTAGTCCGGAAGGATATATTCTCCTTGTTTTAGCCTCAGTTGGAAATTGCAGGATTTTTGTCCTATTCTGCTTGAATTTAATGGGATTTTATATGTATGAGGTTGGGGAAAGGCTGCATAGTGATCAATGATCGTTTGTTTTTAGGTCAGGCATCTCCTGCGAAACCGCCATTGAAAAAATCCGCTACCATTTCGGGACGAGACAAGGGTTATCAGGAGAAGACAACCTCCCCTGTGAAATCTACGGATGGGCCACAGCTAAGCACAACTTGTTCTGCGCAGGAAGGAAAGCCCATACGAGGGAATGGAAGTGGCAGGAAGGAAGCGAGCACACCAACACAGAATGGGTCAAAGGACAAGATTCAACGTCAACGGTCAGAGCGAACAACTTCGGTGTCGGTTAAACCATCAAACACTGCCTCCGACCCTACTAAACCAGTGAAAGCTTCACCCATTAAACGAGCTCAAACTCTCCCTGCATCAAGTAAACCAGTTAACACTGCCACATTACCAGTTAAACCAATTAAAGCGTCAGCAGCAGCAGTGAAACAAGTTGACCCACCATCATTTGCAACAAGATCAATCAAAACGGTGCCCGGTTTAGGTAAATCAATACGGACCCCACCGCTGCAAAATAAACCCCCAAAATCTCCCTGTGCACCAGTTAAACCAACGAATGCCGCGTCACCTGTTCCAGCTAAAACTGCAGGAACTTCACCTGCACCAGTAAAGCCAGTGAGGACCGCATCTGCATTGGCTAAACCTGAAAAAACTTCTTCTACGGCAGTCAAATCAGCAAACAAAGGATCTTTGCCCAGTAAACCGATACACACTTCACATAAGATAAGTAAACCAGCGAAAAATACAACTGTTCCCATTAAACCGGTAAACACTGATTCCGTGCTGGTTAAAACTGAAACTGAGACAGTGAAACCAGTAAATGCTGATTCCGAGACAGCCAAACCAGTAAATGTTGACTATTTGCCAGATGAACCAGTAAACACTAATCTTGTGCCAGTTGAATCTGTAAACACAGAATGTGTGCCACCTGAATTCATGAACATTGATCCTGTGCCAATTCAATGCATTGGTAATCAGGCAATAGTACACGACCCTTTAAGCATTTTACCAGAAACACAAGAAAAAGAACTTGCTCTGGATCCACTGTTAGAAGCTCCTCTGAAGTTGGTTAAATCTCCAACGGAGATAGGAGGCATCAAAGAGGAAACTGAGCCAACAGATCCAGCGAGTACACTTGATGCACCAGTCACTTTACCAAAGGAACATCCAGAGGAGCCAGTGTCTACACCCAACCAGCTGTCCGAAACAGTTATCCCTAACAGTGGATCCATAGAGGCAGCGGCGGATATAGAGAAACCGTCTCTAGAGGTAGAACAACTCCTCTTGGGATCAAGTATGTCATGCGAAGAACTAACTATGTCCACTGTATTATTGGCAGAACCGGTAGCAAGAACATCTCCACAACATTCCACAGAATCTGTTGAATTGATTTCTTCTGGATGTCCAAAAGATATAATCAAATCCCCAGAGGAATCAATAATTAAATCACTTGAACCAGTAATGTTACAGGATGACAGGATGCATGATCTATCTGAACCAGTAAATGAATGCACAGGTTTTGTAGAAACAATGGACACTAAGCCTGAATCATTGCAGTTGAACGTAGAACCTATAGAGTCGGTAGTGGGACAAGAAGTTCAGGAAGGAATCCTTCCGATCATGCCAGCAGTGTCACCACTGGAACCAGTAAAGCCCCTACCCGAAACAGCAGCATCGCCAGAAGAGGAAACACAACCTTTGGACAATGTGTTAGCATATCCTTTGGAAACAGAGAACACCATGGAGCAGGCGTTAAAAATAACAGTAGAACCAGAAGATCATATAGAGGATGGAAGGGTGGTAACATTTCCTTCAGAGTCAGTAAATTGTTCAGATGAAGAAACAACAACATTATTGGAACCAGTAAGTTATTTAGAGGAGGAAGAGCACTTACCAGCAGAAGTAGTAAAACCTTTAGCGCTAGGAGTAACATACCCAATGGAAACGACAGAACATTTAGATGAAGAATGTTCTCTCATGGATTCTGTAAGGTTTTCAGAGCAAGTTGAAATAGATAATTCATCGGAATCAGAAAAGGATGTTGCACATTTTTCAGCGGAACAAGAAAACCATGCAGAAGAAGTCATTTTTCATGACGAGTCATTATTTCACATAGAGCCAGAAGACAAGTCCTGTGTAAACTCATTACAGTCTTTACTTGAAGTAGTAAAATCTCCAATGTCACCTGTAAGTCAATCAGAGGAAGGGGTGCACTTATCAGTTGACGAAGAAATATTTTCTTATGTAGAGCCACTAAATATTTTAGATGAAGGAAGTGTTTCTCCAGTAAAACCTGAGGAACCATTACAGCCTTTAATGACAGAAGCAGAATCTCCCATGACAGCTGCAGAAATGCTGGAAAAAGATGAAAAATCAACAGATGGACATGTAAAGCCTTTTGAAGACAAAATATTGGCATTGGATGAAGGGGAAGATTCACCGGTGGATCCAAATGAAGCTTTAGAGGAAAGAGAGAGAACATTGGAGCCTACAATGGAAAGAGTGGAATCAACATTGGAGCATCAAGTTTCTCAAGAAAAATCAGAGAATGTGCTAGATGAAGTACCTCTATATCAAGATACCCCTGTAAAGTCTTCAACAGACAAAACAATTGACTTCACCAAGCCAATAATATCACATAATGAACAAGTTGATTCTCGGATGGAGTTGGGATCAGGGAAATCTGAAAGTAAACTAGAATATTCATTGGAGGAAGTAACAGCTTTATTAGAGCCAATTAATTCTGGTTGGGAGCCGATAGACTCCCAAGATGAACCAGATTCTCATTTAGAAACACCCAACACAGAAATAATGCAACCAACAGCTGACATAGTGAAACATTCAGAAGAAGTGGACTCTGCAGAAACAAAATCTTCATACATTTTACTACAACCTCTCAATGAATTAGTGAAATCTCCATCAGATCCATCAAATATGTTATCTGGTTTATCATGTGAATCGGAACAGGCAACTAAGAAAAACGAACTTGCCACAGCTGAGAGCGGATCAGAAGAGATGGAAATGAACCCAATAAGATCTCCAACTACTCCTGGCATATCCTCAGTAGATTTATCTTGTTTTCCTGAACTGTCAGTCATGGAAGTGAAACCAGTTAGCAACCCACTTGTTTTTGCAGAGGATTTAGCGGAATCTACAATGGAAACAGTGAAACCTTTAGAAGAACCAATGGAATGTTATGTAGAACAACTTATGATTAGTGAAGTACATAGTGATATCGTTTCTGGACCAGCTAATTTACCATTTGAAGGGAAATTATGTGCGCCAGAACATGTAAACAATTCCACTGTTAAGTCTATAATCCATACTGATACTGAAGAATTATTGCATGGTGAAACGAGTCTAATGAAATATTCAACAAACTTATTAACATCTCCAGTAGAACAAGAGGTTTCTTGCTCAGAACAAGTGACATCTACAATATTAATTCCCTCTATTCTCCTGGGATCCTCAGTCCCACAGTCAGAGGACTCAGTCCAAATCATGGCTCCAGAAGATCATTCCGAGACCTACGGAATACAATCAGGTGAGCTCACTGATGACCATAAGTGTCCTGAAGTGTTTGTAGAACAGGAGGGGGAGGGAGAGCCATGGGTACTGGTACAAAGGGAAGAGCTAGCTGATTTCAAGGAGGAAGAGGCAGAAGAAAAACCACAGAGGCCAATCAGCCTAAGCCAAGAGGGTGAAGAAGATGAGGAGGACAGAAAGAAGGGAGAGGAGGAGGGCGAAGCTGTTGCATCATGCTGCAGCACTCTAAGTGATCCCCAGCTTGCAGGACAGAGCAGCAGTGAGACTAGTACCCCTGAAGAACTGAAAACATATGAAGATAGTAGCTCTGGAGTGGAATCCCACTCTGATGACGTAGCCACCTCTCCACCCACAACTCTTACACCTGACCCAGACTTGGGCATCCACATGGGGCAAGAGGAGGGAGGGGAGACTCCAGCTGGAACTCCTGCTTCCAAGGGCAAAGGGACACTCCATCCTCTCCAGAATGCAGATGACGGGGGACTTTTGCAAGGGCCAGCACCCACTAGGGTCCCTGACCATTCAGAGAGTGACACAGGAGGATATAAAAGGGAGGTGACTGGTTTTAACTGCTCCCCGGCTTCATCAGAAGCTAGAGGCCAGGAGCAGGAGGACAAAGCAGGGGAAGGAGACATCCAGAGAGGTAATGACTGACTAAGCTCCAAAGATATTGTAAAATAATGTCTTGGTTGACAAACCTCCCTCCGTAGTTTCAGGAAAGAGTGTAAGTGAGGGTTGTGGGTTAGGCCTTAGAGATTCTGCGTAATCTTCTGCCAAAGCAGACTTAATAAGTGTTCTAGAATGTGCATCACATCACTGTTACTCATCACTTGGTTAAAGGGGTACACCTTGCAGAATTCTTGAGGCGTAAACGATCTCTTACATTCTGCAAGGTACAGACCACTCAGTTCAGCCTAAACAAGAATACACTGGGGGCCATCAGTACCACTTCATATGTGTTCCATACTTTGTCAGTCTTCTTCATCCCCTAGCTGTATTCTTGTTGAGGCCACCGAATCACCATCTTGTTCTCTGGCTGTTTCTCACTCTCTACTCCACCCTTCTCTCTTTGAGGTGTGTAGATTATTTTTATTTTATATTTTTTGTGTGTTTCTAATAAACTTTTATTTTCTACAACTCGTGACCTCTGTTTTTATTTATGCATGCGCCACATGTGTGCCATAGTTTCGTGAAGGTGTTTAATGTCACCCATATGTGCTAGCTGTGTGCTTTTTTTTTATGCTATACTATATGTAGTCAGTGTGTGCATGGTGGCATCCACGGTTATGTCCTGTGACACATGCTTACATGTTATTTTCATTGCAGCTAGATAGTTGGGTTGCTATATATGCTAAATCTGTTTCTTACGTGAAAGTGTGAGCAGGTTTTCTAAGATTAAGCCACAGGCGGTGAAGCTGAAACGTTGAGTGTGTTTGGTTAAAAAAAGAATTGGACATGTGGCTTGTTTAACTGTACGCTTACGCGCATGTAGACCTACCTGTATCTCAGAAAGCCTATAACCTGCTATATGGAAGCTGGCATTTATAAAAGTCATTAGTGTACCACACTGCCATGCTAAGTATACATTAATTATTGAGTGGAGGACTTTATATAGGGACTGTCTATAAGTATACAGAGCTACCTGGAGTGCCCGAATCATGGAGGCACTGGGCAGTGGTGTATTCTCCATAGGGAGAAAGGTGTGACATGGTGGCAGCCTCTTTGCCGCTATACTAGAAGCAGATTGCCTTATTGGAACCAAAATCCCTGTGCCCCTATTTCTTCCCCTGGTGTAGTTCTAAAACATCATAATATTTTGTGTAAACGCGCAATAGATGTGTAAAAACCATAATGCCATCCACAATGGAGAAAAGAAAAAAAAAAGATGGAAGGGGGTACCAAAGACCCCCCTGGGAACTATCCCATTTTGATGATAAGAGAAGTGCGAGGAAGGGCCTTTGGCCTTACAAAAAAGCATACGCATCAGCTTGAAATGAGTAAAGGAAGAACATTCTGATTATTACTAAATGTATTGCTTTTTATTGTCAATGGGATAGAGAAGGAAAGGGATCTTTGGTTTCCAATGCCCTTATAACTGATCCTCAAACTTAAAACATCAAAAGATCCCACTATTTTTATACTAAGGGATTTTATTACCACATTGTGGATACCAATTTTGTAATCATTCAGGACATGCTTGCGGTCTAACAGGTGCCTAATGTTAGTCGCTACAGCGCAGAGATCGGAAAAAAACCATTGGAGCGAGCGGCCAAATATTTGAACTATTGGCTAAAAGCATTTAGAAAAAGACTTTAAAGAATAAGGAAGGCATATAGAAAAGAGATTTCTAGTAAAGAGCATACAGTAAAATATATATAGATGTTTTCCCAGTCTTAAAAAGTTGAGGTTGGGTTAAGCTATGGATTGGCACAAGGACGTAAAAACCGACAAAATGGACAAATGGGCAGCAACGTTCCATACAGGGCTCTACCTGCAATACATGGGTTGGGTTGTGACTATCACATTGCTCTCCCCCATGTTGTACCCAAATCTGGGATTGTTGGCAGCTATGAGATACTGGCCCTGCTGTGTGACCAATATCAAGAGGTAGCCTCCATGTAAGCTACTGAGCAGAGTTTCTGGTTGAATCACTGCTTGGATTGATGGGAGGCAGGGACAGTGAAGAAAACAGTTAGCTTCACTAATCCCTACTACATGGCCTTTCAGATTCTAATGCACTTTAAGTTGAAGATTAGTAAACAAGATGGTACAAGCTACAATTTTTTTGGCCGGTGTGGGCTCGAACCCAACGCCAATCTTGTAATTTGAGGAGGAGCTTGAGGGCGAGTCTGGCTTTGACTGTGCGTGGCTTGGAGGGCCAGACTGGGGATCTGGTTGAGCCCAGGCCTAGCTTGTGTCCTTCCAAAAGGGAACCCATTTAGGGAACAATGACAGCTTTAGGCGTGAAGGTTCTAAAGCTTGAACCATATAGCGTATTAACTACGGCCTTGATCTCTGAAGATAACCTGTTACCAGGTATATAGTTAATAATAAATATATGTTCAAAAGAGAAGCGCACTCACAGGGAATATCATTACAACTACACTGACCCATAAAAACTATATGTAAACTCCAACTGAGCTCATCACACTGTATAATGATGTCAAGTTTTCCCTGACCCTCTCTACAGGTGACCAATTAGCCCAACCTTCTGATGGATTATACACTATCTATGAGTCAGAGCGTGGGCATCAGGAGCGTGGCCCCAGAGGGACAGAACTGGGGCTGGTGGAGCAGATTATCAGCCGGACACTGCTGCTTGCAGCTTCAGAGGGAGGGGGCCGTGGCAATGTGCGAGGAGTAGAACTGGGAAGGTGGGCAGATCTGCTCTCCCCTCTGGATGAATCACGCGCCAGCATCACATCAGTCACCAGCTTCTCCCCTGAGGGCGATGCCTCCCCACAAGGGGATTGGACAGTAGTTGAAGTGGAAACATTCCACTGAGCCAGTGGAAGCTCCACCCGTGAGGAGCTCATAGCATTGTGAGAATGATGGACATGGCATTGTGTGTGTGTGTGTGTGTGTGGAAGTAGCGCATCATTGTGTGCAAAGCAGCGTGTGCTGGACAGTAACCTATGTGATTGTGAGCAGCTTTCCAAGGTCAGGAGATCCTCAAGCTTACTTTAACTAGGCTTTGCTCTTTGTCAGCTCCTAGCACTGCAGTATGCGGTACATGTTGTGTAATTTATTAATAAAAATATTTGCTCTTTTAAAAGAAAGAATTGATTAATTTATGCTTCATGACCATTTTACCCCCAAGAAATCTGGTAACATGGATAGTGAGCTGCATCAGTGGGTCACAGCCAAGACTGACGCATTAGGATTTATTCATTAAAGCAGATGAGATATGGTCTAATTCTTTATGCATCATGAAGGGCCAAACCCAGTGAGCTACTTGGACAGGAATAGCCTGTATGATGTATAGTTGTCAATATAGGTAGACTTCTTGGAAGTCATCTCAGTAAGTATGCTGAGCCATTGTTTCAGAAGATCACTGGGATTATTCCATAATTCATATTGGAGGGCAGGGTGTTGAAATAGCAATTCTTCTGCAAGATCTCACTAAAGCCCTATTTATTCAGGGCTGGCCTTTAACACACAAGGGGATACACCAGGCTTAGGTGAAACTCAGACTAATTCCAGATATTTCCAAATACTAGCAACTAAACTAAAATCGTAATGGTAAAACTCTATTCACTTTCCAGTAGGGTTGACATCTTTGGGCACACTTCCAATGAAACCACACAGCCTTAGGGAAGTTGGCGACAAATTGCGAACTATTACTGTAATTGATTAAAAAATAATAAGGATGCACAGTACCTAAAATCCCAAAACAATAACTCCAAACTTAACTTGGAATGAATTGGATGTTACCCATATTATTTTCAGATGTCATGGCTACATAGATGCTAAAAGGTTTAGAAAAATAGGAAAAGAAAACAAAACCCAATTTCAAGTACTTAGTGAATTCACAAAAAAATTTCACTTGTCTGTGTATTCCGCATCTTAACTGCCCTGCATAAAACTATTCCCCTTCGCTTTTGTAATCAATTGGACCACTTTCCGCACAAGGGAGCATCATTAGACCCCCTGGAACACTCGCCAAACAAGTGCTGGAGCTGACTGGCGGTACACATGGACTGAACAGCATATAACTTGGGAATGGGGAAAATGTATATCATGCAGAAGGCATATGCATTTGAATATGGGGGACACTACAAAAATGTAAAAGGGCCACACAGCTATCATAGGCATACAAAGGCTGAAGTCTCCTTTGAAATACACCAAGCAAAGAAACAGGGGTCCAGAATTGGTTATCACACCAATAAAATATTTCAACATACTTTGTTCGCTGAATAAACTTCTGTGTTCTCAGGATGGAAGTTGGTGGGGGAGAGCGACGATGCCAGTGCTACTTAACAAGGAAATGAGTTCCATAGACATCAATTGACTTATTTATCGTGGTAGACCCAGCACATCATCAAGCCTGTTTTATAGTCCGCATTGTAGAACACGGCAGACTGCTTTTAAAGAATATAAGCGGAAGGAAGGTCAAACGATTCTAGGAATAACATTAAGGATAATGGAATAAATGTCAAGTTTAACAGAAGACACTCTAACAAATATGGGACCGCAGCCAAGACTCTGGAATCTCCAACGAGGAAGACCGGCATGCACCTGCTGCTCCATCAGAGCCCAACTGCCAAGAGCTGACCCCAGGCAGACCGCTTCCTGAAGAGAATGCATTGTGTCCATCTCCTGCCGAGTTCTACCATCATTAAATATACATTAAAACAACATGGCCCATATTAGATCCCCAATGCAAGATCTACAACAGGGTACATAGTATCTATGCTTAGGTTAATGTAACGGTGTGTAAGTGGTTTACAGAAGCCTGATCTTTAATATTTATTTATATATAAAATATAATATAATATTGTATGCAATCCGTATTCTGAAAAGAATATGCCACAAATCCAGTGTGAACATAGGTTCCTATCAAGTCCGTAGTGCCGATTGAATTGATTGATTTGGTACCACTGCCTGCAAAAGAACCAGCAATAGATCTTAATAGATCTTCAATTCAGAGTCCAATTTATAACCCCTCTAAAATGAGTTATGCTAGAAGATCCTTCCACTAGACTGTGCCCCATAAAACCAGTAAACATCACGGTGGTGTACATTACATGTCCCTTTAGGTAGAAAGATCAATGGTGGTCACCTACTCGTAAAAGTAGGTGAGGCAGGCAGGTTAAAGTAAAAAGCGACCACCGCATTAAGGCGTGTAGGGTGAACAGGCTCAGGCTCACACATTAAAAAACAAAATGGACCTAACGTACAGGATCTGTTCCTAGTCCCTAGTCAAGGTGGGCTCTGTATCAGTAGATTGTAACAGAAAGGTATGAATGTGAGAAAACTTGTAAACACAGCACATGTAAAGATACACATATGCCATAGTTTTTTGTATCAAATATTTCTGCTTCATAAGTCATAATACAGGGGCATTAAAAAACAAATAAAGAACATTCAAGAGTTGTTTCATGGGACTTTTCGCCTGGCGAGTTCTGGGGTCTAACATACCCCCCGTAGATACAATGCCTCCGACCCAGCTCTTGCCGTCTCAAAAATTATGTAAAAACCTTGATAGGCAGACCATAGGCGGTGACCAGGAAGACCCCGTTTGGAAATGTATTTAACATTCTTATTGATGACACGGATGTGGACCCTCTCTTCCTCCTTTGACCAGGATTATGATATTTCAAATCTGAAGTTCATCTTAAAGCCATATTCCTGATATTGTCGTCCCACTGGTTTTGTTAACATTTACATAGACCATTTCACTGATAAAGGTCTAGGTAAAAGACTGAAGAATCGATGCCAAAAGAATTATATCCCCAGTGATGCCTTTGCATAGGGACCACAATAACATACCCAAGATATGTATACATATATATTAAATCCAAAACAAACTGAAAACAAAGTGCTACTTTTATTGTTAAATACACATATCACTAATCTAGTTAACATCAAGCACACAAAAGAAAATAAAAAAGGACCCTTCATCTTTTTTTTTTTTTTTTTAAACAAAACTTTATTGGTAATTGTCTCAAATGTTTACAGTATAACATGTCAGAAGTGAGTGTGTGTGTATATATATAATATATATATATATATATATATAATATTATATATAGAATTTATTTTAAAGTGAAAACATAACTGAAATTCACAGATCTGCCCCACAATGATCCCACTTCTTCCACCATCTTTGACCATAAAAAGCTCCATTCCCTTTTCCATGGAAGGTCTTAACGCAAGAGGTTGGAGCTTTGTGACCTATTTTACTTATCTCACCTGGTGCGAACACCAAGTACAAAAGGCATGACCAGTACAGCAAACTGCCCACCAACTGACCACTCAAGAAGGTTGAGTTGCCACATTAAGAAAGGCCAGCCAAAATGAACTTTTCAAGGTAACATGCCAGAGTTGGCAAATAAAAAGTCCTACGTAAAATGTAAATGACGTTACATTATAGATCATTATGGGAAAAAAACATGGGCATTGCTTGAAAAACCAGCCAACAGCATTGGGAAATTTCATCTGAGCAGACCTGGGGGAACATGCAATGTCACGATCTTTGGGCACTTTAACAAGGGTTGTGCCTTACAGGGAGCATTCTGATAAATACAAATTAAGTGGCCTAAAAAGCCCACCATCTTCATTTTGATCCCACTCTTGATTTTTACTGCCTAATTAAAAAGATCTTACAAAGCACTGGTGGGCATAATTCAGTAAGAGACTTTATTGAGGCTTCTGTCTGTGGTCCAACAGCTCTACACCATACTATGCGATACAAGCCATACATGCAACATTTCTCACCCACTCAGGAATGGGAGAGGTTGGAAATGTCCCTCTACATAAACTTTGTAACAGAAAATGCTAGTGGTTAATAAGGGCCTCGGATTCATTAAAACAATAGTAATCTTGAACATAGCGGGTCTAACTCTTCCATAAGACGTCCTCGCTATGAATGGAGGGGGGGGGGTGATTCTAAGAGAAAGAAGCAAACCATTCTTCTAGGTTAGTCCATGATACAGTATGCCCAACCTATCAAGCCTCCACCCTATGACATGAAGTGCCACTAACACCTAGTGGATTAGAACAGGGCTTGCAACATTTGGAGACTTCTCATTTTACGGTACAGCATTCCACTTGATGAAACAGGGACATCCTCAATTAGCGTATTATTAGTGGTTTATATTACTATTAATTCATTTGGATGGATGGTCTATGGGTAAAGGATGGAGGGCTTTGATCTGGGTTTTGTTTTTGCTTGCCCAGTTCCACGTTCTTAGTGATTTGTAACTGCCCTCTGACATGGCAGGGCTATGGTGGATAGTACTCAACTCCCCCAGAAAGCCTTAAAATGTTGGACAGTCAACGCCCTATTGTTTTCATTCGTTTTTATGACATGGAGCAATAAGGCACTCAGCAGTTTGGTTACCCCGACTTTGAAGTTCCTCTGTTGTATAGAGTGCATCATTACAATTTTCACTACTACTACTACAGATTTCACAACATGTTATTAGGGTACCAAAATTGAGTTCCTTGTTGCTTAAAGTGCCCAAAGGACATTTAAATTTGAATGTGCTTTATAATACTTTCACAACAACAGGACACTGAGGGAGCAGAGTTACTGTACACAGACCAACATCTATGGTGCCTGTAGAAAATGTACTTGGGTTGAGTACCCCCCCCCCCTCTGGATTGTAACAGCAGCCTACAGACAATCCTAAACACAGTGGGTGACCTAGACAATAAAAGATATTCACAGAGGCTGTGAGTATAATTGGGCATCCACAGGCACAGGACACTCACAGAAATTGGTTATTCTCCAGAAATGTCCCAAAACTGACAACGTAAGCCAAAGAGCTTTCAAGGAATACACAAACGCCTTTTTATAGTGAGTAAAGCAGATATTTGTTCTGGCAGGAGAGGACCTTCCAGAAGGCGGTATGGTATCAATGATGGAGGAAGGGATCAATAGAAAGGCATGTAGTTAGGTGCGTGAAAAAAAAAATGGTGGCGTGAGCTGGGGGTTAAAAACTGGCACTTTAAGTTTAAAAGTCCCCCAAGGACGGTAAGAGGGGCAAATGATGGAGGAGGGTGAGAATTCAGATTAAAACAGTTCAATATTTATATACTATGTAAATCAATGATTAAAAACCTGACAAGAAAATGGTTAAAAAAAAACAAACAAAAAAAAAATATAAAGGCTCCATCCCCGAGGGATGTAACCGTGCCCCTAAGGTTCTAACTCAGCCCCAGAAGAACCAGTCACTCATTTAAATAACTCTTGGCCCCTCTGATCTGACAAGGAGATAAAGAAAAGGGTAAGGGGATTGGCAGGGGATGAGAGAGACTGGGGGAGGATCTCCAGGACCAATCCAAACCAGCACCACCAGATCCAGGATAAAATAAGATGGCGGCCAAGTCAAATCTGCACCACTAATACAAGAGAGAAAGAGGTGGGGGAGTGTGAAAGGGAGGGACAAGTTTGTGTGCCTGTCAGCGGCGCTCTCTTCATCGGTCTCTCGTGATTGAGAGGAGTCTTCGCTGCGATGGGTCCTCCAGATGTGCTCAGAACTCTGAGAATTCTTTGGCGCACTTGTCTGTTATGGAGACTCTAATCTCTTCCTCCTCGTAATCATCGAAATTACTGGTGTCACCGGGGCCCTTACACTTGGGGATGAACGGAGCTTCCACCTGAACATAAAAAAGCAGGAATTCAAGAAAGAAATGTGTGAGTCAGGGGAGCACAGAGAAGCCTTTTCACTAATCCAGGAGTTATAACTCACCACGCATTATGAAGAGCCAATCCCAGAAAGTATCTAACGCATGAAGGGAATTGTTGGTCTTGTATTATGTTTATTAAAAATAAATAAAAACATGTCACGCAGGACCTGTTCTGTCCTTGTGGGAGAAACCCGACAGGTCTGGCACTTTATAAAGCTCAATAAAATAGGCCAGTTGACATCACAACTCTCCTGCAAAGTCCGGCTTCAGTGAATAAATGTCTACTACAAGGAGTATGGAGATAAGAACACTTCATCTGCCCCTTGCTAAACCAGACACCATTCTACTCTTCTCAGCTACAAATGCTCATGCATGCAATAAACATACAGAGGAAACTGAATTCACTCTGCAATAAAATGCCTGGAATGTTTGCAAGCAATGTTTATTACATTTTAGAGTTCTCACAATGAGTACTTCTCAGTCTCTGTTCTACTAAAGGGGGGCTTGTATGCTTCACTATGCATAGAGAAGGATCACCAGCAAGGTTATCCTGCAACAACAACTCAGCTAGCCCTGCATAAGGCAAAGTTCAGTGATGTGACATTCCAGACATCTTGTCGATTTAACCATGAGTTACATGTGGCCATTAGGTCCTGGTTTCACAAGGCAGTTGCCAGCATTTGCCCTTCATGATGCATGGTGAAGTTGGAGAGTTGAAGCAGCAACTCTGTTGAAAAGACTTACTTCTGAGAATAAACCCATGTAAATGGCCACAAAAGGTTCAGTAAAACCACCTATCAGGTTAGAGCTGTTTCTAAGCTATGGGCCAATTTCTGAGCCTAAAGATACTATTCTACACACATATACATACATACATATATACATATATATATATATATACATATA
The DNA here is from genome assembly GCA_023333645.1 of Sceloporus occidentalis. Classification (NCBI taxonomy): domain Eukaryota; kingdom Metazoa; phylum Chordata; class Lepidosauria; order Squamata; family Phrynosomatidae; genus Sceloporus; species Sceloporus occidentalis. The sequence continues at coordinate 1,229,602 of JALMGF010000174.1, read as the reverse complement.
TACATATATATATACACACACACACTATATATATACCCTATTTGAGTGTTTTACGTAAAAATCTATAAACATACATCCCCCCCCTGGCTCTGTCTGGCCACTACACTGTACCAATTTGGCAAAACCTACTCCAATGTCTACCCAACTAGGGTCTGGCAGCCATACCCTTTTATACTTGAGCTATTCACTCCCTTCCTCAATCCTCTCTAACCTGCACTGGACATAGTACATGAACCCAGCACTCCACTCACTCCCTTCCTTCCTCACACACCTTCTTTTGGTAGACTGCAATCCAGTCTGTGGTGCTGAACCATTTGTGGCCCTTAATGTCAGAAACACCGTTCTTCAGGTTCCCAAATCGTTTGGTGAGGTCGACCTGCAGAAGGTTTCTAAGGAGATCCTTCAAATCAGAGCTGAAGTGAGAAGGGAATCGCACCTGGAGATAACGTAAAATTGTTAGACGTTAAAAAAAAAAAAGTTACACTATGAGAGTGTAAAGAGAAAGAATAAGACAGGCAAAGACCATGAGGTCAAAAGCAGACAGAGGCACACATCGTATGATACACGTGCATTATGTAAACCAATAGATGTAGAAAAATGCCCCTACGTATACAACAGATACAGTTTCCATATTTTACAGGTAAAGTCACGGAGGCTATAGGGTCAACCAAACTGGATCATGCTTATGAGCTGAATTAAAGCAGCGTCCAGTCTCAAAGGAAGCCTTTACATAAATTGTAAATTCCCAACATTTTTACAGGGACCGGTGAAAAAAAGACAGGCGCCTCCTAATGTCACATCAGCTTCCTTTGTGGGTGTTGACGCTCGGAATAAGAGCAGCCAAGGGCTTTTCAGTATTTCTCTTTTACAAGGTCCAAATATCCATTGGAAGTGTTGAATATGGGTCAGGATTGTAATTAATGGAACAGTCAGATTATTTTATTTAAATGATTGCTCCTCCCTGCGGTACAAACTATTAGTGCACAAAAACGGTTAGCACATTGCCCTGTGTTAAGTGTCGGCAACAACGCACACCCACAGGAAAGTGTAGGGTGGTGGGCCCATTATACCAGCCCTGCAAAAGTGGTTTCTAGTCGCCACGTTGCCCTGGGTATGTTGAGCTATGCTCTAACCTGTTCCAACACTGTTATAGGACTGATGTAACGCATACTTTTCTCTAAGATAGTATTGGGGAAAGAAGTCATAACAAGAAATGCAGCAAAAAATGCAGTTACATTTTTTTCTTTTTATAGCAAATCAGAGTGTGGGAAATTAAATCTACCAGGAAAACTACAGAACGGGAATAAAACAAATGTGGATTGAGGAGAAAAGAAATGTAAACGTGAAAAGAGAAACACGACAAAGCAGACTGTAAGACAGGCCTCACCTTTCCAGACACGATCTTTTCATAGATCTGAATGGGCTGATCAGCAAAAAATGGTGGGTATCCAGCAGCCATTTCATATATCAGGACCCCGAGGGCCCACCAATCCACGGCTTTATTGTACCCCTAGATCAGAGAAGAGAAGAGAGATGAGAAAATCAGAGACAAGTTCGGCAAGAACAAAGAACTTCTGATGATAAACAAGAAAGATTTTAGGTCATGAAAACAATGACATCAGGGAGCTCTGAGTACAGCTCCCAACATCTTCGAAAAGTTTTGGAATTAAAAAAAAAAAAAACCATCCACAGTATGATTTGCGTATGAAGTGTGAATTATGTGAAATTCTTCATTTATGTTATTATGAAAGGTATTTGACCTGAGTAAAGACGCAAGTTTTTTTGTTTTTTTTTTTAATCTGTGGCTCTCCAAGAAAACTATTATTTTTTTAAAACTCAAAAACCAACATAAAGTAGAAGAAAATAAACATGCAGACAACAGGAAGCAGTCAACACGCATAGTTATCTCACAAAATGATACCGGAAGTGTCAAGGATAAGCAGTATCTCTTAGCAACAAATCAACTAGGATAATAAAGGCCTCTGAAGCAGAAAACTCCCACAGTTCATTCATTAACCATCCGTTAGAGATGTGCCAATAAAAAGCTGTCCCACTCAAAGCAGTTTAATATCACGGACCGCAGCGGTATCAGAAGCAGAAGTCATACGCGGCTCTGCCATGAGGAGCAGCCAGGATCTAAACCACCAACTCCACAAAACCAAGCAGAAGTGTAGCTCCCGAAATCAGCGTGAAGCTGGAGGAGCCTACAAGCTCTGCTGCGGTTCCCATGATCCTAAACGAAGGTCGTGCTGAGAATTAAACGACTTGTAGAACAGCAGCAGCTACCTGTTGGCTACCCTTTCTCTAAGGCCTTCCATGACTACGGAGCGAAGAGGAGAGCTTCCCCCCATGGACATCTCTGCGCCATGAAACAATAATAAGGTACCGTGTAGGCTTCATATCCCACCAGAAGAATTTAACAAAGGCAAACAATCTTAAAAAAAGGACACGTTTCCCAGTAGTAAACCCTGTGTGATCAGCAGATGTCAGACTAGGACAACGACACTTAAACAAACATCCTCCTCTTACGCAAAGGGATGACGTCAAACACAGCTATGCCCCATTATCTCTTTCTTTGCGTCAAGCGGTATATATTAAAAGGATCCAGAATCGTAGACTTAAGTAGATACTGTGCCGTCACCCAATAGATCAGACAGGCATGTTTATTACTTTTGTGATAACAGGAAAATGTACAGTTGCTAAGCAATCTTTCACAGCTGGCACTTGCGTAAAGGCCGGGGCAGATGGCATTGAGAAGCCATTGTGACCGCTGTAAATCACCTAGACTGGACTAGAGAGATAAACATCTATGTGGTGGACACTGCCACCCAGGGACACCAAGCCTCGTCATTCATCGGAGTATTCACAACTTCTTCTCCAGAATGTTTTACACAATAATCCACGAGTCGGTAATGCAAACACACGACATAGCCGTATGAAACCTGACAACTTTTTGCTCAGGTTTTTAACCGTACCTTGCTGAGGATAATTTCAGGTGCCAGGTACTCTGGGGTCCCACAAAGAGTCCAGGTTCGCCCTTTCACTCTCTTGGCGAAGCCAAAATCCGTAACCTGGGCAGAGACAATGAGATGTGACTTTGCTTGGGAACAAATAGATTATTATATCGCGGCGCAAATATAGTCAATATTAAAACGTTGTTTACCCTAACCGTGCATATGCTTGGCGCACACTGCACAGATTTACAGGTCTACTAAAGATGTATATAACCCACCAAAATAAACCCTGCATATCGTATCATATAGAGTGCTTTCAGAAACACAGAACTGTCACAATGACTTCACGGCGACAAATAACTTACGATGGAGCCGTCGACAGTACTGACGTGGATTCACACCTGGAGTTTATGCCCTAGTCCACATTACCTGTATGTAGCCCTGCTGGTCTATGAGCAGATTCTCTGGCTTCAGGTCTCTGTATATAAGATCCAAGGAGTGCAGATATTCGAATGTTAATACAATCTGAGACGCGTAAAAGCGTGCGTGAGGTTCACTGCAAGACAGAAGACGATTCTCGTGTGATGTGCGGAAAGAGACTAACAAAAACACAACGTAACCCCTGTCAGTGCTTTGTGAATAACGGTGACCGAAAAAGACAACGCGAGTCCAGACAGTGCATGGAGAGAAGCTTTAAGTGGGTATAGAGTGAGGGAGATCAGCTGCAGGGTCAGAGACGGTAATAGTACACACGGTGCTGACAGCTACAGCTAAGATACCCCGGTCATGGCAGTTATGTGAGATGTGAAGAGGATGTCTGTCAGTTTGACCGGTGGGACGAGATGAGGACATTTGCTGCTTTATCTTCACGGCATTAACTTGTTGCATGATATTGTCATACAACGCCTTACAAAGCATAATCAGAAAAGTAAAAACAAAACATCTAGAATTCACGGTCAGAAACACAGATAACGGCTACAGGCGGTCATAATGACACAACGGGAGAAGGACAGATACCAACACTGAACACAAACCACGGAGCACCGTCAGCTGCTAAACTGTATTGATGGGAAGTGGTGTGTTGTGACTGTTGTCTTGTTACACATTGAAGGAAGGACACAGATAGCCCTTCTTTTAGTCAGTGTCTAGGAAGCCCAGCAGCTGCTAGACTGATGTGTGAGGAGACCCCACAAGCTGCCCCTAGTAGCGCATGTAGGGGGCAGCAGCTATTGTGGCGAGTCACAGAGCTGGCTGCATGGACACAAGACACCCTCATCTTCCTCACACAGAAGATGAATGTTACATTCATTCACACGCAGTATAAATGCCCATAGTATCTTCTTTCAAGCATTACCTGAAGCGCCCGATCCGGCGCAGATGAGAGAACATCTCGCCTCCAGCCACATACTCCATGACCATGTACAGATTAGTGTTATCCTGGTTATTAAAAAAAAAAAAAAGAAATAAAAATTAAACCAAGAGTATAAAAAGCAACAGGAGTAAACAGATGTGACGAAAGTGTGTCAAGTAACATCGTGGAGAGAAGATCCAGGGTCAAAAGATACAAAAGAAAAGGGGAAACAACAGCAACGGGTAAGATTGTAATTTGGTGCTTTTGTTACATTCGCCAGTCCCGCTCAGGAGGCTAATTGGACTATTACTAATCTGAGAATTGCGTACCAATCCAGTCCTCAAAGCACATCAATGGTCCAGGTTTTCGGTTCCTCATTGGAATACAATGTGGTAATTACTAAATCTTGCCCTGTGCCAAGAGGAGTGTGTTGGGAACCACTGCTCTGTACATACTACATATAGGAAACATGGCTTTATATAGGCTTTTCCAGCTGTCACTCAAGTACAACCCTCATGATCCAAGCTGGTCGACATTCGCCGCAGGTGTAGGTAGAACGGCACAGCTTCCTTATCTCTACAATCCCACCCCATGGAATAACTTACCTTGAATGAATACTCCAACCGCACAAGGAATGGAAAGTTTACAGCCTGCAGGATGCGTTTTTCATTCAGCGTATGCTCAATCTGCTTCAACTTTACCACCTAGCGGGAAAAAAAGTCATTTGGTCAGACTTTAGCATATTTTTTACAGCAACTCAGTCCACCAATGAAATTATCGGAGTTTTCCCTTTTTGGCAAACAGCATTGCCAACATGTTGTCCCAGCTAGCTCTTAACCTTTCTATTGGACTTGAAGCATTTTGATGGCCGATCTCAGAATTATTCGATTACAAGGCCCCATGGTCTAAACATAACAGATTTTACTACTTTTAATACTCAAAGTATTATTGCTATAAGAACAGGTATTTATCTTCACGCCCCTGACCTTCTGCTTATCCAAGATCTTCATGGCATAATGATGACCATTTTCCTTGTGCCTAACGAGCATCACTCGACCAAAGGAGCCTGTACCCAGAGTCTTAATACGCTCAAACTGGTCCAGATGAGCAGTGTTCTGGAAAGAGAAAAAGATTTAAAAAAAAAGAAAGAGTTCAGGGGAAAAACAAAAACACAGAATACAAGGTGATACATGTGAATACATCAACAGGAGGCGCAATACAAGCAACATTCCAGCCAATTTGGGGGTTTCAAATGATTCGGAATAAAACATCTGGCCACACTAATTTTTTTTTTTTTTTTTTTTTTTTTTTTTATTTGGTTCAGAATCCAAGATTCAGCCTACTGTCTGCAATCTAACGTAATGCCGCCTAACAGGTCATCTAGGTACTTCCGGCAGGCCGGTGTCAACCAGGCCTTATCCGCACATCTCCATTTGGGTCCCGTACTGACGCACTGAACAGAGAATTAGGGTAGCTTATTCTTACCTGTGCCGGATTCTCCCATTTCTTCAGAAAATCTTCCTTCGCTTTTGCCAGGAATTCTTTCACTACAAAAAGATGGAGAGAGGATAAGAGAACAGAGAAGAGGAAACAATCAAAGAAAAATACACTGCGGTGTATAACCGTTTGGGGAAACATGCAGGGGAGCCGGACACTGGTATCAAAACACAATGAATGGTGCCTGCCAGACCCACAATCCACAGCCATTCATCTCCAGCAGTTGTGGGTTCGCTGTGCCAGCCCAGTTCACCACCAGTGCTACAGCTTGCTAGCATTATATCCATAGAGCTAGTGTGTATGGTCCTAGAGGTACCAGATGAGTGTAATGGGGACTTTGCCCTTAGCGGTGAAAAATATCAACTTGTTGATAGAAGGAGAAGAGGGCCCTGATCTTGTGAGCTTACAATCTCTATAATACTGTGCCTGGAAGCTGCAGCGCTGATCATCCACTGGGCATACGCAACCCAAGACTGGCACCAGATCATGGTGAGCAGGGACATTACAGATAACAGACAATGTGGTTTCTTGCCAGGAAATTCAGCTGAACACCAGAGGATTTATTTAAAGAGAACAGAGGCTTCCCATCGACAAAAAGCGTGCCCGTCAGCTCCGTGTTAGAAGAGACGGTGAGGTGTGAAATAGCCCCCCCGTAGGAAGGGTGGCCTTGGACCCACAAGACTACATAGAGCATCTACTCCAAGGACAAGTAGCCTGCATCGCCTTATGGGTAACGGATGGAGAAGTTATGAGATTATCCAACAAGCTAATACAGAGCTGAGGGTGTATTGCTACATTGATCCAACACATTTCATACATACATACATATATATTATATACACATACATATATATACACACACACACACACAATCTCTAAATCAGCGCACACACATCAAATAGATTATAAACTCTCATGACTGTAGTTAAAACTACTTAAAAACACCTTTCTAAGATGACAAAATTGGAGTATTTTTGTCATCTTAGAAAGGTGTTTTTAAGTAGTTTTAACTACAGTCATGAGAGTTTATAATCTATTTGATGTGTGTGCACTGATTTAGAGATTGTGTATGATTTTGGTCTTCAGCAGCACCCCCTTATAATTAATGCTAGTTCAGGTGAGTGCTTCCTTTTTGTATATATATATATATATATATATATATATATATATATATATATATATATATATATATATATATATATATATATATATATATATATATATATATATATATATATATATATATATATATATATATATATGCATTTTGCAAGACAAGGTCTATCATGTTATATAGGAGATACTGGGCCAAACCTTTCATGCTACGTAATCAGAGATCAGCCCTACATTTCATTAAAACAGGACCTGTCCGCTAAAATAAAGCTAAAATAAACATTAACATTTATGCTGTGCTGAGAAAGAGAAAAAAACAAAAAAAAAACCACATACTGGTGATTTTAAGATATTTCTAAAAAGAAATCATAATATTATATATCCCAGCATGCAGCACGGTACATTTTTCTGTCACCTCTGCCGTTTTTGGCACTAAGCTCATTAATTAATGCTGCCGGTCGCTTGCGCGTTGTGGGTTTAAAGGACTTTTTATTCTATTATTATAAGACACGAGGCACGATATGGCAGAACCGGTATATCAGATTTATGCCGGGGGGGGGGGGGTCCTTGGGCCCCCCTTCAAACATACAAATGAAATTAGAAATGAACATCTGCCACCAGAGGCAGCGCCCTGTTTTTGTAAGTTAAATTGTTATGTTATATACTGATATACCGTCTACCCATTGTACAGCGCTATGGAATAGGATGGTGCCATATGAAAACAACAACAACATTAAATCTAACAAATATAAGAATCAAATTAAATCTGGGTTACAAAGATCCCCCCTTACGCTGGACCCTTTTATTTTAAGAGTTATATTAACCCTTTCCAGGCAGAGCAGGGACAAGAGCCAGCTGGCAATAAAGAAACAAGGATTAGTAAGGGACTATTCAGCAGTTAGAGGCCCCGGTACACGGGGACTGTGTACAGACCAATGGCCGACAGCTGTGTTTTCAGTTACGGATGACTAGCGGGAGACAGCAGGGCTGCCAACCCGAGATACGGCTCAGAAATGTGTTTACACAACAGCCACCGGGGTATGTGGGCACATAGTTAAACCGGTAATGCCAGCCGTGCCCCACCTCTGCCCGGGGGCACTTCAGCCATCAGCTCAGCTTATAGATCTGCCCTGAGAAAGCACGCACCCCGCATGGCAACAGCGACAGATGTCACACAGGGTAGTGATAATACAACCGAGGGAACAGACGGAAGCCGCACCGGCAGATTATACCCCCACCTTGCAGCGACTCTCTGCAGAGCGTCGCGCGGTTATTTAGAGAGCCTCTCAGCTGTGCCTTGAGAGTGTGTGATAAGTCAGGCATGCAGAGCATTGCATAACGGCATTCGAGCCAAAGAAACTTAGCATAGTGCCTAACTGTTCTGGCTGGGGAACGACGCGGAGCATCCAGAAACTTGAACAGGACATTTCAACAAAACTATGGGTGCATTTCTGGGAAACGGACAACCGCACCCAGCGACGCTACACCTTAACTCCCAAACATGAACAGAGCGCGGTGCTCCCATACACAACATTTTCCCCCACAGCCCCAGCGCAGAGCAATTTACTAAGATCCCAGCAGAACAACCCTGAATTACATGTCAAGCTTCCATACTCCCACCCCAGTAAGAGAAATTCACCCCCTCCCCCCAAACGACATGCAGAACATTGCGCTCCCTACCCAACACAGCTTTGCGCACACTCACTCTCCCGGTCCCAGCTCAACACGTTGCTGGGTAGGCTGGGCGCCTGAGGGCTGATGGGGAGCACGGCCTCTCTTCCCGGAGCTGGGCTGCGGGGTCCCCGGCTGAACACCCGCGAGGCAAAGCTCTCCAACTTCTGCAGAGCCGACATCCTGGGGCCACGCGGGCCGCAATACAGGTGGGACTAATTCCTGCTGCCCCACATTCAGAAGAGACAAGGGAGGGCGACAGTAGGTCAAAGGGAGAGATGGGGGGTAGACAGGGTAATGAGGGGAGGAGGGATGCCAGATCAGAGACAGGAATTGGGAAGCACAGAAAGAAGAGTCATGTTAGAGGAACGAGGAAAGGTAAACTCTCGATAAAGAGGCTGGAGGACAGAGAGCGTGCAGGAGCGAGTGAGCGTGCAAGAGACGGGCGGAACGAGAGAGACTGCAGGCAAATTAGCAACTCCAGACAAGACAGGACAGGGAGAGACAGATGGAGTGGTGGGTGTAACATGGAGAGACTGCCGAGGAGAGAAGCATGGTAAGCTTGCCCTCTTATCAGCTGGCTGCAGGTCTCTTGTTGACAGGGGGGGGGGGGGGGACTTGATAAAAACAAAAGGGAGGAGTACGGGGATATGAGAGAGATCAGGGAAAAAATAAAGAGAAAACAGAACGAGAAGAGAAGACAGTGACGGTGAAGATAGAGAGAGACAAAGGGCATATGAAGACCTATGTGCTAGGTAAGAGACGGGTGTAAGGAAGATGGGTAGTTGGGGTAACTGAGCAGAGATCGAGAGGAGGGCGGAGAGGACTGATAAAGAGAGGGACAAAGCAAGGGCAGAGAGGCAGAGGCTGAGCGAGTGCCAATCGGAGAGTGCTCGGGGCAGGGCTCTCGCAAGGCCCTCGAGACTGAGCCGACTGTTTGCCTGCCAGGTGGCTGCACTCTTATCTTACTTCGCTGCCTGGCACTTACAGCTGCATCGCACGTCCCTCACATAAAACACGCGATAGCGTGTAAAACTGGATGTTTATGTAGTCCGAGTCACGGATACATTCACTCTCCGTTCCACGCTCTGCTGTACACCGTTAGGCAACAGGTTGTCACAAAAACCCGCGGCAGAGAGAGCAAAGGAAAGGGCGAACATGGCCACGTAGAGCAGCTATATGTACCCCTGAAAAAGGTACGTGTTTACCGCAACTCGCAACTAAAAGTTACGGGGTCTACAGATATACCATGTCTAGGGTCTTATCTCTGTGTAGTACTCAATACACAAGGGCAGTTACTAAAGATGTCCATAGACTCCAACCTTTGGTCTGATCAAGAAGAAGACAAATAGCCGAACCTCCATTTGCAAATATACCTTGAAGTGGTGTGGAGGGGGCTGGGGCCTCTTGCTTTATAATTATAAAACATAAAAAAAAAATAAAATCCAGCATTATACCAGTTAAGGTCTGGATGGAAACCCAGTCAACCTCCAGCCACAAAACCCTCTGAGGATTAACCCTTCAGTGCCGCAGAGGTATGCGCCGATGTCCTAATTCACCGGCAAAGAGGTGCGACGTCAGCACACAGGTGATAAAGGGAATACAGAAGATTACACCAAGACTTCAGAATTAAACTTTTATATATCACTGAATTATCATGGTTGGATGTAAGAACAGGATAATGGTGCAGGGAATCCATCCCATTGCATACCTGTTCAGGGCCCCGGTATGCATTAGAAAGTTACAAGGCTGTTCCGTTTTTTTCCCCAACTGCAGCTTTTACTCCAGTAATCTCTCTTAATCAAGGTTTGTAACGCAAACAGACGCAAATCCTCGTCGTTGGGAGGTTTGGTTGCCTTTAATTGCCTTTTCTAAACTCGGCCCAGCTCCATAATGCTCGAGCAACAGTTCTAACTTATTGGTCTACTGGAAGACGTACGTTCCTTCTCCCCACTGGATTGCTTCTTTTTGGGTTCCTAAGTGGGGCAGGGTATATGGCTTAGGATCCCATTCCTAACTGAAAATGGCAGATGTGTTAAACAGAAGTTTGCACTGGGACTGATCAACCCTACAAGCTAACATCACTATGCATCATCGAGGCTCAACCTCAGTTGGGTTGCACTGGACCTGCACAATGCACGTTAGCCAAGATACACGACCTTCCCAGCTTTGTGCGGGGCCTGTTCAGCCTCTGAAACATTCAACTTTCCAATAAACCCCCAGAAATACATTCTGTGATTCCCAAATAATAGGGATCTAGCATCCCACCCTTAAAAAGTTACCGTACATAGTACAGAGAGCAACTGTGACAACTGGGGAGGACACGTTGTGACAATGGTCTACATCCACATTTAAAAAATGGAGTCCTACATGAGAGCAGGTTAAGTTTACCAAGGTGGTGATTAGAAGGGATAGACTCCCCATCAGTACCTAAATTCTGTGCATTGTGATGAGTGTTCTATTCTATAAAATACATTGTTTTTTATTTTACATTTTTTTATTTTGGGGGGGGGGGGGTTCTGTGACATCACAGTTATTGATTCCTGTGTATCTGTGGTTATCAGACATTATTTCCTGCTGGAACTTTTACTTTTTTTCTCGCGAGGTCCCCTGAAAGAAAGCAGCCCGCTCCATGCACCGATCCCTAAAGGCAAGAACCAGATTTTAATTTTGCATTTTTTTTTTCATGCTTGGAGAGACTGCTGATCAGTTGCTGATCGATTAACAGCAATAAACCCTTTGTTTCTTCTTCCTGGTATCTTAGACTTTTTTTTTTTGGACTATGTCTCTGCTACGAGGTTGGCGTGATTTCTAAAGCAGGATGCATTTCCCTTGGCACCAGGTTTAAGGAATACTTTGTGACATTTATTCCATCGGATGTCTTTCCCTGCCGAGGTCTTCGATGGTGCCAAAAAAAGTGAACAGAGCAGAATGTGGCGAGAGTACTTTGGAGCTTTAAAAAGATATATATTTTTGTTTTGTTGGCTCCCCGATACCAACCTAATCATTTTATTTAAATCCAAAGCCGCATTCTCTGCAAGCCCGCCGTAAAATGGGTGACAGGTCAACTTTAACTCCCTGTCTGGTGGCCACAAACAAACCAGACTTCAAGATAATATAGAGCGCTCACTGATTGTAAGTGTTAATGATTAAACTGCACATCAAGTCAAGAAATCCTAAAACCCTCAACCAATAACATTCCATAACAACCATGCAATACACAACACCACCCAGAGAGAGGCGTCGGAGACGTTGCCAACTCAAGCACCGCCATCATTAATCTCAAGTATTGGGACTACTTGCACCTTCTGCCTCTTTTTCTTTGCAAAGCATTCATTTTGAAGCAATTACCTCAAAATAATATACAATTTCACCCAAAAGAAGCCCAGATCTGTTTGTAATAAAAACAAATAGATGCTTTCTTCTATGCTCTATAAATAAAGCTAGATAGATTTTTCTCCTCCAACATGAAAAAAACAAATAGAGAGAACCAACGTCAGAACGGATCACACTTCTGTTGGATAAATATATAAAAAAAAAAAAAAAGTGTGGCCAAGTGGCCTTCCTGGTTATAATGTATTATTTCTGATGAAGGCCTTAAGGTCTAATCAGTAACACTCCAGCACTCCTTTGCAGGCTCCATCCCTGTTTGTGTGTGCATGGTGGAGCTTTGACATTCCCAACCCTATTTCCTCCCCTTTTCCAGTTCTGTATTCCTTGCCCCCTACCCTCACTTGGAGGTGGCTTGTGTTCTAACACGTGATTACTATTCACACGCTATGCGCTCATGGATTTACGCCAGCAAACTGCTGATTTCTCAGCTAGAGACCGTTATGCCTCTTATCTATATTATTGATATGATGACAAGCAATGATTTATAACGACATGTAATGCGTGTGACATTTACCGCATACTTGATTATGTGTTTTACTTCCCTTCCATATTCCATTTAAAAATTCTAGAAATTGTGATTTAAGGGGAAACAAAATATCTTAAAAATATTTGTTTTATATAGTGCCATCATATTCTGTAGTGCTGTACAACAGAAGGCATTGTGCGTCTGGTATACTACCATTCCAAGTGTGCTCTGATCTTCCCAACCAGCCCATCCACTACCTTCTGTAACAACATGACCTCTTTAATACATATAATTTTAATTCTAATGACTATTTGATGTCCTTTTTATCCTAGCTGGGTGTACCGGTCATGGCGAGATGTACAGCCCGTGTTTCATACATTGCAGCTCTTCTGCGCACTCCTTCCTGAGTAACGCTTATCAAATTACTCATTGAGCACCAACTTAAAATTTCCTTGTGTGCTTAAATTACTTTATGCTGAGTAATGAAATATATTGGTTTCCTGAGGAACCCTATGCCACCCTCAGATTGGGATAATCTCGAAACGACCTGCCAATCTGTACCGAGCATCGGCTAGGTTTCCTGCATTTCAGGGGTTTAATGAGTGCTACTCGTGCCTTATTTGTTTGCTAGAAAGTATATATTTTATGCACACACATGCTAATATATACACATACATACACACGCTTATACCCCAGAAAAAGATATACATATATTTTTGATATATTAGAAGCCTCGGATGAAGTGCCAGAAAGGACACCCCCCCACTGTGTGTCTACAAACTCTGCTAAAGTTCTCCAAGTGGTTTAATGCAGTTCTGGATGCTGGATTTTGTCTCTCCTGTACCTTTATGTAGTAGAATTTACAAGATTTATTGGGACTCCCTTACACGTTAGCAAGAGAACAGCCTAAAGTAAGAGGAACAAGCTCACTCCTAATCCTAGCAAGAAGTATTTGGAGCAGAGCGCCACCGTCACCTTGCTTCTGGAGATCCTAATAGATGATGTAGTGCTTGTTACGTCCCGTCACCCATTGTACAGCACCACGGAATATGATGGAGCTATTTAAATCAGTAAATTATTTTATATCCAAGATAACCAATGAACAGCAGGTACCACAACAAATCAGCCAATGAACAGCTGCGTTCTTGAAAGTTCCCAGTGGCACCCTGAAGACCCCTACGTTTTGTGTTCGCCACGTATCCCACCCACGGAGAACGTCAGGTAAGGATATAATGTCCCCTACGCAGCTGCTACAAGTTTGGCAGCCCAAAGCACTTGTGAAATTCCCCGTGCTTTTTCTTGCCAAGTCCACTTTAAATGCGATTTAATCTGCTGCTTCCCATCCACGAGAAACCATCATTAAATAAGATTTACAGTATAAGCCAAGTGACACTTAAAACCCAGCCCACAGTGGTGGAAGTTTTTGGTTTTTCAATGGTATGACTATGGAGGAAAAGTTGGTTCTAATGGACATCTTGTAGAAATTCTGTTTTGGTCTATCTCCCCCAATAAATGTCTTAGCACCATCACAATACTTCGGTATGAGACAGAGGTCAATGACCCTCCCATAAATTAGCGCTTCCCCGTGGCCTGTTCCACTTGGTAATAGGATAGAGGTGCACAACAACCGAGCAACATGGCCAGAAAAGAATAAGTAATAAACAGACCCTGCAGTAACTGAAGAGACCACGTAGGTTGTATCAAAATGGCTTAGGTCACAAGGGTGCACAGAAACACGGCAAGATGGCCAGGAAAGACCCGGCGTCGCACAGCCGACACTCCAGGCAAGTAAAGAGACCCAGTGGAATGTCCCACTTGGTAGGGACAACAGGGGTGCAGAGAAATACACCAGGGTGAATTGTGCTGTCATACAACAGACATTGTTGCAGCTGAAGAGCCAGGCAGACATCAACAGCGGGCTTGAGACAGGCAGAAAGGCATGTGTGTATATTATAGTAAATTATTACCTCTCACATCGAAGCACGGGTTGAAATTTCCTGTCCTTGGCTATTTTATGTTCACCTTTAGGTATAAAACGTATATGTGTGTATGTGTGTATACATGCGAGCGCTGTCAGAATGGAAAGTTCTGATTTATATCAAGCATCAACCGTAAATTAACCGCACCCAGGAGCAATAAGGTCAGGTTATGTCTACATACAAACAAACTGACGTTCCCCACAGCCCATCCCCCACTAAGCCAGGCCGTCCACCACTCGCCACTTTTCTCCACATTAAGTAAGTATTACCCTTCCTTACCCCCCGCAGAGCATTACACGGTTAATACCTTTTTCCATCAACCACCAGCTGAACATAAGAAGAACATTATTGAACAAACACTCTCAAAAGTAGCGCCAGACATTCAGACAAAAAAAAATATAACAAGACACAGAAAATATACACAGGTCCCCAAATTCTGGGGGTCAGTCTGTTCTTACAGACTTATCGGTTCAGTGACTCTACATATTCCTCCTGAGGGTCTTTCCCCCTTTCCTTAGTACAAAGCCCTAAACCCCTCCATTCCCATCACCCAACAACCTTCAAACATCCAGAGTCACATCGACTTCTTTACCAGATGCCTCTCTCCGACGCTTACACTACAGTTGGTACCCTCAAGCCCTGAAAATCACCCAGAACCCTTGAAACACCCTAACAAAAAATATGCTATACCGTAGCGCTCAAACGCCTCGCGGTCCACAGTGGGAGGGGAAGGGCTAAGTTGAGAAGTTGCCAGTTTCCAGCGCCGGAAGATGCCCACGGTGGAGAGCATGGAACACAGAGATGGGGCACCCACTGCTAGTGGGTGTGATGCGCTGCATAGCAATGGACAGGAGGTGTGTGCGCAGATGGGCAAGGGGGGCAGGAAGAGACGCAACTGCCCACAGCTGACCCTGTTCTGAGGGGCCGGGCCAGCTATTAATAACCTCTAATGGGGATTAACCCTGGGTAAAAGCTCATTAGGAGTGACCTGTAGCAATGCCTCATTAACCTGTCCCCTGCCAACAGCCTCTTGCAGGTTAACGCTTCCCCTGTCGCTCATTAACCCATTCCATGCTATACCAGATATCGTCATTTCTCAAAAACTGGCAGGATGGGCCAACTGCTCCTTGAGAACACATTAGAGCTCCATGGTCCCTAGGTATGTTTCTGGTGGCTCTTTCAGGCATGATGGCCACCAAGTGCTCTAGCATTCTTCATACGCTGAACAACTACATGCGGCAAGCACAGGGCTAAAGTTTCGGCAATTATAGGCTGACCGCATCAGCCATTATCTACATACGCACTGCACATGTTACTGACCGGAACATGTACTGTGCTCTCCATGCATGTAGTATGTGGGATACACTTTACACGCATCGGTCATCAACGTATGAAATTTATGTTTCCCTCCCAAAATATACACATGTGCATGTATGATGTGTAATATATATATATATACACACACACACCTGATAAGGTCACCCTAAGCCTTAAATTTTCCCTCTGACTAATAATTTGTTCCCTGCTTGATAATCAAACAGTTAAACATGTGTCCAAAACAATCCTCAGGGTCATAATCCCACAAGAGATTTTGGATTTCTCTAACCAACGTGTAATTAACCGAGAGACTTCTGTGTATAGCCAAGCAACAAGCACTACCCGGAAAATCTGGCTTGTCTGGCTGGATTCGGAGAGCTCCGAAATAAGCCTTCAGTTGAAGTTGTTTCCACTTGAGAGGGGCTGCAGGGTTTAGCCGCACACTTGCGCATTGCTAAGGGCCATGAGTTAATGTGCTTTGGCGGCTAAATGTAAACACCAGACATGGAGGAAACATTCCTAGAATTACCACGGAATGGAAACTTCACTCCAAGAACCAACAGGCCGTGTGTATGGACCGATTTAGGGTGGGAAACCCATTAAACTGGGTCTGCTAGGGACTCCCAAGGACTGAAACAACCTGCAGCTTCTGGACAATGGCCCACATCTCCACCTTGGAGGACCCACCATAGTAAGGCAAGGCCAGGCCCTCATAACGGGGCTCCTTCATGTGCAACAAATGTAACGGTTATCAAAACTTCATGAAAGTAACAAAGACCAAAGCAGTCATGGCCACATTTCCAGCTGCGCATGCGATCCATCGTACCATCAATTGCATTGATTTAAAAGATACCAGGATCCTGTTGGCTACAGACGTCAACATCAAGCGTGGCCGCGGTCAAGGGGCATGCGCTGACACAAAGCTAGAGCTCATAGATTCTGATGCGTAAAACTATACTCAAGACCACCTTTTTACCCCCCCCCCACAATGTACGGATCTAATTCTCCACCTGATCCATGGTGAGCCCCGGCCAGCACAGACGTATAGATGACCTTTCAACAAACGTGCTTAACAGAGGGTGAGGGCTGTGGGTATGTGACCATCCAATTTTATATGCCATGTACTCAAAGGTCCAGAACCATTAATGTTATTGCTACACGTAACCGGGTACGAAACCTACACCTTATTTACACGCTCGCAAACCTAACCCGGGACCCAGCAGGACCTCAGGAGAATTATGTAGGCTACCTCGGGGTCCCACCTAGTAACAGATTATCCAAAACCATGTATTTGGCCCTAAATCTTGTATGTAATCCCCCTTTTAGCATATTATTTCATAAGATCGGCAACACAGGAAATAGACACATCCGCACCAAGATCCCGGGAAATAAATGCACACAAACTCGGAGAACTAGATTTCTATGATCTACTTTATCCCTGAAGATTTAGATATTCCAGTCTGCCAGCGAGCACGGGGTTTAAATCGCCGTCAACATGGCAGCTACCGTGTGGTCTTCCACTGAAAACCCCTCCGCTGAATGTGAACGCCTTGTGAAATGGCCCCCCCCTCATTTCCCATTAAACGTTATAACGGGCCGGCCGCAGGGAGTGTATTGGGCAGAGAGGTCCGGGTCAGCCCGGTTTAACGTACAGTCAGAACCGCTGAAGTTTCTCTAAAGATTAACTGGGAATTACCCGGGACCATCTAGACTAGAGAGGTTCCCCTGGGTTGGAGCTTCATTATACTGTGCGATCCCAGGCTTTATTTCCCTTTCTGCTCTCCCCGCGTCGGACGGCCGTTCCACCGTTACCTTCGGTCTTAGATTGAGGATCCATATCCCTGTCCCATGTGTTTATACTCCCTCGCTGTATTCATCTCTACCACTTCTTCTGGTGAGGCGGTTCCATTTATCTACCTCCCTCTCACTAAGGGAAGGAGCCTCTGACCCTCTAGTTTTAGATGATGGTCTCTTGTAACCTCCTTTAACACCTTTATATCACACCCTCCTCTCTCTCTCTTCTATCCTCCAAGTGAAGCATATTGCAATCCCTTCTTTCCTGATCACCCTGCGATATATATAGTAATATTATATATCTTGGCGAGAGAATAAGCTGCCGGTAGAAAAGGGGAAGTAACAGACGAGCCAGAAGATTTTCTCCTTCTATAAAACGGGATTAGAAACAGGAAGTGGATACGTTCGGGACGAGCCCGGTAAGGCCTAGCAGCTGGGATCCTTTGCATTGTGGGTACGTATATGTGTCCGTCCCCCCCCCCCTTCGTTCTATTAACCTGACACACGCCAGGCAGATTTGAAGCGCTTGCATGAATGTTTTCTCTCTCGGAATATCCTTGGCCCTCCAGGTGATGGGCGCCATGCGCAGAATCACTATCAGGATTTGATACCAAAAACCTAAATCGACTCATTATTTCAAATTGTTTCAACTCGGCACAAAATCACTAAATTTACAGCGTTTAACAAAATTCACACCTGTTGGTTTAGAGATATCATCGTTTTCACATCACATACAGAAAACGAGCACGTTAGATGAGCATTAAAAACACACATTCAGGGGCTGCCCAAAACCTGCAAGAGGTTCACAGAAACACAGAACGCGACGGGAGGTCAGACCCATTCGGCCGCCTCGTCTGCCAGTCGTTTGTTCCGTCTTAGATTCAGGATCTACGGCTATCAGAGGGATGTTTAATATCCCTCACAATATTAACCGCTTCTGATGGGAGGCAGTTCCATTTATTTACCACCCCCTCAGAAAAGTAAAAAAAAAAAAATAAAAAAAAAAAAAAAGATATATTCAATGAATAAAGCTGATATACTTTAATATATTTAGTTTAAGATTACATTTATACAAAAGGAGCTCGGCCCTCGGGGTTGTCTTGTGCCTATATCAAGCATCCTTACATTTTCTGTATGTAGTACTTTCTACCACCTCTGCCAGAAGGCTATTCATTGTACACCAAGTTATTTGGTTTTATTTTTAGCTATGCCACTGATCCCCTCCGAGAATTCCTTCATTTACTGAACTTTAAGTCGGCCCCATCTTCCCAAACCATGCAAAAATATTTTAACCCTTTTCTGGCCATCAGAAGCGGTAATTCCAGCAACACCCGACCTACGGTCGTCACCCGGGTGCCCCTTTCCAATTGACTGACATTAATGGAAACGCAGTACTCACCGCTCTCTATTTCGCCGCCCTTCTTTGCTGTGGCTGCGTTGCCCATGGTGGGGGGCGGGCGGGACCTCAAGGGATCAGGACAGACGCCCCCCACCGATAATCCTAAAACCTGGAGCGAGAGAGGTCGTCAGTCTGAATTCTATATGTATTACAGCATAATATAAACATCACACCTCACAGCGCGCTATACGTCATTAAACAAACATCTACGCCGTCTCCGAGGAACACAACCAGCTCCTTCCGCCGTGAAAATCCAGTATGCCCGCCCTGCCACAGAAGCTTCGTTAGGATGCTGGCTGGGCATAGTAAGAGTTGTAGCTAGAGATCTGCCTGTTGGCTACCGATGACATATCTATTACCGTATCACCCATCCTTCCATGATGCCCCTAGAACCACATGCGCAACCTCTACTACCGCTAGGACATGTATGACCCACGCATACAAATGCAATTAAGAGAAATACAGAGCCTGACTGTGACAGCAGCAACCACCGGAGCACAGCAATGGCATGATCTGCACAGAGCAATTGTGGTGCAAAGTGTTAGATTGTGGAGCAATCACTATGGAAACCAACAGAATATTGTAGCTTATTCCTCCATGTTCATCGCTTTGGTCACAGTCACTGTATGGAAGCAAGGCCCGTTAATGTCCTCCAGCTTCTGCCCCCTCCCTGCCAGCCAGATCTCTCTCCCCCGCCCAGAGCATCTGTAGGACAACCACAACAGGTACACAAGCCTCGCTGCAGCCAGCTAGGCCTGAGCAGCCCGCTATTCACACACTCCATCTTTCAGGAGCGGTGCCATCCCTGCCTCCATCTCGGGCCTCCCTGCCGCTATCTGACACCTCTAGGGCCGCAAACACCCCGCTAGGCCAATCCCTACCGCCACTAGGGACAAAACGGACGGGTCCCGCATCCGCCACAAGCCCGTAAAAAACACAATTCAGCGCCGCTAATACCCCTCAGGAAAGCAAGCCCTAGCGATATCCCACCCCTGCCATTACCGCTAGGTCGGGCCTTTCCCGCTGACCGACGCCACTGGATTAGCTCACATACCGCTATGACACGACAACACGGGCCTGCTGTGCCTCCCCTTGAAACCTTTAGGACCCCGTCTCCGTCTTACCCGTCACCTCTAGGATCCGCAGGCCGCGGAGCCCCTTTCCCTCCTCCTCTGCGATACCTCTAGGACCCCCGCTCACCTGCAGGCCACGCCTCACCTGGCGTCATTCAAAGCACGTTGACAAATCATTGACCGGGTCCCGAGCGCGGAAGCCAATCAGGATGCACGACAGAACCCCCCTTTCCGGCAGATCACTTGGTGGGGTCCGCCTCCTTCTCTCTGTCACCCAGGAGACGGGAGCCTGACGTCATGCCGGCGAAAAGCCAATGGGAGGGCGTGGGAATCAAGGAACCACGCCTATGGCGCGATTCTATTGGTCATGAAGCAATTGATTGACAACAGAAAGGCGGGACCTAGAGCTCAGTCATTGATTGGCTTAGTTCCAGCGCTGACGCCATGAACGCTATTTATAGCAGCAACCGGAGCTGTCAGGGCTGTTTAACCGTTTGATGCCTGGGCCACCTAGAAATTGGTGTTTTGCATGCATTGTGGTCGTTAAATTAATGGTGTTTTGGATAAACACGAGGCGAGTCACGTATCCAGCTGGTGAGGGCTTCTGCTTGAGACCGTCTGCCCCCCTGTGGGCATGTAACATAAAGCCTGGTCTGGTAAAACGCAGCCTCTTAATGCCTGCCCTGCAGGGATGTGCAATACACAGCCCGGTCCTCCCTCCAAGGGCATGTGAGATGCAACCTGACGCCCCTTCCCATGGTCAAAGTAACACATTGCCTGCACTGCCCCCTGTGGGCCTGCCGCGGAAATCCACGTTTGCCCCTGAGGGCTTTTAACTGTCTGGGCTGGGGCAGAGTTGGTGAAGGGCCACAGTCAAGCGTCGTCCAAAATCCCTTTGTTGGTTTCTTCCGGTGTTTGCCGCCCCTATGAATAACGTCCATTAAACGCTGGTTGGTGTGCACCTGGGTTGAGGATAAACAGTCTTAACAAATGTCCAAGGGAGACGCAAAAGGGGTTAATCACTAAACGGAGAGTCGGCTTTCAACTTCTCGACTTCACCGTACACTATGATGGTCCAGCTTGTCTGGCCCTGTATAATGTATAGTTACATCAGTGATTTCTTCAATGGCTCCTCACACTTTGAACGATGCATTATGCA
This sequence comes from Sceloporus occidentalis, assembly GCA_023333645.1. Classification (NCBI taxonomy): domain Eukaryota; kingdom Metazoa; phylum Chordata; class Lepidosauria; order Squamata; family Phrynosomatidae; genus Sceloporus; species Sceloporus occidentalis. Next base: position 1,208,436 of record JALMGF010000174.1, on the reverse strand, counting down.
GGGCCAGCTCAACCCTTCTCACTGAAGGAACCTGCTTGTGTTGGCCCTTCATGAGTGACCCTGCCTGCGGTATGGATTATTATACAGGATTATTGTTTGGATCCTTTGCCCCAGGACCGCTCATTTCACATACATAGTGCACGTACAACCGCCTCGAGACGGAATCTCAATGATGGCCGTGTACATTACCCCCAGCCCCTGACACGGGCATCCCCCGATACTGAACTGGCCAGCTTAGCGCATAACGGGACACCCAAGGCAGTGCCTAAATGCGCCGTCTTTACCTTTTTCCCTTGTAAATGCTTGGGGGGCTTATACACAAGAAGTCCCATTATTTTCTCACCCACAGCATTTTCTTATTGTTGGCAGAGCTGTATCAAACATTCCCATGTCCAGGCAATTTTTTTCCCTAATTTTCTTACCGATTACCTAGAAGCTTAGGTCTGCCCACCATAATGCATGTCATGCCGTAAAACTCTGACATCAGGGAGACTGCTGTAGGAAGTTCCCCTGAGCGCTCAGGGACCTGAAGAAGACCATCCCTGAGCCAAGCGAGACAATATCTGCCTGGACCTTTGTGTGCTGTCTGGGGGAGGTGTTCCAGAGCCTGGCTTAGTTAATGGTTGTTCAGGCTGGGGGGCCGGCGTAGTATAGCCAGAGAGGCTCCGATCGGTTCCTAGGTTTGTTTCTTTTATGATTTTGTTTTGGGGCGTTTCAGTTGAGAAGTTGAAAATAAAGCACTGTTTGCTACAAGTCGGTGCTCCTGAGCCTTATCGCCCTAGAAGACTGTGCTTTAGATCCCTAACGCTCCCAGGTGTCACAGCATAGCAGAGCCAGGGAGCTGACTTCAGCAACGCACATGCTCCTATACGAATAGCTGCCCTATCTACCCTGATCTATTAGCCGCCCCCCCCCCTCCCTCCTTCAAAATATGCCTTTAACCACTTATTCAAGAAAGACTAGGTTTACCCATCACCCATCTGTCCTATGCTCCTCCCGTCTGGTGTCTTCCCCAATATTGTCTATAGGCAATTGTTATAGATTGCCCTAAATTGCTACGGGAAGCACTAATCATTGTGTAACAGTTGCTCGTACATAAGATGGTGCTACATAATGAACCGCTATTACCAGGTAGAACATTCTAGAAATTCCCAGCCAACTAGATTAGACGTATACATGCTTTGTTACGAAACATTATTTAATAAAGACATCAGACTAATTCCACCACCTAACGGGCTGATGACGGCTAGGTCTAAGTGCTTTTATTTCAGCAAGTTCCTACTCACAGATATATAAAAATAATAAAAAAACAACCCAAACAAAAAAACTAAACACATTGATAAATCATGGCATCTGTTTAGAAATGTGCCACACTAACAAAATACAAAAGAATTGACAACTTTGAACAGGACAAGTCAAAACTCGACGTGTCAAAATTATTGAAGTCCAACAATCTCTGGGCATTTAAATATTTTTGTGATATTTTGGCCGTGGGTTGCTAGTCTGGTGAAATTTACATTCAGTTAGCGGCACAGGACCGGTGACTTAGTTCATCAGAAGAGAGCAAGACATGGCAAGGACTGACAGCTACGCAGGAAAAGTCCATTCCATGGTCACCCCAGTGAAATAGAGGCAGCGTATAAAGGGCACACGTATGCTAGAAATATACTCTTTGCTGTACCACAACAAGGAACAGAACAGTGTATGCTAACATTACCAACAGGTAGTGCTGGTGGGGATGAGAGGTGCTGTGAGGACTGCGAACCCTCAGTAAGAACAAAGTGATATATTTACACATTTAAAGGGCTCCTGCTGAACTGCTGTAACAGAAGAGCTCTGCTTGGCGGAGGCAGTAACCGAGAAGTGCTGTGTCCACCCAGCTACGACGTGAGACGAATGCTGGTGCCAAGATAGTTATGGTATTAAAGACCTGGGAGTCAAGGCGCAGTGCCCCTGAAAACGCTCCACAGCCACTATGGATATCCCTCTAAAAACTGCAGTATCAAAAGAAAAGCATTTACAATGAGTCTGGCAGTTCTCAGAAAGAGAAGAGTTGAATTAACACTTTGCATCAGGAGCGTGTCCATGTTTTTTAAACCGAAAATATGTGAGAACGTTGTAGAGAAGGAGAGTGATCGCAGGCGGCCAGACACGCAGCATGGCACTACCAGAGCCCATAGTTTTGCCTTCATAGCAGTGAGTAGGGGGCTGTGAGCTCACATGCCCTGACCGTGCAGCAGGATCACATACAGTCCATAGAGTTTTCTGGGATGGCGTTCAATGCGCCTGCTAGACCCTTTGAGGGGGCACAGGTTGGAGGCAGCATTGCATGAGAGGAAGGGTCCACGTTTTCAATATCTTCCATTTTTGATTCACTTGCACTGTCCCAATTGATATGAAAGCGCGTAACACGGGGGTTTGATGCCAGGATGTTTCTCTGGAGCTGTAAATACAGGGAGATATTAGAATTTCAGAACTCATAGAGAACAGTATGCCTCCATCGCAGCATACAATAAGCTATTTTATGCCCAACTTCAACCACAGACCAAAGCAACAACTTTCTAAATAGAGCAAGATCTGGAAAACACATACTAAAGACTTCAAGTACCTGCAAATCAAAAAAGGTCCTCTGTAAAGCCTTCAATGGTCAACCGTAGCAAATGCCCTACTGTATACATCTACCTTCTGCCATGGAGTTCTAGCATCAACTTTCACTACTGTAACTGCAATCCTGCACATTACATCGTTACCTTATCCCTCTGTACATAGAGCTGCATACCTGGGTGAAATTTGGTTTAAGGGGTGGATTCTCTCGAAGTTCTGGGTCAGAGTACTCATTATTTACATAATAGCCAACTCTGATGAATTCCTGACCACGATATGTACAGGTGATGAGTACCACGGTGACCCCTACAGCATCTGACTCAGGTATTAGGCTTGAATTGGGCGCGTCCGCCTGGAGGAAAGAGAAAAGAATAATTTCAATAAAATTAGGTATCAGACTGACAAAACCCATCTCATTTACCTGGGGGGTTCAATCATTTTATTAGACAGCCTTGCTTTTCATTGCCTGGTTAAAAAGTTGAGGCTGTTTCGAAATCTGCATTTCTCTGCTTCCAGACGAACACACACTGATTTTATTGCATACGTCACAACTCTTGAATTGCATGCCGTTTATACATAAAATGCTAGCTGACACCATAGGCATTAACACTTTCTATAACGCTGTTGGTGCCATTATTAATATTCCATTAAACTGGATGAATATACAAAAAAAAAAAAAAAATGAAAATGGATGTTAAAGGAAAGTTTTATTTAAGTTATGATTTTTTTTTTGGTCAGCAATACTGAGGAAAAAAAGGCTTGATGGCTTACAAGATAAATTGGTTCAGAACAAAACTCCCGGTACCTGAGGCTGCACCGAACAGTGCAAAGCTCACCTGGAACACAAACATGTGACGTCCGGCAGGTACCGGCCCGACGAGCACCGAATCCAGCACTTGGTCGTATTCTTCACTTTCTGCCGATCCCACGTAAATAATCTTCCATTCTAGGTCTGTTGAGATGAAAATAACGAACAGATCGCTTGAATTTTACAGTACAGAGATAAGTTCTAGCATTATAAATAAATGCCTCGTGGTGCAGATCACTAGTCACAAACGACAAAGCGTCACAGACTAACACTTAAATATCTTAGAGCACTATGATGAAGTGTTGCACTATTACGCACCATCAGGTAGGTCTTCTATGCACTCAAAGGTGATCTCAAACTGGAAAGGATTGTGGAACGGACATGGGTTATCCAATACCACCATATTGAGAATCTGTACCTTGGCCATGATAAACAGCTGGGCAAACAGACACTGTAAATAAAAAAATAAATGAAAAATCCCTTTACATGGAAAAAAGTGGTACTTGGGATCATTACGGGTGAAAGCCAGGGAATGACAAAGCACTGTGTTAAAGGAGCAGCTGTCACTTTTTTGCCATCTGCTCCATTCACAGTAAATGGGTATTTGTCTTGCACAGCGCGTGCGACAGCCTCAAACACCATGCTAAGAGCCCGGAGGCGCACAATATATACATTTATACAATTTAAATATATATAACCCCAACGCTAAGACGACAACGGTTGGGCCGCAGCTGCTGCAGGCTGGGAACAGGTTTAATTCAGCCTCACGGTATCGTTTCCATGAGCGCGGGACTGGGGGGAGACGAGGACGTCCTGTCACTTTAAGGCCAGCAGCCTCCAAATAAGGCAAGGGCACGCAGCAGCTGCGCATTACGTTTTTACAGTAAAGCAGCGCACACTGCGGCATTTGCCCAGCGTGCCGGAAGGCCAGTCCGGGCTGGCTTGGCTTCCATAAGGGTCCCGGGGCTGCACACAAGATCTGTCGTGCCTCCAGATGATTCAAACGGCCAACTGACATTTTCGTCTTACAGGCGTGAAAGGCGTGGCCGAGGCCGGCGCTTCACACTTCGTTACACCGGGGAGAGAATACGGACAATAAAGCATTTTATATTCGAAATGTAGTAAATAAACCCATTTCCCCTGTGTTTCGATACACATTATTGTGGCGCTGAGCTGCAGAACGCTATAACACCATCATACCCGGCAACCAGGGGGAGCTCCTAGAAGAGAGGCATCAGGGGAGGAAAAAGGGACACAAAGTAATCTGGGTAAGGAACCCTTGGTAAGTATGGTGTGATCACACAGGTATAAATATACACACACACGTAATACATTATGCATTTATAGGCAAATCAGTGAGATTACCACACACGTTTATATATAGTGACCTCAGCCTCTGTATACACATACATTATTTAGGATGCTACCAAGCCTAGTCTGTTCCTAGGTCAGTCAGATACACCAGGCCAAGAATTTTACCTTACCAAGAGAGTGGTAGATAAACAGAACAGCTTCCCAGCATAAGTGGTAGAGGCTAATACAGTGAGGGAATGTAAACATACATGTGATAGGAATATGGCTCCTGAATCGAAGGCGAGACAAACGACTGATTAAGGTCGAATGGTTCTTATCTGCCGTCAGACGATATGTTGGACTTTATCTTACCGTTCTAATAAAGAGATCTTGTGTATCCCCCAATTCACTTTCGGTTTTCCGCCTTTTCCCGTTTACTGTGCCCTCGGGTCCGTCTGCTGACTGCCGCCACCCGTACCGCTCAACACGAGCTTCTACACCTGCTTTCCCGCTCTCCGTTTGTCTCCCGCGCGCCGGAGCCTCGAACTCACAAGCCCCCAAACACACGTATTTCCAGCACGCCCCTTCGCTGCAGTAACCGCCCACCTCCTCCAGGCTCAGGTAAAATGACCAATCAGGCTAGACTGTCACAGAAATGGGCTGATTAAGCTAAGGTGGAACGCAAACGTCATATCTACGCGTCAAAAAGTGAAACGTGGAGAACAAATATATGCTCCTCTTTGAACGGTTGACAATCAGTCATTTTTCGGCAGATTTTATTCCACAGCACATTGCCCTTCTGACAAGCTTGTCTGCAGACAGGTTTAATTAAGGTGACGAATAATACATTTTGCCAGTAATAAACATGGCCGTCAGGGGCGTTGCTTGCTCTGTTTTGGCGGGTGCAGCGAGACGTTTCTCGTCTCTGACGTTTTTTCCCGCCTTCTTTCTGCTGTTGTTTGGTAGCTGGGCCGTTAGAGGGCGGCTTTGTCCGTTATTTCTATAGACACCGAGAATCTGCCCAGTCTTGGGGAATATTATCACATTTGCGAATTGCCCATGAGGGGGCAAATGCACCCCCCCCCCCATGGTGGAGGAGATAGGCCGCAAAATACGTTTCTATTAATGACCCGTAAGCACCACTGACTTATCACCAACATTTGTGAATTTGTGGGAATATTTCCCCTGAAATGGCTAATTGTATTTATATTTTCGTTACATTTTCGTTTAGATTTTAAGGGATGGTCATGTAAAAAAGGCATGGCTATATCTAGTAAACATCATTTTTTATACACGCACCTCAAGTTTTTTTGCTCATTTAAGAGGCCTTTCCTTAAAATAAAGCAGCAGTTGGTGTTGTGTGGCGCAGAGTAGTATTAGTCCCCATCATGTAAGGCGATTAAAGCTTTATGACCTTCAAGGTTTCTGACAAAATGGAATTTGTATTTTAACTGAGACTTGTATTTATTTAATGCATACCTTAGATTGCGTGCAATTAAATGCCGTGTATGGTTTTTATTACATAGGAGTTCTCCTAACAGGCCCGGGTTGGTCACTGGGCAGCCGCTGGCTGACATGGCTCCGTTACATGTGGGATGTACCTGGCCGTGCGCTGCGTGAGCATAAAAACGTAACGTGGCCGTTGGCTGCACTAGTGGCTGCCAGCCATAAAGCGCCAAGCCTGACTAGTCATCCGCAGCCCGGCTCGGCCCACGATACAGGAGTGCCATTTTGTCCCTCCTTAATGCATAGGATGCCAGGGTGTCACCATATACACCCTTACACCCTGTGAGAGCTCTTTCCTGCCAGCGATTGACAGCCAATACTAGCGAGATCAAGCGAGGCTGTTTGTAACAGTGGTGAAAGGAGATAAGCATACCAATGTCCAATCTCCTATCATCTATCTATCTATCTATCGTGTTGATCGCACCCTTCTATGTTGCAGTTGACAAAAAGGCCTTCTAAAACCCCAATTGATTTTTTTTAGTTTAGGTTAAATTCAAGCATCTTGGCAAGATTTTCAAAAACATATATTAAAAATAAATATATATATATATATAATACATTAACAGAAAGGGAAAGCATAAAAACTCTGCAAAAATAAAAATGCATTTGGAAGGCAGACGCCACCAATATTTAAAGGGACGGTCCAGCTGTTATGTGCAGAATCACCCCCATATGTGTTTGCCCTTTTCCCTCCCCTAGGTACATGCCATACAGGAGATGTGTTTAGTCGAATATGCTTATTCGATATACTTACCTCCAGTCAGCTCCCGTGCTGCTTTGTGCATGGTGGCCATGCACATTTCGATGGTAGTGCTTTCCTGCCACTGATTGGCTGCTTCAATTATTGGCAAGTGACAACCATGGAAGCAAAGGGCAGCTACCTGAACTAAGTCCTTTATTTCATTTTTTGGTTTTTGAATTATGAATTTTAAAGTAAAATAATGCTTGCATTTCTCTTTAGTGAGGGTGTAGGTAAACTGTGCCTTTAAAGGGGCTACTCAGCTAACTTTTTTCGAAGAGTGCCAGATTTGATGAAGTGAACATGTGCGAGGGCCGACAATTTTGCCTGACATTCTTTGAACCATTAAAATTAAATGCAAATTAACTATTTTATGCAAAGTTTATTGAAAACAGCATACTTTTCATTTTGTGACTTGGATGGCAAATCTAAACAGGTGGTAAATCACTCTGCCTTTAATATCAAAAAAACAGATCTATATTTGGGCAGCTTATCTGTGGGGCCTTATCAGTCCGGAACGCGGGCCGCAATTTGGACATGCCTGTATTAAATGTATTAAAAATAAGGCATTGCTAACCACATACAGGCAAGATGACAACAACAATGTCTTTATGTTTTTTCAATTAGAGTGAAAGAGGACAATCACAACTCAAAAGAAGAAATACAAGGAATCCACAGGTAAGATGTAAATACAATGTTTCATTAGCTATTGTTGTTTATTCAGAACAATTTATTTTTAATATATTTTTCTATTAATGTTAACAATGCATGATACTAATTAGGGCTGAAACAACTAATCGATAATAATCGATAATGAAAATCGCTGTCAACGATTTTCATTATCGATTAGTTGAATCGATTTTTATCGATTTTATCCTTATATAATCCGACCTCAAACAGAGATCGGATTATAACACTAGAATCCAGATCCCCTCACTGTCGGCCGGTCTCTCACTTCCGTCTCTCTCCCCCCTCCCATACACCCCTCTTACTCCTCCCCCCTCCCATACACTGCTCTGCCTCTCTCCCGACTCTCTGGTGTTTTGTGAACCTCCATTGCTGACAGGCACTTTCACTGCAGCTTCATAGAAGCCTCAGCGTAAGTGAAGGTGAGTAATGGAGGCTGTCTGTGCGCATCGTGCAGACCCCCACCGGCTGACCCACCAGGGGTGTATGGGAGCCGCCCTCCCATACACCACTCTGGCTCCTCCCCCTCCCATACACCACTCTGACTCTCTACCCGGCTCCCTTGTGTCTTGTGAACCTCCGTTGCTGACAGGAGGCAGAGTGGAGTATGGGAGGGGGGAGGAGGCAGAGTGGAGTATGGGAGGGGGAGGAGCCAGAGTGATGTATGGGAAGGGGGAGGAGGCAGAGTGGTGTATGGGAGGGGGGAGGAGGCAGAGTGGAGTATGGGAGGGGGGGAGGAGGCAGAGTGGTGTATGGGAGGGGGGAGGAGGCAGAGTGGTGTATGGGAGGGGGGAGGAGGCAGAGTGGTGTATGGGAGGGGGGAGGAGGCAGAGTGGTGTATGGGAGGGGGAGGAGGCAGAGTGGTGTATGGGAGGTATAATGAATTTTAGGGAGGCAGAATGGCGTATCTGGGGGAGTTAGAGTGGTGTATGGGGGGTATAATGAATTTCAGAGTGGCATATCTGAGGGAGGCAGAGTGGTGAATCAGGGAGAATTTCAGGGTGGTGCAGGGCATTTATGGGGAGCGGAGTGGCATATCAGGGTGCACAGTGGCATATAGGGAGGTATAAGGCATAAATGGGGCGAGTGGCATATTGGAAGTTATAAGGCATATAGGGGGTATAAGGTATATAAGGGGGCTCAGTTGGATATCACTGGCATATAAGGAGTATAAGGCATATCAGGGGCACAGTGGAATCTCTGGCATATAAGAGGTATAAGGCATATATGGGGCAGAGTGGCAAGCTGGGGGTCAGATGTGCATAACTGGGGCAGTTTGGTAAATAAAAGAAAATATAAACAAGGCTTTTTTCTCAGTTTTTATTAAATATGAAAAAATAGTTAACATATGAATTAATATTTACTAATAACTTTGTATTAAAACCTAGTTTGAGAAACACTGTGTTTGGGTTCTTGTAGCTTTTATTATTATGTCAGTAAAATAAGAAGGTGAAAGTGTAAATTGTACGTTTTTAATTCCATTATTTTAAATTAAAAAAAAATTGCATTTTTTATCCGATTAATCGAAAAAATAATCGGCCAACTAATCGATTATTAAAATAATCGTTAGTTGCTGCCCTAGGGTTTTTATATCTAAATATCTAAGTTTGTGGGGAAAAATTTTTTAAAAAAAGGAAATATTTTCACAGTTTCACCTAAAAAACTATATATAACCAGTGCAAATAGAAAAAAGCCTCCAAAAGTGTATTTAGGTGTTTGTCCTGTTTTTGGAAACACCACATATGCATGGTATTTTTATTTATTTTAGCACTTACAGGGTTAAATATGAATGATGAGCATCGTTGTTTCTAAACAATATTTTTTTTAAATGTGGTATCCTGGTAAAGAAAAACTGCTAAACAAAAGTATAACTTGTATATTCAGAAAAAACCCCTAAGTACAGAAATACCCCATATGCATGGGTAGGGTTTGTCTCCTTGGCACTGCGGCTTCAAAATTGGAACATGTGGATTACAGTTTTCAAACAGGGGATTTTGACAGATCAGTTTGCTGGGTCCAGGTCTCATTTGAGACACAGGAGAGGTCCCATATTTCATTTTAACCCCCTAAAATGACATATTTCCAAATACTAGACAACCCGGGGAATCTAGTTAGGGGCATATTGGCCTGTCCCACACCAGGGCCTTCCAAAGTTAGTCTAACAAAAAAAGAAAAAAATTTTGTGTGAAAGAACAAAATAGGTCTTGATTTGTGTTCAGTAACACCCGCCGAGTACAGCAATACCCCACATGCATAGATAAGTCATGTTTCTCAGATATTGTAGAGTCAAAACAGTTTCAAATTTTCAGCTTTTTTTAAAAAAATATTTTTTTATCAGATCACTTGTAAGTGACAAGTTTAGGCCGCTGACATTGATCAGGGTGACCCATCGATAACCAGTGACTTAAAAATGTCATTAATAATTTGTGAATGTTTTTTCATTATTACCTTGGATGACCCTTCTCTCTTTCTAGGGCAGGGTCATCCAGGCCTGCCATATTGATCAGATCACTAATTTTGGCCAGGATCATCATCAGCCCACTTTTGATTGGTTCTGCAGCAATTTTTAACTGCTCACAGCATCTGACCTGGAAGCACCCTTGACTTTCAGGTCAGTGCTGTTTATTTATTTTTTGTTATTATTTTTGCATTATTGTTATTTAACTCTTTCAATGCTGATGCTCCATAGGAGCACAACATTGACTGATATTTAGTCCCCACATGCTTGTGGGAACAAATATTAACTCCTGCACTGCTGCGATGGTGTCAAAAGGACTGGGGACAGAGAGATGTGTTTTTGGCCCCAAATGTCATCTGAAATGAAAGGGCAGGAAACAAAATTTGTTACCTGAAAACAAATGAGGAAAAAACAAAAACAAAAATGATTTTGGATCTTATGCACAAGTCTAATGATTACCGTGGCATTCTAACATTTACCCAAATAGTGTTCTAATCCTATTTAAGGGTATCATTCACTAATAGCATGGTTTTAGAGGTACTAGGTCATGTCAAACTATTTGCCTGATTTTTATGAAACTTCAAGTCACAATTGGGGATTACTCTAGCCTTGGTGTAGAGCTAATCTAAATTTTATTAAAGACCTCCAGCAGCAAAGAAACAGTTAAAAAAACACACAACAAAAGGACCAATCAGAACATAATAGAGTCCATAAATAACAGTCCGAAACCTCCAACTTCCTCTTCTTTGATGTGCTAAAAAACACAGGTAGCACCAAATAACGTCTCCGGAACTACTTCAGAGGAAAACACGTAGACCGCCAAAGGTATAAATCAGGAACTTCAACCGAACAGCAGCCCCAACGGAATCAAGCTGTAAATGGAAACAAAAAACATGTGAAAGTACACAGTATACACAGTATACAAGAAGCAAACAGGTAGTATGATCAAACAACAAGTCATAATAATCATAATATAAACACCCTGATTAATAAAAAAACACAATAAAAGAAAACAGTAACCCAGGGAGGGAAACACAGGGTGGGAAATATTCGCCTCCTGTCTTTAATAAAATTTAGATTAGCTCTACACCAAGGCTAGAGTAATCCCCAATTTTATGGCAAGACAGGAGGCTTCATATTTGCAATTTTAAAGCGTCCCCACAACAGCAAGAGACGGATAAACACGGGGACGATAATAAAAGGTACGAAAGGTAGACTCCCTAGACCAATCCGCTGCGCAAAGGATGTCAGATGGAGAGCCGCCCAAATCAAAAGCAGCGGAAGCAGCTGCACCCCTAACCGAGTGCGCCCCAAAGGATCCGTCCACTCCTGCTAACCGCAGAATCCACTTAATCCATCTGGCAACTGTAGGAGATGACACCGGTTTAAAGGGAGAGACGTAAGAGATCAACAGAGGGCCGGAAGAGACCGCCCTAAGAGACGCTGTGGAAGACAGATAAACGCGAACACACCTAGCCACACACAGTCTAGGCCGGTCAGGAAAATAAGGGTAAGACACCGAGGAAGAAAAACCTTTGGTCCTATGAGAAATGGAAACAGAAACACCATCTGGGGTAAAAGAAAAAGAGTCAGTATTAAACGCCCGAATGTCGGAAACCCTCCGGAAAGACACCAAACACAGGAGCAGGGCCAATTTCGCCGAAAGCTGACGCAATGACAGGCCGTCGTTATCCGGCCACGCTTCCAGGAACCGCAGAGCGATGGAGACATCCCAAAAGACAACATATCTGGAAGGAGGGGGTCTAGCAAGACGAATCCCTCGAAGGAGACGACAAACAGTCGGATCCTTCCCGATACTAACCCCCGCGACAGGAACGTGAGCGGCCGAACCAAATTTATCGACCGATAAGACTTCCCCGTTGCGAACAGATGAGCGAGGAAATTCAAAACTAACACCACAGGCGCTGTAAAGGGATCTGCCTGTTGTTCCACACACCAGCTATACCAGGATCCCCACGCCTGAAGATAGGAACGTCTGGTGCCCGGTGCCCAGGAATCCCAGAGGAGATCTCTAGCTTCATCTGATAAACCCGCCGTATTCCAGGATCCCCTGAAATCATCCAGGCCACCAATGACAACTGGCCGAGAAGCACCAGCGGGTGAGGGTTGCCCTCCGCATCCAGAAGGAGATCCTGAGATGTGGGGAGGAGCATGGGGTCGTCGCATGACAATTCAAATAGGAGGGGAAACCAGGGTTGTGTCTTCCAGTATGGGGCGATCAGCAAGATCGTGACCCGTTGCCTGTTCACCAGATGGAGCGCCCGGAGAATCATTGAGAAGGGCGGGAAGGCATACGCCCCCGACGTAGGCCACCTCTGAAGGAAGGCATCCACAGCCAGAGACAGGGGATCCGGAAGCCAGCTGAAGAACTCCGGTGTCTGCCGGTTCGTCCGGGATGCGAACAGATCCAAGATGAACGGACCCCGAGCTTGATCCAGAACCTTGAAAACGGTCGTCAGGAAACGCCAATCGCTGGCGTCCCTCCAATGTCTGGAGAAATAGTCCGCCACGAGGTTCTCCTTCCCTGGAATGTACTCTGCCCTGATAGAGAGATGGTTGTCCAGGCAGTATTGATACAGATCTCTGGTGAGATCCGATAGAAGCTTGGATCTTGAGCCCCCTAGTCGATTGATGTATCGAACGGCGGACACATTGTCCATCCTCAGGACCAGGGAACAGTGGGTGACGTCCTTGGTAAAGCTTCGTATGGCGAAGGATCCAGCGATTAGTACCAAACAATTTATGTGGAAACCCCGTTCCTCTTCCGTCCAGAGCCCGCCCGTGGCTAAGTCTCCGCAAGCTGCCACGAGGTTCTCCTTCCCTGGAATGTACTCTGCCCTGATAGAGAGATGGTTGTCCAGGCAGTATTGATACAGATCTCTGGTGAGATCCAATAGAAGCTTGGATCTTGAGCCCCCTAGTCGATTGATGTATCGAACGGCGGACACATTGTCCATCCTCAGGACCAGGGAACAGTGGGTGACGTCCTTGGTAAAGCTTCGTATGGCGAAGGATCCGGCGATTAGTACCAAACAATTTATGTGGAAACCCCGTTCCTCTTCCGTCCAGAGCCCGCCCGTGGCTAAGTCTCCGCAAGCTGCCACGAGGTTCTCCTTCCCTGGAATGTACTCTGCCCTGATAGAGAGATGGTTGTCCAGGCAGTATTGATACAGATCTCTGGTGAGATCCAATAGAAGCTTGGATCTTGAGCCCCCTAGTCGATTGATGTATCGAACGGCGGACACATTGTCCATCCTCAGGACCAGGGAACAGTGGGTGACGTCCTTGGTAAAGCTTCGTATGGCGAAGGATCCGGCGATTAGTACCAAACAATTTATGTGGAAACCCCGTTCCTCTTCCGTCCAGAGCCCGCCCGTGGCTAAGTCTCCGCAAGCTGCCCCCCAGCCAAGAAGGCTGGCATCCGACTCCAGATAGAAATCTGGGGCCTGTCTGAATATGGCACGGCCATTCCAAGCTTCCATGTGCTGAAGCCACCAATGAAGCTCTACGCGCACCTCGTCGGTCAATCGAATGGGTTGGTCGTAAGAAGTGGACCTTCGCAGGTAGGACGTCTTGAGACGTTGCATGGCTCGGTAGTGCAGCGGACCCGGAAACACCGCCTGAATGGATGCCGACAGCAACCCCAGCATGCGCGCCAAGTCCCTCAGGGAGACAAAGTTGGACTGTAGGAGGCGACGGATGTTCTTTTTGTTAGCCACAATCTTTGACGTTGGGAGTTTCAAAACTGCCTCCACCGAGTCCACGAGGAATCCAGGGAACTGGATCGATTGAGCAGGAGAAAGCTCTGACTTGTCCTCGTTGACAATGAATCCCAGGGACTGGAACAGATGAACGGTAAGTTGGGTGTCCTGCATCAGGGTTTCCCGATCTTGGGCCATCAGGAGCACGTCGTCCAGATAGATGATAGACCTCACCCCGCGTTCGCGCAGAAACTCCATAACCGGTTTGAGGAGCTTGGTGAAACACCACAGAGCCGAACTGAGGCCAAAGGGAAGGCAGGTGAATTGCCAGAGTTCGTCCTGCCACCAGAATTGGAGGAAACGTCTGTCTTCTGCGTGAATCGGGACCGTAAGGTACGCATCCTTCAGGTCCAATCGAGTGAACCAATCCCCGTCTCTCAGTAGATCCCGCAGAAGATGGATCCCTTCCATCTTGAAGTGATGATAAGCTACGTGGGCGTTCAGCGCCCGTAAGTTTATCACCGGACGGAAGTCCCCAGTCTTTTTCTTGACAAGGAAGATGTTGCTGACGAAGACCGGCACACCCGGGGCCCGCTCGATCGCACGTTTCTCCTGAAGGGAAAAAAGCTCTGCATGAACCAAAGCTTGGGCGTCCCGTGACATACGGATAGGGGGAGGGGGCCTGTCCTGATAAGGATGGGAAACAAAGTCTATGCGAAACCCTGCGACACATTGAAGGATCCAAGGATCCTGAGTCAAATTTTCCCAACAATGAAGGAAGTGAACAAGTCTGCCCACTACAGGAATATAAGGAAGAGAAATACAAGTCCTTACCTGACGTATTTCTGGCCCTGAAGGAGGACGTCCCTCTGCCTCTGGACGAGCCTCTGAAGACCGGGTTTCGATATTGATAGCGTTGTGCCCCCGAACTTTCCGGAAACCGGGGCCTGTTGCCGTGGAACGCGGCCCTGCTGGTGACTCGGCCCCTCTGTCGACCAGCCCGGGATAAAAAACGGTCCCCGCCGCTGAACACTTTGCGCAGTGAAGACTGAGCCTTATTCAGGGACGTGAATATAGTAACGTGTTGATTGAGTTCCTTCAGGAACTTGTCCCCAAACAGCAGACCTTTTGCCTCTGGACCCAGCTCTTTAGTAGCCAGCTCCGCCAGCTTACTGTCCAGCTTGTAAAGGGCCGCCTTCCTCCTCTCTGCAGAGATGGCAGCATTAGCGTCGCCTAGAAGACATACGGCGCGTTGCGCCCACTCCCTAACCAGGTAAGGATCCAACTGGGCGCCATCAGTCAAAGCGTCATCCGCCATGGAGAGGACCTGAGTGAGGGGGCCTGTCACGTCCAACAGTTTGCCCTGCGCAGCACGAAGACCCTGTTCGAGACCTTTACGTGGGTCCTTCCCGTTCCTGGTCATGAAAGTGACAAACGAGCTGTCAAACTCGGGAGTGTTCGCCACCTTGTCCGGGACTGTAGGCCTAGGGCATTCCGCGTGCAGCTTCTGACGAGCCTCCTTCTCCAACGGGCGTCGAAGCCAAAAACGGAGGAACTCCGCAATGTGTGATGCGGGAGCCCACTCAGAAGACCTCGGGTGCCTAAGGATGCGAGGATCAAACATGGGCAGACCAGCCGCGTCCAGGATATCCGCTTCCACCGAAGTACAGGGCTGGGGATCTGTGACCGTTTCCCTGATGTAAGAAGGGCCGGCCGTTGGGGAAGACGGTCTGGATGTCTCAGCCGGACACTCGTCCACAATCTCATAATCCCCCGCCAGATCCTCAGCTTCCACAGGGTGTGAAGATGGTTGTGAGTGGTCAAGAAGCGAGGCTTTAGACCTCTTCAGGGGGGCCTTGCCCTTGTGGGACACCTCACCCTCGGCCCATTGACGCTTACGTGGGTGAACTGGCTCAGCTGCAGGCTGCGACTCCTCAGAGTCCGACATCCCTTCTCTTGAAGGCCGACTGATGGAAGGCGGCGCTGCCTGGGAAGGGTTTGTACGATCCAAGGCAGCCAGGGCTGTTGGAAGGGATTCCTGTAATGCAGCCTTCAGCCATGCTTGGAGGGCCGATGGCATGGGAAGATCTGCCTCAGACATGATGGATCGTTTTATCCCGTATCTGCAATCGTATAGAAAATAGATCAGTGAGACCAGACACAGTGGCGGGGGTCATCCGCTGGCACCAAAGAGGGTTACTCAAAGGGCTGGGAGTCAGGGCAGAGCCTGTCCCTTATAATAAGGGTGTTCCCTTACATCAAGCAGTGACCAGGCACCGCACAAGGCTGGAGCAACAGCTCCTATATATGTTGTCAGCCAGTGACAGATTCAGCGGCACATAAGTATAATCCAACCTCAAGGGTACACAAACTGTGTAACAGTGCCTTATTATTTTTTTATTTTTTTTTTATTTATAGTTTATTTAAGACCTCAATACACATATGTCACTGCCTGGACTAGAACACAGGACCAAAGCATCCCTTGAAAGCACTGCATCAACAAGGTGAGCCACAGGGTGGTGCTGCATGAACAGACAGCAATCAAATATATGAGCCAACGTGTATGATTCAATGAATATTTTGTTTTTGTTTTTTTTATGAACTTTAATGACCGTCTACAATGAGTAAGCACGGTAAGTGGTCCTGGCTGCACGGCGCGGCGGCCGCAGCGCATGTGGTGACTAGGCCTTCTCACCAGCAGAGGGGGTCACCCTCATCCAGTTCGGAACGGCAACGTGTAGCCGAAACGCGGGAACGGAGGAAAGGTAAGTCCTACGCTTGGGGATGGGCTCGGGGAGCCGGGCAACAGCAGAATAGCCGCACCGGTAACAGAAAAGGCCCCCCGAAGTCGGGGAAAAGCGGAGGCCCACTGATGCCGCGAGAAGCGCGGGTGAGAGGGGTCGAAAAATACAAGGTAGGCCGCGGCGCGGGCGGCGCGGCGCGGAGGATGGAAGGAAAAGTCGAGTAGAGGAGCAAAGAAAAAAGGCCGAGAAGCAGATAGGCCAGACGTAGAAGAAATAGGAGGAAACAGGGGAAGGAGAGAAACCTAAAAGGCAATCCCTGTAGACCAAAAAATACAGAACACACTGTATAGCAAGGCTAACTTACTATAGAAAATTAATAAAGGCAAAATAATGAAAATAATTAATATTGTAAAAGGACAATGAAAACTGTGTAGCACACTAGAATGGAGGGTGCTCACCTGGAGGCCAGCAGCAAAGAAGAGGAAGTTGGAGGTTTCGGACTGTTATTTATGGACTCTATTATGTTCTGATTGGTCCTTTTGTTGTGTGTTTTTTTTAACTGTTTCTTTGCTGCTGGAGGTTTTGTAGTAAAGAAGTTATGCAAATATGAAGCCTCCTGTCTTGCCATAAAATTTGAACCATGGAATACAGTGTATATGGATCCCTGGACTTTTCAAAGGCTTTTGATACATACTGTATCATTTTAAAAACACAGGGTTAGGATAGAGTATTTATTTCAAATCTCCGTTTATTGGCAAGTCATGACAGAGTACATTCAGCACAGTCATTAGCATACACTGACAGTGTGCATGAAGAGACATACGCCACAAAAAAAAACTTAGATATGCAAATATAAACAAAGTATGCGTAACACAATGACGGCGAATATGAACGCTTGGAACGGCAATCCAGAGCCAGTGTAGGGAGGACGCCAAATACATGGACCATGCCAGAAAAAGAAAATACATTGGAGGGGGGAGATCCAGTGACAAAGTAGGTACCATAAGGTAACATAAAGAAAAACATAATTAAATTCAACATAATAAACAATGCTCCGAGTGTGTGTCGTGGGTGTTCAGCTAAGGTAAGAAAAAATAAAACATGTAACATGCAGAGGGTGTCATGAAAAGTAAAGAGGACGCAGGGGACGGTGTGAAGGTGTGAGTATGCCCCCCCCAAAAAAAACAAAAACAAAAAAAAAAAACGGAGAAGTCAGCAAGAGCGTGACAACAGGTCTAGTAACCGTTCAGAGGCTACGAAAGTAGTCCAAGGTAACCATTTAATGTCATTGGCATATTCACGACCGTGCGCCGCAGCTATCAGATCCTCCATGCGGCATATGAAGTTAACCCTAGCAAACCATACGTCAACAGGTGGGGGACCAGGAGTCCTCCAGTATCGAGGTATAATGGACTTAGCTGCATGGATTAAGTGTATAATCAATGACTTCTTATAAGAACCGAACGAGCGTCGGGAATGGTGCAAAAGCAATGACTCAGGGGTCGCCACAAAGGACGGATCCGCGATCTCAGCAATTACCCCAACCACCGAACGCCAAAAGACCTGTATATCTGGGCAAGACCACCAGAGGTGAACATAGGAACCCTCTTCCAGCCCACAGCGCCAGCAAAGCGGGGAGACCTGAGGAATGTAACGATGAAGATCCGCAGGGACTTTATACCATCTACATAGTAATTTATAATTACATTCCTGGATCGAGCTCGAGATCGCTCCTTTGTGAGTGGCAGACAATATGTTGTCCCAGTCATCGTCAGTGAAGTCACAGCAGAGGTCTCTCTCCCAGAGGCTCATAAAATAAGGTTTAGCGGTCCCATATCCATCAAGCAAAAGAGCATAGAGCCTAGACAGTAAATGGGAAGGTTCAGGGCGGAGAATGCACAGCTGTTCGAAACCCGTTAAGGGTCTGGAAAGATGGGGATTCGGGAGGAAGGCAGAAACATAATGTTTAAGGCTGTGGTACAGGAAAAGCAAATGGAAAGGCGGCGCAGGCTGGCAAATCAAGTCCTGGAGAGAACGAAAGCCGTCCGGCAGGAGGATGTGACAAGTCCTAAGCGCCGTGTCATGTAGCGGCGTCAGAGTAGCAATAAGTTTGTTGGTGGAAGAGCCAGAGAGATCAGGATTGTGAGTTAGTGAAAGTAAAGGGCCGGGTATGGAGGTAAGACTCGTAGTAGCAATACGTCTGAGGATCCTTAGAGTCGCTGAGACGGTCGGGTGTGAGCTCACAGTAAGCCACGGTACAGCAGAGATGCGATGAAGAAGAAAAGAGTTCTCCAGCGCAACCCACAACTTGGGCGCCTCTATAGACCACTCCACCACTCGCCGCAGGTGGGCAGCCATCCAATACCATTCAATATTCGGGAAGCCTAAGCCCCCCTTAGATTTAGGTCTAGTTAAATGGGCAAACGATAGCCGTGACCTACTACCCCCCCACACATATTTCAGAAAGACCCTATGACAGGCCCTGAAATAGGATCTGGGCAAAGAAATCGGTAGACACTGGAAAAGGTATAGAAACTTCGGGAGTATACTCATCTTAATGACCCCAAGACGTCCAAACCAGGAGATATGGGGAGCGGCCCATCTACGGAGGTCGTCTGTCACCGAGGAGAGCAGAGCCATATAATTAAGTTGGCGGAGTAACGAAAGGTCAGCAGAAATCCAAATCCCAAGATACTTAAAGGCAGATGATTGCCACTTAAAAGGGAAAGTCCGTATCATGTCAGTCCTTAAATCGGGCGGGAGATTAACCCCCAAAATTTCCGATTTTTGCAAGTTAATCTGGTAATTGGAAAGTGTATTAAAGTGGTCCAATTCTTGGATAACATGCTGTAACGAAGTGAGCGGTTGGGTTAGCATGCAAAGCATGTCGTCTGCGTAAATAGCAATTTTGTGGTTAGACCCCGCTAACGTGATACCAGAAATATCAATATTATGTCTCAAAGCCTGAGCTAAAGGTTCCATAACCAGGAGGAAGAGCAATGGGGACAGAGGACAACCCTGACGCGTCCCGTTATGGAGCATGAACGGATCCGATAAAATGCCGTTAATTTTGATCTGGGCTGAGGGATTGTGATATAAGGCTTTAACCTGATTCAGAAAATGGGTCCCAACATTTATCTTCTGCAAAACACGGAACAAAAAAGGCCACGCTACTCTATCAAACGCCTTTTCAGCGTCCATAGAGACCAGGGCTAATGGGGTATGTGAATGATTGGCATGTGTTATAATATTAAGTATCCTAATGGTGTTGTCCCTGGCCTCCCTCCCCGGGACAAAGCCCACCTGATCTTTATGTATTAAAGACGGCATAAACTGTTGTAAGCGGAGAGCCATTACTTTTGCCAGAAGTTTCAAATCTGTATTTATTAAAGATATAGGGCGATAATTGACGCATAATTCAGCATCTTTATTCGGTTTAGGTATCACCGAGATGTGGGCCAAGTTTGATTGCGAATCAAATGTCGCCCCGTTAGCCACAGAATTAAATAAAGTCACCAGGTGAGGTCCTAGAACCGCAAAGAACGTACGATAATAGTTAACGGTGAGTCCATCCGGGCCCGGGCTCTTACCCGTAGGGGTTAATTTCAGTGCCTCAGAAATTTCTTCGCTAGTTATCGGGGTGTCAAGGGCGAGCCTAGCCTCAGAGCCCAATTTGCAAGAAAGATGTCTGGCTAAATATTCGTCAATACGGCCTAAGAAAGCGGGGTCGGACTCGCCCCGAGAATTTAGATTGTACAGGGCTGAATAATAAGAATGGAAACAACGGGCAATGGCATGAGATTCGTAATGGATGACGCCATCGGAAGACTTAATTTTAGGAATATAGGAAGAGGCCCTCTGCGCCCGAAGGGCCCTCGCCAGTAACTTGCCTGGCTTGTCACCCAGCTCGTAAAACAGCTTTTTGGTCAATAAGAAGTGTCGTTTAGTGGTGGTGTCAAGGAGGGACGCCAGCTGGTCCCTAAGGGTACGAAGTTGAGGCAAGATTTCAGGGGCAAGCGTCAGTTTATGGGACTGTTCAAGGTGATGTATCTTCCTCATAAGCGCCAATAAGTTAGCCAAGCGCAACTTTTTGAGGGTGGCCCCTATCCGAATGAAGTGGCCCCGTATCACCGGTTTATGAGCTTCCCATAAAACCGGGAAAGCTAATTCGTCAGTAAGGTTATCCACAAAGTAATTACGTAAGTGCGTCGATAAATCCTCCATATGTGAAGGATTGTGAAGTATATTCTCGTTTAGCCTCCAACACCATGGTCTAGGCGCACTATGGGTAAGTGTAAGCGTGAAGTGTATCGGTGCGTGGTCGCTGATAGATTGTATCCCTATTTCCGAGCCATGTAAGTGTAGTAGGTGATGGTGTGTAAGGAACAGGCTGTCGATTCTCGAATAACTATTATGAACAGAGGAGTAAAAGGTGTAGTCCTTCGAAGAGGGGTGCTGAGCCCTCCAAACATCCACCAGTTGATAGATATGAAGGAGTCGTTTGACCTTCTTAATACTAGAAAAAGGGATATTTGACCTCTGAGAAGAGGAATCTCTCAAAGGATCCAGGACCATATTAAGATCGCCTCCAAAAATATTGACACCTTCCTGAAATCCCCCAAATTTGTTAAGCATGTGACACAAAAAAGGAACCTGACATCTATTCGGGGAATAAACATTGCCAAGAGTCACCTTCAAGGCCCCTATATAGCACTTGATAAATATAGCCCTACCATCAGGGTCCCTCCAGATGTCCAATAGCCGAAACGGAACGGATTTGTGAATAACAATCGCAACTCCCTTAGTCTTGGAGTCTGAGGCGCTTGCAAAGAATGCGTGAGCATAACGTCTATCCACGAGACGGAATTCAGCGGGCGCTTTAAAGTGTGTTTCCTGCAGAAATGCGATGTGTGTCCTGTGTGAGTGAAGTAGTTGAAGCAATGTAGAGCGCCGCTGCGGTTTGTTCAATCCCCTGACATTGAGGGAAGTAATTTTAATCACGTCAGGGACCATGGCCAGGACAACCAGAAAGACCCTCGAGACACATTAACACTCACGGAGCATAAAAAGAAAACAAAAACTAAGATCCTAACCATAGAACCACAAACAAAACAATAAACCAAAAACATGAGCACATATAATGACTCAGGATGTCTAGGCATCAAATAGTGAGCCGGTTGACCTAAAGAAAGGTCAAGAACCATTACTTTAGCCCCAGGACGGGGTAAAGCAAGTAGGCTCCGGGGGGGTAGAGCGACAAAGCCCTAAATGGAGAAACACTAGCAAGTGTTCCGAACACCGAGAGGGAATGGTAGAGCACAGCGCAAAAAGGCCTGAGAATAATAGACAGGAGCCGGTTGTGACATTTATCAAAGATAGGCTGACATGAGCACCATAGCGTAGGAACACGAAGGATACAACAATATAAGCCCCTGGTCAGGGGTCAAAAGCGGCCCGTGCTAAATGTGTCAACCCACGTCACGAAAGGGCCAAATGAGCCCTCACAATCAAGGCAGCATAACAGGGCAAGATCCCTGATAGTGAAAAAAAAACGACATTCGGAAAATAAATAAAAAAAAAACAAAGAAAAACCCCAAAACGGCGCAAAAATAAAACCCCATAACGGACGATCGAAAGAATAAACGGCACGGCGCAAAAACAAAACAATCAGGAATCAGTAGGATACCGGTCCCAGGAGTCGGTAGCATGGACACAGTCAGTCACATCCAACTGGAAAAACAAGTCCGGATGCTGGAACAATGGAACTCTGGCCGGTCCGCTATGTCAAGAGAAACGATGCGGTTAATCATAGAAGCGGTGACCCACTACGACGTATCAAAAGGCTTTTGACGTTTCCTCCCTTGGGGCCTCGGGGACCAGGCCTTCGACGGGTCGGAGAGAATGGCAGGTGCCACAAAAGTAGAGTCCCATTCCGTAACCTCACAGGGTGGAAGTCCCAGAGCTTCAATAAATGCGGGCACGTCACCCGCCTGCCGAATCAGATGTGTAGATGTTCCCCTCCGGACAATTAGGGCGAATGGAAACCCCCACTGGTAGGGAATCCCTGCATCGCGAAGGGCTTGAGTAACGGGCCGTAACAGGCGTCGGGCTTGCAATGTCAATGGGGAGAGATCCTGGAAGATGGCAATGACATTCGACTCCCACGAGAGAGAAGCGGCATCTCTGTAGCGTCGCATAATTTCTTCTTTGAGAGGATAATTTTGCATGCAACAGATGACGTCTCGCGGTGGAGCAGAGCCCGTCGGTTTCTGTCGTAGGGCCCTATGCGCCCTGTCAAACCCGATGACCGTATCTACGGGACGTTGGAGCACCTTATTAAAGATCGCTTGCAGGGTAGACATCAAGTCAGCATGAGGTACCGACTCAGGTATACCCCTCACACGAAGATTTTGGCGGCGGCCTCTGTTGTCCAAGTCCTCCAATTTCCTCGTGAGATGGAGGAGAGTAGTGGATTGGTCTTTCAGCTGAGCAGTGAGCTGGTCGACCGTCTTACAAATTTTAGGCTGTTCATCCTCGAGTAGTGCCACGCGGTTGCCAATATGGCGGATGTCGTTTCGTATGTCCGCCAAACTCGCATGGATCCCCTGCGTAGCTCTAGAAATAATATCGGCGATGTCATCCTTTGTAGGCAAGGAGTCGAGCTTCTCCTGCCAATGTGGATTCGAGGAACGAAGGATGGACGGTTGCGGATCTCGAGAGTCGTCTACATCCGCATCGCTAATTGCACTAGCTGGCGAAGATGGAGGCCTGAGAGGTGAGTCGCGGGAATCGTGGTCCGAGGATGCCGCGAAGTAGGAGCGAACCGAGGCATGTGACGACTTGTCCCGGGAACCAGAAGGTTTAGGGGTACTGTTGGGTCTATTAGTTTTGCCCATGACTAAGTGAAACCGGTATACCGAAGCGTAAAATCGGGCCCGATGCGCTGGAGCTCTGGACTTAAGCGTCCATCTTGGTTGCCGGCTAGCCACGCCCCCCCAGGATAGAGTATTTGAATATAATTGATTCAAATATAGAATGCAGGGGGTTGCTGTTAATTGGACATGTCCGGTTAGACAAAAGTTTTGAGTGGAGTACCCCAATGGCCTGCCCTTGGTCAACGTATTTGTATTTATTTCTTTATCAGTGATCCAGAAGAAGGCACTTATTGCAACTTCTTGGTATTTGGTAGTCACAGAATGTCATTAAATAAAAATATAATCTCTCTTCAGAAGGGTTTAGACAAAATAGAAATTTACGAAAATGTTTTCTTCATTCGAGGATGAAAAACAAGCCTGATAATTATACATTGAATGGCTGCTTATTAGGGGGATACTTTATGGAGATGTTGTAAAGTGCTTGATAATAATAGGCTTTGCAGAAATGCAGTCTCTGGAAAAGCAAACTAGTTCTTATACTGTATTTAAAGGTGGATGAGTGTATGGGATGTGAACATAATATTGTCTTTCTGCATATAAATAGTAAAAACGCATCTTGTATATGTTTTGGGCACAGTTCATAAAAAGCATCTTGGTATTGGAAAGGGTTCAAAGATGGGCAAAAACTTAAAGAATTACAAGATCTAAACTAAAAAGACAGACTTTTCAAATTGGGCTTGTTTACTTTGGACAAAAGATACCCCTAATTTATTTTAGCTCGAGTGATCCTGGGAAAACTTTGATTGCTCGTGAAGTTAAGAATGATATTTTTGGGCAGTATTTGATAAAACTCTTAACAGGGTTCTTTTGCCTTCTTCTGGATCAACACTTCTGGGTTCTTGGAAGTATTCACCCTATTACACTCTGTGCATTTTTGTCAGCCTGAGTAACTATGTAATAACTAAATGATGCGACTGACCAAATTATTCAATGTTCAGTTGTTTAGTCTCTGAAGGCATATTACAAAGTTACTCTGCTTTGCTATAAAAAATCATCCAGCCCATCATCTGACATCATTATCATCATCTGACAGCACAACTTCTGTGGTTAGTGAATGCCACATTCTTATTGCTCATACTGTGAGGAGCCCTTTTCGCTGCTTAAGTGAAAATTCCTTTCTTCGAGTCCGAATGGATGAGCTTGTGTTCTTTGTACAGATCTATTATTAAACAGGTCTAGAGAGAGTGTCCCTGTACGATATAATATGCCCCCCATTGAATCTGTTAAATCCCTTGAGTCAATAACCCCTTTTATACATCAAGTATCTTACTGATCCCTGCAGAAGCAGCTGACTAACATTGAGCACTGTTGTTACATTTATTGTCTAACATTGTCCAAGTCCTTCACGTATAATGATTACACAATCTTATTAAAGGTGTAATTTACACATTTATTTATTTTCACAAAATGCATAATTTTGTATTTTTCAACATTAAATCTCATCTGCCACTTGGTTGCCCAGTCTTCCAATTTCACCAAAGTAACATCTAGTAATTTTGTGTCATTTGCAAACACCGCCACGTGGCTTTCAATACCTACTGCAAGATCATCAATAAAGATATTAAAGAACAGTGGACATGGGACAGAACCCAGAATACCTTAACTTGCCACTTCTCTCCAGTTGGAGAATCGTCTAACAACTCTCTGAACTATATCTTTACACCAATTTTCAATTCGGGCACAAACAATATTGCCTAAACACATCTTTTTTAATAGGTACTTTGGCCTTGATCTATATAAAGACCCTGATCTATCCTTCATAAAATATGCTTACTAACGACGTTATTGGACAAAATGCTCCCTTAACAAACTTTTTGAATATTGACACTACTTCTGGTTTCTTCTAGTCTTTTGGTACCTTGTCAGCATAGAGAATCCTTTGTAGATGGAAAGCAATAGTCTGGCTATTTCTAGGTTATGTTCCCTAAGTACCTGGGGATGTATACCATCTGGACATGGAGGTCTCATTTTCTAGTAGTCATTCTAATTGCTCTTTTGCATTTTCTAGTAGCATCTTTGTGTTTTATAATTACCGTATTTGCTCGATTATAAGACAACCCTGATTATAAGACGACCCCCCAAATTTGAATATTAATTTAGGAAAAAAGAAAATATATAAGACGACCCTATAGGAAAATTTTTTTTTACCAGTAAATGTTAAATCATGTAAACTATTTTTTAAGTAAAAGCTATTATTGAGAAAAATATTTTGGTTTTATTTCCTTCTATTTTCCAACCTGCCCCCCAGTTATGCACATCTGCCCCAGAAATGCCTTATACCCCCTATATGCCACTGTGCCCCATGATATGCCTTTTAACCCTCTAAATGCCACTGTGCCCCATGATATGCCTTTTTACCCTATATGCCACTGTGCTCCATGATATGCCTTTTGACCCCCTATGTGCCACTCTGCCTCCAGAAATGCCTTATACCCCTATATGCCACTCTGGCATTAAGGGGGTTAAAAGACATATTATGGGGAAGAGTGGCATATAGGGAGGTTTAAGGCATTCAGGAGGCAGAGTGGCGTATAGAGGGTTAAAAAGGCATTTCTGGAGGCAGAGTGGCATTAGGGGGGTTAAAAGGCATTTCACAGAGCACTCTGCCTCCAGAAATGCCTTATCCCCCCCATTTAACACTCCCCCGCCCCCCCCCAAACTTACCGGTGCTTCTGACTTCCCTGTCATGTAGCCGGGGCAGCGTGTAGATCCCACGCACTTACGCTGCAGCCGGAAGGAGGCGTGGCTAGCAGCGGGGGTTGTCTGCGTCCATCGCGCAGACCTTCCCCGACTGTCAGAGATCAGAGTTCCCCACACCGGTGTCGGGAACTCTGATCTCTGACAGCCGGGGAAGGTCTGCGCGATGGACGCAGACAACCCCCGCTGCTAGCCACACCTCCTTCCGGCTGCAGCGTAAGTTGTGTACGCGAATCTCGTAGACATCTACACACTGCCCCGGCTACACAGCGGGGACTCAGAAGCACCGGTAAGTGGGGAGGAGGGGGGGGAGACAGGAGGATCCAGGTCCCCTACAGCTGCGGGGGATCTGGATCTTAGTCGTCTCATAGTCAGACCTATTTGAGGTCTGATTAGAAGACGACCCCGATTATAAGACGAGGGGTATTTTTCAGAGCATTTGCTCGGAAAAAAACCTCGTCTTATAATCGAGCAAATACGGTATGTTGCTGAGCGATTTGATTTATATGCTTTGAATAGTATTTGCTGACTGACTATTCTATTAAGCCACGTTGGTTTTTAATTTGCTTCTTTTGTATTTGTTACCCAAAGGGGACATGTTTATAAGTGTATTTTATAGTGTTTTATTAGTCATCTTATGTTTTTGTTCCTGAGAACAATATATCCCACTCATTGAGTTTCTGCTAGTTTGCCTGTGAATTAATGCCCAAATACTCTAACATTCCAGTCAATTTAGATCTCACATGATTAAAACCTGCCTTTTCAATTTATTATACAAGCCAATGGAACTTTCCTGATGTAAACACTCAAAGCTTAACCAGTACTTGGTCTCGTTTTACATTCAGGATGGCAATATGCCTATTTTAGGCTTGTTTAAAGTCCCTTGCTGTATTAGCCCCTATCCTATTTTTTGGAGGGCTGTTCTACTTATTTCCCACTTTCTTAGTAAAGCAAACTTGCTTACACATTATTCTAAGTCTCTGACCCTTTAGTTTGAGGGTCAGAGACTTAGACTTATTTATGACCTCTTGTTCTAAATAAAATCCATCTTTTATTTTTTTAACCCCTTAACGACTGATATACAATATGGTGGCAGATGCCTGGTTTATAAGAGCAACGATAACCTCCTAAGCTTAAATGGAAGTCATGAAATGCCTCAATAGGGAGGCATTCAGCAACTCCAAAAACCCACCCCAGGATGCACTGTTACTGCTCCGGAGATGGGTCACAAGCGCCATTGCGAGAGATTTTGCCTCTTGCAACGTGTCGGTTCACATTACAAATAAAACAAGTTTCCAAGAGAGTCTCTTCAGACCGTCCTGAGAACTCTGGGCAGTACTGCATTCAACCATGCAAGACAATGTGATTAGTAACATATACCGTATTTGCTCGATTATAAGACGACCCTATAGGAAAAAAGTTTTACCGGTAAATGTTAATTCGTGTAAACTATGTGAACAATTTTTTTTTTAATAAAAGCTATGATTGAGAAAAATATTTTGTTTTTATTTCCTTTTTTTTCAACCTGCTCCCCCAGTTATGCACATCTGCCCCCTGGCTTGCCACTCTGCCCCAGAAATGCCTTATACCCCCTGTATGCCACTGTGCCCCATGATATGCCTTTTAACCCTCTAAATGCCACTGTGCCCCATGAAATGCCTTTTGACCCCCTATGTGCCACACTGCCTCCAGAATTGCCTTATACCCCTATATGCCACTCTGGCATTTAGGGGGTTAAAAGGTATATTATGGGGCAGAGTGACATATAGGGAGGTATAAGGCATTTCAGGAGGCAGAGTGGCGTATAGAGGGTTAAAAGGCATTTCACAGAGCACTCTGCCTCCAGAAATGCCTTATGCCTCCCATTTAACACTCCCTCCCCCTCCCGCCTCCAAACTTGCCGGAGCTTCTGAGTCCCCGGTGCTTAGTCCGGGCAGCGTGTAGAGCTCTACGCGATTCGCGTAGACAACTTCCACTGCAGCCGGGAGGAGGTGCGGTTAGGAGTGGGGGTTGTCTGAGTCCATCGCGCAGACCTTCCCCGGCTGTCAGAGATCATGGGGAACTCTGATCTCTGACAGCCGGGGAAGGTCTGCACGATGCTAAGCGCACCTCCTCCCGGCTGGCCGGACTAAGCACCGGGGACTCAGAAGTACCGGTAAGTTGGGGGGGGACAGGAGGATCCAGGTCCCCTGCATCGCTTCGGGGGATCTGGATCTTAGTCTCATAGTCAGAACTAGTTGAGGTCGGATTATAAGACGACCCTGATTATAAGACGAGGGGTATTTTTCAGAGCATTTGCTCTGGAAAAAACCTTGTCTTATAATCGAGCAAATACGGTAATTTAAAAATAAAAAAAGTTTAAAAAAAAAACATGGTAACATTGAAAAATAATTATGCAGTGATGTCACCATCAGGGGAACCACCCAGTTCCAACAAAAACTTTTTAAAAAATATAAAAAATTATTTTTCTATGAGTAAGTGCTAAAATTAGCAATGTATCTTCCCAAAATTCCTGGCATGGAAAGAGTTAGAATATTAGCATTTTCAAAATGTATGCTTTCAAATGTGTTTGAAATACCTTGAGATGTATAGTGTTAAAAAAAATGCTTTGGTGGGGTAAATTGAATTGGCCAGCATCAAGGAGTTCCCAAATAGGACATGGGGCAGGATGGCTAGATGTCAAAGTTCCAAGTTCAAAAATGCATGCTTCCCAAATGTGGAGTTTTATCTCCCAAACAACCTGACAAACCCATGCATGTGGGGTATCACTGTACTGAGGAGTTGTTGCTGAACACAAATTTTTGTTTGCCAGTGACATATACCAAGGTCTGTAAATGCATACCTGAAGTACACGTTGTGTTAAAAAACACAAAATAAGTTTGACAAACGCTGGTAGTAAAATGGACAGTGCATGGAAAGTGTTAAAATACCAGTATTTGAAATACCCTGAAACAACCCAATACATAACACAAGCATCACAAAAACAGCCTCGGTCACAAAGGGTACAAAAAGAAATATAAAAAGCCCTGTCCTTTAAGGGTTAAAAACCTTATCTGACCAGGAATAACACCCAGGCTGCTACAGTGAGAGCATTGTATCCTAACCCCTAGACCACCAGGGAATCTGTCTTAGAACTTCTTAAAAGGTGATCTGCTGACCTGTCCATTATTAAGGCGTGTTAACGTCTATCAATGATAATGTTAGAGAAAATATATTCTTGAACATTATCCCTGAGTCTCACTGAGTCTTTAATCCCATGGCGAGGATTTTGGTCTCATTTTAAATATTATCCACCATTTATGCTTTGTGCCAGTCTCTCTCATCAGACATCATGCCTGATGAGAGAGACTTCTTGAAGATCAAAAGCAAAAGTCTGGCTATTTCTTGCCTAAGTTCCTTATGTCCCTGAGAATGTATATTATCTGGTCCTGGGGTTTCATTTATTTGTACATTTTTAGCAGTTTTATCATTTTGTCCTGTGCCATGCATTCACTTTTTGCTGCATTTTGTAGCAATCCTTCTCAAAGCCGCAGGCATTGGTTCTTTATTGGTATGTACACCGGAAAAAAAGATACTTAAAAACTTCTGATGTCTTCTAAACTTCGCTAACCAACTTACCAGTGTCAGATTTCAATATACCATCTGTTATCGTCTTTACTTCATTTGTTAATTGATTGTAGGGCTGCAACTAACGATTATTTTCATAATCGATTAGTTGGCCGATTATTTTTTCGATTAATTGGATAAAAAAATAAATGTACATTTTTTGTTTATTTAAAATAACTGGATGTTAAAAAAAACCCAGCAGAATAAAAAGACTGAGAGAAATGCATTTCCTATTTTTATTTCCCAACCTGCCCCCCAGTTATGCACATCTCAGCCAAGGCTTGCCACACTGCCTCCCAGATACATTTGTTAAATACATTTTTGTATTTTATAAATAATGTTGCTAATCTCTTTGATTTATATGTTTTAAAGTCAGTCTCTTCTTTTTTGTTTCTTTACGGATGCTTGTATTACGGCACGTTTGTTTGAATTTCTTTTATGTTTCAAAATAAATGTCAATCTTATACGTTAATAAAAGTTTTCCCTGACCGGGAATCGAACCCAGGCCGCGGCGGTGAGAGCGCTGAATCCTAACCACTAGACAACCAGGGAGTTTATGTCAAAGGTTCTGAAACCACAATCTGTCCTTCATTGAGCCATGTTAACGTCTTTCAATATAATCCTTTCACTAATTGGGATATTAGAAGTATTATTAAACACTCATCTACAGACACCAGACAAGCCAGAATGCTTGTTTTTCCCTCAGAAATCTCATGGTGCTTTCACAACCACAAGTGATTCTGGGTAGGCACATGCAAATAAGGTTAACAATTATCACCTTTGCCTCTATATCCACTTTATACATGGATCCCTTGAAAGTAATTGCCAGCTGTACAAGACAGCCTTTAGACAAAACTCAGGAAGAGGTACAATAGCCAGATCACCACTCATGGACAGCTGTTTCGTCCTTCATGGGACTCGTCAGCATGAGGTTGTGATACTGGCTTAATAGTTGAGGCTTGGGGTAGCTAAGAAATACCATTGCATAAGTTATGGTGGGTAAAAGGTCCTTCATGTCCTTCATTCAGCCATGTTAACGTCTTTCAATATAATCCTTTTACTAATTGGGATATGAAGTTTAAAAACTTACTCTCTGTTAAATGACTTCCAATATTACAGTCAATGTCAGGGTAATTTAAATCTCAGATGTGTGCATCCTTTCAGTTTGTGATAAAAGCTGATCACTCCCCTCAGTATTCATGGGTTTGTAGCATACAAGCATACCCCACATTAACCTACACAGTGGGCATGTATGTAAAATGAAAATGTATCTTCCCAAAACTCCTGGCATGAAAAGAGTTAAAATATTAGCATTTGAAATATACATGGTGTGTCTTGTTTAAAAAAAAAAGTATTCTTTCAAAAGTGTATGGGGAAAAAAACACAAAAAAATTATTTTGATAAAGGCTGGTGGTGAATTAGTTAATTAAAGAAAAAGTTAAAATACCACCATTTGAAATACCTTGAGATGTAAAGTGTTAAAAAAATGGTTTGATTTGATAAATTGAATTAGACAGTATCAAAGAGTTCCCAAAGAGAATATGGGGCAGGATGACTATATGTTGAAGTTCCAAGTTCAAAAATGCAGCGCTGCGGGGGATCTGGATCTTCCTGTTGTTATCTGACCTCTATTTGAGGTCAGATTATAAAACGAAGGGTATTTTTCAGAGTATTTTCTCTGGACAAAACATCGTCTTATATTCGATAAAATCGATTCAACTAATCGATAATGAAATTCATTGGCAACAATTTTTATTATCAATTTTATCGATTAGTTGTTGCAGCCCTAATTGATTGATGTATTTGTCATCAATGTATTTTTTGTGTTTACACATTTGTTGTATGCATTTTTGTATTTTGTAAATAATGTTCCTAATCTCTTTGATTTATATGCTTTAAAGTCGGTCTCTTCTTTTTTGTTTGTTTACGAATGCTTGTATTACGGCACGTTTGTTTGAATTTCTTTTATGTTTCAAAATAAATGTCAATCTTATACGTTAATAAAAGTTTTCCCTGACCGGGAGTCGAACCCAGGCCGCGGCGGTGAGAGCGCTGAATCCTAACCACTAGACCACCAGGGAATCTGCGTCATAGGTTCTGAAATCACAATCTGTCCTTCATTCAGCCATGTTAAAGTCTTTCAATATAATCCTTTTACTAATTGGGATATGAAGTTTAAAAACTTGCTCTCTGTTAAATGACTTCCAATATTACAGTCAATGTCAGGGTAATTTAAATCTCAGATGTGTGCATCCTTTCAGTTTGTGATAAAAGCTGATCACTCCCCTCAGTATTCATGGGTTTGTAGCATACAAGCATACCCCACATTAACCTACACAGTGGGCATGTATGTAAAATGAAAATGTATCTTCCCAAAACTCCTGGCATGAAAAGAGTTAAAATATTAGCATTTTAAATATACATGGTGTGTCTTGTTTAAAAAAAAATGTATTCTTTCAAAAGTGTATGGGGAAAAAAACACAAAAAAATTATTTTGATAAAGGCTGGTGGTGAATTAGTTAATTAAAGAAAAAGTTAAAATACCACCATTTGAAATACCTTGAGATGTAAAGTGTTAAAAAAATGGTTTGATTTGATAAATTGAATTAGACAGTATCAAAGAGTTCCCAAAGAGAATATGGGGCAGGATGACTAGATGTTGAAGTTCCAAGTTCAAAAATGCAGCGCTGCGGGGGATCTGGATCTTCCTGTTGTTATCTGACCTCTATTTGAGGTAAGATTATAAGACGAAGGGTATTTTTCAGAGTATTTTCTCTGGAAAAAACATCGTCTTATATTCGATAAAATCGATTCAACTAATCGATAATGAAATTCATTGGCAACAATTTTTATTATCAATTTTATCGATTAGTTGTTGCAGCCCTAATTGATTGATGTATTTGTCATCAATGTATTTTTTGTGTTTACACATTTGTTGTATGCATTTTTGTATTTTGTAAATAATGTTCCTAATCTCTTTGATTTATATGCTTTAAAGTCGGTCTCTTCTTTTTTGTTTGTTTACGAATGCTTGTATTACGGCACGTTTGTTTGAATTTCTTTTATGTTTCAAAATAAATGTCAATCTTATACGTTAATAAAAGTTTTCCCTGACCGGGAATCGAACCCGGGCCGCGGCGGTGAGAGCGCCGAATCCTAACCACTAGACCACCAGGGAATCTGCGTCAAAGGTTCTGAAACCACAATCTGTCCTTCATTGAGCCATGTTAACGTCTTTCAATATAATCCTTTCACTAATTGGGATATTAGAAGTATTATTAAACACTCATCTACAGACACCAGACAAGCCAGAATGCTTGTTTTTCCCTCAGAAATCTCATGGTGCTTTCACAACCACAAGTGATTCTGGGTAGGCACATGCAAATAAGGTTAACAATTATCACCTTTGCCTCTATATCCACTTTATACATGGATCCCTTGAAAGTAATTGCCAGCTGTACAAGACAGCCTTTAGACAAAACTCAGGAAGAGGTACAATAGCCAGATCACCACTCATGGACAGCTGTTTCGTCCTTCATGGGACTCGTCAGCATGAGGTTGTGATACTGGCTTAATAGTTGAGGCTTGGGGTAGCTAAGAAATACCATTGCATAAGTTATGGTGGGTAAAAGGTCCTTCATGTCCTTCATTCAGCCATGTTAACGTCTTTCAATATAATCCTTTTACTAATTGGGATATGAAGTTTAAAAACTTACTCTCTGTTAAATGACTTCCAATATTACAGTCAATGTCAGGGTAATTTAAATCTCAGATGTGTGCATCCTTTCAGTTTGTGATAAAAGCTGATCACTCCCCTCAGTATTCATGGGTTTGTAGCATACAAGCATACCCCACATTAACCTACACAGTGGGCATGTATGTAAAATGAAAATGTATCTTCCCAAAACTCCTGGCATGAAAAGAGTTAAAATATTAGCATTTGAAATATACATGGTGTGTCTTGTTTAAAAAAAAAAGTATTCTTTCAAAAGTGTATGGGGAAAAAAACACAAAAAAATTATTTTGATAAAGGCTGGTGGTGAATTAGTTAATTAAAGAAAAAGTTAAAATACCACCATTTGGAGGGGGGGTGGAGCGATGACGTAGCACGTAAGCGTGCACGCGCGCGGCGCCGTGGAGCCCAGGGCATGAAACCCATCCCTACCTCAGCGAGATCCCTTGGTCCTCCCGGTACTGCCAGCGCCGAATAAGTACGCCGGACACCAATGAGTGGTGAGGCGGTGAGGCAGAGAGGCAGAGAGGCGGTGAGGCTGCGAGGTGGCAAGACGGCGAGGTGGTGAGGCGGCAAGGCGGCGAGGTGGTGAGGCGGCGAGGCTGCGAGGTGGCGAGGCTGCGAGGCCGAGACCGGGCAGTCATAAGATTTACCTCCGTTGAGGTTACATCGGCGGCACATACCGTGGCGGCATATACTGGCATATACCGCCAGGAGGTTAGCGTCTCTGGAGGCCTGACATGTTCTGAAGGCCCGAGGGGCAGCTTAAAGAGGTTTGCTTTGATTGATGGCGGCCACTAGAGAGACGAAAAGCCGCTGACGCCCGGAGGTGACGGTTCAATATATATATTTAAGCTGAAAACAGAAAGAAAAAGACGCCGATGGTCTCTCAAAGAGATAATTTGTGCATCAAATCAAGTACACAGCTGGATATTTGACTGCTATTGATTGCTGATTGCTGAGGCGATATACTACTCCAGATAAGTTTTCTTCTTTCTCAAATTATTTGTTCAACATTATATGGAAGTATAATCAACCGGATATATATATATACAAAATTTTTTCCTTTTGATATACACTTTTGCAAAATTATTTCATGAATTTGATTTTTAAGTTTTATTGAGAAGATACTTCTAATATAAATCCATATGCTCAAACTGCAAGATTGTTTAAGAACAATAAGAATAAGTAATTTTTTTTTTTATTTTTTTTTTGTTATACCACTTTTCATATATGTTGCCTATTTACCTGGACATAAGTACCCATTCTTCAGCCCTATCGTCACAATACTCAGGATTATAAGAGTGTGTTGTTTTCCTTGTAATTAACAAGTTTTATAATAACTCATATTCTAAGTACACACTAAATAAATCTATCCTGAAGCAACGGAAATTAAAGTATATTAGATTTTTTTTTTTTTTAAGAAGAAACAACAATGGCAACAAAAAGATTAACTGAAAAAGCTTCAAAGAGAGAAAAGAGAGACGAAAAAAAGGATAGATCAGATAAAAGATTGTCTTTCTTCTCTCCCCAAACCTCTAAACCTGAATTGGAGAGACAAGATTTAGATCCTCTGTTGAACAGATCCAGTTCGGGGGAAGAGGAACAACATACAAGAAGTTTACCAGCTGTAGAACTTACATTTCAAATTCAAGAACATCTGAAAATAGCGCTTGATACACAATTTGAAAGAATAAAGCAAGAAATTCATACACAGATTCTAGATCTGAAAACTGACCTTCTAGCGGTGGCTACTCGTGTAAAATCTAATGAAGAAAAAATTGAAAATTTAATTATGATGGACTCAAATCATCAAGATAACATTAAACAGAATAACATAAAACTTCAATTATTAGAGCAAAAATTGGCAGACTTAGAAGATCACTCAAGAAATCGGAATTTAAGAATAAGGGGGATCACAGAATCGGCCTCTAAAGAAAATTTGGAAAAATACCTTAAGGAATACCTAGCAAATATTGGAATAATACAAGAAGAACACGCTCCTATATGGGAACGCTGCTATAGGACAGCAAAAGCAGCCAATTTATCCTTAGAGACTCCCCGGGATGTCCTTATTCATTGCAGAGATTTAAATACAAAAGAAAAAATTTTGAGAGCATATAGAGAAGCAACACCGCAAGAACAATTTAACAAAATAAAGATTTTTCCGGACTTATCATATTACACTCGAATGAAAAGACGGCAATTTGCGCAATCAACTGAAATTTTAAGACAAAATGGTATCCGGTATAGATGGACTTTCCCAGTGAAAATTATTCTGACTTATGAGTTTAAAACATGGACCTTTGAAACACCTGAGATCTTGAGAAATTGGCTACAAGATCATAATATACAAAGAACCTCAAATTAGATCTGTGGTGGGGGGGGGGTTATTTATTTATTTATTTATTTATTTTTTATTTATTTTTTATTTTATTTTTTTTTTTTTTTTTTTTTTTTTTTTTACACACACTATGCTTCGAATGATCAAATGATGGAAGAAACAGAAACATTTTAGGGATATTAATTTCACAATAATGCATCACCATGCAGGATATATGAGAGTATTAACTCTCTCCATGAGATTTGAAACACTTTTACTTTTCACATTAGATTTAACAAATCCTAATTAATAGGAATCACACAATTTCACATACTAATTATAGAACACATTTTTTTTTAGTGTTAATTTATTATTAATAGAATCAATTTCACTCATAGTAATCACTTATAATCACAACGATAAAGAGAGACCTCACTAATGCTTAGATATCATTAAGATACCACATTTTTTTTATTTTTTTTTTTTCCTTTTTCTTTTTCTCTCCCTCCCATTTGGGAATCTGCTCTGGGCTTCACATTGCCATTGATTGATGGCAAAACTATTCCACAATAACAGTATGGGAATTGATTGTGGAAGCAGGCAGAGTTATCTGGTGATACCTCACCTGCATGTATATGTTTTTTTTGTTTTGTTTGTTAATGTCTATTTTTATGTCGATTCTAAGTCTTCTTTATATATGCAAAACTCGATGTGTGATTTAGAGGATGATAGTTATAAAATTAAATGGGTCTGATTAAATTTGCCACAATTAATACCCAAGGCCTTAATTCTCCTCAAAAAAGGGCTTTATTATTCCATAAATTAGGGAAAGACAGGATAAATGTCTGCTTTTTACAAGAGACTCACTGGCGAATAATCGATAAAATTAATGTATGTAACCAAAGATTTTCAGTATGTTTACAAGCATCATTGAAATTACAAAAAAAAAGAGGAGTCGCTATATTATTTTCCAAAGACCTAGAAGTAAAATTTAAATATGAAGAAATAGATCCAGATGGTCGGTTCATTATAATTATTGCTGAAATAAATAATAAGATCTTTACTTTGCTTAATGTTTACGCACCTAATAATGGTTCAGTAACCTATTTAATAAAACTTTTGGAAAAAACGTTAAAAATAAAACAGGGCCCGCTGATCTGGATGGGGGATTTTAATTGTGTTTTAGATCCTCAGTTAGACAAAATGACATGTAAAAGATTGACTACTGACCGTAATATTCTCTCCCAAGCACGTCGATTGCAAGCATTATTAAAAAAGCACTCTCTCTATGACGTATGGAGAATCTTCCACACAACAGAGAGAGATTATACCTGTTTTTCAAAGACACACTTGGCATATTCAAGAATAGATTTAATTGTGGGAGATTGTAGTTTGGTATCCAAAGTGAAAAATATCAAAATACATGATATTACATGGTCAGATCATAATCTTATTACTATGGATATAGAACAAGGAGGAGAGAAATTAAGTAATGACTGGAGACTAAATCATAATTTGATAAAGAAATTGGTAGATATTAATTATATAAAAAGATTAACACAACTTTTTTTTGCAGAAAATGATGTGCAAGGAATGTCCGCATCAAATCTTTGGTGCACTTATAAAGCAGTGACAAGGGGGCATTTTATTAAATTAGGTGCAGAGACTAAAAGAAAAGCACAAGATAATCTTTCTGACTTGTACATTTCCTTATTTCAGTTAAATAAAATTAATAAACAGACTCCATCTACAAGCAACACAGAGAAAATTGAGGATTTAAGAATGAAGATAAACAATAAGCTTATTGAACAGACTAATAAAGCCCTATTGGCATTAAAGTCCAAAAGATATTATAAAGGAAATAAAGCTGATAAAATGTTAACGAATCAGTTAAAGAAAAAGAGAGAAAAGAAAAACATCTCTAAAATAATACATAATGGTAAGACCTACATGGCTCCAGATGAAATAGGCCATGTATTTAATGATTCCTTTAGGACGTTATATAACTTACCAGACAATACAGTGGAGGCAGATTTACAGGACTATTTCTTAAATAGACTTTTCCCTAAACTCTCTAAAGAATCTTTAGTTAGCCTTAATAATAATATCGCCTTAGAGGAGATCCAGAATGAAATAAGAGGGTTAAAACAAAATAAATCTCCAGGGCCAGATGGCTTTGATGCCAGTTTTTATAATACCTTTATGGAGGAAATCTCGCCTTATTTAGTAAGAGTCTTTAATGAATGTATAGAAAAAGGAGCTTTACCAGAAGAACTGCTTCGAGGTAATATAATTCCAATTTTAAAAACAAATAAGAACCCAGAAGAACTAACTAGCTACAGGCCCATATCACTTCTCAATCTAGACGCTAAGATTTATGCTGGAATACTTGCGAAAAGATTAAGTGTAGTCCTCCCACAATTAATACATGTGGATCAAGCTGGTTTCATTAAGGGACGATCTCCGGTTAGTCATGTGAGAACCCTAGCAGGTATTTTTGAAAATAACCCGATAACAGCCATGCCCCAACTGACCCTGTCGTTAGA
The DNA here is from genome assembly GCA_023333645.1 of Sceloporus occidentalis. NCBI lineage: Eukaryota > Metazoa > Chordata > Lepidosauria > Squamata > Phrynosomatidae > Sceloporus > Sceloporus occidentalis. The sequence goes on along the minus strand of JALMGF010000174.1, from coordinate 1,170,035 downwards.
TGCTGAGAAAGCCTTCGACAGGGTCAGCTGGAGGTTTATGGCTGAAACTCTCAAGGCTTTTGGGTTTCATGGAAGAATTCATCAGGCAATCATGGCTTTGTATAATAAACCTATGGGTAAAGTGGTAGGTCCGGGCATTAAATCGTCATGGTTTCCTTTTACTAATGGCACACGCCAGGGTTGCCCTCTTTCTCCACTCCTTTATGTTTTATCCTTGGAGCCACTCGCAAGGGATATTAGAGCAGATCAAAGCATTAAGGGATGTGGAAAAGAGGGTACACAAAAAATAAAATTATATGCAGACGACATATTACTGACGGTTAAAGATCCAATAACATCACTTAATCATATTATGAATTGGATAGACCAGTACAGCTACGTATCTAATTACAAGCTAAACATCGATAAATCGATTGCCCTTGCTTACAACCTTGATAGTACTCAAAAGCAACAAATTGAATCATTCGGTTTTAAATGGGCCGATGACTCCCTAACCTATTTAGGAATAAAAATTAATAAAACGCCAAAACTTTGGATGGAGATTAATCTCCTCCCTTTAATTAAGGACATGAACGTTTCCTTTAAAAATTGGCGAGGACTTTTTATTTCTTGGTGGGGTAGACTAAATGTAACTAACTCATATATTCTGCCTAAATTCTTATATATATTCAGGATGATCCCGCATATGGTTCCTGCAAGCTGGTTAGACTTAATTCAGCAACAGATTAACAAGTTCATATGGGGATCAAAAAAACCTAGGTTAAAACTGCAAATAATGGCTAAAAAGAAGAATAATGGTGGCTTAGGACTCCCCCTTGTGAGTGAATATGCTCTAGCGGCCTTGTTTACACATGCGATGCAGACACAAAATAATAAAGCGCAACAGGAATTATGGTATAGAGAAGAATTTCCAAAGAAATATCCCCATAAAGAATTACAGTCCTTATTCTGGATCTCCTCTATGAAAGCTATTAAATATACCGAATCAGGAACTAGTCTAGCTCTTCAACATCTTGTAAGAAATTGGCATTGGGTTAAAGCCAAACTTGGACTTGCAAACCTGATAATAACTAGTCTCCCACTATCTATAATAGAACACACGAATGAAAATTTAAAGCTATCCAGTTGGAAACAAAAGGGCATAATATTAATAAGAGATCTTATGCAGGGAGATACACTTAAGACCTTTAATCAACTTCAACAAGAATTTAATCTCCCAATAGAGGACTGTTTCAGATATTTAAGGGTTAAGAGCTATCTTTTAGACTCCTTACCTCAAAATATGAATTTAACAGTGTATAACTTGTTTAAACAAGTAGTAGAAGGAGATGATAGCAGGAAACAACTGACAAAAGCCCTAAACCTGATTAGGTTATGTAAAAAAGAATGTATTCCTTCAGCATTAGCAAAATGGGAGAGAGATTTAGATATCAAAATTAAAATTGAAGATTGGAACAAAGCGCTAAATACCACTTATAAAAATATACATTGTTTAAATTTAAACGAGTTACAATTTAAAATTATGAACAGGTGGTATCTGGTCCCTTTTGCCTTGGCAAAAATGTTCCCTACCAATCTCCCAAATTGTTGGCGTTGTGGCGCAGATAGGGGAGATATGGTTCATATTTGGTGGAATTGTAACCCAATTCGAAAACTTTGGCAACAGATTTCATATAAACTAGCCCATGTTTTTGGGAAACATTGGAAACTAACGCCCGAAAGAGCGTTACTCCATTTAAATTTGCCAAATAATGAGAAAAAAAATATAACATTCCTTCTCCATTTATTAACGGCAATTAAAATAGAGATCGCCAGAAATTGGAGATCTTCGGCTCCAATTTTGTGGATCAAAATAAAATCTCAGCTATTATATCAATGCCGTATGGAAAAAGGTATATTAGCTCAATCTCTCTGGAATCCTGAAAGGTATAAATCTTGGGAGAAATGGATAGACCTAGTGATTGATGGCAAACTAGATCCATAAAATGAAAATTACCTACTTAGATAACTCCGTAAAAATCACACTTTTGAGCTTATCTATTAATTTAGTAAAGACAGATAGAATCAACTGTAAGTTTTGTATGTCTATGTGATGTAATATTTTTGTTGTTCACTATATGCAGAAGAGATAAATGTCTATTTTTCATATGTATAATATTTTTGATATTCAGCTATTAAGATGATTAGATTTTAAATTGTTATGTATCATTCTGCATTCTATGTTTATAAAATAATAATAAAATAAAAAAATAATAAAAAAAAAAAAAAAAAATACCACCATTTGAAATACCTTGAGATGTGAAGTGTTAAAAAAATGGTTTGATTTGATAAATTGAATTAGACAGTATCAAAGAGTTCCCAAAGAGAATATGGGGCAGGATGACTATATGTTGAAGTTCCAAGTTCAAAAATGCAGCGCTGCGGGGGATCTGGATCTTCCTGTTGTTATCTGACCTCTATTTGAGGTCAGATTATAAGACGAAGGGTATTTTTCAGAGTATTTTCTCTGGACAAAACATCGTCTTATATTCGATAAAATCGATTCAACTAATCGATAATGAAATTCATTGGCAACAATTTTTATTATCAATTTTATCGATTAGTTGTTGCAGCCCTAATTGATTGATGTATTTGTCATCAATGTATTTTTTGTGTTTACACATTTGTTGTATGCATTTTTGTATTTTGTAAATAATGTTCCTAATCTCTTTGATTTATATGCTTTAAAGTCGGTCTCTTCTTTTTTGTTTGTTTACGAATGCTTGTATTACGGCACGTTTGTTTGAATTTCTTTTATGTTTCAAAATAAATGTCAATCTTATACGTTAATAAAAGTTTTCCCTGACCGGGAATCGAACCCGGGCCGCGGCGGTGAGAGCGCCGAATCCTAACCACTAGACCACCAGGGAATCTGCGTCATAGGTTCTGAAATCACAATCTGTCCTTCATTCAGCCATGTTAAAGTCTTTCAATATAATCCTTTTACTAATTGGGATATGAAGTTTAAAAACTTGCTCTCTGTTAAATGACTTCCAATATTACAGTCAATGTCAGGGTAATTTAAATCTCAGATGTGTGCATCCTTTCAGTTTGTGATAAAAGCTGATCACTCCCCTCAGTATTCATGGGTTTGTAGCATACAAGCATACCCCACATTAACCTACACAGTGGGCATGTATGTAAAATGAAAATGTATCTTCCCAAAACTCCTGGCATGAAAAGAGTTAAAATATTAGCATTTTAAATATACATGGTGTGTCTTGTTTAAAAAAAAATGTATTCTTTCAAAAGTGTATGGGGAAAAAAACACAAAAAAATTATTTTGATAAAGGCTGGTGGTGAATTAGTTAATTAAAGAAAAAGTTAAAATACCACCATTTGAAATACCTTGAGATGTAAAGTGTTAAAAAAATGGTTTGATTTGATAAATTGAATTAGACAGTATCAAAGAGTTCCCAAAGAGAATATGGGGCAGGATGACTAGATGTTGAAGTTCCAAGTTCAAAAATGCAGCGCTGCGGGGGATCTGGATCTTCCTGTTGTTATCTGACCTCTATTTGAGGTAAGATTATAAGACGAAGGGTATTTTTCAGAGTATTTTCTCTGGAAAAAACATCGTCTTATATTCGATAAAATCGATTCAACTAATCGATAATGAAATTCATTGGCAACAATTTTTATTATCAATTTTATCGATTAGTTGTTGCAGCCCTAATTGATTGATGTATTTGTCATCAATGTATTTTTTGTGTTTACACATTTGTTGTATGCATTTTTGTATTTTGTAAATAATGTTCCTAATCTCTTTGATTTATATGCTTTAAAGTCGGTCTCTTCTTTTTTGTTTGTTTACGAATGCTTGTATTACGGCACGTTTGTTTGAATTTCTTTTATGTTTCAAAATAAATGTCAATCTTATACGTTAATAAAAGTTTTCCCTGACCGGGAATCGAACCCGGGCCGCGGCGGTGAGAGCGCCGAATCCTAACCACTAGACCACCAGGGAATCTGCGTCAAAGGTTCTGAAACCACAATCTGTCCTTCATTCAGCCATGTTAAAGTCTTTCTATATAATCCTTTTACTAATTGGGATATGAAGTTTAAAAACTTGCTCTCTGTTAAATGACTTCCAATATTACAGTCAATGTCAGGGTAATTTAAATCTCAGATGTGTGCATCCTTTCAGTTTGTGATAAAAGCTGATCACTCCCCTCAGTATTCATGGGTTTGTAGCATACAAGCATACCCCACATTAACCTACACAGTGGGCATGTATGTAAAATGAAAATGTATCTTCCCAAAACTCCTGGCATGAAAAGAGTTAAAATATTAGCATTTGAAATACACATGGTGTGTCTTGTTTAAAAAAAAATTTATTCTTTCAAAAGTGTATGGGAAAAAAACACAAAAAAATTATTTTGATAAAGGCTGGTGGTGAATTAGTTCAAGGAAAAAGTTAAAATACCACCATTTGAAATACCTTGAGATGTAAAGTGTTAAAAAAATGGTTTGATTTGATAAATTGAATTGGACAGTATCAAAGAGTTCCCAAATAGTATATGGGGCAGGATGACTAGATGTCGAAGTTCCAAGTTCAAAAATGCACCGCTGCGGGGGATCTGGATCTTCCTGTTGTTATGTTTCAAAATAAATGTCAATCTTATACGTTAATAAAAGTTTTCCCTGAACGGGAATCGAACCCGGGCCGCGGCGGTGAGAGCGCCGAATCCTAACAACTAGACCACCAGGGAATCTGTGTCAAAGGTTCTGAAACCACAATCTGTCCTTCATTCAGCCATGGTAACGTCTTTCAATATAATCCTTTCACTAATTGGGATATTAGAAGTATTATTAAACACTCATCTACAGACACCAGACAAGCCAGAATGCTTGTTTTTCCCTCAGAAATCTCATGGTGCTTTCACAACCACAAGTGATTCTGGGTAGGCACATGCAAATAAGGTTAACAATTATCACCTTTGCCTCTATATCCACTTTATACATGGATCCCTTGAAAGTAATTGCCAGCTGTACAAGACAGCCTTTAGACAAAACTCAGGAAGAGGTACAATAGCCAGATCACCACTCATGGGACTCGTCAGCATGAGGTTGTGATACTGGCTTAATAGTTGAGGCTTGGGGTAGCTAAGAAATACCATTACATAAGTTATGGTGGGTAAAAGGTGATGGAAACCCTTCCACTTAAATTTAAGGGGTAGTAGAAGTATTATTAAACACTCATCTACAGACACCAGACAAGCCAGAAGGCTTGTTTTTCCCTCAGAAATCTCATGGTGCTTTCACAACCACAAGGGATTCATCCATGCTCTTTGCTTGGGTGCTTGTGGTAAAGCTGGGCTGAGTAACTCTTCAGCCAGGCTGCATCTTTCTGGCTGGGATGGTGAAAGGCTAGCAGGGCTTGTAGGCATTCATTGCACACAGCTTTCTGACTTGGATGAGTAATAAAGAGAGCTGGGGTCCTGAGCCTACTTGGTGTAAAATAAGAAGTGTAAAAAAAAAAAAAAGCTGTCCATGAGTGGTGATCTGGCTATTGTACCTCTTCCTGAGTTTTGTCTAAAGGCTGTCTTGTACAGCTGGCAATTACTTTCAAGGGATCCATGTATAAAGTGGATATAGAGGCAAAGGTGATAATTGTTAACCTTATTTGCATGTGCCTACCCAGAATCACTTGTGGTTGTGAAAGCACCATGAGATTTCTGAGGGAAAAACAAGCCTTCTGGCTTGTCTGGTGTCTGTAGATGAGTGTTTAATAATACTTCTACTACCCCTTAAATTTAAGTGGAAGGGTTTCCATCACCCTTTACGCACCATAACTTATGTAATACTAATTGGGATATGAAGTTTAAAAATTTGTTCTCTGTTAAATGACTTCCAATATTACAGTCAATGTCAGGGCAATTGAAATCTGTGATGATGAAAACCTGACCCAGATGTGCATCCTTTCAGTTTGTGATAAAAGCTGATCACTCCCCTCAGTATTCAGGGGTTTGTAGCATACGAGCATACGCCATGTTAACCTACACAGTGGGCATGTATGTAAAATGAAAATGTACTTAAAGTGAAGTGCTACCTTTTTTCACTTATCAATGCATGTACTGCACTGCAATGGTCAGGGGATTTCCACCACGAAATGCAAAATGTTCAAAATGTTCAAAAGACGCACAGAACAAACAGACATGCTGGCGTCATGCTGTTATGTGTCAGTTCTTGCAAAGCAAGCATTCATAAACAGGAGAATGGTTGTGCTGTAACTATGTCCTTACTTACGTGTGTCCATAACCCCTTAAGGCCCGAAGACGTAGGGGATTCGTCACCAAAAAATTGATCCTTAAGGACCAAGGATGTACATCATGGGGTTTTGGCACTGGCAGGGTTAAATCCCTGCTGGAGAACAGAGATCTGGCTGTTAAAATGATAGCCTAGTATTTTTTTATTTTTTTTCCAAGTCTCCGTTTAATAAAAGATCAGGTATACAACAGTGTGTTACATCCGAAAACATACCAAAAGGCACAGGTATAGTACAGAAGCACAATGCACTGCAAAATAAATCACGATGAATCAGTGGTCATAGGCAAACGACATATCGGTTCACAGGGCGATAATCATGCATGACAGAGGTCATCATGACACGGAACGAAAGGGAGAAGTATGCAAAAGTACATAGTGTGGAGCAGAGGTGCTCAATAAACAGGGTATATAAGTGGAGATCAGTGTCCAACAAAGACCCCCTCAACACAATGCGTATGGTAAAAAGGCACGTACGTAAGCACACGGAGATGTCCGTACGGAGAGAACAAACAAAACAAAATCGTGAACACAACATAAAAATCAGAGTCAGATGGCGCGTGTCGCTACAACCACATAACACCTAAGTTCTAGCGAAGCAGCCGAGGGACACAAAGAGAGGGGAACACCCAGAGCAGGGAAGGGTGAGCCGCGCAAACGGACCCAGGGGTGGCAAACCCACACGACCGAAGGGGCTCCTCAGGCGCACTGTAAAAGAGCAGGAAAGCGCGGGGAAGAGGTGAGCTCCTTCCACCAGAACCAGCGCCTGATGAACAAATATTCCTTGCCCCTGGAGGCCCACACCAACTCCTCCATGTGGGCAATAAAGTTCATCCTGCTGAACCAAGCCTGGATCGGCGGAGTGTCACGGCTTCTCCAAAAACGGGGGATAACAGCTTTGGCCGCACTTAATATATGGTACGTCACTGAGTGTCTATAAACAGCGACCGGGAGCGATGTATGGTGCAAGAGAGCCGCCTCAGGGGTCAGCACATAATGAGGGTCATTTACTTCCCGAATCACCCCTTCCACTAGCTTCCAAAAGGGGGTAACCAAGGGGCAAGTCCACCAAATATGTAAAATAGTGCCAGGGCCCGTCTCACACCTCCAAAAACGGTCCGGGACATCCGGGAGGAATTGATGTAAAGCATGTGGGGTGCGATACCACCGAATCAATAACTTGTAGGAGGTTTCCTGGATTCTACTTGAGATAGCGCTCTTATGAACCAACTGAATAATCTTATCCCATACCTCATCCCCGGAGAGAGCCGGGAGATCCCGTTCCCAAAGGGCCAGGAAATACGGCTTAGAGGAGCACTCAAGAGTAAGGAGGATGGAGTACAGAGTGGAAACCAGGTGGGGCGGCTCAGACTTAGAGGTGCACAGGCGTTCAAATTCCGTCAGAGGTCTGCGGTAACTCATCAAGCACGGTAAAGAAGCAATAAAGTGGCGCATTTGGGCATAAAAAAAGGTGTCTTGCGGGCGCGGCCGAGACGCCCCTAACAGAGTCTGCAGCGGTTTGACTGAGTCCGAGTCAGAAATATGATAGAAACGCAAAATACCGGAAACTAAAGGAGAAAACGGTCTAGTCCTGCCTGTTCTGTAGCCAGGGGCAAAGGCAGGATTGTCAGAGATGGGGAAGAGAGGGCTAGTGGAGGACGTCAAAGAACCCTTGGACATGTATTTCCGGACCATCCGCATAGTCGGGGAAATGGTGCAATGTTTAAGGCGAGCGGTGGGCCGGGAGGGGGTGGACAGCCACGGATAAGAGTGTATGGGGTGCGGGAGAGCGTCCTCCTCCAGTGTCACCCACTGCTTAGGAGCCCTAATAGTCCACTCAACCACACGACGCAGATGAGCCGCATGGTAATACAACTCCAAGTGTGGGACACCCAGGCCTCCCAGGAGCTTAGGACGAACCAGATGGGAAAAAGCGAGGCGATGGTGTCCAGACGACCAAATGTACTTCAAAAAGACTCGGTGGCATTGCTTAAAATAATCCCTGGGAATAAAAATCGGTAGGGCATGAAAGAGGTACAGGAACCGTGGCAAGATGTTCATCTTAACGACGGCAACCCTCCCGAACCACGAAACATGCGGGAAGGCCCACTTACACAGGTCCTGAGAGACCCGCTGCAGGATGGGGACAAAATTCAATGAGAATAGCAGGGAGAGATCCGCAGGGAGTTGGAGGCCCAGGAATCGAAGGGACGAGCCGCACCATTTAATGGGAAACCGAGAGCTTAACTCCCGTTTAGTAGAGTCCGCCAGGTGGACCCCCAATATCTCCGACTTACCCAAGTTTATCTTGTAATTAGAAAATGCTTGGTACGTCTCCAGTTCCTGGAGGAAATAGGGCAGGGATGTAAGGGGAGCAGACAGGATCCCCAACATATCATCCGCGAATAAGGCCAATTTATGCTCCACCCCCGAAACTAACATTCCAGAGATACCAGGATTGGCTCTAATGGCATTGGCCAAAGGTTCCATTCTAAGCGCGAACAGGAGGGGGGACAGTGGACAACCCTGACGAGTACCATTGGCCAAGAAAAACGGGTCCGAAAGAAAGCCATTAATCTTGACCCTGGCAGAGGGGTTAAAATAGAGTACTGAGACCCAGTTACAAAAAGTCGCACCCAGGCCCAAGCTGCGCAACACTTGGAAGAGATAGGGCCACGAGACCCTATCGAACGCCTTCTCAGCGTCCGTAGAGACCAGAGCCAGCGGGGTATGAAGGCGCCCAGCCCGGTCAAGAACGTCAAGGACTCTGGTGGTGTTATCCCTCGCCTCCCGCCCCGGAACAAAACCAACCTGGTCCAGATGGATGAGCGACGGTACAAGGGGCCCCAAACGAGTAGCAAGAATCTTGGCCAATAATTTTATGTCAGTGTTGAGCAATGAGATGGGACGATAGCTTTCGCAAAGGTCAGCCGCCTTACCCGGCTTCAGTATAACAGTAACATGGGCAGTGTTGGTATGCGGGTCAAAGTGATCCCCATCAGCCATGCCATTAAACAAGGTAACCAAATGGGGGGCTAAAGTGGCAACAAACTGTTTATAATATGCTTTCGTAAGTCCGTCAGGACCAGGACTCTTGCCATTAGGGAGAGATTTAATGGCCGCCACCACCTCAGCAAGGTCAATCGGGGTATCCAAAAGCGCAGCATCCGACGGGGAAATATGTTTCGTTAAATATTTAGCCAAATACTGCCGCAGGGAATCCCGAAAGGACGGCGCCAAGCCCGGAGCTGGAGGCAGGTTGTACAGGGATGCATAAAAATCGCGGAAGCAAGCTGCTATGTCAGGGGTGGAGTGGCGGGTGGCACCGGAACGATCCCGGACCTTCGGTATAAAGGACTGAGCCCGCTTGGCACGAAGGGCCCTAGCAAGCAACTTACCCGCCTTGTCCCCAGATTCATAGAAGTGACTACGGGTTAGGAGATAAAGTCGCCTAGACTGACTATCCACCAGGGACGCCAACCTCTCTCGCAGAGCAACCAACTGAACCAGGAGTGCAGGGTCTAAGGTGAGTTTATGCCTAGATTCCAAACGAGCTATCTCATTAGTAAGACGCATGATTTCACCCAAACGGATGCGCTTAACAGTAGCCCCCATTTGAATTAGCCGCCCCCGTATCACCGTCTTATGGGCCTCCCAAACAGTGGAAAAGGGCAGATGGGCAGATGGGCAGAAACATTCTCCGAAAGTCTCCAACACCAGGAGCGGGGGGGGGAGACACTTAAAGGAGAGAGTAACATGGACCGGGGCATGGTCACTTATAGTGATGGGACCCACACTGGAGGAGGACAACATAGGTAAATGATGGTGAGACACGAAAATAGTATCAATCCTCGTATAACGAGAATGTAAAGGGGAAAAATACGTGTAATCCCTAGTAGAGGGATGTTGGACACGCCACGCGTCCACTAACTGTATAGCGTGAAGGGCCCGTTTAACCCGGGCGATGCGCGAATAGGAGATGCACGACCGTCCCGAGGAGCTGTCCAGTCGCGGGTCCAACGTCATATTAAAGTCACCACCCAACAAGGAGATCCCCTCCTGAAAATCAGCTAATTTGTGGAGGGCAGAAACCAGAAACCGCGTTTGATCACGATTGGGGGCATAAACACAGGCCAGGGTAACCATTTGGGTGGCAACGAAACCTTTAATGAAGAGGCATCTACCCTCCTGATCCCTCCAGGTGTCAACATGCTGAAACGGCAGGGATTTATGGAGTAATATAGCGACCCCCTTAGTTTTGGAATCCGGGGAGCTAGACGTGTAGAGGAGAGGAAAGTGTTGAGAATATAATTTGGGTTCCCTCCCGGCCCTGAAGTGGGTCTCCTGAATAAAGGCGACCTTAGATTTAGCAGACCGCAAGAAGTGAATCAGTTGAGAACGACGTTCCGGCTTATTAAGGCCCCGTACATTAAGGGTAGTAAATCTCACTTTATTCGATTGCATGAGTGTGACACCTAGAGAGACAGTAGAAGAGTGAGCAGAAGACACGCGCCATCAAGACAACAAAATCCATACAAATATAAACACAAGAACCATAAAACATAACAAAGCGTGGACAAGCCACGAGGCAGGCACCAACACGAAGAGTGCCTAGCAACAGGAGAGCCATAACGTCCAAACAATGGACAAAACCAAAGGCCTGGTACACAAGGAACCAGGATGGTCAGCTCAGGGAGCAGAGACAGCAGAAACAACACAGAAAGAAAAATAAACAATTACAAACCAATAAAAAAAAGGAAAATTATAGCAGGCACCGTGGCCCACCGCATACCAGAAATATGACAAGGGAGGAAAGAAACCAAAACGGCGTAAGAATAGGCAAAAATAGGCAAATAAATGGGGATAAAACAAGTAAGTGTGTAGAGGTGTGTGTGGCCACCAAGGACCGTGGAATGCGGAACCGTGTGCTACAGACACCCAACCCGCCACTGGCAGGTGAGCGCTACGCTAGCAAAAGAGAAACCATGACAGGAGCTGGGAGCAAAAAGAAAGGAGAAGGGAAAGGCTTCCCGACCGCCATGGCTAGAAAGAAAAACGACTCCCGGAGGAGGAGAAGGGTGCAACAGAAAAGACAGACAGACACGGAGGGCTAACGAACAGAAGCGCGAAAGCGGGTAAGTGTGTGCGAGGCAAACAGTCAAATAGCCCAGGGCCACAAAGTAGCCTGGCGCAACTAACTAGCATGGCTCACAGCCTATTGCCCTGGCAAAGGTTGTGGAGGAAAAAGAAAGCCACTACAGGAGTCGGTAGCAGAAAGAAAAAAGGAAAAGGCTTCCCGACCGTAGTGGCTAGGCAGGAAAAAGACTCCCGAAGGAGGAGAAAGGATGCAACAAAGACTGACAACTCAAAAAGGGGCTAACAGGGATGTGGAAGAGTGCATTCGAGCACGGGCTAACCCGGAAACCGGAGGCCAAGGGAAGCGCTGCGGGTAAAACTCACAACCCGCCATCCAGGAAGGCCCTCAAAGGAAAGAGGGAGCCATGACAGAGATCGGTTGCGAAAAGAAAGGAAAAGAAAAAGGCGTCCCGATCGTCATGACTAGGAAAGAAAAAACCCCCAAAGGAGGAGAAAGAGCGCAGCAGGGACGAAAAGCAAAATAAAAGCTACCAGAAGCGGAAAACAATAGGGGAGCCGTAAAGGCGAGGGACCCCCAATACTACACACCGAGTCCCGGTAAGCAAGAGCCCTACGAGGCAAGACCAGGTACACGGCAAATAAAAACACAAAACAATAATAATAATAAAATAACAAAAAAGAGAGAAGCCAAAGCAAAGATAAACAAAAGGAAGGGTCGACCCTCGCATGAACCCGACAAACAGTGCAAGTACCGGACAAGCCGGTACCAACGACGTCCGCAAGGAGAGAGAGGGAACACACGGGTAGTCCATGAGCGGTAGCCAACCGCAGAAGAGCCTAAAGTCATCCAGGACGATAGGGAGCGGCGATGTGCAGCCAGAGGTCAACCCTCGAAGCGGAGCCGGGCGATGAGAAGACGTGAAGGAGTCCAGGGAAGCGCCAGCAAAAAGTCCCGTGAAGAACAGCAAGGTAAGCTTACAGCGTAATCATGGAGAGCATCATTCCGGTCTGGATTTACGGCGCCTCTGGGGTCTGGCCAACCAGTCACGCGAGGAGTCGCTCAATTTGGGTGGGAGAGGGAAAGAAAATTCCCAATCAGGAATAGATACAGCAGGTAGGCCCAGCTTCTCAAGGAGGTCCGGTACATCCTGAGCCCGACGGACGATAAAGCGGTCCGGTCCCTTGCGAACCATCAGGGAGAACGGGAAGGCCCCACTGGTAGGGGATGGCAGCATCCCGGAGGGCAGATGTAAGAGGCCTGAGCATCCGACGATACTGAAGGGTGATGGGAGACAGGTCGGGAAAGATTTGTATAGCGTTACCATCCCAATCCAAAGAGCCGGCCTTGCGACACGCAGCAAGTATAGCGTCCTTGCGTATTCCGTGAGACAGCACACTATATCCCTCGGCGGGCAACCATCAGGCTGTCTAGGGCGAAGTGCCCGGTGAATCCGGTCAAATTTAATTACCGTGTCATCCGGTTGTTGGAGCAGGCGGTTAAAAAGAGCACAGGTCACCGTAGTGATATCGGGCCCAGCAACAGACTCCGGAATTCCACGTACTCGCAGGTTAGAGCGACGGCCCCGGTTGTCAAGGTCTTCGACCTTTTGCGTCAGCCGGGCAATAGTCTCAGCTTGTAGATGAAGTTGTTCCGAAGCGGCATCCACTGCCGAGCGAGTAGCAACCGCATCACTTTCAAGGGTAGTGACTCTGTCGCCCATGTTTTGGAGGTCCCGCTTGATTTCCGCGAGGTCTGCTTTCAGCGGAGCATGAGTGTCTCGAATAATAGAAATAAGATCCGCTTTGGTAGGTAGATCTTTCAGGGTGTCCCGCCAACCGTCACCATCTCGGCTGGATTCAGACGGCAGATCCGAGGCCACGCTACAAGGACCAGGTGGCGAGGCCTTCTCCAGGGAATCACGGGACTCCGCGTCCGGCAAATTGTGAAAGAAGGATTTCACGGAGGTAGGTAGCGGTCGATCCTTCGGCGGGGCAGGCTTAGGGGTAGCGGTAGCCTTCGAGTGTTTCCCCATTTTCAGTAGAGAAGCGCCGTTTGGAGCTAATTAATGCAGTGGGCCAGCGGAGCCAGCAAGTTAAGCGTCCATGTTGGTCGGCTGTCAAACCACGCCCCCAAAATGATAGCCTAGTATTTCTCCTGGCAGCTGGGGCCCAAATCTGTTAAATTCAATAAGGATTTAAATGCCTGAACTTCCATTCGTGCATTTCCTTCTGGCAACAGCATCACTGACGGTTCTTCTCCCAGAGAGTTCCCAGGTATAAATATCAGCTGGGTCATACTGTTCAGCACTTGGCAGTAACTCTAGTTCCCCTATTTTGTTTGACAAGCTTGCAGACATGTCGGTTACCATCGTTTTTATTCATTTGCTTTGCGTTAAGCAGCTTTTAACATGTTGTGGTTTAGCTATTTCCTTATGTATGCCGATCCAACCATCCTCTTCATAATTTTGTGCCTAGTAAAGTGGCTGTATCAAGTGTAGCAGGAATCAGCCCTTTTTGAGCAAAACAGGTACTTTTGATCCTATACAGATTCTGTTAACCCCTTCAATCCCAGGGGTTTTTGGTACCTCAAAGCCCGGTGCAATTTTGCCATTTTTGCGGTATGTCGGTTTAGCGATTATTCTCCTTTCCTGTGAATAGTGTACCCATGTAAACTATATATTGTTTTTTCAAGGAGAGATAGAGCTTTCTTTTGATACCATAGTTGGATGATTAGCTGAAAATTTAGAATGAGAAATTTAGTAAAAACTAGCGAAGATTAGAAAAAAACCTATTTTTTTTTACATTTTCCCTCTGAATCCTCGCAAAATTAGGTAAAGTGATAGAAAATTGCCTCCAAGTTTATCAATTCAGGTGTCCTGATTTCAGAAATATCTAATTTATATAGATTTGCCAGACTTTCCCAGCACCAGGGAGCATACTATAAGGTGTACAATTTTGTATAATTTTTGTGCCTATGGCTTAACGGGTTTGGGGGTTGTGAACGGGGGCAGGAGGGTTATACTGGCTAGATGTTATGCTAGGACAATGGGAAGTAAGGTTTTTTAATAAATTTTTTTATTATCTTTATTTATATATTTTTTTAATTTAAATTTTTTTACATTTTTTTTGTATTTTTTATATATATTTTTTACACAGAAATGGTTAGAGGTCCTCCTAGGGACCTACTGAATGTGCCAGTGATGTCGCTATGACATCACAGCTCACATTAGAATTTTTTTTAGTATTATTTATATTATTATTTTAATGATTTGTTTAATATTATTTTTTTTAATGAATTAACTTTTTTTTTTTTCAGCTTTTCTGTTTCAGGACGGGAGGGGGAGTGATCACACTGTGATCTCTATGCAGGTTCTCACAGACCTGCAGAGAGATCGCAGCTTCTCTGTGCCTCATCGGAGGGCAGGATATCCCCGCAGTTTGAAACTGTAACAGCTTACTTACAATGTAACAGCTTACCGGCTTTCATGAGATCGGGCAGCAGAAAGCCGGCAATGCCGGCTTCTGCTGTCAGTGGGGAGTCCAGCCTGATCTCCCGTGCAGCGGCAGGGATGTGTCCCTGACGCTGCACGAAGGGTTGGACGTACTGGGACATCCATAGGGGTTTCTTAATAGGCGTCCCGGTACGAATGAAGGGGTTAAATGGCAAAGGAAGACCAAGCAGAGAAAAACATACAGTAGCTTCCCTGTGTTATTCTATGGAGCAGCCTAGCTCAACCTTTATTGTATTCAACCAGCTAATGGAGACCTGCATTCCCACTCCTATCACACTTCCCCTATCCTGCCTTTACTCCATACCAGTCATATTCAAGCAAAGAGAATAAATATTTATACAGTGCCCCCCACTGGCACCCTTGGTAAATCTTGGTTAACTCTGATATTTTCTTTAAAAAATACATTTTTGCAATTGTTTGATATCCATGATATTGGTATTTTTGCCATGATATTTGTATTTTTGTGTAATTTTTTGAAGAAAAGTTCAATGGGTTAAACAATAAGACAATTTTTCACAGCATTCATTGCTCATATACCAAGTGTGCCAATATTAGTGGAGGACAATGCATATGCTAATCACAAGAACAGGAAGTTCAGTATGATGGCTGCCTTTAAAGTATGTAGACCATTTACCAAGTCTTTCATATTAGTAAATTAGAAATTGTATATTCAAATTTTGCTCTGCTTGTGTTTAATACCAGTCAGTTTTGCAAGGTGACATTGTTTTTACTTTTCATTGCGTGTACATGAGCAGGCTTTATTATATGTTACTTGGGCATTTTTGGTGTACAACTCACTATAAATATTTTTATGTCTGTTGTACTGTCTAAGGTGACAAGATATTTTGTTGGCTGTAGCACTTTAGTAATCATTGTTTGTAAGTAGGGCTGCAACTAACGATTATTTTCATAATCGATTAGTTGGCCGATTATTTTTTCGATTAATCGATTAATCGGATAAAAAAATTAAATTTTTCATTTATTTTAAATTATTTAATAAAGTAACATAGGATATTAAAAACAAACGGCAGAATAACATTTTTTTCTTGTTTTTATTTCCCCAACCTGCCCCCCAGTTATGCATATTTGAGCCCAGGCTTGCCACACTGCCCTCCCAGACATGCCACACTGCCCTCCCCACATTTGCCTTATATACCCTATATGCCTTATACCCCCAGATATGTCACTCCGTCCTCCCCAGGTATGCCGTATACCCCCCTGATATGCCATAGTGCACTCATAGGTTTGCAGACCCGTTCACAGACACAATACTTTTATAAATAAATACAGGGTTAATCTTCACTCCCTCCAGGATTTAGATTCCCCTCAGTTTGCCCCCCTTTACCTCTAACTGCACCTTAAGTTAACCTTATTAAATTAATTAAATTAACCCTCAGTCCTCAGCATTAAATTAATCCTGAAGAGAAGACCCCATTAACCACAACTGCCCCTAAATTAACCCTGAAGACCCCATCAACCACAACTGACCCTAAATTAACCCATTAACTATAACTGCCCCTAAATTAACCCTTAACACCCCATCAACCGCAACTGCCCCTAAATTAACCATAAACACCCCATCAACCACAACTGCCCCTAAATTAACCCTAAACACCCCATCAATCACCACTGCCCCTAAATTAACCCTAAATACCCCATTAACTATAACTGCTCCTAAATTAACCCTAAACACCCCATTAACTATAACTGCCCCTAAATTAACCCTAAACACCCCATTAACTATAACTGCCCCTAAATTAACCCTAAACACCCCATTAACAATAACTGCCCCTAAGTTAACCCTAAACACCCCATTAACTATAACTGCCCCTAAGTTAACCCTAAACACCCCATTAACTATAACTGCCCCTAAATTAACCCCCACCTCCCCTAACTTTCAGCAGCCCAAATATTAATTTTATACTCACAGTTAGATGAGTGTCACAACCATGGCGATGCTAAGGAAATGGGCGGAGCCAATCGGCCATTTGGCTCCACCCCTTTCTTACTCCCTGTCCCTCCCTGTAGTCACTGCCGATTGGCCCCGCCCCTTTCTTTCTCCAGCAGCAATTGCAGGGAGGGACTGGAAAAAGGAAGTGGGCGGGCCAATCGGCAGTGACTGCAGGGAGGAACTGTAAGTAGCAACTGCTGCTGTGACTCCTGTGAGTCACACTAAACGGATTATAACACGAGGGGTATTTTTCAGAGCATTTGCTCTGAAAAAACCCTCATTTTATAATCGATAAAAATCGATTCAACTAATCGATAATGAAATTCGTTGCCAACGAATTTCATTATCGATTATCATCGATTTTATCGATTAGTTGTTGCAGCCCTATTTGTAAGTATTAAATATGTTTTTTTTCTGTTTGCGCTTATCAATTGATTTTGTTGACATTTGGAGCGGCATATTCTGGGCTAGAAGGGCAGTTCCAGCAGATTGGCAGCCACATAGCTGGGAGCAGATCACACTCAACAGTGCACCACTGTTGCATGGGCCAGTTTAGGAGACCTCTGGTCCCTCATAACCAAGCCATATACACTATAGAGTACTATGCGTAGTCAGTACAGCCTCCATACTGAATTTACTCCATTCTGCACATTCTTAAACAGAAGCCGCCTGGATTATCACATCATATGTAATATAGCACAATGAAATCTAGCTTTTAGCAAGCAATGATTCCAAACAGAAGACTAGAGTAACTTGGGAGTGGTTTAAGTCCTGTTTTTAGAATTGCAGTCCCCATGCACTGACTGACCAGCCTACAGTACCTGGAGCAAATAAGCTAAAACGAATGGACCAAAAGCACACTGACAGTTTGCAAAGCTGGAAAATACTCAAAAAGACCTGTTAAACCTGTTACTGCACCAAAAAGTGTTGCATAAATATATGTTAAGGATAATATAAAAGTGACAGTTCCACTAAATGGCAGTTGCTACGAAATGCATCTGCTGTATCAGTTTATTGTATGTATGTAGGTTCTATTGCCATATGGCTGTGAAATCCTGTTGTATTGAGTGGCTGCACGGCACAGGTATCTGTATTTTTTGTTTCATGCTGTATCTTCTTGAGCCTTTTCCATGTCTGTAAAATGAAAATTATCAAGCATGCAGAAGCACTAATAGTGTAAACATTTGCCATCTCATACATTATACCCTTCATAACAAAAAATTAAGATTTGATTTGTGTGGTTCTAGGTTTGGCATTACATAATGTTTTCAGGAAGCTGCATATTAGCAATTTTTGGTGTTCTCCATCTGTTATCTGTACCCAATCTACTAGACAAACATCCTAACTCCTTATTATACTGCCTGTGGAAAACAGTAGAATGGTTCCATCTTAATCACCTAGCTGGACACCCTTCGTTCTATTCTTTAAAATTAGATTTCATGTGGCAGTTGTGGTTACACCAGCCCGGCCCCATAACAGCTGCCCCTTGAGCCTGCAGCAAAGGCGACCGTAACTATGACCAGGCCCACCACTTTAGGGTCTGACAGTTTACGTTGCTTTCTGTACTGCCCAGGGAAAGCAGGAACGTAGCAGGGTCACGTTATGCCACATGGCCCTGCAGCGTTCCTGGTTCGCTCAGTGTGCGAGCAATGCAGAGGTTAGCAGAGTGTGAATGCGCCACAGAAAAATCAGTTGAGGTAAGGACGTGGGGGAGTGTGTATGAATGAGTGTCTGTGAATGAATATATGTAAATGAGTATCTGAATGAGTGAATATTTTTCAATGAATGAGTAAGTAGCAAAGATGGCACAGGCTGGCTGTTTGGAGCAAACATTACACAGGGAGGGTGTTTGGGGCAAAGACTACACAGGTAGGCTGTTAAGGGACAAAGATTAAAGGTCCTGTGCTAGGCTAATCTGGGTGCTAGGCAGGTTTTGTGGATGCAATCTGGGTGCTTGCCAAGGTTCCAATTATTATTAAAGGCGGTCCTGCTTTAGTGAACAATCCTCTTTGACTAGAGAACGTTTACAGAGGAACAAACTTCATTAGCATCGCCATAGAGTCAGCACAGTGTGGCTAGGGAAACTATACTGACCTATATTACTGCTTTTCCTGCCTTCTTCCTGGTATGTAGTCAATTGCTTGGGTGCTATATATCACCTTTGTGTCCTGAAAGACCCTACAGAATCCAGTTAAATTGTAAACTTTTGAGCAGGGCTCTCTCCACCCAATGTATCGGTTTGTCTTAGTCTGTCAATTTTCGTCTTGTCATACCCTTTGAATATATGTATAGTATTAAGCTGCGTAAATTGTTGGCGCTATATAAATAAAAGATAATAATAATGAGTCCATAAGTCTTTCCTAGACTGTATGTCAACCTGCTTTCATTTTAGAGCATACCTGAAACCTAAAACCTCTCCCATATAGAGCAAAGAGCACTGTTTAGCCAAAATGAATCGGCATTGACTTGGCCTGGATCAAGGTCAGTGTGCTCTTTAGCAAACCTGAGATGTCTATAGGCATGGTCAGCCACATTAGGAACTAAATTTGCAGTAGGCCGCATTTATAAATATGTTAACCATTGGGAAACAAAAATCAAGATCCACGTGTTGAAACACAATGAAGACAATCACCCAGAAATCAAAAAGATTTTTATTGGTGTGTTTCTTTCACTCCACAAGTTGCGATATTTATTTTTTTTGTTCTTTTTTTTTTTTTGTAGATTTTTGTCCGTACGCATTATCAGTTCAGTCTTTCGTACGATAGTTTTCTTTTTGTTTTGTTCGCTCGTTGAATGGCGTTCGACCCATTTCTGGTTTTGGCATATGAAAAAAAAAAAAAAAAAGAGGGAGAGAGAGGAGAGGAGGGGGCGGAGAGGTATTTAACCCTTTGCCCATGTTAGGATCAGGGGCTCTGTTAGGCAGACGTTAGAGAAAGCCACTTAAAAGAAGCTAAAAAAAAAAGATAGTAAGGAAAAATAAACCAGACACACACACACATATATACATATTCTCCATTTATGCAATTAGTCATTTGCCCAGATTAGTCAGCAGCATTGCTAGGTGTTACATTAACCTTTTAAGTGCCAGGAGGGCCACCTTTCTGGCGTCTAAAGGTTGGTTCACAACTAGGATGCAGATATGTTTACATTTGGAATTTTGATGGTAGCACTCAATACGTTAATATTTCACTCCAGACACTGTTTCATATTGGAAAACGTTGCTGTAATCTCCCCTGACATTCCTTGTGTCTTGGGTTAAAGTTAAAAATCATGTTTGCTGCAATATATTTATTTTTTATTTTTGGTCTAATTCCTGAAGGAGGCATAACACTAGAATCCTGGGGCTTTTTTCCTGATTGGTTGGAAATGCAGTCAGTGAGCCAAGAATTTTTGGCTACAGTCGACTTTATACCAACCAACCCTACTTATTCGGCCCAGGAAAGATGGGCAACTCTGATCCTAGCTGGAAGTGACCATAAGTTTCCACTGGCTGCAGGGTTACCATGGAAACACAGGAAGCATTCAGGAGAGGGACCTGTCCTTATTGGTTCTAATAGCACTCACTATTCTGGTGGCAGTAATTCCCCTTAAATAAAAAACAGGATGGTGATCATTGAGGCTCCAAAGAGAGGACCTGTACATTCTAAATAGTGCATGTTCTATAGGTAGATGAAGCAGGCATTTTGTTTAAAAGTTAAAAATAAAATTATTATATATATATAGAGAGAGAGTGAGAACGAGATAGACTTTTAGCTTGAAACATTGATTATCCCTCTAAATTTGTAATACAAAATAGTGGTTCTTCACTATCATTTTATGTTGTAAGTAGTATAAAATATATTTACTAATAATGACACACAAGATAGAAATTCTTACTATGCCAGGGGCGTGGCCCTCCAGCTGCTGCAGGACTACATCTCCCATCCTCCTCAGCCAGCCCCTTAGCTGAAAGAGCATTATGGGAGATGTAGTCCTGCAGCAGCTGGAGGGCCACAGGTTGGAAGCCCCTGTATTATGCTCAACGGGGAAAAAGGCTTTTTGGAAGAAGCTTTTTATCTGTATATCCCAACTATTATGGTGTGACTAAAGTATAATGGGTGGGATAAAAAAAAATGACAAGAGCAAATTGCCATTGGTTCCTGGAAATTATGATGTTTATATTGTACTGTTGTAAAATTGAGGACACAGTTGCTAGAAGTCTAGTACCTCTGTTGGAGTCGACTGTCTACAGGGCTGTTACCGTCAGTTATTTTAGCCTCCAACCCTATCCCTGAATGCTTCCAATACAGATTCTGGACATACCAGATTTTAGACATATCAGATTCTGGCCCTGATATGCAAGTATATTGTTTATATATTTATTTAGACATGTATATAAATTTTACAGTTTTAACAAAGAAGATACAGTATATAGATTATAAAGGTTTTGGCTTTAGCTGTGTGCAGCCACCACAAGAATGTGAACAAATGTCTAACAGCCATAATGTATGAATGGCCGACATCACACTTAGATACATGGACAGGCAAAGTCTTGCACTGAGCATGATGGTAACTCTAGTCTAAAGCAACTGGAATGTTAGAATCAGCCTATCTGTGATTGGAGCTGCAAAGCGAGGCATGACGGTAGCCCCTAAAGTGACTATTACAGGTGACCATACAATTGCTACTCTATTGCACAGATCCCTATACTCTATGGCCTCCATATAGCAGCAGAGAGCTGGTTCTGAACAAAACACTGGTAAAGAAGCAACAGGTACTTTACATACCTTATGGGCAAGACAAGTTACCATTTATGTGCCACAAGTATGCCTCTAGAACTCCAAGGGTTACAATTTAGGTCACGATATTCATTATATCACCCTGTGTTAATGTTTTACCATCTGTATTGTTCTTTGAGCGACCCACATACATAGATATGTATATATTTCACCCCACATAGCATGGCATTTTCTCAACAGGCCAACTTAATTTCATTAAGAATTAAGGACGAGTTAGGTCCTGCACCCTTTCCTTTCACATGCAAAATAAGTTAGGACAAGCCAACACAGATGCAGGGAAAAGAGTTAGCTCTGATTTCTTTGGGAGTGATGAAGTTCACTCATGATTCTATAGTTGGTATAAAGAGAGACTGTGGCAGAACAGCCATTTTGAATTACTATAGCATTACAGAAGGCAAGTATAGAAATAAAACAAAATAAACCCCTACTGATCAGTTCCGCACCTTTTGATAATTGGGGAAGGGTATTGTTATCTCCCCTCTTCTCTCCTTTCCCCCTTAGAAGTTCGATATTTACAGCAGTCCGAAAAGACACTTGCTTCCCCCAGCTATAAAGTTCCCTTGTTCCTCTCTAAAAGAGAGGTAGTGAGGGTGGGGCAATTTTTGTGCTTAACTAAAGAATATGCAGGGCAGTAGTCCAGAATTTTTTCCTTTTCTAAATCTTGTTTCTGTCTCCTTGGGAATAGAGTAGTGTTGGACTGTTTCCAGATTCTTAACCACAAATGAAATGTATTCCATACTAGCTGTAACTGGACCAAAAGTCTTTCTTTGTCCTCAGGACTAGTGAAGGGGTATGGCTGGGGATCAAAGGTGATCAGGGGGATCTTTGTATTTGTAAAACACAAGGAAGAAGTTCATCAATGAATCAAAGGTAGCCTGCTGTTCCAAGTAAGCTCATAAAACACTACCCACCTTCTATTCCGTTTTTGTTCACAATTCTTTTTTGCCAAAAGGTCAATTTAATTTTATACCTCTCGTAAGTGCATATATCGATTCCCAAATGTTATTCTAGTTATTTTCTATAACTATTCAGTATCCTGCAGCCCACTGGTTGTTTGGCACCATTCTAAAATTTAATCTCAGCATGGTTGTTTCCATTTTTTAAATACCATCCAGTATCCTTAATCTCCCTTGGCAAAATAATCATCCGACATCTACTTTCCCCCTTATCTGTCTTCTTACTGGCTTTACAACAATACTGTACATTTCAGCGCCAAACTCAATGTCGTTTCAGTAGCTGTTTGGAGAGGCATTTTTGGCACCCACAGTCCCTAACTGTATTGTTCACTCTCCCCCACCCACATACAGTTTACCCCTTTCCCAAACATATAGGGGGCAATGAAGAGGTGATACAAGGGGGTTCAGATTCCACTTGTGTTTCCAAACCAACTGTCCATTAGCCAAAACAGCAGCATGTTGTCCTCACCCCTGGCCCAACTTAGTATCCCCTGATATCCCCCTTCCTTCCAACTGGCTTTGCTTTCTTCTGTAATGGAGACGGGGCAGAATTTTCTAGGGAATTAATGTGTTGGTGTCAGGGGTGGGAGAATAAGTTCAGAGGCTGGTGATGAGCTGCATCTGCCCATCTCCCTCGGGCACTGACCCCTCCAGACCCAGAAATCCCTGGGGCATCTGGTAGAAGGCTTGTAACTGCCCCCGGGGTACAGACCCCAATCGGCTGGGGAAGTACATGGCATCTGCTCCCGTCGGTTGCGGGACCCCCTGGTGGCACGGCAGCATCTCCCCAGCTGAAGGCAGGCCTGGCTCAGGGCTGCTGTCTGGATACGGGGAGTCTCTGAGGTTGGTCATGCTTGTATAGAGGGAATCACGATTTGGTGAGTCACGTGGGGCAGCTTCAGCCTCTGACTCCTCCAGATCGCTTTGGTAGAGGATAGACTGTGCTCTCTGTAGAAGGAGAGGCTCCTCCAGAGCTTTGTACATGCGCTCCATCTCCAGGGAAGGGACCTCTCCACCATCTGCAGCTGCTCCCGTTGTTGCCTCTTCATCTCCTGTTTCTGTTGGTCCTCCGTGTGACTTTCCCCGTAGGTTGCTGTGCACTAGCTCTGAAATTATCATTTTTTCAAAAGCTGCTGCATCGGTCAGATTTCTTCGGCCTCCTCCACTACCATCTGTGAGCTTGGAAGGATCCGGAGGGAAATCTCCAGCGCGGAGGGAATAACTGTTATTAAAGTTACCATTGAGAGGAAGTGGAGGAAGAGGGTCTTTGCCACAAGGGTCTCGACTTAAGGTGTGCTCTAGAATTAATTTGACAAAGAGGACATGGTTAGTATGTTCCATGTTGCAAAACCAATTCAAAAATCAAAAGCTTCTCTGTCTTCCCAGCCTTATAGCAAAACTACCTATTCTATTTGAGACATGTGTACTTGTGGATATGATCTTAGCCTGAAATCGTAATTTTCAGTAAAAGCCTATATTTTAGACGAGTTCCAAAATTAAGCCCTAATTCCTTATTGTTAAGGCTTTCTTGTGTACTTGTCTGTATCAGGAGATGATTGGTATCACCTGCGTGTGTATATAATAAATATGTTTTTACAGAAGTTATGCATTCTTCAGATTGTACTTATCAGGCTCTAGAGACAAAAAGCACTGTATCAAGTAAAAGAGATATCAGTGGTCTTATACCTTTAAAGAAATTATAACAAGTAAAATGGATGTACGGGTTTAGAAGAAAATACTAGAAAACATGCAGAATTCCCTTACAAACTTTGATGTGGGAAAGGCTAAGCTAAGTCTCTTTTTTCAGATGTTTTTCAGTAAGAATTAACTGTTTAGTTACCTATAGATACTTTACATTTAATAGGAGTAGTTGGTTACTCTCAACTGGAACACGGTGAGTCTGAAGAATGCACGTCAGACATTTGTGAGGTCAGCCCTCCATTTTCTAGAATGGGCCTGAGACTTTATTGTTCTTTGAAGAAAAAAATGGCCCGGCTTAACTAACAGTGGAATCCCATGCCATCCCTATCGGTGGTTGAGAAAGCTTTCACAGTGACATGACACGTGAAGATTATAACCATATTTGTCACTTAAAGCCATATGTGGAAACTATCCAGGTTTTGTCCTGAGACTCCAGGTGAAGCTTTGCTTCTCCGGATCACCATGGAGAAAAACTGGGTTCCATTTCTGTATGTGGGGCTAGCCTTGCACGCAACATCAGCGACCCGCTGACCTTGCACACAACGTCAGCGGGTCGCTCACTGACTTCAGCGGATTGCCCATAACATCAGAGAGAGGGGTCTGGGTAGCTGGAGCGTGTACAGGCTTTGTCATTAAAGGGTTAATTATGTGTGAAATAAGTCTGTCTCAACATCATGCAACCTCGAACAGCATGGCATAATAGGAGTAGCAGCAGCAGCATGTGTCATATTGTTATGCTATTCCCATATAACAGCAGAATATACTTACTAGGATCTCTGAAGCTTCCTGCAGCAGTGAACAAATAAAAGAATGGAGGCAATGAAAGAGGGAATTTTGTGATGGGATCAGTGAGATGGAGTTGGGAGCAGTCAGCATATGGGAGAGAGGGTGTGAAAAAGAAATAAAAGGGGAAAGAAAGGCATACATTTAGCAATTTAATATATAAACATGGGAATTATATTACAATTCATACTGTTAGACATCCAGTCCATCATACAAGGTAACAAATACAGGCAGTCCTTACAATTACATCAGTTTAGGATTTAGGAAAAGATGACGTATCCGAAGTCAATAGATACAGAAATGGCTCAGTAAACACTATGCTTGTACATTTCTGAATTACTGTGTGTTATGGAAATGTCAAAAACTGTCTGCACATTTCCTTAATACAGGTGCATGTATAACATATACAGAAGTAGGTTGCGTTACCAGTGGCATTATATCCCGGAGATGAAGGACTGAAACCAACAGACTCTGTGATTAGCGTATTATATGGACTAGTGCCCACACGACTCTGCAGCACAGGATTGGTCAGCAGGTGGTTACCCATGGTGCCTTTGAAGAGCAGAGAAGAAGAGTCACGCTATCTATATATGCTTAAAGGCGCCTGATGATTTCACTGCATACTACACAACATAAAAATGAGAAGCATTCTAGAGCTACCAACCTCTATTGAGGGTTGGAGTACTATTGAGGTCTCCAGCGATGAAGGAAGACTCTGTCTGTTTCCTGACCGTGTCATTCCACATTCTGCGGATCCTGCTCTGCGTGTAGTAGCGGCTGTTAACAGTTGACTTGAGGGTCCCGTGTTCTGCCCCGGGGCCTCTTACGCAGCAGTACGAATGTCGCAAGCACTTACTGTACTCCTTGTGCACCTGCAAGGGAGGAGATCATAAAGAATGAGAAAAGCAGAAGAAACTACTACATTCCGAAACATCATATGGGGGACATGCATGTAATTATTATCCAATCGGAAAAAGAAAGATCCAAGGAAGGATGGTTATAATATACAAAGCATCATTTATCATATTTGAGTGAGGAAAGTGGGGGAATGGGACTCATCTAGTTCATACCAATTTTTTAACTGTTGATTACATAGGATTTCATATTAATATGTAATATGAACATATTTTTTTCTATAATTAATAGTACACACCAAGTGGCTCTAAGAAAAGTATCCACAAGGTATATTTACCCTACTTGCCCAAAACTAACCCTTAAAAATAAAATACAAAAATACACTGCTGCCAAAAAATGTGCGGGAACTTCACTGGTCACAGTAATCCTGTGATCAGAAATTATCAGATTATGCACAGGGAGTTTTTTTTTTTTTGTACGCCTAAAACGAATGCACCATTAGCACAGCAAAACCTATAACTGAGAAAAAGCCTGCAGACAACCAACTGGTAGTGTGCACACCTCACTTTAGAGCATTATGTTTCATGATGGAGTTAACATGACTCAAAATCATAAAAGCACATAATGACACCATAGAATGTGACGAGATTAAGCTTCTGTACAACAACATGGCATTTTCTAAAATAGTGCCACTGTTATACTGTTGTGCTTTGTTCGGCATTAAGGTGAGAACGCTCCTCTAATCTGGTTACAACCTAAGCAATCTTCTGTAATATTAGGTGATAAAGTGTTATGGCTGCACGTCTCTGCCCGGGAGTAATGTTCAAAATGAAATTTTTAGCTAAGGGACATGATAGGACTGCAGTGGTAGTTGAAACCCTGTCTGAGACGTGTGCATTGTTACAAGAAAACCCACACACAGTAGGCAATATATTTTAGGGTACAGCTGTCTGTCAGAGCACAGGGATCCTATATGTTGAAGGATCAACACTAACCTTCTTCTGCAGAGCACAGTGGAAGATAAAGATGAAAAGTCCCTGCAGAGCATTGAAGGTGGTGAAGAGATATGCCAGGACCAGAGACTCCTTATTAATGAAGAGAAGCCCAAAAGCCCACGTGAGACCGAGGAGGAAGAGGAGGGTAACTGCACCAAGAGCCCAAGACCTAAAAGATGGGAAAGAGGTTAAAAATCTTGTGGAAGACATATGTGCACCTTTCAAAGCCACGGTGCACCAGAAATGCGTAAAAAATATTAAGTAGGAGCCATGGGTAGGGTCAACCCTCACTTGATATTTTCCAGGCGACTGGAGTCTGGTTTTAGAACCGAGGAGGACCGAAGCATCTTATGGAGTGTGACCAATAGAATAAGGAGGTTCACCTACAAATAGAAAGAAGTATTTGAAAACAAAATGCATGACAGATTGCCTGTGCTGAGTAAAAAAAAAATAAAAAAAAAATACTTGTTTACTGTTCTTGTAGATTTAAAACTAAGAATCTTATAAAAAATGCAACCAGCTCTTTCCAGCAAGAGGAAAAACCTAAATCTGTTGGATGTACATTTTGGTGACCTCACCATGTTACATCATATGCTGCCAAACCACCCACCTCTCGCATAGAGTGAGTAAGAAATAAATATGCAATCCTATTTTTGCATTTTATTCAAATATAAACCAATGTTTACCCAGGGAATGACAAAACCAACTAACTAAAATTAAAATTATCCAGTTGTCCAATTGTCCAGTTTTTATTAGGATACTTATTCTATGGGTAAATATGAGAGAGAGAACAATTTAATGACAAAGAAAGGGAATACTTACTGTTAAGAGTGCTGTGTAGTGAGAGTGCAAAATATTCATTGACTGAACTCTTTATGTTCCGTTCTAATTATAGAAACTTCACTGCCCCTTTGAATTCTGATCACCCCTATCAGCTAAGATTTCTCTAGAGGTTAAAAAGTTGTTGGTAAATTTGTTCTGATGTCAAGGCAAAGAAAATGAAAGCAAGAAACAATGATCTTTACTTTTCCCTCGACAATCACAAAACGGCAATCACCAATGGAATCTAGCCAAGCAATATTAAACAACAGAAGCAAGAGTCCGAAAACAATAAAAAATAATGGCTGAACAACGTCATTTATCATATTCGACTAGCGCTTGTAGGACATTATATCCAAATCTGGCTCTGCTGAAAGTGCTAAGATACATCTTCTTTTATGTGAGAAGGGGACATGGAAGTTGAATAGACAGCTGCTTTACACATTTCATCTATTAATGTCAATGTCTTGATGGTCCATGGTATTGTTACTGCCTTTGCAGAATAAACACAGTCTGCAAAGGGTTCCTTGCACCCCTTTTTCTTGAGGTCATGGACAGGGTGATCCATATGTGTTCCCTGTGGGTCGTAACTGAAAAAGGCTCTCTAGTCATGTCTGTTTTCTTTTTTAACTTACAACATGGTTTATTCGTAAAGCCATGGATCTTGGATACTGAGAAATGTAGCAACAGCATTTAGTAATGTGATTGCAGTTCACCTGCGCTTGGTAGATACAACTGAATTTATGTAGTTTTTAAGTATATATAAAGAACAAGTCCTGACAGTAGGACAGTAAAAGGGTAATGTTCTGGGATTGTTGGCTTATGTCTATGGTTGATGGTTTTCAACTCTTAAGAAATTTTCAAAACCTTATTTGGTGCTGACTTTTGCAGATGAGTTGTGATCACTTTCTCCTCTGACATTGTCAGGGTTCAAAGTGCTAAGAAATTCCTAAAGAAGGCTATGTGAATTCCTGAGATGATTCTTGGACTTTTTCCAGAAATGTATTCATGTTTACATCTACCTAGGAGTTACAGAAGAGTGTGGCTTTCAACCAAACAAACTTCCCATCTGGTTTAACCCACCCTGCTCCTAATTTTACTTTGCTCCATATCATTATCTACTTATATCACCCCTACAGAACTCAGCAGTGTCCTCTTCTAGCATGGATCTTGCGATGTCGCAGGCATGGGTATTCCACATGTCCTTAGGAATGGCTAAGGTAAAGATAACATCTGGAATGGGGTAAACACATCCAACCCAATTTCCTGGGGATGTTTGCCTTCCACTAATAGAATAATAAGTTATTGCTTTTGACTGTCCCATATGTATATTACACATGATTAAAATAAAAGCACCATCACAATATTTTATCTACCTGTATTCTCTAGCCAGCTTTATTTGTTGATTGCGTGTTTTGTTCTTAATCAATAGTTATAGATTAATTCTAACATCACTTAGATGACTGCATCCATTTCAAATTTTCTTTATTTTATAGTTCCTGTCCTTTTACACAATACCTTTAGATATTGTCACAGGGCTAATAGGGCAGTATAAAGAAGTATAACTTTAGCTTTAAGATTCCTTGGACGCTGTTAAGTGTTGGCTCCACAGACTCACTAACATTTAAAAAAAATGCTTCGGTTGCTTATGGCCCTTACAAACTTTTGGTTTTCCATATGTGACATTCATCAATAATGCATTGTGTATGCAAATGCCAGTGAAATTTGTTGTACTGTGAGAACCTTTGCTGAATATAAAAAAAAATTACAGATCAGTAAAAGAGAAAACATGACCTTAGCTTCGGGATGCTACATAGTTTAGTGTGAGTTTAGGTTTTTCCATAGAAAAACATTGGCAGTAGAATCTTGTGGAAACCCTTCCCAGAACAGTGGAGGTTGTTATAGCAGCAAAGGGGGCCAACTCCATGTGAATTTTCTATTTTATTAAAAAGTATTCAAATGTTAGGTTATTGCTTTGATGTAAACTACAGAATGCATGTGTCTGCCCATACACATTGGGGGGAGGGGGGTTATGTAGAAAAAAACTGTTATTTTGTAAAGCTTGGCAAGTGGTCATTGTGGCAATCAATAGAATGTAGCTGATTATTGCTCTGCTGGTTGCCATGGTAATAGTACCAATTTTTTAAAATTTGCACCAGATTCCCTTTTTATGAACCTGTGCGGAAAAGTCCTTAAAAGGTCAATCAAGTCTATTATCCACCTGCTTAATTTGTTGCATTTCCATAAGCCAGTCTAGCCACAAGTGTACCAAAAGCATGACCACGTGCTGCTGTAAAATGCTGCTCGCTTTGCGGAAATCCAGGCTTTGTTACAGCTAACACTGGGCATGACTGCCACTTTCAGAAGCTTGTAACGTAATGCGGGTAAGATGTAGTTTTATCATAGGCAGCAGGAAAACACAAATCTAAGCTAAATGAACAAAAAGTATATTTTTCCTGACACTTTCCCGCATTGGCAACAGCCCTTAACACTGTATTTTTCTCATTTTGTTGCCAGAGTGCTAACAATTGCAGGTTTCAACAGTTATATCAGTGAAGTTATCTCATGTTCTTTTTAGCTTGATGACTATGTTCCGCTGCAGCCTCGGTTTCTGAAGCACTAGTGAGTTTTGATGTGCCCAATTAGTCTAATAGGTTTGAACGCTGTTTACTAGCGGAGAGGATGGAGGGCTCACTCAAATCTACCTATGTCTGTGAGTCATAAAACAACCTACAGACCCAACTGAGTGGGAAACCTGAGACAGCCAACAGATGCACCAATCTCCCGGATGTTTTTCCATAGAGCATAGAAAGCTTTGTGGGTAGAGTTTGGCATTTAAAAATCACTCAATTGCCTACAATAGTGACCTAGGGGCTTCAGATTAAAGTAAATTGCATGTTAAGAGTATCTTTCTAATGATTACATGACACCTAAACCTCAAAAAAAATACTTAAAATACTTCATAGGATATTTGTGTTTAATAAAATAAATAAAATCTTGTGGAAATTTAAAATGTTTCCATAGGATTTCCTTTTAATCCAGTAGTACGATTAACTGGTAGGAATATGTACAGTCATTGCTGTTTAATGATATTTAAAATGGGAAACTTCAAGTATCGTTGGAAGTGGAGTCTTAATATTTAATAAAATACAATAAGTGCTCTAAAGTACCTGGGCAGAATAGATCAAGAGAAAGTCCAGGGGCAAAACGTGTCGGGTATATGGTTGGCCACCATTCCTGATCATTCTTCAGGTAAGGGATGAAGACTACTCTTGACCCTTAGTTGTTCTGTGCCCTACGCTGACGTAATCCAGATTAAACTCTCATATGTGACAGCTACATCATCACTAGAGTAAAGAATATTTTCCATGAGATCTATTTTTTTTTAGGGCATTACATCAGCCAGTAGAAAAGCTTTGCCCAGAGTATTGGTTCCCATGAGTGTTTCCCTCTCCTGCACCGGTATATAATTCTAGATGGTCTAAGCTCCCTCTGGTTCTGGCCCTCTGCTGCTTACTGGGAAGTCGTCGTCCTTGTGGCTCATTGCATCTCTTTCTAAAATAATATATGGTTATAACACCCTTGTAAATGCTCTAGACTCTTATTTCACTGTATTTTTAGATGTATCTTCACAACATTCTGATCTGAGATAAAAATAATTTTAAACATAATCTTGTGACCAGCTCCTTTGCTTTGTAGCAGACATTGTTGCAGAAATAGCTTGAATGTTGTGGTTGAATGTTACAAAATACAGCAGCTGTCATAAATTCTAGAGAATTTTACATATAATTCAATGAAGCATTACAGGACATTTTGCTGGGAAGAAAAGATGGCTGCTCCCACTGTATTATTCTGGTAGAGGATTACTGCTGTGTTGATCACAAATTACAGCTTCAGGAAAGACTATAAATTTGTTGAAATTAATTACGTGGCAATTTATATTTAGGTAGAATTTTCCTTTAATCTTTGAACTCTTTGTTTGAAGCTACAGTCGAGAAGCCACATTTAATCAATAAGCTATTGTCTTTTATCTGGTAGGAAGCATGAGTGATATCGAACTGTTCTCCCAGAAAAATTATCCGCTGTAATGGGGATAATTGCCTCTTCTTGTCATTGATTAGCAATGCACTTCTATGTATAATCTAAATTAAATGCTCCACGTAAGTGAATACTATCAGTTATTTTTGGCACTCTCTTTTGGTAACTGTGTTATGCAGTGTTATGGTAAAGAACCAGTATTATACTATCTAAAGTTATTTATAGAGATCCCTTTCCTGTTGTTATATACATATGCAGTTGTTAAAGAAGGTATTCTCTACCCTTTACGAAGACATCATATGGATTGGCTGCTCCATGGCATGTTAGTTAATTTATGAATTGATCTTTTTCCCCCCAAACACAGATCACCTACTACCTGAAAATAGATTCCTGTTTCATCCATCACCATTGTCCAGCTCAATCATTATTTTTCAACAAATAAATTGTGACATTAGACTGAGATATGTTAAAGATGTATTGCTTGCCATGATTAACAGAACATAAATCATTTTCTTTTCATTGGTGTCTGAATCATTCCAGGTGTTATTTGAGCAGCTCACCGCTGTGTCTAAATTATACTGAAATTATATTCCTATAAAAGTAAATTTTTGGTGTTTGTAGCTCTTTATGCAGTCAGTGTCTGTTAGTTTTTTTTTTAAAAAAACCTTTTAAAATCAAAGTAACACAACTAGCACAGTTAAAAGTAGGACAGAAATTCTTGCTTTGATGAATATACATGAAAGCGAGAGGAGTGCGAAGATGAAAAGTGTGATAACTCTCCTTTCAATTTTCTTGTTTGAGAAGAATACAGGAAAGTTTGTAAATAAGTGAGATCTGAGCGAACAAAAGAGGGAGAGGACTTGAGAGGGCTGTATCTGTGCAAAGTACTTACCACAATAACCAGTGAAACAGGCCCAATGAAGCTCCAGATAAAGTAGTTATCAACCCTCAGCCAACATCTGTAGGATGGAACCAGGGAGAGAGGAACAAGTTAGGTGAATCCGGAACAAAAGAGAAGAGAAAGAGAAACAGAATGGAGGATAATTAAAGGGGATACAACAAGTTGGTGTCCTGGGCTGGAGTTCCCACTAGACACACCAGGCAAGTGCCTATAGCACCATATCATTATAGATGTCGTTAAAATATATACCAGCTTCCACATATGCTTTAAAGAAAGAGACTGCAAATAGTCTTTGTGTCAATGCCCTCCTGGAATGTGAACCTGGCCTTGTTAGTGATGGAGGAAATTCAGAGGATGGAAAAAGTGCAAGACGGCCTTATGTAAGAAAGAGTACTTTACAATATGAAAACATGACAGAAAGGCAAAGCGAAGGACCAACAAATAGTTGAAAAGGGACAGCAAGAGACGGATACAATCCAGGGGGGCAGTGAAAGAGGTATATGATCTCTCACCAAGTCCATTAAATAGGAATGTCTTAGGACGCGTGTGAGTGTGTACCTATCTATCTTACGTTTATCTATATATATTTATCTATGTGTATGTATATATAGACCTCTTACCAGTTCTCGTATATTACTGAATTACAAACGGTACATTAAAATTTCATTCTGGAGGAAATTTTCTTTTAAAACACTGGAACTCCTAATCCATGTGTGTACAGTTACCTTGGTGTTGTTTTGGTAAAACTACATGTAGGTCTAGTGCAATAACAAGCATTGTTTTCACCATGTAAGAACTAGTTCAGTTCTCCTAGTGAAATATAAATTCATGTGGAAGTAAATATTAAGGTTATTAATTTGTTGGCTTAAGTTGTCATTTAAGGAAGCAAGGAAATGGTTGAGTTAGCAGAGTTAGTAGGCCTAGTTGTGTAGCGCTTAGCCACTTTCTCACATGGTTTAAATCAAGTCACTGGCACTTTTGTGGTAAGAACTTTGTGGAATTATGATTAAAAATTTATTGTTTTCCCTTTATACCAGTAATTGCTTCATTAAAGCCTCAGCCTCACTGAGTGACACTCACGCTTTATCCGTTCCATAGCTCCTATAATCCACAGCCGCCGAAATTCCCACCACAAGTGCAGGGAAAACATATCCGCAGAGGTAGTAGTACTTGCGGCGAGAGTGCTCCGTTTCAAACACCTCCACTAACATGAGATAAAGCTGGACTCCCTCCAGGCACAACCAGGAGAAAGCTGACAAACTGAAGAAATGCAAAAGCCCTGCTAGTATGGGGCACACCACCTAAATGTGAAGCAAAAGGTGGGGGGGGGGACAGCAACAGAAAAAAGTTAAATATTTTAAAAGTAAATCATTGATCATGACCCATTTCTAGCCCAAACACTATCCTGCAGTGATACGAAAATACAAACCGGTAGTCCTAGAAGTTTGGTTATCTTTCTCTCATCTTATTTCAATAAACGTTATAGGCATAATATTATTATAGTTATAATAGCTTCAAATCCCGTTTAACCAACCCAATGTTGTATTTTACCAACAATTAAAACAAGAATTTGATTTCTAACACAGATTGCTCGTATAAGGTATTTCTGAGTGGGGTAACAAGTAGGACATTTTCAGGAAAGCGAGCATTTTGATACCTGGTACTGTGTCTTGTCAATGCCGGTGAGGAAGAGTAACTCTGCCAGAAACAGACTGACACACAGGTTCTTGTGGATGGTGTTTCTGTCAGTCTGGAGACCTCGCAGGAAGCAGAATGTAGAGATACAGATTCCGAGACAGACCAGAGAAATCACAATGCCCACCCAGGAGATGACCGAGAGCAGCAACTCATTAATACGGCCCTGGTACTGAAAGATACAACAGTCAGAGAGTTCACTTCTAAATTACAAGGTCCTACATATACGGGTGCTGGAAACTGCTTCCACACTAGTTCAACGTTCATACAAGATTTATTTAGTGTTATTCAGAACATCATAATTCCTTTCATACTGTGACTTTCAATTACTGTATAAACGTCAGCATTTCAGTCCCATGTGGCATGACAAAGGTGCACGCAGAACTGAAACATTACTGTTTTTGTGGTGCATTAGATCCAGTATAAATAGAATGAATGCATGCTGGATCATTTCATGTATGTGATAAACTGCAAATAGCCTCTCCAAAAATAGTAATGGTTTCAAAGCTGGAAATATAAAAAGGACACCAAGGAGAGCAATAGCTGACGTAATTATTGCGTATTATGGCATTAAAAAGTAGTAGGTGCAAAAATAAAGGTGAAAAACCAGACAGAATTGTAGATACAAGTCCTTGTACTCAGGAGACACATCACCGGGCAGGCAATGGTAGAAAGTCAGATTTTTGAGATTCAGCTCACCATGTCCCTGTGTGACATCAAAACAGCAAAGTTGGTGAGATGGCTGCATGCGCAGGTTGTGTGAGTCTTGTTCGTGTGAAGCAAACGACAGCCCTGGGAAGACCAGTACCCCAACATAGAGCGTTCAGAGTAGTTCCAAAACGTGCAGTTGGCATTGAAGTGGTTTTTGGTCTGAGAGATAAATAAATGGTAGAAAACGTTAGCATTTTAACTGATAATGGATCCCTCATCTGCCACGCCAATCCAGCTCTGCAACTCTTGTTCAACACGCTGTATTATTCTTACAACACGTCACCGAGATTTTCTTAAAAGCTTGCTCATAAAACATGGATTTATAATGCATGTAAATTTGTGTTAAACATTTTTCTTCCCAACAATGACTGTTTCATGTACTTCCATATTTCACATTTCTCCCTAACATAGATCACAGGAAATAAAATGTTGACTAATAACTCCATACACTTGAGTGACCTGCACACCTTGTGTGAATTCTGCCTTAACGTCCCAGTATATCATGTGTTCTAACTGTCACAAATTGGAGATATTTCTCTTCAATGATCTGAACAGAAATATCTGAAATAGTTTTTATCATTCATTTTGCAGTGTACGTAAACAGTGATTTAATCATAAAGGAGCTTGTGGTAGGTTTTCTTTTTAAACTAAATAATATTTAAGGTAAAACCATATAAAGTATATGAACAGGAGTTTGCCCCTCATCCTATCATAAAGCTCACAATACAGTACATTACATTTAATGTATCTCCAAAAACATGTTGTGAAGTACCGTATTTGCTCGATTATAAGACGACCCTGATTATAAGACGACCCCCCAAAATCTGAATATTAACTTAGGAAAAAAGAAAAAGCCTGAATATAAGACGACCCTAAAGGAAAAAAGTTTTACCAGTAAATGTTAATTCATGTAAACTATTTTTTTTAATAAAAGCTATGATTGAGAAAAATATTTTTTTTGTTTTTATTTCTTGTATTTTCCAGCCTGTCCCCCAGTTACGCACATCTGCCCCCAGGCTTGCCACACCAATATGGCACTGTGGCCCATGATATGCCTTTTAACCCTCTATATGCCACTGTGCCCCATGGTATGCCTTTTGACCCCCTATATGCCACTCTGCCTCCAGAAATGCCTTATACCCCTATATCCCATTCTGGCATTTAGGGGGTTAAAATGCATATTATGGGGCAGAGTGGCATATAGGGAGGTATAAGGCATTTCAGGAGGCAGAGTGGCATTAAGGGAGTTAAAAGGCATTGTATAGAGCACTCTGCCTCCAGAAATGCCTTATACCCCTATATCCCATTCTGGCATTTAGGGGGTTAAAAGGCATATTATGGGGCAGAGTGGCATATAGGGAGGTATAAGGCATTTCAGGAGGCAGAGTGCTCTATTAAATGCCCCCTTAACGCCACTCCAGAAATGCCCTATGCCCCCATTTAACTAACACACACACACACACACACACTCTCTCCCCCCCCTCCCCTCTCCTCTCTCCTCTCTCCTCTCTCCCCTCTCAGCCCTCTCTTACCGGTGCTTCCAGCCGGGGCAGCGGGTTGACGTCGCCTTCTGCTGCAGCCGGAAGGAGGTGGAGTTGGCAGCGGGGGTTTGTATGCGTCCGTCGCGTATACTTTCCCCGGCTGTCAGAGATCAGAGATCTCTGACAGTCGGGGAAGGTCTACGCGACGGACGCAGACAACCCCCGCTGCTAGCCACACCTCCTTCCGGCTGCAGCGGACGTTGTCTACGCGGATCACGTAGACGTCAACCCGCTGCCCCGGCAATACAGCAGGAAGCACCGGTAAGTGTGTATGATGGGGGGGGGGGGGGGTGAGACAGGAGGATCCAGGTCCCCTGCAGCGGTGCGGGGGATCTGGATCTTAGTCTCCTAATCAGACTCTATTTGAGGTCTGATTAGAAGACGACCCCGATTAGAAGACGAGGGGTATTTTTCAGAGCATTTGCTCTGAAAAAAACCTCGTCTTATAATCGAGCAAATACGGTAATCTATTGGGAATCTTACGATGTATAAGCAACAACCAAATAACATAAACATGTAAGGATATTTCTAGTTATTGGTTTTTTTTTTTTATTCGATTCTTTTTGTATTTTTTATACTACTGTAGAATGGCAGCTTCAAATTAGGCATGTACCACGTGAATTCTTTGTAACAAAGAGCCATAGACAAATGCATGGAAGGGATAGGTTTCCTCGATGCACAAAAATCTTCCTTGATGTATTTCAGGACAGTCTGATCTATTCTGTTTTGTGACATTTTCCTTTCTCACTATGCAAGAGCTTTTCTTGCTGTGTCACCTGTAGATGTGGCAATGTGAATATCACAGGGTCCATGAGGAAGACTCGGCTGGACTCCTTGTTAATTGAGGCCGCGATGATCTGCGAATTCACCACCAGTGAGTGTCCCGTGGTGCCACTCTCTCCTCCAATACGCACAGTCGAGTTTTCAGTGGACAGGAATAACCCCAGGTTATTGTACAAAACGAAGACCACCTTTACAACCCCTATAGGAAAGACACAAAGAACATAAAGGACAGATGATATAACTGAAATATGGATATCACAGGAAACAACAATTTTTTTCCAAATTATTAAATAGTTACCAAACCTTTTGGCAACCATTATCATAATGCTGTATCTGGTAAATATTCCCATTAAGTATATGGGAGGAAATGTTTCAGACAAAACACATTGAAAACTTTCTAAATCTTCTTAATAAACCTATGAAATAAATATATATATATATATATATATATACAGGCCCGGACTGGCCATCGGGCACACCGGGCGTTTGCCCGGTGGGCCGGGCCACGGCAGGGCCGCATTGACTTAGGGGCTGATGGAGCTGCAGCTCCAGGCCCCTACCCTACCTCGGGCCGCATTAACGCAGGGCATAAGGGGCACCTGCCCCTTAAGCCCGCCGCAACTGCGACCGGGTCCGCCACTCTAAGGGGCCGGGAAGTCCCCACCAAGGCCGGCCTTACGGGTCTGCGGCCGCACAGGGTTTCAATTAAAACATCGGGGTTTTTTTAACTTTATTTAACGTCCTCCATAAAGGATGTTAAATAAAGTTGAAAAAAAACCCCGATGTTTTAATTTAAACCCTGTGCGGCCGCAAACCCCTAAGGCCGGCCCTAGTGGGGGCTTCCCGGCCCCTTAGAGCAGGACCGGCCTTTGGGGTGTGCGACTGCACAGGGCGTCACACTCTAGGGGGCGGTCCGCACCGGGTGCCGCTCATCAGGGGGTGCCAACTTGCGGCACCCGGCACCCCTCCAGAGACGGACAGTAATGTCCGCCGCTGGAGGAGCAGGCTCGCAAGGGAGCCGTATCGGAGGTCTTTAACAGACCTCCGGTTCCCGTGAGTGATTTTAAGCCGGGTTCAACCCGGCTTAAAATCACTCAAGGGAGCCGGAGGTCTGCTAAAGACCTCCGATACCGCTCCCTTGTGATCCGCGCGGCAACAGCTGCTGTGTGCCGGGGTTTGTTGTTAGATCACGGCGCACAACACTGAAGCCGCGCCCACCGCTGTCCGTGCCCTCTGACCCGGAAGAAGACAGAAGAACTGAAGAAGAGGAGCGAAGAGGAGGAAAAGGAGCTGTAAGGAGAAAAGAGGAAAGGTAGGAAAATATTCAGTGAGAGTGGATTAGTATATATGTGTGGATTGGTATATATATGTGTGGATTGGTATATATGTGTGGATTGGTGTATGTGTGGATTGGTATATATGTGTGGATTGGTATATATGTGTGGATTGGTATATATGTGTGGATTGGTATATACCGTATTTGCTCGATTATAAGACGAGGTTTTTTTCAGAGCAAATGCTCTGAAAAATACCCCTCGTCTTCTAATCGGGGTCGTCTTCTAATCAGACCTCAAATAGAGTCTGATTAGGAGACTAAGATCCAGATCCCCCGCACCGCTGCAGGGGACCTGGATCCTCCTGTCTCACCCCCCCCCCCCCCATCATACACACTTACCGGTGCTTCCTGCTGTATTGCCGGGGCAGCGGGTTGACGTCTACGCGATCCGCGTAGACAACGTCCGCTGCAGCCGGAAGGAGGTGTGGCTAGCAGCGGGGGTTGTCTGCGTCCGTCGCGTAGACCTTCCCCGACTGTCAGAGATCTCTGATCTCTGACAGCCGGGGAAAGTATACGCGACGGACGCATACAAACCCCCGCTGCCAACTCCACCTCCTTCCGGCTGCAGCAGAAGGCGACGTCAACCCGCTGCCCCGGCTGGAAGCACCGGTAAGAGAGGGCTGAGAGGGGAGAGAGGGGAGAGAGGAGAGAGGAGAGAGGAGAGGGGAGGGGGGGGAGAGAGTGTGTGTGTGTGTGTTAGTTAAATGGGGGCATAGGGCATTTCTGGAGTGGCGTTAAGGGGGCATTTAATAGAGCACTCTGCCTCCTGAAATGCCTTATACCTCCCTATATGCCACTCTGCCCCATAATATGCCTTTTAACCCCCTAAATGCCAGAGTGGCATATAGGGGTATAAGGCATTTCTGGAGGCAGAGTGCTCTATACAATGCCTTTTAACTCCCTTAATGCCACTCTGCCTCCTGAAATGCCTTATACCTCCCTATATGCCACTCTGCCCCATAATATGCATTTTAACCCCCTAAATGCCAGAATGGGATATAGGGGTATAAGGCATTTCTGGAGGCAGAGTGGCATATAGGGGGTCAAAAGGCATACCATGGGGCACAGTGGCATATAGAGGGTTAAAAGGCATATCATGGGCCACAGTGCCATATTGGTGTGGCAAGCCTGGGGGCAGATGTGCGTAACTGGGGGACAGGCTGGAAAATACAAGAAATAAAAACAAAAAAAATATTTTTCTCAATCATAGCTTTTATTAAAAAAAATAGTTTACATGAATTAACATTTACTGGTAAAGCTTTTTTCCTTTAGGGTCGTCTTATATTCAGGCTTTTTCTTTTTTCCTAAGTTAATATTCAGATTTTGGGGGTCGTCTTATAATCAGGGTCGTCTTATAATCGAGCAAATACGGTATGTGTGGATTGGTATATATGTGTGGATTGGTGTATGTGTGGATTGGTGTATACGTGTGGATTGCTATATACGTGTGGATTGCTATATACGTGTGGATTGGTATATATGTGTGGATTGGTATATATGTTTGGATTGGTAAGTGTGTGAGAGTGATGGGTGTTATGCTGTACCATTTCCAATGTCTTTTTCATGATCTAATTATGCTCTAAAAGTACATCATAACTCCCATCACTCTATACTGTTCCATACAGTGGCAGAGCTGGGAGGCAGAGGCCTTGCACCCTCACCGCAGGACTCCTGAAAGGTAAGTGAACTTCAAAGAGGGAGAGGGTAGATAGTTATGAGGGGGTAGATAGGGAGAAGGGCGTGAGACGGGGGAAAGGGGGTAGATAGGGGAGAAGGGAGTGAGAAAGGGTAGATGGGGCAGAAGGGAGTGAGAAGGGGTAGATAGGG
The DNA here is from genome assembly GCA_023333645.1 of Sceloporus occidentalis. Taxonomy (NCBI): domain Eukaryota; kingdom Metazoa; phylum Chordata; class Lepidosauria; order Squamata; family Phrynosomatidae; genus Sceloporus; species Sceloporus occidentalis. Next base: position 1,129,450 of record JALMGF010000174.1, on the reverse strand, counting down.
CAATCATACTCCTATCATGCCAAGTCTGCGAGTACATCCTGGAATCTGGGTATGCCTGGGCATGATAGGAATGTGATTGCTGTTAACAATCATATATATATATATATATATATATATATATATATATATATACATATAATATTGTTTTTTAATTGTTTTGTCCTATTTTGGTGTGTTACTTACTTTAAATAAAAGGGTTTTTTTTATGGTGTGGGGAGGTCATATTCGGTTTCGGACAGGTAAATGCTGCATTTTCGGTTTCAGTCCAGAATTCGTTTCGGTGCATCCCTACTACTAAGCCAGACAATGAAGTGGTAGGCCTACACCACAACAATGTTTGGCGTAGTATATAGTGATTGGGGTTATGCTGCACTATTGTCAATGTCTGGCTCAATGTATAGTGATAGGGATTACGCTGTACCACTGTCAATGTGTGCCTCAGTATATAGTGATAGGTGTTATGCTGTACCACCGTCATTGTCTGCCTCAGTATATAGTGGTAGGTGTTATGCTGTACCACCGTCAATTTCTGCCTCAGTATATAGTGATAAGTATTATGCTGTACCACCGTCAATGTCTGCCTCAGTATATAATGATAACAGTGAGAAGAGGCAGAGGTGGTAGATAGTGATACAGGGGGATAGATAGTGAGAAAGGGGAGTTTTGTTACAAGTTTTTATTCCTTTCTTTTTTTGGGATGGGGGGGCACCAGAGGAGTAGTCCGCACAGGGCGCCAGAACACCTAAGGCCGGCTCTGCCTTAGAGTGGCGGACCCGGTTGCAGTTGCGGCGGGCTTAAGGGGCTCTGCCTTAATGCGGCCATATAGGCCCAGTCAGTCCGGTCCTGACTGGGCCTATTTTAAGGTAGGAGCCTGGAGCTGCAGCTCCATCAGCCCCTAAATCAATCCTGCCCTGCCACAGGCGCGGTCGCAGTTGCTGCTTGCTCTGGCAACAAGGTAAATAGGGTGAGGGAAGGGGCTGCAGTGAGAAGGGGCAGAGGGGGGTTAGGTAGTGAGAAAGGGGGAGAGGGGATAGATAGAGGCGGTACATATTGAGAAGTGGGGAAGGGGGTTACATAGTGAAAAGGGGGAACATAGTGAGAAGGGGCAGATAAGATGATGAGAGGGGGTAGTGTGAATGCGTATGAGAATGAATGAATAAATGTGTGGATGAATTGTGTGAATGCGTATGACAATTAATGAATTCATGTGTGGATGAATTGCTTGAATGATTTGTGAGACTGCATTAATGAATGTGTTAATGATTTGTGTGAATGATTAAATGCAAAGATGGTACATGAAGGGTGGGCTTTAACAATAAATAAATAAATATGGGCTGCTCAGGCTTAAATGCCCGGGCCTATTTTTTGTCCCAGTCCGGGCCTGTATATATACACACATACATACATACACACACACACATTATCTGTATGCCAGTGAGGACAACTATCTGCTTATTATGAAAGTATTTTAGTAGTAAATTTGTGACATTAATACTTCCTTAGAAGGGTCCCTTGGTGACATTTTTCTATAAAAGAGTATCTCCTTCACTTCACTGGTGGAATAACTGTGAAATTACTTCTAAGAATCCCATTCTGTTTATGTGCTGTACAATTACTATTAGCACCAAGAAATCCACAGGACATTTTTCTGCTTTTGTGCCAACATTTATATAAACAGGAATCTAAGTAATATTAATGAATTTCCAGTTTATGTATAACTTTGCACATCGCTGAAGAGCATACGGCTGCATAAAAATGGTAGCACCAAAGGTCAATATCTTAAATGTTGTTAGGCTCCTTTTATTTATAGTTTATTTTACCTTCAAAGAAACCTGATGTTGAAAAAAATGTTAACATGTCCAAAGACTACATTTAACACCTAAATAAGTATAATGTGTTCATTTGTTTGCTTTAAAGGCAAATATGGTGGCAGAGTGGTCCATGATAATTTAGTTACTGGGAATACTGTTTCCCTAACTTTTCTAATGTTAGAGCAAAGCATAACTACAACTGACAAATGGTACCAAGGGCAAATGGAGATCGAATTAAAACAAGTTTGGGCAACCTGTATTCCTCAGGATCTAATTGAACATCAGATGCTCTCAACCACAACTGAACACTTTTTATTATGTGAATGGATCAGTAAAATACTTATTTGTTACAAAAAGGTCATGGAAACTAGAGTAGTCAAGTATGTGTAGACTTTTAAAGTTTTGTAATTTTTTGGGATGACAAACAAATTGTAAGTGCCCCCAGGCTTCAACAAATCTATTTGTATCTGAACAGAAACCAGCTAAAGAGTAGAGTGTGAAGAGCCATACTATAACAATGCTGTTAAGTAGAGGCCTCATGATTCTGTTCATTCAGAATGGTTCACATAGAATCATGTTGACAATCAAGTTTGATCAGCTCAATTGAATTCAGGGACTCGACAATTCATTAACTGTCTACTTGACCGCAGTTTGTCAAGTCAAATGACGTCAACTCAACCAACAACTCTCAGCAGGTAGCTATGAAAAGCTTTGCAATTTGTCTATTCACAGAATATCCTAAACTCTAATAAAATAGGAACTCTAGCATGTTAAACTTTACCATTTAATACATATTGCTTAAAGCCCTATAGAAAGGGTGCGAAAAAATAAAAACTTAATGTAGCCCTGCTAATAAAAATCTAATAAATGCATTTGCTAAAGTGCTCACAAGCATCGCTTAGTCAGTCCTTCACCCCCCCCCCAGCTCTATTAGAATGTGATTTATATGATTGCAAATTACTTTATTACCCTATTGACCAGTGCGATATAGGTTTTATGGAACAGGCAGTTTACTCTTTAGATTATCAGGGATCAGACTAGGGATATTTTTCTACTTTTCTATCTTGTGAGTGCTTTAGCAAGTGCACATATTAGATTTTTTTTACTAACAGGACTACATTAAAAGTTGTATTCTATCTCACCCCTTGTCTATGGGGTTTTTAAGAAATATGTACTGTACAATATGTACTATGTACTGTAAATGTACTAAGGTTCCTATTCTATTAGAGTTTAGGTTTTTCTTTAGTGGTGCTCCCTTGTTAGTGTGAATAGGATATACTAAGACAAAGATAGGTTAGTCACAGAATAGACAAAAAGTCAGATTAAAAAAAGGGTTTTCACCATTGACTTGACCAACGGATTCCCCATGATGACTTGTAAGTGTGACAGATAGACTCACCAATCGACTTGACAGCAGTCAAGTTTAACTCAGCTGCATTGTGAATGATCTCTATCTGTCCACCCATTATCAGATTAAGTGGGTTGGTGATGTTCATCACAATTGTAATTCAATAACGGGCAGAAAAATAAAGGCTACCAAAGGATTTGAGAAACAACCTTCTCAACTAATTTCACATCAAATATACAGAAACCTGATCAAAAAATTAGCTCACCATTGCGACTGTTCTGTTTGATAGAGTTGGCAGAAAGCTGAATAGAGCTGACACTGAGATTGTCCTGAGGAAAGATAAGCTCGGTGACTGCACCTTCAGTGTTGACCACCGATACCTCCAGCACTAAACAAGAGACACAACCACAGGATGAAAAAAAAAAACCCAATAACAGAAGAAAGGTCAAAATGTTCAATTAAAGTATTTGTAATTGAAAAGGTGAGTGTAGAAAATAAATAGAAAGGTGATGAATGGGGACAGAACCACACAAAAGCAAGTAAAAAGTGTTAGAGGTGAAGAATAAGAGAGTAAGCAAACTTAACAGATTTGTGGTTTTTTTTGTAGGGAATTCAGTTCATTAGTAAAGATGAAGTAGAAGCTTGAAAAGTTAAATATTTTTTTATATATAACCAAATTAGCCTCATTAGTCACAGTGTTTTGGAGGACAGTAAACCTTCAGTTGGCTTACCAACATTAGAACGTGCGGTCTGGAACCGTGCCGGCTCCTTAATGTTGTCGGCCAGTAAGAAGGCCCCTTCTTCCATTATGTCCAATAACATTGTGGCAGCATGTTCCTGCTCAGTCACATTCATATCCCTCCACGAGGGGAGCGCCTCAGGACGCAAGAGGTTGTCAACAGTTTCTACCACAGCCTGTGACATAGACACCAACAGTACATTACAGTATACCGCATGTGACAAAACACAAAGGGGACATTGCTGTCTAAAACTGAAATAGAAATATAGGGAAACAGCAATAGCATATCACAAACAGAGGATAAACTAACATCTTCGAAACCACTTGTGCATTTGCTGTTTGATACACACTGTGATATCAGTATAACTCACACTTGAGAGTGTGCAGAGAACATAACAGTGATTCTTCTGAATAAACAAAACAAACTTTGCCAGACAGCGCAAACATGATATCAGGCACACAATATCTTTTCTCAATTTTTCTATTTCTGACACTGGCACACACACTGTATACGGATCACTATGTAAATTTTTGTTGCCACATCCCACACAAAGGAATGGAAAGCATTGTACAAAGCGATGTCTGTCCTTACCTTAATGTAGTCCTTGCAGGTCCTCTCCCTCTTGTGCATCTGTAATAAAAATAAAAAATGTGACTTAAGGTGACAAGAGATTCCCCTTGTGCAGCAATGAAAGAGTGTGAACGGAACAGATGGCAATGCTGTCAGAAGATTATGGGGTGTGAAATGTTTGCAGTGGCTGACAACTGGTAATATTTTTGGGGTATTAGTGTGACAGCAGCATGGGTGATGCACTTTTAAGTTGACTTTTTGTTCCAGGTGGAAGAGGTGAATGTTCAGGAGTTAGAACATTAACAAGTTTAAAAAGATTACTCTGTTATAATTTTTGCCGGCACTCTCTCTCTCTACTGGTCTTAGAACTTGTAGTTGATGGTCGAGTATATCCAAGAGCTGATCCAGTAGACGGACAGACGAAGTGACGTCCCCAGCGTAAATCTGTCCACGTGTGTGGCGGGCCAGCTCCCCTGCTATGTTGGCAGCATTTTCCCCACTCTTGATCTGTGGGCCAACAAAATATTGGTGAAAACAATTAGAAGTGGATTCTAGAATCTACACAAATAGTAATGGCACATATATAAGAGTGGTGGAGGAGAAGTAAAAAAAAAAAAAATAGAGAGACTTATTCAAGCTCGTCCACAAATAGAATTGTTTATCTTAGCACGTGCACACGAAAATCCCTCTATAGCACAAAGTATTGGTGATAAATATGTGGCCACACCTTTCAAACTCGCTAACCCTACCAAACAGCAACTATATCTTTATATCTACATTTATTTCCTGTCCCAAACTCTCTGTCATAGTGCTGGTTCCAATATTTATTCAGCCCAACCATAAACAACAATCACAGCTAAAATATAGACAACAGTAACCAGTATTAATACAGACAGCTACAGCCAATAACAAACAGTGACAACATCAGAGCCAAGAACTAACATCAGATACATCGAATACAGAAATAGCAAACAGGGCCACCACAGGCAGTGATTATTGTATCATGCCATTAAGTGCAAAGATTGTGAAGTTCACAAAAAATACCATGGTGTCAGTAAAGTATTTCCTGCTGTGATATATTTGGCTGTCAAATATACAGTTGTCATATATAGAGTGAACACGAACACATTGGCAATCTCTGGATGACTGTTTACATGGAACCCAGTTGACGATGCTGCACAGCATGGGACAGTACTATAACAAGGCATCCAAATTACATATTGTATGTGTAAATGTGTGCCAGTACAGAAGTTAATTACATTACTAACTCAGGACCTCTAACACAATGATCCAATTTAGAATTGTCCTACATATACTCCTTACCTTCTGGGCCACCTGGTTGACCCACGGAGAAGTACAGTTGCTCAGGTCTGGACCACGTGGATTCCATACACCCAGTGATGGCAGACAGAGGAATGAGGCAATGCCTATGAAGAAGTACCGGAAAAAACTTACTGTCAATAATCTTATTGGCCTTAAAGAAGATCACTTTTCCCAAATCATACATTTTATGTTTTGGTGCAATAAAAGATGATAAATAATAAACTAAAATATATAAATAATAGTGTTAGCAGACTTTCTCTTGATACCACTTTTTTAATAGTATCTCATTTGGTGTGAATAATATGTTGAAAAAAATGCATGGGTTTTTAATTTTATAAGGAAAATGCTCCCTCACATACTAAATAATTTTACTTACTTTTGAACTTTGGATTTAGGGCAAAGAAGGGGTTATTTTTAATGTATATTTCTAGTTGGAAATTTCTAGTTGGAGTGTTTGGCACTTCTTATTACCGTATTTGCTTGATTATAAGACGACCCTGATTATAAGACGACCCCCCAAAATCTGAATATTTATGAAAAAAAAAAAGCCTGAATATAAGATGACCCTATAGGAAAAAAGTTTTACCAGTAAATGTTAATTCATGTAAACTATGTGAACAATATTTTTTTAATAAAAGCTATGATTGAGAAAAATATTTTGTTTTTATTTCCTTTTTTTTCAACCTGCCCCCCCAGTTATGCACATCTGCCCCCTGGCTTGCCACCCTCTAAGTGCCACTGTGCCCCATGATATGCCTTTTGACCCCCTATGTGCCACTCTGCATGATTATTTTAATTGAGTTATTTCCCTCATTGTTAAGTTGTTGATGATTGGTTTAGGTAGTCTTTGTAAGTGTGGGGACAGAAAAGTGAGAAAACTTGGGACAGGAATGTAATTAGATAATGTTAGTTTGCCACAGGCTATGCCGATCTTAGCTTCTCAAAAGTAGGCCTTCCGGTTGATGTTGAGAAGTATGCCAGCCTCAGGAATGGGGCATTAAATGGCCAATGAATTTATCTCACATGTACCTTTTTTGAATTGCACAGTTTAGCACTAAGATTAGATTTTGAGTCTGTCATGTCTTTTTTTTTTCCACCTTTTTTGATACTGGAAATAACACAATAGGTCTAAATTCCAGGGCTAATTTATGGATGACGGTGACATATTGGCTCTTCATTGCACATTCATGTCCTGAGATTGGAGCACTGCACCTCGTGTGTAACCCCCCCCCCACACACACACACAAAAACCCAAAATAAATTGCTGGATTATCTATGGCTTTATGATGGTGCTGTGCTGTACAAGTAAAATTCAGTTCAAAAGGTTGATTTCTCTTTTGTCAGTCATACTTTTTGATGAAGGTAAAAAAGGGTTAATTGTAATAGGAACTTCTGAGTTCATGGAGGTGAAAAAAATCCAGTAAACTGTGGCTAAAGATAACTAATATTAAAGGTACAATCATGGCAGATTTTTTTTCTTTAAGTATCAGTGGTAAAAGCTGTTATTTTTCAGGCAGATGTCAGGCAGGCTTGCCAGGCATTACTACACGTTCCCAGTTCATCTTCTCTAGCTGCCGCATTCGGCACTTAAGCTAGTGGCAGCCTGTTCTGCTTTCTGCATACAAGCTTCAAATGGAGCTTCAAGAGGCGTAGGGATTACAGTTTTTAAATTTTATATAGTAATACCAAAACATAGGCATTTTCCCCCCCTTTTTTTTAACATAAACTGAACATATAATTTATGAAGTAGTATATAGGTGTTAATAAGGGCTTATTCATTAAAAAGTGTGTCACAAGCCTTAACTGTCTTACTGAATTAGCTGATAGAATTTAAAATGCTTATGAAACAGTTCCTCACCTCTAGTTCCCTTGGGACATGGCCTCTCCACCAACATGCCTTGCTGTGTGGCTGGCCACTGGACTTTACGTTCTTCCCGTGGAGGACAGAAGATCTCTGAATGAGAATGCTGGTTTGATGGAGGAGGACGTCGTGTCCCAGGTGTGGGGGGGTCATGGCCAACTTGATTTATCGCCCCAACAGGATGAGTTGTGAGCGGAGGACGTCGGACAGTAGTAGTGGCAGAAGGGGGTGTAGTAACTGTCACTGGAGGAGGAGGTAAAGTGACAGTGACCACAGGAGGCGTAGGGGTGGGGGGACCTGAAAGAGGACATAACAGGGAGGGAGAGAAATAAATATATTTAAGCATTAAAAGAATGTTACATTTAGAACAGCAAGTACAGGCAATGAAGACAGGAACACTATTAAAAAATCATTGAGTATAATGGTAAATTAATTTCCAAAGTATACTGTAACGGAACTATTAAGATTTACAATTCCTGTAGAAAGAATAAAACCCACCTCTTATCTCTTTTTCTCTGTAATTTCTTTTACATGTTTTTCTTCCTATGATACTAATCAATGTATCTAAACCTGGTACTTAACCCACTAATGGCCATGGCTATGGTGTAATGGAAATCCATCTCTTTAAGATTCTGTTCCACTTTGGAATGTTCATCTTTATTGAAATTGCTCCAGTTATGTAGAGATAATGGTAAATAAGCAGGCAGAAGGTCTTTAAGGTACTTATTTTGGTTACAGCTAAACCAGTCTTGGCCTTAAAGAGTATAGGTGTAATTAGAAAACAGTATTTTCTGGGCGCAATAAAAAGGGACACCGATCACCACATATTTAAGATTGTATGTAAATAATTGGGCCGATCAGGAGGCTTAGTGACAAGGGAAGAAAAGAGAACTAATTGGTGTGCAGAATAAAATAGTCAGGTATTCTGGTCTGTATCAAAAAATCTCAAGTTTGTGTCCCATACAACTGGATGAAAAATGTCAGCTACCAAAAATGTGTGAATTTCTCCTGCATTTAGCTACTGAACTGGACAGGATCTACATTGGCAAGTTCAATTTCATGTCTATGGATAACTACAAGCTTGAACTGGAATATTATGAGACCCCACTATATAAATGTATCTCTCATCTGATATAAACTTTACTTTATTAACCAACAATATGCACCAATTAGATATACATTGTATTTTAAACTGTTGAACAGTTTTCATATTATAAGACATAATACATTTCAATGAACCTGTTTTGGTTCACATTTTTATGATGGTTTCAATGACACAATACTTCAACAAGACTCCCAAAAGGGGCCAAATTGGCCGCTCATACTGCAAACTGTGGAGTCAATCCGAACTTCCCATAAACTCACCCTCTGCTGGGTCTGGGGGTCCAAATCGCAATGCATAGCGCACCAAAAAGTAGTTGTTCCATACGTAGAGCTGTCCATCTCTTGGATTGTAGTCCACAGATGACACATACTGGTAAGGATTCGGAAAATCCAGACCTGTGGAACCTGCTGTCCCGAGTGGCTCTTCCCTGTTGCGATGAGTGTTGAAGGCATACTCAAGCCGGTTTCCTGCAGATTCACTATCATCATCCACATACACTGACCTCAGCACATAGAGAACCCCACATGCCATGAAAGCATTTGATGCTGATCGCTTGTCATACGTAGTCTCCCATGTGCCCTCAAACCGTAAAGTATAAGGATTGAGCTGGCTGACCACTAGTCGACCGCTGTTGCTTTCTGTTGCATAGATAACCCACAACCCATTTTCATCCACTGCCAAGTCAATGTCGGTCTTTCCACCCCAACGATAGGGCGAGGTATCATGATAGTTTGCTGTGGATATGATTGCTTCTCCACTTTTTATCCGTGTCCTAAGATCATATTTGACAATATTGCGGGTACGTTCTTTATTGTAAAAAGCAGCCCCATCATACACAACAAAACCTGTGCCATCAACCCTGCTTGGTAAACGATATGTGGTGGTGTGGCGGCCAGCAGCATAGTCCTCCCATGTGGCATATTCTGTCAGGGTGTCTGTACGGTAGGGTATCCATGGCATCACATAGAGGCGTTCACCAGCCTGCAGAGGATCTCGGCACCAGGCACCTGATTGGTGGTCAGACTCATGGGTTGAAGTAGGTTCCAGTATTTCTTGAAGGGTGCCCGGGCAGACAAAAACTGGAAATGGAGCAAAGATTCGGGGAAGGAGGAACAAGGGGAAAGGACAGTAATAGAGGGTGAGGTGAGCATGTTAGAAATAGCATGGAATGCATGAACAAAATAGGACAATGAGAAAGTATGTGTCAAAATATGAATATTACAACAAGGAGAAAATGATTACATGTTAGAGAGGTAGATGAGTAAAGAGATAGCCAGAAATAAATAGGCAGATGGAAAATATAAGAAAATATTTTGGGAGAAACAAAGGTGGATGAGTATTACAAACAGTTGAAAAGAAGTAAGGAGGAGAGGGTGGAGTAGAGAAGGGACAAGAGGGGAGAGAGAGAAGATTGTGATGAGCTTTGTGATCTCTCTGTATCCCCTGTAATTACCCTGTGATTATAGGAGGATGAGTCTGGGGAAGTGATAGGGGTATGACGGGGGAAGAAGATTAAGAGAGAGAATCAGAGCCCAACCACCCCACGCACAATGGCTGCCACTTTTTTCTAGACAAATTTGTCTCATTTTGTGCCACCCAACCTTTTTTCTCCTGCTTTCATTCTGCTATCAGCGTTTTCATTGTTTCCAATGTTTTCCCAAACTCCTTCTTTAAGGAACAACTAAGTCTCCCAGAACTTATTCCTCCCTGCAGAATGTGTCCTTTCATCTCAAAGGCTGTCTACTGCTTACCGTGACTGTTTCTCCCAGATGGCAATCCTTGTTAACAATATACTTATCTTTAACCTCGGACTCTCTGCTTTGAGTAGCTATGATTTCAAAAGGCTATTAGATACCCTCAGTGTCTACTCTTTCTCTTGTCACTTATGATCGGTTGGAATAAGTTTGTGGTCTCATCTTCACTGCACCCTACACAGACACTCTCCACTTCTAATGAATAATCTCTCTCTCCCTCTTCCTCTTCCCCATTACTGTTGCCTCATCCATTCCCATCATAATAGATAAGACCCAGATATTATTGCCATGACAAAGCTGTTTGGGTGAGGAAAAAATATGAGGACACAAATTAATAATTGAGCCAATCAAGGTAAGGGGTTGTTAGGCCCCACCCCCGAGGATCACTGTTGCTGCTCAGGTCAGGTTCCTGTAAACTAATTGGGTTAGACAGGAGCTGACTGCACAGCCAGAACATGTTAGAAGCAAAAAAAAGTGAGAGACCTGTTGCACTGCATGAGTAAATGAGCTTGGAATCCACTGTCCTGGGGGGCGGAAATATTGATTAAATAAAGAAAACCTTGTCCAATACAGAAGAAAATCCCACAGACCCCATGTAATTTTTCCTATAGACAAACTTGTTAAAAGAACACCCCTTTTATTTGTACATTTTGTTATGGTTCTAACATGCTCTTACTCATTTTAAAATAATTTCACATCCCAAACTTTCTCTGATAATACCAATCACTGGTATTTCTTTATCCTATGGGTAATGCAATAACTAGAGCCATTGTAAGGAAAGGATGCTAGATTTTAAAAAAATATAAGATTCAAATTGGTAAACCAACTCTTTGTTTATAGCAGAAAATGTTTCATGTTTGCTTATATGATTAAACATGCATGCATCTATTCTAAAAGAGCATGTTTAGGAAATATATATGTAAAATTTAGGATTTGGCTTGAATTGCGCCATGGAGTCTCCATGTACAAGCAGTTCAGGGACTACAAGTACATTTTCACATGTCAAAGTGATGTAAATTCTAGTTGTATTAGTAAAGGTTGAAAACTTAGCTTTTAGATAATTTTAGGCAATTTGCAGGTATGTTGAGTTGTAAAGGTGAGTTAATTCACTATTTTCCCAGCTTTCCTGAGTTGTCCAGAATTTGGTCCCTAACAGGAGTTTAAAAGCCAGCAAAATAGGAAATTCCTGCTTAACAAAGACAGCTCAAGTACAGTGAAGCTTAAAATAGACTAATGCAAGGTTCTCCACCTCCAAGAAGTTGATCCTTTAAATCTAAGGGATGTTCTGCATGGGGTAACAGATTCTCAAAAAGCCCAGTGTCACAAAAAGCTTTGTCAAACACCATCTCAAAATGCTACAGGATGTCCCATACACCATGTCATAGGGCTACCCAAATGCCCCCAAGTATCACAGGACATTTTGGAGAGTGAGAGAATGTTTACAACTTTTATTTATTGCTAAAAAAAATTTAAATTCAAATCTATAATATGCTTAATCTCAGGAAGCTACCATTTGTCTCTAAGCACCATAAAAAACTCAAGAGTGCCTGAAAGCCATAACCCACATGAGAGTGTAACAAAATCTCTCAAAATACAACAAAGCAATAATGTCAAAAAGTGCCATAAACAATCTCAGAATTTCTCAGTTACCTAGATTATCTCATGGTCTCATTCCATATCTGAGAATCTCTAACTCCTTGGGAGGAAATCTAAAGTATTTGTGGTTGCTCTTTTTTTTGTGTAATACCTGAAAACAAATTGTTAACCTTCTCTGCCATCTTAGAATTCCAAACAGTGCCTCCACAAAGATCTGTAGAATTGCCTACCCTCCATGGATTGGGCATCTTTCACTGTTACTATAGTCTGTATGTTAGTTATTGGTTAAAAATACTATCACTGGTTAATAGAAAACACTGCCTTTCAGTAAATCTATCTATCTATCTATCTATCGTTCTAATGTATTTCACGAGCTCCATGGTGAGCTGAAGCTCTTTAATCTCATTCACTGGTCTTCTCAAAACCTGATAGTAAAGTTTCTCCTCATGGTTGATTATTCTCAATTTTTTAATTAATTAATTAATTCTCACCTGTGTTATATCTAACTCACTTAGAACATTTTTAACTCTCCCTTTTCTACTATGGTACATGCCATTCCTGACATGACCTGCAAAACCTCACTATAGTGCACGATTGTCCAGGGGTCTGTTGGCGTGATGAGGTCCTTGAGAGTTTTTGTATGGCCCCAGTTTGCTCAAAAAGCAGATTCTTTTGTATTACTTTAAAAGCAGCCCAGCCTATTGTTAATGATATGTGGTTTTCACATTAAAAATGAAAACTCTGCTTTATTGGATTCTCAAAAATAATCTTTTGGCATTCCATATGGCACAGGAGCTCACTGCTTCATTACTTTCATAATATACTTGTAAGTAGTCTTCAGAGATTACTTTACACCAGAGAAACTAATGTATTTCTACAGTATTTGATGGGAGACAACATACCTAGAAAAGAGACCTACGGTATGCCTCTTGTCCTCAGAGATGCCCTTTAGACAATTTCTTTGGGTCAGCCAAAACAGCTTTGGATTACTGAAACATTCACCAGGGCACTCCAAAGTTATGAAGGGCATAGGTTGCCCTTCTTTTTGAATAAGCAGATTTTTATTTCACAAAAAACTTCATGTTGGGCAGGTTTTCATTTTTAATGCCAACTATCATGGCACTCGTTCTAGTAATTTTTACATTTATTTGAAGACACGCTTATGTTAGATAGACAATGTTATCCCATTTTGTAATTTACCAAAATGAAACAACAACAACAAATGATGTTATGAGGGAATCCATGTTATAGGAACATCCTCTTTGAAAGAAATTAGACCCCATTATAAGAATGCCCCTCTAACAAGATGTCCATTTATGTGACTATAGGAAAAACCTAGGTATACTAGTGTGTAAGCTTTATGGTATGGACTCCTCAGTAGATCAGTATACAGACTCATGTCCTAACATGTGCTTTTTTAGTACACATACCAATCAAAGATCTTTGTACTGATAATAAGTTTATATGTGACTTAAGAAATATATAGCCCAGATTTCACCATTTCTGTAAGAAAGTACCCAGTTATACGAGAAATGTGTGGTGGGTTATTTGGTGGTCAACACATTAAGTCATAATGCATTGTGCACCCCTCTGATTCTCCAAAGTATTCTACACTAGAATCTTGGTGGAGTGTTCCTTCCCAGCATGAACTGGGGCAAGTGGCTTTATAACAGGGTCTCCTACATAGTACAGAGATGATCTGGGCCGCAACATTATCTTCCTAAGGAGGGTGTTCTTGTAACAGGTTTCAGTCTATTCAGACAGAGAATTAAAGTGACACCAAAGACGTGAGTTGATTTCAGAGACCTGTAGAGAGAAGAGTGAGTGAATGCCAGATGGATAATGAGGGTTGGAGAAAGAATTAGAATCCGTCTGTTCTCAAAGGAAGCTGTTAGAGATGGCAAAAAACCTATATTGTGAAAACAACTTTGTCACCAGTTTATCAGATGAATCATCTAGGGAGACTTGTACCCCCCCCCCCTTTCCCCAAAGTGACAAAGGGGTTCAAAAGAAGCGATATAGGGAGAATTTTTGTGGAGGAACATGAGGCGATGGAGAAGCATTGTGAGCAAGAAAGGCAATATTGGGAAGCTGTGTTTTAAATGTATCTGTCAGTGAGTGATGGGTACATAACATCTTGCTTCAAGATAAATGATCAGCTCATTGATATGACTTAATATGTCATCTCTATTCAGTGATCTGAACATCTTATTCATCAGGGGTTTTTTCTGAGGTGTTACAGAGTAACAGGAGGAGTTATAGGGACATGCTATAGGATCAATTTGAAGAGAAGTTATACACATCTTGCATGAAGTAATTCAATCATAGAGTTTTATAGATCAACATAAGGTTAGAAGGATGTATTATATCGAGCTAATCAACAGATGATCAACAGGAGGATTTATAGGTACACGTTTTATTGAGCGCTATATGGAGTCACAGAGACGTACAGTTGACCGACAGTTATGTACATCATTAAGTGAAAGTACAAAATTGATCCTATATGAAGTAGAAAGTGAAAATATGGAGCCAGTGCTCATGCATATGTTGTGCATTTCTTCATCTCTGGATTTCTTCTCTAACCTAGACATCAGCAATGTCTGGCCAGGAAAGCTACTGCAGTATCACTTGTGACCAGCAGGGGGTAGTGTTCAACTCCTATTGACTTTGAAAAGTCATGTCTTTTCAGTAAGGATACACTATTAATTCTAGATTAATATGAAACCTTATGCTTAAACAAAGATTTCTGAAAAATGAGCTATAAACTATGTTTGCGATAATACATTTAACATTATAGTATATAATATAGTACATGCATATGTAATTTGTGATTTGAATGTTGTGTGCATATAGAGGAATTGGATATGACTAGTCAACAGGCGTTACATTAAATATCGAGTTAAAAGTAATAGAAGCTATAAGAAGGTGCTGTATGATGCAATAAGAAGAGTCATGAAAAGGGGTGTATAAGGTAATAGGGGTAAATATAATGGTTACATAGAACAAGATGAGTAGTTTTAGGAAGGGGTTCTATGGTGTAATAGAAGGAGCTATATGATGTAATAAAAGCAGTTATATGGGGGGCTGTATAAGGTAATAGGGGTAATAATAATGGTTATAAGGTAGTTATAGGAATGGGTTATATGGTGTAACAGGAGTTAGAGGGATTACAAGAAAACCTAGGCGTAGTTATAGGAGGGTTCTATAGGGTAATAGGAGGGGCTATAGAGATGGATTATATGGAAAAAATGGGAGAGGTTGTAGGAAGGTTATATGAAGTACAGGGTTGGATTAGACTGAAAATATGAAGTGTTAAAAGAAGAGACTATGTGCGACAACAGGGAGAAGATCCATACCCTAAAGCATCCGCCCACAGAAACTCCCTTCTATCCATAGATATTCTACATATGTAAAGGACTAAGGGAGAGATCATAATGGAGTTAGTAGCCAGAGTGTAGTATAGAGGAGACAGATAACAGGTTAATTTTCACCACAAGGTGTTGCATATTATCACCACAAACCTTCTCAGCAAATGTTTTTTTTTTAAGAGCTCTCTGGAAACTGGAAATGAAGCATGAGAAAAAGTACTGTGTGCTTGTGTGTGCTATTGTATGCAGGCATCGCCCGCATATTTATGCTTTTATATACAAATAAATAAATGTATATACACAAGCACATGGTACATGTTCCATGGTCTGCAACTGCAAATCTGTCTTTAAGCTGTTCCCTTGCCAGAGGTGCTGGGCATAGAAGTGGTTCCCTTCCTTAATAAAAGAAAAATGGTGCAGGGTGGCAGAAAAATAATAATAAAAAGAAAAAATATATGTACATATTTAATTAAATCAATAAAAGGGTAATATAGAGAGAGCGACATATAGAGGAGGGGGGATTGTGAGAAAGCTGAAGGAAGTAACTGAGGTAGGTCAGGTTTCTGGAGGTTGCTATGGAAACATGAGGGGGATAAGGGGAGAGGAGTGAGGGACAAGAAGGGGAGACTGGAGGTTTCTGAGCTCTGTTCTGCTAGTGGTTAGTCTGTTACATGTCTGCCTTTTTTACTAACTCCCTCCTGTCAGAATTGCAACATTGCATGAAACTTCAACACTTTCTCTTTGGTGTGAGAAAATATAAGGAATTAGGCTTCATGAGCACCAACTAATCAACTAATTCCATAAATGTTTCAACTTCAAAAAGGTTTAAGGAGGCTATGTCCCCTATCCCAGGCTTTTGGCAGGCTGCCCAGTTCAACTGTACTTTCTGGAAACAGCAGACCGGTATTCCCAGTCTGCTCCAAGACCCCCCTCCACCCCCCTAAAAAAAATTGCTTATCGATGGCACAACACACTGGACATAAAACCTGCTTTATGAAATAAATAACTCACGCACAGTTACCCCCACCCTCGCTGAAGCTTCACTCTAATAATCCACTGAGACTGAAACTAAAGCCCTCTCCCATTACTATCCAAAACGCTCCCCCTTTCCATGTTGTGGTGCATTCCGGGATTTTAGGTTAAAATACATTTGATCCCTTGTAATCCTTAAAAGCGAAAGGGATTAGAGGGTAAAAGGGTCAGCGAGGAGTACAGAGGGGGAAGGGAGGAGGTGGAGAGAAGAGGAAAAATTAGGATTCCGACATTAATTATGGGCGGAATTAACGAGTCACCGTGAGGGTAACAGGAAGGGACCAATGACATTTACCTTTTTGCTCCACTTCTATTCACGCGTCAGAAAAGAAAGAGAGAGAAAAATATCAAATGAAAAAAAGGATAGAAAAAAGGAGAGAAGATATTCATGAGTGTCATTTTCCACCCCACTCCCCCAATTCATAGAAATTAAGATTTCCCACCCAACACCCCCAATCTCTTTCCGAAATTCCAAACCCATAAACCCACTTGTGTGATGGGGGAAGGGGAAGAGTTGGTAGGGAAGATCTTTGGATCCCTGCAGTGGGCCCTGTAAAGAGAGAGAGAAATGTGAATAGGTAGGGGTAGATGCGGGGATAAAAATGATGAGGCAGAAAGCGATGGTGAAAAAAAGTGTAGGGGGCATGAGAAGGGACATGACGTATTTAACCTGGGGAAGGCAGTAATATGCAGGTGGCATGTGTGTTTAAATGGGATACAGGTGTAGATGAAGGGGCCTATTCAAGGTGGTTGGTGGTTCTGAAACCTACTAGGCATGCAATTACAGAAAGATGATAGGGCTCTTTTGAGGTAGTAAGATGAGAAGGGCATAAGGAGTTAAGAAGAAACTACATTTATGACGCAAACTTAGTAAACTTGGGATAAAAATGAATGAGAGAGTGTGGATTAGAGGAACAAAGAGAATGGAGGCTCTTCAGAGAAGTACAGTGAAAGACTTAGGGACATGGTGGGGTAGGTTCCAATGGCAGGTTAAAAACTGGAAGGGGGGGCAAGTTGAAGGAAACGTGCATGACTGGGAGTAGAAGGGAGAGCAGGGTAAGGCGTGAAACAAGATGGATCTCAGGGTGAAGTCAGAAGACAGAAGAGGGGAAGAATACAAAAGCATAGGTAAACAGATATCTCTGAATAGTGAAGATTAGAGAAGGAAGAGGAAAAGGGGTGAAAGTATAGTAAATAAAAAAGAACATGATACATGAAAAAAATATCAAAGGGAGAGGGCAACATTGGGTCAGGGACAGAGAAGCTAGGCAGTATTACGATTGGGAAAATACTTCCATGGATCCTAAGGACCTGCAAAGAAAAATGGGAAGGGGAAAGCGACAAGGGTTGGTGAAGGGGAGATGAATGAATGGGGTAGGGATGTCAGGGAGATGATTGGCAATAAACACTCAAGGAATCTGTAATGTAAAAGTTAATAGTGCTATCTGCAAATAGGCAGACAGATGCAGAGATTTAAGAAAATATGCTAAGGTTTAACACCTCTTATCTTGCTTCCATGTAAATAGGAATTATGGTGCATTAAACCTTACCACCCTCTGGTAACAGCAGGCCAGAGAGATATACAGAGAGGCAGTTAGATTCAGATATACAAGGAATCCCAATAAAAGCAAGGCAAAGATGCTCACATGTAGACAGGCCAAGAGTAAAAGATATTGACAGAGAGAGGGGGTGATGGTAGCCAGTGGCAAGTAAGAGAAGGGCAAATGAAGGCAGATAGAACTAAAGACTGAAAATAGAGAAAGAGTGTATCACAAAGTCAGGGTGATCAGACAGAGCGAGGGAGAGACAGCCAAAGACAGAATGAGACAGCCTCGTCAGTGTGCCCTGGGGATAGAAGTATTGTATTAATGAGCACAGCCTGCAAAGAAAAGCAAAGGGTTAAACATTTTATACACAAAGCACCTCTGCTCATCGTAGAGCTCCGCATGGGTGGAGCAAACAGCTCTTACGCTATGAGCAGCATGCAGAGCAATATATGTCTAACTGTACATTACTGTGTATAGAACATGGTGCTTCTTAATGACTTAACATGTTGAAAACCTGATTCTCTGTGACAGGTTATAACCCTGGAAATGCGAAGTGATGTGCCTCTTTCTGACCATATGGATGGTGCTCTGCAACTAATCTTATATGTAATGGAGTGTATGTGTGTTTAAGTTCACAGCAAGGTGGTTTATAGTCATGTATATGTTATATATGGCAGTCATATAATACCATACAAGAAGAGCAGTGCCTCTCTGGGACTCACATCCAGCTGTTTCCCCCCCTCTTCTTTTTAGAATGTTTGCTGCATATGAGGGTATACCCTAGTCATAATAAAATGCTTATAAACGAAATTGTGCAATTAAAAAAAAATTCTTCTTGATGTCTCAATTACATGAATTGCTATTACAGGTCTCATAGTGTTTTTAAAAAAAAGCCCTAACCCTACCCTGTCTGCCAAATAAAAGTGTCCCTTTTGGGTCATTTGAAATGTTGAGACACTTAAACATACACTATTGTTCAAAAGTTTGGGGTCATTTAGCTGTTTGCATGGAAAATGTCTAGCTATATACCGAAAGCATTATATGAATATTAAATGTTGCATTTCTATGCACCATAATTTTGTAACATAAGCATTTTTTGTCCCTTTAAGATTCTTGGTGTGCCCTCTTTCTTAATTATGTGCTCCAACATTGACAACTATAATTCCTATGACCTTTTTGAGAGCCGTATGATTATTGGAGTTAAATTTCCTCAGCTGGTAGCCTGGAGATTGCCTGTCCTTTGTATTTATTACTGTATATATACATCTATACATTCTTGTAGATGTAGGAAGTGCCTTTCCACACCTCCACAGGGCACAGCATGCCTGCATTTATGTGAAAGCTTAACACTCTGTTAATGGCAGACTGACTATCACATTAACACCAGCCAGTGGGTGAAACATTGTATGATACATCTTTGTGTGAGTCGAAGGGCCTATAATTCGGAATATACATGTTAATTCAGGCCTTAGCATGGAGTTTTACCCACGTTATTTTTAGGGAATCAACGTGCATCTGTTTTGTTTGAGTTGCATGCGTAGGAACGCAAAGTTTGTTATAAAATCATCACAAGGTCTGATTTCTTCTTTGTTAAAGTGACTTTAATGCAAAGTTTGAAAGGTGGTTTTATCATGGTAATAATGGAATCATCCAAACAGGAAAATCACTGTAAAGGCTTCTATGGTGATAAAACCACTGTTCAAGCTGTTCAATAGGAATATACATTCCCTTCATGGTGCACCGTTGGCTTTAGAAACCTCACCTGGGACCTAGAAAGCTATATATATACATATATATATATATATTATAAATGTCTACACACAAGCTATAACTATCTAATCTCAGCAGCTTTCAGGTTCTTCCTATGTATGTATGAGGTTTAAAGTGTGGCCTCATTAATAATGGGCAATGGCCACTTGCTCACTTTGCCTAGGGCTTCTAATACACTGGGCTATTTGATTTTGGGATGTAAATTATTGCTGAATAGACTTAGATTCATGGCTTAATCTGATACATTCAGAGGAGGACACATAATGACCACTGCATCTTTGCCAAGTGGCCCCCCCAATTCGGTTGTCAGACTACTGTGACCTCCTGCAAATACACTACTCACTTTTCCCATTAGATAATGAGGCTCTGATTAGGACTAAAGATAAAGAGACTCCAAGCAACCCAGGAGGTATATGTTAGGTCACAATTGTTTAGCCGGCCCATATGTTCCTGAAGAACACACCATTTTGCTTTCTGTGTACTGGGTGATGTGCCGCTTTGTGTTTAGTATATATGTTGAGTACTGTGATGGTCTGTTATATAGTACAGGACTTGTGTTGCATTTCCACATATTGGTGTCACTGTATATACTCACTGTATGGTACGCAGTCATATTGAACCTCCAGATATTTGTATGTCCCAGGGCATGGATCCGGAAAGGAGTCTGAGCCAGCAATAACAACACACTGTGTGCGATTGTTACATCTGTGAGGAAAAGCACACAATTATACACAGTGCCACACAAACACGTATACATTACCAAGAGTTACGAATGATATATAAAGAGAAAAGGAATATTTTTACAGGTGAGGAATAGCTATCCAATTCTACATGTACACATAATGTTAAATAAGTACACACTGCGTTACAGGAATGTTCACTAATCCACTGTAGAACTGTACACGGGACAGTAAAACAGTATTACACTTAGCCACAATCACACAAGCTGTGTAAAGATGTTCCTTTTTAATTTTCATTCATTCATAACCCATAAGAGATACCCAAGGTATGATACAATTTACATGAAAGTGGTTTTTAAATTTTGCAAACATATGTTGCACACACGCCCCTTCTCTCTATATTAAAGGGACACTCCAGTGTACCTGGCAGGACCTTCAAAAGAAAAATGCATATTAAATGATTTTATAAGTAATTCAATATACATTCACTAAAGAAAAAAAAAAGAATGAATGACTCAAGCTGCGGCGGAGCCTCCCCCATGGGCTGATATTTTGCACCACAGTGCATCAATAGCTCCCCCTGAAATGGTCGCTGAGCTGGTGCTGGAGCTGACTGAATGTAACTATCACACACATCTCCAGCACGCAAGTAGCTGGGGTTGGGGAAAATGCATATAGGTATTCTGCAAAATCCCTCATGCATTGCAAGGGGGACACCACAAAAAGGTTAAGGGACCACCCAGTTATCATATGCGCTAAGGTGTGTATGATGGCTCCAGTGTCCCTTTAATTGCTGGGAATAATCTTACCACACCCCCTTGCTCAAAATATAGCATGGCTTTTGCGGTAGCCCCCTCCTTGTAATGTAGCAATCATCAAGTGTTGTGTTCCACTAAGAATATTTCAGTGTCAAACAGCAGCCCCAAGGTTGCAATATAGCAAATGTCTTACAGATTTTTGTTTTCTGCTATACCTTCAGTACCCTGCGGAAAGAGACCAAAGAATACCGTGTCTATGAAAGGGTCCACAGGGGAAGGGCATGGTTGACATATGTGTTCCAGAGTGTATGTTGGAAAGGGGGGGCAAGGAAGGCACAAACAAGTTTGTGGGGGGCAGTAATGGCACAGACCAGCTGTTGAAGTTGTGGGGGGCAGGAAAATTTTCACACCAGAGCCCTGTGGTTTCTAGTTGTGCCCCTGATTTACATGAATGGCAGGACCCAAGGTTTCCCAGCAGAACATTGCCCAAAGCATCAAACTGCCCCAGCCAGCTAGCCTTCTTTCCATAGTGCATCCTTGTGCGGCGTGTTCTCCAGGTAAGTGACGCACCCGGCCATCCACGTGTTGTAAATGAAAACGTGATTCATCAGACCGGGTGACCGTCTTCCGTTGATCCGTGGTCCAGTTCTTATGGTTACCTGCCCATTGTAGGCGCACAGGGGACAGCATGGGCACCCTGACTGGTCTGCAGCTATTCAGCCGCATATGCAACAAACTGTGATGTACTGTGTGTTCTGACACCTTTCTATAAGAACCAGCTTTAACTTTGTCAGCAATTTAAGCTACAGTAGCTCATCTGTTTGATTTGACCACAAGGGCCAGCCTTAGCCCCTCACTTGCATCAATGAGCCTTGTCATCGGTTCACCAATTTTCTTTCCTTGGAGCAGTTTTGACTGGGAACACCCCACAAAAGCTGCAGTTTTGGAGATGCTCTGACCCAGTCATCTAGCCGTCACAACTTGGCCCTTGTCAAAGTTGCTCGGATCATTACGCTTGCTCATTTTTCCTGCTTCTAACACATCAACTTTGGGGATGAAATGTTCGCTTGCTGCCTAATATATCCCACCCACTGACAGGTGCCGTGATAACAAGATCATCAGTGTTATCCACTTCACCTGTCAGTGGTCATAATAGTATGGCTGATTGGTACAATTCACAATAAAGGGTCAAAGTCATTACGTGCAAGGGACGCCAATGGGTTCTATGATGCTGCTATGAAATGAACTGAGTGTATATTCTACAATCAATAGTAACAATTTGCATTCTACCACTAAAGACGTATGTGCTATTAGTTTATGTTGCACGCTTCTCCATAACACACTGTAGTCTTATAGGGAGCTAGGTAGAAAAACATTTGAAAAGTGGTCTTATTACCATAGCAACAAATTACCTGTTCATGCTGACCGGACCATGAATGAAGTAGCGTCCAGTTTCGGTACCTCTTTCACAAATAAAACAAGAGACACTTCTTTATTTCAAAATTTTATTAACGTCAGAATGGAATTATTTGTCCGCGGTGCGGACTTAAACACTTCAGCACCGCGACACTCAACCTTTATTAATATGTCATAAAGTGTCAAATATTATAAACACAACAAATTTGACACAACATATATCAATAATTATTGTCAAAACGAAAGACAACATAACCAATTGTAACCATTAATAACCAAATTAATAACCTGCTGGTATGGGCGTGTCCACCTGTATCTCTGCTGGAACTGCCGGCGTCCCCTAGCGCGGCAGTCACATGACCTTACGATTCACAGAGGCGCATGCCCCTGGAGTGTCCTGCACTTACACCTCTGTGCACCACAAGTAACCATACCTAGATGGTTAACTCCTGCACCGTACCAGCTTAACCAAACCAGAGTACCCGGCAGAGCCAAAAATTAGGGGAGGGATGGGCGGGAAAAATCTCTTTGAAAATAATTGCCCCTATAGGCCACGACCCTTCCTTATATATCCCCCAGGGAGGGTAATTACCCCCTCCCCTCTGGCCCTGCACGTGCCTCCAAACTTAACTCCTTCCGTGCTAAAATTTCCGCTTAGTCATGCCTTAACCCCTTAAACCGGCTTGACCATGGGTACCTCGTCCGCACTACATTCATGGGGCCCCTCTGTCCAATTCTTTCCCTCCGGGGCTGTTCTTTGCATTGGTTTTTATGGCGATAAGACTACTTTTCAAACTTTACACCAAAATCACTTTTTATAAACCACATAATCTCTGCCAATATCAGACACTCATCTACTTTATTACCTCCTTAAGTGCCAAATGGGTAAGAAATGTGCCTCTCTTCTCTGACTCCTAAGAACCTGCATGTAAATATCATTATATTCTGCGACATCTTGTGAAATGTATGTACCGGTATTGTATGGAGACCCGGGATAATATGGTTGTGTTTATTCTAATGTATAAAGGATTTAGATATATCACAGGCAATAGCATAATTTTAGCTGTTCCTGGCAGGTTGAGTGCACAGGGCCTCCAGACTCTATCCAGATGGTGCTCTCAGGATCTCCTGACATGCTGCTTCCAAAGCCTCCAGGCCCCCGATAACCAATGCTGGTATCAATCACTCCACAGATGAGGTTTAAAGTTGGAAGACAGCTGTCCTGCTGATGTTTTGGAGACCCCATGTTATACTAGAATACTGTGATTTGCTCTTTCTCCTTCCTGAGTTATGCTGTCTGATCTCACGCTGGCCCAGTCCTATCGTCTGTAAAAAGTCACATTGACATGGACACGTGTGTGTGGCGAATTCTTCCCTTTCTTCGATTTTTTCTGTCGCAGACAACACCATGCCAGACGTGTGTGATTAACCATTTAACATCAACACATGTCAGTTCATTTAGAGTGGATCATACTGTTTATTATGGAACCAGGATCCTGTTCTCAGTATTCTCCCAATTTTTCCTCCCCTGTGTTTTGTTACGCTATCTTTGCGGAGGATGCTGAATTTGGTAGCAGTCTTAGAAAATGGTAAAATAATCAATGTGCTCATTTTTCAACCTTTTCAAAACAGATGTTCGCTTTCTTGGGGAAAAATAGTACCTTTTTATCTCCAAAACTATTACACAAACCCCCCCAAAAAGTACAAGCTAGTGGTAGTTTTACAAAGCACATTAAATTATGATGAATAATGAGAACATTGTCTCTTTAAAGGTGCCGTTCCACCTAGGGCACCTTATAAAATATCACCAGATAAGTGCTGCATTATGTAAAGAGAAGAAAAAGAAATCCATTTTATTTTTCTCCTCCCTGCTACCTGTTACTTAAAACCTCCATTAAAAGGTTTATTGAGATACGAGAGTTGCTTAGAAACAGATTCCTTTTATTTTCCCAAAGCTCCTCCTCTATGTATTACATCACATTAGTCTGACTTCCTACAACCTCACCCAGTCCCCTTTAAACTAATAGACCTTCAAACAAATGCCCCTTCTGTGATGTCAGAAGTTGGCAGGCAGCACATATTATGTATAAGAGAGCAGCAAATATTAATTTAGGAAAATGTCTAGGTGGAACGGCACCTTTAAGCTGTTGACAGCCAGCCCACACCTTCAAGGCTGACATTTTGTTCTCACTGAACATGCCTACTGTACTTTCATGTATTATGGGCTTAAAATCTGCCCTCTGTACCCATCTACTACTTGGATCATCTTGAGCACATGAGCATACCTGGGAACTTCTGAGCTCCGGCTACCGGTGGTCCCGCTGATGTCAGGAGCGTTCCTGCAGATGTCAGTGGGCATTCCTGCTGACATCGTGGGAAAGGCCCCGATTTAAAGGAGAAATGGGCGGGGAGTGGGGCCTTTCAAGAGCTCGCTCCCGCGACCCGAAGGAATTCTTTAAAAAATCTGGGACCACTTTCAAACTTCTTAAAATCTTCCATGTTGTTTTTGAAAGTATAAAATCACAGGTCTGCTAAGGCTTAATCGCTTAATCACAATTATTGTTTTCAAAGAGCACCTTTAAAAATACTTTCCATAAACAAAGGCATTTCTGTTTAGAGCTGATCCTTACATTGGAGAAGATGTAGAGCACCTAGACCACAGAAGTCCATGCTGAGGTGGACCAGTGAAAGAGTTGAGGGATACTTAAATCTTTCTACTCCCGCTTTAAACCATCAGGATATGAGGCTGCAGGGGTCTAACTCAATCATGCCCATAGGGACTGAACACCCTACATCTGTTTCTCGTTCACCTGCTTAAGATTCAGTGTGGGATAACCCATTATTATTATTATTATTATAATATTTTATTTATAGAGCGCCAACAGTTTATGCAGCGCTTAATACATAAATTCAAGGGGTATGACAAGACGAGAATTGACAGACTAAGACAAATCAATACATTAGATGGAGAGCCCTGCTCGCAAGTAAGCTGTTTTGCCCTCTTAGGACACAGAAGATTGCCACTGTAAGCGGTCTCAGCCACTGAAGGACACTCATGCAAGCAAGAGGGGTCTGTGTGGCGCCTGGAGTCCTAGAATTAACTATTACGTATTCTGCATATATGAGTTTTTTTGTGCTACATTGCTATAAAAAGAATTAAAATGGTGTCAGACAAGAAAAAAGTCTGCACGTTCAACAGAATTCCTGTGTGCGTCTACCTCGTAGTAAACCTACAAAGTGGTTTCAGAAGTGAGATTTACAAAATTACAGCACTAGCAGTTCCAGCAACACCTGATAAGCGTAACCTTATCCCAATGACAATGAAAATAGCATGGAGGAAGCCAAGTGCAAACGAAGCCGCTTCGCAAGTCAATGCTAAGCATGATCATTTGCAGTGCACAGTCTGAAAACAGCAGATAACTTGTTTTTCCTACACTTCAATACTGTAGGCAGGGCACAAGAGCACACATGGAAAGAAGAACTTGCTCCTCTGTCCTGCTTTGATAAAAACTAGAATCCAGGCTACTACCTGAAACAATCTTTTTAAATGGCCTGTAGTACTAGATATGGCCACAGAAGTACACCAAGACTGGATCATGGTTTCTAGGTAACCTTCGAAACATGGAATGTAATGGCAGATAAGAACTATCCAGTCTATAGTCTACCCATTTTACCTGATGTAAAGACTAGGACCTTAATTAGTCCTATGTCTTGTCTTAGATTCAGGAAAGCGTTATGCCTATCCCATGCATGTTTAAAATCCCTTATTGTTGTAGCTTCTACCACTTGTGATGAGAGCCTGTTCCATTTATTTACTACCCTCTCAGTCAAGTAAACCTCACTTACATTACATATAAACCTCTGATCCTCTAGTTTTAGATCATGACATCTTGTTCCATGATTTCTTCTCTGAAATAAACCTCCTCCTGGTACTTTGTTAAGTTAATTTAAGTGTTCCTATCACATCTCCCCTTAAAGCTTTATATACTTGTTGCATAAAATCCGAAAGGAGAACTTTCTCCTACATAGTTTTTAATACAAGTAAATTAATTTAGCAAAACTACCAATACCTCACGTTTTTTGGTTTTTATTTGCTTTTCAGTCGGTGTAATTGTTTTGGAGATATTGGACTGAAACGTAAGGAAACGATTTACATCCGGGAAGAAGACATCTGTGACAAATAGACCAGAATAAGCTGTAATTCCCCATCTCCTTGCCCCACCCTTACAAAAACGCTGCTAGAACTAATCAACAACAATCAGGAACACAACAGCAGGCCAGAGAACTAATCATGCAGATCTGGAGAACAGGAAGTTAATTTGGGAGCTCCCAAGGTCTACACATAATGTTGGTTTCTAATACATATACATTTTTCATTTTAATCTGAAATCACCATTACATGGGTTTGTGCACAAGGGTACAGCGTATAGAACTCTAAAACGTATGATTTTTTAATGCCGTCCATTTTGGCAAGTCTTAAAGTAAGATTTAACAGCACTGGTTTGTATTTTGCAGTTTGTGTTAACACAATGCCATTACATAGTAGCCAGGATTTATATTCACTTTTATGGGGTGAAAAAGTAGGCATTATGGACAAACAGGTCCGATACCTAAACTAAAATGCTCAGATGCATAATAATAATAATAACCTCCTAATAGATTGTAAGCTCAAAAGAACGCAGCCCTTTTTTCCTTCTGTACCAGTAAGTCTTAACCTGTTAATGTTATTGTCACATTGCATACTGTTAATGTCCACGGTCCCCTATTGAAATAGCAAAACGAGATCTTCTGGCATTCTATAAATGTCATGCCATAATAGAGGGTCTACCCATTAAGCAAGGATCGGCATAAAGAATTTGGTGGTATAATTGCTTAAGGAAATCCTCAGATATTCTGGATAGATCATGAGTTTATATACAATTTTACTTTTTTTTTTTTTTCTTTTAAATTGATTTTTTTCCCTTCACCATAGCAAACATCCCCACCACTGAATTCACAGACTGCACTCTAAAATGCATTTATAACTTGTAATAAATTTTCAATGAGACGCCAACCATCATCTGGAACAGCCTTGTTTAATCCAACTGAAAAAAGCTCTACCACATGTTTCTTTTTTTCTCCATAATTACCTAATTGAATAATATTTGCCCTTTAATTAAAATGCCATCCAGTGAGAAGCAGCACAAGGTGACCTTGGCAGAGCAAAGCACATCGTGTAGTTGACACAGTGCGCAAAAATAAAAAAAAATCATATGGTATATAATTAAAAGAGAGGTGTCCATCTCTGGCAACAAGCACAGTGTAGCTATGCTCTATAGTTGGCCGAGCCAACGTTGGTAGCCGAGATGATAGACTTGAGGCCATCACTTGTATTCTTGAGTCCTTGGCTCATGAAAAGGGACTCTCATCAGGATTTTGGTCCTTGTGAACGTCCATACAGACATTTCTTCTGTGAGTCGGACTTGCTGAGCCAAAGGTTTGGTTTGGTTTAGGTTTGCCATAGCTTGTCCCGCACACAAGCTTGCTCAGCCACCTCTACTGGGCCCTCTACTGGAGTTATGGTGTGTCAAACTGGGAGAGACAGTCATTTCTGGTCTGCTATGATTTGAAGAAATTTGGACCTGCAAGTTCTTATTTATCTGTTCCAAAACTGGCAAAATGAGGGCCTGGGGCATTTTGCTTATGTGTTTGTAAAACATCTGAATATTTTCTGTGCCCCCTTTAGGTGTTTTGTATTTAGTTCTATTCGTTGACTGTGAATTTGTTATTCAGTGAGGCAAATGTATTTTGGCTGTGTTTATATTCTCTGCAGCAATTGGGCCAACTTAGTCAAATAACCACTTAACGCATTTGGACTGTTACTGAATCGTGTAGCACTAAATATTTAGTTCTTTGTAAGAGAACTAGAAGCATAAACACCATCCCCCATGTACAACATGAACTTAAATTCCACAGAGATAGTCATTGGAAAAGCTGGCTATAATTCCAGATTACAATCACATCCGAGATTGTTTGGTCAGGTCAGGTTCAACATTTCTCTGTTCCCCTTTTTCTGATCTAGAAGAAGGCAAATAATACTCAATTTTAGGTCTTCATTAGTGTATTTGACCCTTTGCTCAGACAGATCAGCAGAGTCCGGTGGGATGGTGAGAAGTCAGGGTTGGATGTAAAGCAATAAACATCGGGTAGTGCAAATATCCAGGAGTCTTCAGGCATTGATATTACCAGGAAGCACTGCACTCACCACCCTTTAAGCAAAGTGATATATGTAAGGGGTTCGTACGTAGGGTCCCCTGTTTATGCCAAGACGTGACTAACCAAAGAAGGGTTTATTACTGATACATTGTACATGGTACAGTGCTGTCTGTATGAGCCTATCTGAAAACCCCAAATCTAGGTTTGTATAGCGTGTTCAGTACACAAAAAGAAATTGCTCCCTCAGGCGGAGACGTCGGAGCTGGGATCTGTGACAAAACAACATGGCTTAGGTTTGTGGTCTGCAGGGAAAGACCTTTCCTCCAGGTATTAACAGGCTGCAGGGATGAAGGGTCTCCATGAACATATTGCTCTCGGTAACGTGGATGTATATGAATCTCTGCATATGTGTGTGCTTATAGAGGAGACATGTGGATATGTTTGGATGTGTCGTAGGTCCAGTGTGTGCTGTAATACAGATTTGCCTGTCTGTACATGTGTACAGTTTGTATATCGGTCGGTCTGGGCAGCAGTTGCTTCAGCTTGTATATATTGTTTATGTATCACGATGGGCACTGTGTATATGGGCACCGTATGCATCAGTTTATGGGTACAGTTTGTGTGTCAATTGGTGTGTTTATAAACAAACTCGTGGTAACAGTTTGTGTATGAAGTATCTGTGTAAATGGGCATGGTAGGTGCGTCTCAGTGTGTGGTGTTTGTGTGTACGGTGGGTGTGCCGCAGTGTTTGCGCGGTTTTGTGTGTGCAGCATTTGGTGTTTGTGCGTTAGTATGTACAGCAGGTGTGCAGCAGTGTTTGTGTGTTAGTGTGTATGGTAGGTGTGCTGTAGATGTATCAGTATTTGGACGGCAGTGTGTGTACGCTGTGTGAGTGTATCGGTGAGTGTCAGGGGGGCTGGCAGTTGCATCAGCTGAGATCAGGTGTCATTAACTAGCAGTGTCTGGAGAATACCACTAATCTGCAACCCCTTCCTGACAAACAACAGCAGAGCATTGTGACGCTAACCCTGCACGACAAAGAGATGCAGAGCATTGTGACACTAACCCCGCACTGACAAACAGATGCAGAGCATTGTGACACTAACCCTGCACGACAAAGAGATGCAGAGCATTGTGACACTAACCCCGCACTGACAAACAGATGCAGAGCATTGTGACACTAACCCCGCACTGACAAACAGATGCAGAGCATTGTGACACTAACCCTGCACGACAAACAGATGCAGAGCATTGTGACACTAACCCCGCACTGACAAACAGATGCAGAGCATTGTGACACTAACCCTGCACGACAAAGAGATGCAGAGCATTGTGACACTAACCCCGCACTGACAAACAGATGCAGAGCATTGTGACACTAACCCCGCACTGACAAACAGATGCAGAGCATTGTGACACTAACCCTGCACGACAAACAGATGCAGAGCATTGTGACACTAACCCCGCACTGACAAACAGATGCAGAGCATTGTGACACTAACCCCGCACTGACAAACAGATGCAGAGCATTGTGACACTAACCCCGCACTGACAAACAGATGCAGAGCATTGTGACACTAACCCTGCACGACAAAGAGATGCAGAGCATTGTGACACTAACCCCGCACTGACAAACAGATGCAGAGCATTGTGACACTAACCCCGCACTGACAAACAGATGCAGAGCATTGTGACACTAACCCTGCACTGACAAACAGATGCAGAGCATTGTGACACTAACCCCGCACTGACAAACAGATGCAGAGCATTGTGACACTAACCCTGCACGACAAACAGATGCAGAGCATTGTGACACTAACCCCGCACTGACAAACAGATGCAGAGCATTGTGACACTAACCCCGCACTGACAAACAGATGCAGAGCATTGTGACACTAACCCCGCACTGACAAACAGATGCAGAGCATTGTGACACTAACCCCGCACTGACAAACAGATGCAGAGCATTGTGACACTAACCCTGCACGACAAACAGATGCAGAGCATTGTGACACTAACCCCGCACTGACAAACAGATGCAGAGCATTGTGACACTAACCCCGCACTGACAAACAGATGCAGAGCATTGTGACACTAACCCTGCACGACAAACAGATGCAGAGCATTGTGACACTAACCCTGCACTGACAAACAGATGCAGAGCATTGTGACACTAACCCCGCACTGACAAACAGATGCAGAGCATTGTGACACTAACCCCGCACTGACAAACAGATGCAGAGCATTGTGACACTAACCCCGCACTGACAAACAGATGCAGAGCATTGTGACACTAACCCTGCACAACAAAGAGATGCAGAGCATTGTGACACTAACCCCGCACTGACAAACAGATGCAGAGCATTGTGACACTAACCCCGCACTGACAAACAGATGCAGAGCATTGTGACACTAACCCCGCACTGACAAACAGATGCAGAGCATTGTGACACTAACCCCGCACTGACAAACAGATGCAGAGCATTGTGACACTAACCCCGCACCGACAAACAGATGCAGAGCATTGTGACACTAACCCTGCACGACAAACAGATGCAGAGCATTGTGACACTAACCCCGCACTGACAAACAGATGCAGAGCATTGTGACACTAACCCCGCACTGACAAACAGATGCAGAGCATTGTGACACTAACCCCGCACTGACAAACAGATGCAGAGCATTGTGACACTAACCCCGCACTGACAAACAGATGCAGAGCATTGTGACACTAACCCCGCACCGACAAACAGATGCAGAGCATTGTGACACTAACCCCGCACCGACAAACAGATGCAGAGCATTGTGACACTAACCCTGCACGACAAAGAGATGCAGAGCATTGTGACACTAACCCTGCACTGACAAACAGATGCAGAGCATTGTGACACTAACCCTGCACGACAAAGAGATGCAGAGCATTGTGACACTAACCCCGCACTGACAAACAGATGCAGAGCATTGTGACACTAACCCCGCACTGACAAACAGATGCAGAGCATTGTGACACTAACCCTGCACGACAAACAGATGCAGAGCATTGTGACACTAACCCCGCACTGACAAACAGATGCAGAGCATTGTGACACTAACCCCGCACTGACAAACAGATGCAGAGCATTGTGACACTAACCCCGCACTGACAAACAGATGCAGAGCATTGTGACACTAACCCCGCACTGACAAACAGATGCAGAGCATTGTGACACTAACCCTGCACGACAAACAGATGCAGAGCATTGTGACACTAACCCCGCACTGACAAACAGATGCAGAGCATTGTGACACTAACCCTGCACTGACAAACAGATGCAGAGCATTGTGACACTAACCCCGCACTGACAAACAGATGCAGAGCATTGTGACACTAACCCCGCACTGACAAACAGATGCAGAGCATTGTGACACTAACCCCGCACTGACAAACAGATGCAGAGCATTGTGACACTAACCCTGCACAACAAAGAGATGCAGAGCATTGTGACACTAACCCCGCACTGACAAACAGATGCAGAGCATTGTGACACTAACCCCGCACTGACAAACAGATGCAGAGCATTGTGACACTAACCCTGCACGACAAACAGATGCAGAGCATTGTGACACTAACCCCGCACTGACAAACAGATGCAGAGCATTGTGACACTAACCCCGCACTGACAAACAGATGCAGAGCATTGTGACACTAACCCCGCACTGACAAACAGATGCAGAGCATTGTGACACTAACCCTGCACGACAAACAGATGCAGAGCATTGTGACACTAACCCCGCACTGACAAACAGATGCAGAGCATTGTGACACTAACCCCGCACTGACAAACAGATGCAGAGCATTGTGACACTAACCCTGCACGACAAACAGATGCAGAGCATTGTGACACTAACCCCGCACTGACAAACAGATGCAGAGCATTGTGACACTAACCCTGCACTGACAAACAGATGCAGAGCATTGTGACACTAACCCCGCACTGACAAACAGATGCAGAGCATTGTGACACTAACCCCGCACTGACAAACAGATGCAGAGCATTGTGACACTAACCCCGCACTGACAAACAGATGCAGAGCATTGTGACACTAACCCTGCACAACAAAGAGATGCAGAGCATTGTGACACTAACCCCGCACTGACAAACAGATGCAGAGCATTGTGACACTAACCCTGCACGACAAACAGATGCAGAGCATTGTGACACTAACCCCGCACTGACAAACAGATGCAGAGCATTGTGACACTAACCCCGCACTGACAAACAGATGCAGAGCATTGTGACACTAACCCTGCACGACAAACAGATGCAGAGCATTGTGACACTAACCCCGCACTGACAAACAGATGCAGAGCATTGTGACACTAACCCCGCACTGACAAACAGATGCAGAGCATTGTGACACTAACCCCGCACTGACAAACAGATGCAGAGCATTGTGACACTAACCCCGCACTGACAAACAGATGCAGAGCATTGTGACACTAACCCCGCACCGACAAACAGATGCAGAGCATTGTGACACTAACCCCGCACCGACAAACAGATGCAGAGCATTGTGACACTAACCCTGCACGACAAAGAGATGCAGAGCATTGTGACACTAACCCTGCACTGACAAACAGATGCAGAGCATTGTGACACTAACCCTGCACGACAAAGAGATGCAGAGCATTGTGACACTAACCCCGCACTGACAAACAGATGCAGAGCATTGTGACACTAACCCCGCACTGACAAACAGATGCAGAGCATTGTGACACTAACCCTGCACGACAAACAGATGCAGAGCATTGTGACACTAACCCCGCACTGACAAACAGATGCAGAGCATTGTGACACTAACCCCGCACTGACAAACAGATGCAGAGCATTGTGACACTAACCCCGCACTGACAAAGAGATGCAGAGCATTGTGACACTAACCCCGCACTGACAAACAGATGCAGAGCATTGTGACACTAACCCTGCACGACAAAGAGATGCAGAGCATTGTGACACTAACCCCGCACTGACAAACAGATGCAGAGCATTGTGACACTAACCCCGCACTGACAAACAGATGCAGAGCATTGTGACACTAACCCCGCACTGACAAACAGATGCAGAGCATTGTGACACTAACCCCGCACTGACAAACAGATGCAGAGCATTGTGACACTAACCCTGCACGACAAACAGATGCAGAGCATTGTGACACTAACCCCGCACTGACAAACAGATGCAGAGCATTGTGACACTAACCCTGCACGACAAAGAGATGCAGAGCATTGTGACACTAACCCCGCACTGACAAACAGATGCAGAGCATTGTGACACTAACCCCGCACTGACAAACAGATGCAGAGCATTGTGACACTAACCCCGCACTGACAAACAGATGCAGAGCATTGTGACACTAACCCCGCACTGACAAACAGATGCAGAGCATTGTGACACTAACCCCGCACTGACAAACAGATGCAGAGCATTGTGACACTAACCCCGCACTGACAAACAGATGCAGAGCATTGTGACACTAACCCTGCACGACAAAGAGATGCAGAGCATTGTGACACTAACCCCGCACCGACAAACAGATGCAGAGCATTGTGACACTAACCCTGCACTGACAAACAGATGCAGAGCATTGTGACACTAACCCCGCACTGACAAACAGATGCAGAGCATTGTGACACTAACCCCGCACTGACAAACAGATGCAGAGCATTGTGACACTAACCCCGCACTGACAAACAGATGCAGAGCATTGTGACACTAACCCTGCACGACAAAGAGATGCAGAGCATTGTGACACTAACCCCGCACTGACAAACAGATGCAGAGCATTGTGACACTAACCCCGCACTGACAAACAGATGCAGAGCATTGTGACACTAACCCCGCACTGACAAACAGATGCAGAGCATTGTGACACTAACCCCGCACTGACAAACAGATGCAGAGCATTGTGACACTAACCCTGCACGACAAACAGATGCAGAGCATTGTGACACTAACCCCGCACTGACAAACAGATGCAGAGCATTGTGACACTAACCCTGCACGACAAAGAGATGCAGAGCATTGTGACACTAACCCCGCACTGACAAACAGATGCAGAGCATTGTGACACTAACCCTGCACGACAAAGAGATGCAGAGCATTGTGACACTAACCCCGCACTGACAAACAGATGCAGAGCATTGTGACACTAACCCCGCACTGACAAACAGATGCAGAGCATTGTGACACTAACCCCGCACTGACAAACAGATGCAGAGCATTGTGACACTAACCCCGCACTGACAAACAGATGCAGAGCATTGTGACACTAACCCTGCACGACAAACAGATGCAGAGCATTGTGACACTAACCCCGCACTGACAAACAGATGCAGAGCATTGTGACACTAACCCTGCACGACAAAGAGATGCAGAGCATTGTGACACTAACCCCGCACTGACAAACAGATGCAGAGCATTGTGACACTAACCCCGCACTGACAAACAGATGCAGAGCATTGTGACACTAACCCCGCACTGACAAACAGATGCAGAGCATTGTGACACTAACCCCGCACTGACAAACAGATGCAGAGCATTGTGACACTAACCCTGCACGACAAAGAGATGCAGAGCATTGTGACACTAACCCCGCACCGACAAACAGATGCAGAGCATTGTGACACTAACCCTGCACGACAAAGAGATGCAGAGCATTGTGACACTAACCCTGCACTGACAAACAGATGCAGAGCATTGTGACACTAACCCCGCACTGACAAACAGATGCAGAGCATTGTGACACTAACCCCGCACTGACAAACAGATGCAGAGCATTGTGACACTAACCCCGCACTGACAAACAGATGCAGAGCATTGTGACACTAACCCCGCACTGACAAACAGATGCAGAGCATTGTGACACTAACCCCGCACTGACAAACAGATGCAGAGCATTGTGACACTAACCCTGCACGACAAAGAGATGCAGAGCATTGTGACACTAACCCCGCACTGACAAACAGATGCAGAGCATTGTGACACTAACCCCGCACTGACAAACAGATGCAGAGCATTGTGACACTAACCCCGCACTGACAAACAGATGCAGAGCATTGTGACACTAACCCCGCACTGACAAACAGATGCAGAGCATTGTGACACTAACCCCGCACTGACAAACAGATGCAGAGCATTGTGACACTAACCCCGCACTGACAAACAGATGCAGAGCATTGTGACACTAACCCTGCACGACAAACAGATGCAGAGCATTGTGACACTAACCCCGCACTGACAAACAGATGCAGAGCATTGTGACACTAACCCCGCACTGACAAACAGATGCAGAGCATTGTGACACTAACCCCGCACTGACAAACAGATGCAGAGCATTGTGACACTAACCCCGCACTGACAAACAGATGCAGAGCATTGTGACACTAACCCCGCACTGACAAACAAGAAGCAGAGCATTGCAGCATTCCACCTTCATTGCCAGATATCTGCAGAGCATTGCAACATATGCTTATTCTCTTTTGCAAATCTAAAGGGCACTGTAACAGTATATGTTTCCTGACGACGATTTACAGAACGTTGTAACATAAACCCATTCTATACGGAGCCTGCAGAGCACTGGAACGTCTAGTGCTGCTCTGCCAGAAACCAACGGAGCATGGCTGTGTTAAGCCATCCCTCCCAGGCATATACAGAGAACTGCAACACGAACCCCCATGTAAGATAACTGGGAACCTGTAATGCACAATATTTGATCAGGAACCCTCCATGTAAGATCTGCAGAGCATTGAAACACTATCTTTTCATGTGCGGTACTAGCAGCGTTGCAGCAGTAAAATAATTTTTGTAACTCAGTTAAGCGTATTGCTGGTTCAGAGAAATATGATCAGAGGTAAAGTATATTGCTAGAAGGATTCCAAAAAAGGTCAGAGAATGTCCCATTAACCTCTTTAGCAGATATATGGGGAACATCCCAGACCTCAAGGTTGCTGGCGGTAACAGCAGGGCAGTTGACATCAGGGCTAAGCAAGCAGCATGGTTGTGCTTCTATTAACAGATCACAGTCAGAACCCAGCAGGGTGA
Organism: Sceloporus occidentalis; assembly: GCA_023333645.1. Taxonomy (NCBI): domain Eukaryota; kingdom Metazoa; phylum Chordata; class Lepidosauria; order Squamata; family Phrynosomatidae; genus Sceloporus; species Sceloporus occidentalis. Next base: position 1,092,495 of record JALMGF010000174.1, on the reverse strand, counting down.
ACCATGGCTAATCTCAGGTTCTCAGTGGGACAAACCCTACCTTGGGCCACATATCTGCAGATCAGTGCGACCCTACCCCTCTCAGAAGGCGGCCGCAGATGTTCAAAAGGAAGAGGTCTAGTAAGACTAGGCTAACGTCATATACTATAAACTATCTGAGAATATGATACTAAATACCGGTACATTTGTGGTAAATTTCATCCGTGTTTAGGATGGCCTGTGCTTTTTGGCAGCCAAATCCTTCTGTTCCTCTTTCCTTCCCGTGTGTCCTTTTATTTTTCATTTAGAAATTCATATAAATAAAATTATATATTTTCTAACATTTCATATGGTCAGAAGGAGGCACTTTTTGTTTTGGGGTGTCTTAAAAAGAGAAGTGAACAGAGGGAGGGGGCTTTATGAAGACACGGCTTTTTGACTTTGTGGCCTATTTATTGTATTTACACTATTATAAACATTTAACAAAACATAAAAATGTTTTTAGGTGAAAAATGGCCCCGGATAGTCAAATTTATAGAGGCCATGCTTTATATTAGGTGATATCCATTGGAAAATTAGGTTATATGATCATAGGCCCTCCTGATATATTACCAGACACAGTGGTTGCAGGCAGTAAGGACTGCACTTGTGTGGCTTGAGTACCTGTAAAACAGCTCCCCGTGACTCGTATTGTTACGCTAGTGGATGTAGCATTCTACGGATTTTCCCCCAAACGTATTCATTACCTACCAGGAAATGTTGTATGTGTTTGCTCAGAGCCCACCCAATTAAAGAGACTCTCACTGACTAGCTTTCTTAGAAGGATGCACCTGAAAATCCACCTGGTAGTAATGTCTTGTTGTATTTAAGATCCACATTTTCTGGCCAAATTCTTCCTGACTTCCATGTAAGCCATATATTCCCTACATGGAGGCCCTTCCTAAATGAATTCTTAATTTTTTACAACCACCGTGGCTCCAATGGTCAGTGTAGCTGTGACAGATTCTTAAAGCAACGCTTTCCGAAACATGTGGAATATTGCATTTATTACACATCCCTTGAAATATTATCGTTTCATAAAGATTCTCAAGGCATCCCACCAGTCATTTTTAAGGCATTGGAAGTTATTGGATCTAGAGACATTCAGTCTGTGCTGCAAACATTTACATGTCATGACGTATTAACAGCATACAGATATAGGAAGGCAATAATCAGGTGCGCACAGAGGTAAACTACTGACAATGACACATACCTCTGTGACATGATCTTGAAGGCGTCAGGTAGGTAGCACTGCACATTCTCCATCTGGAAAGGGTCAGCATCACAAATTTTATCATCTGTCCGCCCATAGTTGGCATTCTCTACCATGATGACGTCACTTCCAGGGCATCGCAGCTCAATGGGGTACCCTTCACAAGCCAACTCGCGACGCATCAAGCCAAACGGAAGGGCTGCCCGGCTTAGGCCTGTAGAGGGTAGAAAACCTTGTTACAAAACCAATCATATTGGGGAGATCACAAAACTTTACCCCAAGTCAACAAAGATGGCCTCTTAAACATTTAAGGCCGTTAGGATGCTTATTTATTGTTAATCATAAATGGAAAATGGATAGGGGTCAAAAAGGTAACACAGGCAGCATTTCCACTTACAGGATCCTTGCTGCGCTACTTTTTTGGGCTTCTGTACTGTCCTCTTAGTGAGTTCTACTGTTTGTAGGCCAGGAAGGACATGGTGGCCAGTGATTCCCAAATGCCATATTTATGCCATTTTGTTGTCCTAGATCCCCTGGCTAAACAAATGTACCTAACCATGAAAGAAATATGTTGGATTATTAGTAAAACATAAAAATTACTGGTCTGATATAACGCACATTACAGGCCTTTTAAGGGATAGTATTGCCAGTGCTGTAACTGCAGGGCTGTGGGGTTAGATGTGAAAGGACCAAAAAAATGCCCATTTAAAATATATAGTCCAAACATGTGTCTATTAAAATAAAGGCACTCTACTAATACTAAAAGAAAATAGTAGTGCCACAGATGCAGAGTCACAAGACCCTTTAGCAGCCATACTCGGCTCATATTCTTGACACACAAAATGTCACTCCAATTTATTGACAGCTGCAGCAAAGGCTAATAAATATGTGCCTTATATGAAAGCATAGATTACAGCTTCCCAGATGACTTTTCTGATTACACCAAACCCCTTTTGATATCTCCTAATCACATTTTAAGATGCAGGCTCACTACATTCCATGTTGGGACGAACATGTGATGGGACAGTGTATCGTATTATACTTTGTGGAGGACCCACGTAATTGACTTTGAATTGATTCTGTTTGCACTGATATTGGACGGCTTCATAGTCATGTGGCAGCTTGTTTTGCAGAAACAACGAACAGTTCCCAACTTCATTTAATAAACCGACTTTTATGAAGAAACAGATTTTTCTTTTGCCGTGAGTGTATTCCCATTCCGCCTCCTCCTACAGATCCCCCAGGATCTCTTCGCTGCTTTCAACACAGCTGATCGGCCTTTTCTTTCTTAACTACTCTACACACTATTGGGCCTGGGGACATTATTCGGATTCACATAATATCTAATTACTCTTTCTGGGATTTTTTTTCCCAAGCTGCTCATATTTATTCCAATTTTCTGTTGAGGTCTCAGCAAACCTCTTTCCTAACTCCTATCATTTTAGGACCTCATGACAGGGCATATGATGTTCATGGTATCCCTTTCTTGATCTCCCAGTGGGGTTTATTCATTAAATAATAATCAATCAATTCAGACCTTTGCACTTTGTAACAATAGGGTATAAAGGGTGATCAGCTAGTGACCAGGGAGAGTAGTCATCAAAAAAGAAAAACAATGTAGCCATGATATTAAAAAGTTAATTTATACATTACTAATTTGCAGGCAATATCCCTCGTTTTACTTACTTTCTTCCCTTCTGCTGAATTATTTTGTATTTTAACCAACTGATGAGCCACCCTTATTCTTTTTGCTCTTATAGCCATTATGCTGGTATGTATTATTATGTTGTAGTTTAGTTTTGGATGCTAATAAATTCTATACTTTTCGCTTAATTCTTTATTCCTTGTGTGCTGTGGTTTGTATCTACCGCAGTTTTAATGAGATCTGAGCCCTCGGGTAAGTCATTAGGGGCATACCTTGTCTCCGCATGCCAGAGCTTCTAATGTCTTGTGGAACTGTAAACTTACCAAACTTCTGGCCAATTGGTGGCCCAGTAATGAAGGGACACTAATATATTTGGGAGACAGCCCACTGCATACTCTCCAGGACTGTGCAAGTCCCATTCACCAGAGATTGAGCAGAAAACCCATACAAAGAGCCTTATGTACCAGACACTATGGAAGCTTTACATTTGAAATAAAAGAAAAGGCTTTGGGCTCATAACCTTCCAAAACCTCCCAGCTCTCTCTTTCAAGTGTCCAAGATGGCCTCTTTTCAGTAAGAAAATATAGGGTGGTTACAATAAATCTAAAACAGCACTTAAAGTATCCCTCATTTTTGTCAGTCACCCCTTATCTGAACTTCCTTGTAAGGTGCCTCACCATGGTCTAGATATCCACAGCCTGTCAGTTTTTTCTCTAAAATGCCCATTTTCTGTATAAAATACAAGGTTCAACCCTTTACAATAACACAGATTCATCCTCGACATCTCAGCCCTGTCACGGGCTTGTTCATGGATAAAGAAACTATTCATGTCAAGGAGAGAAAGTAAAAATTGGCAGTTAAGGGGTCACCAGTCCAACCTATGTTATATATATGGTAATAGACATGAACAGGGCTACACAATATCTCCCCGTGCCCAGAACTCGACGATTACTGGGCCGTTTCTAAAATTGGATTACAACATGCTTCCTCTTTTGTAGCGATGACCTATGCTTCTTCTTACTCTCCCCTGCTGCTAAATGCCTCCAAATCCTTTCCTCAAATAATCAATACTCATCCCCATCCTTCACCGCTTAAAACAGACAATATCACCTAAAAATAAAAAGGCTCATATACATTTAAATGTCCTGCAGGCATTGTCTGTAAAACATATTTATTTCAAGCAATCAGTCAAATGTTTAATGCTCCCCTTGATGTGTAGTCAGCCATTAAAGGAGTAGGTAAACTAGACATTAAAAGCCTATTTAAGGGTAATGAACCCTGGTATGCCTGTTTTATACTGGAGCTATTTAATTTGGCTGTTTTCTCAATGCAAGGGTTAAATATTTCCACATATTCTGACTAGATTTCGAAGCCCTAAAACTTCTGGGGTTACAGGGACTTATATTGTAGAATAAGCAGATCAGAATCATTTGGCTCATCTACTCTGTACATTTTCCTGCTGTAACCAATCATTGGTCTTGTCTTAGATTTAAGTCTCCCTTATCCCATGTATGCTTAAATTCCCTCACTCTATTAGCCTCTACCAACTCTGCTCTGAGGCTGATCCATTTATCTACCATCTACTCAGTAAAATAAAGCTTCCTTACATTACATTCAAGATTCTGACCATCTAATTGTAAACAACCAACCTCCCTGTACCTTGTTAAATCTCTTTATACATTGAAAGGTTTCTATCTACTATATCTATTATACCCCTAGACAATGTGTACCTCCACAGAGATGAGTATGATGCATTGAAAATATTGTGTCAACAATTATATTTATTTTAGATGTAGCCATTCTATGGTTCCTTTTTGTTAGGGGTTTCTAAAAGAGATTACCTTCCAAGCTACTATAAATATAAACAAGCTTCGCCCTCAAAGGCATCATGATAATGATTGTAAGTGTACCTTTGAGTTATCACCTTACCTGGGGATTTCCATGGGCTGGGGTCCATGTTTCATGGGGTAAGGGTCCCCAATATACCAGAATGGAATAGGAGTGGGCGCAGCCAAATACTTCTCTCCCTACTTGTAAATCACCTTTGATTACCAGAGCATCTGTGCCAAACATGGAGAATTCCCAAGTATGCTTTTTATAGATACATTTACTTAAATGTTTTGGGTCTTTTACATGTCATATGAGCACCAACACTATAGGTATTAGAATGTTTATTTGTTTCAAAGCTTTTTTTTTCCCAGGCCTTTTTAAAGGTTGCCAGATTTGCACACTGAGAAAATTAAAATAGATAACAGCGCAGAGATCAGATCTCTTATTTTGCTTTTGTTCTCTAGGTTTTGACAGGTTACTTTAATTACCACTTGTATCATTATTGTCACTCATTATATACTTTCATAAACAGAGGTCAGTGGCCACACAGAGCTCTTTACAAACCCTAACTGGATAAAGCCAAAGATAATTATCATTATTACGGCTTCTGTGTCAAACAAAATGTCCACAGACACAGACTACACATGTTATGTTTAAAACTTTAGTATTTGCTCTTTGTAGGCGATATCTTATTTTTTAAAGTTTACCTATAAGCCCAGACATTTAAGTGGAAATCTCAAATGGGAAACGTTGGACATAATTCCTGCATTCCTGTTCACGTCTCCATTCAGAAAGGCAATGCTTAGACCAAATGATTCAACAGGACATACCAAGACATTTTGGACAATGCTCTGCTTCCAACTTTGTGGGAACAGTTTGGGGAAGACCCTTTTCTATTCCAGCTTGACTGAGCTCCAGTGAACAAAGCAATCTCCATAAAGACATGGTTGGATGAGTTTGGTGTGGAAGAACTTGACCGGCCGCACAGAGCCCTGACCTCAACCCCATCAAACACCTTTGGGATGAACTGGAACTTCTGGGTTTCTAATCCAGCATCAGTGTCTGACCTCTCAAAGGCTTTACTAGATGAATGGGGAAAAATTCCCACAGAGACTCTCCAACATGTAGAAAGCCTTCCCAGAAGAGTGGAAGCTGTGGGGACCAACTCCATATTAATGTATTTAGAATGCAATGTCATAAAAACGGTCAGGTGTCCCAATACTTTTGTCTATATAGTGTATTTCACTTTTTCTCTTACTTATTTTAACCTGTAAACACCCATTATATGGGAGTGGGACGGTAAATCTATTTCTGTCCATTTTTTGAGAATAGTCTTATCATCTCTTATGATAATTATCAATTCAAAAAATAATAAAGTGACTATATACACTGTATATATATATATATATATATATATATATATATATATATATATATACACACAAACTAAACCAGCATGGGCATAGAAAAGGTAATGGAATAACTGCCTGCTTTTTATGTCATTGAACTAGTTAAAAGAAGATTCTTCTTATAGAATTCTAAACACTTATAGAAACCGAAGAACATATTCTTTGTTTAATATTTTTTTTTAGAATAATTCATGTATTGGTCGAGTTTTGGATTCCTCACTCAAGAAAGAACAGTGTTTGTATACATGATTAAACGCGGGAGTTGTCTACTGCAAAACGGCTTAGCTTCTATGATACGGAGCTTTGAACCATCTAGGTTTAAGTCTATCCCTGCTTCAGGACATGTGCGTCAATCAAAATCCACAAATTGAACCACCCGAGGCCCAGCTAAGGATATTTTTAAAACTTGGCCCTGTCAGAGGTCCTGAGGCTTGTATTTGAACATGTCTGTTCCAGAGGGAGCCAGGCAAGCGGGCAATGCAACCACGTACCTTTGTACTCTCACTTAGGGTATTAAGAAAAAGTGTTAACTTTTTTTCTACTCCTCCAAAAAGAAATAGATGTTTTGAAATAAAGGGAAATTCCAAATACAAGGTTTCCCCATGAGAGCTATTGGATATACAACGTCTCTTGTACGCTTTTCAGATCTTTGAAATGAGTGCCATGTTTATATTTTTTCACTTGAAAGGATGTGACCAGTGAAGAATGTGGTTCATTAGCTAGGAATAGTTATTTGTTGGTAGAGAGACCCTAATTTAAGAGACAACGCAAGGTGATCTAATAAGAAAGCATTTAATGAGACAACAATCAAAGGAGGCATTTTGCTTAGCTCAGACCAACCTGGAAAAGATGCGCATTATTCTCATTATCCCCACAACTCCACTTACTCGCTCTTATTAATCTCTAACCCAAGTCTGTTTGAAATTGGAGTGGAGGCAAGGATCAAATGAAAGGCGCAAGACAGTGGCTGGACTTTAATCAGGTTTGCAGAAACGTTAAAGGGACCCCATATGGTTGGGACACTTACCTTCACGTGGCACAGCAAATATCTAAAGATACATATATTGCAAAGTATTTTTATTATAACCCCTTAAGGGCCAGGGCTATCTTACGCTATAGGATAGAACATTAATGGGGTCAGATAATACAAATTTTTTATAAAAAATATTTTTTAAACCTGGTTCTTGGCACCCAGGGATTCACTGTTTCTTACCGTTCTCTATCTCCCTCCTGCTCATGATCACATTGAAGGGGAGAGGTAGAGCAAAGAGACAAGCACCGGTTTTGTCATCTTACTGTATCCATGAACTCCATTGACAGTAGAAGAGATCACATGCACAGAAGTGCAGGGAATCTAGACTGACTTCTCTGGTCATGGAGTGGTCAACAACACCAGTGACCCCAAATCACTGCTACCTGAGATAAGGACAATCTACCCCAGATTGAGGGCTCATTTCTCTAGTGGACAATGCTCATTGGCCAGTTACCACAAATATCTCTGATCTCCACAGCCAGCCCATTTACACTATGGAGGACCGTACCGAACAAACACAGCCTCCATAGAATGCTGTTCAGAGGCATCATGCATCATTAATAGGAAGAGCACTGGGACACAACATCATATCCACAATCTCAGCGGCAAGGACGACGGCCACAGAGATGATGGCAGGGTCAACCTAGGTCAACACTCAAGATATCAACTTTTTGTCAAAGTTCTTTATCCTTTCTTATTCCAGCCTGACAGGTGATAGAATCAACAACAATCAGCAACCTAATGTTAGGAGAGAAACACATTAATGGGGTGGTTATATACTTGTTCCCATGTTACATACATGTGGTAGATTTCTGATTTGTATACATTGCTTATTTTAATCCATAAATACAATTACATTTGATTATTCAATGTATAGAACTATAAAATGTAGGATTTGGGAAAAGTTTAAAGTAGCAATTTTCTTTATGTGTAAATCCTCTTATGTTGCTTTACACTGAGCTAAATATAGGTACTCTTTATAGACATTTAATATTAATGGGATTATTTACCTTACACAAGAAACTGATTTTTTGTAGACGGAAATCCATGCTTTCCTAGGAATGGCTTTTTAATCTAACAAGTATGTGGCAGTGACTGGGATCAATTATTTAAAGGTTAAAGGATCTTTACATATATAGCCTGGAAAAAAACCCATGATGGGGGGATATGATAGAAACATTTAAATAAAAGGAATCAGCATGATAAAGGAAGAGAGTTTATTTAAAAGAAGAAATATTACCACAAGATGACATAGTCTTAAGCTAGTGGGGCAAATGTTTAAAAGTAATATCAGGAAATATTACTTTACTGAAAGGGTGGTGGATGCATGGAATAGCCTTCCAGTAGAAGTGGTAGATGTTAATACTGTGAAGGCTTTTAAGCAAGCATGGGATTGGCATAAGGCTAAGCTAGATATAAGATAAGGGCAGGATCTAAGGAAAGTATTGAGAGGTTGGGCAGACCAGATGGGCCGAAAGGTTCTTATCTGCCATCACTTTCTGTGTTTCTATTACTCTTAATATGCATACTCTCTCATTATTAGAGCGTTCAAGTACCTTCAGGCATATTACAAAATATGGGATAAAATTAGCAATTTAAGGTCAAAGAAGGACTAAAAAAAAGACCGGTAGCAAACCAGTCAATCTACCCAATCACTAACGCTCCAACTTGCCGATCACTAGCGCTACCTCTTCCATGATATCAAGGCAGACCCTTCCTACATATACATCTATTTCTATGGTAGCCTCTGTGCTTGAATACACTGCCTATGGGTACCCGAGTCTCTGTATATTTTGGTGGAAGATAATATACTGAACTCTGGCTCTTGAAATGCAAAAGCTTCCATTTCTCCAGAAACCCCCAGGTATAGGTATAACATTCATGTGCATGAAAGATAGTGGGAGCTTATGGTAAATTGTATTATTCTGAACAGGAGTTGTACCTATAGCTAAACCTTAGAGTCTGTTTTGCCATGGGCCCTGTTCAAATGACCAGCCACGCTCCAGTGGTTTGGACAGCCACTTCAGAGCTCAGTCTTGTGTTCCAAGTCTGGCAATGGCTGCCGACAGCTGGGATGTTCAGATCTGCACTCAGGAGCTGTGGCAAATCGTTCAATTACTTGGCTTGGAAAACCGCTGCCTGAGGTATGTGGAGGCATATTACAAAACATGGGATATGCTTTGTAATTTAAGGCCAGCCAAAGAAGGACTTAAGTAGTGATGGGTTTCCAACCAGTGAAGTGGAGAGATTTTTGGCTGATCTATTTCTTTTCCTAAGCACTTATGGTTGTCATCATTAATAATATTTGCTTAGTGCTCTGAAGCTAAAGTTTGGTTGGCATCAGTAAGTATTTAATAAAGTTCAATCTCCTAGTGCGAGTATTTTACTTGGAAGTATAAGGCAGACGTAAATGGGTTTTTAATAGCTCTGAAATTTTATTGTCAGGAATTTGTCATTTAATTGGCTTGGAAATCTAGGGTTTTCTGTAGATATATATATATATATATATACATACACAGACATACATACATATATACACAATATTATTATTTTTATTTTATTTATTTTTTCAGTTGTCTGCTTTGGCTTCGATTGGATACGGATGCTTATGTAAAGTACTAACGTCTGGATAGGAGCTTCTTATAGTAAAACCCTGGCTGGTCTTGATAAGCCGGATACAGTGGCCTCTGGGGAAAAAGACATTTCAACCCAAAGTCAGAAATAATTATCTTTACAAAGATGCGTAGAGGTGTATACTGACATTAATCTTTCAATCGTTTTCATTTCGGCAATATTTATTAAATTATAAGCAATTTTTTGCTTTTTTGTATAATTACTATTATTATTTTTATAATTACAGAAAACCATTAGCCTTTTGTGTGATTATGTATGGAAAAGTTTGTATAAATAGAAACGTTAGTGACATAAGTTATGGGATCCCTTAAAGAAGCAAGTTGACTGCTCCGATTAGACTTGAATTATGAAATTTGCAAATAATAAGATGACTAAGCATGAAGAGCAGTGCCTATTAAAGCTATATGTGTTTTAAAGGCAATTAAGACACACTTTTTGAGAGTATAAATACTATAAATCCTTATTGTAGATGCATGGAATGTCCTCCCTTGCACCAAAATCTACTATTGTCTTTACAGTGGATTTTTTTTTATACTTTTCCTTGTTTAAGGTAAGAAAAAAATAAGTCCACAGAAAATTTCACCGTACGGGTCTGCATTACATTTCAGTTACAGTATTCCAGTAAAATTCCCTCCCACTCCCCTGTAACAACCAAAGAGACCATATTTTATTATATACAGTATATACATTGTGTTCTTGCACCTATGAGACATCTCTCCCATCCCTCCATTTTCTTCCAAAATGGAGATAACCTTCGGGACCTGGGGAGTCTCCTCCTTTTCTCCAACTTGTAGCTATTGCTTGTTGTGTTGCGTTTTAATAGCACTGATCTTGATCGCCGTGTTGTGTAATGAGTGTGCAAGTGGTGGAGCGCAGTGGGTCTGCTATTGAAAAGCAATAGTGGTCAGAGTGATTGGTGCACCATGCCTCCCGGGCTCTTAGTAGATCCAGTCCGTCTTTGGCAGCCAACTCCCATTGTCCCTGTTTCTTCTCCTGATCCCCCCTTTTCTATAAGCTCATATTACGCGGTATAACTGTATCACAGGCCCCTTAAGCCACAACAATGTGAATCGAATGGCAGAAAATGTGTTAGATAAATTACGTAAATAAAATACATTGTTCTTCAAAATGAACAGGTCACAAAGGCACATTGAAAAGTTACGGCAGAATAGCCACATCTGTTACTACACCACCTAAAACCAAAGCGTCATTGTGTCACCATTTAATGGTGGTGGGGGTGAGCGAGGAGGTAAACGAAGTCTTGAATAAAAAGAAATTATAACTCCCAATTCTTTTTATGTGAAAAATAGACATACTAGATGGGCAAACTGATTCTTTGAAAGAAAAAACAAAACATTTCAGCAGATTTCTAACCTTAACCTACATTCAATGATAAAACGCAGGTCATATTTGAAGGAATGGTTAAGCTGTCATAACAATTTGAATAATAGCAATTGTGATGCGGTTTTTGAAATGTGTGTATTGTTTCCTGGAAGATTAAAAACATTCGGTATCGTAGAATAACATAGAACACTTCTCTATAAAAGAAACCATATAAAGTGGAGTGTCAGTCTTATCTGCTCCATATACGTAGCTCAGATTTTCAATACGTATACAGTACATTGCTTATTTTAATTTGTAAACACTACATTACATTGGTTCTTTAAGTCTATAGAACTGTTACTCATTTGGGAAAAGTGACAGGTCTGCTTTATGTGAGAGTACAAACGGACATTAAAGGTTTCCAGCATTGAAGACACTAAAGGATATTGAAATGTAATGAAAAACTAGAAATCAATAAAAGAGCTCACTAAAATCTGTCTATTATGGTTCATGGAATAGTAGGAGCTTATATTGCACTATAATGTAACACTGCTTTCCTAATGTAATCTCTGCAACTGGTATAAAATAACTACCAAGCTCGTTCTCCTGAGACGGACAAGAAGGGTTTTTCCTTTTATGGCATCTTCTTAAAATTGGCTGTTTGGTAAAGGGTTGGCAAGCAGCTGGCTCCCATCTCTTGGCTCTTCAGTTGTAGGGAAATTACTTCTGCTTTGAATTTCACAAAAATAGAGAAAGATAACAGAAGACAATGGACTGAGAGGAAGTGATCGGGCCAGATGTTGCGCCATTGTTTACTTATTTGTTCAAAAGCACTGTGCTATAATTGTCTTTGTTATACATAATATTTATGAGGAAAGGGCCTGGCGTTTAAGTAACAGCCAGCAGCTCGTGCATCCTTCAGATGAAATGTTGACTGTCGACTTGCCAAAAATCTTTTTAAAAAAAAGCGAAGAACAAATACAAAAATCCTGATGGCGGGGAACCAACCAGTAAACAATTAACAGGACTCTGAACAGCCCATGATCGTCCAGTAAAGCATAAATCGTGAAACAGACGTTTGCTCTGATGTCCAAAAAAAACCCTGACATTGGATCTGATGGAACCCCCTGGAGATGCCAGCTGTCAACATCATGGAACCCAATAAAAATATAGACAATTTAACATCTGGAGGAAATTAGACCTTTGTCCTACAAAGCACTGGGAAACTTATATACCAAAAAAAGAAAATGTATAATCAACAGAATAAAAAGAGCCATAAAACACTTTTTTAGGAATAAATAAAAGGTAAATTGGAGATTTGAAGTAGATGCATACGAATTGCTGATGCACTCGATTATGTGTGTCAAACAATTCCAAAGCAGCCGAGTCAGGTTTTAAGGATGTGCATGCTTCTGCAAAGGGGTAACCTTCATTTTTTTTTTCTCTGTGTTTTCAAACCCGGGCAGAATAAAACCTGCAAAGTCTATTGGACAACACACCTGCAAGTGAAATGTTGCCGAATGAGCTGCCAAAATTCTAAAACAAAAGTACAGCAATCACAATAACAGACATAAGTATTCCATAAACTGGAACTTCCATATAACCTTGGGTCCCATTACCATTAAGGTCAGCACCGTGGTCCAGTAGAATTTTTTCATGGTTTTGTGTAAGACTCAAGTGTATTTGAAGGACAACCAACCGTTCTGTTAAAACCCAGGGGCACAATTCTACTACATTATTAATTTAATAGTTTTGCCCCTCCCACATATGCTAAATGGTATATAGCCCTTGACATTAAAATATGGACAGAATAGAGATCCAGAGTGTTCCGACCTGTAACTGGCACAGGTAAAGGATCTACTGAATGTCCCAACCCAAAAAACCCAAAAGACAGCATTTCCAATCAAGTACTATCTCCCACCAGCTGGCAGAAGAATTGGGGTGTTAACGTAAGATTACGTGCATGTGAAGGAAAAACCTTAATTTGTTCAGTACTTATGTTTCTGAAATATACTTAAAACTTGTACAGACTGAGACATTTTGTATGAGACACCTGCAGAAAATTAAAAGAAAAGTAAACAAATGTGAAACATGCCATTTACTACAGTTCTGTTAGGATTCCTCTTCTTTTTTAACCATAATGGGACCTTCTTGAAAGAAAATGCCCTTTAAATCCTACCATCCATTCCGATGACATTAGTTCTAACTGGCTCTAGAGTAAAGGCATTGGCTGAAAAAGAGTGATGATATCAGAGGAGTAAAATTATGGCTACCAGCTCTTTGGGAAATAGGTTTAGTTCCCATCTCCACTGAGGAAAAAGGTAGCAGATACTTGAATCTCACTTTCATTGGAAGTAGTTTAGGCAAACAGAGAAATTCAAGAAAGCTTGGGATGTCTATAAAGCTATCCTAACAAGTAATAAATTATTCCAAATGGCAGACGAGACAGGCCAATTCATTTTCTGCCCTCGTTATCTTTGTGTCTATTAATGGACGAGATGTCTCAGGCCACTTCTGCTATGTCCAGGCTCTTTTGTTCTGTCCTTACTTACTATATTACTGGTTTTGGATTCACTTTGGGTAGGTTAACCAGGACCAGGCTGGGAATTAAAAACGGCCCTGGCACTTTAACACATTTGTGTAATGGCCGGTTGTGTAATGGCCTAAGGTTAACCAAATGAGTGTTACAATTTCCAACTCACTCAAAAAGTTGACTTGGATTTTATTTACATGTATTTTCTTTGCCAGAATCCTAATTTCTGAACAAATGTTATGCAATATTGTCCCCATGATAGCTGTCTTCACGTAGGAGTCTGTTTAGCTGTAACACATTATTCTTACTGGTGTAAAGGTAAGGCCTCGTCTTGCCGCAAGCATTCCTTACAAAGAAAGCTAAGAGAGGCTGGTAGATAAGTGGAACGGCCTCCCAGCAAAAGTGGTAGATGTTAATACAGTCAGACATTTTAAACATGCATGGGATAGGCATAAAGATTTTCTGAATGTAAGACGAGCCAAATGACCGATTAAGGCTTGAGTCTTTAAATCAAAATAGGTGCAGATTAGATGGGCTGAATGGTTGTTATCTAATGTCAAATTCTATGTTTCTATCTGTCACCAATGGAAGGTTTTCTTTGGACAGAGTTATAGGAACAAAATAACAAAGGTGCAGGTCTTCTGCATGTCAAGGCTACTATACCTACTGAGTGCCATTAACAGGACAGGTTATGCAAATATCTCTTGCTTGACAGAATATTTCTTAATTAATGTCTCGGCTTTTCTGGTTAAATTTGGCAGAATCCGAATCTCCTTAATAATCAGAGCTGTCAACATTGCCTTTGCTTCACTTGTCAGCAATAGCCGTTTGTGGCTGTTCTATAGGTTTTTCTTAGAAATGCATTAGGCCCTATCTTCTTATGTCAAAATATGGATTAATAATCTTTTTTTGGGGACTGGAATGCTGTCATGTCAGGTCTTATACGATTAATTACTCAATTTGCCTCAATGACATTTATAAGTTATTAACTGAACCGGAGCCAGGATTTGAAGCACCATGTATCCGTTCTGATCCAAGTATAAATGACTATGTTTGCATTTATATATATATATATATATATATATATATATAAAAGCCAATGAGAGAAAGGACAGTACAGATTCCATCCTCTGTTGGCTGCTGAGTCTGGTTTTAGATGCAGGGAGATATCGCCATAAGCAACTGAGCGTGTCCCCTACAGTAATCCCTAAACAAGGAACAACATTGTTAAAGCATTGGCGGTGTGCTTCTACCATTAGTCAGGCTGGGTGATTACGACTTAGCCATTCTTTTGTTTACCATAAGCAGTATGAGCAGAGTCAGGGTGTTTATCTAGTAGACTAGCCTGACAGGACCAAAACACATATAAATGGTCAATATGCGGCCGTCTGAACACACGAAATTATGTGAAAGATGTGAAACCTAGAAGTGTTTTCAAAAATTAAAACAGAACAATTCTCTTGAAAACATATTTTTATCTGCTATTAATATTTCTTTGTTGGTAGACGTTCCCCTGTGATTCAGAAATTCATGCTAACAAAATCTAAAGGTTACAGTGATGGAAGCTTTCACATGCTCATTCAAAAGGAACAAGACTTATTATTATTTAATGTTTTGTATAGCGCCATCATATTCCAAAATGCTGTGCAATATACAATGGACTTGTTTATTCAATTAGTTGGCTTGGTTTGTATGCATCCTAAAATGTTTGTCTACGCTGCATTTAATTAAGTGTTATCTCTAACCATTTGCCAAGTACTGTCTTTGTGTCATTGTGTTGATTTGACTACTCTTGTCCCTGCTGTGTGTCATCTCCCATCACCCGCCCATAACACATCCACAAAAACTAGACAGTTTCCTTGAAGTCAGTATGTGCTTTACCCTCTGTAACCACGTCTCGTCTAGTCATACAAGGGTACAAGTCTTCTTTATTGGAGCAGGACCCTCACTCAACCAGGCTTAGAACAGGAGAAAGCCAGTGACAACTCCAAAAGGTGCTCCTCACAGCACAGCGTACTATTACCATATTTTAAACGTTAACAATTCTTTCCAATGCATGCACTTTTTATATGACAGCTGTATCATACTTTAATATGCATTCCTTGTTGGTGTGACTGTATGGGCCAATAGACCGTCCTTTTAAATATGAAAGCCATAATCACATCTCAAACTTTGGGCTTCAGTACGTAGATCTGCTATCAAGGAGTCAAAAAAAAGACTAAATGTTTTTAAATCTGATTTGGGTGACGATCAGGATGGGCATGAGCATGGGAAGTGTAGCATTTACAACCTAGCATTCAGGGGTCCTATGGTTTTTGAAGGCAAACATGGTCATGATCCAACTAGTATGTTTTAGGATGATGATGTAAAGGCAGGTGAATGTTCTTAATTGGAGCTCATAGGTCAAGCAAACAGTTTACACGTGTAACAGGATCCAGTGCAGGGCTGGGAAGAAGGGACGGTCTGGAGACTATGAACAAATTACAGCTAATTACAGAGGAGTATATCATGTGACAATTAATAATAAAAACTGACAGTACAAGTAGATAGTTGTGCAGCAAACATAAGCACTGGATACGTGTGACTTTCTGGGGTATGGATTTCTTAGATTTACTAAGCTATGAAGAACTTTAGGGTTAAATACTAGGACGCCCATTTCACAGTCTGAAATTTCACCGCCTACCCAATAATTTTATATATTACTTGCAAATTGATAAATACAATGAAATATCAAGAGGAGAACTGGGATAATCCGTTTTGTGTCTACGCTAGAGCCGGAGAGGAGGAAACACCTGTATAGGCCACTTTCACTGGGCTGTAGCTGTATAGCTATTGTGGGCCCAACCAACCTTGTCAACGTTCATTATCTCACTAGTTATTGAAATTAAACTTCCCACACTAACATAAGACTCCACTCATGCATACTCTTCATTTAATTTCTTAGGATATGTTGGCTAATATTATCACATTCTCTCTGCTTTCAGCACTCCTACGAAAAGCTTAGCATTCCTGATTGATACCTACATTAATTAAAACTGTCTACGCAGATTATCTCAGCTAATCAATATTGCATCTTTATTTTAACAATTACCCAGTGCTGGGTAGTACTCTGTTTATATGTCTGCTTCATCACTATTTGCAAGGGGCATTGACTGCTGCTGAAAATCTACTGTAATAATAACCACAAGAAAAAAACATTGGGCCCCTGAAGTGGCGGACTTTCCATTGTAACTTACTGCCCAAATCCCTTTTTAGGGGTTCCATATCCCCCAAAATATTTGCAGGATATGAGCGTTTCACAGTGTTGTACAACTCCACAAGTGGTGGAGATGCAGAAAATTTGGGTTTGTCAGACACTTCGTACAGCAGACATGGTTGGCACTTAACAATAACTTGAAAATAAAAGGACTGCCTTTTCCATTGGCCTCTAAAGTACTTAACCTACAATCCCCAAACCTACATTCTTCTAACCCGCCGCTTGAGCCTTTACAATATGGTTTCCGTCCACAACACTCTACTGAGACAACCCTTGCCAAAGTTATGAATTATTTTCTCACTGCTAAAACAGTAGGTCAATTCTCTTTGTTTATCCAATTAGAACATTTTGTAGCCTTTGACAGTGTTAGCCACCCCTTCTCTTGCAAATTATCATCTTCTCACATACATAGTTGCCTTCCCCAGCACCTCAGGACTCAGTTAGAAGGTCTGTATCTTCTCTATCTACACCTCCTCTCTTGGATGATAAGCTACACTCCTGACCTCTCACCTCCCAAACTGATTCTATTAAATTACATCCTAGCATGTAACAACCTGATATGGCCATAATTATTGGGTGTTCCACAATCCACCTCCACCCCAAATGAACTGCCTTGGTGTCACACCAATCTCTGCCCTCTCCTCTCACATCCAGTTAGCAACCAAATTTGGCTGCCTGTGAAATAGCTCTCAAATTTGTGCTTTCTTCACTACTAAAATATGGATTCCATTGTGATATCCCATCTAGATTATTGTAACTCTACTAATCAGCATCTTCTCTCACTATCCCAATCCATCCTAAACATACAGTATGTGCCAAACTAATTTTCGTATCCTCGTGATCCTCATCTGCTGCCAATCACTCCAGTGGCTCCCTATACCCTTTGAGACTTAACAGTAAACCTATGCCCTCAATATCTCCACTCTTATCTTCAAATACTCCCCTAACCATCTTCTTCAGTCTGAGGACTGATTAAGTTCTGAGTTTTGACATCAGGAAAAATGGAGAGACTAGATGGGCCAAATGGTTCTTACCTGCTGTAAAATTTGGTTAATATTTTCACTTCTTCTCACTTGTGTCACCAAGATTTTACCCATAATGTGCCTATCATTTAGAATTCCTTGTTCTGTCACTCTCACCAAAAACCCACCAATTCAAAGAAGCATAGAATCTGTCTTATTTTCCTAATAGAGTGGACCCTTGCAAGAACAGGGGCCGCTTCTCCATCTGTACCAGAATGTCATAATATGTGTTACTGTTAAAGTCCATTTTGTACATTGTCAATGTTAGGAATCTGCTAGTGCTTTATAAATAAAATGTAGTGTAATGTGTTTTGAACAGCGAGGTCTCCGCTGAATTTACTGAAGTAGCAGTTTTGCAGTAATTTGATGTGTGATGCTGCACAGCAAGTCTGTTGTAGGTGTGAGCACTTGAATTAAGGATGAGCGTTTTCAAAGCACAAAAGCTATCTATATGTTATTTTAAAATAGTATAGCCACTTTTGAAATGTGGAATAATACATTTCAGTTTACTTGCCTTGCAAACTTGTAAATTCACCGTTCACTTCTCCCTACCTATTGAGTCATTTTTGTTCACTTATTTTTAAATGTATCAGGGGTCTCTTTAGATCTCTCAGGATCTGCCCTGGAAGCTTTGCGTATGGCATATGATTACGGAGTCTTCAGCAGGTCATCACCTACACACCCCATCCTTTCCCCATTTATGGTAACCACACCCCTGGTGGTGCCAGCCCTATCCTCAAACCAGCCCTGGCCCTATAGCTTCTATATACAAAGACTTGAAAAGACCTCCAGGACATAATGTCAGGGAGGTTTCCAGTTATGCTTTGAAGCGTTCAGTGCAGATGCTGCTGAGGTATGTCTATGACATAGATGAAAAATATTTAAAAAAATCATAAAATTTGCAAGCAACCAGGAATACGGACCGAGGAGTCTACGCACAAAGTAGCAGACTCTTTCATAGGAGCATCTTAAATATTGAAAATATTTAGGAGGCCCAACCTCTACTACAAATGATGACAAAAAAATGTACAGTACATAGACATGTTAATCGTTTATTTTCATTTTATTTAACAAAATTCAAAGTGAATGAACAGAAGAAAAATCAAATCAATATTTACTGTGACCACCCCTGACTACTTTGAAATTTCTGCCCAGGAGAGACCTTGCTGATACAGTATAACTAGCTCGTGTCTTGTTGCTGTGCACAGTCTTGCCATGGGGTATGACTTTTGACATTAAACCTTGTTATTGAGTTTGGCCGTTCCTCACCCAGTTTTTATTCCTCCTACACAGATGTTTCTATTTCAGTTAATGATTGCGTTTCAACCTACATATTAAATTGATGATCATTAGTACCTGTTTGGTATAATTGTTTAATTATTCTAACTATATACCTACAAAATCCCTGACTTTGTGCAAGCTTACCTAGAAGAATGAATGCTAGTTTCAAGGCAAAGGGCGGTCACACCAAATATTGATTTTATTTAGATTTTTCTTCTGTTCACTCACTGTGCATTTTGTTAAATGAGACAAATAAATCACCATGTCTATTCTTGAAAGGATTCTTACTTTTTCCACACCTGCACAGTACTGGATTCTGAGAGGCCTCTTAGACCACCGGGTGCCCTTCAACATGTATATAAAGTAGGACCAGGTTTGTCTTTGGATAGGTCTTTTTTTCCCAATCCTCTGGAGGGGTCCTATACACTTAATCTATTTACATCATACAGCCTCCTTTCTGTTCGTTGGGTTAGGTAATAGTTACTTCTTGCTTATCTGGCATTAATGAGATTATGCAGGCTTTCCTAGATAACTTGTGGATATCCCTGCTGTGCCATTGGAAGTAAAACTTAATACTTTTCACACTGGCATAACTTGCGGAACCGGCATTTTTTATCAGGCCTAATCACCGCATTCGTTCTCCCGTAGACACTAGAATTCATAACCTCACTGCCATGTGACTTGTTTCACAGCAAGATGCCTAGGTATAGCTTGTTACTTTTCTACGGTATCATATATTTTATAAGAAAACAAAGGATAGAACAAGAATGAACATGTAGGTTCATGTATATTGGAGTTGCAACATTGCTGGTAACTAGATATCTTTCTCAGTATTTATTATACGATATGCGTACTGAATCAAAATTAATTTCCAAATAAAATTGTGAATTGCAGGCAGGAATATAGATATATTGTATATACTGTGCACATGTGTGAGTGTGTGTATATATATATATATATATATATATATATATATATATATATATACATACATACATACATACAGCATTGGCTCTATTATAGGCAGCACCTGATTATAGGCTGCACCCTAAAAGTTTGGTGCTATTTCAAAGAAAAATTTATTTTTAAAGAAAAAATGCACATTAGTGGAATTGTAAAACGGTATTTTAACTAATGAACAGGAATACGGTATTTATTATGCAGTTAGTCAGCATGTTATATGCAAACAGAAATGTGGAAAACCAATAGCCATTTTAAGGTCCCCCCTTAATTCATAATGCACCTTACTTATAGATATTCCCCATTGCTCCCCTGATATGCCACTCTGCCCCCCAGAAATGCCACTCTGCCCCCTAGAAATCTCAATCGTCCCCCCAGAAATGCCACTCTGCCCCCCAGATATGCTTTATGCCCCCTAGAAATGCCACTCTGCTCCCTAGAAATGCTACCCACCCCCCCCCAGAATTACCAATTCACCCCCAGACTCCCTGGTTGTCTAGCTGGGCCGGCTGGTTGACGTCTGGATAATGCGCGCAGACAACCTCCGCTGCCGGCACTTCCGCCGGGGCTTCCGCCTGGCGCCAGGAACTGCATGTCCCGGGTGTCAGGCAATACGAATTGCGCATCTTTGCGCTAAACCCCAGTTATAGGCCGCACCCCTACTTTAAAGATTTAAAGTGGGGGGAAAAAGTGTGACCTATATTCGGGCCAATACGGTATATTCTGTTCAATTAATTATGCCCCTGTCCATTCTATGTGTGATATAATCCATATAGTATGTAATGTAAACAGCATGGTAACTTACACAAGATCATGTTGCCCTAACCATACATGTAACAGTTCTATACGCTAATAAATATATGCAACAGTACTTACAGATTAAAAATAAGAAATGTTTATTTCGAAACTTTCTATGTATACCATATGGGAGTAGCCATACTGACTTCCTGTTCTTGCCCCACCCTATTAAATTATATCTTCCCTGTTGTGAAGTTGCTGGTTGATTTTGATTGGTTCAGGCAGAGTGGTTAAGAAGAAAGGAGAGCATTTCAGGACCGGAAATGTATTAGATTAAATTTAGTAGTGCACCGGTGCTGCAAAGCGTGTGCTAGATCTCAAACTTGCACCCCAGCCTTTTTTAAAAGCAGTGCTTCAATATGTTATAATCACAATTAGTAAGTTTAAAATCAGAGCTATCTGTACCAATTGAAACAGGAAAGCTCTTCAGCCCCCCAATAGGCTCCATAACTGTCTTTGTAACCCATGTATTTGTCCCATGGGGGGGATTAAGGGAATAAAATAAATCACAAGTATCTCAGACCTTCCAAATAATCTCTTTGGTGTCTATGTTAGCAATGTTCCCCTACACGTTAATAAAACCTACAAATTAAATACCCTAACATCTACCATTATACATTAAATGCTACTACTACCCCTACAGATTAAGCACCCCTTCATCTGACCCAACATTGTAACACAACTTTCCCCTGGTTCTTTGAATTACCTGTTCGTTTAAAATGCCCCTTAACATTAAATTTCCTCCTCATTTCTAAGACCAAAATGTTTTACATACAGCACTAATTGATGCCAGGTGGTAGTAAGACATTGGGTGCCGTAGGCCCTTCTAAACATGTGTTTTTATACCCCTTTACATTATCAATTAGGGTATAGGTTCTACCATGTACGGTAATAGCTGCATATTGCTAGTCCTATTGGATTATTCATGTACTAGCATTCCAAAGAAGACCCGCTAACAGGTATGTCACGTGATCAGAAACACATGTTTCTGATCACATGTATCGAGTCTGTTCATGTTTCCGGATGTAAACACTCAGACCTTAATCAGGTTCTATTCCAAAGATCAGTCCTTGGTCTTGTCTTAGGTTTCAGGATAGCCATATTCCTGCCCTATGCATGTTTAAATCCACTTGATGTATTAATATCTGCCATCAGCCTCAATGATACACAGCTGAAACCTTATCTGCCCCCACAAATAAAACATCTGCCCCCAAACCCTTCCTTCTGCACCATCTCTCCTCTATCTGCCCTTACACAATAATAACAGCCCCTCCTCTCGTTTTCTGTCTTTCTGTTGTTGGTGCGAGTGAGTCATCAAATGACACAATGCTCATTATTCAATCAATACAATTCAGTAAATTGATGCAGTAATATGGTGTCGCCTTGTTCACATATTGACCCATGTGCAAACACAATAAAGGAGCATTTGTAACGGGAATGTGCCCTATGCTTCTTCTTATAACATTACCCACAATGCATCTGCACAAGAGACTGTAATTCTGAGTGATTTTAGCACAAGTTAATATTCTCAGAATCTAAATGAAAAATTAAACCAATAACAGTGTCTGGTAAATTGTATCTCGTTTCCAAACCTTATTTTTTACGTGAAAAGCTACGGAATCAACTCTTTAGTGGAAGCTGATGCCTTTTAAAGGGCCGACATAAAAAGGAGGTCTCTTCTTCAGATGAAATCCTCCCCCTTGGGCCCCTGAAATGTGTTTGTTAAACATCTGAATATGATTATTCCATTGAAAAAAGAAACTTTTGGGGGGTTTTTGTATACTCTTGGGTTAGCTCAACCATCTTTGAGTCTGCTTTGGTTTCCATTAAGATCCAGACCTCTGAGTCACATGGAAAGTTAAGCGGGATACATTTCATCTTGTGGGGTTATTAAGAATTCCAAGGTTAAACATTATCCTTTAAAATTGATTTCATTTTAAAAAAAAATTCTGTTTGACCTTAGAAAGCAATTGACCATAATACATCGGTCTGATTCTGGTTAAGTGTTACACAGAAATCTTTCAGAAATACAGTATACCGTCACTGGTATAATATTATTCCAGATGAAGTCTTTGCCACACAGACCGACGTGTGGCACAATTTATTCCAATTGGAACAGAAAAGCAAATTGGGAAGAAATCTGTGCCCTGATTGGCTGATTTTCCAGCATTTAGATAATAACTCTATAATGACAGGTTTTATCTCTGTGGTACATAACACAGTCAATTAAAACTCAGCACAAAGTCAGCTCCTACCTGTTATAAACACGCTGAGCATTTGCATTGACGGCTCATTATAAGGTCACGTGACAACTAAGTTTTCTCTGGCAACAAAACGGGCTTTTGGGTTTTGTAGGTCTGCTGCCCATGTATGAGACATGCTGATGAAGGGTTGCCACCTAGGCTGTGTTTTTCTTGCAGGGCAGTAAAAATGTGGCTTAGGGCCAGTAACTCACACATCGTCTTTAAGGAAATCCTGGCAAGGGTTGCTGTTGAATGACATCACTGTCTTTCCTTGCAACCTGGAACATGATACTCTGTATGCATCAGACCTTACTATGCATGTGACACCAGAAAGCAAGCTAAGAACCTTAACCACAGTAAACTACTTTTACTGCCCAAACTGACCCAGAATTAAGAAAAAAATCACCCCTCATTGCTGATCAATACACTTCTGGAAGTGGTTTCCTGTGAGCACATTTATAGTAAACCCAGTCAATGAATATACAATAAAACAGAGAAATAAATAAACTAGGGAAGATTGAAAGGTAACTTGGCCTTACACTGTTCTCGGACGGCAAATCCTATCATCTCATCTAGTCTCTGGCAACGTAATGGATACATTTATAGCCAAATTCATTTCATAACATCAGCTGCTTCTGATATGCTTGTTAAATACATCAGACACAGTTAGTCCATTGATGCGAAGGTCCTATATCAGAACAATACTAGATCTTTGTGCCCTTTAATCCCCTTTACCCTCTTGAGTGAGTTGTCTGGTGGTAAGAAATGGGCAGATATATGCCTCTGGCACTAAAGTCCCAGTGTTTCCAGACAGAGCGTGTACGGATTCCACAGGTCTCTTGGTACCTCCAGCCCAGCCACAGTTCTTCCTGTGCAGCTCCTATTGTTATATCCGTCCAATAGAGGTGGACGAAAACTTTTGACCAAAACAAAAAAAAAATAGTAGAAGGTGGCACCCACATTTTTCCACTGAGAGTTTCCATGGCTCTGTTTGTCACTGTGACATGATGTTTATGTTGTGACATCACTGAACACATAATGGGGGGGGGGGTATTACCTATATATTGTAAAAGGGGCGAACTTGTGAGATTTCCATGGTAACTCCAGTGGGAAAGCATGTTTGCTTTTTGCTGCTCTGCTTTACCCTTCCAGTGCATTTCGTTTTAGACATTACACGGAAAGCACAGCAATGCCCCAAACAGCCTCTTTGGCACCTACAGGGTTAATGGTTGCTATTTTCCATAACCTTGGCAGAGACTTAGCACCTAAGTGAACTGGTGGGGGGTAATATGATAACGAAATCTGAAGATGCCTAGGTCAGGCATATGGTTTCAAAGAAGAAAATGTTCAGACTAGAGGGCGAATTACTTCTTATTAGCTGTCAGATTCTAGTTTTAAAAAGCTCTGCATGGATTAGTCTTGAGCAACCTACTCACATCTGTTCCACCCCTGATTATTTAAAAGGTGATAACATTTAGCACTTTTCATTTCCATGCAGTGCCAAACCCTAGCAAATTCTGATGAATTTCAGACCTTAGTTATTCCTGTGTAGGAGCTTCATGTCTGGCTCTGTACTGCGAAGCTATAATTAAAGGAACAGTCAACCCCATCCCCGATATTCTCTGTTATTTTGAAAGAACTGTATTTGTAAATCTGATATACACCGACCTTCCATGTGGACACGCGAGTCTTTGTGTTACGGCGCTACAGGTACCTGCTGGGTTCAGCTACTAAACACAGCTGATAGGGAAAATAACGGTCATACATTTTTGACATATTGGATGATTAAGGAAACAAAATTTTACTGTCCCCTCAAGAGGGAATGGGAACCTTAAAAGTGGATGTAACTGAGTGACATCTGACATCCAGAAGGAGCATTTGATTACCATTTAAGGTGCCTTTAAAAGTCCTTGGCTGGTATTTCTAGACTGTAAGCTCGTTTGAGCAGGGCCCTCCTGACCTGTTTTTTCTGTAAGTCAAATTGTTATGTTACATACTACTTGTTATGTCCGGTCTACCCATTGTACAGTGCTATGGAATTTGATGGCGCTATATAAAATAATAATAATAATCATCCCCTTCTAGTTCATGCATCCGGATGTACTGTACTATTGCATCCTTAAAAAGCTCCCAAACACATAAGGACATAGTAGTACATCCTTGCAGTGGTGGGCAGGTTTCCCCTGACGCTACACAGGAGATCTGTCTGAAGACCACCCGGACTAGATTCCCCTTCCGGCAGGATAGATGCAGAGCAGTGGTATAGAGACTCGTACATCTCTCCCGCTTCAAAAAAACAAAAAGCAGGCAAAAAATGAGGTTTAAAAAAAATCCAAATTGTGAATAGCAATAAAAAAATGAAAATACAAAATAGGGCACCAGTGATATCAAGATGGCATGACCAGAGAGATCCCTAAGGTCTATAAAGAGTAAAAAAGAAATTGTATACGTGGGAGCTTTTTGGCCCTACAAAACATGAAAAAACCCCTAAGTTCGTGGGATATTACTATACTCAGGGGATGTTGCTGAACATAAATAGTTTTTTTCCAGCAGTGGCCCCTAAACTTTTAGAAAAAAAAACTTCATAGTGATGTAAAGTTATGATATCAGTCACTTCTTTTGAGCAAAGCTGCCAAAAGCCCTTAATTGTCTAAGACAGTCCTAACAACTGGTCACTATTAGTGGGACCACTAGGAGCTGTGGGTGTGCACATCAGGCACTGTGCGTGTAGAAATATGGTGGAAACGGGATGGTCCATAGGTGTGACATTGGTGTGCTCATGCAATCTTAAGTGTCACAGCATCAGGTGTGTCTTCATTCTGTCATGGGGGTCTAATAACTCTGTTCCCATATCTGCAAAGCATTCCTGGCACCCGAGAGAAAAATAACTAGAAAGTGTCCTTTTAGCATTGAGGCTGCGACAGACTTCCACTCTCAACATGCTCAGCTTGGTGAAGTCGTAGCAGCGAATGTCGATAAAATAAAAAAAGTCAATCATATTTGCATCCCCGAAACTAGACTATAAAAGCCTTATAAAAGCACACTTCATGGAGCGCTTTCATTGCAGCAATAGATTCAGAGAACCATCACCATTAATAACCTTTTGTGTCTATCCATTTTAACGCAGACTGATAAAACTCAATTGAAATCATGGAATAAACGGAAATTAGGCAAATGATGTAACCTTTACACTACAGGATACTTTGAATGTCACACAGTGCCTAAATGTATATAAAAAAAAAAACCACAGCAGAAGAGTTAATCATAGCATGATGCCAGCATTGCAAGGTCAGTGTTTAAAATGCAAAGTATGCTGAAAGAGACACACTGCTTGTGGTCAGGCACAGCCCAGAATTCTCTGCCGCATCTCAACTACTGATTAGCAGAGAACACATCGCATTCGGAATAATATACTTCAGCGGATTGCTGGGAGAAATGGCTTTTTTTTGCCGGCTATACGAACATTTATCAGCACTAAAAAAATAAAGCTAATGAGTAAATAAAATATTACTAGAAAATAAAAAAAGAGAATTTCCCTACAGTAATCTATCTATGCAACAATTTGCCATTAAAAAAAAGGGGCCAGTAAACGGTGTAATTTAAAATACGCCACTCCAACAGTGATTGCCTTGTTTCGCAAGCTGGTCCTCGGGGACGCTTGATTTATGGAGGCATTGTTTGGGCTCAGGTCAGTAGATGGGAATGTTCAACGCTCCTTCACTCAACTTTGCTCAAGCAGGGACTCCATCATTATTTTTCTGTGATGTCTATTTAACCGCATGCATGCCCATTCGGAATAAAGCACAGTGACATGCTAGCAAATGAAGTAGGGTATAATGAACATCAGACTTTGACTAGTAAAATTCTAATCAATTTTATCACAAATACATTTTTTTTAAGAATTAGGGAATATTTTTGATTTATTGAACTGTATAAAAGTGGGAGTGCTTTCATATAGGTGAAAACGCCTGTGTTTTATGATATCCAGAAGCTACAATTGTATAACGCTCCATAGAATAACTTTGGAATCTTCAAAACAAGCTTTTCTAAGCACTCAATACTTGGTACTCTTCTTAGTATCCCCCCCACTATCTCATTCAAACACATTTCAGCTTTTCTGAATCATCACCATAATGTGTTGCTGGTACCCGTTAATTAGTCTGTAATTTAAGGGGAAGTCCCACAGAAAAAATTACTGTATAAAGTAATGTACTTTAGCACTGAAGAAGACTGGGATTTATTGGGATTTTCTGTACCTGTAGATTTGGAGGCAGCCATTGCTGCCAGTTATGTGATATTTACCTGCTCAAACACCACGCTGAGTTGATTCTTTATGGCAATGCTAATGAAGTCCTGCTTATCCAATGAAATGATATCATGTTGTATACTACGAAACAGTATAGTAAGGACTGAGGGTGTTTGTCAAATATATAAGATAATACCGCGAAAGAAGCCAAGAACCAAAATACAATGAGATCCAACAACCTCAGACGTATACTTTAGTCTTCACGGGGCTCAGTGGGTTACAAATGATTTCCCTCTAATGACAGTCAATAAGGACATATTTGGAGTAGCAACATTTTCATGGCATAAAACATGTTAAGCGTAATAATACAATTGGTGAAATTGGGATATATTTTTGAAGGAAAGAAGGTTGTGCATTATATGTAAATTTACATTTCCGTTCATTTTAACAGAAAAGAATTGAGGTATTTATATGATGACAAATAAATATGAAGCATTTTACAATACAAGACCTTAGCCCCAGAAATACACAATTCAACATGATAATTTGGTGAAATTTGTCATCAGTTTGGGAGGGAAATCTGTTCTAGACTGTGTGTAAAAGTGCACAGGATTATACAACTTCCAGATATATACAATATGTGCCCTTATGAGATGTCTGTCGATATACCTCTATACAGAATGCACCTGTAATTACGGTTGATTATATCTCACTTGTTTTCTTACCAGTTTGTGTCCTATATTAAATTTGTATATTGATATTTTAATATTATTTTGTACTTTTAATATTAAATTGAACAATGACATGCTTTAAAACAACAGAAATCTCAATGTATCCTTCCTGGTAAAATATATAAATAATTCTTTAAGAATTAACTCATAAAACTACTTTATAAAGTAGTAATTTAAAGAGATTTATGGACTGAACACTTTTACCCGTACATAATTCGAGTTGGAAGATGGAAAAGTTTAACTTGTTTCTGGCTGAAATGTGATGGAAAAACTTTGGCAGCAAAATCTTAATTTGCCTGTAAATGCTGAATGTCCGTGACTCCCAGGTTTGAGAGATCCCTGAATTAATTAGGTGTTAATTAGCTTTCTGTGGAATGATTAAATACTGAGCATAAGAGGAAAGAGAGCTGGGAGAGGAAAAGGTGCAGAGCAACACAAAAAAGTTGGAGAGAGCCCTGGGCACAAAATAAATAGAGATGTGATGACAGACAAATGTATGATGGTCACCGGTGTGTGAGCGAAAGAGACTCATGGTAGGAAATCTTCAGGTTTTGTCTGGAGGCTCTGGAAGTTACTGCCCTTTCTTCTTTCCAGGGTGAGAGAGACCTTCAGGGGACCTTAAGTGGTAGAGCCTAACACAGTAAGGGAATTTAAAGATACATGGGATAGGCATATGGCTATCCTGAATCTATGATGAAGAACTGATTAAGGTCTGACTAGATGGGCTGAAGGGTTCCTATCAACTGTCAAATGTTGTGTCCCTATGTCTTGATACCAAAAAGCTCAACAACTAAATGATGGTTACTTGTAAATGTTTATGTATATTGTGTTACTGTTGGTTCTAAAACTTTTGATACATGATATTTTTTAACAACTTTCAGAACAGAGAATGGTCACAAGTTAGTTCCCTCAACAATTCCCATACCTGTTATAATAAAAAGAGTTTACAATGCAACAGGTTGAGCAGTCGGTCAAGATGAGGTTTTGTTGTTGGACACAAGCTCTTATGTACCGTAAATAAAAATCTGTTATTGGAAATCTTAAAAGGGTTACTTTTATGAAAACATTATTTTTTTTTATAAATTAATGTTGTATGAAATTGAGTGGAGTAGCATATAATAGTTTTCTTTTTTATTAAACCAATCTTTATACATGCCTGCTAACTAATCATATGACCTGTTCCACTGCGGTGAAAGGGTCATACGGAAATTTTGCCTATCTACTCTATGGAGATATTCTTCTTGTATTTCATTGTTTGCAGTAATGTAGCCATATAAAATGTTGATGGCTTTTCATGGCATAGATGGGATCTATACACCATTCATTTGCATGGAGTCTTATAAAAACATCTCTATTGATCATAAAAATATACAACTGCAATTAAGGGTGTGTTTAAACAAAATAATATATTTTTCAGTGATACATTCCCTTTACACACCTCCGGACATTTCAAATGGCGGAATAGGAACATTTTTGCTTTGGGGTGGTGTGAGACCTTGAATACGAGGTGGTGACCTAATAATAGTTTGTATGTTTGTAACTGGGTTAGGCATTTATAAGACATTTATAATTATTACATCATTTCATTTTTTAAACACGTCTATTTCTTTACGTATTGTTTTACCTTCAAAGGCTGTAGAACACAGTGAAACTCTAATACCCAGTGAACATTCCGAGCATCTGGAAATGAGGGAAAAGGGGGATTTGGGTTGCAAATAGGGACTGACAGTGCTAAACAGTCACTCTTGGGAGCAGGGCCGGACTGGCCCACCGGGATACCGGGAAATTTCCCGGTGGGCCGGAAGGTCCGTGGGCTGGGCGGCCGGCAGACTTACCATGAAGACAGCCGCTGAGCGGCTGCAAATGGCAATGAACGCCTCCCTCGGTGCCAGGGGCGGGCTGGGCAGGGGGGCAATTGCCCCCCAGGCTTCCCGAAATCTAACCAAAGCGGCCGCTGGGTGCTGATGCGGCCGGCCGGCATCAGCACCCAGCAGCCGTGTGCGATGGCCGTCTAGTGATGGGAGCAGTGTGAGGGGTGAAAGCTCCGCCCCCTCGCACTGACCTTTCACCCCTCACGCTGCTCCCATCACTATGCGGCCATCAGATTGCTGGGAATGTAATCTGAACGGCCGGTGCGTGCTGATGCCGCCGGCCGGCTCTGCTTTAATACTTTTTTTTTACTTTATATGGCAGGCCGATCCAGCTTACCATATAAATTAAAAAAAAAGTGTTAAAGTAGCTCCGGCCGGCGGCATCAGCACGCACCGGCCGTTCAGATTACATTCCCAGCAGTCTGATGGCTGCATAGTGATGGGAGCAGCGTGAGGTGGAAGCTCCGCCCCCTCGCACTCAGACTGCTGCAGCACCGGATGTCAGGTCAGTGACTTCCTGTCAGCATAGAGGAGAACAGTGTGCAGCTACCAGGAAGTCAAGACAAGTAGAAGGTGAGTAAAATAATGTATTTTTTGTACTGTATAATGTTTTTTGTATTTGTTAAAAACAAAAAAAATCGGCATGTGTGTGTATGTAAGTGTGTCCCCCTATATGCCACTCTGCCTCCAGAAATGCCTTATACCCCCCTATATGCCACTCTGTCCCATGATATGCCTTTTAACCCCCTATATGCCAGAGTTGCATATAGGGGTATAAGGCATTTCTGGATGCAGAGTGACATATAGGGGGTCAAAAGGCATATCTGGAGGCAGAGTGGGATAAAGGGGGTTAAAAGGTATATCATGGGGCAGAGGAGCATATAGGAGGGTATAAAGCATATCGGGGAGGCAGAGTGGCATATAGGGGGCATAAGGCTTTTCTGGAGGCAGAGTGCCCCATGATATGCCTTTTAACCCCCTTCATGCCACTCTGCCTCCAGAAAGGCCTTATACCCCCTATATGCCACTCTGTCCCATGATATGCCTTTTAACCCCCTATATGGCAGAGTGACATATAGGGGGTTAGAAGGCATATCATGGGACAGAGTGGCATATAGGGGTATAAGGCATTTCTGGATGCAGAGTGAGGGTATAAAGAGAGGGTATAAAGCATATCAGGGAGGCAGAGTGGCATATAGTGGGGCATAAGGCTTTTCTGGAGGCAGAGTGCCCCATGATATGCCTTTTAACCCCCTATATGGCAGAGTGGCATATAGGGGGTTAGAAGGCATATCATGGGACAGAGTGGCATATAGGGGGTATAAGGCATTTCTGGAGGCAGAGTGGCATATAGGGGGTTAGAAGGCATATCAGGGGGGCAGAGTGGCAAGCCTGGGGGCAGAGGTGCATAACTCGGGGGTAGGTTGTCAAATGAAAGGAAATAAAAACCAAATATGTCTCAATCATAGCTTTTATTAAATATGGAAAAAAATAGTCTACATAAATTAATAAAGAAATAAAAGTTTCTTACCAGAATATCGTGAAGAATAATGTGATCAGTGTTTTGTTCCACTAAATAAAATGGAACTCTTTCATCTAACAATGTTCGCAGTAGTAAATGTTTTGATCCTATTATGTGTAATGTATTTAATTTATTAGGGCCTTTTAACACTTTTGCTTTCTGGCATTTTAATACAAATAATGAGATAAAAAGAATTGCACATAGTGTGACTCGGGTATGTATAAGGGGTGCGTGTGGGTATAAGAGCTTCAGCGTGAGATAAACTATATGGGGCTGGTCTCCAAATTTTTCCAGGGCTGCTTTTCAGTCCCAGTCCGGCCCTGCTTGGGAGTTATAAGGACATAACACTTTTTGTAGATAGAATGTTTTTTCAGGTGTTCAGGCCAGTTTCTTCTTCAAATACTGTCTAGGTTTAGCCATACCTCCTTATGAAGCCAGTGAGGTGTAGCTGATGAACCTCTAGGAAAACTGAGTAAGTGGGACCATACCCAAAATGCTCTTAGGGAGTGTAATGTTGAGCTCAGCTAGTTGGAGATATATTGTACCAGGATTTCGCCATGTTCAGGAGAGCTGCAGTTATAACTAAGTGCGTCTCAGTGTTTAGTGAACATATTTAAACTTAAATAAACAATCAGGATATAGAAACCTCTACAGCTCCATTATTACTCTAGAGATACCAAGTAAGATAAGACACATTTAAACAGGACATGCCAGCTATACAGTAAGTTCTTCTTAGTGTAATAAAGTATGGTCTATTTTTTGATAAATGATCGTAAAGGAAATGGAGCAGGATAAGAGATATAAAATTTAGTTCTCTCACCTTGAGTGGAGGAAGTCAACAATATGGCGGCTGAACAGAGACCCCAGAAAACCAGCCAGACCCCCGCCATACCGCTCTGCGCAACCCTGTCACTGAGAGCTCCACTGTAACATCACAATGCCAACACTGGATATCTGCAGAGAGAAGGAAAGGACAGTAAATGTACACTTCAATAAATGTAATTAAATATAATTTCCACAAAAGGGTTAAAGTCACACCCATCTTGTGTGACCCTCTTCCAGCCTTGCCCATTTTTATTAAATCTTTTGTTTTTTTCTGATTCTGAGTTGACAATACAAGTACTGGGAGTGTTTTAGACTATACAGTCCTCATCCTATAAGGAACATGAAGGCAGCCATTTTTTTCTTTTGCTGCTTGAAGTATCAGAAGAGTTAACAAATGCAAAGGGTTGATATGGTCCTGTGTCCTACTCGTTGGGACATACTTGGCAGTCTTTTTCTGTCTGTGTCACTGTGAGGGGTGGCACACCATATGCATTATATATTTGTGAGATTGCAGGCTGATCTGTAAAAGTCTCTCTCCGCTTCTCTACCCTCCCCCTTGGTATTATTGCGTGGCTTCCCAGATGCAGCTCTCGCTCCCCCCCTCCTGCGCTTCTCATCCATTTGCCACTCTCATTCATTTGCCTACATCTCTCTCTCCTTTACTCTGTAACTAGCAATCTCATCTCAACATGCATGACTGTTCATTTTTGCCTTCCTTACACAGTATCTATCTATCTATCTATCTATCTATCTATCTATCTATCTATCTTCTACCTGTATCTATCTCGGTGATGTCCATCTGTTTATCCATCCTGCCCGTAAAGCACTTTATCCGTCTGTATTTCTATAATTTAACACGCATTCACATACATTCATATAGTTTAACATACAGTAGTGAACAGTGTTGCCCTTGTTCACTTTTTCTTTTACTCCAGCTTTCCTCCATTTTTTAACATTCTTATATTAATCTTTCTGTCTTTTCATCTCCACTGCTCTCCCTTTAATATCCCTTCCACGCTCTACATTTCCCGCGCACCTCTCCCCACAGCTCTCCCTTCCTAGCCTCCCTTCCCCCTTCTTTATTAATCCTGGCACGTGCCCTCGCTCTCTCATACACACACCTTTCCCCACCTCTCCTCAATGACTGAACATATCTGCTGTTCCAGAATCACCCAGTGATCTGGTGCTCACACATGCTCTAAGACACACTACAGTGCTAATAGCACCCAGAGGTGCACTACTAGCACATTCTATAGGGCACTGGCATATTCCAGCAGCACCCAGTTTTTTGAGACTAACACATGCTGCTAGTCCAGTGTCACCCAAAGATCTATATTTTCTCTGCAAGTACAGTATCACCGAGAAATCCACCGTCATCAAGGATACTTACCTTTTTTGGTAGTCTCTGCTAGTGCAACATGTTATGCCGATATTTCCAACAGACCCACCACTACTGCATCCTCAAGGCAACTCTACAATCTGATGTCACCTAAATACCCACCACTAAAGCAACCGCTAGGACTCACTGCAATCAAGAGGTCACCACTAACACATCTTCCACATCACTCGAGAGAACTAACATATCCTCAAGGACACTCCTGTGGTATGATTTCATTCAGAAATCCCATACAATCTGCTCTTCCACGCTCACTACTCACATATCCTCTAGGACATGCTGATAACTGGGATCACTCAGAAATCTGCCTCTACCATATCTCACAAAACAGTCTACTATTTAATCACCACATGACAATTTTTTCGCATTGTACTCTTCTATGTCACCCAAAGAGCTTTGCTGTCCGTTACTCCAAGTATTCACTCCCCGCGCTAACACAGAGTACTCCCTGCCATACACACTTTACACCCTCCAACAAACACAGTCAGCTCTTTGTCCTTTAACTTTTCACTAAAGCTCTCTGCCATGCCAACATATCCACAAATGGCTGTGCTAGTACCCTGTGTTTCTGGACTCTGCTATTCCCACATTTATTCACGCTTTTCACGCAGCTCTAGTGCATCCTGCTGTCTCCTCTGCTAAGACATTAATTATAACACAATGTTGTACGCTCTTCTGTTCCATGATCACACACAGCTCTCTCACTACTCTGCCCTGCTGTCTCCAAAGTGTTTAACTCTCCGCTCTTCAATCCTTCAGAAATATATCTCTGCTATTTCAGACTTCATGCTACACCACACTCAGAGACTCAGAGCTGTGTCTGTATTTTAGTTGATAGACTCACCCACACTACACTTGTACCTAAGCCCTCTCACTCACTACAACATCCCCAGCACAAGCACTCTGCATCGAGCTGTGACTTCTAAGCACACAGACAATGGTATCTTTTACTGCAGTTCTCTCTGCTATTCCTCCAGCACTCCCAGTCCTCCCACACACAAGCTCTATCACTGCGGAATGCCTATACTCCCTCACCACACATATGTAATATGGGATCAATATAGCACACACGTCATTAAACACTTACAGTACCAGGGGAGATGAGCAACAAGTACTGTACACACTATAGGCCTGTACTCCTAGCACTAGATACGCTATATACAAATTCTGGACCAGCTCTAGACACCTCGGCCCACTCTGCTTTACATGCTAGTCCTGTAGCAACAGTTTCTTAAAGATCCAAGCAATACACACTTTAGTACCCTAGCTAGACTGCTATTCCTGCACCGTGCCCTTCACTCCCATACAGCTGGCATTAGTGCACGAGACCCTTCCATTCCTGCACAAACGGTTTTCCATCAGTGCATCAGCTCATTTGTTCCAGTCCACATTTCCTTCCTTTACATTTGTGTTGAAAGACTGTCTTATCATACAGTACTGTCCCTCTAATTCTATTAAGCCACTCTCACCTATCCACATGGTTGGACACTATGGCGCCGACACTCAAATAATAGCTTCATTTATTAGATTTTTTTTATTTTAAGCTAACATTTTAGCACAAACACGCACACATCTTTTATTTTTTGGTTCATCGCATGTCATGGCACTGTGCCGATATTTTAACCCATAGCCTGGCTTTTTCCTGCTCGCTTACTTTTTCAATCTATGCCTACATTATTCTTTACACTCCGATTCGTTACAGCCCCTGCCTTCCCTATCACAATGACCCTACCATTCCTTACTCACCATCTTATCCTCTGGTTTCCCTCAACCTCTATCCTGTTCCATATTGTCTCAGAACCCCCTTTTTATATCTCACACAGCTTATTCTACCACAATCATTGTTTGTCTTATAAATTCTCAATACCTCTCCTATTCCTTTTCCTTACTGGATTAATCTTCTACCTATCCTGACCTATAGCCAGATCTTGACACATTCCCAATCTACCCCATACTTCTCTCTCTCTCAGTCTCCCTCCCAGAGCTCCCTCCTTGTCTTGATTTCCCTCCCATCCCTCCCTCTCTCTCTCTCTCTCAGTCTCCCCCCCACTCTTTCCATTTTCCAGTAAATGTTTCAGCACCAAAGACAGCTCAGAGTTTGCAGCAAACGTGACACTAGAGAGGAACAGAAGACCTCTACAAGTCCTAAGGAACCTGCTCCATGCCCACATGCATCAGATTGTAATGGAGTCCCTTCTCTGTATATATATATATATATATATATATATATATATATATATATATGTATATGTGTGTGTGTGTGTACGCGTACACACATACATATTTAAAACATATATGTTGATACATACAAGAAACACAAGTACAGATTCAATATACAGTTTTAGCACAGGTTGAACGCACTTCCCACTCTCTGTATCGCTTGTTTCCTGTCGATCTTCTGATATTCTTGGATCACTTATCTCTTTTTCCCTTTAATTTTTTATTCCTCCATCCATCTCTCTATGCCCCCTCCCCTCTTTCTGTCTCTACATCCCCTCTTGTCTCAGGAGAGCTCACAATCACTGCAGATAATTTTAGCTGAAAAAACAACCTCATAAGCATCCGTGAGCGAGCTAGAGAGGAAGAGACCTTCCCACACACATAAACACACGTAAACACAGGTAGAAATGAACCTACGTGTCAAGGAGAACGCAGCACATACAAGTGTTTCCCCTAAGAGGACTAAGCCAGCAGTGACAAAGTGAGAAAGGGGCTCTGTTTCAATGAAAAAACAATGTAAATATTCTTAACATTGGGAGAAATAGGTGCCTGGGAATCCTACAATACACATAGACAAAAAGGTATTATCACTCAAAGGGCCACTGTCGCCAAGACAGCATTGCATATTAAAACTATGGCTATGGCTTTTTTAGCCAATGTAATTG
Organism: Sceloporus occidentalis; assembly: GCA_023333645.1. NCBI lineage: Eukaryota > Metazoa > Chordata > Lepidosauria > Squamata > Phrynosomatidae > Sceloporus > Sceloporus occidentalis. The sequence continues at coordinate 1,055,821 of JALMGF010000174.1, read as the reverse complement.
TTTTTAAAATATAAGGTGAGACCTGTGCACAAGCATGGCAAAGGTTGCATATAATTCCTTCTACTCCAAAAGCTGCCATAGCCAATAAGCAACAATCAGCAACCTAACAGTAGGGAGTGATAACTTCATGGGGAGAAATTCTGATGTTTCCCATGGTATACAAATATAGTGGATTTTTATTTCTATATGTAAAGCTCTTTATCTATCAACATCATTATCTTGTTTTATTTAGTAAAATAAAACAGTTTAACTACGTAAATCCTGGAAACCTTAGAAGAAGCATTACTAGTATGAATTGCGCTGTATGCAGGGCCATGGATGCACACACAGCTCCCCACCTACCATAAAGCATAACAATCCTAGAATGTTACAAATACAAAAAAAGGGAAACAGTGAAAACCTTACAACCTGAACATAAAAGGCACAAGGGTATAGCGTCTACATTATTTTTACGTCAAGGGAGGATGAGGCTCCATCCACATCTCCATCCACATACACAGCCAATCAGTAGTATAGTAAGAAGGGACCGTACCTGTTGACCATGAACTGTCTTGTGTATATACGGAATTGGGAGTTTTTTTTTACTTAATGTATCCATCATATTTCCAATACATCCAGTGTAAGGTTGCAATTCTAATACACATTTATTGATATGAAGTCTACGATACAACATTCATTAGCCAGTGTTACATGCTTAACCCTATACAGCCAGAGACGAGAGAAGGGCATGGCAAAAACAACTCATTGCACACTGTTCCTCCCACAAAGGGTTAACATAAGGACCCTAGTTTATCCACTGGATAAAAGCCTCACGCACCCTCCCCCCCTTTCTCGTTGTGTGATTGGCTGTTGATGGATCTATTTCTTTAATCTGAGCAGAGCGAATAACGATTAACACAACTCGTAATTAGTGGCCGCTCTGATCTAGCCCCCCAGAGCATCAATATGCCCCTCGCTGAGTGCTGGGAGGAAGTGGAGTCACAGCGCAGGGGGAAGCAAGACATGTACAGAAATACTCTGACTCATTACTCAGCTAAACTTATTCAGTACAGGTGCGTCGTGATATTAAATATCATTTATACAGGGCAGCACGTTTACTGCTGGTGTAGAGGTGCTCGGCATAAAGTGTGAGTACTTTAATATGCATTCTTCATATACAAAAGAAGAGTACTCACCTAAGGTACACAGAGTCTTGCCACTAATTTCCTGTTTGAAGCCGCCAATCAGTGACAGGAAAGTGCTTCCATTAAAATGAATGGGGGCGACTGTTCGCTAAGCCATGACTGGCAGTAACTATTTCCACCAACCACCCAGCACCATTATACAGCGTAACCAACCACCCAGCACAATTATACAGCATAACCAACCACCCAGCACCATTTTACAGCGTAACCAACCACCCAGCACCATTATGCAGCGTAACCAACCACCCAGCACCATTATACAGCATAACCAACCACCCAGCACCATTATACAGCATAACCAACCACCCAGCACCGTTATACAGCGCAACCAACCACCCAGCACCATTATACAGCATAACCAACCACCCAGCACCGTTATACAGCGTAACCAACCACCCAGCACCGTTATACAGCGTAACCAACCACCCAGCACCGTTATACAGCGTAACCAACCACCCAGCACCGTTATACAATGTAACCAACCACCCAGCACCGTTATACAGCGTAACCAACCACCCAGCACCGTTATACAGCGTAACCAACCACCCAGCACCGTTATACAGCGTAACCAACCACCCAGCACCGTTATACAGCGTAACCAACCACCCAGCACCGTTATACAGCGTAACCAACCACCCAGCACCGTTATACAGCGTAACCAACCACCCAGCACCGTTATACAACGTAACCAACCACCCAGCACCGTTATACAGCGTAACCAACCACCCAGCACCGTTATACAGCGTAACCAACCACCCAGCACCGTTATACAGCGTAACCAACCACCCAGCACCGTTATACAGCGTAACCAACCACCCAGCACCGTTATACAGCGTAACCAACCACCCAGCACCGTTATACAGCGTAACCAACCACCCAGCACTGTTATACAACGTAACCAACCACCCAGCACCGTTATACAGCGTAACCAACCACCCAGCACCGTTATACAACGTAACCAACCACCCAGCACCTTTATACAGCGTAACCAACCACCCAGCACCGTTATACGGTGTAACCAACCACCCAGCACCGTTATACGGTATAACCAACCACCCAGCACCGTTATACGGTGTAACCAACCGCCCAGCACCATTATACGGTGTAACCAACCACCCAGCACCATTATACGACGTAACCAACCGCCCAGCACCATTATACAGCGTAACCAACCACCCAGCACCATTATACAGGGTAACCAACCACCCAGCACCATTATACAGCGTAACCAACCGCCCAGCACCATTATACAGCGTAACCAACCACCCAGCACCGCTATACAGTGTAACCAACCACCCAGCCGGGTTTATTATAGCCGGGATATTCTGGCAGCCCTTGGTTCATTTTCAGAGCATGATATGTTAACTATAACTGAACTCTGTATCATTTTACAGAATAGCCTGTTTATTATCAGTGAAGAGATACTTATGCGGTATTATACGGTGCTGAATAATGGCTCTTTCGTGTACATGTGCAGATAATAGGATAAAACTCCATTTTTGGGGGCATTGAGGTTTTCTACATCATTATGAATGAATCTTAAAGGGACAGTTTACAGTCTCTGATAGCCCTACTAAAGAAGAATACATATTAAAGTAGTCTTTGTTCAGAAAAACATGCGCATGGTGGTCTGAACACAGACCTGCGCAAAGTGTTTGCAGAGCTAGCAGCAGAGCTGAGAATATCATGTGCATGGAGATGAACCGTACACATCTCCTCTACAGAAAATAGCTGGGTGTTGGGGGAAGGGGCAAATGCATATACATGTATAAGGACATGAACATTTAAAGGGACCATGCAACTATCATATGCATTAAACTGCATATTATGACTGGAGTGTCTTTAAGAGTTGGCCCAACATATGGCATGTGAACAAATCTTCATCTCTCCACATTTTCTTGACGATTCTGTTTAATAAACTCCCACTGAGTACTGAGATCTACTCCAGCCTTACATAACAGCAGCTCCTCAACATGGTCTTCAGAGGAGAAGTTAAGAAAGTCTACTAAATTCAAAGCCATTTATCATTTCCATAGAAAATCCTGCTTTCATAATCCTCCATATTTCAAATCTCTTTATTATCAGTCCTTTTGCTCAAACTACATTGCATTCTAGTTGCCAACTCCTGTATTCTTGAACAGGGCAACAAGAAGCTGATTTAATTCTCTCTGGCTGGATCAGTGTTTGCGCCAATCACTACATGGTGATGGCTGGCATGCTTCAACAAATCCCAATTCTAGGTGAATTAATAATTTGGGATTCCCGCGAGTGTAAATATTGGAGGCATTTCGAAAGATTTAAAGAGAAACTGTCATCTACACGGCTTTTAGCATCATTAAATCACTTCATCATTGCGCTGGTGTCTTTTTTTGGTTTCCAATCATTGTTATTGTTTCGGAGAAAATTGGTTTTAAACGTAAGAAACCATTTTACGTCAAAGAAGCGAAAGCGGGTGGCAAAGACCTGAAAAGTATCGATGATTAATTTCCCAGCTTCTTGACCCACCTTTAGAAACACAGCCACCAACAGGCATGAGCAACATTATGAGGAAGGAATAAGAATGTTCAGAATAAGAAGATGGCTGCTTCCATGCTATAAGCATATTAATATATATATATATATATATATATATATATATATATATATATATATATATATATATCTTACGTTGGTAAACACAGCTCTATAGACTTATATAGAATAATCCGCTTGGTAAAATGACTGATGCTTTTCAAGTGAAGGAGTTATGGTACTGGGTTAAGGTTTGTATGGTGTTGCAAAGGCGAGGCATGTTCCAAGAGGAGAGCCACATTAGCAGCTCTTGAGCACCGGGTATAGCTGTTCTTCTTGTTCAAGGGGATGGAGAACATGCAGGAACCAAAGCAGCTAAACATCTCTTATCTTCTATGACACTGATGTGTATGGACAGTGATATGCAAAAGTCTAAGACAGGTGTGATAAAAATCCTTGAGTCTTGTTGCTGTCCTCAGTCTTATTATGGTGTACGACGTTTGACATTAAACTGTCTTCAGCAACCTCACCCTGTTAGGAAGTCTGTCAGTTCCTCACCCAGTTTTTATTCCTCTTACACACCTGTTTCTGTTTCAGATAATGATTGCATTTCAACCTACATATTACATGGATGATCATTAGCACCTGCTCGGTACAATTCTTTAATCATAAACCTAACTATAAGCCTACAAAACCCCTGACTTTGTGCAAGTTTTCCTAAAAGAGCTGATGCTCTTTTAAAGGCAAATGGTGGCCACATCAAATATTGATTTGATTTTGTTGTTTTTCTTCTGTTCACTCACTTTGCATTTTGTTAAATTACAAAAATAAACTATTATGCATTCTTACTTTACAGCATTTTTTCACACCTGCTTAAAACTGTTGCAGTGCTGTATATCAGTGTAGCGGCATAAGGATGGAAGCTAAGTCTGTTACAGTTTTGTGGACACGAAAGCCTGCGTTGCTCGGTCCCCCCTTGCTTTGTTTGTAGTTCCCTTCCTGTCCCAGTAAATACGGTTTTGATATTTTCAATCCCAGGGTGAATTGTGCGCTGACTGCCTACGGGAGAATAAAAAAGTATATAAACTCATTACCATTCAAAAGTTTGGGGTCACTTAGAAATGTCCATGTTGTTGAAAGAAAAACACACTCTGTCCATTAAAATAACATAAAATGGATGAGAAATCCTGCGCAGAGGGTGTTAATTTTATAAATGACTATTGTAGCTGGAACTTTAAGTGTTAAAGGCTAATTGATAGTTCGGAAACCCTTTTGCAATTCGGTTACAACCAGAAATTCCTTATTTTCCCAAAATAGTATTGAAAAAGTATTTGCCCCTTACCAAGTCTTTCTTTTTTTGCTTATTTGTTACATTGAAATGTTTCAGATCATCCAACTAATTTTATTATAGACGATGTGAGTAAACACAAAATGCAGCTTTTAAATGATCATTTATTGAAGGTAAAGAGTAAATCATCTATATCACTCATGTGAAAAAGTAATTGCCACCTAAACCTAATAACCGGTTGTGCCATCATTGCAATCGAATGTTTGTGATAACAGGTAATGAGTCTTTTACATCACTATGGAGGAACTTTGGCCCACACTTCTTGGCAGAGTTGTTTTAATTCAGTCACATTCGGTTTTCGAGCATGAACTGCCTTTTTAAGGTCATGTCTTCATTTAGTTTCTTTTGAGCCATTCAGCGGTAGACTTGCTTGTGTGCTTTGGATCATTTCCCTGCTATATAACCCAACTGTGCTTGAGCTTTAGGTCACAGACTGATGGCCGGACATTCTCCTTCGGGATATTCTGGTAGATAGCAGAATTCATGGTTCCATCAATTATGGCAAATTGCTCGGGTCCTGAACCAGCAAAGCAGCCCCACATCATACAACTGTGTTTGACCGTTGGTATAATGTTTACACCAGATGTGACGGAACCCATGTCTTCTAAAATGTTCCACTTTTGACTCTTCGGTCCACAGAATATTATCTCAAAAGTCTTGGGCCTCATTAAGATGTTTTTGGGGAAACTGTGAGACGAGCCTTTGCATTCTTTAATGTCAGCAGTGGTTTTTACCTTTCAAATCTCTAATGGATGGTGGAATGGTGAACACTGACCCTAACTGAGGCAAGTGAGTCCTGCAGTTCTTTACATCTTAGTCTGGATTCTTTTGTGAGATCCTGGATTTGTCGTCGATGTGCTCTTGGTGGAAATTTGGTAGGCTGGCCACTCCTTGGATGGTTTATCACTGTTCCAAATGTTCTTGCTGGAGTCTCAGAGCCTTAGAAATGGCTTTATAACCCTTTTCCAGACTGATAGATCTCAATTACTATGTGTTTCATCTCTTCTTGAATTTCTTTAGAATGCGGCATCATGTGCTGTTTTTTATGACCTTTTAGCCTGGGTGTATTAAGTGAAATTAAAACCAATTATAAATTACATTTGGTTAATTGTTTAACTTAGTGACTAAGGGAGCAATTACTTTTTTTACATAGGGCCAGGTAAGGTTGGATAGCTTTTTCCTTCTATATGTGAAATCATCACTTAAACTGCATTTGTGTTTACTTGTGTTATCTGTGTCTAATATTAACCATTTTTGTCCTCTTAGGATATACCAGTAGATCCTTAAAACCTGCGCCAAGAATCCTTTTAGGATGTACCGGTATATCCTAAATGTGTTGCAGGGGCAGCACTGCAAGCACTGGGATACCATCATAAAAGAAATGCTCGATCAGGTGATCGGGCATTGTCTTTCCGGTAGGAAAAGATGCACGTATTACTATGAGACCTGCTTGCTGATCACAGTGTGATTAACACAGACAGATCAGCCAAAAATAAAAACCAAATAGAAAAAAATGAAATAAAAATAAATAAATAAATAAATAACACTTATTGAGCATCACTGGGATCAAAATGTATGAGAGGTCCCCAAAGGGATCTTGAGTCAAACTGCACTGGGAACAGTAGAAAACATAATTTATTTATTTTTTAAGTGCTCTGCAGCTCTAAAAGTATAAGTAAAAAAATATTTAAAAAAAATCACTGCCCCCAAAATATGTGTAGTATGTAAAGCACGGATGTGGCCGTCTTGAACATAAAAAAAATATATGGGGGTATTAAACATAAATTGGTTATTTATTCATCTAATGGCACCTAGTGTGTATAAGAAAAAGTTTAGGTTTTTTATCTATCATTGCTAATATTTTTTTTAGTGCTTCTATAATTTTAAAAGAAGGCCCCACTTCTTCTGAACAAAATGATGTTCATCAAATATGGAAAGGGGGAATTATGGTTTGACAAATACTTATTCGCAGCACCTGACATCGGTCCGTCCCTTACCATGCAAAATGTTCATTTTATAATTTTATTAAATAAATTAGGGCTATATTTATAAAGAACAATTCAGGAACAAGTCTAAATGTGGTGCAAATATCATGGAAACAAATGGGAAGTTACTCCATTACCAAAAGGCTATTTCTAATAGAATGATGGTGTCTTTAATTTAATGCATATGATAGGAATAAAAAAAAAAATGGTCCCATTACTGATCTTGATATAATACAATGTGTTCATTATTAGCATATAGAAAAATGCCAAATCACCATTCTATATCATCAATGTATATATTGAGGAACACTGTCCTTCATGACATGCCACTTAACGTATAGATACTCTTCACTCATATATAGGACAGAGGGATACCCAGTATCATCATACAATATGTAATATATACAGTGAATCATGTCATATCAGATATATATATACCGGTAAATATAAATATATATATATATATATATTATATATATCTGTATATCTGTGCACAAGCTAAGCTGGACTCACCCACTGTGTAAGGAAAATATTCACACAAGAAATAAAACACTACACTCGACTGAACCCACACTGACTTGTCCAGCAATAGTCTTGAATTTACTAGCTCAGTACTGGCAACAAGGCTTATGTTATGCTGGTCAGGAAAATCCCTATTTTGCAGTTGCAGTATATACCGGTGTGTGTGTGTGTGTATATATATATATATATATATATATATACACACACAAATTGAACACTCCCTCAACTGCAAAAAAAACCCTGTTTATTCAACCATCTACAATGTCATAGTCATCGATGTTTCGGTCCGTTTACCGGACCTTTATCAAGACCGGACCAAGACATCAATGACGATGACATAGTAGATCGTTGAATAAACAGCATTTTATGCATTTCAAAAGACTTGTGAGTGTGTGTTCATTTTGGATTTATATTGATTGGCTACACCGCACCCGGGCAAATGCAGTATGTGTAAGGAATTCATACACCGAGTGCAGAGATTGTGGACTGGTATATATATATATATATAGACAGAGAGAGAGAGTATTCTGCTCTGTATAATGGCATTGTATATAGTTATTTATTCCATGAATGCATGATGTATGTTAGTGGCAGGAATATATCTATCTATCTATCTATCTATCTATCTATCTATCTATCTATCTATATAATCAGGATTCTCACTATGATATATAATACTATGATACACTATACATTTAAAATGTTTGTGTGTATATATATATTCCTGCCACTAACATACATCATACATTCATGCTTCGTGGATACTTCTGATCACTATATACTAGTGTAGCAAACAATTCTGAATAGATAATGTTGCTTCTTAGAGCAAAACTCTGTTCCATTATATTGCAAAAAAATATTCATCCTCACAGACCTTGGTGTGTTCCTTTTGATATTATACCTATACATAGCACCACTATAGAGCGCAGCATCTTGATAATCAGCTGATAGAAATACCTGTGCTCATTAAACTGTTCAATGTGTTCATTATCAGTGTATGTATACACTCAGCAGCTTTGTAAAGCGTGATATGTTCATTATCGTAGTATACAGATACTCAGCATAATTATAGACTGCGGCAGGCTCATTATCTGTGTATAGATGTTCAGCATCATTACGTCGTGCAATGTATTTTTTGTGGGGCAGAAATCATCAGACGTATTGAAATACTCGGTACAGTTGTGGGGGTGGGAGAACGGATCTAATTCCAATGAAAACAAGTAGAAAACAGTATCATAATGTATAGTTAGAAAGAAATATATATCCACAGTAAAACATTATTTTGGGGGGCAGACCTGGGTTTATGGTACTATAGCTACCACTAGTCCCAGTTTGGCGAGGGCAGTACCTACAGACAGAATTCTGTCTCAGATGCTGGCTGTACTATCCTGGTTTTGTGGAAAATGGGCATGTGCAGGGCCCAACTGGCTCAATGTGATGCCACAAAGCCATTTTGATCAGTGTCCAGATGATATGGCAAGTAAGCAGGGTTAGCACCTTCTTACCCAGGCTACAGGTACAGCTGAGTAACTAACATATGCACACTAACAAACACACATATACTCTCACGCCAGCAAACACAGTAACACGCACTCATTATAACACACACACATGCATACTCACCCTAAAACACACTAAAACATACTCACTCTATCACACATCACTCTATCAATCACATCACACTTTTCACACCTTTCCTTACCCTAACTGGAGCTCTTGCTTATAGCTGCTCACCCACCAGCTCTCCATGTCAGACCTGCCCTGTTTGAAGAAGTTTGGACTGGACATGTTACCCCCAGCATTCCACCTGTCCAAACTGCGTCACCTTCATTGGGGTGCTATAGACAGGCAATGGGGAAGGCTATAGACAGGGCCAGGGGCACCTACCTTACCCCTCACAAGGTAATGATGCTGAGCTTCACAAAATGTCCTCAACAGCAAAGACCTTAATCGATTTCACAGCTCAGTGCGCTCAGCTCAGAGTTCATTGTTGATTGTGTAATTATGTTGTTCATTGTGTATCTCTGCATATACTACAAAAATCCTTGCTGAGGTGTCTTATTTTAGTTACCTTTATGCCAAAAGAAGCAACTTAAATGATTAGGATGGGGCAAATGGTAAGCACTTGTAACCCCTTAAATTTGATCTGATTACATTGATCTGAAGGAGACATTGTATGTAGAGTAGAAGTTACAATTTGCAGCCATGTTCCAAAGAAAGTCATATATTTATTGCATGTAAGTTCTTTTTAATAAAAACTGAGTGATATTTCCCTTTACCCGCATGAGCAATCAGTGGCTCCATCATCTTTTTAAAATATAAATCAAAAGAATATACCGGTAATATATAATCATATATATAATATATCTAGAATATATAATATAATCTGTTCTCTTTTTAATCATTTTAAGTGTTTGGCCATGGTGTCAGTCGTGATTGACGTTGGTATAGGCTTAAACACAGAGTGAGAAAGTAACTGCTACCAGCTTCCTTGTCTTCTGTGACCAGGTGCATGTAATGCTTGTGATGTCCCAAGTGCTTAGTGCAAGTCTTATGTGTGTTCATACCACCTAATATTTTAGGAGGCATGGATTTTCTCACCTATTGTTTGCTAATTACTGAATAAGGGATTCAGAAGAAGAATACTAAACGTAGTATTGTATAGAATGCTGTGATGCACTCATACACAGCTTCTAGAAAAAAGAGACATCTGGGAAGATGGGAGGAAAGAAGGACTCTTAGGAGGTTTGGGTATTGATGATCCCAACTGGTCCTCTAGCATGGTACCATCATTATGGCCTTGTCAAGGGTGTACAGGAGAAGAAAGAGATACGACTTTCAGCTGCTATCACTCCTGGCGTGTTCAGTCAGTCAGTTGGGTTGTCATTTTGGTATGGCCTTTCTGAATATTACCACCATGAATACGCCCAAAATGATGCAGAATTTCTCTAATTTACATGTGGTCATAAAACTAAAATGGTGCACTAATACAGGAACCACCCTGAAATCCAAATGGATTTCCTACTCTCAAGCATTAGACATTAACAGCCCTGCAGTGGACTCATTGCAGGGATCTTAAAAGTTGATTTTCCTGGAAGTGCAGAGGAAAACCTTTTACCTGTCATCCAAAACTTGTGACGTGTACAGAACTATTCTGCACCATTGACCTCAAATGTTCCTGTGTAACAATTATTCAGACTGCTGGGGAAATATTCTCTTTATAAAGAATATAACCATAACTTGGCACTGCTTTATTTGGCTGTGAAATGATAAATTAAATAAGCATATGTTCCCCGTTATTCATGATAGGTATTATTTGTCGCCGTGAGTCCCTTGATAAATTGTGTTCATCTGTTGCTTAGATTCGTAGCTCCAACCTACATAATCTGTAGGATGTCCCCTACCACTTCTGAGGCATATGGCAATGCAGACAGAGCATTGTGGGTGCTGCTTATAGTGAAGAATGTTTTATGAGTAGAAAATGTCATCTTTATATTTAATTGCAGTTCTATTCTTGCCCAAAGTACCATGCCATCTTTTGGGCTATAGGTTCACTTTAAAGACTTTAACTTCTGCTTCCAAACGAAATATATGTTTATAATTGAGAGGCACTTGTTCCAACATGTATGTTTGGTATGATTAATACCCGCTCAACCTCATCTGACCCTCTTTCAACACAGGATGCGAAGATATCACCAATTTAATCACCTGCGCCAAATCAGGGAATTACATATAAGAAAGCTTGGGTTGTAACATTAAAACTGTTTTGATTTTTTTTTTGCTTGATATCAAGAGAAATGTAGTTTAGCTACTACATAGTGTAAAACATGACTAGCGTCTACACAGTGGGGATAATTCATTGAAAAACATCTTCTCTATAAAATCAGTCACCTTGACTGAATTCTGTTCTTTTTATCAGCCAAGCTGAGCGTTGTGCCCAATGTCAGACAAGTTAGCAGCGTGAGCTGTTTGGACTGCAACTTGCTAATTTTTTAAGCTGTTGGGCACCAAGGTTATTTTTTTTTAAAAATGGCCCGCAGACTGTAATAAAATATCCCAAGCATAATATTCCACGGATCACGATATACTCAATGCTTCTGATCTGGTCCAGTGGCACAGCACAAGGCAAGCTGGACCCCAGACTCAACTCCAAAACACAAAATAGCCCTTTCAAGTGTTTCTATAGACGCTTTCAAGCATCAAAATACAGAATGAGAGATGGATGGAGTTTCAGCTAACTCACCTGCACTATTGTTAAGGAGCTTAAATAAACATCAGAATTCACAGTTGTAACATAAAGATATATATAAAAAGTGGGGGCTGTTATAGTTGCAGCAGTGTTGGTGGGGAACGCCATAGTAATGCTCATGGTTTTGATGTCCAACTATATATATATATATATATGGCTTAAGGTCACTAACCCAAGTTTAATAAGTTCCAACGTGTCCTGGAGCATCTTACAGCAAAGCTGCCTTTTCTTGTGTTCTTCCTGCACAAGTCGGGTGCACATGTAAGCGCATGTCACAATAACCTTGTCCAGGCATTCTCTGTAACCTCTTCAGGACCGGGGATCCTCATCCTTGGACCTAACAATCACCTTTTTTTGATCTTTTATCCTTCTCCTGCCCTTGTGCCTATAAACACCTTTAGCAGTAGCGCTCAGTTTTCAGGGCCACAGGCGAGGATCCGCAATCAATAAGTTCTATGTACACTAGTATGAAACGATATGCAAACACTATTGTTTGTTTTCCAGGTCCTATCTGTCGATGATAGTCCCACCAGTCCTTGTTGTCATCTGTATTGAAAACTGCAACATCACAAGCTCATAGTGTTGTCATTATCTTGAGTTTGATTCCCTTTAATTCCTGACATTTGTCCTCTGACTAAGTCCTCCTTCTCTGAGGAAACATCACTAGAACACATCCTTTTCTGACTCGCGTAATGCTTCAAAGATTCAAAATCACTCATTTGTCATGTCATAGCTTCTCTGCTGAGAGCTCCTTATTGTCATCCACTATGCCACCTGTCTCCGATTCATAAAAAAACATATCCGACAGACCGTCCACACAATAAAAATGTGCCTTTTCCTTCATCAAACTCAATTCACGCTCCCCCCATCAAATCAGATGACCTTGTTTTTAGAAGAACATCCCCAGAATCCGCTCAAGAAATGTCCCCTAACCTCCCATAAATACCCATATTGTGTTTGCATATTCTACAGCATCGATTATGCCGAGCTGCAGAATATAATGGTGTTATATAAATCGATAAGTAATAACAGTCGGCACCATTATTGAAATCATAGAGAGCAGACCTATGTTATAGCAGCCCGTTCTTTAATGTCTAAAACATCAATGATAGGGAATCTGATATCTATGAACAATTACTTTCCAACAGATAATCAATTAACATTTCTTGTCGTGTTGTGCTAGGTCCACCCTTTTTAAAAAGGTAAATATCCAAACCCATTATACAGGCTTACGCTTAATGTAATTCCAACCCCCGGGAGGAATGCACTTGTACCAGGTTCATTCACTGACCCCGTGACATCAGGAGGTAAGTACTATGACGGTTTATCCGTATAGAGCTTAGAAATATCTTGATCTGCTTTCCATATCTATGTTAAGTCAAACATAGATGCACGTGTCAAATGCACTCGTAACATGGGGTCTGTACATCCCCCGGCTTCCTCAAACACATTATCCACTGATTAAAGCCAGCAATCTGGTCAGCTTAATCTAAATTCCTAAATCATACTGAACCTTCTGTCTCCTCTGTGATTATATTCAAAAACTAGCACTGATGCATCTCTATCTCCACCGCCGTGTTAAACCTCATTTCCTCCCACTGCCTTTCCACATTCATGCCCTTTTAACTATAAATGTGCCAGAGGGGTATCCACAGGTTTCCAATAGCTCATTTAAAGCCCATTACATGCCAACACTGTGTCCCACAGTGGGACGCCCGCTATAAAATGTATTGAACCAGCAAAGTGTATAGGTAAATATTTATACCTGGAGATGATGACTTTGTCAGCCTGATGTTTGTGGATGATAAGTACGAAAATATTTATTTACACTGATACTTTAAGGTGTTTGTTGGGGAGCAGGTGGTGCAACCTGGCTCTGGGATGGGAAGTTGGTCCTGAGTTCCTCTCGAGTTAAGCTGTGCTTGGCTTTGAACTCATCAAGGTTATAAATGGCAAGAGACCTTGTCAAGGTTAATTATCAGCCCTTAATGAATATACACCCACAGGAGTTTGCTTAGTAAACCTCTTATGAGTAGAGCTCCCTTACCTCAGTGGCTCTAATATCATAATCATAGTATGCGATCACTACCAATGGTATAATGTATCAGAATATACTGTATTAAAATTAAAGTGGATCTATCACTTATACTAAAATTTATATTTTGCCATTCAATACATATAAAATAAGCAGTACATAATATAAACACCTAAATGTGTATATCATGGAAGCCATCCAGGATCCACATGGTTATTCCTCCCGTTAGTCTACCTCTCTCCAGTTCTTAAGTTTCTGCTGATTGTTGATGATTGGTTCAGAAAGCAGGAGGTACGGGGGTATCTCATTTTGCTTGTTTGTCCACCTTATGCCATATATCACAGCTTCTGTGAAATATCTTTAAACTACATTTAAAAAATGGGTGTGTTAAGTAAAAAACTTTAGAGATCCTAAAGGATGTAAAAGTCTACAGTTCTCCCAAAACACCTAACTAAGGTAAAAAATATTGGGCAATCCATCACAGTACATGGCCATGTGTTGCTTAGAGAGCAACTAATATACTGTGGTGTCCACAGAGGGCTTTACGTTGTGTAAGAGTCTTATTTGGGTTAAAAGGCAGTGCAGTCCCACTGATTCAGCCCTTTGGTAAGCAATGTAGCCGTATAAAATTGGATAGGACTCGCCTAACTTGGGGTACTTTGACGTAGTGGCCAGCTAAGCAATATATGGCCATATAGTGTGACGGAATCCCCAATATTTTATGCCTTAGGTGTTTTTTGAATGGTATTCTCTGGGTATGTGCTGAATTCCTGCTTTGTTTTGTGCCTTGCAGTGGTGGGCCGGCTAATCACATCTCACACAAGCCATACAACTTAAACCTCGGTGTGAACCCAGCGCAGATGAAAGGGCAGCAGCATATTGGAAATATCAGATGATGGATGAGGTTTCAGCGTGATTGTACTATGGAATCTGATGTGCATTCAGCTGCGTTACTTATTACCCACTGCATTTAATATACATGTTTCCCCCCTCTGCCGCGCAGTCCCTCTGCTTTGGGTGGAGGGCAACAGCATGATTATTGCTGCACTGGTGAAACAGACTATTAAATGTCCCCTCACCCCAGTTATTGTGTTGCTTTTATGTAATTGCCCCTATCGGTGCTTTTACTTAGTAACTTCAAATATTCCCTGTCATCGCTTTGTACAGTTTGTCTTTCACTACCACCACTGATTGAAGTGTTAGTCTTATCACCATAGCAACCACCATGGAATGATGCAATAAACAGAAGTATTGTACTGTTTGCTATGGTGATATCACTGTCCATGGAACCCTTTTTAAGACCGCTCTCTGCCTTCATTCATTCACTTCTACTTTGTTCCTTTTACACCAACTCCTTTATTCACTCAGACCTACCACTCTCAGGCCTTTTCCATCAGCTGTACCTTCTATGTGCCTTTACTCTCATATCTACCACTCTCAGGCTTTATTCTCTTAGCTGTACCACCTTGCTCCTTTATTCATTCTCTCCTGCCACTCTCAAGCCCTATTCCCCCAGCAGTATCACTCTATGGCTTAGTTCATTCACTCCTACCACTCTCAGGCATCAAACTATCAGCATTACCCCTCTGTGGTTTTATTTGTTCACTCCTACTACTCTTATGCATTATTCCCTCTACTACACAACTCTGGCCTTTATTTTTTGTTTCTTTCACCCTTCACTTCATCTTGATGAATTCTTTAAAAATGCAATCAGCGGATGAGGTAGAGAGCCAATAATTGCAGAGCAAGGTAGCCAAGGGTGAAGGAAAACTCCTAGAAGAAAGGGAGGATAAAGGAGGAGGCCTCTGACGGAGACTGATATTGGAAAGAGGGTAACGAAGAGGAGAAGGAGAAACAAAGGATGTGCTTGGCTAAATACATATTTCCTTTAAATATCTATTTAAACTACCTAGAAATTATATATGAAGGAAGTGAATGAAACTAAAACAGATCAAGAATAGCTTTTGGACAAGCGTCGCCCACAGTTTACTTTAACAACTTCTTAATGACTTTTTAATTAATTCTCTCTGTCCAGCCTCCATTACGTTTGCAACAAAGATTTTAAGCTTTTTGACCTGTACCTGGCCCTCTCTCTCTCTCTTCATATCTACATATCTAATATGTATTCGAAAAAAATGTGGTTACATTTTGATGCCCATTCATTAACATCAAATAAGGCTATTAAGTCCTTAACTTTGGCCCAATGAAAGAGGCCATCCAGAAAAACAAAATCGAAAAAATAAAATGTTAACACAGAAAGAAGAAAAAGCAGCTGACTTCAACATGGCCGCTGGTTGTGTGTATATGCGTACCCGTGTACAGGATAATGTAGTGACTGAAGGATTCAATTTACATGCAAACATATGAACCTATCCGACTGCAATAATTACAGTTCCTCATCTAATAATTCTCTAGAGTGATACTTTAGATCCAGAGGATACCATAAATGAGCTGTCCTGAAGTCTGCTTTATTAGCTATAATTACATGCTTAGCTTGGTGTTATTTGCCCCTAATATGTACATTCGCGGCTGTAAACCCTACGGATAATGTTACCAGACTGAGCGTTTCTTTGACCGCACGTGTGGGCTGCGGCTGACTTGTGGACATGTTCAAAGACTTCGCTTCCATATTGACATACAGAAGCCCACTCGGTTGGTGTCCCAAGAGGACGAAAGTTATGAGTGACCATGTAATTGGGATACGACCGTTCTCAACTAATGCGTATTATCTAAAGCAGGAAGGTTAAACCCTCCACCACCTGAGATAGGAGGACTGTATCACGTACCCTTTTTGTACACTGGCTAGAGAAAATGAATACCATTCTAATGATCCAAGAAAAGATGTAGTGAAAGACGATAACTTTTACTGGGCCAACATAGAAGATAAAAAATAGACCTCTGAGGTCTCAAAAACATATGCGGCTCTACTTCTTTTTCTGTGCAGGCCCAATAAAAGGCCTCTTCTTCAACTAAAGACTCTGTACACTGAATACAAAAATAGAATTTGACAGTCAGTAAGATAAGAACCATATGGCCCATTTACTCTGCTATTTTTTTTTCCTGCCGCACATCTTATTTGGTCCTTGGTCCTGTCTTCAGAATAGCCATATGCCTATACCATGTATGTTTAGATTTCCTCCCACTATTAACCCCCACTACTTCTGTTGGGAAGTTGTGCCCCTTATCTACCATCCTCTCTTTCAAACATTACCTAGTAAATAAAAAATATATTCTGATCAGCAGGGCAGCCGTAACTCCACACTTTATGTTTCCTAAACTGTATAATGGGTGCAGTGTCCCATGTTTATTTTTGCATGCTTGTGTTGGCTGTATTGTGCTAACATTGTCGATCTGTTTTGAATGGCTTCAAATATGTAATGGAGAAGACATATGACCTCTGGTGAGACTAATCGGGGAAAGATTCCATAAATATTACCCCCTTTATTAAGGTCACCAGTAAGAAGCAGGTTAAACCAACAGTTATTCGCAGCCTTCGTCCGGGCCGCAGGTGAATATATAGGGTACAAAGTGAATTACAATATAGGACAAGTTATAGTCACCCCATCAGGCAGACTCAAGCAAAGCTTTGGGTAAAATAATCAGTAATTGTAGTAACCTAGAAGGACAAAATCCAACATCTGCATTGAGTTTTGCCAGCTTTAACAAGGTTAAGAACCTGGGCAATGTCTCTTCATGGCTACCCCTGTGGTAGGAAATGTACGCGCTTTGCGGAAAGCCCTGCATTAAATATATTTTTTATTTCTTTCCATTTATCGCAATTGTTTATCTGCTAGTAGCACTAAACCAGACGTTTAACGACTTTAAGGCTTTTTTGGAAGAGCTCCTTCCAAGCTACAAACCTCTGTTGTATTGGATGATATATGGAAGATTTGTTTATTTGGAAAATGTAAAGAGTAATTTGGCTAATTTCTTTATTGCGTTATAAATGATTGCATTACATTTTGAATAACATTAACGTTCATGCTGAGAATGATGACATCACACTCCCGTGTCTGGTTGGGCCTAGAAGGAGACTCATTTTATTTAAGCCATGATGGAAGGTGAGGTAGTGGAGATGAGACCCCTAACTGTTGGTGACACAAGCGCAATATTTTTTTATTTACTTTGGAGGTATACCAAACATAACACTCGGATATTACTGTGAAAAGAATTTAATAAACATTAATGCTTTTGGGGGGGGGCAACTGCTGAAGCTGTAAATAGTGTCCAACTTCCCATACAGAAGCATATTATATTCAGCAATACATGGCTTCACACATGGGGTATCTTAAATCAGCAGAGACTATTGCCTCCTTTATTCAGTCCTAAGTCGTCTGGTAGAGGCAACGCTGGAACACTGTGAAGAAAGAAGATACAGCAGCCTGTGCGCATGGAGGTAGCCAGGAACTAAGGACAAGCGTGGTGAACTTCAGGTTACCTACCAAGCACCCAATACTAGCTACCCTACTGACTACATAACTACACTCCAACCAAAAACGGAAGCTCCCCTTTAATTATTGTTCAAGTTTTTTTCTTTTTCTTTTAATTTTGTGTTCTTATCTATTTGAACATTGTTTATTTATTCTCTCTCTCTCTCTCTATTTTTCTTAATTCACAAATTTTGGCAAAAATGTTTGTGTTTCTTACGTTTGGGTTAATTTAAAGTCCAGACAAAGCTCATTACGTGGAGACGTCTGTTTCTAACTAGGGTCTTTATTGTATTTTTTGTCCACTGATTGAGTTTTGAGCCGATTATGGGTATTTCATTAGCTGTTAAGATTTTAAAGAAGTTGTCTTGCGCAGGCAGCGGTCTTTAAACCAAAAAATTGCGAATGCCCGTCTATACAAAACACGTGTATCCCGTGGAAGATGAGATCAATGTCCCGTCCTCAGATTGTCTCCCTTCTCTTCATCCACTCTTACAAAGTCTGCCTGAACCATTCACCGACAACCAGCGACTTAACAATAAATTATATATATATATCTGTAAATATAATTACATATGTTTATTTAATGTATATAACCATAAAATATAAGCTTTGGAAAAGCCCGATCTAGGGTCTGATGGCACCTTAGTTCCATTTTTCTTTCACATCCCAGGTCGCAAACAAATAAGCTGAAGTTTGAACCAACAGCTATAAGAATGTACTGCACTGAATCTATACATCAAATCGCGTTTTCTGCAAAAGTTTGCGCAGCCACGAATGACCAGTTTGAGCTGTATTTGTTTGTCT
Organism: Sceloporus occidentalis; assembly: GCA_023333645.1. Taxonomy (NCBI): domain Eukaryota; kingdom Metazoa; phylum Chordata; class Lepidosauria; order Squamata; family Phrynosomatidae; genus Sceloporus; species Sceloporus occidentalis. The sequence goes on along the minus strand of JALMGF010000174.1, from coordinate 1,036,753 downwards.
GGAATAATCAGTAATTATAGTAATCGGGCAGGAAGAAATTAGCGCCTCTGAAAAGAAAACATAGAGATCTAATCACAGAGAAATGATTTGTGTTGGGTTTTATCAGTTTTTAACAAGTTTGACATGAAAATCTGGCCATATGCCCACTCATGGCTTCCTCCACATTAATGGAATGAGCAAGTTAGCCTAAACACGCAGCTGGGCGGATTGTTGAGCTACGTTACGTCTCTACGACTTTACTTTTGATGGGATGCTGATGTTCGGAAGGTCTTAGAAGTAAAACTCAGTGGATTTTAGTTTTCTTTAGCTCCCACTAATCAGGAAGCTCTACGTAGATGTGACATTAAATGTTGCAGAGTCTGACCTAACATTAGAAACCTCTGAATACAGTAAGTTCACTTGTGTTTGTACCTGATTAATATTTGTGATTGCCTAAGTTGATTATTGCAGCAACTCAGCATTTAATATCTCGGGCCGGCTTAGATTTCACACACGGGCTAAATGCCTAGTTGGCCACTGAGTACACAATGTCACATATACACACAGTGATGTAACAAATACTTACTTTCTTGGGATGATTCCTGAGATAGTCTTTTATCCCTGTCTATTTCCGACTTCAGGAATCAATAAAGGCAATCTCGCAATTAAACTGAAACGGGCAAATGCATACCCAGGTGAAGTTCTGATTCCCTAAGTCTCTGGGGTAGTTTCTTCAATAGCCAGCAAGGTGAGCAGTGTTTGGTCCCATTCATGTTAAACCTACCCCCCCCACACACACTCACTCACTCATTAGAATCTAACTAGGGCTAGCTCTGCCCCAATGCATGGCTAGTACCACACCTCAAAAGAGGGGATGATCTGGGTTACCAACCATGGGAAGTGCACACTGTTTTTGGATTCTGCTTGACATCAAGTAAGTTCCACAACAGCTGGAGAACTGCCCGTTAGAATAGACGAGATATTCAGATCTCCATTTTAACTCGTACCGAGAGAGAGACAAGTCACTGACGTTTAATATATCCTGTTCGCAGCTTTGGCAGCCTAAGGTCATATTCAGAGGTTACGCCATTGCAGGAAAGTAAAGGATTTGTGTTAATACCCCTTTAAATCTGAATGTGATGCTGATGTTCAGTACACTGAGTGCTCATAATATGTAAATATCCATAGGCCCTTTTTCATCTATGAGTAACCGTTTGCCTTTAACAAAAACCTACGCAAGATCTTTATCTTATACACCCAGTAGAGCCCACAAATACTACATTGCTTGAGTAGTCATTATGACAAACTGCCTTTACATTTTATATAAAAATATACTCTGTCTATCACAAGAAGAATAATCAATACCTACTGAATCAAATTGTGTTCTGTTTTTATTCTTTTTATTCCCACAAGTCAAACTGCGGAATATGTTGGTGCTTATAACTGAATATTAATAATAGCCAAAGCCACCATAATTATAAAGCACGGAACGCTCATTCTCAGCGTACAGCAATCCCAGCATCATTGCAGAGTATGCGGTTTGCCAGTTATCACAGTATAGATCCTCTGCATTTTAATGCACTACAGTAAGTCCATTAGCATTGTATAAAAGTATATGACGCCGGGATACAGGACAGCGTATGAATGTATAAAGATAATCAGCATTATCAAATAGCTTGCTGCAGTGACAGAGGAAGGGACTGATGGGAACGGCTTAAAAATATCCATTTCCCCCGTTACTAGAAGAGAGTCGGTGAATGATCGCCATTATGATATGATCGCACTGACAACCAGCTATTGGAGAGAGAGGCCTGGGGAGATTATACTGGGAGAATGTGCCAAAAACGGCAAAGTATTTAAAGAGACAGAAAAATAAGGGGTGTTGAACGGAGTGAGTAGGAGAGACCTCGTCCTGTACAGGGACATATAAATATGTCTGGGTGTAGAATAAATATATCAGCATCATGTATGGCACCCTTGTACTATGAGCACTGCACATATACTTTGTATCAGGGGTGTAATATGGCTCCCTATTGACTTCTTGGTGCCTGGGTGGGATCTTTAGATCTGAAACGAATGACATCTGATGCTAATGACTTAAAACAAGCATAAGTGACTGACAAATTCACATGCACAGTCACATGTTCCAAGACATAGCTATTTACATCCAACACAAGATCCATACAAGGTGAGGGGGTCAGCCACACAGCCTGCGGGGGTCCACTGCATTTTATTTCATGGTACCGCTTTGAATCATACATACATATGAATATATATATACGTGTATATATATATATATATATATATATAGTCCTGTACGTTTATTTTCATTATAAAAACATCCTCTGTATATTGCTGTATGTGTATATGAGTATAATGTCTGCGTTCTCACAAAGGGCCGTTTAGGTTTGATGGTATTTACTAATCTTTACCAGAGTCTGTTACTATTTATGCTACATCCACTCCTATGGGATTCATTCCGCTGGGTTTGGATCCTTGAGCACACTCATTATTTCCATGCCCAGGTATTTCTCTGTAAGAGAAGACAGTCGGATTTCTGAGCAGCGGCGATGATGTTCTATTGACTGAAATTGCTGATTAAAAATCATGGGGAATGCTGTGCCATCCAGCGAGAGGAAAACAAAACACACCATTTCTAGTTTTTGGTATTGCTATGGCAACTTTATATGTGCATTTATATGTAATTTTCAAAACTGGAGTCTAGCCAGTATTTTTTAATATAAAGGGGGGGGGAATCGCCCTTAGGGTTAATAATATAATAACACATCTCTTCTGAAAAGGTGGTAACTCTGTATACAGCATAATCATATTCCAGAAGGAATATGGGTGTTTATAGCTTACAGGAGAATGGTGTCAGGTTTGATCTATACATACGCTATATTTTTTTAAAGTATCAATGTCACAAACTAAGAAATGAACCTTCTATATATTTTTGTTTGCATATATTTTCCCGTTGACAAATATCAGTAAGTCCTATGCGTCGTTCATGAACCCACAATGTGTGCAATTACATTTGGGCTGTCAACAGACGTTTAGGCGTTTAGGTATAACTACATTTTCATAGAAATGGGCCTAATATACCAAAATTAGAGCAACTCGGGGATAAATAGCTAAACTTAGCGTAATCAACATAGTAGCAAATTAAATATTTCTGTGGTTTGCTTTTTGTCCCAGACTCGCTACAACTTGCTTAATATGGCCTATTGTTTCCTGTCTAAAGGTTATAAATGACAGAAATACAGGCATTACAAAATAAAGTCCGTAGCAAAAGTTGAGAGTCTACCATGGGCAACAGGAGGCTGTCACGTCTGCCACCACCCAGGAGCGCACCACGGAAGTTCTTTGCCTTAAAACACCTAGCAAACGGTTGAGCCCCAAGATAAGAGAATAGGGACTTTGATGCTCCCAATAGTGTGGAGGATGATTACATTACACATATTTATAAAGCACCAACAGATTCCGTAACGCGTTACAGTTGGATAAATTTAAGATCCAGAAAATAACAAACTGGTACAAAAAGAGAAGAGGACCCTGCTCTTGCAAGCTTACAATATAGTCGGTTGAGGGGTAAGTAAAACATTGTGCATTAAAAACACACACTCTTTTTCTCAGTTTTCTGCCTCTTGCAGTCATTTTTTTTCTGTTCTATTTTTTCCTCCGTCTTTGGCAATTTCTTTTGCCCAACCTCTTTTTTCCACTTCACTTGCTTACAGAAAAGTGTTGCGTGCATATGTATTCACGCCCTTTGCTATGAAGCCCCTTAATAAGATCTGGTTACCTTCAGAAGTCACATAATTCCTTCAATAAAGTCCACCCGTGTGCAATCTAAGTCTCCACACTGTCTGCAACACCACTGAGCAAGGGGCAACACCAAGCAAGCGGCATCATGGAGTCCAAGGAGATCTCCAAACAGGTCAGGGACAAAGATGTGGGGAAATACAAATCAGGGTTGGGCTATAAAAAAATATCTAGAACTTTGAACATCCCACAGAGCACCATAAAATCCATTATTAAGAAATAGAATACGGCAGAACAACAAACCTGCCAACAAAGGGCTGCCAAAACCTATGGGCCAGGCATGGACAGCATTAATCAGAGAGTCAACAAAGAGACCAAAGATAACTCAAAAGCAGCTGCAAAGCTCCACAGTGGAGGTTGGAGTATCTGTCCATAGGACCACTTTAAGCCGTACGCTCCAAAGAGCTGGGCTTTACACACGAGTGGCCAGAAAAAAATCCATCGCTTAAAGAAAAAAATAAGAAAACACATTTGCTGTTCGCCAAAAGGCATATGGGAGATTCCCTAAACATATGGAAGAAGGAACTCAGGTCAGATGAGACTAAAATTTAGCTTCTGGGCCATCAAGGAAAATTATATCTCTGGCGTAAACCCAACACCTCATCACCCCGAGGACACCATCCCCACAGTGAAGCATGGTGGTAGCAGCATCATGTTGTGAGGATGTTTTTTATCGGCAGGACTGGGAAACTGGCCAGGATTGAAGGAATGATGGATGGAGCTAAATATGGAGAATTTTTGTTTCAGTCTTACAGAGATTTGAGAAAATGACCAAGGTTCACCTTCCAGCAGGACAATGACCCTAAGCATACTGCTAAAGCAACACTTGCAACACATTAAAATGTCTTGGAATGGCTTAGTCAAAGCCCACACCTCAATTCAATTGACCAGCGGAACCCATCCAACGTGAAGAAGCTGGAGCAGTCGTGCCTTGAAGAATGGGCAAAAATCCCAGTGGCTAGATGTGGCAAGCTTATAGAGACGTACCCCAAGAGACTTGCAGCTGTAATTGCTGCAAAAGGTGGCTCTACATAGTATTGACTTCGGAGGGGTGAATAGTTATACACGCTCCAGTTTTCTGTTCTTCAAACACTCTTTGTGTTATGTCAGAGTGTTATTGGCAGCCTGAGCCAAGCAGTGCAGTGAGAACAAATCAGAAGACCTCGCTAAACGAGAATCTATAGAAAAATGGTACATTATTTTCAACAGCAATACATTTATTTAACATGTTAAATACATATTAAATATTAGCAGCACATATTAATGTAAGTATTTGGGGGGGGGGGGGACACACCAAAGTTGAGCAGCACCTTTAACTATATTCATGGTGTCTGAAACAAGCACTGTATATATTTGCTTTTGTTCTAAAACTTTTCCATACCTTGGTATTAAACACAGAGCAATTTCCACCCAAAGCAATTTCACATCCTAATAAAAACTAATTATCATGTTTTGCAACCTGTAACCTCGAACAGGGCTCTCTACGTTCACTATGAATCGAGTTCAAAGTCTATAAATATATAAAGGTTTAGGCGTGAAACAATGTGGTATACTTCCTTTTTTTCAATACGATATGTAAAATATTTGTCATTAACAACAAGGAATACAGTTTAATAGCTGGTGAAAAATGTGTGATATTTAAGATGAAGGTTGTTTAGGACTCACCTAATCTTAAGGATTCAATAAACTGGAAATGCAGACCTTCATGACGATAAATCCCAATCCTCCGTCCAATTAAAAAGACAGAGGGTACAAACTGTCACTGAAATGTTATTTTATATTATTATATTAAAAAACTAGAAATAAAAGACATTCGGAGGTTTATGAAAACTCACAATTGCTCTACGGGCAGTCAAAAAAAAAGGCCCTCTGTAACATCAAAAAAATTCATCTACTGTTGACTAAAATAAGAAGAGCTATTAACCCCTTCAGGACCGGGTTTTTTTTGGGTTTTTTTTACCATGTTTCCACTAAATGACCAGAGCAGTTTTTGTGCATTTGCTATGACTTTATTCAACTCATTTAGTGCACCCGACACATTATATATTGTTTTTTCAGCACGAGTAGGTCTTTCTTTTGAAATAATAATTGTATATGTGTATATATATATATATATATATATATATATTTGTATGGGTCCTGGTCTCATTTGAGACATGGTAGATGTCCCATATTTTATTTTTAGCTCAGGGGCTCTAGTTAGGGGCACATTGGCCTGTCCCATGAAGCTGATTCCGCACCAGCCACTTCCAAAATAAGTCTTACAAAAAAAAAAATAAATTATTCACATCCACGTTGCAGTTTTACCATGTTTATTTTTTTGAGTGGATATTTGAAAGCACAAAATAGGTCTTGATTTGTGTTCAGTAACATCCCACGAGTACAGCAATACCCCACATGCATGCATAAGTCGTGTTTCTCAGACATTGTGGAGTCAAAACTAGAACATGCGCATTTCAGTTTTGAAACTTTTTTTTTATGTGTACACATCACTTGTAATTGACAAGTTTAGGCTGCTTGATCAGGGAGACCGATCAATAATCAGTCACTTAAAATGTCACTGACAAGTGATCAGGTAATAATTATGTATTTTTTATTAATCAAAAGCCCACTTTTGATTGGTTCTGCAGCAGTTGAACGGGGCGGCTGTGGTGGTCTGCCCAGACTCCAGACTCCTGGGCAGACAGCAGCACCAGTGCTCCCGCAATCACCACGTCACAGAACCGATGCGCACAATTGGGCATGGCGTACCTGTACATCATCAGACGCGAAGGGGTTCGATGAAAGAGTTTGTTTCCCTTAGTATATAATGACATAGCAGTATAGGTACATAGGCAACAGAAATGGTTTCTGTCCCAGCTGTCGGCCAGTCCTAGTGCGGCATACAGTTATGGTCATAACTGGGAACATTCCGGGTTTGACCCGGAGATCTCCGAGGGAAGCACCGCTTCTCCGGGTCAAGACCCGAATCCTCCAGGTTGTGGCAGCGGGGTCTTGACACGCCCCACTCATTTTCCCTATAGAGGTCGACAGAATGCCCCCGACGTCAGCGGGAACGCCTACCGATGTCAGTTTGACCGCCCCCACTCACATCAGAGGGACCGCCTACCGACATCATGGGACCGCCCGCTAAGGTCAATGGGCAGTCCTGGCCGCGTCCCGCGGAGTGAAGGAGTTCCCAGGTATGGTTATGGTGCATGTAGTCCATGGGAGGTGCTGCATTGCCACTCTTGGATATTCATATCTACCATCTTCTTCACAAATTCATGTTTAGCGATTTCTCAGCATCTCCAATCTGAGGACCTCCCACTGTAATGCTAACAATGAAATATTGTTACAAGCATTATGTGTAGAGTAACCCCATCAATAATTAATATCCTCAATGCCCCTTTAACGTGTCATGAATAATGCTCAGCAAAAACACACTGACACACAAAATGAAGAGGCCATTCGGCATTACGGTGGCCTGCAGGGCACTGGAGAGGAATATGCTGAAGACAGCAGCAGGGCTCTCTGACCTTCTGTTGTTTCTACTCAAGGGATGCATCCGCTGTTTGGTGCATGCATCTTAAGGCTCTTTAGCGAGGCAAAAAGAAGCACCAGGAAGCATATTATTGTTGTATTTGTCTGTGAAAAGGAAGACATGTAGGGGGTTATAAGAATATTTAAAGGAAGCTAAAATTATTCATGGTGGGCCCATCTTTGAAACGCACATATATCTCCAGCTAACAATAATGTAGTTTTATTATTTTTATAAGTATATATGATGAAAATGATATTTCCTTATTAAATTATAATCAAAGAAGATATAATTAATAATTACACTATGAGGATACCTGAACACTTTTAGTCTCAGGATGAAGGGGCAGATTCTCAGGGTCACACAGTCTAGAGCTGACTGTGTGACCCTGAGCATCCCATCTAGTTCTTTTCTCACTGGTATAACCCAACTGAAATCGCTGCTTGATTACAGGTGACTTTGGACAGAAAAGGCAATACTTCCTTACAAGTCATGGACAGTAGAACCAATTGTTTGCAACCATAACCTAGTTACTAGAATAGAATCTTGCGATGAGCTATTAAAAAGGTGGATATGACAAACACTGGTTTTTTTTTGCAAATTCCTCAGGTATGGTTGGGGCTAATATTTTACAAAAGCCCTAAGATAAGTTAAATAAAATCCCTTATTGGCAATTCAGGCGAGTCACTCGTCTCAATGATACCACATTACAATAAACGTTAAGCGATCTCATTTACAAACGTTGCTTGCTCTCACCCAAGCATGGAGTTTGATGATTCTCATCTCACTGCCTTTTAAATCTCATGCTTCTATGAATCACAAAAAAAAGGTCACATTCTAGATTACAGAGATGCTCATCCCAGACCTACATACAACAAATGTATCATGTTTTCTTTCTTTTTCACCTAAATATAACTAATCTTTCAGTTAAGATGAATGTGAGAGCTGCCATTTTGTTTACGTCACATTTTAATTTGTTCTCTGTCCTGAGGACAGTCCTGCTAAATTGTAAATGAGACAAACGAAGAAGGTTACAGTTTGGGCTGACTGTGGAATTCCAATGGTAAATGGAATTGTGGGAAAGTATGTAACCTTTGCATTCAGTTTATTAGCTATGCTATAGTTGGGTGCTTTCAAATCTAAACTTGGAACAAAATAATAAAATAATAACAGTAATAGATGGGTTAGAGTGCTGAATTCAATTAAGAACTTTGAAAAACGCTGCTTTCAATAAGAGCTGTGTTAAAATTGAACTGGGCATCATGTAAGGGCTCCTGTGCTTGCAGGTTCATACCTACAAGCATAGAACACAACGGTGGCCATGGGTTGAATGCAAGGCCCCCCCTTTCAATGCACTATAGACAAACCTGAGAACTTCCCAGAGTAGGCTACCTGGAGGTCTCCTTCTTCTGGAGTATGATTTTGTGCAGGAGTGGGGCTAGCCACATTTTTGGGCAGGGTTAACCCACATAGTGATGGGGCTAACGTTTAGTTGGAGGGAGCTGGGAGTAGGCAGGGAATGGGCAGAACATAGGTGGGGAGTGGATGCAGTCAAACACTACTTCAAGAGGAAACCATTTTGGAGACTCAGGGAACAGGACTTCACCCAGGAACATCGAGTCAAACTCGGAGAGTTCCCAGGTATAACAATGGAGACAATTACCTTTTTAAACTATAATGTGCCTCTGTAACGAAAAAATAACCAATGCAATCACATCTATGTGTTAAGTTTAGACACACAATATAACAGCCAGGGTTTGGTTTGTCTATCACAAGTGGATTGCAGAATAATGCCAACCTCCCAATAAGGTTCCATTGCACTTTAAATAATGTATGCACATTGTTCCACATTTACTTTCTCTATATGGCTATCCGTAGGTGTTCAAATGTATACTATTATGTAAGAGGAAGGCTGAAGGGAAGCCCAAATGAAACCGTACAATATGTAATTTACTGGCTAGAAATTGTTGCAGCTACTTAAAGCAAACCTGTCACGTCACCAGCACTTATAGTTTGATGGCATAAAAAAAATATACATGGGCTAGAAAATTAACAAGTAGCTAGAATCAAAGGAGAATGTTGTATTTGGTCTTTCTATCACGACTAGATTGTAAGCTCACAAGAGCAGAGCCCTCTTTTATACCAGTTTGTTATTGTTATGTGTTTGTGAATTTATCCTACCGGCTCTGATTGTAACGCACTACGGAATCGGCTGGCGCTATATAAATAACTGTAATGTAATATCTTAAAGTGACTCTGTATGCAGATTGCTGATTATCCATCATTGTGATAGTTAATTTGCATATAAGGACACACAATTATGTCTCAAAAGAGAACAACTAATAAGTTAAGCAAACTCATTTATTGATCTATATGTTTGCTTATACTTCTGCGTGTACACCATATAGAATGTATTTGATGATCTACGTTCATACGGTAAACATTGTGACAGTGTCTGTTCACACGTTTTTCAGTAATTATTACTTTCAGTTTTACCTCTGTTAGCTAGAAAATGCAAGTGTACTCCGGCAAATTTATTTTATTCTGATTTCCGCAGCTACCTGCTGCGTTCTGGTGGGCAGTATGGATGGAGAAAATTCACAAAATGTAATAGATGCCAAAAAAAAATAATCTACATTTCTTTGCTTTGCAAACGTTCAGCGTTGCAAAACCTTTTTCTGTCATCTCTTCTCACCCTTAGGAATAAACGTCACATCCCGGGCTATCAGTGATTGACATTAATCACGTTTTCATTCCCTTTTGACATGGTTGTAAAAGTTGCATGTGAGGGCTGCCATGTTATTCACAGTTCTCCCTTTTGCGGGGGAGGGCAGGGCTAGTTATACGGGGAGGCGGGGCTTCCATGCATAGAGGCAGAACTAGCTGTCCATAGGACGCGGCTTTCCCTAGACGATCTTAAGTGGGTTGGGAGTAAGAAGGCAAACGGGTGGGGAATGGAAACAGCCAAACACCAATCCTGCCCAAGAAAGTGTCTGACAGTTCCCATGTATGCCCATTTCAAATTGCTCCCTCGACCTAAGATAGTAATGATAAGCATTTTACAGAGGAGCTGCAAAGATATAAACAATCTCTAATGCTAGAGTTATTGATTATGATGGACCTATATAAAACAATAAATAACAATAATAATAATAATAATAGAGGCTCAAGCACAGTCTTCTAGAACAATGCAATCAGCCTACCTGGGAACTCTCTGGGTTTGGCCTGGAGAACTCAGAGAGAAGCACCGTTTCTCCAGTTCTGCGGGCCAATACCCAAATCCTCTGGGTCGCAAGAGCAGGGTCCTGACATGCCCCACTCTTCTCCCAATGGGGATATTTCCTACAAATGTCATTGGGAACACCCACTGGAGTCAACAGGGCCACCAATTTACGTCATTGGGCAGTACTGGTTGCGTCCCGCAAGGGTAGCCGCACCCCACAAGGTATGGACTTCAGAGTCCAGGCAGTAGGTTATAACTTCCTGCTTCGGCTGATATTATTTTAATACGATATTTTTTGTGTTAGATCATGGAAAAGAAGGAAGATTTGCATAACAAGCCCATTGCTATGAGATCTGCAGGACAACACAGAACACGGTATAAAAATAATTGTAGCGCAAGTGATTTGTAGTGCTGCATTCAATTGTGGATTTAGTGCAGGCATAACAGATCCTCTTTAATATAAAAAGGGGCAAGTCTCCCTAGAGTTTTATTTCTCTTTTAAAACCGCATCATAAATGTTTGATTAGATTTAAGTCAGAACAGCTACTCCAGTTCAATTCTGTTTTCTGCTTAATTTGAACCTTATCCATGGTTTTGGAGGAAAGTCCTGCAAACCAGTGTATATATTTCTTTAAATCAGATGATTGAAATTATTTGTCTATATTAAAAAAAATATATATATTGGCCTCACATTATAAAATACTAAAATATATAGCAGAAAGAAAAAGAATAGCAACCCAATAATTCATACATTATAGATGAAGACTAAGTGAACTCACACCTGGGCCAAGGCTAATGCACGTAAATTGGAAGTTCAGGGGGTGAGGACACCATAAATTAGCTCAGACTATCTATAGTGCAGCCAATGTAGTCCCCTGGGCTTGGTACAGGGTCCAGATACACTGTATAAGCAAGACCAGGCGGAAAGTCCTCCATAAGAAGAATACAACGCAACTTTAACCATTGGAGCGCTCAAGGATACATTTTACCCTCTGGAGCTCCTATGGCTGATGGGGCAGCTTGAAGACTCCCAGACCTTTGCCTTTTCTGTAATCCCTATTATTATTATTATTATTATTACATTTCATTTATAGAATGCCAAATGATTCCTTGGTGTTGTTACACTGCTAAGAGGAAAACTAAGATTAAAATTAACATTATACAAAATTGACAATAAACACAAGTTGAGATACAGAAGGAGAATAGGGTCCTCTAAGTACTTTGTAAGCACTTCTATATGCATTGTTCAAGGTTAAACAAAAAAATAAAATATAATACTTAGGGAGGTTCTGCAAAGCTGCAGCTTCCCACCCCCTCCGTGGTACGAGGAAAGTGCTCCTATTCCGCACATGCACACAGGGGTCTCTTTAGCGCCCCCTCCTGGAGTGTTTACTGAGCCAGCGCTAGCGTTGTCGGCAAGTATATCAGCGAACACATCTCTGCGCAGAAATAGCAAGGAGGGCATCGTGTAAATTTAAAGGGACCCCTCAGCTATCTATATCTATACATATTATAATACATTTATTGTGGCTATTTGTCCCCAAGCATAATGTGTAAAGCAAGTGGCTTATCAAATGGCCATTGCATTGGAAGTAGCACTCATCAAACAGCATTTACATATTAAGCGATGTCCGTACGTACATTACTTCCACTGCTAAAACTGCTTGCTTTCTCCAGCAACTGAAAATGGTTGTATTGCCTGGCATATCAAACGACGCTCGCATTATTTAACACATTTCATGTCACTTGTTTATCTAATTAAAGGTGCTGTTCCACTTAGACAAAACATTGAGAGCTCTCTAACATGATACGCAAATAACCCTTAGCCCTTTCGAGGTTTAATCTCATGGAAACAACACAGATACTTTTACAAAGTTTTTGTTTCTGCTTATCTATGGCAACAACCTATCAGTGCCTGTTGGGTGCATCATGGGAAGTATAAGCTTTACCTTAATAATTGGATTTTTTCTTTTCTTTTACTTAAAGGTGGGCATTGTTGCCTAAATTAAAATCTAGAGATTGTGTGTGAAATGTTCCCAAGAGTAAAACAGAACTAGAAAATTGAATGTACACCTGTCTGGTTTGTGAATCCAGCCTCTTTAAATACATTTATGAATGCTTTCTACTCTTTACACAAAAAAAGGTCTGGAAGAAAAAGCATAGTGCTTGTAACTACAAATAAGAGACATTTAGCAATGGAGCCAGCAGGATATGTTAATCTACTAATAAAAACTGCCCGGGAACATCTTAAAATAACTGACTAATTTGCCCTACCACATCAGCCGGAAGAATGATCCACATTTTAAGAGCGCTTTCTAGTATAAACATGTTTAGAATAATTGATAAATCATCATAAACTGTCTAAATTGAGCTTATTTTTAAATGAAATGTCCAATTATTGACTTTACTATCTATTGTGTACTTTCTCCCTCTCTATCTCTCACTGTTTTTCATTCTCTCTCCAGCGCAGTCTCCATTTTTGCCGTTTTATCCTGACCTTATCTCTCTCCTGACTGTTCAGCCTTGTTATTGGCAAAATCCATCTCACTGGAAATGACTTTCCTCTGTAAAGGAAATAGATTATTAATGAGCCCAAGGATGGCTGACCAAACCGGTCCTCCTGTAGTTTTACATATTTACATAAATAAAATGAATACTCTGTATATTGATATCGATGTTCCAAACACAAAAGCCCAACAGCCTGTCGGTGTTCAACAATGGAGAGTAGTTTGCCAGGCTAACGTTTCTGCAGTTGTTGTTTCCTTCTTAATTTGTTTGAATTTTAGATGAAAGTTACAAAATAGACTTTTTTCAGAACTGGTAGTGGGGTGTAGCCCACCAGCAGAGGTGGCAGAGATAAGTACTGGGCACAATTTTCAGTGGAGATTTATCTTTTTGCTTTTGGACCTCCAGACCTTTGTGAATAAGAATCTCAGTGGTGTCCCAATGTTGCAGACATGCTTCTGCTTGCTGGTCCCCAAACAAGCCTCTAATTGTTGGCCCCCAAACCCAGAGATAAGTGTTTGCTTCCTGCCCCAACCCCCAGGACAAGCTGTTGGATATGGACCCTCAAGCACCCCAGACAAGCCTCTGGATGTAGGACACCAAGACTGTGTTTTCTGGCATCTCAAACGTTTCTGCATGTGTGTTCCTCAATACCCTAGACCAGGGGTTCTCAAACTGCGGCCCTCCAGCTGCTGCAGGACTACATCTCCCATACTCCTCAGCCAGCCCCTTAGCTGAAGGAGCATTATGGGAGATGTAGTCCTGCAGCAGCTGGAGGGCCGCAGTTTGAGAACCTCTGCCCTAGACAAACCTCACGACCTCTATTTATAGGATGGGTTCTCCATGGGGAACAAAACAAAACCCATGCTGTCCTGTCCTTAAGTGACTCAAAAGACTTCTATAGAATTCTGGGATGCTCCAAAAGCATTGATTCCTTTTCCCCCCCAAAATCCAAAAACTGTCAAAAGCATAAAATCTACTTTTTTTGTGTAAAAGTTGCCAAACTGAAACCACCCTGTGTGGCTAGAATCTTCCGTTACGATGCAATGTAGCTCCCCCGTAGGCAGATTGAAAATTGGTTGGGATAAGCATATGGCTTATTTGAAAAGGAAATGATACAAAAATTAATTATGAGCTTTTCTAGAAAGGGAATAAGCAGAGCAGATGAGCCTATTATCTGCTGTCAAATTCCCCGAGGGAGATGTATAAACAAAGCCACTATTTGTAACACTATACACCTTTTAGCCTTATTTCTGCAGGATAACAGACACAAAGAAATATGAATGGCATTGTACATGGGAGAGAGAGCGCTTTTCATGCGAACGTTACAGATAACACCAGGTGTAGGGTGGTGCAGAGCTTCGCACCGTAAAAAATGCCCTTAAATAACTCCCATCTTTTCCAATGGCCAGTGTTAGGATGTGTGGTTAGAGGGTTGGTTAGGGGAGGCGCTCTATTGAGACTGTTTATGCTTTTTTGTGACCTACTGAAAGCAATTTATGTTAGAGTAGGGCATTTAAATAATGAATAATGTATTTTATTTACATCATGTTATTTATAAACCCATTCACTGCTGTTTCTATACACATTATGTTTTTTGTTAAGGGCTGTAAACCGCACTGTGATACACTCATGCCCAACAAACATTCTGAGCGCATAGAAATGAGGAGGAAAAAGAGTGAGAGCAATTGTTGTCCCAAAGATTGTTCCTTCTAAATAGGGAGATTTGGGAGATATCTGTGTTGATGATATCATCAACAAGCCCGGGGGAGGGGTCAGAAGGTGCAAGGAGAAGTTCATACCTCCCCAACATTTCAGGTGTCTAAATTGGGACACTGTGTTGGGAAGGTGACGAAGGGGCTGCTGACACTGACCTTACCCGAGGACCTTACCTCAGAGCGGTGCGTAGCCCCCAAAGCATCGCAAGGAGGCAACTTGGAAGCACAGACCTCTATTGATCGTACAGCTCCTTGGGCCATTGAGAGAGATCAGAGGGTCTCCTGAACTGGCCCATGATCTGAGGCAGCTTCCTAGGATAACAGGACAGAGGCTGACAACCTGTGCCAAGCAAACCCTGCCTTATTTAACCTTCACAATAACTGTAAGCTTTTGGAGACAGCTTTGTTACAGAATGTACTAGATCTTGCTGCCGGTCAGGTCTTAGATTGTGCTTTAAAGACCTTGAAATCTGTTAAAGATCACTTTGTCCCTGATAGCTTACAATATGTTCTTTATATCAACTTGCTCCAAATAGCTTGCAATCCATTCTAGATTAATCTCTTTTAAAGATCTTGCAATCTTCTTTGTTACTAGACAATCTGTTCTAATCAGCCTTCCAGACAGGTAACATGTTCCAAAGAGCTTGCAGTCTGTTGAACACAAGTCTGCTTTAATGAGCTTCTATTCAATTTTAGATCACACTGTTCTGGAACTGTTCTAGATCAGTCTGGTCTAAAGAGCTTGCTATCTAGTCTAAAGGTGGGCCTTTGAGAGAGGGTTTGTCACGTCTCGAGACGCCAGCTGTTACAGACGGTCCCGCTTCCAGTTGCCAAGATGTCTTTTATTATTATTGCTTAGATTCTCAAAATGTTAAACAAGAGTTTCTCTGTTATTATCTTCTTTGCAATGACCTCTATTTTGATATAACAGAAGCTATCAGGAACATGGAAACGGGATTTAAAGATGTGACCTTTTTTAAGCTGTTTGAAAAGTACATTAAAGGCACACTGTGCTTTCTTTTGCCACTCAAAATTGTTTTTCACACGTTAGTAAATCAGGTAAGGAATTGTGAATCAGTCTGCTTGCTGAAGTGTGATTTAACAGGAATTAACATGTGATAAATATGCACTTCCACATCACATTCACAAAATGCATAAAACATGTGTGAGATCATGGAAAGGACTAGATGCGCAAATTTACGGATTAAAATAGCGTATAGATCTAATATACTTCCACAGTGATGTGAATGTGTCCCTCATTAACATAGTGATGTGACAGCAAAGTTAGTAGCACTGGTGAAACTGCCAGGTAAATCAACTTGCTCTGGTAATACTAGGGTGTAATAACACTCATGCAATATGATTGCGTATCTAACCATACATTATTCGGACCTTCACACTGCGGAACATTAGGTCTCTTGAAGGCCATATATACAAGCATGCAGAAACAGCTCAGGACTTCTTGGGCAATCAGGCTCCTGTAACACTATTACTCAATAGGCCTGTTAAAAGGGAGATCACTGATCGCCCCAACTAGCCCTTTAACACTATGCAGGGCTTTGTCGAGTCGGTACAATACTGTATAGTTTTCTTCTGCCCGCCACTGCAGAGCGCCTGGGTATGACTTCATACACCGCTGATAATACCATTCAGCGGACCGGTGCTCATTCATATGCCTTCAAGACTTCAGAGGTGTCTTCTGGGGTTGCAATCAAGGTAACACTTACATCCTTAAAGCCCATGTGACTGTATCTATAAACAGAATCTTCTTTGTCTTCTCTAGGACCACTATGGGAAATATGTATTCATGTATATAGACTGTTGCCACTAATAAACATACATGGCTATATATTAATACTGAGTACAGTGTGTCTTAGCAGTGCTTATGTTCTACAGGGGGCATTGGGGAGGACCACTGTTAACCTCTGCCCAAATAGCTATTTAGGGTTGGTACCATTATACCAATATATCTATGCACCGCTATGTACACTGCCATACACATTCCAATAAATTTACCCCTGGGGTAATAACAGCAAGATTGTTGCAGCAGTGGCATAAAGGTAGTGTGTTTGTAATTGCGAGCCAGATGGTAACGGACTGAAAGGGTTAATACACCGGACTGGGCACCTCCCCTGCTGGTTCGAAGAGCCAGCTAGTTAGATGTCTTAACATTTGTCTATCGAGTACCATTAGCTTGCAGACAGTGCTTCAATCGAGCGATGAGTGAGATGGCAAGATACATCTCAGAAACCCGTGTCCACATATTCCAAGCATTCCCAATCTCATCACGCAGCCATGCCGTCCGAAAACGAACCTCTGTTCTGATATGGAGAGAGGAGCGATGCCAGTGTACGCCTGGTGCCACTCAAAGAATGCCCCCCGGGCAAATAATTACCGTGTGAAATCTTGTCGTCGCCGTGGAAGAGCATCTTTTACACTTCACCTGAGCTGTGAAGGGAGTGTACAGTCTGACAGATACAGAAAGTCCTTATGTATGTATCTCCATTCACCTGTATATATATATATATATATATATATATATATATATATATACACATATATAACATGAACATTTAAAGGCGCGTGTGGTCTTCTATGGTATGCAGACTCTCATTGATCAGACCTTTGGGCAGGTCATAGGGAGAGCTATACCAGGAGAGAAACACGAAAGTTTTTTTTTTAATTGGCTCACCCTATAAACGCTCACACAGTAGGGACACCGAGCGGTATTGATCCACCCCATTTAGATTGTGTGTTGCGTTTTGACCATAATCTCTATTGAAGTGCCATCAATCAGTCCTGCTGACAGGCTAAGCTGATCTAAGTCATTGCAGCGGAGCTAACCATTACGGGGCCAATCTACGCATCTCGGTGTCTTCAAAACAAGCCCACTTACAGAATACTAAAACTGACCTTCTCTAAAAGGATCCTTTGTAGTTGGCCACTAGTAGGACCTTTAAGAGATACGTAAAGCTTTTGCACAAGAAAAATCAATTTCCTTGATTTGTAATGTAAGGTACTTCACAAAGAGTGGGGAACAGCCTCCCAGCAGAAGTGGTATAGGTTGGTACAATGAGAGAATATAAACACGCTTGGGAAAGCATATGGTTATCTAGAATCTAAGATTAGACCGACTGATGTTTCAGTGTTTACAGCATGAAATACATGGCCCGAATGGTTCGTATCTGCCCCCACTGGAAGTCATTAGGGCTATGGGACATTTACTGTGATGTCTACGATGGAGCCTGTTGCTCCCTACTCCTTGGTGGGGCTGTAGAATATCTTCAGTCACATTTATTGAGGCATTAATGGCGGGTATGGAACCATGGCAGCAGAAAAAAAGTGGTCTGGCAGGATGAGAGCTAGAGTATGGTATCCAAATCAGGACACCTGTGTTGGGGGAGTGTGGCCAGAGTTTGTGCTGCAATAGCATTTTACAGCTCCGTGGGCCGGTCAGAGAGTCTCCCTAACCAGCCTATGACCAAAAATCAGGACTGCCCTGTAAAAACACAGACACTTGGGAGGTATACTGCTGCCCTTTCTCACTGTGCCACCCTAGGTCTATGCTGCGTAGGCCCACATACCCCTCTGCTCATCATTTCAAACTATATTTAAAATCAGGCAGAAATATTTTATAAATATTATATATATATATATCTGTTACATAAGTGCACTCACGCAACAGATATAATTATCTTGTTACATAATAATTATATTCATATAGGCAAGAGAAAGAGCCTACACATTATATATATACATATATATATATATATACATAGCATTTATGACCCAAGATGCACCCAATGGCTGCTGCAGTAACTGGTTCTTAGTAACAGTTGTCAGGAGGCAGAGACCAAAGTAACCATGGCAACTAGGAGAGCTCTGCCTGGTTTCCACAGTAACCGACTGTGGTCCAGGCCACCCGGAAACTGAAGCTGCCATCTTTGTAACTCGGGGCAGTGTGATGAAAACGGCAACTGACTCCCACCTCCCTGCAATCCTCAGCGCTGGTCGGCGAGGCAATCAAAAAATCAAGGCCTATGAATCCATTTTATAACAATATAAACTCCTGCTCATTAAATACAGAGTACACAAAACCGGGGCTCATATATACATATACACACACAAATTGTACCCTATGGGTCATTAGTTGGAGAGGCAGATTTGGAATACAGGCAAGAATAATCATGGGATTACAGTTCTTATGTTTATAAAACCTCCCAAAATGGGGCAAATGTGTATTAAGGATTGTAGTAGACAAAATTGTGATTCATTTTTCATACAGCTATAGACTAGTGATAGCCATATAGGTTCCTAAATGAGGCGTTTACAAGAAGAATAATGGCTTTTAGGGCTGTAGAACAGTGTGATGCCCTCATACCCTCTGAGCTCCTACACAGGAAGACTTGGGTGGTATGTTACAGGGGTAGCTGATTCTGATGAGACGTGTGAACAATGTCACTAAAGGTCAAGCACAGCTTAGTTGGCAGCCAAGCTGAGTTTGCTGGGCAAACATGAGCTGGACCAAAATATGCAAAGTCATATGCCATTGCCCCCTCGTCTGTCCACACGTTCTAGCTGGGGCATGCTAATGCATGTATGATGTGCCACGCAATGTTTCCGTTAGCAATAATCACGCCTCGGATAGACCTCATTGGCTATGATACCGCCACGGCGCAAAGCTTGCATCACGGTAAGTTACTCAAGTTCACTTCTCAATGAACAAGTCGACCTTTAGTGAATAGACCTCTGGGAATTAGTAAAAAGGTAGAGTAGATGCTAAATGAACTGCGACATTTGACTAGAACCTTTATACCTTAGACTAAGCAGGCGAGACATATTAGCAGACACCAGACCTTCTAATATTTCAAATGGCCAAAAAGGGGCACTAGCTCAGAGTCATGGCAAGCGGCAGCACTTAATGAGAATATTTATGTTACTTTGCAACCAAATGATAACTAGATGACTGATTAAACCATCTAGGGCTGAAGAACACTGTGATACTCATACCCAGCAAACATCCGGGGGGGACACAGAGATGGAGGAACTTGTTCCAAATTGAGACTCTTGGAATAAGGATTAGGAGACTAATATCTATAGCGTGTTGCGCTGTGCATCCCTGTGGCATTAGAAGAGCTTATTTACATACTCGTCTTGACATGACTAGTTCTGACAAAATCAGGCCTACACAGAGCAACAAAACCTGCCACCTGAATGACCGAGCAATTGTGTGGATCTTTATTTCCACGGAACTAATGTGATGTTAGATGAACTGGCAGCTTCTACTAACCCGGGCACCTCTGGAGCTGGGCAGTCTCATTGCCCCTGGGGACATACGCAACTAAAGCCTCCACCCAGAACCAAGAGTCTGGCACCTCCAGGGCACACGGACGCAGTGAGAGATAACTGCACTCGGGTTCCCCCTGTAACAAGTATATCGTTAAGAGTGATAATTAACGGGGGAGTGTGAGCTCTGGCAGGGAAATTACTGGGTAACGGCACAACGCTAATTAGTCTGATTCGTTAATAAGCGCGTGGCACCGGCCCTTTAAAAACATGGGAAGGGAGGGGGGGGGTCGGGTCTCAGGCCGCAGCTGAGCCGTGTTTTTCACAGATTGGTGTACACTTTGTGTTGCACAAACACACGCCTATATACAAATACACATAAACAAGCTCACTGAATGCATGGAGCTACATGCTAATACGCCCATTAATAGCAATCTTACACCAGTATATAAAATACTCACACCTCTGTAAACAAATTAATTTAGTACTCCAGCTATAGCAGACTACAGTCCCCATGATGCTTTGCTGTTCCTACGCCATTGGTCCTTCTCAGACAGGTTGAAATAGTCAATCTTGCCTATTAATAATGCCAAGGTGACATCATTAATAAGTTCAGCCAATTGGGCCAATAGTACTAAACAATGCAAAACGCCTCTGGCAGACAACATCTATTCAAGTCCCGTCCAAACCACATAGATAACCATAGATACAAGGAGCATAGTAAAGATCCAGCAATGGTGTAACTGCTGCCTAAAGGCTTTGTTAAACCAGGCATCTAGTGGCTATGTGTGGAACTGCAACTAATGACCCAGAATCAGAGTAGCCCAAGGGCAATATACTCCCTGCCCCCTCTGCTTACCAGTCCTTCCCTGCTTTCATTGTAAAAAGAAGACAGCAATGTGCTTTATGTAAAATGAAGCATTGTTAGCATGATGCCACGCTGTATAGAATGGACTGCCAGATGACATGTACATTAAACCTCAGAGCACCAGATGGGTGAGCGAGTCTCAGTGAATACTCCGTGGGTTAATCAGTGTTCAAAACACAATAAACATTGTCAAAACAATAAACATGGCTGAATGTTGTTTCTTAAATCAAAATAAGTGTTATATGCTTAACACCCCATTACACGAAGCAATGCATTACCCCCCCCCCCCCCCAATCCCTGATGACAAAGCCGTCTGTACATCTTGGAAACACAGAAATGCTATGCCAATGCTAGAAATCATACATAAAACATGATAGATTGGTCTGAAAAAGTCATACCCACGTACAGACAGGCCTGTCCTTCCAGCTATTGTTGAGCAACTCCTCATATTCAGCCAAAAAACAACAACATTTCCTTAGGCTAGTCAAACATGGTAGGAGCTGTAGTTTATTAATGGGACCTGTGCTTCCACTGTACAAAACATATGTTTGCCATGATGAAATCCACAGAGGCACCCTTTTGCGCATTGTGATATAGTGTGACTAATGCCAACACTGTGCAGATACATGCGCAGACTGGTGCATCAAATAATAATATGCACCCACATCAAAGTGTTAAAATGTCAACTGAACTTCCAGTGTTATCGTTTCCTTTTTTTTTTTTTCTTTTTTTTTATGCCAGCCCCATTTCTCCGTGTATTTTTTCGGAGCCTGTTAGACAAGGCCAAGTCGCCCCATGAAAAATATGGTTTCAATGGATTTGAATTTAAGAAATTGCCTTTTAATACAGTATTATCCGAACTGCATTCTTTAACTGTGGCTGATCCAAAAAATCCTACCATCATCACCGTGGCTGAGAATGATCTGAGTTTTCGATCTACTAAAAACTAGAGGAGCCTGCGTCTTTACAGTGGATATTTGGGAAGAGGTTAATAGAACAGACCTTTTTCATTTTCTTAAAAAAAACCCATTGTTTTATCCGATTTATAAGTAGCTGCAAAATGACATCACACACTGATGTCACCCCCTAAGTATCCTTTCAGGGAAGGTTTGTATGCACAGCTGGAGATGTTTTCTACATTTTGACAGAAACCTTTCTATACTGACATTCCCTGATTGGGTTTTTTGTCCGCCGATGCCATCTGACCCCGATAACATCCCCTGACATTCCTGTGTGTCAACTTAAAAGAGACCTGTTATAATCTTCTATTAAACACTAAGCCCCTGCCTAAAGGAAAAGTAAAGTTCATTCATTGTCAGTGGCCATAGACCATGCCGTTATAGACTACATATCCATTTTGAAGTCTATACTCAAATATGGAAGTATCACAATATATACAGAATAGACACGAGATGACATGTTTAAGTAAGATGTGTATATATAAAATATGTTCATAATACCCACCCACCCATCTCTGCAGAAATATGTCTCCTGATTTCCTTCCAGGAAATTCATCAACGTAACATCTTAGTAAAATATAAGTGTGTTTCTCTATGTAGCAGTGATTAAGAACACTTCCTGATCAAGAAGTTACTGTACGTTCCTAAAGGAAGCCAAGCATCCAAAGGAAACCGACTTCATCCAAAATGTAGCACGTTTTGTTATTGTTTTAATAACCCCTATTTATTTTTCTATTGTTACACAAGACATTTGGATTTGTGGAATATGTTTTAGATATTTTTTTGTGGAATATGTTTTATATATTTGTTTGTGGAATATGTTTTAGATATTTTTGTTTGTGGAATATGTTTTATATTCTGTCCTTTTTTGTAGATATTTACTTAATTCTTTTTATTCTTACAGTTTATATTTTGTCGCTCTTGTGCCACCATTTAAAAAAATATATTTAGTGCCTTGGACTCCCTGTTTAACCACAGGGGGGGTGCGAGTGTCCACCTCTTCTACAACCCCATTTGTGCTACAGTTGAGTCCTTTGGGATGGGTATGGAGATCACCTAGTTCCCCCATCCTATATCCAGTGGGAAGTGTGACAAAAAAATATCGAGCCTATGAGGCTACCATGTAATTAGACCACAGTCAGCCATCAGTTACTAGCGTCGCCTGTCTAGTCCACCATGCACCTTCTCCACCATTCCAAGCAGTCTTCTCTCACTGCTGGTTTTTGGTATTTTGCTTTAAGTGCTTTGCCAAATGATGCCGAGCACTAGAATATGATGTCATATCTAGATGCTTCCTGCGTGGCTTTACAAAGAAGTGTGAAGGGGTGCTGTGAAGGCATGTGACGTAGGAAGCTAACCTCTTGGTCCATTGCACACAGTAGGTCTGTTTGCGGAGATCATAAATTCTCACCAGTTGGTCCACAACTGGACGCATTGAGACCTTTCCTCAGATATGGACCCTCTTTGATTGTAAAAGACTACATATGATTTGGACAGTATTCCGGATCATGAGTTTATCTATAATATAGACTGCCTTCTAGTATGTGAGACTACCGATTTTAAGACCCAACCTATTAATCATTGGAAAAGTAATTTTGCTCACAGTAAGGGCACTTCATCATTCAATACGTAAGGTGTCTTCTAATGAATAAAAAGTTGTCTAATGAAACTGACTTGCAGTGAGCAATGATTCGTTTCAGTGGGTTTTATAGCTTCACGGAGAGGGTGGTGGATACATTGAACAGTCTTCCTGCAGCAATGAAAAAGATTTAAATATTGCATGAATTCTTAAAATGTATGGAATAGGCATAAGGCTAGTCTGAACATAAGACTAGACCAAGACAGAGTAAAGTTGGAGGTCTTCCAGCAGGTAGAAAAAGGCAGACTAGATGAGCCAAAGCACTCGTACCTGCTGTCAAATTCAGTTTTTTTATTTCGATGAGATAGGCCAAATTACATTGGCTATACCCATACTCCGTCGAGTGATACTGCTCCCTGGTGACTGTGTTTAGCATACACTGTGCCACATCGCCATACCTATTTGACATGACCTTGCGGTGAGTGAAACTGATTTTTTAAATGAGCAAGACTGTTTCCCATTGTGACAGTCCTCTTCTCGGTGAATTAAATTTACTGGTAACGAAAGCCACCGACTTCCTACGACTTCTAACGAGTATATGAACATTTCCGCTAACTCCCAGAATGCACAGCCGCCTTTCTGCATGTGAGTGTGGCCTCAATAAGTCAAATGCCAGCCATGCCACATGATCAGAATAAATCATTTCAGAAAATAAAGGCATCTCTACCCTGTCTCGAATTTTCAGAACAACGCTTCGACGGATTAATGAGGAGGCCTCCTGCCGAGTGAGTGGCTTGTCTTTGTAGGTTGAATATTATGGAATGATTGGAGGTGCTGAGTTGCAGTTCTCCAAGCTGCATACTAAAAAATGGTTACTGTGAATCAACTGACTCCATAACTCCCAAGGTTTAAAATGTCCATAGAGGGGCCCTTTTATGGAGTATGGGTAGAGTCATGGACAGAAGTCGGGCTTTGCTACGACTTTTTATGTGACTTTGTCACCTATCAATAGATTTTCGATAAAGGCATTTGTACAAATAAGGCATTTTTACTGGCACAATTTTTACAATTTTCACGTTTCTGCTGTTTCTATACGCGTTATTGTGACTTTTAGGGCTGCAGAACCCTGTGATACCCTCATACCTCAGTGTAAGCATATCATTGGAGTTAGCCCTTAAAATTTTTTTTTTTTTAAGAATTAACCAAAGATATAGGAGAGCTGCACAAGCCGCGACTCCAATTTAATTTAGTAGAGCTAAAACAATGGCGGTAGCACCAGTTACTAAGGGTCTTGAGTTTTTCTTCTCCATACATAGAAGAGGTGCTCTTTCACACAACTTGCGCTCTTTA
Organism: Sceloporus occidentalis; assembly: GCA_023333645.1. Lineage (NCBI taxonomy): Eukaryota > Metazoa > Chordata > Lepidosauria > Squamata > Phrynosomatidae > Sceloporus > Sceloporus occidentalis. The sequence continues at coordinate 1,011,947 of JALMGF010000174.1, read as the reverse complement.
GCATTTAAGATACAAACAGAGCAGATCTAAGGTTCTTCCCTCTGTATGTCTAATCACATATAAACAATGAGGATACTTTTTTCCAGTTTCTATGGCAATAACCTATCAATGCCTCCTTCTGCATCATATGAAAATAAAGAGTTCCCATCAAAAATTCTGAACAAGGCGAGGCTGGAAAACAACCCAAACCGAAGGTCCCCTTTTCCCACTCCTCTTTCAGTTAATAATAAATGTTCGCATATTTTTCAGGACTTAGAATATCTCCCAAGTTGGGTGAGCGATACTGCCGTTGAGCGAGTGGAATTTTCTTCCAATGAGTGGCACTATTTCCCATCGAGTGTCTCTTCCAACTCATCCACCTTGTCTAGTACGACATGAGACTATCACGAAAACCAATTAAAATGCAGTTTGGGGGACATGGCTGTCCTACACCTACAGGAGCTATCGGTCTATGTGAAGATCCTAAGATTGAGTAATATAAAGCAAATGAGATTTGTCTTTCAATATGGGCATCTGAAGAAATCAATGGAGTGGACCTTCTTAGTACACAAATCAATGGGAAGGATCAAGGATGTGGCCCTTCACCTTTTCATGGGAAACAACTCCTGCTACTCCCAGCAAGTGCCACAGAGGGTTGGCCTCGACTCTCTAAAAGCTAGTTTACATTACATAGATCCAGGTACGGGAATAATTTCATTGCGAACATAGCAGTCAGTAAAATCACTGTCAAGGTGTGAGATCACATTTCAAAATATACCACTGGGTAATATTTCTATACAAATATAGAGTTTAACATCAGAATAAGAACCTACTGGCCCATTCACGCTGACCATTTCCTAGACAGGACATACGGTATCTTATAGCCCCTTCCAGGCATCCTTCCGTCCTTCTTTCACTGGAAGGCGATTTCATGCATCCACCACTCTGTGCATAATGTTTCACTGAGTGAACGATGTCTCATGGGTGTTCTCCGGCAAAGGAAATGTATCTGATTTTCAATAAATTAAAAATCACCCCCTAATTATCGAGATTGTCTTTGTATGCAAAACTACGGCTCCTGTCACTTGACTGTCTATCAGTAAACAAGTTTACCTTTTACTATATGAGACAATGAATGAGGATGACCGCCTTCCAATAAAAGAGAGATTTGTAAAGTCTACCAGAAAGAGAGGCCACCAAGGAGGTAAGACAAGCATTCACTGAATAATGGCTGTTCTCCATATATGTTTGTTCTTAAATCATTATCTATCTATCTATCTATCTATCTATCTATCTATCTATCTATCTATCTATCTATCTATCCATCTATCCAATCATCTATCTGTCTAGTAATATCTATATATAATCGTTGTATATCTATCTATCTACCTACCTAGCTACCTATCTCCTTGTATGTTATATTACTAAACATGTATGTAGATGACATTCGACATGCTAACACATTTTGACACAAAGAAAAAAAAAATCACATAAAAACATATCCGGTCATTCCATATATACTCTGTCTGCAGCGCAATTATTTTCTAACATGTATAAATACTAGATAGACCGAGAGATACGCAGACAGAAAATTCATACACAAATGTATAGACAGAACATGCATTAATGAGGACAGAAAACATACCAGAAATAAGCACACATCTGTACCGACAAACATATATAGTATAAACAAAAAAGAGATGGACGCTCGTATAAATATATATACATTATGCATGCTCTCGTTCACACAGATCATAATCTCCTAACCTACTCTAACAGACACAGAGTAATATGTGTGTGCATGAAAGGACACAGACACACATATGTGTGCACTATAAGGAAACACATTTGTGTGTGTAAATGATCTGTTTTCCACTCTGTCTTCCAGTGCACATATGTATCTGTATATACATACATAGATATACATACATTATTACGTGCACATATATGCACACAGACACGTATCGAAAGGTATAGTGATCCCGTGCAGATAAATAAGACCAAATGGCAGGTTCCTCACCTTACTGCGTGGATATTTCTCCCGATATGTGTATTTTTAAAAATATTTTTGAGCGATTTGGGACGAATAGCTTGTCACCGATTCTCCCTTACTAGCCGACTTGCGCCAGGCATGATCCCACGGGGGTAGAGGCTTTTGGCCCAGGTCCCGCCTCCTGCGCTTGACAGCACAGGGTTAACCGCTGTCCAAATATTACAGCTGGCCTTTATTAGTAGGATGCTAGTCCACTTCACCTGGTTGCCGCGCCGTAGCCAGCTTCTGTTTTAGTAGATTTCAGCTCCTTACCAGGGTGGTAGCCTCTTGCCGTAGCTGCTCTCTGTGGCTCTGTACTAGTCCAACAGCCAATTTCACAATGACACAGACTCCTCGCTGCTGTAATTCTACAACACCGGGCCAACCACAGGTCTATAGCCTCTTTCGCTTAGGCTCTCATTAGTATATTAGCCCCTATGGGATTTGTGCCAGCCACAGGACGGTAAACAGTCCTTTCCGACGCTAACCCTGTTTGCATTCTGCTGGGTTTGCCGCGTAGTCTTCCTCTTGTAGATGCTCTGCAGATTGCTGGCCACTTTGAGATGCTGCACAAAATTGTTAGTCGTATTGGCTATTCCTTAGTCACAAGATGGAAGACACTAAAAATGTTTGTATCCTGGTGGCCCCACTACAAGTTGGTAGCCATCTCCCACTCAAACGATCTCTGGAATAACAACCTTTGCTGGATCTCTGACAGCCAGGGGTCAGTGACAGCTACACCGGATTTACTGCTAGTCCTTGCCACGGGATAATATCGCTCTTGCCCCCGATTTTCGAACAGATCAGCCGTTCCTTTACCTATCTCTCCAGATGACTGATCACCTTGTGTATGTCAGTAGCCTCTGACAGTCTCCGTGACAGGTCTCTCTCCAAGGTGCTAGCCCAACGTGTCTCTGGTTTTTTTTCTTGGTGCACCTGTTAGGTAGCCACTCTGGTGTATTAACAGCCCCCGTTATCCCAATGACTGATATATGTAACCCTGACATCCAGCATGGTAACCACTGTCGCAATGGTGTGACAGGGATCAAGCCAGGCATAAAAGCATCACTAGCCACACTCAGGAACAGACTTGCCAAATTCCTGACTGATCTGTCTGCACACTGACCTTTATTACTAAGTTCTATTTCCAAAGTCCCCCTCTCCACACCTTCACTATCTGCCTGCTCCTAACGTCTTGTTTTCCCTGTCTCAGTCTTCTCGTCATTCCTCTCCCGTCAGTCTCTTTTTTTGTGAACCGATTCTAATTTCCTTAGATTTTCTGTCTGTCTCTCCCACCAGTCGGTAGATCCATATGCCTCTTGCCTGCGCCTTTCCCTTCTCTACCCTTTTTCCACCTTTTCCGAGCCTCCTCTTAATCCATACCCATCTCTCCTTCTCTCCTCGCAGTCTCTCGCATTCCTTCTCCCTCCTTTTACCTCTGTATCTATCTATCTATTGCTATCTGCTTCTCTCTGTGATCTCCTGGATTTCTCTCTCTACCCCTGGTCTTCTCTCTCCCTTTTAGCCCTCTGAACAGCTCTCTTTTTCACAGACTATGATGTATCCAGCTGATTCTATTCTTGCTATATTTTTTATCCCATGTAAAGAAATAACAAAGAAATAAATGAGAGATTCTGTGGCCGTTTCGTTCTCCCTCTCTCTCTGCCCCTCCTCCGTCTCTCTCCCTCCCTCCCTTTCTCCTTCTCTCTCTCTCTTTTCCTCCTTCCCTCCCCCTCACAATATTTAACCCTCTCACAGATCTTGTCTCTTCTCCATCACTTTTTCCTTATTATTCCTCCTTACTTTCAGTGTTTCTCTCTCTGTCATCTCCCACTCTCCCCTCCAATATATCTTCTGCTTCACTCCATCTTTCTTTCTTTCCTCCCCCATACACTTCTTCTATATCTCCCCTTCCTCAGTCCATCTTTCTATCTCCTCCCTTTTTCTCCTTTTTTACCCGCTCCCCCTCTCTCTCTCTCACTCCATCTTTGTCTCTCATTTCACCTACCTCTCTCCTCCTCTCTTTATATAAATATTTCTGTCTCACTCCATCTTTCTCCCTCCTCTCTCTGTCTCTCTCACTCGGTCTCTCTCTCACATTCTGTGCATCCACCATTAAATCTCACCTGAGGGCAGTATATGTATAAATGTATATATGGGGCAGCTTGGGAAGGGATTGCTAAATACATGCTGGCAAATAACTCATCTATGTATATGTATAGTTCAGCACAATTATCAATCTATCTTTCTATGGTTTGGGGTTCTCCATCCCTCTATATGTATACTGTATGTGTCTCGCAGATGTATAGGAATTTATATGTTTATATATATATATATATATATATATATATATATATATATGGATACATTGAGATTTCTCTAGTTTTCAAGTATATGCATTTTTATACACATCTATACACATTTACATACAGTACATAACATGTATACACATCTACAAATCCTCCTTATTTTGAGTACATACTGGTATACGCATACAGCCCCCCTCCTCTTTCCCTATATATATATGCGTGTATTGTTTTATCGCCCTACCATACCCATACCCTGCGACTTGCTATGTATACATCATTCCCTCTGATAGTTCTAAAATATATCTTTGTATGTTTAACAAGGGGTTCTGTGCATTTGTGTATATGCTTCATGTGTGTTTATGTTGGCCCAGGAACTCCCGCACATGCAGGCCTACTAGTGCCAGTTGCCCATGGGTTCTTATTCTCTAATTGACTTGCCCTGGAGGTGCCAAGCTCTTTATCTTGCTATGTCCTAGAGGTGCCAGGCTCAGTGCGGTGACAGATGGCAGGGGGTGATGTGAGCAGGATGGATACAATCCAGAGTGACTCCCACAGTACAGGGACATAGTGACTCAGTGTCACCTCACCAGTAAATATCTCCGAAGACAAGCGTTACATGCCACCATGCCAGCAGTGCCACAGAGTGTGCCCAATCACAGTAATCCAAGGTTGACATAATGACACAATGCAGATATCTTTTTGCACATGTGTACTTATATTGCATACACGTGTATGTATTTCTAGGTATGCATGTACTGTCTCTGTGTACTATATGTGTATCTACCTGATTGCCTCTGTATGTATGGATGGGACTGACTCATTAGAGTACGCTGGTGTTTCTGCCTGTGCCTTCCTGTGTCATAAGGTTACAGCTTAAAATATTAAACCATCCATCAGATGTCAACAAATTAGAGAAAGGGAGGAAAGCTATAGCCATGGGCCAGTTCCATAAAGCAATATATTCACCAGCGCATAGAGATGTACGAGACAGAATGCATTTACTATGACACAAAAACAGTTGCCAGATGAACCGATACACAAATCACATTGTATAATCCCTCATGACATCAGATACATGCTGTTACACATATTACAGCCCTCTACCCATTACATACATGTATACAGTGTATAATATATAGTATTTATAATATGTAGTAGTCATGAAATGCATAGAGCATGTAATCTCATGTCTATCGGGTGGGATCAGAATTGTGGCATACCTCCTAACATTAAAGAGGAGGAAAAAGAAGCAAAGGGATTTGGATCCCATGGAATATATCACCAGAATGTCACTTTATAGGGCCCAAATCCCTCTGCCCCTCGTTCTTCCCCTGATGTCCCTATCTTCTAGGAGCTCAGAATGTTTGCTGGGTATGAGGGTATTACATTCTTCTACAAAACTACAAAAGTCACCATAATGTGAACAGAAACAGCAGAATATAGATTTATAGAATAAACCACATACATTATTTTTCTTTTAAACTCCATACTGGCCTACAAAAAGAACTATTAACAGGTCACCAGGGCACATAAAAAATCTTAGTCAAGCTCCTGCCAGTCACTGTGGTCACTTTATTTTTTGGTAGGTATGCAAGAAGGGGCTTGTGATGGAACCCTCCATCACTGGGGCTGCTGGAGAGGCCTGACAGCCAGCCTCCTCACTATTGACTATGGGCGCTGACATCTGTGGCTACCCCCAGCAGTATATCATCCCATCACTTGCTGTAGTTCCACCACTACAGACATTTACCCCGGCCAAACCTTGGAACTGATTTCGGCTGGTAATAGTGGAGGTTGGGACCCCATTGTATTGTTAATCCCGTTACTGCCCCTGTTGTCTCTGGGAGGCAGATTAAGGGGGCGGTTTGTATCCCAATATCTTGTTTTATGTTAATGCGTGTTTTGCTGGATATATCCAGCCCTCTGTGTGAAAAATAAATCAATCTTTGTTTTGGTTATACCCTACAATGAGTCTCGGGTAGTGACTGGGAAACCGGGGAAGGAGTGTGTGTCCCAGGCTAAGGGAGCACAAGTCAACGGAGGTAGTCCGTCGGACTATCCAGCTCCGTTACAGGGATATACGAGACATATACCATTGGTTGCTACGATGATAAGACAAATTATGTACATAAAACTTTATACAGTTTAACAAACAGTTCTATTATTGTCGACTCTGAGAGTCTATACTCACGTCTCGCAGCTTGGGTAAAGGTAAATGGGTTTTTTTCTGAGCCCTTTAGGATTACTAATGATACAGAACAGGGTTGCCCTCTTTCCCCTTTTGTTCTTTCTTTTGAGCTGCTCCATCAGTCAATCCGTGCTAACCCAGGCATCAGGGGCATAACAACAAAGGGCTTCAATCACAAACTAGCCCTGTACTGTAGATTATTCTCGCTAAATTTCCTTCCTTTATTGGATCAGAAGGTAGATCTAAACAGATGGGATTCCTTTAATGTCTCTTGGTTCGGAAGGATTAGCATCCTTAAGACGACAGTATGCCCCAAAGTATTGTACTTGTTCCAGCCTGTTTCTATTCTGGGTTTTTTTGTTCAGAAATTAGGGTCCATGTTTCTAGAATTAGTTTGGAAAAGGGTGAGAACGAGACTTCAGGCGATGTTAGCTTACCGTCCCTTACAAGTACTCTGTGGCATGCCACCCCTCATGTGACGTGGAGTGGATTATACTTCCCCATGTAAGATTTGGGCGTCTATAGAAAAGAGCTGGTCTGCTTATCCTATGTCGTTCTTGATATGGGTTTCAGGGGAAGAGAGGCTGCCTCTATTGTACGTCCCTTCCTAGGTTGCTTGATATACTATACTGTAGTATGTGTATACTTATATTAGTGAACAGCAATTGGTGACTCTCTTGATGGGGGGGGGGTAGGCCAGTGACACTGTTGGATAAATATCCATATTATCAATTTTTGTATATTGTTAAACAACTTAAGCATGTTGGACTATGAGATAGACCATTGACTTCTTGGGAGAATTGGGTGGTTGGTGACAATAATCACTCCTATCTTCTGTGGATTCTATATACGGAAGTTATATAGATATAAGTTATATAAGGAGCTACTTTACTGTATCATACAAGGCTTTGGGAGAGGGGCTTGGTCGTCACTTTAACAAGGCTTTGGTATCCACTAAAGCATAGGTATAGTATAGATGAAATATTTTTTATTAGATTAAATATTTTTGCAGATGGTACAGAACCTCCTGCATTGTATGCATCCTAAATTATCCAGGAAATGTTGATGCTGCCTGAGTCAATGGGGGGGGTCATAATGTGTATATATATATATATATATATATATATATATATATATATATATATATATACACACAGTATGTACATCATAATATTTGGGAATGTCCATTGGTGCAGTTATTTTGGGTGGAGGTACCTAGAGTTTGTCTGGGATTTTTTTTTTTGCCTACTCCCATTAAAATATTGTTAAACCACATGCTTGCTACCATGAGGAAATCAGACAGTATCTACTTTTGTAACCCTTTGCTAATGGCAAAGGCCACCTATGGCGTATGTTTCTAATAGCATTTCTAACGGGCACTTGTCATGCAGCCACCAATCCCTGCCAAACTTACCCGTAACTAAAATTTCTGCAATGTTTTCAAAAAACCTTCTGCGCTGCCTAGGATATTTTGGTTGTATCTGTATCTTCAGATTACAAAAATACCCTACATGCATAGGTTTTTGGTTTTATGGATATTACAGCGTATACATTGGAACATGCATGTATACTGACTTTGGATGTGTTACTAGGCGTATGTAGTATTTGGAGAGGTTTAGCAGCCCCTCATTTCATAATATAGAAGTATATAGTTTTGTGAAGAAGACAACACTGGGCACTTCATTAGGATCATTTGGCCATGGTAATGCAGCCATTTGACCATGGACCACTGTCAAAGTTAGCCATAACAAATATCTGAACCAGCCCACGATTCGGGGGGAAAGGGGAGTTGATTGTACAGGGTTTGTGCTCCAATATAACAGAATATTATGTGTCCCCCCCCATGAACCATCATTACAGTCAATGCTCAATTTTTTGAAATGTCATATGGGTCAGTGGAATGCCAGCTTTGGGTGAGCCTGAGTGGGCGGCCAAATAGTGGTCAGCATAGACATTTGTCTGTTCACACAAAGTTTCAACAAAATAATTTGTGGAAAAAAAAGGTTAACATAATTAATTGGCTTACTGACATCAATATTGTTAGTGATCAGGAGTCTCCATAAATAGGGGGATTTCAGGGACCACCATGTTTCGAGGTACCCAACAATTCTCCAAAATAAGCACAGGGTCTGTGCAACTCCTTTTGTGAGGTGGAAGGTAGACATCTGTGTGAAAACAATCAACATCAGATGCTGTAAATATGGCATCATCAGATGGGGCATATGAATCTGATGCCAGAATAATGTAAGCTTCTTCATAGCGAAGAAGTACACCATTTATAAAAAAAAAATTTTTTTTATCCCTCTATAACCCATTACCCTACCCAAAGTTCCCACTATCCAAGCACCAAATCAGTAGAATGTTTATGTTCCAAGAGGAACACAATGTATCGGGAATCATCAATTTACAGTGCCATTGAAGCGCGTTGCTGCGGTTTATTTAGGATGTACCAGAATTCCTAACAGACATCTTGGCACAACTTTAAGGACTTACCGGTACAAGATCAAGTCTCTGTGATCTGTTCTGCAGAGTCCACCCATGCATTTTTAAGGGGACACCATGAAATTTTAACTATCTGCCTTAAGATACATAGGATGGCTGTAGTGCCTTTAATTGAATAAAAAACCTCATATAGTTACAGCATCAGCCATATTTTCAAGGACACGTATAATTTTTACATATTGCTGACCAACCCAGATAAAGTGCTGCCCTGCCGTATGGGGGATGTACAACTGACTAATTGCTTCCCTTCCATAAGTCTATACGTCCCACATACTACAGGGCAGCACTTTACCTGTGCTGGTCATCAATATGAAAACCTTATAGTGTCCTGGAAAACATGGCCGATGTGGTCACCCTAGTCACAGGCAGCCTGAAATAAGCAGGGATGGAGAGCCACTAGCAAATAGAAATGTATATGAGAGATTTAAATGGTCTTCTGACTCTCAAAAGCCCATAGAAACATGCTGCCTTTTTGCAAATAGTCAACTCTCTGTGGAGAAGGAGATTCTAAGTTACAGTTCCAGTGAGTTGTGAATACTGTGGTCTGGCCAGGTGGCACCACACCGAGACAGGGAAAAGGGTACATTTTCAGGAATACTCCCTTGTCTTAATCCCCAAGATTACGTTTAATATCCATACATCCCTGCAGTGTTTAACGTGCCCCAAACTGTGCATACAATTCAGCATGGCGTATGCTCTACATAGTCTCTCTCTAGGTTCATCTTTCTGAAATAGTCTCATTTCCTGCCATTGATGGCCTGGGATTAAAAACTGGCCAAACCATTAAAGCGCACCAGCCTCTGGCTATTGTAATTATACAGTAAATTATGTGCAGTTGAAACATAGGCACCAGCCCAGCAGCCCATTGGGTATTTGATCTGCATGGCCAGTCCAGGTCTGTTTCAAACACTCACTATACCTGTACAGTGTTCAATCGCCCCGTAATAACAACAGGGAAATGGTGACTTATAACAGCTCCTACAACAGAACCCTGTAGCTATAGGACTCTAAAGACATTTAATGCAAAAATCAACAAGCCCATACATCAGCCTGCAGTAAAGAAGTATCTCAGATGGATAAGATGTCATTTTAGTAAGATAAACATTCTTGTTTTGTTTTATGGTATATTCTCCCTATAGAATGGAGGTCTGACCTCCCGACACACAGCTCTGACAGTTACAGTGCATTTTGCCTGTTTGTTACACATTTTTTTTATTTGGTGGGAAAAATCAATTTCTAAGAAGAGGCGAGGAATTCCCAGAATACTGACTTCACCCGGTAGGGCATTCCTTAAACCCGTATTGAAGTAACAAATATTTAAAATATTCTTTAAAATGCATTTATATTTTAGTTTCATAATGGTTTTCCATCTGCTCTGCCTTCATGTTTCAACTCGGGGCAGATTTAAAGTTCTGTAACATCTATATGACATGGGTCTTCAGATGACCTTCTGCACGGGTGCATGTATGCTCCTGGTCAGTGTACGAAAAGTAATGAGGATTTCTGTCCCTCATGGCCATCTTCTTTACAGGTATTTTCTTCAGTATTTGTGACCATGGTTTTTTTACACTTTACACAAGACAGAGGGTGGCTAGCAGGGTGTCCTCTGAATTTAGAGGTACCACTGCCAGTAGTAGCTGCCTACTTCCCAGGGTCTCACATCCCAATATGATATCACCTAGTCCTAAAGGCTAGGTGGTGGGTGGCAGCGTGACATCTTTGGGGTTCTGCAGGGTCTCTAGCCCATTTTGCATTTGGGTACACTAATTTGGAAACTGTAGCTTTACTGGGCCAACCAACAACCTGGACATAGGCCTGTTGGCACCTATGTTTTTTTAAGAACACGATTAGCCTATCATTAATAATAGAAGTAAGTTTGTTTTTTTAGAAAGGGAATGATAATACTATATAAACTGCTTGGCTCTGCTGTCAAAATCTAGTACCTTAGTTTAATATAGTGTCTCTACTATTTCTAATATACGGTAATTTAAAGACTCTCTAAATGGAAACTTACTAGAACAAAAATTATTCCAGACCAAAAGTGGGGTTTAATTAGCTATAAACAATGTTTTGTCTCCCCAGGCCCGCATTCTTTATGGTATATGTAGTTGTAACTTCCCATTATTTATATGAGCCAGATTCTCAAAATAATGCTACAGGGGCAACAGTCATTGTGTCTGTATAGCAGGACCCAAATGGGGCAATAACTTGGAGATGTTTGATACAGCAAATACCAATCCTTTTTCTATAGAAAGGACAATAGCCACACATGGGGATATTTGTTAAGGATATAACCATGAACACTAAGTTGGTGGATAGGGCTCCCAACTTCAGTGGATCAAATGCTCCTAATGAGGTGCATAGTGTTGTCTTCTATATACTTTTAGATTTTGAAATGAGGGCCTGCTAAACCGCTCCAAATACTACATGTGCCTAGTAACACATTCAAAGTCAGTGTACATGCATATTTGTGTGCTGTAATACCCATCAAACCAAAAACCTATGCATGTAGGATATTTCCTACCCCACTCCCCTCCGACTTCCCCATTAAAAATAGCATATGGCCCACAAGGGGGCTCCAGGTAGCCTGAGACAGAAAGTTCCTAGGTATGTATATGACACAGCAACCAAACATGTCCTTTGCCCCATTGTTAATTCCCCCCGAAGAATAGCCTCCATGTTGAGAAGCCATGCTCTGTGAAAGTGCTCTTATACACCAGGCTAGGAGTAATGGCAGTGAAAGTACACTTCAGAGAGTTTACTGCTCAAGAAAAGTCTCAGGAACTGGCCCCATATGCTCATTCTTTGGAGAGGGGGCTCAGGTAACACCGCTACATTAGTGGTGCACAGCTCGCATCGACAGGCTAAGGCTCTGTGCGTGTTGGTGTTTGTCTATATGTTAGTGCGTGTTAGTTATAGTAGGGGGCACTTGGCTTTACATGCCTCTCAGTCAGAATGTGCCAGCCCTCCCCTGGTGATGATTTATTTTTCAGGTTTTATTCCCACCCCCAAAGGTGTTGTGTATTGCTGTCACACATTCAAAATGTTTGTGCATCATTTTTTCAATTCGTCAGCAAAAAAATAGGTTCCGTCCAACTGGTGCTGATAGAATCATTATCCTTCTCAACAATAAATTGACACACTAAGCTTTTCACAGAAAACTGTCATTCGAGAACCTAAAATAACTTGATTACTGGGGATATGTGCGAGGTGTGACATTATTTTGAGGCAGTTTCTGTAAAAATTCAGGAAATTTCTCTATTTTCCAGGACAATTTTTAAGGAAATTGTAGATGAAATACTTGACAATTTTAGCAGGAAGATGGGCAGTCTGTGTTTCAGGTAGACATAGTTATGTAATTATATAAATATGTGGTATACTTAGCAAGCATTAGCCTCTCAGCTTTTGTTGAAGTATAACTCGCATGAATCTTAGCCAGTCTGCGGTTCTCCGTTTCACAATCAACGTTTGTGTAGTTTAATAACAGTGGAATAGCTGCTTGTTGGCAGTCTTGCTTATTCACCAAGCCACCTGATAATGGCTTACAACCTTGGGTTTCTTGGGCATATGTTTCTCTACTTGCCATGCATATGGGTCACTGGAAAGATATTGGGGCCTACTGGGTAAACAGATGAGGTTATTCCATGTCAACAACTCATGTTTAGCAAAACGAAGTAAATGAAAAATGAAACTAGATTACCAATCTAATGTGACCTTGTTTAAGATCACCCCTGGCTGAAGTCTGTGAAGTCTGTGTCTGAAGTCTGTGTCTGCGTATATCTCCACAATCTTCAGCCTGCTCTGTTTTAAGAAAGGCAGGTTAAGAAATGGTAAGGAAGCCTAATATCATATACTGTATATAGCAGAGATGTCCACATTTTCTCTGCAGTGGGCCACTTCATCATAAATATATGTGTGTGGGCTGCATTTTTAATTGAAAGAAATTCATCATCATCATTATATAGCGACCGAAACACATATGGTGTTACTACTTGACTCCTAGCATTACATAGTGATCCAGACACAAACAGTGGTACAACTTGACTCATATCATCATATAGTGAGCCAGACACAGACAGTAGTATAGCATAACTCCCAACATTGTTTACTGAGCCAGATATTGATTGTGGTACAGCATAATGCTCATCACCATATACTGAGCCGGACATTTACAGTGGTACAGCTCCCATCTCCCATCATCATTTCCGTTTGCATTTTGTTGCTTTTTTTATTCTTATTCTCTCACACACTTACTGTTACTCATGCTCTCTCACACATTCTCTTACAGTCTTACTCACTCACTATCATACGCTCTCACTCCATCTCTTTGCTTCTTTTCTTGTCTATTTTTGCTTTTCTCTCTTCTTTTTTATGGCTACTTTTTGAGAACTAGGCCTCCCGGAGCACTTCCTAAAATAGCAGAGCTTCCAGGTACACCCTCCCAACCCTAATTGGAGGAAGGGGGAAGAGGCTGTCCCCATGGCTCCCTGTAATGGACTGGTAGGACAGGACCCCATAAGGCAGGATAGGCCAATCACTGCTAGTAGCAGTGAGAACATCTCGGACAAAAACTCAGGAGATTGAGAACAGAGTCAAACATAGCCAGGTCCAAACCAGAAGTACTCAAATATCAAGCCGAAACAATCTAGGCCATAGCAAGCCAAGTCAAAGCAGAATAAACCAGCAAAATAACACATAGACAATATAGTGAAGGGTAAAGTGGAAATTCAGGTCCCGGGTTAATATAGGGTGAACACAAGGCATTTCCTGGAAACACAGGGTCATTCTGGGGCACATGAAATCTTACGTGATGAGAATGTGCTCTACCACATGGCCGAGTTTAGCATGGGGTAGAGCACTGCAGAGGGAACCCACTACCTCAGAGGACAACGGTGAGTAGCAAGGAATTCCCCTTGAGAACAAACCTGTCGTGGGAGTAACGAAATTATGGAGGTAAGTCTTTATACCCTTTTGCGGAAGTGCTTCCATGAACTTGGGAAATATCCATACTAAATTGCATTTCTGTAACAAGTCAGTTGTCATGTTAGGATGGCAGAAGCCTTCTTCCCAAAGTAAAGGGAGGAGTAATATTCAGCAGTGTGCAGCTGTGTCCTCTGGGTTATAGGTAAGCTTTCCCCTACCAGTGTGTATCTGTTTTACATTTCTCTCTCTCTGATGTTCCCTGGGTGCTCTAGCAAGAAAACCTCTGCTTAGTCCATGTTACAGCTTTAAGGAGGTGAGCAGCAGGTTTAGGTCCTGTTATAGTTTATGTCATGTTTTTAATGTGTGGATCGATTTCGTTCTATGATGTTCCTCCTCTAAAGTTTTAAGTTTATGTCTAAGGTCATTAATTTGTGCGGTCTTTGTTAGTACTGGAAGTTTTGCTTATGAGGTAACCCCTAATTACTGCTTTATGAGCTGTCCAGATAGTAGAAGTGGACACATCAGGGGGTGGAACTAAACTCAAAGAATTCTGTTATGTGTTCATTAAGTTTGGTTACCACTTTTGTGTCTAACGAGTGGGTTATTAAACCTCCAAAATCTAGCTTTTCATTGAATCTGGAAAGTGGATAAGGGTGCACTCAATCGCAGTATGGTCTGACCATGAGTGGCGAAAGTGGCAAAATGAAAATATAGTCTAATCTGGAATACATTTTGTGCACGTGGGAGTAAAATGTGTAATCCCTTGCAGACAGGTTTAGAATCCTCTGGGCATCTGTCGATGCTTGGTTATGTATTAGTTTCTGTAGGGGTTTGTATTTGGCTCTGGACAAGTTGATGTGTATATGGCGTGTTATGTCCAGCAAGGGATCCATTACTGAGTTAAGATCACCTCCCATAATGAGTGATGTGGTGTCTATTGAGTCTAGTAGTTCTCAGATTTTGTGAGAGAAGGCAGTCTCGGTGTCGGAAACAGCACTTACCATGCGATGTTCGTGGGTCCTCCACCGTCCTGCAGGCTCTGCTTTTCACCGGACACAAAGGATCCAGCATCCTGGAGCTGTCCCATGCCGTCTGCGAGCACCAGCATCCGGTGAGTCTCCGTGACAAGCGCCCGTCTACTCTGACTATTAACGAGACCTGCACCCAGTTTTCTTGGGATGACGCCTATGTACCCTGGGACACTATTTAAGTTTCAGGCACCCCTAGCTGGTTGCTCAGTTGTCTTTAGGGCTTGCCTCTACAGCATTCAGTAGGGTTATCTGTTGCCCTGTATGGAGCTTATAAGCAAAATATAGGTGTCTTCATGGTCCCTGCCCATGGAACTTAACATAAACATAAATGGTTGCAAAGGAGAATCGACACTCCTTTCTGTTTGGACAGACTAGTGGCAAATGAATGTGTTATGACTGGGGTCCCAGTATCTAGGGGCTGCAGAGTCCCTAAAATGGGTCTCTTGTAACATTACTATATTAGCTTGTTGCCTAATGTAGCACCATAAGGCTTTAAACCTTTTGACAGGTGATAATAATCCCTTCACATTGTGAGACACTACGTTTATCTGGCATAGCTGTGTGACATCTGGTTCCCCTCTGGGCTTTGCATATTCCACTCTCTTCATACCCTTCCGTGGTACTAGGCTGAACCCTGTGGAGCATACAAAAGTTATCTACTGAACTGACAAGTAGGCATCAGCACGCTTAGCTTATCCAACTTCTGCTAGGGAAGACAATATTCTTGGCTGCAGGAAGAGGCAAAATGATCATGGTGATGCAGTTACTTAAGACCCTGCCACGGCCTAGCATGTAAAGGGCTTGTGCGGCCTAATGTGGATCCTTCTGGGTGTGTATCTAGTTCAAGTTGAATAAAGGGTCATTCTCATCCTTATTTCTGGTATGGGTATCAATAAGTATACTTCAGGCTTCTGGTCTCCCATTGATCTGAAGTTGCATGTGCTATGTTGGTATATAGGATGCATTAAAACCTGTAGTTTTTTTTCCACCTGTGCTAGCTCCACGGGCCTTGTTTGCCTCGCTACCCCCAGAGGCATACTGTGTGGGACTCCTTATCTCATGGTCATCTTCCCAGGGGATATTTCTTCCCCCGATCCCTTAGCATGTATGGCTCGGCCTAGTACAAAAACTCGGGCCAGGGCGGTACCTTTCAGCCCCATGACTATTCATGGTTCCTTGTGTAGGCCTCAGGTGCTCTATAACAGTTGAAACACAAAAAACTTACAACAGATTCTACTCATCTGTTGATGCTGGGCTACTGACTCCGTCTCTTCTGGAGGCCTCTTTCACAGTCTCAGTTTTCCTTCATTGGGCTGTATAGGTTTTTACTGCAGTTGTGGTCGGGATCGGTAAACAGCTTTCCTACTTTCATGAAAGCTGGTTTGAATGGGTATCCCCATTCATACACTGATAATACACCTCTATCCCTGAGAAGCTCTAATAGCGGTATGAGCTATTGCCTTTTCTGGAGGGTTGTCAGGGAGAGGTCTGGGAAAAATAGGGGAGTTACCCCATCCAGTGTGGGGGTATCCTCTCCTACTGTATGGCTCTTTCGTGGTATAATAATTCATCTTCATAATGACATCCCTGGGTTGCTTGTTGGGGCCCGGCTTAGGCCTCAGGGCTCTGTGGACCTGCTCTATGTGCTGGAGGTCTGAGATATGTTCCAGCACCATTCTCAGGTTGGAGAGGAGTGAGCTGTTGTCCCGATCTTCACATATAACCTGCAGGCTGTGTGTGTATCTGCCGGTTGAGTTTGGCCCTCGACTCTTTTGCCTAGGGCTACAATCTCACTGGTTAATCTAGCTAATTCGCTTTTCAGATCGGTCTGGAGGTCGGTTTTTACTGACTTTATCAAGACTTTTAGCTCCTCCAGACAGTTCCTCATCATTGACTTTGCTGGAGAGGAGCCCCAAGGCAAAGATGGCATGTCGGCCTCGTGGTCAAACTTTCTTACTTTGAAGTAAGTAGTTAAGTCCGAGGTATGTGTCTTCTTCTTAGACTGCCTTGACCTATTGGCATGTAAGTAATGCCTAGAATATTGATTTTGGTCAAGAACCAATTGATCGATTTTGTAGCTGTAATGAGCTTAGTATAGTAGGAGCACTACTTTCTTGCCACCATTCAGCTCAAGCGCAAGCCATGTCCCCTATGAACCAACTGTTTTCCATTTAAATGGTCATTTTTATTAATATCCCTTTTTTTTTACCCAGGACCACCATTATGAATAAAATAGGAACATTTGAATGCTTAGTAATATTTGAACAGATAAGCCCTCCCTCATTTAAATATAACATATAGCCATACTGTTATTAATTTGATTTGTATTCATAAACCATATGATTTGTATTCATAAACCCTCTCATAAACCATCCAATTCCAATCTGAAACATAAAACTTCAAGGAACATACAGTTAATGAGATCCCTATGCATTCACTAATCTCTGTTAAATTAATTCCCCAAGGCAAGGTCTGGCATGATCATCCTAATGCACCAATAAGTGATATATCTCCTGACAATCACAAAGCTAGGATGTCAATGATTAAAGCTGCTGTTCCACCTACCTTGCTGAATTTAACACTAACTAAATGTAGCATTAGAAACACTGTTCCTAGTACTGTCTCTTCATTATATTTTTTAGGGAATGTTTTATTGTTATGTGACACAAAAGCAGGCACTGATAGGTCTTGTTTCTATATGACTAAAACTTGGAGGAAAGAATAAAATTCACTTATTTGATTACTTGCTAAATTAGAACAGCACCTTTAAGTGTCAGTTTATCTTTTACCAATGTCCAAATGTTGTCTTTAACGAGACAGTAAATCTAGTAAACCTTGCATTTAGGAAAGCCATTAATTATAAAAAAAAAAATCACGTGTGCTTGTCAATAAGTATAATAGATGTGTTAGGGGTGCTGAATACATAAACATAGGACCTAGGGAGGGACAATCAGAATCCCTAGGGAATGTGGTAGTAATGATAGAGTGGTTATAAATTATAAGATTAGTATTTATCATATTTCACAAGAGATTCATCCTGTTATTGTTGAATAATTAAAGTAATTTATTCAAGAATACATGTGGTCCAATGACACTTGTGCTAGAATAAAGCAGCTAAATTGGGTTACCCTCTTTCCTCCTACTCATGGAATGGAGGGACAGTCAAGGACCGGTATAAGTCTGTAGAGATCTGCCTAATCAGACGATTGCTTTCCCTATAGCAATAAGGCTAATAATACATGAAAAAGTAATGCCTGCATTGGTATAACCAAAAGCCCTTAGAAGTATTAAATTTGAGGTTAGTTACATAATATTAACCCCCTCAAAAAAACCAAACTAATTGGAAGTGACTATTGGACTTCAGATGATCCAGCAGGGACATCCAGACTTCACAGGAGTAAAATGGACTGGAAGTAGTATGAATCAAGACAGCAGGAAACATGACTGACAGGCAACTAGGCGTAAAGAAAAATGATGGATAAGTATAGTTGGCAATTATGATGGCGTAGTAATTTTCCAATGGTTGAGTGAAAACCAAATATAACATTTGTTCATGTTGGTTAATGTTGGGCTATGACTGAACGTGATGTGAGCATATGTGCAGAACAGGCAGTTTGGGCATTAGAAAGCACACTTGGAACTGGAATGAAGGGTCTTCCTCATCTCTTGTGTCCTTCAGCTATGCAGGAGTTCTAACCCTTATATCAGAGTGTGTGTAGGGAACCCGGAAAGCCTCACACGGAGAACATGAGAATTGTTAGCGCTAACCAAGTAGTTGAAAGCATCAAAAATATAATAATCAACAGTACCAAAAATTTACAGTACATGTGTTTGCTACGCTCTGATCACAGTTTTTTTTTTACAAAACACACAAGTGGCTTTGGTATCAATGTCTATTTTTAAAAACTAAAATAAAAATATTCTACTGCACGGGACTCAATTATGTTTTTTCTTAAATAATGACAAGTAGAGGTTTCCATGAGGGACGGTATTAAAGCCATTTGGTTACTCTTCATGCTGGCCCAGTAAAGGGTTAATATTTCAAGAGTCTCAGAGACAGCATAGAAAGTTCCCCGATATGGTGATTAGAACATAATTCTGAGGCCCAGGAGAGTCCCAAAATAGCTTAAAAGTTTGAGATGCCATAATAAAAAGGATGAGTAAAGTATTTGATGTAAATAAGCACCTGAAATATTAGACCTCCGCATTTCCTCAATTTATAAAGTAAAAATATCTTTCTATCTTTCTATCTATCTAATTTGATTATGCATTCTAAAACCCGTCCCCATCCTCACTGGGGATAATTGGTTGTCTCGGTCGCAGCCTCAGGTGGCTGTGGAGCAGGATGTAGACTTTATCCGTCTGAGTAGGCCCGACACGTCTCCATGGCAACCACCTGAGCCCCCCCTATAGAGTCAAAGGGAATGAGAGGAAGAAAGACAAAAGACAGAACGAGCTACAGGGAGAGGCACAGAGAGAGACTTTATTGAAACATGTGCAGACTGCCACGCTGCCACCGATGGGAAAGCAGCCTTTATTATAAAAACTGATGCATGCACTGAAACAGACAAATTCACTGCGGTCTTGGTTCCAATTTATACACAGGTCTGCTACGTATAATATATCTTAACATATCGCTCCTTCCAAATTTGCTAGAATTTCTATACTTGATTGAAGAAAAAAAAATACATCGCTCCCAGAATTCTGACTTCAGCTGGGGCAGTCCTGATTTTCTCCAGGGCAGTTTGCATATGCAGAAAGGGCAAAGTGTGGAGTGACATCATGAAACACCATGTAATGTGTGTGTGCAGCTGGCTGAGATCCTCAGATTGGGATAAAAAATGCAAAAACTGGGCCAAACTAAGGATGAAAATCGATATTCATTTTTTTACCATAATAACTAGTTAAATCAGGTGTTCATAGTTCACAGCTGTCCTGAATCTGAAAAAAACAAGGGTGGAAGCACCCAAAATCTCCATATATAGTTAGTTTTTTTAATGAACTCTCCACCAGTCATACATTGTGAGGCACAGTGCTCATGCTCGTATGCATGAATTAAACATTCTTTTCAATTCATATTAAATAAAGGAATTATTTTCATTAAATATATAAAAATATCTTTCTATTGTACTCTGAACAGTAACGACTAAAGTGATTAATTAAAGGTTATACAAATTTTATATAAATGCAAACGCTTTAATTGAAAATACTATGTTAATTCTAAAAACGGTGTTAATAGACTTTTTAATGTTTCGAAACAGCCATTTGCTGCTACCTGGAGATAGCGTGTGTAAAAAGGCTGTAAAGTAGGAGAACAGTCTCTTCTATATTTACATTCAACCATGAGTTCGAGTATTTACAGGTAAAATTATCATTGAGCTTTGACTCAGGGGCCCAATGCTCTCTGACTTATGATTAGCTCGCAGCATTTCAAATGGCCAAAGAGGGATACTGTCATGGACAGAGCCTTACCATAACTTTTTATGTGATTTTGTCGGTTTCGTACACGCTATTGGGACTTTTACGGCTGTAGAACACTACAATGGACTCATACCCAGCAAGCATTCTGATTTCATAGAGGAATTAGAGATATATGGGTTGTTTCTCCCAGAAATGTGCTCCAAGCAGTGGTAGAGCCACAATGGACACCAGATCCCAGATTTTAAGTGAGGAATAAAATGTGCAGGTTGAAGGGTCTCGTGCCATTTGTGTGCTTATCTGTCCTGGCTGTCATGCAAGAAAGGCTCCCACACAACCACATAGCAAGAGCCATGGTGGCCAAAATCTGCCTGGCCTTAAGGACAGAATACCATGCTTTCTCACAGGTACATGCTTGATCTGAGCCAAAAGCTCAAGAAGAGATTTACCCAATGTAGAGCAGAGAGGAATATGATGGCGCCATATGAACCGATAAATAATAATTTCATAATAATTTGCATTTTATGAGCACACTTTCTGCCTTTTCTGTACACATTATTGTGACACTTATTGCTGCAGAATACTCATAAACAGCAAACAATGAAGGAAACAATGACAGTTTGGATCCATAAAGGTGGGGCTGTCCCTGCTACAGAAGGATACATGGGAGGTATCTATTATGCATGACATATTCCATGCATTTTCCTGGCCTCATTAACACATAAGACAGCTAAGAAATAGGGGAACCACTCTGAACCATTCCTCCCGCTTTGGTGATGGTTAACATTAACCATAATATATATCTAAACTTTTGTATACTTTTATAGCCGATCAATACATACAAGCTCACAGGTGTTCACGAAAATGATAATCCATTGAAATCTATTGAAAGACCCGCTGACACAAACACATAGTTAAGCTCTATTTCCTGCTCGTATTATTTCTGATAATTGAATTTCAGAAAAATTCTATGGATCTCCATCCTACCCCATGCAAGTTACTAAGCAACGCAACACAGCCCTGAGCACGTGTGCAAGATGCTGTGCCCATCTCTGTGTGCGTCCTATTGTGCATCTGTCTGTGTGTCTGGATAAGTGCTTGCATTAATGTGGGCTTTGTTATATGTATCACCGTATGCACGTCTGAACATTTTGTACACATTAGAATGAATATCCACTGATCTTGCATGTGATCTGCATCCCTGTGTTTCCATATTCTATTTTACATTGATTTTCCATGTCCATTTCTATTTGTGCATTAATTAGTAATATATATATATATATTTATACACAGATATCATGGGATTTTGTATGGGGATATGGCTTCCTTCTTCTCAAACAGAATAGATACAGGAGTCAAGCAAATAGCCTCTGGCTTATACATGGACAGGCTGGCTCTAGGCAGTAATAGACAATGAAGGAGAAAGGACAGAGATACATGAGGCACTACAGGTGAAAAACTATTGTAAGTTTGTGGGTGAAAAAGTTATCCATTAGCTCGGTGTGCCCTCTGCAATTAGTATAGTTACCAACTGTCTTGATTTAGTCTTGACAGCAGGTCTCATGGCACATTGTCCTTTCCAATGAACAGACAGTGTTCTGGTGTGGCCTAATATGTTATATCTGTTTGCCTAGTGAATGTAGGAAAAGTGTAATATCATGTCTCACCCTCCACATAATGTGAGTGGAGTGTGGCATGATGTCACGCTATAGGGGTGCTTACAGATGTTTTCTGTAAGGTTTGTGGCTATACCCATTGTTAAAGAATCTCAACAATGGAAGTTCAGTGGCCTGGTACTACCACAATATGTAACCTGCTTGGGCACATACAGCACCACCACTTCCTCTGCCATCCAAACTCTTAATATCGAGGTAGCAGTTACCATCAGATGCCTATTGGCCAGACACCAGGTTTAAGGACTTAAAAGTTTTGTTTATCGGGGTAGGCTGACCAGATGGCCCTGTAAAATTCTGATTCTGCATAGATACAGGAGGCAGTTACAAATAAGGGCATATGAAGTATCATGGGGTGAGGAAGTTTGGGGACAAATATGGCACAGGCAACTTGTTTTGGGGCACCGACAAGCTGTTTGGGGTCAAAGCTGGCACTGATAAGCTGTTTGCTGGCAAATGTGGCACAGTAGGACATGTTTGGGGAAGTCAGGGGGGCAATTTTTGCACAGGGGCCCTGTAGTTTCTGGTTATGCCCTGCCTCCACCCTCCAGTCCTGCTGCTAAATCAGAAGGTCTGTGTGTGTCAGTGAGTGCTGAGTGACCTGGGTGTCGGAGAACTTCCGAGAACTTCTGTATCCAAATCATAGAAGTACTTCTTAACCCCTTGATGACAATTGCCGGTCCGGGCACGTCACGGAAATTCATGTCGATAACGACAAATGACGTGCCAGGACCGGCACGTCATTAAACGGGTGCAGAAAGCGATCTATTTTCGCTTTCTGCACCGAAACGGCGTTGCTGTAATGCCTCGACCTCGAGGCATTCAGCAACGCCATTATCGGCACAAAGGGGCCATCTCTTTGTATGGCGGCGGACGCCCGTTTTAAAAGCGTTTAGGAGGCGATCAACGATCGCCTCCTAAACTTAAATGGTGTCGCTAGAATGCCTCGATCAGGAGGCATCCAGCGACACCAAACACTTACCTTTGGATGGGCTGTGACCGCTCCAGAGAGCGGTCACAGCCGCAGCTGCCGGTGATCTTCGCCATCTGCAAGATGGCGGCGGTCCGGGAAAATTGAATACAGAAACAATAAAGTCTAAAAAGTTCGCTAGACGGTCTCCAGACCCTCTAGAGAACTCTGGCTCCACTTGCAGGTTGAATATAGGTACTGCATTCAACCATGCAAGTCAATGGAGCTCAGCTTTCTAATCACAGTGTGATTAGAAAAAATACATTAAAAATAAAATTAATAATAATTAGAAAAAAAATAGTAAAAAAACAGTAAAATGTAAAAATAATTTCCCACTGATGTCACTATCAGGGGAACCTTCAAGTTGAAAAAAAATGTTAAAAAAAAAAAAAAAAAGGCAAAAAAAAAAATATATATATAAAAAATATATTTTTGTGAGCAAGTCCTAAAATTAGCATATTAGCTTAAAACAATTCTCGCATGGAAAGAGTTAAAATACTAGCATTTTAAATACCCTGGGGTGTCTAGTTTTCAAAAATATATAGCTTTATTGGGCACACTGAAATGGCCCGGCTCAAAGATGTACCAAATAGGGCATGGGCAGTGGATCCCCAAATGCCAAAGTGCAACATTGAAAAATGTGCATGCCCCAAATGTGGCCCTTTTGCCCCCAAACAGCCAGGCAAAATCATTCATGTGAGGTATCGCTGTACTCAGGAGATGTTGCTAAACACATATTGGGGTGTTTTTTGATAGTGACATATACCAGAACCTGTTTATTTATACCTAAAGTAAAATGTGTGTGAAAAAACAAATGCAAAAAAATTACTACCATAAAGTTTGACAAAGGCTGATGGTAGAATAAGTGCTTGGAAAGGGTTAAAATACCAGCATTTGGAATACCCTGGGCTGTCTAGTTTTCAAAAATATATGACTTGATGGAGTAAATTGCATTGGCCGGCTTCAAAGATACCCGAAATGGCACATGGGGGGAAGAATTACCAGATTTGGAAAAAATGGCTTTGAAATAGCAAAACGGTACCTGTACTTATTGCTCCATAACGTGCAGAAAAAAGCAAAAAAACATAAAAACATTGGGTATTTCTAAACTCAGGACAAATAGTAGAATCTATTTAGCAGGTTTTTTTATTACCTTTTATAGATGAGTAAAAGATTTTTCAACTAAAAGTTAGAAACAGTCATTTTTTTCAAAATTTTTCACCATATTTTATACTTTTTTTAATAGTAAATAATATGATACAATCAAAACAATGTCATCTAAAGAAAGCCCTTCTTGTCCTGAAAAAAACAATATCTAATGTGTGTGGGTTCAGTAAACGGGAAAGAAGAAAATTACAGCTAAACACGAGCAGCGCAGAAATGTTAAAATGGCCATTGTCACGAAGGGTACAAAAAGTAAAATCAGCCTTTGTCACGAAGGGGTTAAGCATCGAACGTTCGAGATAAATCAAACACACAGACAACACTTATGTATGTATAATAAGATCTCCGTTTTATTGCTCATGGTTACATTCTTATATACTCATAGGGTGAGGTATAGCATATAATCCTTATCTAAGCATTTCATGACCTTATTTATCAGCGTTTGAGTGTTTTGGACGTTTCGTATCTCTTTTACAAAAAACATGACTCGACCACAAACCACCAAAAGACAGTTTTTAACGTACCAAGAGATTGACAATAACATGCGAGTTATCTACTGAAAGAACATTCTGTACTAATATTCTTTCACATGGGTATCACGCTGAGCACCACCGATGTCATGCACCGGTGTTCAACATGTCCTTCAAGTGCACTGCTAGCTAACCAGAGGGTGTCATTGTGTGTTCCCTTGTGAAAACACCCCACTAGATCACCATGGAACAAGTAAGCAAGTCCTGGGGTGCAGGAGATACATTAAAGCATTTTACATATTTGCCCAATAAATATTCTTGTAAGCATTTATTTGTTTTGGATGTTTTTACATTTTAAAGTCATCTACTCCATCCATTACTACATAAAATTAGTATGATTTTGGGAAAGTATTGTCAGGACAGGTGTAATCAGACCTGGAATCGAACTGGTTTGTGTAGGTATGCGCTTTACCACACGTGGGTAATGTATAGGTAATAGACAATATACTTATCTATACACTACACATGGCCAGCTCATCCTTTCTTACAGAAAAAGCTCACTTGAGTGTTGTGATAATTTTATACCTATCAAATACTTAGTAAAGAGGAACATCATGAAAAGAAAGAAGGATTAAGTCCCAAAAGCGGTATATGTACTGTGCTAAAAGCTGTGACAGCGTCAGTTCCCCTTTAAAGGAGCCATTTTTGACAGTCTAAGGTAGATCCCTACCTTTTGTACACTATGACAACTAAAAAATTGTCCTTAGTGTTTGATGTCATTAGACAAACAGTCATTGGTGGCCTCAAAATCTATTTTGTTGCTTATAGCAGATTTATGGCAAGCTGAGGAACAGTATGTTCCTTGTAACGTGTGATATTCTTAGTGGGATTAGAGTAACTGGGTGTTATAATTGTTTAACCCGTGGGTGTTTTCTCTAGGCATTTTATTTCTGAGACTTAATACCTGCCAGTTGAAGGAGCATGCGATAATTGCAGGGGTCTCTCTGTTAATAAAGGAAAGATTGTTTTGAGATTAAAGGTGCTCTAAACACAATTTTTCTATATATATATAATTAATTTAAAAAATTACCCCTACACAGTTTTTTTTTTTAGTTTTTAACTGTTAACCCATTCACCTTCTGTCCTTTCATTCACTTACCAACAATTTAGAGACTTCAAAGAGCCATCAAATATGCACAGCTTACTTACTAACTAACTAACTAACTATACCACAAGTCTACCTAAACATGTTAAACATCTTATAGCTACCTATAATTACTTTACCCGAGAATGTATCAGGGTAGACTGACCAGATGGTCCCCCCCAGGGCTCCAGTATAGTGGCTTAATTCTACAGACCGGAGAAACACTTGATCATATCCACTCCAACCACCCTGCATACTTTGCATCCACTTCCCATACCTTCAAATACTTACTGGGGCTAGCCCTGTCCCATGCATGCCTAGCCATGCCTCTTAACTGACCAGTCCTTCTTCACGCCTCTTATAATGAGCAGGGGAAGTGAAACACCAGACAGTCAGCCCTGGGAAGTTCTCAGGTACAATATTAATTGATGTTCTCAATGAAACATATTGTATGTGTCCTCTGGGCATTCTGTTTTAAGGGACACAAAAACTAACCTTGGGGAAAGTCTCACCTGAAAATGTGCCCTGTAAACAGGGGGAAAAAGCTGTATAGGATACCCATGTATAATCAAGAATGTATAGAAAATGTGTACAGTAGGGCCCTGGCTGACCCACAAGTATGTTCAGGGTAGCCCTTTAGATTTTTAAGGTATGTAGTATACATTCACATTTGGTGAGGTTGTTGTTTTGTAGATAATTTATTTAAATATTAGCGTCATGGAAGAAGTGATTCCCATATAAGAATTCTGTAGTTCTCTCCCATCCCCGCCCTTACAAAGACCACCTGAACTATTTGTGGAGTAATAATCATGCAGGTCTTGATAACAGAAAGGGAGATGCAGAGAAGCAGAGGATGAGAGAACGTGAATATGTGTTACTATAAGTGAATGGTTTCAGCATGTGTGTGTTAGCGTGTGTTTTTGCACATGAATGGAGTTAGCATTTGTGCACTGTGTGTTGTTTGTGTTTTACGAGTATGTGAGTAGATGGTGTCAGAGGTGAGTCTAGAGTTAGTGGCACCTGGAAGAGGGAGAGAGTGCATATGCATTATATGTAAATGCATTAGGGCATGATATTAGAGTGAGCGTGTTAGCGTATGGTTTTATAGCAAGTTTGCATGTTAGTGTGATTGTTCATTTTCAGGGAGGATTAACCAAATAAATACCGCACCCAGGCGCCACTAACCCTTGCTCACCCCTGAGTGTATGTATCTTTTCTAGGAAAAGTAACCATCAGAACTACAAGTAAAAATAAATTTAAAATATAAAACAATAAACATTTCCTTAATCCTTAAATCTCAAGGGTTTAGGCCCAATATCAGGGTCTCAAGGTGAAGGATTCCATCAGGTTTCCATTAACTACATGATAGAAACATACATGAGTATTACCTGTTGTGGGTAATGAGGATCCTCCTTATTTGTTGTTTCTGTAAGTGAAATTGTTATGTTATATACTATTTATGTTATGTCCTATTTACCCATTGTACATCACTGCAGAATATGATGGTGCTATATAAAACAATAAAATGATAATAATAATAGGAGTACTATTAGAGCCTTTTGGTTAAACCACCTGTCAAGTGACTACATCTAATCTCAGCTTATTTATAAAGTTTCCAGGTATAGTGGTTCGGCATGGCTAGTTGTGGGGCATGTTTCCCATGATGTCAGCGGGAATGCCCACTATCATTAGCAGGACCGCCACCGTCGTCACGGGACCTCCTGCTGATGTCAGTGGGCAGTCCTTGCCGCGTCCCGCAAGAGAAGGCTCCAGGTAGCCGGAGCTAAGAAGTTCCCAGGTATGTTTATAGATATGTGATAGACTCAGCTCAGCTTGTGTGAATCTACTCCACCATTTGCAATTCCACATGTGGTCATGCTGGGGGTCATTGCTCTCTTCTGGTCTTTTAAGATGCATACGCTTCAAGAAAATGTTCTGTTCTTTGTCTATGGCAATCACAGTTTAAAGAAGGCTAATGACAGTCCAGCATTGACTAGTGTCTATGTTGTATGTTATTCTAGAGCCCTTTTCTAATAGGCTAATTGGGTGTTTTTTTGCCCTAGGCTAGTAGCTTCAAGCACCAAATACAAGCAGAGAGTAGCTAACTTCCCCTTGATCACCAGTTTTGCATATCATCTAGTCTTGCATGCCTTTGTGTCCTCTGATTTCTATTGTGTTCACCTCTACCTGTGTAACCTTGAGCGCAAGAGAACGTTCTCAAAATTCTGGAACACAGAAGCGTTAATGTCCAGATTGTATAAAATGTGATATATAGTCCAGGAAATTATGAACTAGTTATCTTCTCCTCATTACTCTTGAACTACTAGAGAAGATTTATTCTGCATCCAGCAGCAGTTCTTAAGCCATTACATACACTTTTTCTCCAGAACAGGGCATGAAAATGGACAGGGGCCTGTGATAATGGTTGAAAAAAAGACTTAAGAATCCCCACAAAGCGTGGATTTTATGCCAGCCTTCGCCCTATCGCTGTTCTGTTTCAATCCATCCTTTCTTCTGGGACATGAAAGACAAAGATCCGGTACCTGCATTCAAGGACTATAGCCAGAACTATGTGGAATATTAGCAATCTCTGCTTTATTATAACCTAAAATGATCCACAATGTAAATTCAAAAATTTGGTGCATATTTGTAAATAGTTCAGTATTAAGATGAAATAAAACCATATAAACCATTGAATGCAAACTTTTAATCCCATCATGATGAATGGATTTTTTACAATTGTGGATGACAGCATTTCCACCATTTCTGCATGTCCTTGTTTAATCGTAATTTCCCTCTTTTTTCATTTAGTTACTGCACACAAATTATATATTTTATATTATGATACATTTACATTATATTTTACATTTATTTATATATATATATATATATATATATATTATACATACACTACACTTCAAAAGTGTAATCCAAGTTTAAAAGGCTATTTAATCATAAGAAAGCCCCTTTTGCAATCATGTTACAGTAACAATGAAAACAGCTATGTGACCCCCAAATGTTTAAATGGTAGTGTATATATATATAAATATATATATATAGATGTATATATATATATATATATTTCGTAACAAGAATCTGTAAAATGCATAATTTCTTATGAAAAACCTCATTGTTTTAGTTTCTCCCGTTATAAATTGTACACAGCTATTGCAAATGAGAAATACAAAACCCAAAATGGATTCATATACCTGTCCTGAGTTTGGATACACCTTATGTGCCCAGAATTTTTTTGGCCAGTTATAGGGCAAATATTAAAAGTTGCGTATAATTTTTTTCCAAATTATATTTTCAAATTTGAGTCTCTGACTTAACAAATCTCAAGACGGCTACATAAAAGTACAGTATATGTTTATTGCATTACGGTTATTTTGGCATGTCTCGCGCGTCCATTTCCCCACCAACCTTATCTAAGATTAGCGGTAAAGTTTGAGCGCAGTCATATAATATAATATGATATTCTATGGCTCAGCTAGCAGAGGGGACACCAGGGTGTAGATTGACAACCTGATTTCCCGTGCACCGGCAGGAATTTAGTGCTGCCGATGCTTATACCATAATAATATAAAGGTATAAGTGAACAATGGACTTTGCATTGAGCTTTTTGTCAGCCATCAAGCAACACCTTTGTGTGATAATTTTATAAGGGACAAAATGGCTGCATGCACATGGATTCCAGATGCATTCATCTTTTTTTTACAGTGGTTAAATGTATTGTTTAAATGTGCTTCATCCTTGAGGAACGTGTCACTGACATGTATTTATTTCTTGGAGGAAAGAAGAGAGAGAGAGGGGTTTGTGATTTAAACATTTAAATGCTTAAAGTGATTTAACAAAGTTCAGGAGAGAAGTTTAGTTCACAGGAGAAATGCTAAAATAATAGCGTCGGAGGCTTAGATGAAATTTAAGGTTTCCTCCATCCATTTCCCCACCAACCTCATCCAAAAATAGCGGTAAAGTTTGATATTTGATTGCTCAGCTAGCAGAGGGGACACCAGGGTGTAGATTGTCAGCCTGATCTCCTCTACACCGGCAGGGATTTAGTGCTGCCGATTCTGAACGGTTCAGGACGTAGTACTATGTCCTCTGGAGCTAATTGCTAAGGTTTCATGATGTAGTACTATGTCTATCGCTGTGAAGTGTTAAAGAAACCACAACTTCATATAAAGGCCAACAAAACCCCCTCTTGAGCTCATGCCAATTTCACCAAAAAGGGGTTGAAAATGACTTCCCAACGCATTCAACAGTGAGAAGAATCAATCACTATTTAATTTAAAAAGTATGGCATTATGGGCATAGATCAATCTTTTCCCTCCCACTAGACCCCCAAAGATGGTACCCTTCAATCTTTCACCCCTCCATCCACATAGATATTGGGGGTAAAACTTGGGGTAGGATGCATTTCTTAGGTTCTAGGACACCGTACATTTGTTTTCATATGGAGACTATGGGCACTTTGACCGATGTGTATTTTTCAGTGGAAATGGATACCAATAATAAATATATATAAAAAATAAAAGAAAAGTTTAGATGTCTACACATCCACCAAAGTCGGGCTCCTGCTGTTACCTTGGTGTTTTCAGCGGTCCTAATTATGGGTGATCGGTTACCTACGCATTTCAGAGTGCTAAAATAAGCCACAGAGTGACAGGATGAGTCCCACCTTCTGTAGGAGATGTTAATGAATATCTGTCACTCGTGTCACTTTGTGCATTATCCTGCGCATGGGTGACCTTTGCAACGTGAGATGTGTGCAGGTGTAGAGCGGTAATTTGAAATCAGATCGGCAGCCACAGGACTGATCCCCGGGTAATGCGCACATTAAAGAGGTCAGTTCTTCTTAATTATATATAATAAGAACAGACTAATCCAAGCCACGGTTATACCGGGAGCTTGCAGGTAAATAGTGGTAAATTTAAATATTTCAATTCAACAACTGCACTCATGCATAGTTTAGTTCACTGATTTATGCATTATACTCAGCTAAACTGGCACTTCTTGGTGGAGAAGTTAATCAATGCGGGCTTTTCACAATGCGTAGCGGAGTGAGTCGAAATGCTTCAGTTCCTTGGAAATCCCTAGCAGTCAGTCCAAAGTTTAGTAAATAAACCCTGGATAAACCGGTAGGGTCTGTAGCTGGGCCAGTAGTGACTGAAAGCGTGCCAAATAGAACATTTTTCGGCCAACAAAATGGAGTCCTTTTTGAGTCCTTGGTCTTAGATACTGGATAGCCATATGTTTACCCCATGCATGTTTAAATTCCCTCACTGTGTTAACCTCCACCACTTCTGTAATCTATATTTCCATTTAAATAATGGATATTCTGTCAGTTTCTTTGGGTGGTTCTGTAAAACAAACAAAATACTAGATAAAAATTTTCCCTGGTGTCTTTTTGGGGTCCCATATGTATTTACATACAGGGTCCCGGTCAGGGCCGGCCCAAGGCAAAATGCCGCCTGGGGCGAATTTTAAAATGCCGCCCCCCCTTATCTACCCTTCCTCTCCCTCCATCCCTGCCGCCCCCCCATTATCTACCCTTCCTCTCCCTCCGCCCCCCCCTTGTACTTACCTTTCAGCAGTCCTGCGGCGAGTCTCCCTGTTCGGTGCCGGCTTGTAATGCTGAGCGCCGGAAATCTTCCGGCACTCAGCATTACAAGCCGGCACCGAGACCGAACAGGGAGACTCGCCGCAGAGGAGAGAGAGAGGGGCGCCGAGCGCCCCTTTCTCTCTTTCGCTTTTAAAAAAAAGGGCTTGGGGCGGCAAAGTGCCGCCCCTTAAAAGTGCCGCCTGGAGCGGTTGCCCCACTTGGCTCCATTGTCGGGCCGGCCCTGGTCCCGGTGGATATCTCTAGATATTATTAACGCATGGGTCCCCATATTTATCCTGTAAATCGAGAAATTTCAGGCTGTTTGTAAATGAAAATTCTTCATGATCTTTTAACAGCCTATGAAATTAAGTTTATGTGGAATGGCATTATAAGCTTTAATTTGCACAAAGATATTTCAGAAGAGAAAATTAAATAGGCAAGTTGGGGAGATCAAAGATCTCCATCGAGCAGCGGGACACCAGGGTGCATGATTGCCCAAGAAGGTGTTTTGCCCCCTGGTTTTGTAGCAGGGGCAATGCCGCCCCCTTGGACCTGCTGCATAGTCCTATACCAGGATACGTCACTGGTACCATGATAATATAAAGGTATAAGCAGTCAATGGACTGAGGCACTGAGCCTTTGTTTCAGCCACCAAGCAGCACTTCCGTGTGATGATTTAGACAAAATGGCTGCATGCACATGGATCCCAGATCTATTTTCTTTTTCGTGTAGTGTTTAAATGAGCTTCATCCCCGAGGAATGTGTCATTGACATTTATTTAATTCTGGGAGGAAAGAAGAGAGAGAGGGGGAATGTGATTGAAACATTTAAATGCTAAAAAGGGATTTTTAAGTACATGAAAAAAGTTTAGTTCACAGGAGATATACTAAAACTTTAGTGTCAGAGGATTAGATGTAATATAAGGAGTTTAACTTCACAGAAAGGGTGGAAGATACATGGAGCAGCCTCTGTGTATCAGAAGTAGTAGAGGCTAACATAGTGAGGGAATTTTAACATGCATTGGGATAGGAATATGGCTATCCTGAATCTAATACAAGATCAAGAACTGGTTAAGGTTTGAGTCCTTACAGCAGGAAAATTGGCAGACTAGATTACTATTACCGTAAATGCTCTGAAAAATACCCCTCGTCTCATAATCAGGGTCGTCTTATAATCAGACCTCAAATAGGTCTGATTATGAGACTAAGATCCAGATCCCCCGCAGCGATGCACGATACAATCGCGTAGAGCTCTACACGCTTCCCGGACTAAGCACTGGGGACTCAGAAGCACCGGTAAGTTGGAGGGGGGCATAACACAGGAGGATGCAGGGGACCTGCTCTACATGCTGCCCGGACTAAGCACCGGGGGCTCAGATGCAGGGGACCTGGATCCTCCTGTGTTATGCGCCCCCCCCAACTCAGAAGCACCGGTAAGTTTGGAGGAGGGAGGGGGAGTGTTAAATGGGGGGTGTAAGGCATTTCTGGAGGCAGAGTGCCCTGTGAAATGCCTTTTAACCCCTTTAATGCCACTCTGCCTCTTGAAATGCCTTTTACCTCCCTATATGCCACTCTGCCCCATAATATGCCTTTTAACCCCCTAAATGCCAGAGTGGCATATAGGGGTATAAGGCATTTCTGGAGGCAGAGTGGCACATAGGGGGTCAAAAGGCATATCATGGGGCACAGTGGCATATAGAGGGTTAAAAGGCGTATCATGGGGCACAGTGGCATTTAGAGGGTTAAAAGGCATATCATGGGGCACAGTGGCATATATGGGGTATAAGGCATTTCTGGGGCAGAGTGGCAAGCCTGGGGGCAGATGTGCATAACTGGGGGGACAGGTTGAAAAAAAAAAGGAAATAAAAACAAAATCATAGCTTTTATTAACAAAAAATTTTCACATATTTTACATGAACTAACATTTACTGGTAAAACTTTTTTCCTATAGGGTCGTCTTATATTCAGGCTTTTTCTTTTTTTCATAAGTTAATATTCAGATTTTGGGGGGTCGTCTTATAATCGAGCAAATGCGGTATTATTCATTGTTTTATATAGCACCATCATATTCCGTAGCGCTGTAGATGGGCCAAATCATTCTTATCTGTGAAATTTTTTGCTTCTGTTTAAAAGTTGAAAACCCCGTAAACATTTTGTTTCATTACACGTTCCAGTGTCACACGCAGTGCTTACTTTGTAATTACTTTGATAATGTCTTCATTATACCTGCCAAAACATAAAAAAGTGATTACCTTTAGAAGAAGCTGCAGCTCCAGAGGTTTCGCCTCCTCTGTGGATCTGTTTTGCTAGAAGGAGCTAATCAGTGGCAGGAAAGCGCTCCCATTAAAGCCTTTACTGAGTCGGCATTGGAGCTGACTTGCAGTAAGTGTATCACGTGGCAGGAGCTGGCCGCAAACAGCTGGTGGACAGGGAAAGGGGCCAATGTATTTACAAGGGGGCATCATGAAAATTAAACTGCACACAAGGGGTGCGTTACATCTGATTATTAGAAGCCTCTGTTTGCAGATTTTGGATAAACGGATGCTTTCTTGAGCGGACCATTCAAATGACATTGATAAATTAAGAGAGTATTGGGGAAGCTGTTTCTTACTAATTCTCTTAAAGTTGTAGGGGAATAAGTTGTGATACTCTTATTGATGATGGAATAACAGCTGTAAATAACTGAATTCCGTAAACAAATCAAAAAAGTGATACCATCAGCTAGAATAATGTTATCTTAACCATTCAAATGACAGACTGAAGATATTGATGACCTGGTAAAATACATTTACTGCTCTGCTGCATTTGAGATAATTTTAGGGGAGCAGTAGTGACCATTTATGACCGAATTGCATTGAACCAGAATATGAACAGTTCTCATGCTTGCCTGGGTTTACAGAGGTCACACTGCTCGGGTGGAATTCTTGCAGAGGATGATTATGATGATAAGACTCGAGAACTGATGAATCTGATGTAGCCAAGTGGTATTTTCGCATGCAGAACACATCTAAAAGCATTAGATTAAATTCAGGGTTTTCTTATCTAGATGTCCAGTGAACTAAGGTTTCTGTGATGGAGAGATCTAGCTAAAAGCCTCAAACATCCTTTTTTGGGCCAAATACCCCAATACAATGCCATTTTTATTGTAACAATGGAAGACAACTAAAGATTGGGGCTGAATCTATAATTCTCAGTAAAGAAACAGCTTGTTACCATTGATGCAAATATCTAGAAGGTAATTACGTGAAGTGTTGGGTTTCCTTGTTGGAAATTAACCTCTGATTTAAAGGCTTGCTGTTACCATACATAAAGTGTAAAATATACATTATATTACTACATTACATTTATTTATAAAGCAGCAGGTTCTGTAGCTCTGTTACAATGAATGGAATAATTTAAAGTCACACCCAATAACAAACTGGTACAAAAGGAGAAGAGGGTCCTGCTTTTGCGAGCTTGCAATCGAGTCGGTGGTTGAGGGGGAAGTGAACCAACAGGAGAGGACTGCTTGGATGGGGAAGAGTCGATAGGGTCCAGATGATCTGTTGAGGTTGTTGATCATTCAGATGGCTTGATTAATGGCCATTAAGATGGATAATGGTTGAGAGTGTTAGGAGGAAAGGTTTTATGCTTCTTAAAAAATTTGGGTTTTCAGTGAGCTTTTGAAAATTGCGTGGGGGAAGTCTGACGGAACAGGGAAGGGAATTCCACAGAAGGGGTGCAGCACGGGGGAAATCCTGAATACTGGAGTGAGAAGAGGTAATGACTGTAGAAGAGAGACGCAGGTCATGAGAGGAACGAAGAGAGCGGTTAGGGGTGTATTTGGATAGGAGGATGCAGAGTTGTTAAGGGCTCTGTAGGTCAGGGTCAAAATATGATTCTAAAGGGTGTGGGGAGCCAATGCAGTGACTGGCATAGTGGAGGAGCAGATGAGGACCGGTGACAGAGAAAGATTAATCGAGGACAGACGTGGAGCGGTGAAAGGTAGGAGAGGGGGAAACAAGTTAGGAGAGAGTTGCGATAATCCAGAAGGGATATTACAAGGGAGTGGATTCATATTTTTTTGTTTCTTGTGTGAGGAATGGGCAAATTCGAGAGATGTTTTTCAGGTGAAGGTGGCAGGATTTGGTGAGGGACTGGATGTGAGGGATGAAGTAGAGAGCAGAATCAAGTGTAACATCAGTTGGATAGTGGAGTTGTCAACATAAGAGAGATGTCACAAATTGTGGGCAGGGCAGATGGCGGGATTACCATAAACTTACTCTTGGAGATGTCGAGGTTTTGAAAAGTGCTACCATTTGCTGGTGCAACAAGCCTTCCTGAAAGACAGTCGCTAGAAGAGAGTTAGAAGAGAGGGTGAAAAAAGAAAACGCACCCTGCCTCTCTGACCCTACTTTTAGTGTCTCCTTCACTGGAACTTTCTTTTTTCCCCTACCACTATCTGTTGGTGATCATCCACGTATAGATGGTACTGGCAGACAAATAGTGATAGTTGAGGCCTAATAACTGAACCCGGAGGAACACCAAATGATAGTGGTAGGGGAAAGGTTCCAGTGTAGGAGACATTAAAAGTACTGGCAGAGAGGTTGGATTTGAGCCAGGTGAGAGCTGTGTCACAGAATCCATGCGCATGCAGGGTTTGTAGGAGGAGGGGTGGTAAACTGTATCAAAGACTGCAGAGAGCTCCAAGAGTATAAGTAGTAGTAGTAGATTATAGTCTAAATATTTTTTTTTTTTTTTTTTTTTTTTTTTTTTTTTGTGCACCGGTCCTGGAGGTACTGCAATACCAGGTCAATGCGTGGAGTGGACAGAGCAAGCTCTTCTTCCATCTCCTTGTTCTAAAAATCCATTTAATATATGGTCCCCAGATAGGGGACGTATCAGATATTAAACTGATAAGAACAGATACTACACTTGATCTTAGCCAAAAGGCCGAGAAGCGATAGTCTAAATATTTTAACTTTTCGAGCCAGCGCAGTTGATCTTTAATTTCTAAACACAGAATGCTGGGTAGCAAACTCCAGTCTTCTGAGGCTGCAGCCACTCCAGATTTTTTTGAATAATGCTCTGCTCATTTTGCGGTTATGATTACATGTTAAAAGTGGAATCTTAAAACTCTGACAGGATTAGGGGCCTAGAGGACAGAGTCTGACAGCCGTGCTTAAACTATCTTGGTGACTTGGGGATACTGACTGTCAGTACAATGCTACCACGTAGCCTTTGTGGGCAGATGGATGATGGGAAGAGGGAAATATATTCTCAGAATCAGAGACTGTGAAAATTTCTGCATCTGAAATTAAAGAAGATGTTGATTAATAAATACGAGCTTCCTGTGAATACATTTCCCAGATAGTAAGAGCACCAATTTATTTCGAGACCTCACACGTGCCAGAAACCGTCATGCAGTCCCCAGAAATTTATTGATGAGTTTACGGGTCTGGTTTTGTTCCTCTAGACACTAAATCAACTATTAAGTGAAAAAATACTGACATATGAAAAGATTTCAGGCTGTACATCACTGATGTAACCGCAAGATATGATGTTATAGCCTGCAACAGGTCAACGAGGCCTTGTGTGTTGAAGATGATACATAGGGTAGACTGAGTACAGTGACTATGTCTGAGCTTGCCCTTCCAGTAATGAATCAGACGCAGGATGAAAATGGTTATAGGAAATTGCCACTCTGAACACATGCATCTAGGGGATGGGCATATGAAATGAACCAACCACGAAATGAATGAGCCAGGAAGACAAATAAGGGACTACAATTACCATTTTAACCAATTTGATGGTTCTTCCGAACAGATAAACCGGCAGGGTGGGCTACTCCAGAAAAAAAAAAAAATAAATATAACACTCTACTGCCATTCTAAACAGTAAAGTAAGGCGCAGCATCTGCAGCAGAAAGACTGAGATAGAATAATGTATAAACAGCGTTATTTATTAAACTGTGGAAGCACACACACAGCTACAGGACACACAAAAGAAAACTCCCAAAAGAAAGCCACTCGACCCAGTTAGCAGCTCAACTGAGCAACACATAACTATTAAAATGTATTGTACAAAAATACCTAAGCAATCAAATCCTTAAATCCTTTTCTGAATTTATAGAGCAAATATAGTTTTTTTTCGGTACATCTTATTTTTGAATGGTGTTTATTGTTTTTTGTTAAGAAGATGGACACACCAGGTAAGCTGCCAGATAGAGTACTTTGGGTGGGTGCCTCCTGTAGGTGAGGCAGCTGAGTTTATTCTGCATAATGCATAGTTAAATGTGGGAGATGATGTTGGCTCTTAATAATACATAATGGATAGATGCAATGTTAACGCACATACAAATGCCCACTTTAGTTAATAATCCAATAAACTACCAATACAGACTATGAGTGTTGTCAAAAATGTGTTCTGCTGGGGAAGCAATTACGTTAATACAGTACACAATCTCTTTAAAGAAAAGACTTGGTTTCCAAATTAGTATTGTGGATATACAGGTACTGAGATTACCTGGGCTACAGAATATGCCATCCGAATTTCTATTTATACCACCCTGCGCTCTTGTTCTTAGTTCCATACTGATGTAGCCATGAAGGTTCGTGTCTTTCTCTGAGATGAGTGCCAATATTTCAATTTAACTTAATTGCAGCCCTGATCATAAAAACAATCTGACTCCCCTCAATTTAATCAGAACCAGGCTTAGCTGTTTGAAACAAAGTCTGTAAAATGACAGATGGCTAATGTTCTGTAAGTAGTTGTACATTTTCATCTCATATAAAAGGCCTTTTGTGGTTCACAAAAAAAGCAAAAAATAAAATAAGACTTATACGTGTAAACTGTGTCAAGGAAGAGACAATGGACTCTTTTAGTTTGTACTTTGAAGATGTATAGAAGGGAAAATGAAAAGAGAGCGTATTGGCTGGATATACTGGGTGGAAATTCATGTACCTGGCAAAAATTCCATACATGGGTGAGCCGTGGATGAGATAAGTAATGCCCTTGCAAGCATCCGTATAGAGGACCAAAATAATAACCCTGAAATGGAATTCGAGCTTGCTCATCTCTGGCTTATACTCATTTGAGTCATGTTGAGCCGGGCCAAGCCAGAAGCTTACATCTAGAAATAGACTTTACGTGTAAGGGCACATTGGGCCAGATTCAACAACCTGTTTACACTTAAACTTAACTGGTTATAACAGAAGCGAATAACACAAGCGTAGAAACTAGACAAAAACTGCTAAAAATGCTACAATTAAACCTAATGGAAACATGCGTATTTAAGGAATTAACTGGGATTAACCATGTGAGGACCATCCAGGCAATGCCTTTACCATAGTGGCAACTAAAATGTATAAGGACACCAATGGATTCAAAATAGCAGACTTTTGTATTGAGGTTGTGCACCTTGAAGACTTGCCACAACATCATAAATGTCTGGTAATTGGTGCTCCTGTGGTAGAGCTTCCTGCCGGACTATATCCAGAGGAAACGCTCACCTATTAGCTGACTCTCACTCCCAGTCCTATAAGACTGCCCCTGTTATCCCTATTGCCCTTGTGTGCTCTAGTTGCCTGTTTGCTAGTGGCAGTGGCTCATTGTTTTGATTTCTTGTTGTGACCTGGTTTTCTTATCAATGTTCCTGACTTCACAAGTCAAGGCTAGTTCCTATCACACACCCAGACACCTACACACATACATATCCAGACACTAACACTTAAGGACACAGACACGTAATACTAACACACATGTACATACATTAATACACAGACACTAATGTATTCACACTAACACACATCCAAACACTAATACAACAAACATTCAATACTAACACACTGTAACACAACCAGACACTCAAACTAACATGCCCAGACACTCATAGCGACATACTGTCAGGGTCCGTGTACCAGACCACGACACAGTAACTCACATGAGTACCCGCTACTCGTGGGTACCGTATTCAGCACCGCATCTCCAGCCTTCTCCTCCTCTGCATTCCGCGTGTCTGCTCACACAACTTTATGCGTCCCCGAGTAGAGACAGCGGGGAACACGCTCGGGTGACTTCACGCACGGTGGGGGGGACGTCCACTGAGTGCCAAGTTTAAAACAGCACTGAGCATTGCCCAATTATTGTGCCTCTATCCCTTTCCTGCTGTGAAGTGTGCTATTTATGTATTTGATTCCCGTGTACTGAACCTGGCTACCTCCTTGACCCTGGCTACTAAGCAGCTCGCCCTCTCTCTGATTCCTGTGTACCGACCTTGGCTCCGGACTCCGGACTCCGCTACTGGACCTTGCCTTCTAAGTGACTCTTGCTAGTTCCTGTGTTCTACATTCTGGACTCCTCAGTACCTTTCCACCACTCCTGTGACACATACACATTCAAACACTAACACAACCAGACACACCAATGTACACTTAGACTAACAGTCACACAACCAGACACTAACAGTCACACAACCACTCAACACTAACACACATGCATCCAGACAAGCATACTCTGACATTCACAATTACACACACACCCAGACACTCACACTAACACAACTAGACATTGAACACACACACATCCAGACACTCATTATCATGCCCAGACACTCACACTAACACAGATGCATACAGACACTCACTGTCAGGACTCGGGTGATCAGGTCGGGTAGGAGCCCATGCGCAGGGGATACTTGGGGTTCAGTATGTAACCCACGGTGCATGATTATGCAAACAAAGACACCACAAACAGAAATCCAGGTAATGCAGTGTATTTCATGTATATAACAGGGCCAGCAAATAAGGGTAATATAGTCTAAGCAAGTAACCGGACGTATGGCAAAATAAAATACAGGTAATAAGTCTTTTGGCAGGGAGCCCGCTTGGAAGGGCGCAACAGACAGAGAGCCCGCTTGGAAGGGCGCAACAGACAGAGAGCCCGCTTGGAAGGGCACGAAAGGCACACAGCCCGCTTGGAAGGGCACGACAGACAGAGAGCCCGCTTGGAAGGGCACGACAGACAGAGAGCCCGCTTGGAAGGGCACGACAGACAGAGAGCCCGCTTGGAAGGGCACGACAGACAGAGAGCCCGCTTGGAAGGGCACGAAAGGCACACAGCCCGCTTGGAAGGGTACGAAAGGCACACAGCCCGCTTGGAAGGGTACGAAAGGCACACAGCCCGCTTGGAAGGGTACGAAAGGCACACAGCCCGCTTGGAAGGACACAAAGCAGGGAGTCCACTTGGAAGGACACAAAGCAGGGAGTCCACTTGGAAGGACACAATAGCAGGGAGTCCACTTGGAAGGACACAATAGCAGGGAGTCCACTTGGAAGGACACAATAGCAGGGAGTCCACTTGGAAGGACACAATAGCAGGGAGTCCACTTGGAAGGACACAATAGCAGGGAGTCCACTTGGAAGGACACAATAGCAGGGAACCAGGAACAGTACAGGTGCAGAGCCACAGCAGGAAGGTCCATAGACTTCAATACAAAGGCCCTGACTAAAGGGCAGGGCAGGTTCATAAAGGCAGGGTAATCCAGGTAATAAGGCCCAGCTGGATGTAGACTAGGGCTCAACCCAGGTAACAAGGCACACCTGAGTTCTGAGTGCTCCAGAGGGTGGAGGGTGGCCACTAGTGGTTGCAGATGTAAACACCACAGGTATTAAAAAAGCCATGGTTCAGGCAGCGAAAAATTGGTTCCTGACAGTACCCCCTCCCCAAGGAGCGGTCACTGAACGCGAACAGACTGAACAAAATCTGTACACCTTTAATAAACTGAGCAGAAGGGTGTACTTAACGTGATTTCTTCTTCTTCTTCTTCTTTTTCGGTAAAGCTTGTTCACAGATCTCCAGGTCTTCCTTTCTGATTATATTGCCATTAGAGGTAATAACACAATCAAAGGAAAGGTTATCTGTGGTGCAATCGTAGGTCAAATTAGGACTGGATGCTGAAGAAGTTGATGAGAAGGTATGATTCAGTGCTTTCTCTTTCCATGTACCAGGGGTCACATAGCTGCCCTGTACCCAGGGCACTACTGGGAGCAGGGGGTAGTACCAGAACTGCACTGGGTCAAAACGGGAGAAGCAGGCTTGGTATGGGAAGCACTGATGGAAGGCCCCTTCTTCCTCAGAGATGGAATAGGGTCATGTATCTTTGCTATCAGTCCAGAGGTGATACTAGGGGCTATGGTAGTCTCTGGTGTATCACACTTTGCTGAGGTAGCAGTGATAGGAGTTGCAATCACGGCTGAACAGAAAGCAATAGGAAGTTCATCCATATGGGAGCAACCCACACTGCCACAGACTGTAGGATCACAGACGCTGCATTCCATCACAGAACAATCATCAGGCTTCAGCTGGACATCCACCGGAGTTTGAGAAGCACCAGGAATCACCAGGGTGGGTATATACTCCATGGGTTCACTATCCTGGGGAATAAAGCTACTTCCCCTTTTAGCAGAGCTCTGTGGTTGTGACGTAGACTGCTCAATCGGTACAGAGGGTTTAGGAGGTTTCAGAGGACATTGGGTGATCCAGTGTCCCTTTTTGCCACAGTAAAAGCAAGATTCCTCATCACGCCTTTGTTGTAATTCGGTTGTGGTAAGGGGTTCACGTTTCCTAGATTTCCTAGGAGATTCCTTTTTAACACTGGTAACAGGCTTGTTGGATTTCTCAGGTGATGTAGCAGGTGTAGGTGAATGGTCTTCATGAGAGTGATTGGAGTTGGAGTCCCAGATTTGCATTTATGATTTGCACAGTTCAAGCAAGCATTCTCCTATCATTTTGATGACTGAAAGTTACCCCGCTGACTCCTTGTAATGGCCTTTGTATTCTGTCAGGACTCGGGTGATCAGGTCGGGTAGGAGCCCATGCGCAGGGGATACTTGGGGTTCAGTATGTAACCCACGGTGCATGATTATGCAAACAAAGACACCACAAACAGAAATCCAGGTAATGCAGTGTATTTCATGTATATAACAGGGCCAGCAAATAAGGGTAATATAGTCTAAGCAAGTAACCGGACGTATGGCAAAATAAAATACAGGTAATAAGTCTTTTGGCAGGGAGCCCGCTTGGAAGGGCGCAACAGACAGAGAGCCCGCTTGGAAGGGCGCAACAGACAGAGAGCCCGCTTGGAAGGGCACGAAAGGCACACAGCCCGCTTGGAAGGGCACGACAGACAGAGAGCCCGCTTGGAAGGGCACGACAGACAGAGAGCCCGCTTGGAAGGGCACGACAGACAGAGAGCCCGCTTGGAAGGGCACGACAGACAGAGAGCCCGCTTGGAAGGGCACGACAGACAGAGAGCCCGCTTGGAAGGGTACGAAAGGCACACAGCCCGCTTGGAAGGGTACGAAAGGCACACAGCCCGCTTGGAAGGGTACGAAAGGCACACAGCCCGCTTGGAAGGACACAAAGCAGGGAGTCCACTTGGAAGGACACAAAGCAGGGAGTCCACTTGGAAGGACACAATAGGAGGGAGTCCACTTGGAAGGACACAATAGGAGGGAGTCCACTTGGAAGGACACAATAGCAGGGAGTCCACTTGGAAGGACACAATAGCAGGGAGTCCACTTGGAAGGACACAATAGCAGGGAGTCCACTTGGAAGGACACAATAGCAGGGAACCAGGAACAGTACAGGTGCAGAGCCACAGCAGGAAGGTCCATAGACTTCAATACAAAGGCCCTGACTAAAGGGCAGGGCAGGTTCATAAAGGCAGGGTAATCCAGGTAATAAGGCCCAGCTGGATGTAGACTAGGGCTCAACCCAGGTAACAAGGCACACCTGAGTTCTGAGTGCTCCAGAGGGTGGAGGGTGGCCACTAGTGGTTGCAGATGTAAACACCACAGGTATTAAAAAAGCCATGGTTCAGGCAGCGAAAAATTGGTTCCTGACACTCACACTAAGATAACCAGACACACAAACTAAGACAACCAGACTAACACACTTGCACACAGACAATAACAAAAACTAACACAACCAGACACTCGCCCTAACTCACACACTAGCATACCAGAACATAAAAACACACTTATCCAGAGACACACACTAGAGACTTACCCATACACAAAGTCTAACATACCCATATGCACACACAAACCCAGGCAGACACACATATTCAGTCAGACACATGCAACTCACCCAGCCTTCAGCTTGTCTTTAGTGCAGCTCGCACACACACACATAGCGCAAGCTGCTGGGCTACTATTGCAGGGACACGCAACGCCACCCTGCCAGCCCAGACTAGAGGCATAAAGAGGTTGGTCTACATAGTTCAAGAAATAATCGCCTATGTGACTGTGCAACATTGTAACGCGCTACGCAACAAGACTATTTCCACATTGTTTTCACCAGTGAAGACTGACATGATTCTGCTGGCATGAAACTCAGAAGACAATTTCATTAAAGGGAATAATAATAAAATAATAAATTGAGTTTTAAATGGGTTTCAGTTTTTATCATGGGCTATCCCAAGACAAATGGGTCTATTCACAAAGAAGTCAAGTGTTCATTTGAGTTAAGGATTAACACACCAATTAGACTCAATTTTATTCTCATGCTAACATGCCCAAAACAATTTACAGTGCTTACGTGAGTTGACTTTAGTGAATTGGCCAACTTTTGTCCAAAATTTGTCCAAACCTATTTATTTAACCTCTAATAGGGTTCTTTAAATGTAAGAATGTCGGGACGTTCACCAGGGATATTTTGTACTGGATTAGTTAAAATACTTGGAAAGTAATAATCAGAAATATATTTTTTTTTTTTTACTGTGGACACCAGGGAGAAACAATTTGCAGAAAACTAAAGATAAAGCCTCAAAACGGCAAAATAAATTTAAATAAAGCTATGTGGCCAGATGGTATAAACCCAAGGGATCTTTAGGAACTTAGATCAAAAATAGCCAGATGCAAGGTCATCGTC
Organism: Sceloporus occidentalis; assembly: GCA_023333645.1. Lineage (NCBI taxonomy): Eukaryota > Metazoa > Chordata > Lepidosauria > Squamata > Phrynosomatidae > Sceloporus > Sceloporus occidentalis. The sequence continues at coordinate 967,628 of JALMGF010000174.1, read as the reverse complement.
CAAGACATGAGAACTTACTAAGACGCACTTACTACAAAAAGAAGAGAAGTTCATACATGAAGTGGTTTACTCTAACTTCTGATATATGGATTATAGCACATGGCACTTCTCAAAGTTATATTAAATGGCTTTAAAATGTCCTGAAAAATAAACATATTTCTGTAAGATGAACCCAGGAAGCCAACACAAAGAAGTCTACCAAACCATCAATAGGTGAAGATTTAAGATTATTTGGCTCCTACTAGCTTGTGTTACGTGAGGTCTTCTGACAACATTATATTATAAATAATATCTCATCAATACCGCCGTTAGCATTATGAAGAACGTATATGTGTGTGACTACTCTTTCATATTTTGCTGGATTAAAAAAACAATTGCAAAATGACCAGTAAACTCCAACCCAAGATGTTGGAAGGCACAGACGACTGACTCCAGCTTTGGCCACAGCTAGCTGCTGTTAATTGGTGGCAGGTTTTTGGAAACAGAGTATAAATATATCTCGCCAATCTAAGTGGAAGTTTTATGTTTAGAGATGGAGGCTTTATTCAGTGAGGGCCTTCATAGTTTCAATCTGTTTTTAAAGGGCTCCTAATTTTTACTTTTATAATGCTCATTAAAACCCATTTTGCATGGACATGGGCTTTTTTACTGCATGCTATTTGGAGCTGGAATTATTTAGTTATTGGAGATAGAAAATGAGACTTCTGCCTCATTTAAGTCCTCCTCTGGCTGCCTCTATGTAAACCAAGCACATGTTCAGAATTAGTCCCATTGACGTCGTTCAGGCAACATCCAATTGCATATACATTAAAAAAAAACATCAGTGTTTAGATAGCATACATGTGATTGGCTGTTGCTACTTTCATTGATTTATTTGGAGATCGCCTTCCATTGACTAGAATGAGAGCCCTACTGAGCGTAAGGAAGAAGCATATGGAGGGAGCCTGAGGAGGAGCAAAATGAGCCAGAAGACTCCAGTATGGATTTAATGAAAATAAGTCTTAAGTGTTCCTTTAACAGTGATCTTTGAAGATGTCTGAAATAGTAGATGCATAGTAATTATTATTATAAATCCCTTTACAATTTACAATGAACAATACTATCAAAGAGCCTAGGATTAGCTGAGCTTAAAGATGTTCTTACCATGTAATAACTGTGACCATGTGCATTAGGTGCTAATATTTTGTCCAGATGTCACCTTTGTCTCGAATGTTTACGGAAAAAATCATGTACAGATACCGGTACTTTTAAATTAATGTTGGTCAACATGATGCATCTGTTATAAGCATCCCTACTTCTACCGACACACTTTTGCCTTTTCAGTGATACCATATTGTATGCTGTCGGTGAACTGGTAGCCTTTTGATTCAATCCTTCCCTCTTTGTGACTATGACATGCCTGTTGTCCATTCCACTGCAGTAGATGGTATACTGGAAAGCTATATGGAAAAAGTCTGCCATTTCTTCTTAATCAACTAATGCTTGATTTTTGGCATTTCCCTCACTCTACATCAGCTCCATGGCCAACCCACCCTCTCACCCTCTCCAGTTTTCTAACACCAGATTATGCAAACCAACCATATTACACATATTTTATTTATATGAAAATAAATTACCACCTTATTCACCCAGACCTACCTAATGTTCTAAAACAGCCACCTGAATTTTGCTACCATGATTCCTCATTTGATCGACAATCAAATTCAGACATGTCGTTATTACATGTAAAGTCATCATCTCTGTTCCCCTCAACATCTCATCCCTTCAAATCATGTCTTAAACATCTCTTTAATCTATCTGGCGATCTCAGTCTTTCTTCCTCAGTGATCATTTCACCCTCAGAAGACTTCTCCCGTGGGACACTTTGTATGTGGATCTCACTTCCAAACCACATCTGACTCTGCGTAACCTTTACATCTTCAAATACCCCCAAACAATGGGGACTTTTCAAGCAGTCTATCTTTCAGTTGAAGAATAGGCTATTGTTAATAACATGGTTTTCAGGGGCTCTTTGGAGATCTGAAGTCCATGTGAACACACAACTCCTTTTTTCAACAGACAAATGCAGCACATTAACTCATTCACACCAAAGACCACCACCTACATTACAGCGGATCTGGTACTTTCTTAAATCGTACTAACTACAGTTCAGCCTCTGTAAGAGATGGGTAAGGAGAAAGGAGAGAACTGAGCAGGACAAAAAAAAGGATTTGATAATAATAGCTGTGTCACTGTCTACCAAAGATATTAGTGTATCAAGGTAAATTATGACATTAACACCTTCAGGGCTGTTTTTAACCACGATTCCCCTTTTTCAGTATGTGATGTAGTCAAATTTGGCATATTTTTTTTAACACTTTGAGGACCAAGCTGTTTTTATCTTTGTATCCTTTGTAACCAATTCTGTTCTAACATTTTTGCGGTGCTTGTGTTTAGCTGTAATTTTCACCCCGTTTAGTACCCACAGTTATAAATTGGGGGTTTTTTAGAACAAGAAAGGCTTTCTTTGGATACCATTTTCCAGAAGATATATAAGATAAAATATAAAAATATGGTGCAAAATATGGTGCAAAATTTTAAAAACCCTTTTTCTCATTTTATTAGAAAAATCTTTTATTCAACTACCAAAGCTAATGAAAAAAAACCTGCTAAGTAGATTCTACTATTTGTCCTGAGGTTAGAAATACCCAATGTTTTTATGTTTTGTTGCACTTTATAGTGCAATAAGCACAAGTAGCATTTTGCTATTTCAAAGCCATTTTTTCCCATATCTGTTAATCCTTTCCCCATGTCCTATTTGGGACACCATTGAAGCTGGCTAATTCAACTTCCCCCCAAACCTTGATGTTTTTAAAACTAAAACATCAAGGTATTTCAAATGCTGGTATTTTAACCCTTTCCATGCACAAATTCTACTACCAGCCTTTGTCAGACTTTGTGGTAGTAATTTATAGTCCTGCATTCTTGTAGCAATTGTGTGATCAACCAGCAGGGGGAGCAATCATAGATCCCAGAAGGGTCTAGATAGGTCCTTTTTTCCTCATGATTCTTTTTGGTGGGTGTCAGCATTGACACCTGCTGGAAGGGAATGCCCAATCTCACACTTTGTTATTCAGAGAGAAGTCAGCAATACCATATGACTAATGGTCATCTTGACCCTGTTTTTGAAGGTGGATCTCTGCATCTATAGGGTTGTACAATGGTTAAACATCTCCACAATAATTACACTCTTGTAAAAACAACATTTCGACATTTGTTTGACATTGTTGTAGGCACTGTATAGTTTAGGGTTTCTGGGAGATTTGAACTACATACCCAGGCTCCCACCAATTCTAGCCCCTTGGAGCCTTGAGCTGCAGACACATTGTGATTCTAGTGTGTCCCACTAACCCTAACAAAATTAAAATTAGACTTGTGCATTCGTCTTCGGGCGAACATGAAAACGAACGCGAAGAGTGCGTTTTCGTGTTCGTTCCGAAGACACACCGAAGAGAAGACACACCACGAAGATCTTTGTGATTATCTTCATCTACCACAGCATCTTGGATTCCAGGCGATATCGAGGACGCCTTCAATACCTCATCCAGTGGAAGGGATATGATGTCAGTCACAATTCATGGGAAGACGCCCGTGGACTACACGCGGAAGACCTGATAAAGGCATTTCACTCTGGTCATCCCAGTCGCCCTGGACCCTTGAGTCGCCCGGGTGCTCGTGGCGTCGCGCTCCGGTGCGGAGTGCACTTCCCCTTCTAACTCACCTTGGCATCGCGGCAGTTCACGGAAGTGGAAATCCGCAGGTTCGCCGTCACGGGTTACAGGGCAGTGCGAATGAGCCTATTGGTCGCCTACAGGGACCTCCTCTGGCATCAACCAATTGGTTGAGACCAGAGGAAGACCCTACAGGTGACCAATAGGCTCACTCGCACGGCCTTTGTAACCCCTGACAGCGAACCTATTGATTAATGTCCGTACGAACGACCAATAAAGTCGCTTGTACGGACATTTAACTGATAGAACAGGGAGACCAATGGCATCTGCTGGACAAGTTACGGCACCAGGAGCCTAAGAGTCGCTCGTACAGACTTTTAAAACCCTAATGCAGCAACTTACCCGGCAGATCCCACTGGTCTCCGTGTTCTATCAGTTAACAAATGATAAAACAGGGAGACCAATGGTATCTGCCGGACAAGTTACGGCACCAGGAGTTTAACAGTCTGTACGAGCGACCCTATTGGCAGACGAGCCCCCTGCTGACGACCAATAGAGTTGCTCATACGGACATTTAAACTCCTGGCGCCAGAGCTGCTGCGGTACGCGTTAACCCCGTATTAACCCCTTTACCGGAAAAAACGAAGAAAAACCGAACACGAAGAATGTCCACGAATATTCGCCCGAAGAGAAGACAGGAACAGGTGAATATTCGCGGAATAGGAAGATTTTTTTTTCCCCGAAGACGAGCACGAAGACGAACACGAAGAGCCCCCTGGTGCCCAAGTCTAATTAAAATCCATTTTAATTGTGTCATTGGTTTATAAAAAGGTTCCTTGACTACAGCTTGAAGAATTGGGCAGCTGGCACTGGTTCCTATTTTTCACTTGCAATTGGGACTTGACCGTGCCACTGCCACTGGCATATTAGTGCTTGGTTCACGTGCCATACTGGGCATGCATTTGTATGTTCATACACACATACACACTTCTATAGTTAGTTTGTCCATCACGTCATGGCAAAAGTCTTTAAATCCACGACTTTGAGTGTAGTTGGAAAAATAAAGTGTGTCTCATTGATGCAAAAAAATGGAAAAAGATGAAAGTTGTGTCTCAGTTTTCCGCATGACAAGTAATTACAGCCAGATGACCATGGGCATTGGTTTTAGTGCTTGTAAGGCAGGAACTCTCGTCACACTCTGATATAGGGATGGGATATAACCAGGCAGAGTGGTTTCCAGAGTGCCACATGTTTCTGTGGGCACCTAATTGCAGTTTCTGGTCTCCCGTTTGCTCTCTTTCCACATCGGTTCTGACAGAGGGTGAAAGAGGATCCATAACTGCAATCCTTACCACAGTGGCCCTGTGATCCATACATTAAAATCCACAGCTTCTGCCTTGTGTGTCCCTCCTGTATTAACATGTGAGTATGTACTGTAGGTTAGATTTACATACAACAAAACAAGGAATGGGTGCACACCAAGTACTTACAAATGCTTAATGCAAAGTTAACACCATTTAGACGATACAGCCAGATATTGCTTAGCCGTTCACTCCATCAAAGTACCCCAACTTTGTTGAGTCGTATCTAATATTAATATGTTGTATTGCGTACCATAGAGCAGTGGTTCTGAATTACTTTGAATCCCCTAAGATACCAATTTATAGCCATATTTGGATACCATATCTGAGACATCTCTGCGGTGTTCTAGCCCAAAAGTCTGGTCAGAACCTCACAATTTACAAAAATATGATTTTGAGGTGCTGCTGAAAAGACAAATATGTACATACAACAAATCAAGGAATCGGCGTACACTCAGCAAATACACACAGCAAACACTTATTAAAAGAGCATATCGAAGACAAAAATGCTAGAGATTCTGTTATTTTAAATAACCTTAAAAAATATCTCCCATTCATCATCTTTTGCCTCACTTCCACCATATGGGATGTTGTTTAAGGGTGGCTATTTCCTGGTGGTCCAGGGTCTCAGCTGGCGAAGACATATCCTGTTCCCCATGAACTTTGGGCAGAGACCATAGCACTTTGCTTTAAACAGAATGAAAATGAGAAGATGGTTCAGTGCTAGAAGAAGACAGGCCCTGTTCCACCATATAAACCACTTAAACAGTCACCTAGGGCATCAAATAGCAGGTCATAGCTGCGTGGGCAGCAGGACAGGCTGGGAAAATCAAGAATCTAACCTGCTAACTGATCCCCGTTAAAAAACATAATCTGGTATAGACCTGCCTTCCAATGTTCACGGTGTGCATGTCCCTACTGATACTGAACACTGGAATATGATGTCCCCAGATCTTCAAAATCCAGTGGTCCTGGGCTATGTAATGCAAAGGTTACAGGGAGGGCTGCACCAGCAAAGGAACCGAACACCACAGTTAAAGAACTATTATTGTTGTAATACCCACCTTAAACTAGTTTTGGGGGATCATAGAGGTTGGGTACCACATTGCCTATGGCTGGCACTGGAAGAGGGACATATCTCCTTTCTCTACACTGAAGAATTGGGGAGCACTGCAGATGGACCCCCCAAGCCTTAAATCCAGTCTTATCTGCACCCCCTGCTTCGCCTTATTGTTGCATCTGTGGCTGTGAAGAATGTTTTATACATTATACATTCAGTAACAGGTAGGCAAGTGTTTATTAAGTAGGACATGAGGCAGAATAATAAAGAGAATTTTATATGAATAATAACAATAAGGCTGTAGTGATTCCTATCTGTGTGTTCTCATCTCCATGTGCCTAATGATCGAATTATCAAAGGGGACAGTGTCACCTAGTGTTGGCTTTCAAGATTAGTTCCTCGTACACAAGACATTCATCTCTCTTTTTTTTACATTTTGCGTTGGCTTTGCCATGTTTCTATCTATCTTTCGTTTTTTCCCACATCTCGTTCTAGTCTGTTTTAAAAAGAAAAAAATCTCCATTTTCCATTCCCAGCCATTTTTTCTTTATTCCTCCACAATATGCTAACCCTGAAAACAGTTGATTATCCTAGCCTAAAAAAACACTCCTCCGCCTTCTCTTTCTCACACGCTTTTCTCTTTGCCTTCCTTCTCCGTGCGTTGAGATTTTGTCCATTGGTTGCTATGGATTGTGGGAGTTGTAGTACACAACTGTTGGGTTGCCAGCCCTTCCCCTCAGGACAGCTTCTCTCCTTCCATGCCTTAGTCTCTATTAAGCCTTGGTCCCTTTTCTGGATGATGGGATTAGTAGTGTGCAGCTGTTTGTAGTGTCCAGTCCATTCTATGCATCACATTCGCCTTCCATCAGTCTCTCAAACACTGCTTTACTTATTTCCCTCTAAATCCCTGCCCTTGCTTGTCATCCTGTAAGTCCCACCCATGTGTCTCCCTTTGCTTTTTTACCTCAGTAGCCCCTTCCATCCTCTCCTTCCTCCCCACAATCTTTGCTTCTCTCCAATCTCCCCCCCCACCACTTCTCTCCCTCCCTCTAATCAATACCAGCCTGTCTGTCTGCTGTCTCTTCCCGTTAGCTGCTGACCCTTCCCAGAATTCCATGTGTCACGTGCGGGAATCCTGGCCCCCGGGGGCCACATTGAACCCAAAAGAACCTGCTAATGGCTTAACCCTATCAGTGCTGAAAAAAATTTTGGCAAGGGATATTTAAACAGAGTTTGCTTTTGTTTTAAGATTTCTATATATTTTTAAATACAATTATTTTATACAAATTATAATAAGTATTTTGTTTTAATAAATATAATACAACTGCAACAAACAAATCTTCATTAAGTAAGTAGGTTATCGTCAGCCCTTGGAGGAGTTTTAATTGGGTTTAATTGATTTGCTATGAACTGCGCCTCAGCAAAAGGGTTAAAATAATGGAAATGCATATTTTTTTTCAAAGATTTTACAGTGGTGGAATTTTAAATTATAACATAAGTGCTAAGATAGAGCAAAACTATTAAATGTCTCCTCTTTTGTAGAGGTATAGTTTTCAGGATAGCAAGATGATTACATGATCAGCTTTATGTTAATATAATAGGATAACTTGTCTGGAGGGGGTAGTAACAACATATAAACAAATAACACTGTCAACAACTGTAAATAACATACGCACTAGCACTCATATTTACACATATTCTCACACTAACACTCAGACTAAAATATACTTTTTTCTGTAGCTGCCACGTTGTTACCACAATGTCACCTAGGGATTGTGTGACACCCCCCCCCCACACCATCACCACCACCACCTTCCTGCCTCAGTGAGCAAAGAATTTTGGACTTACTCATAGAAAAGTCCCCCCAGGGCCAGCCTACCAATGGCTACCCCAACCCCCTCAGCAAACTAACATAGCATCCCTATATGATCTTTTACGTTAAAAAGCCATAAAAAAGTATTTAACACAGTCAATGTCATAATAAAAATCCCTAACAATCAATTTATTTAGTAAAATAATTGTTATGGGATACAAATGCCAGTTCTCTCTGCTGTATATGCCATATCACCTCCCATGATTTCAAGTGGTCAACGTGGGACACTTTTTTAGGATAGAGACATATCTCTCTGAGATTTACCCGGAGTCTGCGGGTGAAGCATCGGATCTCTGGGTCACGGAGCTCTGTCTCTAGGTTGCGGGAGTCATGCCCGCTCCCCATCCTATTGCCCTCCCACTACATACAAAACTAAGCTATCTGGGGCTAGCCCCACCCTCATAGATTGTGAGCCCCACCCATGTATGTAGATAACCCTACCCCTCATTAAGCCACTCCCCCCAAATAGGGAGGGTTCCTGGAAGCCTGAGCTGAGAAGTTCCCAAAGTATGCCTCTAATAAACCTCCAGGAGATCCCATCACTACCTAGATCTTGTATCAACAGGTAAATGTCTGGGTGAATGAGCAGATTCTCACAGTCTGGAATGACTTCTTCATGGCGACAGCTCAGTATCAAATATACCAAATGGTATAGCATAACATAAATCGCTGCTTGCATACTGGTGACTTAATTCAGAATATCTTTACTTCTAAATAACTTTCATAAACCCTATTATTAGACCCGTTGAATGATTATTGGTAAGACAGGTCACATACATCAGAATAGTCTCGGGGTCAGATCAACATAGCTCACAGCTATGCATATTACGGATCAAGGTACTGTCTAGACCCTAATGCACCTAATCATTTTTTTATTATAGAAAAACATAATTATTTCCATTTATAAAACCAGCTTGGCTTGTTATTACCTCTGCCTCATAGTCAAGCTGTGGTTGCCTGGGGCTGATTCAGACCCCAGCAGCTGCTTCTCTTGCCCTGTGAATAGGCAACCCTGAAGATTGCAAAGAGGTACATAAATTCAGTTTTCTGCAGGTATTTAAGGTTAGTAGTCTGGCGTGCCCACATGAGCAAGCCCAGGGCTACTAAGTATAAGCGCTAACATATAAGATGCATACAGATGAGATTGAATGTTAAACAGCGCCTCCAGGAAGGCCTCAAGTTAGAATTCCACCCCCTGATTTTTTACCGAAGGAAGACATGACGGCTCCCTACAATGTCATATAAATAGTTTAAGCTTGATTATTAATGCGAGTACAGCTCTGTTTTAACGCTTCCTCTGCCAGGGGCTACGATGCATGCGGGGTTGCACATCAGCCATTTTTTCAGGAGGTGGATCATTTCTGTATGTTTCTGACCACCACCTACAGTATGGGGGATGAATAAAGGCACAGACGGAAATGAAAAGATTAAACAAGTTTCTTTATCTCCAAAAATGCAGGGAAGCACTTTATAGGTGCTGGTCAGAAACATTTTAAAATTAGATGTGTCCTGGCTGATAAGGTTTTCCCCAGCTAGCTCACATTTCTCATTTACTAATGGTCCTTGTGCTGTGAGAGACCCACAAAATGTCACTAGGGCACTGAAGCACTTGTGACATCACGCTTTTGAGTGATGTCATATCAGGTCATGCTTTACTTACACTTTTCTACGTGGCTATTGCATGCCAATCTGCTAGTGGTCCTAATAACTGGGACATTTGTCAGGACAACCAGGTTGTGAGGACTTTCTTGGAAATGTTGTGCCTTTTGGCAGCTTTGTAACGCTACTCTTCCTGCGTCTCTACACAAGTGGCAACATTCAGTCCAAATGGGGCCAATAAATCTGGTGGTACAATTCTATCTTGCAAACAACACATTCAATATCAAATACACTGTTATGTCTCCAGGTGCCTTACCTCCACCAATGGAGAGGAGATGTGACTCCCGATAGGCTGCTAAGCCGGAAAAGGGCGATCTTGCCAACATCCAAGATGGCAGGCGCAACCTTGCTCAGAGTGATGGTCAGCGTGGGAACATTCCCACAGTATTAAGGACAGCATTCCCCTGTGCTGCCCTATTACCTTAGGGAGGTGTGGCCTGACTCCTACATCCATACAGGACATTAGCGTTGCTACGGAGACGCCATAGCAATGCAGTAACAAATCCATTAAAGAGACCTTCTCCAGGTATGAGATACCTACCCTGATGCCTGTATATAGCCACACCTTCTTCCATCCCTGTCTTAGTTATTAAGCTATCTTCAGTTTAACTGTTGTCTTCTTTGTGGCTATACTTGTCCTTTGACCTCCAGCCTGTTTCCTCGACCTAGAGCCTTAGTTCTGACCTCTGTTGCCATTTGGCAAAGTCTTTTGCCTCTATCTCTTGTAGTATGCCTTTGGATCTATTGCCATTCACTTTCCCCACAGTTGTTTCCATATCCAACTGCTAATAGAGATAAGAGTGTCAGGCATTTAAATCAAGGTAACCTAGTGGACCATTGCCTTCTGCCCTCCCCTTCTTGCTTTCTCCGGGCTGAGGTTTTTGAAGGAAGAGTTTCTTCAGTCATTGTTGTCCACAAGACCACCATGTACAGAAGTTGTAGAGCGGTGGACCATCAGGGACTTTGAGTTCAACATAAAGCCCATTATGGAAAACACAGGTAATATTATACGAGGCACACAGAATTGGCAATTTAAGGTAAATAGGGTGTTATAGGATGTTTCTAATGAGCTCAAAAGTATCCTTTATTTTATTTTACTATGAGATCTACCTGTTGTTGAGACTCAATAGCTGATGCAACTCTTGTTAAAAAAAAATCTATCACATAAAACTTTAGATTGAATTGAATAGGCTCAGTTTCTCTTGATGCATAAGACATCTGCCTAAAGTATATTAGATAATCATTGACTGTTATGGTAATTGGACGCTGGCAGATCGGAATTTAGAACCTCTGCTTGAAAGCAGGTTAGATATTAATAGTGTTACGGGTTGTCACACAGATTCCATGCACGTGATTAAGTGTAACAGGCTAAAGGCAGCCTTACCAACCAAAAATGTGTATCACTTTCCTGCGGCTAACAATATTCACCCCAAATACCCTAAACTTCTTCTCTCTCTCTACATAATGCAAGACTCTAAAGCTTTGGATGAGAAATACCCTTTTAAGTGCTTACTATGAGGATTGTGTATTTTAGCAAATTGAAAATAGAAATGCAATTACACCTTTAAAGTATTTTTATTACATTAACAGGATACAAATAATTAATAAGAAACTATACAGAGACTACTAACCCATAGACCCAACACCTGTATAAATGATGGCTTTGTGGATGGAGTTTGGTATGTCATCCACTGACAAATGGAACCTTAGGTAAGGATCTGGTCTTCTTTTTGGGCAGTCTGACCCTTATCACTCTACTGAGTAGAAAATCCAGGTTTCAGGACATACTGAGCCTCTATGAGCTCCAAGTGCTCAATGACTTTGAGGTTTATTCACTAACATTTTAGTTGAGTTGAGTCAAGTACCTAACAGAATAACATGGAGGAAATTGGTGCTTTTCTTCTTGGCCATCATTTCCTACAAAAAGGTGTCCAGAAGGTGGTTCTCAGAGGACCTGAGATGAAAACCTGCAATGACGGCAAGGGACCTCTACTGTGACCCTAGGTATCACAGATATATAGTATCTCTATAGTATAGTGTCGCAACTCAGCTACTCAAAAACAGTGAATGAGTCGGGTTTGCACTCAAGCTGAGAAAGGGCTGCAACTTAAAATCAAAATAACGAATCCTGAAAATGAAGTTGAATTTATCAAGTGGAGTTGAGTTACATCCATAATTGAACTCACAACTTGGGCTGAACCTATGCTTCTAAAAGCTTCTGGAAGTTCTCACTGAATTCAGGATAACTGGCCCAATACGAATTTAGGAAGTGGAGGTTATTGAAAGAGCTCCACAAAAGAGAACTCTATGACAGGTTATGGGCAATTTACATGGGGACTGGGTAAAATAAAGAACACAAAAGTGTTTCTTTTCGATACTTCCACTGCTGAATCAAAAAGGAATCTATGGAGGTGAAATGTAAGTGCTTAGTTACGCACAACACTGTTGGTTATTTGCTGTTCTTTTCATTGAAGATGGCATCAAACATTCTCTGTGGTTATCACCTAAGATATCACTCTGTTTTATCCCAAACACAGTGCAGTCTATGGGCTAATTGGGTTACTTGATACATGTGTCTTCAGATTAAATCCTGTCCTCTGTTTGTTAAAGACTTTTGTTTCTGTAACTGGCTTGCCTCTACCTCTTCACGGGGTGTGGGCAATTGTATCCCCTTGGTTTTGAGGCATTCCAACAGGCCAACCTGGAATGCTCTGTAATTAAAATATAATACAGGAACTCACTCAACAATGAGGCAGGTACTGTACTTGGCCAAATTCAGTTTTACAACATTACTCTGGTAAGCAAGGACTGATTTGGGATTAAAATCGTCCCTGGCATTTTAAGGCACATGAGTCCGTCAGATGAATACACATGGCCACGCGCTCTAAATGTGTGAGAGCATATTGTACATCATTTATCAGCCATTAACCTTAAAGAGTCAGAGTTGGTTTTAATCCCCAGTCAGTTCCCCAGTCTCTCTCTGCTTTCAATTAAAATTGACAATAAAAATAACACATGCTAAAATATACATATACATGTATACATAACATAACATTAACAATAGCATTACAAATAACAAAACAAATAAAACGAAGGTTAAAAAACAATATGCAAATAAATACTAACACTTTTAGAAGAGGGCCTTGCTCTTGTGGACTTACAGTCTCAATGAGACAGAAGCTGAGAGAACATTTTCATACGTGGAGAAAGTCAAAACCACTCATCATAATATTTTAAAAGCCATTGTCAAGCCCCGGTTAGCTCTAATTGGGCCAACCATTATCCCCACATACCATAGATGTAAGCTATCAATGGACCTTTCACCAAAAATGCTTTATCCTTATCAATAGTTTATGTTGATAAACTATTGATAGGGATAAAGCATTCCTAGTGAAGGGTCTTTTGACAGATCTCATAACATTGTAAGCACAACCGACCAGGGTTATAGGGTCCTAGACATCAGCACCATTTTTGTTAGAATGCAAAAGAATTTCATTAATTGGTGGCTTTAATGTATTTTATTAACAGAATTTCTAGGTAGACAACAGAAGCTGACCGAACATGGGCCAATTGGTATAAATAGACAGATGATTCAAAGGCGGAGAAATGTTAGAACAAGAGGCCATAATCCTAAACTAGAGGGTCAGGGGCTTAGATGTAATGTCTGGAAGGTTTACTTTCCTGAGATGGTGAAGACAAACACGGGCACTTGTTACTGGGTACCTATGAATGAATGTGCAGAAAGGAGACATCTGTAATATTTGTCTTTGGTATGACGACCAAGAAGCGCATATACATGGGGAGAAAACAAAAACAACACCAATAGTGTAATATGTATACAAAATCAAAAATCAAAATAAAAAATAAAAAAGGGGTGTAAGATCCACTCACAAACTTCAGGCTCATCAAGGTTCAGTAGTAGCAGAATTTAATATCTTCTAAAATCTATAAAAATAGAAAAAGACCACAAATGGTGCAATATCTTGACTAATCTGAGGAGAGGGAGGTCTGGATACACTTTTTCATTTGTTGGACTACAAATCCATGCGAAAATCGAATTTTCTCCTGAGGAAGCCAGTATAGTACTGGCGAAACGCGTTAAGAGATATTACCCTGAGAGAGTATCCCATACAGGGGATCCGGGACTTTGGTTCACCTGCGCCTTTGCACACTATGATTTAGTTGTGCCTGTAATAACTGTAAGTGTATCCAGACCTCCCTCTCCTCAGATTAGTCAAGATATTGCACCATTTGTGGTCTTTTTCTATTTTGATAGATTTTAGAAGATATTAAATTCTGCTACTACTGAACCTTGATGAGCCTGATTTATTCAACAAGTTTGTGAGTGGATCTTACACCCCTTTTTTTATTTTTGATTTTGTATACATATTACACTATTGGTGTTGTTTTTGTTTTCTCCCCATGTATATGCGCTCCTTGGTCGTCATATTGTATTGTTGAGCATCTTGAGGAAGAGTGTTTTTTGGAGGCTGCTATCTTGGGGAGTATTTATTTATTCATTCATTTATTCTTGTATTTATTTATTGTATTTATTTATTTATATTACTTTTTACACTTTACACGTGAAATTTGGATTTTTGTTTTTGGTCTAAATCTATATTTGTGTTTGGGTTATAAATCTTGCCCGAAGCAAATGTGTTATTTAACGGACATGAAACCTACTAAATTCTTTTATAACAACTTCCAGACATTTATCCTACTATCTAGTTAATAATGTAATGGTTAGGTGAAAGGTGCACTTTAACTTCTATGCCTCTTAATATATTTTTGATTGAGTTCTGGTTATCAGCTTCCAGTAACACACATACTTTTCAGCTAGTTGTACGATTTGCAGTGTAGCACTCTCATAGCATAGGCCCCATTTGTCATTTCTCCCCCTGTACTATTGAAATCAGCCTTTCGCAGAGCCATTGATTGCATTCATGGGGTGCCTTCCATTAGCTATTTCTCTTTTTTGCCTGCCAAAGACCTTGCCATTATACTTCTCTTATACACACATAATGGATCATCTGTGAGATTGTTGTTAGATGGTTTTAGAAAGTAGTATTTGTTATAAGTCTTCCATGCTTCGTAGGCAGGGCCATTCCTAGTGTTTGGTGCAGAACAATTGTTTTGTGCCCTGTACCCAGCATTGATACAAAAAAAGTTAAAACTGCAAATGCTGCAATTTCACTATTTAACCAGCTTTTTGCAGGGTAAATATTATTTTAGCACACATGGCAAGACACAATGAGATACTTTTGAAATTGAGCAATATCAAGTTTTTTCCGTGTGACAGTTTTTCAGAAGCCCTGTTGGTTGAGGGTTTAACCATTCTTACATTTTTCATGAACTCTACAGCATCCTAAGGGCAGCCATTTCCTAGGGTTGAGAATTTTACCATTTATAGTTATCAAATTATGGGACACCAAAAAGTAATTGAAAGTATTTCACTTCATGAGTCTCCCAGACAAGGGTTTCTTCTTTGAGTTTGATTAGGAAACATTGATAGTTATATATCGCATTCCTGATAATGGTTACATGCTGAAAATTTTATTGTTGACCTAATTAAAATGTTCTACATCAATAGAATGTAATTGTTTCCAGGATAAGCAGAACAGGTGGAATGTTGATCATATAAGATAACCAGAGGCGAAACTACAGGGGACGCAACTGGAACAGGGGCCCGTCCCTCCGGGGGGCCGAGGCGACTACTGCGACCGTTCATTCCTGTCTCACTGCCGGTTCAAAATTATTCAGTAAGGGGCCTTCCGACTGGGACCGAGCCCGTCCAGGTCAGAAGGGTCATCTCTAAACAATTTTGAAACAACACAGGGAGACAGGAACATAACCAGGTCACGTTATGTTATGTCCCCGGGGGAACCAAAGTTGCAGGAAAGGCAAGGAGTACCTCCGTATCTACGGAAAGACGGACGGGCAGTAGGTATGTATGTGATCATGAATGTCTACATATACAGTGAAGGAAAAAAATATTTGATCCCTTGAATGATCAATCTATAATTTTAATGGTAGATTTATTTGAACAATGAGAGACAGAATAAAAACAAAAAAATCCAGAATAACGCATTTCAAATAAATTATGAATTGATTTGCAATGTACTCAGTGAAATAAGTATTTGATCCCCTATCAGATGATGTCTGGTTCCCAGGTTTTTTTTTTATACAGGTAACGATCTGAGATTAGGAGCACTCTCTTAAAGGGACCAATCAGATTCCAAACTTTCCAACATGGCCAAGACCAAAGACCTGTCCAAGTATGTCAGGGACAAGATTGTAGACCTACATAAGACTGGATTGGGCTACAAGACCATTGCCAAGCAGTTTGGTGAGAAGGTGACAACAGTTGTCGCGATTATTCGCAAATTCAATATAACTGTCAATCTCCCTTGGTCTGAGGCTCCACCTCGTGGAGTTTAGATGATCACGAGAACGGTGAGGAATCAGCCCAGAACTACACGGGAGGATCTTGTCAATGATCTCAAGGCAGCTGTGACCATAGTCACCAAGAAGATAATTGGTAACACACTACGCCGTGAAGGACTGAAATCCTGCAGCGCTCGCAAGGTCCCCCTGCTCAAGAAAGCATATGTACAGGTCTGTCTAAAGTTTGTCAATGAACATCTGAATGATTCAGAGGAGAACTGAGTGAAAGTGTTGAGGTCATATGAGACCAAAATCAAGCTATTTGGCATCAACTCATCTTCCTGTGTTTGGAGGAGCAGGAAAGCTGCCTATTATTATTATTATTTATTGTTTTATATAGCGCCATCAAATTCCGTAGCGCTGTACAATGGGTAGACAGCACATAACAAGTAGTATGTAACATAACAAATTGACTAACAGAGACAACAGGTTAGGAGGGCCCTGCTCAAACGAGCTTATAGTCTAGAGGGAGTTAGGGTGTATTACACAATAGGTAAAAGTACCGTTGTTAGGCATAGACCAGCCACACTAGTAAAAGTATTGCAGAAGAGGGAGTAGGAAAGGTGAGAACACCATCCCCACGTCAAACATGGGGGTGGAAACATTATGCTTTGGGGGTGTTTTTCTGCTAAGGGGATAGGACAACTTCACCGCATTAAAGGAACGATGGATGGGGCCATGTACTGTCAAACCTTGGGTGGGAACTTCCTTCCCTCAGCCAGGGCATTGAAAATGGTCGTGGATGGGTATTCCAGCATGACAATGACCTAAAAGACATGGCCAAGGCAACAAAAGAGTGGCTCAAGAAGAAGCACATTAACGTCCTGAAATGGCCTAGCCAGTCTCCAGACCTTAATCCCATAGAAAATCTGTGGAGGAAGCTGAAGGTTCAAGTTGACAAACATCAGCCTCAAAACCTTAATGACTTGGAGAGGATCTGCAAAGAGGAGTGGGACAAAATCCCTCCTGAGATGTGTGCAGACTTGTTGGCCAACTACAAGAAACATCTGACCTCTGTGATTGCCAACAAGGGCTTTGCCACCAAGTACTAAGTCATGTTTTGCAAAGGGGTCAAATACTTATTTCACTGAGTAAAATGCAAATCATTTTATAACTTTTGAAATGCGTTATTCTGGATTTTTTGTTGTTATTCTGTCTCTCCCTGTTCAAATAAACCTACCATTAAAATTACAGACTGATTATGTCCTTGTCAGTTGGCAAACGTACAAAATCAGCAGGGAATCAAATATTTTTTTTCCTTCACTGTAAGTGTATTAAGGCATGAATATCAATGCATAATTGTATGTAAGCATGAATGTACAAGTGTGTCTTAACATGAACCTCTATGTGAAAGCGTTTGTATGGACGATCATGAAAGTGTTAGCAAAGATGTGTATGTGTAAGTGTTTGTGTGTGAGAATGTATGTGTGGTGTGTGCTAACCTTAGTGTGTAAGTGAAAAGTATCTGTGAGTGTGTAAGTGTTTGTGATAGAAAATAGATGGATTTGTATGTGTTGCGTATAAGCATGATTGTGTAAGTGGTGTGAGAGTGTATATCTAACTGTGTAAGTGTGTTTATGTATGTGTGCCAGAGTGTATGTTGCAAGGGGCAAAAGAGGCACAGACAAGCTGTTTGAGGGCAATGATGGTGCAGACCAGTTGTTAGGGGATAAAGGTGGCACATGAAGAATGTTTGGGGGTTAGGATGGCAGTGATAGGCTACTTGGGGCCAAAAGTCGCACTCACAAGCTGTTTGGGAGGGCGAAGGGGGCACTGTGGGACATTTTGCTTGGTGAAGTTGGGGGCCCTGGTGCAATTTTCGCACAGGGGGGCCTTGTGGTTTCTAGTTCTGCCCCTGGAAGTAACCAAGCTTCATATGTACTATAATATTTTCCTGCTCTGTGAAGGGTAAGGATAGTATGGCCGTGTCATCTAATTGTGATTATGTGTCAAGGAACCCATTGTTAGACTAGGAGAACTATGAAAGAGCCCAAACAATTGTACATATCCTCTTTAACTTTGCATGGATTTATTGCCTTGCATAACTATACCTCTTTATAAGGGTCCTTCATTATCATTTTAAATGAATGCTATTAGACAGAAGTATTGAGTGACCTTAAAATACCCAAGCCTCCTCTTGAGATTTTAATAGTGGTCATTAAAAAGTCATTGAGAAATGAAATCTGCAGAGGAAGGGGATGGGGAATCCAAGTACAGAGTTGAAGGAACCTTCTGCAGGTCACAGTGATTCTAAGTTTTTTTGGGAGCCTAAGCAATATGTTTTATTTGGGACACATCATTTACACATATATTAGAAAGAATAATTATTCAGTATTTATGACACAAAATATGTTTTAAATAAAAATACACTAAATTAATACGGTTTTGCTTTTTGGGACTGATAACATATTTATGCCCAAGGTTGTATCTTTTCAGATGAAGCGCATTGTCCAGGGATGGAAAAAATTATACAGGTTTAGGAACCAATCTTTTAATGGTTAAGCAGTGTTCCTTCAATTCAATAAAGCACTTAGCCTGAACGAAGTGGACAGATATCGCCCACAGATGAAGGGATCAATCCCTTACCAGGTCAGTATATTCTATAAATTAAAGAAGAGGTAAAGTGTCAACAGTACTCTAAAAGACAATATTTAAGTGTCCTACAAAGAAAGATACATTTTCTGTAGAAGTCCAAGCATGACAAAGAAGGACTGTCCAAACAAAGTGCTAGTTTTATTTTTACAGACAAAAAAAAGATGTATAAGAGCCTTTGCTGGTGTAAAACAGCTATTTGGTCTTGAAAACCATTCATGAATGAGCCCTTTCAATGAATTTAAGGCAAATCAAATCAATCGAGAACACCCAAACTTGTCTGTGTATTAGATCAGATTAATTTAGGTCTTTTCTGTGAGGTGACACAGTACAATCTAATGTCAGAATTAATTAACAATTCACTAATTATATTAAAAGCATACGTGATGTACCTAAGATCTCATATATTCTTCACTTTTATTGTAGTTTTTTAAAATTTATTTTAATATTGTAAATTAAAGGGCACTATTTGAAAAAAACATGCATTTTCAACATGTACTTGATCTGAATCTTTCTGATGATTTAAATGATATTTTGTAAGATGTAAAACTATGTGATACCCCAAGTGCAGGATAGTGGTTCACTGGCTGAATTAAGGAGAAGACATGGTAGATTATGGGCACAGCATTTACCATTTTGCAGTGTGAAATAATTTGATTTTAGTTCATTTCCGTGAGTGATTGGATGGGAATAGTGAAACATGTCAAGCCTACATAATGTAGCTAATAGATAGCCCCCAGGACACCATATCAAATGCCTTCTTAGCGTCAAGGCAGAGAATGTGGGATGTTATTAGAAGTTCATTATAAATGTTTCTTCACTGACATAACTTTCCAGATGTTGTTAAAAAGTTTCTTTCTGATAATATTTTTATTATAGACAGAATACCTTTTGTACAGGGCTGTTGAATGTCATTTCACCAATACAAAATTAGACTTGTGCATTCGTATTTGGGAGAACATGAAAACGAACATGAATGTTGTGTTTTCGTTGTTCAAACCAAATACCGAATAAACTAATATGGCAGCTTCCCTTCATTGGTGGATGCCAAAGGAGCCCTCTGTCGGCGACCAATAGAGTCGCTCTTATGGACCTTTAAAATTTTAATCCTGGCGATGAAGCCATTGGCCTCCCCAGGCCAAGTTGCTCTGAGGTGTACCTTGCCCTGCCCTTTGCCAGGGGGACTAAAATCCCAGTTACTTCCAAGCCAAGTTGCTCAGAGAGGTTTTCTGAGTCTGAGACAACCACTGTGCTCACATCTGTCCATCGCGGGCATCTTCTGTGTGGCGCAAGGCTGCAGCCGGCCACTATAATCGGAGGGAGCCGGAGCGCAGCAGAAGGGCCTGCAGTGTGTAGCCTTCTGGAGGCCTCCCCTTCCGTAACGGGTAGGTCACATTATCAGATGTATTGTGCTGTCTTTTTGAAAAAAATAGAGAGAGAGACCTGAAAATCTCTGGCTTTGCATCACCCACCCAGGGAAGGGCTGGCACCCTGGGAAGCAAGAAAGGCCGAGAGGCCTGGGAAGCAAGAAAGGCCGAGAGGCCTCATTGCCCCCCCTCGGTAACTTGCATACACATTGGCACCCATTTACGCACTGTCACACTAACACACACTTCCTCTCAAACACACATGTTCTTACTCATACACATTTACATATACATGATAATCCCCCCCCCCCACAGATTTATATATAAAGGCTAATACACACACCTACACATACACTCTCACTTATACATACATACTCCCTGATCCCTTGCCCGCAGCTTTCTTTCTGGCTGCTTACATAGGGGATGAAAAACCATGCACATTTCAAGAATGTACGTACAGTATCCAGATAAGGTGTGATTTTCAGGTGATTAATATCCGCCCCGGTGCTTGTATGTTGGATACACATGGCCACATGCTACACTCTTATACTTTGCAGCATTTGGCTGTGTGTACCCAGCAATATAGGTATGTAGGAGGCACCACTAGGCACCGCCACACCAGGCATGTGTCAGATTGGCCAGAATGGCGCTCTATATATTACTAATTTTACCTATTTTAGTCTTTAAACACAGAAACATATTTTTTAGCGTATAGAACGAAAAATAAAAACCTCCTGGACACAACACGAAAAAAGGGCACATTTTCTGACAGAAGAATAATGTGTTTCCTAATTTAACGGAATGAGCTCACAAATATGATACTAGGTACTGCCTTATATTATACTCTTTGTAAGCGTGAGATAAATGGTGCTGATTTTTCTGCATTACAATAAGTACAGTTCTTTTGTTTGAACCAGTGTGGTAATTTAGACCTCATTTATTGCAAAATCACAGCTAAAGTCCATTTATAATCTCATTTCATGACCAAAGTAAGATTGTGCAATATTCTTTAGAAAAAAATGCAAAATAACAAAATCCTCTGTTCCTTGGGTTCTGAATCCAATTGGAAATATTCCGTTTATTCTTAAATTTGAATTATGGGAGGGGATTGTCTTTATTTAACTTTATTTATATGTCTTATGGGATGACATGGGGTTTAAAAAAATCCATCTAGCATAAAGATCTACTTGCTTTTTTCTATAATTATAAATTGCATGGGAATGAATTGTCCTTAAATTGGAAAGGTCACTTTCTTAAACGTGTTTTTCACCTTAATTACACTCTGTAGTAGTGACGTAACCAGAGTTATGGTAGCCTGGGGCAGAATAAAATATGCCCCCCTCATCCATCCTGTCCATCCGATGTAAGTCTACAGTCTCATGCCCACATGCACACACATACACTGCCCTAACACACACCTGTGCATACATACACACTTACACTGCCTCGACTATCTTATCTACAAAATCATAACTTATAAAACACAATTCAAATGACAATACAATTTAAAGTTTAAGCTACACAATAAACATACAATACCTATATAAAAAGCACATGACTTAGTTCCAAGGGGTAACACCACAGTCTTTGTATAAGAATCAGCAAGTTCCAGATGTCCAGTTATAGCCATAACCCTTCTAAATCCACATAAATACTCGCAATATAATAAATGTTGAAATTTTGAAGAAGTTAAATTAAAAAATGCCAATTGCTTGTTATTCTAAACACTTAATAAATTAAATAAAATTATTAACTTACATGAGCAAGATAACACTCACACATAAGAACAACACAGAACCTTTTTTCTTTTTCTATCAGTGCCCGCTATTGTGTCACATAACAATGGAGTGTTCCCAGCAATAGATGCCTATTGTGACTAAGGATTTGCATATTTTTTCATGCTTAAATTTCAAGCTTAAATTCTGTACTATGGTTAAGGTTGCCAAGTGGCCAGTATTTGAGTTGAGGCTCCATTTAGACATGGTCTGCCCCTGTCAGTTGATGCTGGTATATCTGACTTCTTAGCAGGGCCGTACTGACAATGATGGGGTGGTACTTTAAGGCTACCAGACATTCGATGATGTATGTGTAGCCAACAGCTGGATATACACAGCTGCATTCTGCATTGTGTAGCAAAGCATATCCAGCTGCTGGCCACATGATGCAGCATCTGATCTGCTGCTTGGGGACTCGCTGCAGGTGAGATTGTGGCTCTGTTGGCCACCGGGCCTGAAAGGGAGTACAAAACAGTACCCATGCATGAAACCCTGCGCAACCAGTGAGAACCCTTATATGTCGTAGAACCCCTCATTGGATTTGTGGTCTGCAACCTGTGTATGGGCCCTTGCAAGCTTTGGGGCCTGGTGGCTAGACTTGTGCATTCAGATTTGTATGAATGGCAAATTTACCGAATTCTAGTAAATTTGGCGATTCGTACGGAGACCCGAAATCGAGGCCAGCCTCCCATGAATCCGACAAGAATAAAGACAATTTTGTCCCACTTTTGTGGGCCCACTCACGCTTACAGTCTCACTCACTCTTTCATGCTCTCTAAATGTTTCCCTACCTTCCCTGACGACCACTTCTAACGACTACTTCCACATCTTTTTCCGCATCTTCTTCTGTTTTCTCCCTTCTCGTCTATCTTCAATCCTTAATCTTCTTTCTTCGTCCGCATTTCTGCGTACATAATCCGACAACTTCTGCCAAAATAGCGGCGCTGCAGTGACGTCCTTCCCGATCCTCCAATAGGGAAGAGGACATCGCTACAAGTGCCGCCATATTGTTCTTGTCAGGGCAAACTGATGGGGGATGTCCTCTCCTCTGCTTTGACAATCTCAGAGATGATGTCACAGCAGTACCGCCATATTGCCCTTGTTTCACCAAATGGGCCAAATCATTCTTGGCCCATTTGTACATTCAAGGGAAGAGGGACTGGTGGTTGCACTCACTCCAAGCAAGGGGAAGGGCAGTGGGAGAAACATGAGGTGACACGTGTCAGGGGGCTTTATCTTTAGTTTGTACTGGGCCCCAAGACTTCTGATGGCGGACCTGCTCCTTGCTGTCAGACATTACTAAGGCTTGTTAGCACAACTGCATGAGCACTAACATGCCTTTTCAGTCTGTTTCCCCAGACTGGCCATCTGGTAAACCGGAAAAATGCCAGTTTTCTTTTTTTATTTGGCAGCTCTAACTGTGGCATACCTCCCAAATCTCCCTGTTTAAGAGGGATAGTTCTCTCATTTACACCCTTATGCCTATTTGTCTTTTCTAGGAGTTTAGAATGTTTGTTGGGTAACAATGTATCATTGCATAGAAACATCAAGAAATATGTTTATAACGTGTTTAAAAATAGAAAGTAACACACTAGAGAAGTAAAATATAAACTATCCTAATGGGTAAGGTGACATTTTCTATCATTCTGGTAGACAGATCTTGAATACTGTATCTCCTATATAAAGAAAACAAACACATCAGTGGGGAAAAATATTGTTTTTAGTGCCATCAACAGGCATAGAACAGTATTGTTTTTGTTAATTGTTACTACTCATCACTGCATGAAGTATACTGTTTTCACACAACAGCGCAACAGTGCCCCACTGAGGATGAGCATCATTATAGGATTAATAACATGCTTATTACAGAGGACAAGCACTGCAAAAAAGCCCTGCCTATGTTATTGGGAATACCAAAAGAACTGGTATCTCTTCCAATGAGTTTATTTGGGTACTCAGCTGTACCATCTAGTGGCCAGTAAGTAGAAGGACATCTTAATTTACTTTTTATTAGACATGGACAGCTTAGCCTGTGAAAAGTTAAGTGTTTGATGTATTATAGTAAGACAGAAAGAGACTACATGGATAGTCCAGTCATTATCTATGGACCATATTTACAGAAAGGAATATACAGTACTTCTAAATATAAGTTTATGCATCCGAGTTGTATAGCTGACAGATCACATTTTGTGGAATTTCACCCAGTATGATAAGGTGAGAACAGTTATTATTCATAGTCATAACAGCTAAGTTCACACACCATTCAAGAAGGTAGGTCGTGAATTAAGTCAAGTCCAACATCAATTTGCAGTTTGTTTATGGAAGTCCTCATCAGAAGGATGTGTGTAGGTTTTTCTAACTACGGTATATATGTATACGTATGATATATTATATATATATTTACATATATTCATATAACTGCCCCTGATGTGTCAGAATGTTTGCTGGGTATGAGTGAGTCACAGCCCTAAAAGACACAACAATGTGTATAAAAACAGCAAAAAGGTGTTTGCAAATGTAATTGTGTAAATGAAATTTATTTTATCTTCTGAATGCCTTACTTTGTTACACAAAAGATAGGTCACATAAATGGTCCTAAATCAAATAATCCTTTTGGTCATTTGACCTGTTGAGAGATGTGCATAAATATATACACTGATGAATGCAGTGACTTCACGACAATAATGTTCACCATGACACAGGGTAACCCTTTGATATGGCTTCATATACGAGAGACGTTCGAAAAGTTTCTGCACTTTTATATTTTTGTTGGAAACGGTGAAGGCGGGAGGAGTAGAAATTGGTCGTGTCCTAACGTGACATGTGACTAGTTCTGTCTGGGAAGCCAGCTGCCCTTGCTGTTTAGTATAAGATTTTTCACCCTGGGGTGAAGATGGCTGCGAAACGTATAAATTGCACCAAAGAGGAACAGCGTCTGTCATATGCTTTTTGAGGGCAGAAGGTGTGCTGGGACCACATATTATATCTTCGCATGTGTGCTCAGTATGGGGATAAAGGTCTCTCTTGAATGGGCACAACATTCACTACTTTCCAATCCTCTGGGACTACTCCCGTTAACAATATATGGTTAAATAAATCCATTAATGGTTTTGCTAGTACACCACAAAGCCCCTTTAATAACCTTGGTTGTCTCATCAACTTATTTGTCTTTACTCTAGAAACCTGAAGTAGAACCTCTTCCTCTATAAAGTCCTGTGTATCAAGTGACTCATTAGTCTTTTTTCCTAACTGAGGTCCCTTTTCTTAATTTTCATCTGTAAAAACTGAACAAAAATCTCATTGACGCTGTCAGCTAGTCCTTTATCCTCGTCTACATACTTCTTTTGTTTTTAATCTAACTAACCTTTGTTTTACTTTCTAAAAAAAGTTTATCTAAAAAGCAATTTATCGCCCCGTCTTACTATTTTCTCTTCTGTGCATGCTTTGGAAGATCTTATAACACACTTTGTCTCTTCCTGCCTAATCTTTCTCACTTTGGTTTTTTTTGTACTTACTAAATGCAAACTTTTAGTGGTTTCGTCAATTGTTTGCTCTTATTGACGAGCTTAATTCGGTTTTCTGTTGCCTTTAATAAATCAATTTTTAAATAATCCCATATTTCCTGGACTCCATTTAAAGCGATCCAGTTTCATCATGACATCTTTACACATATTCTAATTTTTAAAAAAGTCAGTTTTTCTAAAATCTAAAACTTTTGTTTTTGTGTAGTATCACTGTTTTATATTAAACCACACAGGCTGATGATCAGTGGATCCCAAACTTTCACCTCCAGTAATGATACCAAATCTCCATTTGTGAACACTAAATCTAATATGGCCTCCTTACGAGTTGGCTCCTCGACTTCTTGTTTTAGAGATAATCTCGATCCTGATCTGAACAATAATTACAAGTCATTCAGAAAACACTTCAGACGTTTAAATTGCATCTTCACACCGCACAAAACATTCTACCCAATTTCCCGATAAGAACAAGAGAGCATATATAATTATAACATCATTGCTATCACCCGATTAAATGTTTAACAGCAATTCCACAGATAAACTTAAATCAGGAGATGGCTTTAAAGCGTTGATGACTTTCTAAATGTCTTAATTCCACAGGAGATTGTGTTTGTCTGAGTGTGTCTCCTGGCTGCCTGGCTATCTCTTTTCATCTTTGCACTGGATCACTCATTGAGGCATACTCCTATCTCTGTTCTGAAATATTGCTTAGAAGGTTCCTTCTGTAGAACTGAGCTTTCATTAAATTAATCCAATGACCATTAAACATTGTAGATGATCCAAAAACACACCAACAAACCAGAACCCTCTAGCCCACGGCCTTGCATGCCTGTCCATTACTACAGGGACATTCAAAATTGAACATTTGAAAAGTGAAGACTGAGCTTTTTAAGTTGTGGGATGACTAGAAAGGTCTACTGGTTCCAGGGAGGGCTATGTTCATTGATGATGGGGCCCTAGGCAAGTTTCCCCTGGTAGCATCATGCTACTTTATGCCCTGCTTGCAATGTATTACTGAGTAAGTTACATTGCTCAAGCTCATACATTTCTCTGTTCCTCTCTATATGATTATAACTGCTTATGAATAAGTTCCTGATCTCTAACTTTTGGGCATCATTATGGACGATTTTTGTTTCTGTCCTATCCACTGGTCTTGTTTTCTCTTCCATCCTTTACTATACTGCCAAACACTCTCCCTCTTTTTTAGAACCTCTGCCTTCTGCTAGATGTTTCCTGAGAGCATTGCCCTCTCGCTGTGTGTCCGGCATCTGCAGGCCATAATTCCCCTGACTTTCCAAAACTGTCATTTCCCAGCATTATGCCTTATGGGGTTTGAGACCCCTGATGTAATTGTCTTAATCACAGCAGCTGTAGGCTCAGATGGATATGGAATTAAGCAAAAGTCAGGTTTATACCATGTATCTGTATGTTTTAATATTCATGCCACACAATCATTTCCAGCTGTTGTGTTCCTTTCATTATTGGCTCCTCTCATAATAACTCGCATCCGTTTTTCCACTTTAAAATACATTAGGTCCGTGAGACAAACACGTGGAAAAGTCACCAGCAAGTTTTCACGCATGGGGGAATCCCGCTTCAAGCAGCCAATCAGTGGTTCAAAAAATAGGACCATGTAGGGGACGAGGAGCTGCAGCTCTGGACCTGTAGCTTCTCAATATATTTCTTTCCTTTTTTTCAGTACAAAGTACAGTATTTTCATATGCATTCATTGTCAAGGAGGATCCCTGGATACTGGAGAGTATCTTTAAACTTGACTAGAATCATAGAAAATTTTTGTTAATATTAGACCATAATTAACTTTTCCTACAGACCTACTTACCCACTCATGTTTAGTTGAAGACTATCCCCTCTACAGACTTCAATGGTGTTTTGTGGTTTAAGTTTGGCCCATTCAAGTTAATGGAGTATACATGCGGCTACCATTGGGTGAAGATGGAGTGATTTGATTTTTTTTTTTTTGCTTGGTAACTTTTTTCTTTGTTTTGCATCTGCATTTCTTTTTCATTCTTTGGATATCTTTGCTGATCGTTCCTGAAATAGTAAATTATTTTCTTCCCGATAGGTTTTCATACCTTGCCATGAGGACAGACTTCAAAGTGATTGAGTGTGGCTCCCAATGGGTGCTTAGATGAATCATTTTCTTAGCCAGATTAATTGGTGAATGCTTTCACTTTTGCTTGGTATGCACAGCTGGACGCAGAGTCTTGATAAAAGACTGGCATTTCCTTGATCCTTAGTGACAAATATTTTTCATAGTTATGATGATCCCACTTTCACTTGACTTGACTATCATGGTCATTTTATCATGATTTATTAAGAACGCTGTTTAGCGTGAAAAGTGGTTTCACTTTCATATTCACGCAAGCCTCCACAGAGGTCTTTATTGACTGCCATTTCGATTGTTAAATTCTCTAGTTCACAGGTAAACCCTTAGCTAAATTATCTACACTGTAACTTGGGGAAATGCCCCAGCTTGTCTTCTCTGTGGCTAAGAGCCATGGCAATCTCCCATATTGTAACGGTGAAAGCATGGGGTTTCCAACCAGCACAGGGAGGCAGAATTGGAGTTCCTTTGAATACCACGTAACCAAATGAAGCCCTTCACAACTACCTTCTCTAGGGGTTAAGCTCACGAGCTCCAGCAACACTGGGGCATTATTAGTATAGAAAAAAAGAGGTACCAGGTCATTTAGGTAGAACAAATTAAACATGAATGAACTGCATGAGCACAGATCTCATTATGCAACTGTGTGGATGATACATTTTGTCTTACTGTGCCTGACTCAATGTACAGTACACCCTACAAACAGCACATACGTGTAAAGGTAGTGTCTGTCACATAGGGGTAAACAACATAAATATAGAAATATCCTGAAAACCTAAAAGCCATGATAATGTGCTTAAAGACAGCATTGTTTTATTAAATTATATAATGCAAATTATTCATATCCTGAATGCACTACTCAGTTACCAAAAGAGCTATTATTAAGTTATAAAAGTGAAATCTACCCTAGCCACACCTCTAACTACGCCCACTGAAGTAAAAATGTCATTTTTTGGCTACCTCAAATGTTCGAAAGCATTGACTACTTCAGATTAGAGGATCCTTAAAGGGACTTTAAATATGAAAACTTAGGGCCCGTTTATATTTTGTGATGTTCCCCCTGCAAATGTGACTAGTTCTGCAGAGTCCTTCCAAAGCTGTTAGCAGTTAATCCCCCCCCTAAGTGAGAAGAAGAACACTGCAGCTACTCTGGAATGGAATGACTTTGGTCTTAAACTTGGG
Organism: Sceloporus occidentalis; assembly: GCA_023333645.1. Taxonomy (NCBI): domain Eukaryota; kingdom Metazoa; phylum Chordata; class Lepidosauria; order Squamata; family Phrynosomatidae; genus Sceloporus; species Sceloporus occidentalis. Next base: position 938,959 of record JALMGF010000174.1, on the reverse strand, counting down.
CCGACTCTCTGATTCTGGGAAACTTTGAAGCTATGAGTGCCAGAAAGAAACTCAAGTGTGCTGCGCTGTCTAGTAAACAAATTACCCTTAATAGCTCTGAATTCTAATCAGCTATTACCGAAAGTACCTCAGTCTTCATTTAAAGTGCCCCTATTGCCTACATAGATTTTAACATGATTTTCAGATGATGGCCTTTGAGGTACATACATCCCGCAATACTGTTGTTACAGTAAAGATTGTTCATACACGGAAAACCCCTTTTGTGGGCTGGGAGCGAATGCAAATTTTTTAGAGAAACTAAATGAAACTCCTCTGTTAGAGACCCATCTGGTGGGGGTGCTTTGTGTCTTCTATTCTACTGGGGAAACTGAGGAAGTTGACAAAAGTGAATTATTAGCACTGCTGGGATATTGTACCTCACAGGATAACCTCAGTGCCACGGACAACGGATAATTACATCCAGCCTTCAAAATGTCACATTATACAGATGTAACATCAGAAAAAACACGCCTTTATAAAACAATAATTTCATGTTTGTGTTTCAATCCCAGTGAAAAAAAAACAAAACAGGAAGGGATGGCAACGTTCAGAACTGGAAGGGAAATCCCATCGAGTTGTACAGTAATAATAAACGGTTTTCGCAGAAAGCACACTCCAGTCTTGTCCAAAACTTCAAATATTATCGGGATTGAACAGAAAACCTATAAAAGGAACTCAAAGGGGATTTCAGTCAAGCAGATACCTTCTAAGGCCCTCGTTATACTAGAGCCTCTGGTGGCTATAAATAAAACACAATTTGTTAATTCCGCCCAAAGAAAGCACCTTTTGATACCTAAAATTTTTTTGTAACTTTACATTTTTTTCTGTGTTGGCCCATCAACTTGAACGCAATGTCTTGTTGGCTTAAGAAATAGCTTTAGGTATTTGCTCAAAATCAGAGCAGCCCAGGGGCAATAACAACCGTTAATAACCGTCCCCTCAAATATGCCACTGCATACCTATAACTTCCTGTGTATTTACCCAGACCTCTGTGACAGCCATCCTTACTATGGAGTGGCATGATATGATGTCATAAGACAGCCGTGTCATAATGGCACACAGCTCCTTTTAATGCCGTCTATCGAGGTTGTGCTGGCTTGCCACTGTCGTCCATAATGTAAATGTGGGCCAGTTAAGGAGATTATATACTTCCCCTGTAACTGGCCCACTGAGGAGCAGCAGCAGCTCGTCGTGGGCAATTTGTACCCCAGTTTTGCAGTGAGGGACTGCGGCCCCTGAACTAGTCTGCCTAAGGTGGAATACATAATATGGGGTATTATAAGCCAACCAGTGGTGCAAAATATAGGACCACAGAGGGGAGTGGGAGCTCTGGACCTGCAGCTTCTCCTAAATGTATGTCTATTCTTTAGAGAGTTTTGGATATGTGTATATAAAGGGGTAGTATCAATATTGTTATAAGGAACAATTAAATGGAGAAGAGACCTCTGAGGTCCTGGAAATGTATGTAAGATGGCTTGAAGGTATCAACTTTAACTCAAGATTTCATAAAGTATTAAGGAAAAAGACATAAATTGGAAAGTTAGGTTCAGCAGAGCTGACAATCCAAATGACTGGGCTGGTGTCGAATTTAAACAGATTTACCAGCTCAGGAGTAAGGATAAAGGCTATTTTTTTTTGTTTTACAGTATGTTTTGAGTTTTTCTGTGAACCAATTCATATAGAGACTATGTGGGGTCAGGGTCCCAGATTACTTGGAAATCATATTCTCTCAATTAATAAAATTCCATCTGTGTTTCAAGTTTTCCCAAGACATTTGTTCTTTCTCAACAGAGCACCCAACGCTCAAAAATTCCCTCTACTGGTAGTTAATTTGTCTCATTTTCTCTTTTTTTTGTGTCTCTTTATCTCCATGTTCTCCCTTTACCCGGTTTACACTCGCCAAACCAACTATCTTCCTGCGAATTTCATGCTGCTAGTCTCTCCTTTTTGGTTGTTGATCCCTATGACCCTTTCTGTTTTGCCACCATCTCTCACACTCACCCCCATGTTTTATATTCAGTTCTTTTTATGTCTGTTCTTGTCAGCTGTTACTTCTTATGAAAGATCCCCGGAGAGGTAAACTTTTACATTCCCGGCTTTTGGCATAACTACGTTCATTTATCAAAAACAGTCAGCAAGTTAATAGTAGAGAATAGATAGCTTAATGGGGAGAAATAACCCAACAAGTCCTGAGAACAGAAAGTTGACATGGTTGCTTCTTTTTCAAATGATGTCTTTTCAGCACCCCACTCACTTTGTGTTCTCTCTTTTTGTTATTCATATCTTATCATTCCCTTCCTTATCACATTAGAGCTTTCTCATCACATTATCATTTGACAACAACCTCTAACAGAAAACATATCTATGCGTGATTATCTGATCCCTGTACAAATACCCCAGAGCTTCTATTCTCTTGATGATGTCTGTTGCCAGAAGAAAAGTTTGTTCCAGGACAGCGCCAGCATTTAAAAAAAAAACTGGCTATAAAAAACAGGACAGTTGAATCCTTTGCAAGTGGCATTTGACGCTCTCCCTCTCGTATAAAATCTCCCTATTCCCACCCATCAAACTTCTCCAACAATTTAATGGGGCAAATCATAGTGCTTTCAAAAAAGTTCTATTGTACGGCCTTCTCTTGTGATATCACGACTACCGACCTTGCTTACTGGACAATGCTTCTTGCCTTTCGTCAACTAGAGGTAGTCTGAGTCTGAACTGGCTGCAAATGTAACCCCACATTTCTGCATCATTTAAGCCATGCATGGCTCACTCATTGGCTCCAGAAGCCTGGTTGTGGTTTGGCTGAACTTGTGTCATACTGTCACCCTCTATTCACCATTGTATTAGTAATCAGACTGTGGAATCAGAGCCATCTTTAATAAAGGGTTCAGGCTTACCATAGCAGCCAAGAGGAGCGTATCCCTTTGTTTGTTCATGTGCAACATCAGGGCACTGAGTAAATTGGTAGGAAGGAAAAGACGCCTGTGGTTGCTGGCAGTGAATGGACTGAGGGGCCCACTAGGGAAGGCCTGCCCTGGTCTCCATTATCATCAAAGATGCTCCTGCGTAGAGTGTGCTTTTTCTCTTTCTTCCAATATATATTTCTCGCGGTCTCGTCCTGTCAGTATTTTCCCCTTAATTTGTCTTTGTGGTCTCCTAACTTCCTGTCAATGATGTAATTGGAAATACAATCAGTAGCAGAGTGTTTGGTACCATTCAGCCTCAGTAAAGAAATTGTTCAACCCTTGTCTGCAGAATACAACACACTCTGTATTCTACAGACAACTAGAGCTTTGTTCACTAAAGTGGTAGTTTGCTAGTGAGTTTGCAGGTGAGGTGCAGCTTCAGTTCAACAATTTAATGTGTTACTAAGGGTTTGTCCCAGTGAGACTCTACTGCAGCATGCCTACCAACTGTCACTTTGTGTGGGACAGTCCCAACAGATTTGTGAACATGCACAGTGCTGCCAGTGATGCCTCCTCCCAGGCCCACCTGTCAGAGTCTTAAAGAAGAATAAAAGGCACTCAAGATGAACTCTTAATAGACGGGTTGTGCAAACCTTACTTTTAATGTATGTAAGGTTTGCATAATCTTTCACTGGTAACTATAGAGAAAAATGGCACAACACGCAAAGACATCCGATTGTTTGCTGTAGTGATTAGTCCAGTTTTACTGCTTTCTACCAGAATATTTCTTCTTTGTTGCTTGGACCTCATGATTCCTCGCTTAGAAGGAATTTTGTCATTTAACTGAAAAAAAATACCCAATGCGGTTTAAATGCCGCTATGTACCAAAACCAGTTGCACGTTAATAACAACTTGAGTGAGTTGCTTGCTATAACTTGCTTGAGTTTACTCAAGAAATTGCAATGTGAGTTTTTCCGCAAAAACCTATTAAAACACTTAGTATAGGGTGACCAGACATCCCCAGTTTCTGGGGACAGTCCTCGGATTGAGGCCATTGTCCCTAGACAAATTAGGTCCCTGGATGCAAGGCCGGATTAACGTTCACTTCCGCAGGGGCCCTGCTGCTTACCTGTGTGTTGCTCGCACACACTGTGCAAGCAACATCTCTTGTACTGCCCAGGGGAAGCAGGAACTGAATTTATGTCACATGACCCTGCTCTGTTCCTCCTTCCCCTGGGCAGGACAAGAGAATCTGCTCGTACAGAGTGCCAGCAACACAAAAGGAAACAGCAGCCACTGTTCAAGTCTGCAAGTGACACCGAGTGATCTGGGGTGGGGGACGGTGTACGAAGAAGTATGCGTGATTGAGGGAATTAATAAGTATCTGTGAATGAATGAGTGGATTAATGTTTGCAAATGACTAATTTAATCAATATGTGTGTGATTTCATGAATGTGTAAGTGCGGGTGGGGAGCGTGGCACATGGAGGCTGTTTGAGGCTAGGATGCCACATAGACATACCTGGAAACTTCTGAGTTCCGCCTACCCGGCGCCATCCCTTGCAGGACACATCCAGGACTGCCCACTGATGTCAGTGATGTTGGTGGGTGGTCTCAGTGACATCAGTGGGTGGTCCCAGTGACGTCAGCGGGCTGTCCCATCAAGGGTGCTGACCCGAAGAACCCAACCCTTGCGGAGAGGGACCAAGAAGAGGGAAGGGGCCACATATCCCTCGTGGAGTGCGACCCCTGAAGAAAACGAAGAAGGGGACTGCACTGACCTCAGGGCTTGAAAGAAAAAAAAGTTAAAAAGGAATCAATAATTAAGTAGTTAAAGTAATGTATAACATAAAGCTTTTCCTTGGTTATCTCTGATTAGTTCCCACCAAGCTGTACATACTATTAAATTTGCTTTTATATTACAATGTTCTATAGTAAAGACCAAAGATTTTTGGTGTATTTCCATTCTTAAATTATGATTACATATTTAAATGATTCGATTAGCTTACAGACTGTTACATTGGCAACCAGACAGAGCTGCTGTCAAAGAAAGAAGGTCCAACCTACATGAACACTGTCAAACACTGTGTTGCCATTCACCTGCACCCAAGTACGTATTTCCCCATGTAGAAAACGCACCTTTTTTCGAAAAATGTGGGGTCTAAAAACTAGGTGCGTCTTATACAGTAGTTGTAGATTGCAGTTACCACTTTCCAGTCCCTACCTACAGTCACATTGACAATCCGCCCCGCCCCTTTCTGAGGAACAGTCCCTTTCCTTATAGTGTCCACATGGCTAAGCAAGACTTCTAAAAGTAAGTAAAAAATTAGGGTAAAGTTAGGGGAGGTGGGGGTTATTTAGGGGCAGTTATGGTTAATGGGGTCTTTAGGGTTAATTTAGGGGCAGTTATGGTTGATGGGGTCTTTAGGGTTAATTTAGGGGCAGTTATGGTTGATGGTGTCTTTAGGGTTAATTTAGGGGCAGTTAATGGATGGGAGTGATGAGGATGATGAGTATGAATTTTATGATAAATAAAACTTGAGTTCAATAACTATGTAATGCATTTTTTTCAAATTTCGGGCCCCAAAATTAAGGTGCGTCTTATACATGGGGAGATACGGTAGGTGAGTGTCAGAACCTCCTGTGTTGCAGAGAATACCATGATCCTCTTTTTCAGTAAATTTACCAACCCCAATCTGCAGACCATTTTTTCTACCAACTCTTTTCACAACCACAATGTGCCCAGCCTTTCCCTTCCTTTTTCTCTAGGTGCTGATGCATTGATAATAGGAAATTACAAGAGGTTCCTCACTTCCCCTTTTCTGTTCCCACAACTCTAGCTGGTTGGTTGGTTAATTTGAGGAGGCCTTCATAAGGCCATGGAACAGAAATTCTGACTTATCATAACTAAGGTACATGGAAACAGATGTAGATGACACTCTGAGACTGGAGAAATACCCTTGTGAGTTATCGTTGCCAAAATTGCCTTCGCTATTTTGAGAAGGCTTTTTCTTCTCATCTCATTCTCATCATGAAGTTCTCATCTTCATGTATTCTTCTAAAGCACTCCAGAGTAGGGATATTATATACAAATTATGCATTCCTTTTGTATCCCTAATCTATATAACTCCATACAGCGATCAGCCCTAACATTATGACTACTGACAGGTGAAGTGAATAACACTTACTTTGTATAGGTGATGTGCTGCAAAATTATCTACAGCATACCAAGGATTTATGGTAGTGTTGGTGGGAATTTGATGATATAATCTGAACCATAATAACTAGACTTGGGCGCCAGCCAACTCCTCGTGTTCGTCTTCATTTTTTTCTTTGTTTTTTGTAGAAGGGGTTAATACGGGGTTAACGTGGCACGGACTACGCAGCAGCTTTGGTGCCAGGATTTTAAATGTCCGTACGGGCGACTCTATTGGTTGCCTGCAGGGGCCTCCTCTGCCATCAAGCAATGAAGTACACCTGTACTTCATTGGTTGATGGCAGACGAGCCCCCTGCTCCAGCAACTTGGCCGGCAGAGACCACTGCCAATTATGCCAATTATGGGGGTTGGGCGGAGCGGGCAAAGCTTTGGGGCAGTAGATGTAGTAAATTCTAATTAAGGAATTCATAGCTGTGCTGCAAAGTGTCCATTTTTTTCAAGTATTGGCAACTATGTAGGTAACAAACACAATGTACAAAGTCTTCCGGTAGCTAAACTAATCGAATAATTTCTAGCTACGTCCCTGGTTGTGTCTTATTTTGATATGTAAACGGGTGGTTTTAAAGGGAAAGGTGCAATTATTAAACCTATGGAGGAGCCATCGGATACTTCAAGCTGCCCTGTTACATTTCAAAGCAAAACAGCACAGCTTCATTCATGTCTGCTCTGTATTTTTGTGGATCTCAATTGTCTCATTTTTCCCCCCTTCTCTGTTCTTTTTCTATAATTTTCCTCCCACACCCCCTCCTATTTTTTCTGTATCCTGATAGTGACGTCACACTCACACCCCCCTATTACATAGTCACTTCCCCTGAACAAGAGAACCGTACAGAGAGAAGCCAGAAAACAAAGAGAGAACTTCGCACAGGCTACTTGGTTTAGAGTATCAAGGACTAAAGGGAGAATTATAGCCTCTATAGAGAATCACAGAACTTCACTGAGATAACAGAGATTGTATGACAGGATGAAAAGGGTGAGTTTTAAGATATTATAGTACAGAATATAGAGAGAACCGAGCAGGGGGTGTCAGACATATAGAAGATACACAGGAGCAGTAGTGGGTACAGCTTAGGAGATATAGTTAATAGGGTAACAATTGGACATGCAAATGAGTCAGTTTCTTCATGGAGTAGGGTAGGGGAGGCAAGCATAGGATATAGGTTTAGAAGCATAGCATACAAAGGGAGATTGTACGGGAATATAGGCTGGACAGCATAGATAGTGGGGATATAGCTGGCACAACAGACAAGAGGAGGGAACAGGAAAGACTATACAGGGAAAAGGTAAAGCAAATACCGATAGAACAACAGTGAGGACCACACAGGGTGCAAAGCACAGGGAAACGTGCTCGGACAAATTGTACAGTCAGTGGTACTGGACTGGGAGTACAGAGAACTTCGCAGAGAAGACAAAACAGAAAACGCAGCCTGAAATGGAGAGGACCTTCATCGTCATTTCTCTACTGATACTTGGTAATACATTGTGTCTGTTTTTGTGAAATACTTTGCATGTACTGTGTGTGCAATACTTGTATGTAACATACAGTAAGTAGTGGTGGGGGGCTCCAAAATCTGTATGTACTATAAGTGGTGGCGGCGATGTATCTTAAGGGAGGGGGGCGTGCAATACCTGTACATAGGTATTGGAAGCCAGTAGGAAGCTGGGGGGGCAAGGTGCAATACTAACATTCATAAAATGACCAGATTATTTAAAACTGTAATACTTTATTTAGGATTCTAAAAAGTTCAAAGCACTGTGTTTTACAAAATAAAAAAAAGTAATACATCCATAATAAATGATGTGTAATCAGGAACAACTGATTTTGTCTGATATATAAAACGTAACATGGATCATATTTAATAGCACTGATGTGGTATGGGTAGTATTCAATAAAGATAAAATGGCCGTGGGGGGCTTTACCTCTTTACCTCATCCCTATTACCTACCTTTGTTGGCTGAGGAGAGGGGTTTCATGGTGGGAGGCAATTGTTAGTTACCCTTTAATAGGAAAATGACTGATAGTAGTGGCTACAAACAGCATGAACCTGCGCAACATGAGAACTTTAGTTAACAATAGCAGGGGTGGTAAAGATTAGCCACAACTACCCCATTGTTAGCTCGCAAGAGCAGGGCCATCTTTGCATGTTGTTCTAGAACCAAAATGCCCATGAAGTTCAGCCAGGAATATGCCTGCTGAATATTATTGTAGATTCAATGAGCAAATATTAAGTGTTCGTACTGAAGACTTACTGTAGCCCCCAGACCCCAATTTACAGCTACTATTCCTATTATTAATGGCTCAACATGGGAGTTGCACTCAACAAAAGTTAATGTTGTTTTGTGTAGTGTATTACAAAAAAGGGGGTAGTTAGAGAAGAGTAAAAAAAAGGGGCATAATGGCTCGGAAACCAAAACAGGACACTCGGTAGCTTTCCAGCAGTTGTGGTAACATTTGGCACTCAAAGTGCTTTTATTACATTTTTCATGATGATCAGTCAACTAGTCTTTGCAGGCAACGGTGAAGCATGGTGGAGATCCCTTGCATGTTTGGTGCTGCATTTCTGAAAATTTAGTTGGGTATTTGTTCAGAATTAATGGTCTCCTCAATGCTGGGAAGTACGGGCAGATACCTATCCATCACGCAATACCATCTGGAAGGTATCTGATTGACCCCAAATGTATCCTTCAGCGTGACAATGACCCCAAACATACAGCCAAAGTCATTAAGAACTGTAAAGAAGACTTTACTTTAAAGACGGAGTCCTGGAAGCGATGGTTTGGCCCCCACAGAGCCCTGATCATCATCTGTCTGGGTTTACATAAGGGGAGGGAAGCAAATGAGGCTGTCTAAATCCACAGAAGATCTATGGTTAGTTCTCCGAGATGTTTGGAACAACCCTACCTGCCTAGATTTAATGCAGTTTTGAGGGCAAAGGGCGGTCACACCAAATATTAATTTTAATTTCGATTTTTCTTCTGTTCATTCACTTTGCATTTGGTTAAAAGATAAAATAAAATAAACTATTAACACGTCTTTGAAAGCAATTTTACTTGCTCTCTGAGCGCTAACGAACAATTGAAGCTAAAGTTGGACGGCTTACCCGTTGCCAACAAAAACAAGATGAAGCACGGACCTTTTCTTTTCAAGAGATATTCCTGTAGACTCTTGGAGAGAACTGCAGTCTTACTCACTGCTTTGATTCCCTCCCACTGAATCCCTCACAGGGAACTTTGTAGCTGACTCCTGCTGCTCATTGCCAACAGGCGATGACCCACCTGGGAGATCCAGAACACCCGGACTGGAATCCCCACCTGCTGGAAGTAAACTGGCCCTCTCCAAAATGCTCCACCCCAGGGACCCAAACTAAAGCGCAGAATGTCCTCTACTCTGCGTGATGGAGTGATAAAAGAACCTATGCATGCCTTTCAAGATATTCTATAATACAATAGTCATATATATGTATAGATACATATACACGCACATTCTGTATACATGTGTGAATGAATGTGCACATTCATTCCTATATTGTGGAGAATGTCTAACCCTTTCCAAGGAACATTGGTTTGCATAATTTGCAGAAATAAGATGGGATTTGTCCTAGTTTTTATGAAAAGTGGCTATTTTAAGACAACCCTGAATTATGTGAGTAAACAGCGAGACCTTGGAAATGTGGGAAATGTGGGAAATGTGGTATTTTTAACTTTGGCGGAGACTTTGATGCAGTCCCAACCGGGGATTATCATCATACAAATTAAAGGTTATTGAAAAAGAGGAAAATCTCTCTAAAGATTGAATTTCAGAGTGATTACAGATGCCTGCTAAAACCAAACGAATATAAAGTGTACACACGGCCTTATTGTTTTTGCCTGCTTATGACCAAAGTAGGTGAGATAATTACGTGAAGAGGTGACATTTTAAAGGGAACAGCTGTTAAAACTACCCATGGTTCATGCTTTTTGTTTGTCAATCAGTGTTATTGTAAGAATGTAAGAATTTGTCTGATTGATGCCCCAAGGCATATTGTTTCAGGATAGATTTGTGGAGAAGGGGAAGAATTTCTGTATCTCTCCTTCCTGGTGATATCACAAGCTGTAAAGTGAGATGAAACAATACACATTTTTCAAAGACATCACAGGTAAAAATCTCATAGAAAAATATATTGCAGGGATCACTTGCAACAAGACGCTTGCAACTTGTAGCAACCTCTATAAATATGTAAAGTTTACTTAGAGTGAAATCAGTGTTAACTACTAAAACTAAACACAAATAATGGACAATGTCTCAGAAATGGTGAAATTGGTTGATCAAAGCCATTATCTGGTTGTCTTATTGGTGCCAAGATGTTTTTCTTCTTGTTTCCAAGCAAAATAATTATTTTGTCCAAAACTGGCAAAGTAACAGAATTGGGAAATGTATTTAGATGTATAAATGATGGGTTAATGTACCAGGTTTAGCTCTAAAAACACAGAAGTATATAATAAATAGTTACTCCAAACATTTACTAACAATCATATCCTATATACATGTACTGGCATTTTAATACTCTACTTTTTTGTACAATGTTTAAATAATGATTGTCTGTACACGCTGTGTAAACATTTAGTGGGAGTGATGTTTATCATACCTATTGCTAATATTACTTGCTTAAAATGAAGGGCCGGCAAGACCAGCAGCACAATTCTTGGAACCTTTCTTGAAATATAAGGCTATTAGATTAAGATGAAGTAGACGAAGAGGGGTATGAGTCAAACCAGGAGAAATAGTTTTAGCCTCTTTCCTCTTCCGACCCAAACTTCACAATTTTCTGTTTCTGAGGACCCAGGCCAAACCTGGTTTTGCTAAGTTCTGAGCATAACACGGACCTTGCCAGCAAGAGCATAAATGTTATTGGAAGTTAGAGTACAGTTGATGCAAACGGTTTATAGGTGATTGCTATGGTGTTGATTGAACCAATGACTGATGGAACATTAGAAAGTGAGTGATAGGGTTATTGTGTTTATTGTTTTTGTTCAAAGGTTTGAAGGATGGGAGTCCTATGGTGGGACTTGAGGAAAGCCTCTGCTTGTGGGCCCCCAAGTTCTCCAGGTACCCCAACCTTAGGTTGTCCTTTCTTTTGTCACAGCATCCCTTCTTGTGCTGCGCTCCCATGTGAATCCATAAAGCAGTTTGGCACGTTCTAGTCATTCACCATTTTCAAATAATAAAACACATATTCACATAAGCAAATACCTTAGAGGTTCCATCTTCACCTGCCATTAAATCTTGAGAATGTTTTATTTGATTCTGCATTACAGTTGATCAAGCCGGTCTTGACTCGATCCAGTTCAAATTCCTCCTCTCAATAAGAACTGTGTTCCTCATGAGTGTCCTTATCTATTGCTAACCTAACTAGTCAGGAACACAGTCCAGTGCATGCAATGCTTCCGCTCTTAGCTAATGCACCTTTTGCCCAGCCTTATTTTTAGTCTTGTCTATTAAGTGTTAAAGTCATCAGAATCAGTCATTTCCCTGTTCAGGTATTATGACCAGCCTTGCCATGTTGGAGTGTGGAGTGCTGACATCATGTTTGCTCCTATATCACATTAATAAGCAAGTCGACGGGGGTGGGGGTGGATATAAAAAGTAAAATATAGTTATATTGTATTATAATTTATGTAAAAACATGATTTTACATTATAGGTGTACTTAATAGTTATTAAGCACATTTGTTAAAGATGACATGTCTTGGCTAACTGGATTACATTATACTAGTACCTTCCCAAGTAATTCTTATTGACATCTTATTAATATTTATTAATAACGTGTATACACTTTTTTTATATATTGCTGATAAAAATATAATGCGGATTTGTTTCTCAACTTTATATACAGGAGGCAAGTAGAGTCAAGTTGATACCTTTATTGGCTAAATGAGTAGATTTAGAGTGCAAGCTTTCAAGACGTCCCGGGTCTCTTCCTCAGGCATGTTATGATAATATGCCTGGGGTATTAATTTGACTTTACCTGTCTCGCCGTCTGTCTTAATTTATATACACATTCTATATATGTATAGTACATTACCAAGTTAATGTATATAGATACTCAGCATACCTGTAGTAACAGGTTATATAATGTATGTACACATTGTACATATCAATGCTGACAGGTTACTGTCTATACATTATATAGTCTATATACCTGAGCTGTCATGTCATACATGTGTATATATATATATATATATATATATATATATATATATTAAAAAGATTTAACTTGAACCCAAAGAGTTTAATTGCTTTGCAAATCAAATGCTATGGTAACCAAACAGTTAAGCAGACACGTCAATTTCTCCTCACACAGAAAACCGAAGTGTTTATCTGAAACCTGTGAGTGTCTCAAACCACAAAAATGTATACACACTTAGTGTCCTCTTGTCTGCAAATATGTCTAATTTCCTGATAGCTCCTCGGTGATGAATTAGCACTCTGCATGTGGTTTTAAGGGATATACGAAAACTACAAAACCATAATAACCAAACACACAGTAATAAACATAAACATATATACATCATTGAATACTGAATAAAAACACAGGCCGTGGTCTTTTACTTAGCTTTACGTAATATTTACCAATAAACATATTCAACCAACTTGTATCCACGGTAACACTCTTGGCCCAAACGTTAACTAATCCCAAACCATCCGCCCTAAAGCCAGAGGGCCAACTAAAACAACAAACAAACAAAAAAGGGCAACTTTAACCCCAATAAAAGCCACGAGAAATAATATAATTTAAAATAATATTTTTTGGGTGGTAGGGTGGGCTCCTGAAAAGAAGTTCTTCTATGCTTATGCCCTATGCCCACAACCACATGCAGCCCTGCCTTTTATGTTCAGTCAGGGCCATCCAGAGAATGGCTAGACTGATAGGAGTGGGATTTGATCAACAACTGTGGAGTGATGTGAGTTGGAATCGGAAAATAGCTGAAAGGCGACTTATTGCTCACTCTTGCCTTATAAATCCTTTAGGGGAAATTGTGTGAGATGTTTGTCAACACTTTCCTATGACGTTCTGTGCGCTTCTGTCGATATCTCTATATTACAGAATGGTAGTGTTACGGAAACCCCCAAGTTCCCCAAGAAACCAGTTTCCCTGCCTGATTCTAAGGTTCCACATTCTACAAATGTCTGTGACCAACCTAAAAGTTGGTGCATTTTTAGAATATTTACAAATGGGCTATTAAATACCGCATAAAGTGGATTTGTATATATGGTGAAACAATTATAAACAAATGTATTTAGTATGCAGGTAAATGAATCAGTGCATATAAGGATACCTGTTTGATGGAAATAGAACAGAAAGTGGTCTGGCATTTTTAAAAAGAGTGTTGTATAAGCTTTGAGAAACCTTAGAGGCCTCTTTTTCATTTGCTATTACATATCTAGAAGGGTCTTCTGAGTGCCTTACATGTGAGTCTACATTACAGCTGTTCAAACTGGCATTGGCCTGAGCCCATTACCTGGTTTGGCACTGTCTTGTGAAGAAAGGTACGAGCTGGATCTGAGCCAGTTCAAACGCCTCTTCTGGATCAGCATTGTGGCTCCCAGTATCCTGAGGAGCAGGGGCGTAACTAGAAACCACAGGGCACTGGTGCGAAAATTACCCCGGGGCCCCCAACTTTACCAAGCAGCAAGTCCCACAGTGCCATCTTTGCCCCAAACAGCTTGTGAGTGCCACCTTTGCCCCAATCAGCTTGTCAATGCCATTCTTATCCCCAAACATGCTGCCTGTGTCATTTGTGCCCCAGCTTGTCAGTGCCCCCAAACAGCTTATCTGTGCCTTCTTTGCCCCTTGTCCCCCTCCAACATACACTCTGGCAAACATATGTAAACACACTTATAGAAGTTACACATGCTAATACACATACTTACTCATACTCACTAACACACACATACACATTCACACTCCTCCTCACATCACTTATGCTAACACACTCCATCTCACACCACTTACACATCCATGCTCACACACACTTATACATCCACGCTCGCATGGGCCCATGTCGGAAGGGCCCTTTCTAAACATTTTGAACCAGTACGAGGAGACTGGAACAAGTGGTCGCAGTTGCGACCGCTGCGACTACTGTAGTTACGTTCCTGCATAGGACCTTCCATCTATTGCGAATTTGGTTTGTCAGCTTGCCCACCTGTTCTCTGCATCTTAATGTATTAATACGTGAGCCACTAAAGGGTATTACATTTTATCTTCGACCAATCAGGAAATATCTATTTTTGTTTAGATTTTTGCAAACCACACTTTTTTGTTCGTGTTAAACTGTCTGTGGTTTTTGCCACCCTGTTCTTTCCTCTGATGTAACTCTTCTTTTTTTTTTTTTACAATTCCACAACCTTACCCTCTCCAATACCCTTATGTGTGCACTTTTACTTCCTTCCCATAGATCTCCATTCAGCCATGACACCAGCATTAGCTGAAGCAGTAACCCTGTGGGAGCTCCAATTTTACAGCTCCCTGGGCCGGTCAAACCAGCCCACGATCCCCAACAGCCAACAAAAGCAGAACAGTCAGAAGGGACAGCTGGACTGTTCCATGAAAAATAGGATGATTGGTAGACGCATTAAAAACATACAATATAATAACAAATAAGAAACATTTAGACTATAAGCTGAAAAAGATCTTTCTTTGTCCTTGGTCTTATGTTTACGATAGACTTTTGCCTATGTTATATATGCTTTCATCACTGTACTAACATTTAGCTCCTCTGGTGGAAGGCTACTCCACTTATGCACCACAATGTTGCATTACTTATATGATATCTAAGCTTCCTACTCTCTGAGGTTATGATATGACCTCTTGCACTCCTGTTTCATATGTAGACACGGGAAAGTACAAACTATGTCAGTTTATTATTAAAGGTTTAGTTTACAGAAAAAGGAAGTACGAAGCAAGAATCACAGGCGTTAAGGCACCGGAACTGATGCTGAAAGAGGAATCGGAGTGGAGTAGCAAACTTTACTCTTTCACTGATAGCTAACGATTCTCAGCTTGTCCTTAGAGCTCATAGCATTGTGGCATCTTCACTGGCAGTAGGCCTGACAAACTGGGCAATCATCTCACCATCACTCAAGTGGCAAATCCAGCTATTCGGTGTGTGATCCCCAGCTAGTTACACCCAGCTAGATACACCCAGCCCAAGAGGGTGGTAGATAAATAGAACAGCCTCCTAGCAGAAATGGTAGAGGCTAATGCAGTGAGAGAATGGAAACGTACTGTTTATGTGATAGGCATAAAGCTATTTTGGATCTAACACAAGACCAAGGACTGATTTAAGCCTGAGACTCAAAAATAGGAAAATAGGTAGACTACATTGGCCAAATGGTTCTTATCTGCCGCCAATTTCTATGTTTCTATTGATTTTCATACCTGGGAACTTTATGGATCCGGACAAATGGAGCCATCCCTTGCCGTATGCGGCTAGGAAGCCCCTCTGACATCAGTGGGCAGTCCCGCTGACGTGACAGGCATTCCCACTGACATTGAAGGACACACAGTTGAGTGTAACTGGGATTTGGGTGGGGAATGGGGATTCTGAAAGCCGGAGCGTTCCCAGGTATGGTTACTCTGCCTGTCCTCCCCTTTTCCAGCTGCCGACACATTTCAAAACGTAGCCTGCATTATGTTTCTTTCATCCCGGAACATGATACGGTATCAGAACATAGTTGCCCAGGACAACTCTTATGATTTAGGGACTGCAAGGGTAATGCTGAACACAATATTAACAAAACTTTAAAACATGTGCAGTTCTTGAGCTTCTTGTTTGTTTAACGCATAACATGTTTATTCCTAGCAGCTAAGTTACTAAGTTAAGACTGCTGAAATGTTTGTTTCACTTCTCATAGTTGGCGTCAGGAATCTGTATCATCTGAGACTAACATCGATGCTGGAGTTAAAACAAACCATAATGTTGTAATGCTTTATGATCTTACTAGCAAGGATATCAATACATTTTAAATCCTCCACATAAATAACATGTAGGGTGATTAGCACAAAGGTCTGATCTGGCATCTGCATTCACAAAACTAGATATCATAAAACAACCAGCCCTGGGACACCGCAATAAAAACAAAAATGGAGCTTTGTATTTATTCTTGCTGACATTGTGGGCTTAATTAGAACCATAGAAAAAATGTTGAAACCGCTTTGGTCACAAAGAAAAAACAGGTTGCGGCTTAAGGGGTTAAAAATGGGTGGAAGTTCCCCTTTCAAAGAAGAAAAAGGTAAATAGTCCTTTCTTGTTTAAACAACATTTAAATATGATAGTACCTCTTATTCCTTCTCCTTTTCGCATGTAAAATATGAAAAGTATGGGTTTTCTTATGTGTTTCCTTCTCTATTCTAATAATATTTGGTTAACGGTAGCAGTCGGTGCTCTCATCTAATCTTCACTCAAACTACTTTTAAAAAGGTTATCACATCTTACTGTTAACTTAACAACCATGTCATTTTATACACACTTATATATCGTGATAGTCCTGGCCGATGTAATTTAGCAGATGTTAGATATTTGGAGGGCTGGGGGTCTTGCTGTCTCAAGTTGACTGACCTAACGTCTTGCTGAAATTATCTGGGGTTTTATACAGATGCATTATTCCATCCTGGGATGGCAGGAAAACAACCCACAAAAAAGTGACTCTTTGGGGGCAGTTGGTGTCTGAATTGTCTCTGCCGCTGCCTGTCTTCCTAAAGTTCACTTTTCAATTATACTGCACTTACGACATTATCATTGTACCTTGTTATTATGGCTTGCTCAGAGTGGCTGATAAATCCTGTGATCAGAATCTTATGATAGATAGAGATTTTATTTCACTGGTGCTACAAAAATTGCCCCAGGGCCCCCCAACGTCACCAAGCAACATGTCCCACAGTGCCACTTTTGACCTAAACAGCTTTTGAGTTCCTTTGCCCCAAGCAGCTTATCAGTGCCATCTTAGCCCCCAAACCACCTGCCTGTGCCATTTTTGCCCCAGATTGTCAGTACCCCTAAACAGCTTATCTGTGCCATCTTTGCCCCAAACAGCTGTTGTATGCCATCATTGCCCCTTGCCCACCCCCTCCAATATACACTCTGGCGCACATATGTAAACACACTTACACAAATTAAACACACTTATACTCACCAACACACATGTACACATTCATTCACACACACACTCCCTCTCATACAACTCATGCTAATACACACTCATCTCACACCACTTACTCATCCATGCTGGCACACACTTACACATGCTCACATACACTTATAATAGTGTCTTCTCTGCCCTACAAGGGGTTGAGCCCCCCAGTTAGGGAAAACCAGGGCTTAGATGATCCCAACAGTAAGGAGGCCTCTGTAAAAGCAGATAAGTATAGGTACTGAGTGGTGAATGCAAGATTCAGGCACAAATATAGGATAGATGTAAAAACTAGAATATGGGAAACCAAGGTTTAAAGCGTACTGGAAGGTCAGGATAGCCTGGTCTGTACACGTAGCGGGCAACTCTTTTTTTAAAACACAATGTGTGCATGCACAGTGCCCTGCCTAATTTGTCACCAATACTAGTGATTTATTGTTTTGTGCAAAAACTAGATGTTTTGCTGGTAATGAAAACGTGCAACTTAAACTCAATTGTCACCAATATTTTCTGATTTATTATTTGCGTTGTCCAAAATGAAGAGGGTTTGCTGGTAGTGCAACTTAATCCAAATTCATAAACAGTATTTCAAGAACAAACGCACACTGCGCGCATGTAAAGTCCAATGTCTAATTTTGCCACATATATTTACTGATTTACTATTTTGTGTTGTCCAAAAATTAAAAGGTTTTGCTGTTAGTATAAGTGTATCTAAATAGGAAAATTTAAAAAATATTTTTTTAATTGAAAAATAGACCTAAAGTAAATAATATAATATCACTTTGTAAATGCTGATTGGCCATGGTGGAGAAAAAAATTAGGAAAAAACCCTACATGTTTTTGGACCCATCAATCACAGCCATAACCATCAATGAGGCCATTCCTCGATTGTAATGGGTTGTAATGGCAGTAAAGCTTCCCAAATGAATAAATAAATCTTAACAAACTTTTGGAGAGTTTGCCGTTAATTTTCGATTTTTTTTCTTTTTTTTTTCATTGGAGGCACTTCTCATTATCAAAAATTCATATGAGCCAACGAAATTGGCAAATTTTATTTCATACGAATCAGAATACACAATTCTACTGCTAAATGGAGTTCCGCATAGAAGTAGTATCGGAACTGATACAATGGGTTGGTGACATTGGTCCTTCTCAGTGGACTTCTTAATAAAAAGCTCCAAATAGGATCAGAGTCCCAGCATTGTGGCGGATGGCTGACCATCTCTGACCCTTTTATGTGAAAGAGCATTTTTTCCTACTCCCCTCCGGTCAGCACTTTGATAGAGATTAAAGTACTAAGCTGCTGTGGCCCTAGGAACCCCTAAATGGGAAAGGTGGATAGGGCCCAAAATCATTTTCTTAACAGGCCCCAAATACTGAGAATATAAAGTACTGACAACATAAGGTCCCTTACTAGATAGCCATGGCTCTGGTGATCCTGATGATTCCTGGATTCCGAGGGCTACTGAGGCAAAACTCTTCTTTTTTGACCTATAGTTGTGGACATTCTTAGAGAGGAAATGTGTGATAATATCAGAGTTCTTGGCTGATACAGCTTGAATCACGCACTTCTGCTGTCCACGGACATTACTAATCAAATTTAAGAAATGGCAGACTTACAGAACAAGCTTTTTGTGTTTATAGATAAAGCTTCCAAATAATTCATTTCTAAGGTTAATACGACTGAAAGAGGATTGTGGATAAACACTTTGCCGGTTCCCCCACACAACAGTTTATCTTCCTCAACTGTGGTTGTGGTATTTTCATTATCAGGAAGCCACATGAGTAGACTTTGGTCCAGTGAACATTAGGCTTCCCCTTTTGAAGCTGATTTGGCCTAAAGTGTCGGCCCCTCTAGCCCAATTGGGTCATCAGGCTCCCTGTGCAGTGCTTACTTAAAAAGGGCCAGTTGGGGGAATGAAAGACTAGCATGGAGCATTCATGTTTATATGGGTGTTAAGGGCATGCTTTCCGCTTACATACACCACTAGTTTCACGTGAAAGATTGTGCTACAAATCTGTGTGTGTAGGATACGCAGCCCCCCTTGCGAATTGTGGGTAGGAGGTCCCACTGATGCTATGGAACATGCGCCATTTTTGGGGGGGGAGTGGGCAGCGCAGCTCCCACAACCAGTCCCTGCGGTGACTCGGAGACCCGGAGAAGTCACCCAGAAAGTTCCCAGGTATGGTTCCCGGGTACTAAATAGTTGATGCAAACTGTATAAAGTTCCGTTACCGAGGTATCCTGAAACTCATGACATTTAAAAAATGTATATAATTTAATTGCATTATTCCGATGGGATTCATCAGTGCACTCAACAATTTATCTGTGCTGAAATATGGCATATTCTATTTATCTCTGATGACTGATGATTTCATCATGAATCATCGTCCACATCCAAGAAGGAAAATGCTGACGCTTTCCATTCCATTTCAGGTGCCAATGCCACTGTGAATATTAACATAACGTGTCCTGAGGAAAAGCCGGGCAATAGTAAGTTATCAATGTGTATGATAGAGGGACAGACACCTCCATGTGTCATATTTTATTTTCCTTGGGGTAGGGCAGAGATAACATAAGGGGTAAAATACTCATGCAGATCCTAAGAAGAAGAAGAAGGCTACTTCAATGATATATAATGGGAACAGATAAGCATAATCTTAAAACTATGGTTTCTGATTGTCACGCTGTCACCTTCTAGTGGGAGTGGAGCTCTCCGTATGTCGCTGTGTCACCCTGTGTCTTATGTTATCTCAGAGGGTTAATCTTTGGTTCTTTTTATTTTGCTCCCAACAGATGAACGACGTTGTGGAAATAATAAAATTTGCCCAGCTGAGGATAGCTGTAGTGATAAAACATGTCGCTGTTTGAGAGGATACAATGACAGTTCGTCAGGTTATTGTGATGGTAAGTTTGTGATGATGTTTTAGTGTACGTTATGCAGTAAATCAGAGTATCACTATGTTTAACCACTGTGTGTTACTGTGGCAGAGTGTCATTATGTTACTGTGTGTTCTAATAACCGAGTACATGCACAGTATAATACCATTTATTAAGACTACAGGACCACCAGAGATCCTACAGGACCACCAGAGGTCCACACCTCTGTCTTAATGCTATAAATCCCCACCATATGCCTTACATTGAAAGAATATAATCATGTTTAAATAAACCAAATATATTACTACGTAGTTTTGGTGCGTACCTCTTTCCTCCCCGGATGCCCCTCTTTCCTATGAGCTCAGAATGTTTGCTGGGTATGATGGTATCCCAGGGCTCTGCAGCCTTAAAGTCACAATAATGTGATTACATTAATTGTGTTAAGTCCCTTTATGTGTTTAAATGCTTCTGTCATATGTCCCCTCTCTTCTAAATTATACATAATGAGATCCCTTTGTCTTTTCTGATCATTCTGTGTTTCGGGTACAGTAGTATTTATTAATTAATATGTCATTGCCTCGATGTACAAGTGTTAAGCCTGCTGTACCTTGCGGTGTTGGGGGGGGGCAACTTTATAATATAAGCCATTGTTTTCTTTCTAAAACATGTGTTTTATGATTCCAGATGTAAATGAGTGTATTCATCAACCACAAGACATTTTGTGTGGCTCTTTCACACAATGTAGGAACTTAGTGGGCAGCTATTATTGTGAGTGTGACAAAGGCTACCTCACGATAAATAACACAACTTGGTTTTGTCCCAGTGTCAATACGATGGAAAACAAATGTATAGGTAAGTTCCTAAATTATACTGAGTAACATCTGTCATTAGATTGATTCTGACCTATATTACTATATACAGCACTTGGTTTTATGCTCCCTGTTAATTAAATGCGTAACTTAAATTTTCGTAAATAGATTTCTCTGTTTCTCCAAAGAACCTAACTCTAGGAAATTATTAACTCCTCCGTGCATTGTACCACACTGTCCTAGACCTCATCTCTTCCTGTCTTTCAAACCATCTGTCCCACCTCTATGCTGATAATATACCATGACTTTTTTATTTACATAGTGTCATGTGCAGCCAAAGTCGAGACAAAACAGCCATGTCATGA
This sequence comes from Sceloporus occidentalis, assembly GCA_023333645.1. Lineage (NCBI taxonomy): Eukaryota > Metazoa > Chordata > Lepidosauria > Squamata > Phrynosomatidae > Sceloporus > Sceloporus occidentalis. Next base: position 917,570 of record JALMGF010000174.1, on the reverse strand, counting down.
TAATCCGGTAAGATTGGTCATCTATTTGTTTTTTTCTGATCCGTTGTTACGTCTAGTAAATATATTTTAACATTTCCAGGATTTAGACCTTGAGCTTTAATATACAACCTCTGATGGGGACCATGTGAGGCTTCCATGTGCAAATAGTATTTAGTTAATCTAAAAGAAGCTCTCCAAAGCTCTCCCTCATCTTTAGAGTGGCTTTGTGAGGGTTGGAACATATGGGGGTAGGTTTGAGTTGGGGGGGCATGGAAGATTTGTGGGAAAGCTCCTTCCTCAACTTTCAAGTCCCCTCTTATGTCTAAGTCACCTTGTGTATATTGGGGGCACAGGGTGACCAGGAAACCCAGTCCGCCTTTCCCAATCCAGACTTCTACAGACTAACCCCGCTATGAGGGCCCCATGAGCCCAACCGGGACAAACCCAGAAACTCTGTAGAACTGCCAAGCCACACTTTGCCACAACCCGCTGGAACGATGTTGCTCGGGGCCCCGAAGCACAATTAAGACAATATTTATACAAAATACCCTAAGCTACTGTATCCATAGACACCTCGAGGATAACCCTTAAGGGGGACCCAGGGCATTGTGTTTAATGCTCCCCAGACAGGATATCCACAGAGGGTCCTAGAGTTAGGAAAAATGAGCTAATTGGATTGCAAAAGGACTGTTGCATACTATCCTGGGTTAATGGGAGGACCGGATGGGGAACGGGAACTCTTGCACGTTAATTCTGTTTTCTGTGTATAAATCCTGTGTTTGGCTCATAAAATAGAGTGCTTTCCCCTACAATGCGTCTTGGCTAGGGACTAGGCGAATTGAGCTATAATCATTGCTCCTGCTTCACTATTCATCTGTGGATTCTGCTTTTCTTTGCTGGTGGAGTTCCTAAGTGTCGTCCTAAGGATGTGCGGGTTGGCAGTATTACCCATCGCACTAACCATGCATGTAGCGGGGCTAACTGGCTATGTGGGCAAGTCTGTAACCCTATCCAGGAGCTTTCTTTGTGGCAGTAACTACCTCTTTCCTCCCATATACTAGCAGACAGCCTTACCTTAACCATCTCTTAGGACACCAGAAATGGTGATTGATGCTATTGATGCTGTGGCAGCAACTGTGCAAACAAATTTGTATGGATTATACATAAATGGTAAACTTTGCGCCATAATTCCTCTTTATGTATAATCCATACAAATTTGTTTTCTGTTTTTTTTTTCCCCTACAGTTGCAGTGCTTTTTAAAGAATCTCCAAAATTCTGCTCTTCCAGCCTGTGTTGAAGACGAATACAGCCGGGGAGTCAGAATTAAAAAGGTGAGAGTGGGCATACACTTAAACACTTAACTTAAACGTTCTACTGTGCACCAGCCATATTACTATGCATGTTAAACGGGGAGCTTCCATCCCAGGCTGGCCTACCTGCAGCACTCTTCCTCCTGCTCCAAATGGGAGCTACTGTAGGCTGAGTGGGTAGCTCTAGTTCCTCATGGGGGCGTTGTTATCCAATATTACATCACAACCGGGGCAAGTAATGGGTAGAACTCAGAAAAAAAGACCAAACATCCCTTCTCCCACTCTATGAATAGAAGAGCTACCCCGGAGTCTCAGTAATCAGCTCTGTTACCTGGAGCCTCCAAGTCTAGACTGACCCTGAACACCAGAGGCCTCATAATGACATCTGATACCTTGAACCTCCAGGTCAAACCCATAGAGATCCCAGTTATGCATATCTGAGAACTGTTCCCGTTCCACTTCCAGTCTCCGATGGCTTATTTGTTGGTCTCCTCTTTAGAATCTGCTTGTTAGAACACACACACATATATAGAGTTATCTCCTTTTGTGGTAAAATACAGAACAGAGTATAGTTCATTTTCTTACCATTTACCTGATAAATGACACCTACTATAGGTAAGGTTGTTTTAATATCCATTGTTTTCCTATATACATCTAATTTTTACAAGCTAACCACCACTTTAATAAGTGTCCCTGCATTATGAGGTATGCCTAAACTTGACTAATTAATCAATTTGTTCTGCATGCTGTAGGTTAGCACTATAGGTGGTAGTCAGATAAATGTAAAAAATAGGGATTACTCTAGCCTAGGTTTAGAGATAATCTAAATTTAATTAAAGACAGGAGGCGAACATTTGCATCAACTTCTTTACTCAAACCTCCAGCAGCAAAGAAATAGTTAATATTGACAGAAACAAACAACCAATCAAATCACAAACAGAGGTCATAAGAAGGCCTGCAAAGCAGACCACTTCCTCTTCTTTGGTGTGCCGAAAAACCGCAGCACATAGAATAACGTGAAGAGCCAGGAACCGTAACTTCCAGGAAACCAACATACTCCGAATCCAGTCAAGGTCCCAGTAGGTTCAGACTATGGAAAAGAAAAAACATTGTGATAGTAAACTGTACAAAATAATAGCGACACATCAACACGTAGCAAAAAGCACCAATGTACAATTAATAAAAATAAATATACAACCACATAATAAACCCTGCCACACAAAACCATGTGAGGGAAAAACAGGAAGAATAATTGAATAGGAAGGGAAATATTTTTGCCTTTAATAAAATTTAGATTATCTCTACACCTTGGCTAGAGTAATCCCTAATTTTATGGCAAGTCAGGAGGCTTCATATTTGCACTTTTAAAGCTAATGCAAAAAGGCAGAAGCCACATGAGACTGAGGCCGATAGTAAAAAGTACGAAAGGTCGATTCCCTGGACCAATCTGCAGCGGATAGGATATCTGAAAGGGAACCGCCAAGGTCTAAAGTTGCAGAGGCTGCAGCACCTCTAACTGAATGGGCCCCAAAAGAGCTATCTATACCAGCGGACCGAAGAATCCACCTAACCCACGAGCCACTGTAGGAACCGAGACCGGTCAAAAAGGGAGAACATAAGAGACAAATTAAGGGCCCGGGGATGATGAGCGCAAACCTGTTGTGGTTGATAGGGAAGCGCGTGTTACACACAAAAGGGGTCGATCAGGGAAATAGGGATAAGAGACTGAAGAAGACTTAGATTTTGTTCTACGAGAAACCGAAACTACCATGCCCTCGGGCGAAAAAGAATCTGTGTTAAAAGCAGTAACGTCAGAAACTCTTTTAAACAAAGTAACAGAGCTAACTTAGCTGAAAGTTGTCAGAGAGACAGAGAATCGTTATTTGGCCAAGACTCGATGAAACGAAGAACCAAGGAGACATCCCAGAAGAAGGAATATCTCGTAGAGGGAGGCCTAGATACTCGTATCCCGCGCATAAGACGGCAGATCGTGGGGTCTTTACCTATAGGAGCGCATGAAACAGGAACGTAAGCCGCAGAAATAGCCGAACGAACCACGTTAATGGAACGATAGGATCTTCCCAATGAGAAGAGATGGGCTAGAAAATTCAGGATCATCACCACCGGCGCCATAAAGGAATCAAGGTGTCGTTCCAGACACCAGCTATGCCAGGATTTCCCAGCCTGTAGGTAGGATCGCCTAGTACCTGGAGCCCAGGAGTCTCAGAGGAGGTCACGAGCTGTCTGCGATAGTTCCGACGTATCCCAGGATCCCCTGAAACTGTCCAAGCCACCAATGACAGCTGACCGAGGAGAACCAACTGGTGTGGATTGCCCTCTGGGTCCGAGAGAAGATCCTGAGATAGAGGGAGTAGGAGTGGATCGGCACAGGACAGCTCCAACAGCAGAGGAAACCATGGTTGAGTCTTCCACAACGGGGCAATCAGAAGTATGGTGACCCCTTGGTTGCGAACTTGGACAGTCCGGAGAATCATCGAAAACGGGGGAAAGGCGTACGCCCCTGAGGTTGGCCACGTCTGAAGGAACGCATCTACCGCCAGTGACTCCGGATCTGGTAACCAACTGAAGAAATCCTTCACCTGGCGATTGAGATGGGAAGCGAAGAGGTCCAACAGCAACGGGCCCCGAGCCAGATCTAGAGCACGAAAAACGTCCGTCCGGAGACGCCAGTCGCTCACATCTCGCCAATGTCTGGAAAATCAATCCGCAACCAGATTGTCTTTCCCCGGTAAGTACTCTGGCCTGATAGAGAGATGGTGATCCAGGCAGTACTGATAGAGCTCCTTGGTGAGGTCTGACAGCAGTTTCGACCTGGGGTCGCCCAAGCGATTGATATAACGGATGGCCGATACGTTGTCCATCCGAAGAACAAGGGAACATAGTAACATAGTAACATAGTTCATAAGGTTGAAAAAAGACCAAAGTCCATCAAGTTCAACCTATATACATATTGTGTCCCTACTGTGTTGATCCAGAGGAAGGCAAAAAACCCTTATGAAGCAGATGCCAATTGCCCCATACCAGGGGGAAAATTCCTTCCCGACTCCAAATATGGCAATCAGAATAAATCCCTGGATCAACGTTCTGTCCCTATTAATCTAATATCCATAACTTGTAATATTATTGCTTTCAAGAAACACGTCCAGGCTCCTTTTGAACTCTTTTATTGAGTTTACCATCACCACTTCCTCTGGCAGAGAGTTCCATAATCTCACCGCTCTTACTGTAAAGAACCCCCGTCTGTGCTGGTGTAGAAACCTTCTTTCCTCCAGCCGTAGAGGATGTCCCCTTGTTATAGATACAGTCCTGGGTATAAATAGGTCCTGGGAGTGATCTCTGTACTGTCCCCTTATATATTTATACATAGTTATTAAGTCCCCCCTAAGCCGTCTTTTTTCCAAACTAAATAACCCCAATTCTGATAATCTTTCTGGGTACTGTAGTCCTCCCATTCCCCTTATTACTCTGGTTGCCCGTCTTTGAACCCTCTCCAGCTCCACTATATCTTTCTTGTACACTGGTGCCCAGTACTGTACACAGTATTCCATGTGTGGTCTGACTAGTGACTTGTACAGGGGTAGAATTATTTCCTTGTCGTGGGCATCTATGCCCCTTTTGATGCACCCCATGATTTTATTTGCCTTAGCAGCAGCTGCCTGACACTGGTCGCTACAGGTAAATTTACTGTTAACTAAAACTCCTAAGTCCTTTTCCATGTCAGTCGTCCCCAGTGTTTTCCCATTTAATACATATTCCCAGCCTGGATTTTTCTTCCCCATGTGCATAACCTTACATTTATCTGTGTTGAACCTCATCTGCCACATCCCAGCCCAAGCCTCCAACCTATGCAGATCCATTTGTAATCGTGCGCTGTCCTCTATCGTGTTAACCACGTTACAGAGCTTAGTATCGTCTGCAAAGATTGATACTTTACTATGCAATCCCTCTACAAGGTCATTAATAAATATATTAAAAAGAATAGGACCCAAAACTGACCCCTGTGGTACCCCACTAGCAACAGTCACCCACTCAGAGTATGTACCATTAATAACCACCCTCTGTTTCCTATCACTGAGCCAGTTACTTACCCACATACACACATTCTCCCCCAGCCCAAGCATTCTCATTTTATGTACGAGCCTTTTATGTGGCACCGTATCAAATGCTTTGGAAAAATCAAGATATACGACATCCAGCGATTCACCCCGATCCAGTCTTGAGCTCACCTCCTCATAAAAGCTGATCAGGTTAGTTTGACAGGACCGATCCCTTGTAAACCCATGCTGATATGGAGTCATACACTTATTTTCATTGAGATACTCCAAAATAGCATCTCTTAGGAAACCCTCAAACAGTTTACACACAACAGAAGTTAAACTAACAGGCCTATAATTCCCCGGGTCACTTTTTGTCCCCTTTTTGAATATTGGCACAACATTTGCTATGCGCCAGTCCTGGGGAACAGACCCTGTCACTATAGAGTCCTTGAATATTAGAAATAGGGGTCTGTCTATTACATTACTTAACTCCCTTAGAACGCGGGGGTGAATGCCATCTGGACCTGGTGATTTGTCTATTTTGATTTTTTTTAGGCGGCACTGCACTTCTTCCTGGGTTAGACAGGCGACATGTACTGGGGCATTTATCTCATCCTGCTGTATATTACCTGGCATTTCATTTTCCTCTGTGAATACAGCAGAGAAGAATATATTTAATAGATTAGCTTTTTCCTGATCCCCGTCTATAACTTCTCCCTCATTACTTTTTAAGGGGCCAACGCTTTCATTGTTAACCTTTTTACCATTTATATAGTTAAAGAACATTTTGGGGTTTGTTTTACTCTCTTTGGCAATGAGTCTTTCTGTCTCCAATTTTGCAGTGAGACACGTCTTTGGTGAAACTGCGAATGGCAAAAGAACCCGCTATAAGTTCCAGACAATTGATGTGAAAGCCTTGTTCGTCTTCTGTCCAGAAACCGTCCGTGGCGGAATCCTCGCGGACTGCGCCCCAGCCCAAGAGGCTGGCGTTTGATTCTAGATAAAAATCCAGAGTGTGCCCAAAGATAGCCCGACCGTTCCACGCTTCCATGTGGTGCAACCATCACCTCAACTCCAGACGGACCTCGTCCGTTAAACGAGTTGGTCGTAGGAGTTTGAACCCATTTAGCAAGCAAGCAGCAACTGAGGAGAGGGGGGTCACCCCGTTAACACAGAGGGGGTCACCCTCGACAGAAAAGAGGGGGTCAATCTCAGGAAATGAGAGAGGGGACCTCTCAATAGGCAAAAAACGGAGACACAGGCTCCACGCCGTTAAGTTATGCGGCCCTGCGAATGAGACGAGGCCGCAGGAGGACAGGCGAGGGAGAGAGGGAACAACTCCCTGTCTGTGTAGTAGATTCGCAGACACAGGAGAAGACTGTAGGAGAAGCCAGCCGAGTTGGCTGACAGACTACGAGGCGGCAACAAAGCTCTAACAAGAAGAGCTGTGCCGCCTTGCAAGGGAAAGAATACTGAGTGCGGAGGTTGTTACACAACCAACGCAGCAGTGTAGGAGCAACTAGAAAATAAGGAAAGGTAGTAAAATAAGAAAGGTGCCTGCAAACGGAATAAATAAAGGAAAAAACGGGAAAAAAACGGTAACGAAAACCAAACCGCACAGTACATAAATGGAAAAAACAAATAAATACAAAATTAAGCAATAAATCAATATACAAAAATAGACAAAAGCAAATGACATATATATATCTAAATAAGTGTACGTATATACAATTTGAAAGCACACTAGTAAGGAGGGTGCTCACCTGGAGGTCAGCAGCAAAGAAGAGGAAGTGGTCTGCTTTGCGGGCCTTCTTATGACCTCTGTTTGTAATTTGATTGGTTGTTTGTTTCTGTCAATATTAACTATTTCTTTGCTGCTGGAGGTTTGAGTAAAGAAGTTGATGCAAATATGAAGCCTCCTGTCTTGCCATGAAATTAGATAGTCCTGGACAGAAATGGCTGATATGGTTACCCTACACCTAGATGGCTACACCAATAAATAGCCCTTAACTCTCCATGTTAATCCAAGATTTTCCAAGTGTCCTACTTCACGAGGGACAGCCCATCTTTAAGGACCCAATCCATGCATGGGCAACCTCCTTAGACGTGGAGACAACCTGTGCCTCAGATATTTACAATACGGAACTTGTTTCTCCTTGAATATTTGTTTTGTAACAATGGCAAGCATTCATTTTTATTGTGCTGGGGCAACTGCCCCCTTTGAACCATACACTCCCTTTCTCAAATAGCTCTCAAATAGTTTCTCATAGGATTTTTTTTTAATTGGTGTATTAAATTTCTAATAGAATTATGCATCTTGACAAATAAATACTTTTTCTCCTCTTGGTTAAAACTGTTTGTCTCTCCTTAGTTCCTAGATGACTTGGGTTCTATGTTGGCTAATAGAAACTTCAAGTCCAACGATAAACGATTGCAAGAAGTGGGAGATCTGCTTCGTGAAGTAGAAGTCATCATCAGGAATTATACTTTTATGTATCGGGCTAGCATAACACAACATAACTCTGCACACAAAATCGGTGTGTGTTTCGCTCTGTGTGTGTGTGTGAAACTGTGGGTGGGTTAGTCTCTGGACTGCTGTATGTAGAATACTGCATGTGTGTGGTTGCCCACCATGGAACTGAGAGGCGAGAACTAGTACAAGAACTGCTTGGCCTTTCAGTACCAGTGAGTTGACTGGTCTCCCTGTTATTGCAGGACTTCATGTTCTAGGAAGCATGTTTTCAAAGAAGAAGCTATCTCTACAGAGCAGCCAGAGCAGTGTAGAGTTGGATTGGAGAACTGCGGCAACTGAAAATACAGGTAATATACTCCAGTGAAGGGGGAAAATCTGATCTTTTGTTTTTACCGAAACATTCTTTAAGTATCTATTTGTCTCCCTTTGTAGATTTGGCCATGGTTGGTTTCTTAGAATATGGTAACATCAATTCCCTCCTGAAAGATGCCAGAATTTTTGGCAGTGATCCCAAGGATCCGGCCCCTGCTCTCGTCTCTCCTCTGCTCAGCATCTTTGTAACTCGTAAAGATACTAAGAACCTTAGTGATCCGCTCACATTTTCTCTCAGACACAATATACAGGTAACCTACTGCAGATTCCAAAGGCTGTCCTCTCTCTGGTCACCTCATTGAGAAAGAGAACGCCAAAGAGCTTGTCTTTTGTATCCTCATCCCACGTTTATTTTCCCCTCAGGGGACAGACCCCAACAGGACGCTGTGTGCGTTTTGGTCTCACGGAGATGTTGCTTGGAGTACGAAAGGCTGTCTGAAAGTGAGCAGCACTGAAAATGAGACGGTCTGCAACTGCAATCACATGACAAGCTTTGCCATCTTAATGGCTCTGCAAGACATTGAGGTAAAATGTGGTGAGGAAGGGGGTTTGTGCCAGAGCCAATAATGAGCACATACCAACCCAGAGATTTGTTAGAAACTGACCCAAAGGATATGATTTTGGAGAGAGATACATTTGTAAAGACTATTTAGAAATTGGTGGGGGCTTCTCAGACTGTGTAGGGCCATGTTTCATGATAGAATTCCTGGAATGGCTGGAATTAGTAGGCCCCTATGAACCCCCATCACTACCCCCATGCTATTCACCCAACCTTGATGCTATTGGCAAATATCCAGTCTTAACTTTAGGAAATTTTACTTTTACGGTGCAGCTTCCTGGGGTCTTTCGTCCTGCCCCAAGTAATGTCAAAACAAAGTTTTTACTACTCATACCCCGGTTTACCTATTTGTATAAGTGTTTCCTCCATGCTGTTTGTAGCTGCCATCATGGCAATGGATGCCCCCATTGAGACATGTCTGGACTGGTTCTGGCACTATTCTGCATTTGTTAAAGCCAACGAGAAGTTTTAAATGACTCCTTTTCAGTCAGCTTTTCATGTTCACCGACATACATGTCCCAATTATTACTCTTTTAAGCTTGTCCCCATTTTCTCTTTCTCTTCTCTCAGAGTTGGTCACTGTCTCTCATCACAAAGATTGGACTGTCCATCTCGATAATCTGTCTCATCATGTCTATAATCACCTTCTGCTTGTGCCGGTCGATCCGTGGTACACGTAACACCATCCACACGCACCTCTGTATCAGCCTCTTACTCGGAGCGTGTTTATTTCTATTTGGAATTGACGCCACAACCAACGAGGTAACTCATGTTGTATTTGTCTCATGGTCATTGCCTCAGTCCTCCTAGTGTTGTATTCAAATAGGCGATATGTTTAATTTATTGCGGAGGCTGTCATTGTTTGTCTTCTGTGGAATAACCGCTATGATTTAGATTAACAAACTACTAACGTCCAGTAGGAAATGGAACATCTGCATGTTTAATGTCTGATTGGCTGCATAAGGTTCTAATTTAGATCATTAACCTGCAAATACATCATGAAAAGGGACAAGGTCCATCAGGCAGCCGGTGGAATCATTATATTTGTCAGTATGCTTATTGTGTTACTATCTGCTTCTGAGCATTTCAAATACAGAAATGTACCAGTTTAAGAATGCTAAAGATCCATCATATTCTCCTTGTATGTTCCTCATCATGGGTTGCGAACAAATGATGTTATGTGCGGTAGGTTGTTTGCAGTGTGGTGGCTGGCCTGTTGCACGCCGCTTACCTCTCCTCCTTCTGCTGGATGTTACTGGAGGGAATAGAGCTTTACTTCATGCTGGTGAACGTGTTTGATATCCACTATCTCAAGAACAAGCATCTCCTGCTGGTGGGATACGGCGTTCCTGTCCTCATCGTCTCCATCAGCGCAGCATCCAACCCCAGTGGATACGGCACCAAAAAATAGTAAGAAAGAATAAACAATGAATGGGTAGCATAACACTCTGGAAAGAGAAATTCAAGCGGTAGGGATGGAGCGGGACCGTTTAGGCTTGGGCTCTTTATCAAAGAAGTTTTTTTTTACGAAGTTCCTTCCCTCACAGCTCTGTAACAGTAAGCGTGTGTGTGTGTGTGGTGCGTGTGTGTGTATGGGGGTGTTAAATAAATGGCCAAGAGGATTGGGATTCTGAGTAGTAAAGAAAGGATATCTGATAATTAAAAGTGAACAGAAAATGAGATGAGGAATCGTGTACAATTTGACATGTACTCTGTCTTATTCTATTACAGCTGCTGGCTGTCGTATACGGATAACTTCATCTGGGCCTTCATAGGACCTGTTGCTGCCATAATATTGGTAACAAAAAAACAGCAAAAATGTTCCATACGCTGCACTAATATCCACCCCCACAGGCGTAATATATAATAATCCATAGTCCTCCTTTTTCCTTGGTTTGTGACATACTTATTGCATTTTGTAAAATAATCTAATACGTCTTTCCTATACCCCTGCTTATAGAATACCAGTAAAAGCCTCAATTCCTTTCATTGTTATTTATCCATATCTCTCTTTATGTGTAATATTATTCCCTCATTCCCTGATTTAAGCAATGCATTAAAGTGGAACCCCTTCTTCTGTATCTGACGGTAGTTGGTTGCACTTGTGGGCCAACCGAGACACTAGCGGGTGGGGGTGATCCTGAGGGAGTGGCATCAATACCGGGGTACCGATGAAGAGCTCAGGGTCCAAGGATGTTATGTTCCATAAAGCGACTTGATCTGATCGTCAGGACCCTGAGCGTCAGCGCTGGAAGCATCCCCGGGAACAGTAGGCGTGATAGCCGGGCCAGAGCTCCAGAGCCACGGCTGGGTAAACCCTGTTCCTAAGGATGGTTAATAAAACCAGGTTCCCCAAATGAGCTCCCTCTCTGGAAACATCTCCAATTGTGACCCACCACGAGCACAGTATAACCCCAAAAGAGCGGCATGGTGGGACAACGGGCGGCGTGGTGGGACAACAGACGTCCGTAGCGACTCCATTCCATATGTTGACAGGCATTGCCCCGGTTCTTAGCCGCCACATAGTTTACATGGATTTGCGACTAGCTTCCGGTCAGGAAGTCTGGTTAGGGCAGACCAGATGGGTTTCCCGGTTCCCCGAATGAGCACAGGGGGACTTAGACATAAGAGGGGACTGGGCAGGCAGGCAAGGAGTCTACTGATGAATCCGTTATGGCCCCCTCCCAAACTCAAATATACCCCCATGTGTCCTCAGCCTCAGGGGGTTACCGTGACACTCCTAACCTACATCCACTGGCTCCCCTGCCTCTACTTTTTTCAGCAAAAGGCTGTGTACATCTTGTCACACCTGTACTTCTTCTTTCAGGTTAATGGTTGCTTTTTCATACTCACTGTGTGGAAACTAGCAGAAAAAATGTCATCAATCAACCCAGATAAAGGAAAACTGAAAAGAATCAGGTAACGATATAAACATATTGTTTATGGGTTTTTTGCCTTCTTTTTGGATCAACAGCAATTAACAGATATGGGAAATGCTGAACTTGATGAACGCATTTAACTATGTAACTATATGTGTAGTGTATATACAATTACTGGCCACTTTATAAGGTACACCTGTTCAATTGCTTGTTAACACAAACAGCTAATCAGCCAATCACATGGCAGCAACTCAATGCACTTAGGCAATGTAGACGTGGTCAGGACAACTTGCTGAAGTTCAAACCGAGCATCAGAATGGGGAAAAAAGGTGATTTAAGTGATTTTGAGCGTGGCATGGTTATTGGTGCCAGACGGGCTGGTCTGAGTATTTCAGAAACTGCTGATCTACTGGGATTTTCACGCACAACCGTCTCTAGGGTTTACAGAGAACGGTCAGAAAAAGAGAAAATATCCAGTGCGCGGCAGTTGTGTGGATGAAAATGCCTTGTTGATGTCAGAGGAGAATGGGCAGACTGGTTCGACATGACAAAAACGAACCAAAAAAATTGCATCGTTTCTGGCCCATTTGCGCATGTCTAATAGTCAGTATGCAAACACTAGCGCCTCCCGGTGGCTGTACGTGGAAACTGCAAGAAACTGGTAGTTGCTCAAAATCTCTAAATCAATGCAGCCAGGGGCCTTGTTAGCCCTCCCATAGCGTATTGCAACAAAGCTAATCACCACATTGGCAGTGGTGGTATACACTAGACATGTAGATAAACGTCATAGAAGCTACCCCAGTATAATTAGTTCAAGTTCTATTATTTAGCAGTGAGAAAGTGGACAGCAAGATCCACCTTTAATGTATCCAAACACTTTCAAGATGATCCACTTTAAATCATTCACCGCCGTATTTAGAGCAGAATAGTTTTTGAGCCTCTCACTTGATGAAGCACCTGAGGTGGAAACGTCAAAACAGGAAGGTGTTATCCTCAGAACTGGAATGTATTGTGATTAATTACGGTATAAAAACAGCAGCTGTGAGGGCTCTTCATCCTCACCGTAGGAGGGAGTTAAGTCCCGTAGCGCCTCGGCAGCAGGAAATCAAGGTGTATCCTGTTAACTCTGTTAATACAGCAAACCCATTAATAATCATTTGCAGAAACTGGCAAACAATGACCCCAAATGTAAGAAGGTGGAAAATGAAATATTTCAATCATGTACTCGATACGATTCATATAACACCATTCTCTTCCTTTATTTGTAGGTTGCTCATCATAACCTCTGTGGCCCAGCTATGTATCCTGGGGTGCTGCTGGGTCTTTGGATTTCTGATGTTTGGTTCTGCTACTTACACATTTGCCTACATATTCACCATCCTCAACATTCTTCAAGGACTGCAGATCTTCCTCCTTCATTGTCTGCTCCACAGAAAGGTTAGTGGCCCTGACTACTTAGGGTTTTACTCAAGACTTACATTATGCTATATAACATGCCACCGCTTCATACATATCTTTGCATTTCACCCTTGCTATCTTAACCCTCCCATCCTGAGGGTCAGACTTTCCCCATCTTCAGCTTCATTAGCTAATTTCATAGCGCAACAGCGCATGTCTCCTTTAAAAGCATCTGAATCCGCATCTGTCAGCTAGCAAAAAGTGCTTCACTTCTCTTCAGTTCTGTGAAAAAGTAATTGCCCCCTTCCGGAGTTTTGCATATTCGTTCCACTTCATATGTTTCAGATTTAAATGATTCCATGCATAAAAGGGAAAAAGTTATCTAGATCCTGCCTGGCCATATGTAAAAAAGTAATTGCCTCCTTAATTACTAAATTAACCAATTGTGATTGACAATTGGGTTAAAGTTCACTAGACATACCCAAGCATGAGCACTACCAGTCCTGTTAAATCTAATAGGATTTGTCATGCAAAGTGAAGTATGTTAAAGGAACACATGCTGCCATTATCTAAAGAAATGTAGAACATAATAAAGAACATAAAGAACAGATGAGAAACAGTAATTGACTCTATGGGGCTCTATGGAACCACGGCAAGTCATTATCTAGGGATGGACAACACTTGGAACAGAGGTGAACCTTCCCAAAATTCCTCCATGAGCCCATCGACTCATCTTCTAGGGGGTCAAAATAGGAACCCAGACTAGCATGTAACTAACTGCAAGCCTGAGTTAACGTCAGTGTTCACAATGGGGGAGCTGCAAGGTAGAACTACTGCTAACCTAAAAGAACACAAAGGCTCCTATCACATTTGACAAAGGAAACTTCTTGGTGACCTTCACGACTTTTGGGCTACCATTCTGTGGCCTGAATTTAATTTTTTTTTTGGAAGACATGAGTCCCGTCGCATCTGGTATAAAGTTGAGACAGGATTCCACAATATGATCATACCAACAATCAAACAAGGTGGTGGTTGTGTGTCTGGGGCTGCTTTAGGACCTGGACAACTTGCCATAATTGATGGAACCATGCCTTCAGTTTGTGACCTAAAGCTCAAGCAGTTGCGTTATACAGCTGGACAACGATCCAAAGCACGCAAGTACACCCCCAAAAAGCTAAAGGGGGGGGGGGATTTGGTGTGACAGTGAAACGTCCTGATTTGAATCAGATTGAAATGCTGTGTCACGATTTTAGAAGGGAAGTTCATACTCAAACCCCCCAATCTGGCTGAATTAAAACAATTCAGCCACGAACAATGACCAAAATACCTCCACGGCGCCAGTTACAGCAGAACTTTTATTGCAGTTGTTGCCGCCAGGGGCGGCACAACCATCAGGTTTAGGGAGGCAATTCACATGGATGAGGAGTTTTGATTAACTTGTTACCTTCAATAAACTAAATTATTGTGTTTATTCACATTGGCTTGGCATTATATTAACCCCTTTGTGACAATGGCTGTAACATTTCTTTACATTAGCACCTGTAATTTTCTTCTCTCGTTTACTGAACCCTCACAAGTTCATTGGTTATAGTTTTTCAGGACAAGGGCTCTCTTTAGATACAATTATTTTGATCATATCTAATTTACTATAAAATAAAACCCAAAATGTAGTGTGGGGTAGGGCTGAAACAACTAATCGATAAAATCGATAATAATCGATAATGAAAATCGTCAACAATTTTCATTATCGATTAGTTGAATGGATTATAAAAAGGTTTTTTTCAGAGCAAATGCTCTGAAAAACTCCTCTCCTTATATAATCCGATCTCAAACAGAGATCGGATTATAACACTAGAATCCAGATCCCCAGGTGGTCTGTCACTTCCGTCTCTCTCCCCCCTCCCATACACCCCTCTGACTCCTCCCCCCTCCCATACACTCTGCCTCTCTCCCGACTCCGTTGCTGACAGGCACTTTCACTGCAGCTTCATAGAAGCCTCAGCGTAAGTGAAGGGCAGTAACGGAGGCTGTCTGTGCACATCGCGCAGACCCCGACCGGCTGACAGAGAATAATCCTCTCTGTCAGCCAGTGGGGGTCTGCATCGCACAGACAGCCTCCGTTACCGCCCTTCAGTTACGCTGAGGCTTCTATGAAGCTGCAGTGAAAGTGCCTGTCAGCAACGGAGCCGGGTAGAGAAGCAGAGCGGTGTATGGGAGGGGGGAGGAGTCAGAGGGGTGTATGGGAGCCACCCTCCCATACACCACTCTGTCTCCTCCCCCTCCCATACGCCACTCTGCCACTCTACCCGGCTCCCTGGTGTCTTGTGAACCTCCGTTGCTGACAGGAGGCAGAGTGGAGTATGGGAGGGGGGAGGAGGCAGAGTGGTGTATGGGAGGGGGAGGAGCCAAAGTGATGTATGGGAGGGGGATGAGGCAAAGTGGTGTATGGGAGGGGGAGGGGCCAGAGTGATGTATGGGGGGTATTATGAATTTCAGGGCATATAGGGGGTATAAGGCATATCGATATTAGGCATATCAGGGGGGCATAAAAGGTATATCAGGGGCTCAGTTGGATATCACTGGCATATAAGGAGTATAAGGCATATCGGGGGAACAGTGGAATCTGGTATAAGGCATATATGGGGGCAGAGTGGCAAGCGTGGCAAGCTGGGGGTCAGATGTGCATAACTGGGGGCAGTTTGGTAAATAAAAGAATATAAACATGGCTTTTTTCTCAGTTTTTATTATCCCCTTGATAACAATTGCCGGTCCGGGCACGTCACGGAAATTCAAGTCGATAACGACAAATGACGTGCCAGGACCGGCACGTCATTAAACGGGTGCAGAAAGCGATCTATTTTCGCTTTCTGCACCGAAACGGCGTTGCTGTAATGCCTCGACCTCGAGGCATTCAGCAACGCAATTTTCGGCACAAAGGGGCCATCTCTGGCCCCTCCCCGTTTTAAAAGCGTTTAGGAGGCGATCAACGATCGCCTCCTAAACTTAAATGGTGTCGCTGGAATGCCTCGATCGGGAGGCATCCAGCGACACCAAACACTTACCTGGGGATGGACTGTGACGGCTCCGGAGAGCGGTCACAGCCGCAGCTGCCGGTGATCTTCGCCATCAGCAAGATGGCGGCGGTCCGGGAAAATTCAATAAAGAAAAACAATAAAGTCTAAAAAGTTCGCTAGACGGTCTCCAGACCCTCTAGAGAACTCTGGCTCCACTTGCAGGTTGAATATAGGTACTGCATTCAACCATGCAAGTCAATGGAGCTCAGCTTTCTAATCACAGTGTGATTAGAAAAAATAAATTAAAAATAAAATAAAATTAATTAGAAAAAAAAATAGTAAAAAAACAGTAAAATGTAAAAATAATTTCCCACTGATGTCACTATCAGGGGAACCTTCAAGTTGAAAAAAAATGTTAAAAAAATAAAAAGGCAAAAAAATATATATATATATAAAAAATATTTTTGTGAGCAAGTCCTAAAATTAGCATATTAGCTTAAAACAATTCTCGCATGGAAAGAGTTAAGATACTGGCAATGCCCATGGGGTGTCTACTTTTAAAAAATGTATGATTTGATTAGGTAAATTGAATTGGCTGGGTTCAACAAGGTCCCAATTAACACGGGGGGGAAGGATGGCCACACATCTCATTTCCAATTAGAAAAATGCACACGTATCAAATGTGGCCTTTTAGTTCCCCCCAAAAATGGGGTATCACTGTATTCAGGAGATGTTGCTGAACACATATTGGGGTGTCGTGTGACAGCAGCATATACCAGGAGCTGTAAATTCATACATAAAGTAGGTGTGTGTGGGAAAAATACACACACAAAAATACTACTGCAAACTTTGAAAAAATGCTGGTGGTAAAATGTGTGCATGCAAAGAGTTAAAATACCCTGGGGTGTCTAGTTTTCAAAAATATATGGTTTTGTTGGGCACACTGAAATGGCCCGGCTCAAAGATGTACCAAATAGGGGATGGGCAGTGGATCCCCAAATGCCAAAGTTCAACATTGAAAAATGTGCAATCCCCAAATGTGGCCCTTTTGCCCCCGAACAGCCAGGCAAAATCATTCATGTGGGGTATCGCTGCGCTCAGGAGATGTTGCTGAACACATATTGGGGTGTTTTGTGATAGTGACATATACGAGAAATTTTTAATTCATACCTGAAGTAAAATGTGTGTGACAAAACAAATGCAAAAAAATGACTACCACAAAGTTTGACAAAGACTGGTGGTAGACATGGTGCATGGAAAGAGTTAAAATACTAGCATTTGAAATACCCTGGGGTGTCTAGTTTTCAAAAATATATAGCTTTATTGGGCACACTGAAATGGCCCGGCTCAAAGATGTACCAAATAGGGCATGGGCAGTGGATCCCCAAATGCCAAAGTTCAACATTGGGAATAAGTGCTTGGAAATGGTTAAAATACCAGCATTTGGAATACCCTGGGCTGTCTAGTTTTCAAAAATATATGATTTGATGGGGTAAATTGCATTGGCCGGGTTCAAAGATACCCGAAATGGCACATGGAGGGAAGAATTACCAGATTTGGAAAAAATGGCTTTGAAATAGCAAAACGCTACCTGTACTCACTGCTCCATAACGTGCAGAAAAAAGCAAAAAAACAAAAACATTGGGTATTTCTAAACTCAAGACAAATAGTAGAATCTTTTTTTTTTTTTTTTTTTTTATTACCTTTTATGGATGAGTAAAAGATTTTTCAACTAAAAGTTAGAAAGTCATTTTTTTCTAAATTTTTCACCATATTTTATACTTTTTTTTAATCAAAGGGTACAAAAAGTAAAATCAGCCTTTGTCACGAAGGGGTTAAATATGAAAAAGTTTGAATTATTATTTACTAATAACTTTGTATTAAAACCTAGTTTGAGAAACACCGTCTTTGGGTTCTTGTAGCTTTTATTATGTCAGTAAAATAAGGTGAATAGAGAGAGGCCATTGCAATAAAGAGCTGAAAGTGTAAATTGTAAGTTTTTTTATTACATTATTTAATTAAAAAAATTGCATTTTTTTTATCAGATTAATCGAAAAAACATTTGGCCAACTAATCGATTAAAATAATCGTTAGTTGCAGCAGCCCTAGTGTGGGGGGGGAAGCTTTTCTTTTATTTGAAACATTTCACTCAAAAGCTAGTGGAAAAAAACCTGCTTAATAGGTTCTATTTGATCTGAGTTAAGAAATACCCAAAGTTTTCATGGTTTTTGCGTTAGGCAAAACTGGCTCATCTGCCCCCAAGTCTTGCAGAATGCCTTACTATAGAGGCATTTCAGCAACATCCTTTAAGCTTAGGAGGCAATTAATGGTTACATCCCAAGCTCTTTTAAGTTAGGTGTGCATTGATGTCTGGGGGGTACACAGGACCCATTGTTGGTGTTGCTCAATGCCTCAACGTGGAAGCATTGTATCAATGTTAAAGTGAACAATGCAATCAGATGACTTTAACACCTGGCACGTCAATTGTCTCCAACGGAGTGTTTTTTCTATGACCTGCCCCGCACATCTGAAACATTTAATTGTGAAAAATAAGCAAAAAATAGAAGCAATGGGGCAAATACTTTAACAGCACTGTACCTTCTAGCCTGATATAGTTTCATTGGCTTAAAGGAGGGGGACCATGTATTTTTATGAAAACTGCAATTCAGACAGACCGGTTTTACAGCACTGTCTAATACACCGCTTAAACTCGGCATTTATCGCTCTAGGTACGGGAGGAGTATAGGAATTGGATAAGTGCAGTTATTCATTTGAAGCCTCCCATCTACTCGGAATTCAGCAACAGTACCAACACACAAGCGCAAAGCAAGGTAAGAGAACTGGCTCATCCGAGTGATAAGTGGTACAGAGGTGGGTGTTCTTGAACCTTGTGTTTTCTTTTAGCAGACCAAGTCTACAAACAAGGAATCCAACTTATAAGGACCATGGCTTCCCAACTTATAGCACTTGACCTCAGCACAAACAAGAATTAGTATCATTTTGGAGTACAGTTACGCCGTAAAACGATTACTGTGATTGTTATAATGGAGTTTAAGAGACTGAAGCTAACTCAACAGAGTAAGAACGCACCTACACACTTTCCTACGGAGGTCCTGCAGCAGGTACTAGAGGCTGACCCATAACACATTAAGCCGTTACACAGCTTCCTTGACAAAAGGTGGTACACCAGTCAATTCAAAGAAAATTCAAGTTAAATTCACAACATAAAACTTTTTAATAATAAAAAAAGTTTAATTTGTTTCCGTTCTTTACACAAAGACATTTGATTAATAAAAATAAAAATCCCCAGAGACTGTAAAAATGAATACGTCAATCCGCCACACAGGAGCAAGGACACAGAAGCGCCAGACATGTTGGTTCAAAGATCTCCGGAGCACACTGCGGCAAACATGGTTATCGGCTTTGCTCAACTAAAAAAGAAAATGCAAATATTTTCATATATGTTAACATTTCAGCGTCAAATATGTAAGTATGTTTATTGTTGCCAATAAAAGAAATTCTACTTTTCACAACACTGTGGCAATGTTGGGATGCTTCACTGTGGTTATCAACTTCTAGAAGGTGGAGATTGCAAATTATAAAGGGTTTAAAGGACTTCAGATGGGCATCTGGGGTACAGCAAAGACTTAAGCAGGAAGGGCATGCGAATATATAGCTATAATATTCCTGTGCGTACAGTAAATCTACTCAGCCGATAAAGGCATAAAGGCTGAAAAGGGCAGAGTATGACGAAGAATAAATGTGGAATATACTTACTGTAAGTAGATATGTCTATCTCATCAGGAAGCTCCCCTACATTGACCTCAAATCTGTCTTGAACATCATTAAGGATTTTGGCATCTTCCTCATCAGATACAAAGGTGATAGCCAGACCCTTAGTGCCAAACCTGCCAGCACGAGCCACCTGGGAGGGGAAAAAAAGCCAAACAAACCATAAGTTCCTGTAATCAACATAGTTTGCAGGGTATAGACGAGTAAGAAAAAGTGTATTGGTATGGCGAAAACAGTCACGTGAATGTACTCACCCGATGAAGATATGTATCAGAGTTCTCTGGCATGTCATAGTTGAAGACAATGTTGACCCGCTCAATATCCATTCCACGGCCAAATAGATTTGTGGCAACCAAGATCCTCCTCTGAAAGTCTTTAAATTGTTGGTATCGCGATAACCTGCAGAAACAGGGGTCCAGTCAGCCATTTTCCCTATAATGTTCTCACCACATTGTACTCAATTCATAAAAATAAACGTGGTGGAGCCCATCCCTACGCAGCGTCCCCACAATATTCATGACATCTTAATGACTAGAGAAGGCCAATCCTCCTTACCTTTCTTCCTGTGCCATGCCTCTGTGGATAGCAATAGCTGGGAAATTCTGTTCTACTAGAAGCTGTGCCAGAGCCACGCATCGCTGCACGGACTTCACAAATATCACCACCTGCAGGGGAGAAAGAACGTTTAGCAGTGATTCTAGCTTATTAAACACAAAGACACAAACTGTGCACAGTAAGAAGCTTTAAGCAGTATTAAATGCGCATGTATCATTTTAAAGACATATTTAAAGCTCACATGAAGGAGCCTCAGATCAGTGGTGGGATCTAGAACACTACTGAGGTTCTACCCCTTCTCCTGATGCATTCTTTAAAAGGCTGTCTAAATCAAGGCAACCAGTAACAGAACTCAATGTGGGAGAAAACGTACACGTTTTATACCATTTTTATTTACTCGCAATCTTACACGGGCTTATCTAGCTTACAATACTGTATAATGTAGTATCAGGGGATAGCGATAGATCATTAGCTTTGAAACACCGACCTGGTTGAACTCAAGCACATCCAATAAGTCAAACAGCTTTCGGTTCTTCTCGCTGTCCTTTAATTTGACATAGTACTGCTGCAAACCGTGTAGTGTCAGCTTGGTTTCATCGTCCACAAACACCTCCATGGGCTGCAAAGAGAAGCACATTCAATCAGTGACACTCAAGCAACATGCGCTACACATGCTCACCTCTTTCAAACGCTGACAATATTTTGTAATCAAAAAGTTCCAGGGTAAGGTAACCAAACATTTGGACCCTACATCCATCTGGAAAAAGGGGCCGAATAGTTCTTATCCGCAAAATTCTATGTTAAGAATTTGATGCGGCTTCACGGATGCTTTTAGGGTTTAGTCTCCCTAGGAATAGCTGGAGCTACATTACTGCCAAGCACCAACTATAACACAAGAAGCCGCTACTTACATCCTGCATGAACTTCCTGCACACAGGTCGGATTTCCTTGCTGAGCGTGGCGCTGAACATCATGCATTGTTTCTCGTGAGGGGTGAGACGGAAAATCTCCTGCACGTCCCTACGCATATCTGCGGGAGCAACATAAAATCAAATGATAAACATGCAACGCACTGTGCAATACTGCAACACAATGAACCGTGACCATTCCCGGTTTATGCTTCTTGAGGAACAAAGGGGACATTGTATGAGACATTAATCTTACATCAACAGTATGGCGCTAGGCATACAGCAAACAGTCTATATTAAATAACTCAGGGAAAGTTCATGTGAAAGCCCCCGCACTATGAAATGCACCCCATTATTCAACTTTGTGTAATTACACACCATCCCATATTCTTAGGAATGAACTTTATAGGTTATCTGCGTTAACTGAACTCATTGCCCTGTTAAGATTTCGCAGGGACCTGACCCCATAACATCCCAAAGTGATACCAATCGCCTCACCTAGCTGCTCCAGCATTTTGTCGCATTCGTCCAGTACGAAGTGTTTGACGTTTTTTAGACTAAGAGTTTTATCCCTAACCAGAGCCAAGATACGTCCGGGAGTCCCAACAACAATGTGAGGACAGTTCTTCTTGATGACTTCCTCATCTTTCTTGATTGAGAGACCACCAAAGAAAACAGCCACCTGGGAGGGGGAAAAAAAAAGGGGGGTAAGAAGACCATTTATAAATGGCGCTGGACAAACAACAAGCCAATGAACCAAGGGCAGCATTATATTACCTTCACTGAAGGCATGTACTTAGAAAATCTCTCGTACTCCTTGCTGATCTGGAACGCTAGCTCACGCGTGTGACACATGACCAGGACTGACACCTGTCCATCTACCGCCTCGATCTGTTGTAACGTTGCCAGCACAAACACGGCAGTCTTTCCCATACCAGACTTAGCCTGGCATAAGATGTCCATGCCCAGAATGGCCTGAGGGATACATTCGTGTTGAACTGCAAAAAAAAAAAAAATGGAAGAAACCATACATTAACATGAGAAACATAGAAATTTTAAGTTATATAGAAACCAAGATGTAGTTGATGAGTAAAATGAAATGTGAATCTGACCAGATAAATGTATGTCTAAATGGAAATGGTCACCTACCTTCTGAGGGATGCTCAAAGCCGCAGTCTACAATAGCTCTGAGCAGCTCAGGTTTCAACAAGAAGTCTCTGAAACCCGAACTGTGGATGGATACATAGGAGCCTTTCACCTCCTTTCTGCCAGCTGGAGCTGGGGCTTCTGCGGGCGCCTGTGGTTCATCATCTTCTTCATAATCCAAGAGTTCATTCTCAACATCTTGCTCAGTCATGATTTCTGAAGGACAAGGACACCGAAACTGTGACTGAGGCTTACATGAGGTGTAGCGCACCATGCCTACGCATTATAACGGTTGAAATCTCCAGACAGGCGTCAGGTTTTTATCCTCAAGCCAGCTGTACAAGGTTGATCTCCGTTAAGGACAACAATTTGCCAAAAGAACCGGTCTACTAGGTAATGTTTTAAAGGACAAAATACCCAATCTAAAGGGTAGGCTTATGGGACAAAAACACATATGTCCACACAGGTCAATAGAAAATTGTACAAACGATCATAAACAGTTTCCTCCCTTTAATGAATGGAGTCTACACTCATGTACAAACTCAAACATTACCAAGAACCTAGCAGAACAAGGTAACCGTCGCTCTTAGAAAACCTCGGGCAGAAGTGCGAGGTTGCATTTGCTTCAATGCGAGGCATCGACCAGTCATTCACCACCACTTGAAATGAGAGAACTGGAAATCTGTTCTCAGACCAGCTGTTAGACAAACAAGTATATGGTAACTACAACTACCCCCCCCCCCCAAAAAAAAATCACAGCTGCTCAAACTACAGAGAAACCTCTGGCTTCCTATAATGTGTATTAACCACAGCAAGGCTTATTGGGTTTTTGAGCACCACATTTGTTTAGGGATTGAAACAAATCACACGGAGGTTATGGAACCAAAAAGGGATCTCCATATCGATAAAGCTACATAAATAGCAGGCAACAAGCTCATTAACACAACATTGCCGGCATTCTCGGCCTCTTCGGGTCCAGCATAATAACAAAGGGTGAAGGTTCCTTAAGGAACCATGGACCACATTGAGGAGCAGGCCTCGGTGGTCATTGTCACATCACGCTTACAGAAGACAACAGCTGTGGTGGCCATATGTTTTTAACTTGGAAACCCAAGTCCTCCTTTTCAATTTCCAACCGATAAAAGGCACATAGCACCAAAAACATTCCAGAATGTCTACAACAATAAAGGGGCAGATTCACCCCAAGAAGGGTATAATGGGGGGCCACTACTGAAAGCACATTCGTGTTAATACATGATGGTCCAGGTCCACTGGCTCAAGGCCTTTGAATGGATGAGGTATGGGAGTTACTGGGACATGTGGGCTGTTTAAATGTCTTCATCAGGGAACACCGCTAATAGCCAAGGCATTCTAGGATCCATGCAAGGAGGGGCTGGTGATATTAACGCTTACAAAGCCATTGTGTCTCTTCAGCGAACATTAAGGTGGTAAGCAGCGTATTGTATAATGCTTACAAAATGGCCGCTCCAAGTACGGGTATTACGGTACTGCATTGAAGCCTACGGCGTGCGATTGCACGGGAGGACTATACGGACTACTGCACAGCTATCGATAGTTAAGCTCAGCGCACCTCCGGCCTGCACACAGAGAGCCCCGGAAGGAATAGCGCCCGGAAGCCCGCTGTGTGAAAGGGAAACATGGCCTACAGGGTTTATTTAGCACGGAGCAGACAAAATATCTGCTCCCATCCATAGGAAATTTTAAAGGGCCTAGTGGGCCTGGTGATCACCACAAATAAACGCCCGAGGTCTCTCCCGGAATCATGAACACCCCACCGCATACAGGCCTTTCTACAAACACCAACCAATAGGCCTGCGCCATATAAACACGTCGATAACACAAAGGGCCGTCGCTATAACAGAGTCCCCCATTTGCCTCAATGTTCCGGCCCAGCAGCGACTGCCAAGCCTCACATCAGATTCGAGGCCTACACCCTGTCCCGTGGGCCCTCTATCACCTCTAAGCTCAAGCCGGGGCTCATGAGTCTTAGCAGCGGCTAAGGTGCCGGACTGACATACCCCGTGGAAGCCAGATACTTCCCGCGCCTCGTTTCTTCTCTATAACCCGCTTACCTTTCGGTTCCTGGTGTAATCCTTCCACGTGTGAGGCGCCCTGATCAGATTGCCCGGTTGCGAAGAATAGGCCTCATAAAAATCTCCTCCCACGACTTCTGATTGGCCCTCCTCTTTAGCTCCGCCCTATTTTCAAACGAGTCTATTGGCTACAATTCTCAAAAAGGGGCGTGGGCTTTGTTAAAACAAGGAAGATGCGGTTCTTTGTTGGGACAAGTTCGGAACCTCATTGGTCGAACGAAGGGTGGGACTATTGCGTCGACCAATAAAATCAAAGAATTATTGTTTTCTACTTAATAAGTTAATATTTTTGCTTTGATGAACCGTAAGTTTCGGAAATGCACTCATAATTCTGCTGGTGACCGGTGTTTAGAATCTGTCCAATTCGTTTCGTTAGCAGTATACACGCGAAGCTGTATTACACTTTCCGTACGGAGCCATTTTTTCGAAGATAAAAGATACCGATGGGCCTCCAGCAAAATGGCGCCTGTTAACTCAGGGCGGCAAAACTACTATTGTGAAACGCATTGTACTTGCTTCCGCCATTCAGTTGGTGGGCGAGATTTCTACTTGTAGGCCGGAATAGCGTGTTGAAAGTGTGAATTTAAATGTGGAAATAATTGCGATATATTTTTTCTCACACAAATTAAACAATCATCATAATCAGTATATATGTATATAGTAAAATAATGAAGCAGCAGACTGTTGTTCCATGAGGTGTTATGCATTAGCAACATACATAGTACATTCATGTACATCCGGTATAAAATGAGATGACAACCAATATGTAGGATTTTAGGGATTCCAATTGGCTCAGAGTTAAACATAACGTGGCAGCGTCCTGGTAACCCCTAAAACAGCCATGACAATTTTACCATTATGCTGTTTAAAGTGGGGTAGTATATGCAGGGCCGGGTGGACAGTCCGGGTCCTATTGTATGTTAAAGTTAGATTGTAAGCTCACGAGCGGGGCCCTCATAAGCCCACCATTCCTGCCAGGAACTTTGTGTAAAAGAACCATAAGCCAAGATGGCTGCTCTCGGGCCGGGTTCTCATCTCTTGAAGTGTCTGAATGTATTATGTGTGTTCACGGCCCCAATTAAAGCGCTGCATGATTTGTTGGCGCTTAAAAAATAAAAGATAATAATAGCCACCATTTTTGGTTGTCAGCATTTCCTCGTACACGCTCATTGACATAATCCACAGGAGAGGGGGGTGTACCACAAGTCTCGAAACGTGACGCCGGTCACGGGAAGATTTGCTATTTGTTTTTTTAGTATTAGGGATACTCGGTCAGGCGACATAGGGGCAAATGCCTCCCTACCTTCTGACGCTGGCTTGTTCAGAAGGACGTGTGTTAAGGACCCCCCTGTTAGTGGGAGACTCTAGTTTCACTCATCCCGTGCTTGGTTATACTTCGCCACCGCCTGTCTACACACTTCTATGCATGCGTTTCCTTACATTTTAAGTAAACAGGTAAAAACCAAAATCCACGGAAAAAGCACTATTAACTGTACACACGGATCTTCCCAACGGTATGGTAGCCTAATGGGCTATATGAAGGCTGTAAAGGGATGGGGACTGGGCTCAAAGTGTAGTGTTTTCCATAAAAGCATTTGATGCAGGAAAGGCGATGGGCCTTCAATATGTTAATTTAAAAAAATAAAGAAAAAAACGTAAGATATGTTTCTTTAATACCGTATTTGCTCGATTATAAGACGACCCCCCAAAATCTGAATATTAATTTAGGAAAAAAAAAAAAGAAAAAGCCTGAATATAAGACGACCCTATAGGAAAAAAGTTTTACCAGTAAATGTTAATTCATGTAAACTATTACATTTTTTAATAAAAGCTATGATTGAGAAAAATATTTTTTTGTTTTTATTTCTTTGTATTTTCCAACCTGCCCCCCAGTTACGCACATCTGCCCCCAGGCTTGCCACTCCAATATGGCACTGTGGCCCATGATATGCCTTTTAACCCTCTATATGCCACTGTGCCCCATGATATGCCTTTTAACCCCCTATGTGCAACTCTGCCTCCAGAAATGCCTTATACCCCTATATCCCATTCTGGCATTTAGGGGGTTAAAAGGCATATTATGGGGCAGAGTGGCATATAGGGAGGTATAAGGCATTTCTGGAGGCAGAGTGGCATTTAGGGGGTTAAAAGGTGTTGTATAGAGCACTCTGCCTCCAGAAATGCCTTATACCCCTATATGCCACTCTGGCATTTAGGGGGTTGAAAGGCATATTATGGGGCAGAGTGGCATATAGGGAGGTATAAGGCATTTCTGGAGGCAGAGTGGCATTAAGGGGGTTAAAAGGCATTTCACAGAGCACTCTGCCTCCAGAAATGCCCTATGCCCCCATTTAACACCCACACCCCACACACACACGCACACTTACCGGTGCTTCCAATTTCCTGTTGTATTGCCTGGGCAGCGGGTTGACGTCTACGTGATTCGCTGCAGCCGGAAGGGGGTGGAGTTGGCAGCGGGGGTTTGTCTGCGTCCATCGCGCAGACCTTCCCCGGATGTCAGAGATCAGAGTTTCCCGCACCGATGCGGGGAACTCTGATCTCTGACAGTCGGGGAAGGTCTGCGCGATGGACGCAGACAACCCCCGCTGCTAGCAACACCTCCTTCCGGCTGCAGCGTAAGTTGTCTACGTGGATCGCGTAGACATCAACCCGCTGCCCCGGCAATACAGCAGGAAATTGGAAGCACCGGTAAGTGTGTGGGGTGGGGAGTGTTAAATGGGGGGGGGGACAGAAGGATCCAGGTCCCCTGCAGCGGTGCGGGGGATCTGGATCTTAGTCTCATAGTCAGACCTCTATTTGAGGTCTGATTATAAGACGCCCCCGATTAGAAGACGAGGGGTATATTTCAGAGCATTTGCTCTGAAAAAAACCTCGTCTTATAATCGAGAAAATCCGGTAATAAAAAAAAACCTGAGGAGTTTTGAATCAGGCCTGTTGGTTGAGAAGGCATCTCCGGTGAAGATCGGTTTCCATTCTCATGCCTAAGTGACAAGATGGCTCAAGCAGGGTCTCCACCCTTTGCAATTCAACAAGACAAAAGGTGACTGTACCCCTGCAGGGGGTTAGTCAGTTCCTTCTATATGGTAAATGTTGGGTGTTTTGTCAACCTTGTGTCGGTACCACACCTTAGTTAAAAAAAGAATGTGTGACTGACATTTAAACTGGAATTAGTTTTAACACAAAACGTTTCGAAAGTAAAGGCTAAATGTTATTATAGTATGCCTTATTTTAAAGGGGGCGTCCTATGGAAAAACAAATATCTTTCTTTAGCATAAACCCCGGTATTTTATACAGTAATGTAGGTCAGAATTGAAGAAAACTTTATCTCATTTTGTTCCAATAAAATTCCTTTATCTGCAGACCCGGAGGCTGCCATTGTTTTTGGTCATGTGATATTTTTGGGTGACTTTCCCTGCTCACACCACATCGAGCTGATTCCTTATGGCAATGCTAATGAAGTCTGTCCCTCTATAGACTTTCATTAGTCAGAGTGTCACTCTGGTTGATTAAGAGTCATTCTATTGCTGACTAAGGTACTATGACAACAGTTAATCTGTTTGTCTAGTATTTTGGGCTAAGATAACAGAGCTAGAGCACATTCAATTGACTAATATGCAGCTTTTTCATAACATTATAGGATGTAAAAACAGTTTTTTAATGATATCAAAGTGATAAAGGGGAGTTCCCCTTTAAAGACGTAACAGATGCAAGAAACCTGCAAAGATCTGTAACATTTGCCCAGTGTGCCAGATGGCCAGTCCGGGCCTGATGCCTTATAAAACTCATTATGTTTAGACTAGTACAAACATGCGTTACTCCCTGGTTAGTTTCTGAAACAGTACCCGTTAATGTTTTGTTGAGTTGGGCTTAGGAGAGGGCCATACTAATATATTGCTCAATTAAGGGCATTCAGGTTCTTTGAATTATTTCAGCAAGCTGTGGGTTGTAGCAAAACCCTTGTAGTCCACATCAGGCCCCCAAATCTCAATTTGGACAGTATTATTCTAAGCAGTGTGTAAGATATTTGGGAGTTTGGCACTATATAGTCCATGCTGTATTTATCATTTACAATGCAGAGACTCAGCGAGGCCATCGCTGGTATTCTGCACAATGATTGGCTACATTATTCATAAGGCCATCTTGGGACATGGAGCACCCTCTAGTGGCCATTCAGTGAAACACAAGTTCTCAGCACAAACCTCTGGGCTAACAATGTCTGGATTGTTACCGTTTGTAGAAATATCTACAGAGAGTAATGCTACAAAAACCTTCTAATTCCTTTCCCAGTAGGAATATTTTAATTATTACCCTGGGATATTGTGAGGAAGGGGAGATTTCCATAGGGATAAAACCAAGGTAGTAAACATTTTTTTTTACGCATATACACCTGAGAACCAATTAAGAAGTTTATTTATTGTTTTATATAGCGCCATCATATTCCACAATAATACAGGCACCCTAACCACATGTGTGCAAACCATAATATACTAGTATACTAGTGCGAGTGTCACGACTATCAAATATTCACCTCCCCTCGAGGTTGTAAACTTCTAAATATATTGGAACTTTATAAATAAATGGTAATTATATATATTTTTTTAAATAAAAGCTATGAAATTCTGACCATATCCTTATTGGAAACATAATCTTTCCAAGTAAATATATTTAGAAATCAATAGGGAATAATCTTTTGAAATTATGCTTGTGGTTAAATATATTTGTGAGTTTCCTGGGTGTTTTGAAATGAATCAATTTTCTTTGTATTATATTATTTAATAAAACCAAAGCTTTAAGTCAAAACGTGAAAAAAAGAACCTCCCATTTGAAATGATGGCTGGACTGTCCCTTTAATAAAAGAGAAAGCAAAGCCATTACTTTCACTCCTGAAACGGTTGGCTAAATATGCTTTAATAATCATACTCTCACGCCGCACTCCTCCACCCTCAGGAAAGGGAAATATGCTATTGTTCTGCACCCTCCAATTGGTGGAAGATAATGACCAGGGGGCTTCTGTAGGACCCCCACCCTGTATCTTGATTTAGGATGACAAAGCTGGCCACAGAGTCTGGAGGAACTAAAGGTATCAGTGCATTATTATGGTAAATAAAGCATATTTAGCCAACAATGTCAGGGCTGGATGTGAATAGGGCATGAAATGGGCGCATGCCTTTACCAAGTCAATGAAACACAATAGATCTCCTGAAGTAAGTTTCATGTACTATTCATGTCACCAATCTCAATATTATAGCAGCATAACTCCATGGACTTAACATTACACTTTTACATATATATACATATGTACAAACCTGGGTAATATATATAATATATATATATATATATAAATATATATATATGTATATATATATATATATATACACCCCTACAAGACATTCCCCAGTTACCTAAAAAAATATACAGAAATCTGCTGGATAATCTTTGTTTTATTTTTTGTTATAGGGGTGATTCCCATTGAGCAGCTAAACTAACTTCCTTTATTTATGTCTTTTTACACCAGAAAAAGAGGTTTGTTTTTTGAGACTGAGAATGGATTGATTTTACAAGCCATTCACAGAGATACATAAATTATACATCTCACAAGATCTTGATCTTACGGCAAGATCGAGACAAGTAACGATTATAGCCATTTTGTAACAAATCTCCTATTCTAGACACCAGAGAGATCCTAAACTCAGCAAACAGTGTGCACAGAAATGAAGAAAGAAAAACAACAGATGTGTACCGTCTAAAGAAAAAGGGAGTTTAACGGGCACTTAGGGCTTGGAGATGCCAAGGGGTGTGATGGGTTCATAAAAAGAGGTTTGTTTTTTTATAGTTTATTGGTCTTTTATATTTATCTTCTATTTATTTTTTTCTCCTGATATTGTATTGTTATATACTATATTTTATATCCTATAGAATATAGTGATGAATGTTACAATATATAAAGCACCTTAATATACAGTACGTACATTGGCCCTAATAGCATTTATATATATATATATATATATATTGTATTTACTTCCGGTATAGACCTCCATTGTGTGTAGTGATCTTGATTTTTTTTATAATATACGTATTGAATAAAATGTATTTTTAAATATATTGTGTCATCGAATAATTTTACCACTGTCTATTTCTTTTTGTATATTTGATTACTTTCAGTGCGAAATCACCACAGAGACTAGCAGCATAATTAAAACCCATACTGCAACTTATATGAGTAAAATCGCAAAAAAAACACAATATTGACACATACTTTGGGAAATATTAGTGATGCAACTTAGTGTCCAAATCACAGTAGCTGGACACTTGGATAACCTGGGTCGTCTACTATTCCCAAACATATGCTTTTTATATGGACTTAAAATGGACAAGCTGTTTTATTGTCCAATCAATCTCTGCGCATGTTTCAGTTTTGGCCCCGTAGCTTCCGTAAAAGTTGCCAAACTACACGTTTGGCACATCGCTGTACTCCGGGGAAGTTTTGTTGTTTTCTTTTCTGCAGCTGCATATAGTCCGTCCAAGAAATCTAAAGCCACCCTGCAATATAAATGTATATAAAAAATAGTTACCTCAAAGGGGGATTGGCGCTAAAATGGCTGCCTGAGAAAAGGCATTCATTTTAATCACACAGAATAATGTCTAACATTGAATAATAATTAATCATCATAATATTAATAATCACTATATAGAAACTGAACATTAAGACTGAACACACAACACAGAAATTGTTCTGATCCTGTAGTATAAAATAGCCCTGGTGCTGAAGGGGTTAAAGAAGGACAGGAAGATTGCGACACTGGGTAGATA
Organism: Sceloporus occidentalis; assembly: GCA_023333645.1. Taxonomy (NCBI): domain Eukaryota; kingdom Metazoa; phylum Chordata; class Lepidosauria; order Squamata; family Phrynosomatidae; genus Sceloporus; species Sceloporus occidentalis. The sequence continues at coordinate 886,181 of JALMGF010000174.1, read as the reverse complement.
TGATTTTACAGTGATTTAGGGTGATGGGAGTTGTTCTCCAGTGGAGACTGGGGGCCCCCAGAGAAACCCTGATCTGCTTTAACCCACAAGGAAGCAAGCCTGCTGTGTTTCTCAACACAGGAAGACGTTATCATGAATCACAGAACTTTATTGTAACGCAAACAAAGAACACCCAAAGCAGGTTAATATTATAATAAATCAGATGATGGTGGCAGTATTGGCTTTTTTTGAAATATAAATAATCAAGGGGAATAAGGATGTTTTTTTGAAGAGGAATTGATTAATATCAAACTGCATTTGGGGGAGCCACGTGTATTCTACCAATATTATTAAAAAGGGAGATATTCACATTTAAAACTTTTTTTTATTGGAAAAATAAATGAAAGCGGGCTGGCTGCAAAACTGTGTTATGAGCTCAATAATAGCGTCTCATGCCCAGAATATATAAGCATAGCACAGCTTACCGCAAAAATGTATGTCATTTAATATTTGGGAGTAATATATGAAATTGTTAGAAGAATAATCCGATTGTAGTAGATTTAATTGAATTACAAATATGTGGAAGTGATTCTCTACAATAAAATGTTTATATATATAGTGTGCCTATATACCAGTTTATAAAGAATACAAGAGACGTATCTTACTGCACTCGATGCATTGCTTTCTCAGCCACAGAAAAAGCTATGCGATAGCTTTAGTTGTGTTTAGGGGTATTCTAGTTACTTATAAAATATATAACGCAGAATAATAATAATAATAATTGTATATTGCCCTGACTCGACGCACAAAAGCAACACCTTACAAAGCACACAGCCTCTTTAGTGCCTATGGAAGTTGCACCCCTCGTGTAACAGGAAGCGCTCACGCTTCAAACAGGAAGTCCTCATGGAACAAACCACTCAAAAGTGTCACCCTAAAACTGAAAAGTCTGCGGGAAACGGAGAGCTATGTCTGGGCACCTGAGCATGTTTGGTCACTGGGTAGCTGCCCCTTTCGGCCTATACAATGCAACAGAAGTATGCATAACGGCTGGTGATTTCATTTATACGCATCATTAAACCACAAACATATTGTAGGTGTTGTGCCTTTTTGTACTTTTGGGGTACCTTTTTATAAAACAACCCCTTATACATTTTTTGCATATTCAGGACTAGTATTTTCGAGGTTGTACCCCAATCACATTCTCTGGGTTACAAGAACTATTTGGACGTCCCTTTTAGTGTTGTGTTATGGGCTATTCAAGGGTTAATATTTGAAGAGTGTCAGAGTTTGCGCCTTTAAAATGTCCCCAGGTATGTTTATTGGCTCCAGGGTGACATCATACTATTCACTAACAAAGAGTAGGCTAGATCTGGAATATTGTGCTCTGGCTCAACACAGAGACGCTAATGAAAAATGCTGGATGACACACCGCATGATTTCTTCTTCATTTTTTTCAGAATGCTTTATCCATTTTTTAATCATTCATCTAATTACCCTTTAAATGTGTGAAACGCGCACCTCTGTTGACGTGACTACTGCAACACTCTTCTGGTTGGCACTCCGCTGTCTCGACTCTCTCCTCTACAGTTTGTCCTTAATGTCGCTGCTAGGCTTATCTTCCTTGCACGTCGCACTCTTCTGCTCGTCCTGGTACTGACATATAAGGTCCTCCATAACACTGCTCCTCCATACATTTCTGCCCTCATAAACAAATACTCTCCTACTTGATCTTTACGTTCTTCCCATGGGCTAAGGCTCTCCTCCTCACTCATCACCTCTTCCTTTTCCCGTCTACAAGATTTAATTCCATATCTCTGGAATCTACTTTCAACGAACCTTCAGCCTTCACCCTCCCTCCCGACATTCAAAAAACGTCTCAAAACTCACTTCTTCAGAGAAGCCGCACCATCTGTCACTGATACAACCACCACACTACCTCTCACCCTTACTCCGTGCCTTATGTTTGTCACCCCATTCCCTCAAGATTATAAGCTTGCAAGCTGGGCTCTCTCCACCTAATGTATTGGTTTGTATTAGTCTGTCAATATAAAAGATAATAATAATAATACATGCGGCTACATTGATTTTTTTAGTTTATCAAAGACGTTTTTTCTGTGTTTTCGTGCAGCTCCAGATATATCCACCGGCGCGCTTAGAGTAACGAGTACTTAAGCAGCATTACGCACTGACTGGATCATTTATGTGATCTGTCTATGGGGTTTGTATGCACTAAACATGTGTTGAACAGCCCTGAGACCAGATGGTTTGGACTGATGCATTAGTGGGCTATTTAACTGCACCCTTCAGCTTCTTTTACAGATGGAAAATTACCCCCCCCAACATGATGTTTTAGAAGGTTATTTGCAGTGCCCTCTAGGGGATTCCTATACTTAGTTTCTTTTCACATGGTGATAAAATTAAATGCCGTGTACTTTCCCCATTCAGGAATATACTCTATTGGTAGGCTGTTTGTCTCTTAACCACTATACTGATTCTTAAATATATTGATTGGCGCATGAGAAATTCCAACTGACGTCTTAGTCATACCCATACCATTAAACATCCAGGCTCCAGCTGGTTGTAGGTGAGCGGTCCCGCTGATGTCGGTGGGCGGTGCGGCTGATGTCAGTGGGGGGTCCCACTGATGTCGGTGGGCGGGCCTGCTGATGTCAGTGGGCGGTCCCACTGATGGTCGGGGCAGTCCCACTGATGGTCGGGGCAGTCCCGCTGATGTCGGTGGTTGGTCCTGCTGATGTGGGTGGGCAGTCCCACTGATGTTGGTGGGTGGTCCAGCTGAACTCGGTGGGCGGTCAGGCTGATGTTGGTGGGGGTGGGCCAGGCTGATGTCGGTGGGCCATCTCGCTGATGTTGCAGGGGTAGCCTCACAAGGAAGAAAACACAATGGTTGGAGGGGAAGTGGGCAGGGAGTGGGGCGTGCCTCAACACCGCCCTGTGACCCGGAGTTTCTCAGTGGGGACCTTGAGACCCGGAGAAGCTGCACTTCACCCGGAGTGCCCAGGCGAAACATGGAGAACTCCCTGGTATGCTCTTACCTACGAATTGTCTTTAGGAAGGACAGTCGCTTTATATGTTTATAAATTAAAATAAAATATATTAGTCTTAACCCCTTAATGACAAAGCCCATACATGTACGGGCTCAAAATGCATTGTTTTCAATGGGTTTAGGGACCGCCCATTGTCCTTAAGGGGTTAAAAACATTATTTAGTTATGTAAAAAGGTATCAATAAGCTATATCCCTGCCCCAAGTCACACCTCTAACCACACTAAATAAAATAAAAGGTTCCATCTTTGACCATTTTAAATGTTGAGAAGTAGTATAGTTACAGGCATTTATCCAACCTGCCTAGCACTAAATGGCCGAGCTGAGGGTGGTAGGAGTTGTAGAAAAAAAAACACAACTGGAGATCTGTGTCATAACCAGTCAAAATGTACATCTCATTAGTAATGCTATTGGTAGCAACAGGCTGTACAACATACAACTCCTTGTTGGCTGGCTGAGGGTAATAGGAGCTGGAGTTCACAAAAACATTGTTCAGTAATATTCTTATCTCATAGTGCAGCACCGTGGAGGGGTTTACACAACAAGCTCCTTTTCAGCAAAACATGTTTGTTTGCTGAATGTATATAAAACTGGATATAGAGAGAAAAGATAAAAACAATATTTAACCGAGATCGCAAAAACCACAACAAAGAATTGTGCTGCCGAGTCTTGTTTGGCTACAGGCGGTTACTCCTATCATCCTCAGTCTGGGGATAAAGCAAACAGCTGGAGAGCTACAAGTTGACCACTTCCATGTGTTTTCAGAGCAAATCTCTGTGACAGCCGCGCAGCACACATGGCTACACAGCGATATGCAGACACAGCTCGCTCGCTTCGGACACACACAGGAAATGCAGGGAGGGACCGCTACAGAGAGCTCGTCACTGTGTGTGTGTGCATGTGTGAGACACACTCTTATCCTGTGTGTGGCTACAGGAAAGCGGCGTTTGGCACCCTGAGAGCGCCTGTCACAATATCGCGTGTCACATAATGCCACACACCCCGACAGGATCGGAGGAGCAGGATGGAGAGGAGCAGGTGGGTGTCAGCCGAGCCGGGGACGGGTATGCCTTTATCTCACGCTCATAGCTACAGGATGACTGTGTTCATTGTGTGCGGTGTTCAGACCTCTCTGGCCGTGTGTGTGTGTGTGTGTGTTAACTTCGTCCTGTCTGGCTTGGTGTGTGCTGTGTATTTGTATGCATATCACGGTGATGTGAGGTTGTCTGATTATTATTGTCGAGCGCTGTACGTTACAAGATTTTCTGCTTCATTAACTCATTGCACGAGAATAATCGCAAGTGAATAACACTTGGCATAGATGGCTCATAAACCAGGGTGGCCGCCCGGTTGCCTTGTTTTGTGTCTGGCTACACCGCAGGATGCCTTTCTTTCATTGGCCCAGAAGACACAATTAACCCTGGGAGCAACACCACCCATGGGACAATGTTTCTGCATGACGCACTGTTCTCTTGTAACCGAGGGGCTGAGCTGGGGCCAAAAGATCTCCCGAAATGGATATATCTGGATTATCAAGTGAAAAGCTGAGCATAGGTTCTGTAAATGCTCTGTTAAGTGCATGCGGATAACAGACTTCCTCTATATTAGACTATTTTTAATCTTTAAAGCCAGGAACTAGACTGAAGTCCAAGAGAGAAGTAGGGGCTGGTGGCCTGTGCCAGAGTAGGAAAGAGTTAATATCCTGCTGATATCCAGCAGAGGAGAGGTTAAAGACAAGGGCTCTGTGTGTCTCAACATTCCAGGTTGAGGTCAGGGAAGGGGTTATTAGTTCAACGTTTCATAAAGAGGCACTGTTCTGCGGGTCTAACGTCAATTAAGGGAGCTTTATGGAAGTGAACACTAAAAGAACTTGGTTAGGAAAGGGTTACTTGAGTAAGATGCATCATGATATTGGTAAGGAAGCTGAACGTTGCGGAAGTCAGGTGGTATGTGGCCATATGTGCTTGTCAGCATGCGCTTTCACATCTAACGGTCTTTATCCGCATGTATACGTCCTGGCCTAAAGAAACGTCACAGAAAAAAAAGTCACTGGTCAGGAGGCTTAAAGTTACTGGCCGGTGATCACGGAGAACCGAATTTATTATTTGTCTGTTTTTCTTGAAAAGAAACAGAAACAGGAAGACTTCACTTGATTTAAAAATAGGACACTTTGTTAAAAAGTGTTGTTGCGTTACATAGAAACCTTATCTTCTTATACATGGGTTGGTTTCTTCAACATTCCCAAAGAGAAGAGTGCCCTTTGATGCAGAGGGTAGCGATAGGGGTCTTTCAGAGGAAGCGCCTTCTAGTTTACATAGAACTCTACGGACATCCGTCTTTTTGAAGCTTTGCCTTCAGCAGCAGTCTTTTCATTTTTGGATATTAGTTTTTCTCCTAAAATCAAAAAGGTCACCTCCATTTTTGCATCTGTGTTATCTGCCAACCTTTTGATGTAGCAGGCTGTGTGTTATATAGCTAAGGAGAAAGGCCTTTGGCTAAAGCCTTAGGGAGATAGTAAGTGTGCCAAGCCGGCTCAAACATATTCTCTAGTTTGATAATTTGGTCGGTATGGCTCAAATGCATTCTGTAGTTTGATAATTTAATCAGTATGGCTCAAACGCAATCTCTTGTTTGATAATTTGGTCAGTATGGCTCAAACGCAATCTCTTGTTTGATAATTTGGTCAGTATAGCTCAAACGCTTTCTCTCGTTTCATAATTTGGTCAGTACGGCTTAAACACATTCCCTAGTTTGATAATTTGGTCAGTATGTTGGGAGCGAGGTCGGCTTGGCTAGCGTATGCCACAGCGCTGGCCAACTTACCCACCTTGTGTGATGTCTCTAATGACAGACAGCGATGCCCCCAACTGTTATTACTGTAAAAAGGAATCAGGTCAGTGTCCATACATTACATTTATTTATAGAGAGCCACAAATTCCATAGCGCTATTACAATAATAATTTATAATTAACAATATACAATGTGACGATTTACACAGGCTAATACATACTGATGCAGAAGAAGAAGAGGGTCCTGTTCTTATGAGCTTGCAATCTATTAGGAGGCTGAAGTGGAAATTATTAGTCAACTGTATATATGTATATTGTGATAATGTATATGTGGATGTGTGCCATCGTACATCAGTGTGTGGTTAGGTCCTGATTGGCCTTTGGGCAAATGCCCGTATAGCCCGAGGGCTGATTTCACTGCTCCAATCCAGTATGCGTTATGTTTAGTGTTGGAACGGTGTACATGTCAGTATACATGTCAGTGTGTATATGTGCACACACATGTAAATATAGTCATGACAATATAATTCACATAAAGCTAAATGTTGCCCCCTGTTACACTTAAATGCATTTTTATGACATTATCACACCCACCGATACACATTGACAACATTGTCACACACAGACACATATGTATATATAGTAACAAAATTGTTATGTTTGTAAAGTTACATCCAGTAACACTTACTGGCATATACACTGATCCTGTAGCCTTTTATATTTTACACATCAACAATTAGTAGCCCTTAGTAATGTTTGATCTCTTGAATATAAGACATCGTTATGCATCTGGTGTCACTTATCTGATGAGATCAACATCTGGACAATCACGTATATAAAAGGCGAAGAGAGATTTCTGGAGAAGAAATTCACCACACATAGCAATCACACGCATGCTCCTTAATATGGAGATACAGTGTACTCAAACAGGAGGAACATTCCAGAACACCAGTGAGAATTCAAGTGGACCAGTCCTCTCCAGGGCTTTCAGCATCTACAAAGCGGAGCTGTCACGTTACAAAGGCCTAACATTCACACTTTAGTATGTCTAAAAAATGTATGTGACAATGTATCCATATTAAACCCTTCAATACGTGTATATATAGTTGAGCGCATGATTTGCATCATTAAGCTCCGATGGCTCTTGTAGCCTTAGTTTAAGGTGGGGTGAGAGGAAGGTCAGGAACGGAACTAGTTATGTAGGTTTTTCCCCACCTCACAAAACTCAGCTGATCTAAACCAAAACATATTTAACAGAGCGACTGAAATGCAAAAAAAGAATACAGCACAATACTAATATTCTACATGAATACTATTTTGAAAAACATATTTAAAGTCTATTTTAGAAGAATGTCCACTTTAATTTGGTGGAATGCATCAAAGGTAACGGGTAAAGATTAATGAAGAATGTTAGGCCAGCAATACATTTTAGCTGGGTCCCCATAACCAGCAAAAGATTCACTTGTGTACCTCAAGATACATCAGACCTTAGCACCCGGTGAGCAACCCTGGAACCTAAGCCACCATAATGATCTGTGACCACCAGGTGATCTGGGGCCTATTGTTACACAATCTTCAATGACCATGACATTTTGTTGTTGGAAAGCCCAACAAGTTACCTGAGTCGCTTGCCCAGTCAGTCCTCATTATTATTAACAGTATTATTATTATTTTATTTATATAGAGCCAATACTTTACAGGAGTTCCCTCAATGGCCAGTCTCTGCTCCCATTTACCTTGCTTCACGAATAGGCCCGAATCCAGGCCCATAGTGGATTCATGTGACCATGCGTGCACATATGATGGCCATAAAGTGGTCACTTGACCTCCACTTGACCCCATCTCCTGTCGGACTTATTATTTAAACCTTGGGACTGCATTTCCTCGCTGTCCAGTCACCTACCCTGGGTTCTAGCATTCTACACTGACCATGACAGTACAAAGGGCCACTCCATGGAACTCACAGAGATTGGGCAGAAGATGTCTGCTTGTGAGGCCTGTATTGAGAGCCTGGTTTGAAGGGCCTTGAGTGTTTAGGCAAACTGGTGCATACGGTAGGTATGCACCAGTTTGCCTAAGCACTCCAGGCCCTTCAAACCAGGACAGATCCCGTCCATTCCCAAGCTGCTGCTGCTCCAACTCATCCAGTAGACCCTTCACCAGCTCAGTCTCTTTGCTTTCTATCTCCCCCCGCTATGGAGGTGAACCGGACGGGTGTCAAGGTTTTCTCAACCAGCACTTTATTCATTTTGAGATGATGCCGTTCCTCTTCCCATCCAACCAGCCAGGGTAGGGTAGCTCTCTTTACTGATCTGCCTTGGCATGGTCTTCTCCACTCTGGTCCATAGACATTATTTATCCTTATTTGCAATGCAAATTTAGTCTCCTAGTGGACTTTTATACTTAAAACTGCTATAGGACAAGCGACTAACTACTGTCAAGTAGGTCTTGAGCTATCAGCACATTCCATGTCTGGTGATGGGAGGTGTTGTATCTATTCTACCATAAATCTCAAAATAACATAGAAAAAAGAAAACTAAAAATGTAAAACAATGAAAAAAATTCATAATACTCAGTCCCCAAATGGTTGGAGAGCCATTGCGGTTTGCTAATATTTAATAATGCTTTCAAATACAAACCAAAAAAATATGTTGCATAAAACAGATTATTAGCCAGATGGCAAAACAAAAGAGGATGTGGAAACCCGTACTATTGAGCAATATTTTAGAGATAAAGCAGCTGGGCAGAAGGTCACTCATTTTATGTTACCCAAGTTATTGGGATAAGTGTCAGAGAAAGCCTTTAATTACAAACAATTCTAAAATTTATGAAGCTATATCCATACACTCTACAGAGAAATGTATGTTTGTTATCTTCTTTTTTTTATTGGAGGAACTGAAGAAGAAGAAGCAATCATTACTAAAATAAATAGGAAATGACAGGTCATTGATATTTTAAAATGATATATTAGATTTTTATTACACCAGAAAGTCTTTAGATGCTAGATTCATACTACATTTATGTATGTATCTTTGAGTTATATGTTTGAATATTATATATATGTGTTACAGGTTAATATGCGTGCTCCCTGTAGAGAGAAGAGTGAAATAGAAGAGAGGCAAAGACAAGATGTGTTGAGATTTATTGAAGGGGAGAAAGTGGAGGTTCTTGGAGTGTGGGGAGAGAAAGGGATGCAGGAAGTGGCAGAAAGACAAAGAGAGAAAATGGGGGATCAGAATGAAGAGATACCGGAGGAACAACAGCTGGAAAGGGGAGAGACGCAGGGATTGGAGGAGGAGAGAGAGCGTTTGCGCAGGGAGATCTGCAGGGAGCTGAAGATCAAAGAAGGAGCAGAGAGGCTTCTCCGAGCAACCACTGAGCGCAAGAACCTGGGGCACGTGGAGACCATGCTCAGAACTTGCGAGAGAAGACTTGAGAACCTGAAACAAGAATTGGAAGATCTTGATGCTTCTCCAACTTCGCCTGATCCCAAAGGAGGTAATTTAGTAGCCATCCACACAGATGAGCCCAGTGCCTTAAGGTGATTGTGGGAGATGGGCCACAGGATGCGTAGACCCCTAGTTCTGTGCTTACTGACCTATTAGGGGTTCTTAAGAAATTGAATGACTTGTGTATCGACTGGTACAGGACAGCTGGGCAGTGCTATAAAGTCAGGACTGTCTTTCATAAAATATGAAAATGTGTCCCTGGCCCACAGGACTCAAAGTATTAAAATCTACTTCCCTCTCAAAAGGCATCATCATATCCCCTCTCTTCATCCAATATATGTTGAACTCCTGCGGTCTATTGATAAATTGTATGCTAAGGCCCATTCAGTATCATGGCAGCCCTGCTCCGAATGCTATTCAGAATATCTAGACTCTAGACTGTGCTGGTAACTCTCTAACTGTTTGTTCTCTCTGAACACTTCAGCCGACACGTTGTCTTCGGGTCTCCTGAGCCAAGCACAGCATTCCAGAGTGTCAGGATTACAACGCCAGCTGAACATTGAGATGAGAGTACGTCAGGGAGCAGAGAACATGCTTCAGATGTACAGCCAAGGCGGAGTGAAGGTGAGAATTTAGGTAAACAGTTGGGCCAGTAACTAAGGATAATATTGTAAAATAAATTTAAAAGAGTCTGAGTAGTTAAAGGTTTGTGGGGAGCTTTGAAGGGTTTTCGGTGGTTGTGGATGTATTAAGTAATTATGCATGCATTTGCTATGTGGGATTATGGGATCTGTGCCACATTTCCGCTTCACGCAACCACTAAGATGTTCATGTAGTGTAACTACGTTGTTGTCTTACAGGACAAAAAGTTGGTCTCAGCCGCACAGCAGATGATATCAGATAGTGACACAAAAATCCGTAACCTCCGAACACAGATCCGCAGAGCCACACAAGAGACTTCAGGAACAGGGGCAGGTAAGGAAACAAGAAGCAGTTGAGGTGGAACTAGATGGAGGAATGGTGTACGGTGATGAAAGCAAACCATCGAGACAGAGGAACTAGAGAGGGCAGGTGATGAAGGTGATGGTATGCTAAACAGCTAGGACCAGAGAAAAGCTGTACACAATTAGGATGGGATCTCCCCATGGTAGGCAACCTGTGGCTCTCTTTGTTCTAGGGCAGTTACCTTGAGAAGGAATAGCTCTGACTATGTGTGAGGCAGAGAAAAACCCAGGCAGAATTTAGTTGGAAGGAACTGTGTGGGGAACAGAGAGAAAGTGACTGGTATCAGATTTTCTTACCTTTGTACACCTTAGATCTATTAATTAAATGTCTTTAGCTATCTAGGGTGTTTTGAGATTTTGTTGTGTCATCACTATATTAAGTTATGTCCTCTAGTGGCCCTGGAATTATCACACACTGAATTACGCATTGAGGAACTGAGGCACCACTTTCGCGTGGAACGCGCAGTATCTGAAGGAGCTGAAAATGCAGTGAGGCTCATTGGAACCTCTAAGACCCAGGACAAGAGCGCAGTCAACGAGGTGAACTCATTGCTTCATATTCTGTATTGACTCTTTCGTAATATTGTTGTGTACTGCATGATTCTCTTTTTATCTACTGATACCGCTCCAATGGATCTCCCCCTGGGACACGATGAAGCAGTCACGGTACCCAGAGGCTCATACTTTGTGGCTGGTATAGGCAGTAGACCTGTGCTCTCCAGGTAGCCCCTAGTCATCTCAGATCAGGGGCCCAGGAGTGACTGAGTGTCATTTCATTGTTGTTGAGGAATTTCACTTGGCTATGCATGTCTTAGACTGGTGCTTTCAAGAACTGTCTTATGTTTTGTCATAGACTGTATTTGTTGATAATGCAGAGAATGTTTATGTAAGCGTGTCATTTGTCTTCTGGGATGGTTGATTAATGTCTCATGCTCTCACTGTTTTCCCGTGAATAAGGTTCAGGCTAGTCTGGCGGAGTCTCGGCAGAGGCTGGATCTCTTGACACTCTCTCTTCAAAGATGCCTGGAGGATTTACCGCACGATCACCCTAAAAGGTGTCTCTTAAGAGAGGAATTGGCTCTATGTGACTCTTCCACAAGACTTGGCGTTCTCTCTCCACCATCACCGTACAGCACTGTCTCCAAACCTGCTCCACTTACGGGTAACTCATGACCCTCTGCAAAACAAAAGCCCACTTACTAAACTGCGAATGCTTCATAAACGTTTACATTTGTTATTAACTTGGCTGTCAACACATTTTATTTCTTACTAAATGCGGATCTTGTCATTATTTGAGACATTTCCACTCTAAAGGGGTCTGTTCCATGTCTTATTCCTTTTTAATACTATTATAAGAGTTTTAAAATAATTTTTCTATTTGAACAACAGGTTTTCGCAAAATACAATATTCGTAACAGCCGTATAATAGTGTTTCGAAGTTATTTAGTCTATTATGTTGGCCTACTCTACTAGGTAAACAGTAGATTATGATACTACCAGGTGGTACATAATAGAACTACTTCTTATCTCAAAAACAGGAACACTCTGACTAATTCAGGTCTATGGGATAGAGACTTCATTAGCATTGCCATAAAAAAAAATCAGCATAGCGTCCCATTTGCATTTGGAATTTAACCAAATATGGAAATAAGAACAAAATAAAAATGGTAATTCCCCAAAGAAAGTATTCAATAAATCCATGAATAAAACTTAACTTTTATTAAATATCAGCAAAACAAAATAGAGGAATTTGTGCCATATAAAAAAAAAACATTTATGGGCCGATTTCTAATTTTATTCATGTGGTTTGGGATTAGTTTAGCAATCCTGCTGTACATGTCAGGTACAGTCTCATTATTTTATTCCCCCCCCACACGCCACACCTTTGTGTACTACACTTTTTGCAGGCACCTACAGTGTGGTGATGAAACATTAACTCACTGTTCTACAGTCTAATGAATGGAGAATACCCAGTTAGAATGAATGGTAATTCATATACACCAAAATACAGCATGAATGCTTCTGTGTAATTCTTCTGCATTTATGCAAGGATTGCTATCACTTTTTGTTTCTACCACTTAACATGTTTTTTATATTCTAAAGATTCCCCTGTTTTTATTGCTGATATTTAATAAAATTTATTTTTTTCATGGATTAATATAATATTTTCTTTGGGTCTATACCATTTTCCTTTTGTTCTATTATTGCTTGAAGGTTAACCTCTTTGGTTTTGGTTTTTTTCTGTAATTCACTGTATTAAATTGCTGGCTTCTTCTTGCAGGTGTCCTAGAGGTTCGGCTTCTGGGATGTTCTAATATCTTGGATTCTGTCCCTGGTCGCACATCAAGCTCTCCTGTCTGGTTACCGGGCTCCAGCCCACTGGAGGGAAGGGGTATTCGAGCGCGAACTTCCCGGAGCATGTACTCACGTACTGGCAGCCTGAGCCGCAGTGACGAACTGTCAAGTACATCATTTTCCATATATTTTAAAACATCCATACAGTTGAGTCATTTCTCGTATACATGATATTGTTTGTATGTCGCCTAGATGAGGTGAGTGTTGTCCTGCGGTTGGATAACGCGGTTGTAGGACAGGCTGCCTGGAAGACGGAAGGACGAGACGCATGGGACCATGTATTTAAACTGGATCTGCAGCGGGTGAGTGGCATAGAGTGATTGAGTTCACTCAAAACAGCTAAATAGAAATGATAGAAAGATTGATTGTGTGATAAAGGGGCAACATTAATATGCAGTATACTAAATACGCTGTTGGTAGCTACATGGGTGCTCTATACATTGTGTGGAGCTTGGTGTGAGTGCCCTGCTAGCAATTATTTAGCATTGTGTGAATATAGCTGGGCAATCACTGAAGTGGCCTGCCAACACACTATTTTAGTCTTGGCGTGGATTGATTAGGGTACCCAATGGCCGAGTTCTGGTCGGCCTACATGCAGCTCAATAAGCTAAGCCTAAGGTTTGTCTTGACCCAGGCTTGTCTGGTCAAGGATGGCTCGACCACTTCTATCTGTGAAATAGTACTGCGCTAACCTAGATATCAGCAGTTCATGAATAATATTTTTTTTGTGGACAGATCCACTTGAAAAGGCCATTAACGCGCTTTAACACAAGACATTTGTGTCTCCTTGTACAGGCTCGAGAACTGCAGGTCTCTGTATATCGAAAAGATTTCCGCTCGCTCTGCGCTATTAAATATGTGAAGCTGGAAGATTTCCTGGATGATCAAAAGCATGAAATTAGCCTGGAATTGGAACCACAAGGAACACTGTACTGTGAGGTATAAATAACCACTGTATTGCATATCTCCCAACAATAATACATGTTTTATTTACACAATAGAGGGACTGTTCCTCCTAAAGAGGTATGGGATCGTAAAGTATGCATATTTTGATTTACAGTAGAGTGTGAGATGTCACTATAAGGATAAGCAATATATCTATATATATATATATTTACATCATATATTGTGGTTCCAGGTGGCGTTCTATAACCCGGTGATAGAGAGGTTTTCCAAACTCCGTAGACAAAAGAAAATATTCTCAAAGGAACAAGGTAACACTTTTGTCCCAATGTTTCTTATGACTATTGCAACACTCTTCTGGTTGGCAATCCACTGTCTCGTCTCTCTTCTCTGCAGTCTGGCCTAAATGCTGCTGCTAGGTTTATCTTCGTTGCACACCGCTCTTCTTTCAAAATACTTGTACTATACCACTGTATACTCCCCTACTTGATCTTTACGTTCTTCCCATGGGCTAAGGGTTTCCTCCTCACTTATCACCTCTTCCTTTTCCCGTCTACAAGACTTCACTTGGGCTGCCCCGTGCCTCCAAGACTCACTTCCACCAAACCTTAAGCTTTCACCCTCCATCCCAACTTTCATGAAAGATCTCAAAACCCATTTCTTCAGAGAAGCTGCGCCATCTTAGTTGCTAGAACTTTCCTGTCATTGATACAACCACCACACTACCTCTCACCCTTTCTCTGTCCCTGATGTTTGTCACCCCATTCCCTCAAGATTGTAAGCTTGCAAGCCGGGCTCTCTCTACCCAATGTATCGGTTTGTCTTAGTCTGTCAATTCTTTTATTGTCATACCCCTTGAATATATGTATTGTATGGAGCTCGGTGTAATTTGTTGACACTATATAAACAAAAGATAATAATAATAATAAAAAGGTTGCTGTTTATATGACATTTAGGGGGCTAGCTGCTTATTAATATACAGTGCTAATTTTTAAATTAAAAAAAATACATACTACAAAATGGCCTAGTGGATGAGCAATTTAACATCATACTTTAAGAATTTTTATTCTCATATGTTTCTCCACCCCTCCCCCCACCATTGTTTTTCTATATACCCCTATATTAATTTTGAGCTTTGTGCTATTTTTTGCTTGTTGGACAAATAGTCTTGGTCCCTCTCCTATTTTATGTGAGCGTTCTGGGTATTTTTTCATCACAGGCAGAGCCTTCCTACGGGCAAGACAGATGAACATAGACCCATCCACTTGGCTCCGACTCCTGCGCAGGACGTTTCCTGCAAATAGTGGAACATTCAGTCCTACGGACAGTGGCACGTGAGTCGTGGATCCATTATTTTTTTAGGCGTCACTTTTCTAATCTTTGATTGCTTGTAGGAACATTCAGATATTTCTCACGTTGACTTAGTTGTCCTCTAGTTAGGTCTCTTCTCTTCTGTATTGACTTCATTCCCTGTCCACTTCTGTCATGTCCTCCGGGTTCCCTTGATGGGTCCTTGGTTTTGATTGGTTGTCTCCCTCTTCTCTTTTCATTGGTTGTTAGAGAGCTGCAATTGAAATCGCTTACTTTGGAGGCCACCCAGGACACGAAAGAAAAGGTAAGATCTGATTTATCAGTATCAAAATATTGCCTTCAGCGCTTGTTAGGTTAGACACCCTTCAAGGCTTCCTGTGGACCCTATTTATATGCAGTCGCCTTGGTTGCCTCGTGGATGATCTTATGCCTTTTTTGATAGTTGTTTGAAGTGATCAAAACGTTCTAAGACTCACCATTTATTTCAAAGACTTGTAAACATATCCAGTTATTACATGATGTCACCTTCAAAGTAACCTTCCCCACGATTGTGTCCTAATATTACTACCACATTTGGAAGAAGCATTGTAGGTCTACAACGAATATCTTGCCAACATCGCTCTTCACATCACTCTGTATGGTTGAAATGTCATCTAAAATACTTCCTTACAGCTTTATTTTGAATTTTGGGAACACAATACAAACACGATACACCTCATTTACCACTTTATCATTTTGTGATGCAGAAGGTCATCCTAAATATGGGTCATCTAATTCTTTGCCATCTTGGAACTGTTTTATACGCCACATGCAGTTGTCAACATTTTCAGGAATTCTGTCTCGCTATCACAATTGTTCTTCTTTTCTATGCATTGTTACTATGACAAGAACAAGGGATGAGCCGAGCCTTAGCTCTGGTTTGGCGCCACAAGTGGTCTCCCTCGCCTCGAATACTTGGTATTCAGAATCAGAGACAAAATAAGGCTAAGGGGGCCAAACTTCAAAGAGAAAATAGCATATTTTATTATAGATCTCACTTACTTTGTCTGTTCACGCTCACAATGCAGTGTGTAGTGTAGCTGAGCGACAATGTGTGTTTTCTGTCTGGTAATAATCTCTAATTGTGTCAGCAGGTCGAGGCCACTGCGGTCAGACAATCTCCAGAAATCAGGAAGGACAGAGAGAGCCAGAGGAGGTCGGTATTCCTACGATAGAAACCTAGCATAATATATAATCTTACGGCAGATAGGAACCGCGTGGCCCATCCAGTCTGCCCATTTAATGCTGTAAATGGTTATTCATCACATTCAAATCCACGGGCTGCGTCCTGAGGATGCCTGAGGTTATTGAGTGTTGTATTCCAACAACTGCTGGAGGGCAGGAGGTTGCACCACCCTATTGTAATGACTCCTAGGCCCATTAAAGGGGGTTAGGGCTGCGTTAACCGGTTGCGAAAGGATATCCTGTCTCCTCTCTGTGGCATCTGACGTCACTCTTAACCCTTTTCTTGCATGTTTGGTACAAAGGTTATTGTTCTGTGAGCCTTTGCATATTTATTTACTACGATTAGTGTTTTACCAGCATTAAGTTTTTACTCAAGTATTTACATAAAGCAACCCCAAATATAATGTCATTCCGCAAACCTTTGCATTTAATAAAATTAAATTAATTGCAGGTGAAGTTTGTTTAATTATTTCACCATTCAATGCTTGCTTTACATTCTGTAATGCTTTATTATACCGCAAAGGGTTTTTTGGCACACTGCGTGCTATTGGTCGACTGGCTCCCCAAGTGGCCCAGGGCCTAGGCAGGCACCCAGTAGGTGAGGTGCGTTACTGGGAACTTCCCAGGGGAGGCTACCCAAAGCTCTCCCTTTTCTGATGGAGGGGCTTTCTGAAGGGGAGAGGGTTTGTGGAGGCAGGGGGTTAAAGTGCATGGAGTGGGCCAGTGAAGTATCCTGGCCTAGGGCCCAAGTCCAGGGGGCTGCAGTCCTCCTGGTAGAAAACCGTGGCCCAGATAGTCCTGCAGCACATTGGGCCGGTTACAAGGAATATCTCTGATCTCCCCAACTGGCCTATTTACTCCATGAAGGCTGTGCCGGCTCAGCACAGCCTCCATAGACTTCATTAAAAAGAGCTCTGTGCCTTTAAGACATGGCGCACCAAGATATGATTTCATATTTCCGGCGCTTTGTTTCTTAAAATCGTGCAGTGCCTTTAATTGTTCCTGGGAAGTGGACTATGCCAGCTCCAAATGTAAAACCTGGATACCCTGGTCCCTCCACAGTCCCTCTCCCCCAGAAGGTGGAGAGCTCCTGGTAGCCTACCCTACGAAGTTCCTAGGTATGATGGTAGCCTACCCTACAAAGTTCCTAGGTATGATGGTAGCCTACCCTACAAAGTTCCTAGGTATGATGGTAGCCTACCCTATAAGTTCCTATGTATGATGGTAGCCTACCCTATAAGTTCCTATGTATGATGTTTGCTCAAAAGAAAATCTGTAACTCGACTGACATCTTGTACATTAATGAGCTGAGTGATTGGTGATTCCATACTAAGCTTTGTAGCAGTAGCTCAATAAACAATCCTCACACGTTTCAACAGCCAATCACCTCCTCCACACTATGACACACGGTCTAGTGATTGTATGATGTACCTGTCTCTTACATACAGCCTCTGGTCTCTTTTGCAGAGTTCAAAATGTCTCGCAGTTGTCTTTAGGGGACTTCAGGCTGCTGGCTGTGTTGGGTAGAGGTCATTTTGGAAAGGTAAATAAAGAAAATCAGCACTTAAGCTGTAAATCAGAGTCCCTATTTTGGTCTATTGTTAGGTCCTGCGGATATATTTCAGAGAATCTTCTCTTGAATCGTGACGTCTTATCTTATTTCGGTTTCCTCTGGTTGAATCGCCCCTTCCTGTTCTTTTCTCTGATATTCACTCTAAACCCTTCACTTACCGTTATCACTCGCTGTTTTGGGGTGTTTTTCTGTAAGTATCTTTGCCTGTCTCACACCATTTTGCTCATGAGGTTTCACATGAAGCTGTACAATGTCCAGGGTCTGTTCGTTCATCTCAAGCACTAGGCTTCCTTGCTATCTCGTCCATGGTATTCTGTGTCTGCCTGTTATGCGGCCATCTCTCCTAGGATTCTCTTCAGTTTGGTATTTGAGATGATTTGGGATATCTACTGATTACGGGATGAGCTTTGGTTTTTATTTTTATTCAAATCTCCAGGACAGAGCCTCATATGCCACACGTGATAGGTAGTAGTAAAGCCCAGTCCGACATTTAAGCATAAATGATGACTTCAAATGCTTCCTGTATCCATCTCACTTCTTGCTGACAATCCTATATTCTCGGTCTCGCTCGTGGGGTCTCAGTCTGGTTATTGCGAAGAATATGTGGGGTTTCTTTTTTGCTGAAATCTTTAATGCCGCCATCTCTCTTTTAGGTTCTGCTTTCCGAGTATAAAGAAACTGAGGAATTATTTGCAATTAAAGCCCTAAAGAAAGGTGACATCATAGCCAGAGATGAGGTTGAGAGGTGAGAATGCAATGCATGGGTTAAATCTTAGTACCCAATGGCTTTCCGGACTTTATAGTGTGTGATAAGCTTCAAAGATAGTACATTTCTCCCAAATGTGAATTGGTTACCTTTGTCTGCTGTTCTTATACTTCCTACTGATTTTTTTACTCCTTTCTCTCCAATCCAGCCTCCTTTGTGAGAAGCGGGTGTTCGTGGCAGTAAGCGGGGCTTTCCACCCATTCCTCCTCAGCCTCCTTGGCTGTTTCCAGACTCCAGAGCACGTCTGCTTTGTCATGGAGTATATGGCGGGAGGAGATCTCATGACTCACATACACACCGAGGTGTTCAGCCAGGCACGTGCAACGTAAGTGTGCCCTGAATGTGTCCTACCCATATACATTGAGTGTGCACGTAGTTTAGTGCATGTGCAGTTACATACATACAGGTGTAGGTATGTTTGTACATATGCAGGTGTGTTCTAGCAAATTCAACAAATACTTACTTTAATGAGAAACTGCAACAGAGGAACTGGGGGCAAGAAAAGAGGCAAATTCATATAGGGGGATTCTGCCAAGGAGGACCACACACAAATTTAATGGGACCACTCTATACCCTTTATGAATATGATGGGTGGAGTAGCGCTTTAAGTGCATTACTGTGATTTTATGGGTACGTTTTATGGTAGTTCTTAGTGCTTAGCAGGTAAATCATCATCTGTGCTTTAACTTTCTGCATCATGGATATTTGCAGGTCTTGCTATACTTGAAAGAAAACCATAGAGTGAAAACATCAAGATATAGTGTAAGCTTTGATGGAGTACAGTCAGGGCTGGCCCAAGACATTGTGCTGCCTGGGGCAGAGGATAAAAATGCTGCCCCTGGATCCTATATTTGGCACTCCCCCATCAGCCATTTGACACCACCATGTAAATCACATACACACAATCACACATTCATGCTCACACACATCCATGCTCAAAACCATATATATATATATATATATATATATACACACCCACGCTCACACATACAAATCCATGCTCACACATACGTATTTATGCTCGTACACAAACAATTACACATCCATGCTCACAAAAAACAATTAGACATTCATGCTCACACACATCCATGCTCAAAACCACATATATACACACCCACGCTCACACACAATTACACATCCATTCTCAATACCACATACATACACACCCACGCTCACACATACAAATCCATGCTCACACACAATTACACATCCATGCTCATACGCACACACACACACATACACATCTACGCTCACACACACATACACATCTACGCTCCCACAAACATACACATCTATGCTCCCACAGACATACACATCTATGCTCACACACAGACCCTGGTAACATACACTGGCACACATCTTTACACACACTCTCACATTTGCACAGACATACACACTCACGCGCATACTCCCTCTCACACACTTACACATACACAGCCTCACGTTTAACTGCGTTGTCACCTAACCATGCGTTACGTTACCCCGCTACGTTTCTGCCTCCCTTGTTCCCCTGTTTCTGATGCACAACCTCTTCCCCGATTGGAGGAATGGGGCAAAGGCCCCTTATCTCTGCCTTTTTGCAGAAGCGCACAAGAGGCCAGAATAATGCAGATAGATTTGTGTAGAAAGAGATTCAGAAACGCTTCTTTTTCAACATAAATCTATCCGGAAACAATAAGTGCCGCCTGGGTCCCATTGACCAACCAGGACCAACTGAGTACAGTGCAGTTCTATGATACTTCCCTATGGTGTTTTCTATTTTTCACCACGTTGGAAGATGCAGGCAATAGACAGCCAAAAAAGTGCATGTAAAAGGGCAGTTACTTAAGAATGAAATGCCCATAGTACTATGTTGTTGATGAGTGTTGTATATATCAATAAACCATACTGCCATGGTTCTGTATAATATATATATATATATATTCCTTTAGTGAATATGCCTGTTCCTTTTTCAGGTTCTATGCTGCCTGTGTGTTGCTGGGTTTGCAATTCCTTCACAGTAAAGACATCGTGTACAGGTAATGAGACTGTTCTTGATGTTAACAATGGTTGGAGAGGGTCCACGCTTGCAGCTTTAAGCCCATGGACTCTCCAAAACACAATGGTATTCACGAAATGCTCGTGTTAGATCCCTCTTGTGGTTATATAAGAAATTACAAAGAAAATACATTTTTTTGGTGGACCTGGTGCATGGGAGTTAAACATTCCAGTGACACCTGCAAAACTTTACTGCAAGATCATAGTGTTATGGAGACATCACTGTTTGATTGAAACTGTGCGAGTGTTTCTGACCTTTATTAATTATTTGTAGGGATCTGAAATTGGATAATTTATTACTGGACTCAGAAGGATATGTAAAGCTTGCGGATTACGGACTTTGCAAAGAGGGTAAGTTCTTATTTCTATGTTCCTACTAGCACTGTTCTGTATGCACAATATTTCACGACAACAAGTTCTAAGACAGTCATTAAGATTCAACAGAAAATAGTAATACACAAGCAGATACACGCATTGAGTTGGTGCTCTTCAACCTTTCTTTTTCCATTACAATATCTTGGTCAACAAAGAACAAGTTTCTAATGGTCGGCACTCTAAATATACCATGGTATGGTGCACTTGTGCCACCAAACTTCGTATGTGTCTTACTTCGTAAGGCTCTGTTTCTCATCCTGTGTTTCTGGGCTACAGGTATGGGGCCATATGATCGAACGTCCACATTTTGTGGCACCCCAGAGTTTTTGGCTCCTGAAGTTCTAACAGACGCCTCGTACACTCGGGCTGTCGACTGGTGGGGATTTGGAGTCCTGATCTATGAGATGATGGTTGGAGAGGTAAGAGTGGAACTATTTTTCAAAAAATATTTGATAAAGAATGAACAAATGTAGAGACGGACATGAGTCAATATGTCGGGTAAATATATATATATATATATATATATATATATATATAAATATAAATATATATATATATATGTGTACCACCTTGGATGTGTAACCCAGGTGGTACACACCACCAGAGGTCTGAAGTCGGGACGGAACTCCTGGGGAGTAGTCACAAGCATGAATGATGGATAGGTTTGCAGATCAGGATAATCGGTTGCCAAGGCAGTAATCAGGATGCCAGAGATCAGAATAAACGGTTGCCAAGGCAATATTCAAGATGCCAGAGATCATCAGTGGCCAACGTGCCAAATGGGCAAGGCAGTTTGTGGGACGGCGCAACAGGAGAGGGATGGCGGGATACCTACCTGACACAATATCTAGTGGGGTTCTATAAATATAGATAATAATGAGGTGAACGTTCACAGCGGCATAAAAATGAGCAAACTCCACTTTTAACCTGTCACTTAACGATCATCATTAGGGTCACAGAAGCACATTAACTATTCTAAGACAAAAACAAGGAATGATTAATAATTAAGGTTTGCAGGAGTAAAACGGGCACACTAAATGGGTCAAATGGTTCTTTTTTGTACATTTCTCTTTTGTAGTCGCATATTTGCTTATGAGGCTACAATGGGGTTTAGAAGCTTGCGTGAACGGCCCCTCTTTACCTAATGTATTCGTTTGTCTTAGTATGTCAATGGTTTGTCAGACCCCTTGAGTATATGTATTGTAAGAAGCTCTCCTTACATTGGTGGCACTATATAAATAAATAAATAAAGGAATAATAATAATTTACCAATATTTGTCATCTCTGTTATGTTTGCAGTTTAACTAGCACTCTGTCTTATTCGCTTGACTCTTTTTAACTACTTACCCCTTCCCCAACTCAGTCTCCGTTCCCGGGTGATGAAGAAGAGGAAGTATTTGACAGCATTGTTAATGACGAAGTTCGTTACCCTCGATTCCTCTCTGCTGAAGCCATTGCGATAATGAGAAGGGTGAGAATATATTTTGTCTCTGTAAGCCAAATTGTTACATAGTAACATTGTTACATAGTACTTGTTATGTCCTGTCCACCCATTGTACAGCGCTACAGAATTTGATGGCGCTATATAAAACGATAAATAATAATAATAATAATAATAATAATATTGCTTTCCCCGCTGCACTGCATTCCCACTGGATCTGAGTGCAGATAACTGCGGAGACTTTTTCACCTTCCATTAGAAGAAACTGAGCAATGGATTTCTCCTCCACCCGATGCATTCCTGTAGATTTCTCTTTAAGGCATCATTGCAATACGGCATTACCGTCCCGCCGTGCGCTGAATTCTTACATCGTTCCGTCACACACAGCGCATCGCATGCTGCAATGACTGGGAGTTTTCTGTTCCCACAGCTCCTGCGCAGGAATCCAGAAAGACGTCTGGGATCGGGGGAACGAGACGCTGAAGATGTGAAAAAACAACCCTTTTTCAAGGTGCGGTGTTATTGAAAACTGAAGCAGTGCATTAGCCGGTGACGTATTTTCCGGCTTCACTCCTCTTTCCACACAGTAGTCAGCATGGCTACTGCTTTCAGCATCTAAATTACTCACAGAGGGCTCCCAGATCTTGGGGACCCTAGGCACATGTGTATTGAGCCTAATGGATTATATGGCACGGTACAAAAGTGGCCACCGCTGCTCTTGTATACCGCTATGGGACCCCCTCTGAACTTATCTTCCACAGGGATGCTTTTCCAATGTGGCCCAGCTGTACATAGGCCTCTAGCACACATCTCCATTACTTGCTCCCCCCAGTGGCCGTCCTATGTGTGGCACAGGGATATTATATCCTAACCCTGGGGTGTCCAACCTGAGGCCCTCCAGCTGCTGCAGGACTACATCTCTCATACTGGAGGGCCGCAGGTTGGACACCCCTGTCCTAACCTCTCCGCATATTCCCCCAAGCCTTAGGGCTAATTACACTTGGTGCTTAGTGTACTGAGATGTAATGTACCAATGTGGTCTACTAACCGCAAAGGAATATTGTATTATATAGTGCATATCAAGGCTGAAAAGATAGCAGGTGCCAGGTAGCTATGAGTAATTGTGCTTTTAAATATGGATCTTCATGGATATATGTCTTAATTATCTTTAAAATTACTCTGGTGCCTAAATTCTACATTATGCTGTTATTTTTTTAGACTGGTGCAGTTGGACATAACTATATTAACCCAAAGCTTTTGTTACCCACAGGAACTTGATTTTGAAGCCTTACTTTCCCGACGCCTGCCTCCCCCTTTCAAGCCCATGGTGAAGGGGCCACATGATATTAGTAACTTTGACCCGGAGTTCACATCAGAGGGCCCAGAGTTGACTCCGCCAAGGGAACCTCGGCCTTTGGGTAGCCAAGAGCAGAGCTTGTTCCAAGGATTTGACTACGTCAGAGAGGGAGCCTGAGGGACAAGTTCACTTGTGGGCAGAGATTATTCTAGTTGCCTCTCTCCTCTTTTTCTGCCTCACTAACTCTGAATCTCCTTTATTCCATTTCTTAACATTTTCATTTCTATGTTCATTCTCTCTTGAAGCTCGACCAGAGAGATGACACTGATAAGACCATGCTATGGAGAAGGCACATAACATATACATAAGTCTCTAATATGAGAGGCATTTTGGCCACCGTTGTCTTTCCCTTCATTATCTGCTCATTTGCTGCCTCTGGTTCTACCTCACAACACAATATGTAAATAAAACTCTTTATATAAAATGGCCTTTTTTTTTTTTTTTTTTTTTTTTTTTTTTTTTTTTTACACGCAGTGGTATATTTTTGAATTATGTAGACTAAAGGACTGTTACTTGGTCTTGGCACTCAAACATGTTGGCCCCAGTCAGTGGCTGGACAAAAAAATGAAGTGGACTATCAGAAGCCAGGATTAGAATGCCATCATGTACTCCGTGTAGTCTACTCGATAAAATGAACATTTCCCCGTATTGTACAAGTTGCACCTACAGTGAAGTCCAAACTGGGTAATTCTGAATGGAATTCAAAAGAATGCAAAATGAGGGCCTCTTTTCTGTTTAAGCTCAGTAATAAAATGTTTTGTGGAAATTGTAACTGCTGATAATTTGAAGGGTATTTTAGATGTTTTATACACATGGTGAAGGAATTGCATAGTCTATTGGATTTGCCATATCCCAACAAACCATAAATTAAACACACCATATCTTACTGAGGCAATAACTACCTAGACTATTCGTTAGGGCACACAGAGACCCAGGGATTTTACTTATTATGTCTGAAGAAGAGGCCCCAAAAGCTTAAGTGCCCAAATCTTTTTTTTCTATGTTCCCTCCCCAAAAAGCTTCTAAACATTGACTAAACATGACATATTCTCTAGGGCTATTGTGGGTAACAACATTTGTTGCTTGTCTTTGCTGTAACATATCATGCCAGTTCAGTTTTAATTTCCCTTCCCAAACTGTTAGTCCTCATTGGGTTTTGGAAAACATTATCTTAATAGACGCCAGTGGGCCACCCACCTCCATGTATCTCCACAGAGCACTGCCTACATTAAACTAAAATCCAAGCGTATACACACTGAAATATATGTCCAATGTGGGTTTTCTATAAATAAATGATTCAATGAAATACTACAAATGCTCTGTGGCTTAGGGACTGTACTTATTTATTAGTATGGGGCAAGAGGCTGGTAACTTGGGGATGCTTGGTGGTGCAACATCAACCATCCAAACTAGCTCCAACACAAGTATTTTCCTCATTGTCTTTGCAGTAGATGACATCATGGTCACCCTAATTTCCTTGTTTTAGAACAATATAGACAAACTGTTTCCACTTCATTGTGGATGCACAGAATGGGCACCAAGAGTGAGGCTGGAGAGTCACATGAGCTACAGCCCATGTAGAACATTCCCAGACTCCCGGTGCCCTGGTTTATAGCCTTACTTAAAAATGGGGGACAGGGGATCTGGAGTGGTGAAATATATAGCCACAAAATATTTTTATATATTTCATATATTTATTGATTATCTCATTATAAAACACATTATATGTATTTTATTTATATATATATTATTGCATAATATATGTACATACATTTAGATTTTATATAAAAGCAAACCTTATGTAGCCACCTCAGGGTAGTACTTGACCCAATCACTACACTCCTCCATGGTGACCTCAAAACTTCATGCGGCACCACATAAATTCTGCGCCTCCATTCTTCTGGGAGGTGAGAGGCTGGCAGTGCCTCCACCTAGCTGGATGTCTCATGTGGATGTAAGGCAGCATGGCTAGAGAACATACAATGATACTATATGCATTAATACTGAGTGACAACGACAACAACACAGGAATTAATGTGAGGATCTTGAGGCAGCAGAAGATCTTACACCAGTGCGCTGTCATAAAGAGATAAATATGATGTCATAATAAGGTGAAATGCCCTGCAGGAACGAGCTGATACATTGATATTTTGTACAAGTATTATGGTAATGTAAATAATATAATAATTAATTATTATACCTTTTTAAGATTTGTTTTCATATTTTTAAATATTGGATCCAGCTTCACCCACCATTAGTGTGTTATTTTTGCCAGCTTTTAAAGTATGCATGTTTAGTTTGACCAGGCCCTCTTTCGGGACCCAAATCCCTCTAACACTTTTTCCTCCTCTGATGTCCATCTTTTCTTGTAGCTCGGAATGTTTGCTGGTTGTGAGTGTATCGCAGCGTTCTACAGCCCTTCAAGTATGTACAGAAACCACAGAAAAATAATGTTTAAAAATTAAATTATTCTCTTTCTAAACGCCCTATTAAATGACATAATTACAACAGTCGCATAGCAAATCCTAGAAAACCCTCTGCCGCATCCCTAACCCCTTCACCTAAAACAAGTGTTGGTGTGATGAAATATTACTATATACCACACAC
This sequence comes from Sceloporus occidentalis, assembly GCA_023333645.1. NCBI lineage: Eukaryota > Metazoa > Chordata > Lepidosauria > Squamata > Phrynosomatidae > Sceloporus > Sceloporus occidentalis. Next base: position 859,946 of record JALMGF010000174.1, on the reverse strand, counting down.
ATCTGATATTTGCAACGCAGAATATTAGATAGAGGTTTTAAAACCCATAATGGAAGTGGATTAGGACGTGCTTGAAGATTGTAAATAATAAATGAGAAATTTGGTGGGAATAAAGTATTAGACTGGGGTATGTCATACGGAGCAGACGATAGATAATAACCTTATAATAAACCGATAAAGGTTTATATCTATACCGTTGTGGCCCTGCTAGGTAGAGAGAGAGATCTAATGGCCAGATTATACAATGTTCTATTACATATGGATACATCACAAATTGGCTTAAGGTTAATAAATAAAATAAAAGTCATGTAATATTCCATTAAGCTACTCTACGCGGTGCTTAATTTAATAGAATGCTCAGTTTAACCAATTATTTGCTATTAGCTGTGTAAAGCCCATTGTCACAAAAGCAACATTGTGCACGCAGATACAAATTAGGGTGACCGCATCAGCCATGTTTTTCAGGACACATATCATTTTTACATATTGCTGACCAGCCCAGATAAAGTGCTGCCCTGCAGGATGGAGGGTGTATAACTGACTAATTTGTTCCCTTCCATGAGTCTATACATCCCACATACCGCAGCGCAGTACTTTACCTGTGCTGGTCCTCAATATGAAAAACGTATCCGTGTCCTGGAAAACATGGCCGATGCGGTCACCATTAGATACACATTGGTTGGCACTGTTGGGCCAGTGAGACACGAGTCCGGGGGTTTTACATGTACCCGGCACCCATTTGCACAACGGACCACACACACCTATCATAGGCATTAAAAAAATAAAGTATGTTATAGGGACAGTCAAGTGTCCCATATATGTCCACTAATGAAAAATGCAAAATAACGTCCTTTATATGCATTCTTTACCTGTAAGGAAAAAAACACACTTACCCGTAGAAGAAGCTGCAGCTCCAGAGCCATTTGTGCCAGGATTGGCTTTAAGCAGCCAATCATTGGCAATAAAGTGTTCCCATGTGATTTCAGGGGGGATCTGGTATACCCTGTGAAACTCTTGTGCAAGCCAGAGCTGGCTGTGAGTATAACACGCATGTTATATAGCAGGGGTGTCCAACCTGCGGCCCTCCAGCTGCTGTAGGACTACATCTCCCATGATGCTCTTTTAGCTAAGTGGCTGATAGAGGAGTGTGAGAGATGTAGTCCTATAACAGTTGGAGGGCCGCAGGTTGGACAGCCCCGTTATACAGCATGATTCTGATGAAACCCTCCATGATTTTGCAAGAAAAGCCAGGTAGCTGCCGGCAGTCTTTTCAGGAAATGCCTATAACGTGTAAAGGTGGGTCTGGTAAACGTATAAAAAAGATATGACCTGTTTGGGGCTTCCTGCGTGGGGCGCTATTTGACCACGGACTAGTCCTGTACATGGGCAAAACGATTGAAACTAAAGATGATACAGCTGTCATATGCAATAAAGTTGTACATATGATGCTTAGACTCTTGACATTCAGTGGTCCAAATTGGGACAGCTGTGTTGGGGGGCAGCACTGGAAGTGAGTCGGTCGTGGCTAACTGCCCACAGGGAGAGCCACTTACAGGGAGAGCCACTTTGCAATGCTCGGCTAAAATGGAGATCCGTGCTGCAACGGACTTCAATTGATTTTACAGCTCCCCGGGCAAGGGAGGACATCAGAGGATGTCCCCAAGCAGGCTACTATCCTCATCTAGACTGTTCCGCAAAATCCGGGACTGCGGGTAAGTATGACGATGGCTGGAGTGTCCCTTTAAAAGGTGTGAAAGCGACAATGCCCATTCAAGCACTGAATGATTTTCTGGTGATATGGATGGCCAACCACTAAAGGGTTAACCCAACTTCGAATACAATGGAAGCAGCTGGAGATAATATAATTGAGAGCATCTGGTCGTTTACCCTCAGTCTGCAGAGAATCCCTATGTCTCTGGGTCAAAATCAAACGATTCCTAGTAATTCCTACTTTTCAGATACAAGGAATTATATATATATATCACACGGCCTTCTCGTCTTTCTCTCCCGGAAACAATGCTTTATGTCACCGCTGAACTTCACAAGGGCAAGAAACAGCAGTCTTCAAAATGTGGAATCCTCTGAAATTCCTCCGATATGTATAAATCTATTCAGCGCTATAAACAATCCGGAAAAGGGATCAAAGAAGCACTCTATATTCCAGAATTTGTAGCAGAATGAAGCATTGGAGGGGCAGGATTAATTGTTCCTTTAACCCCAGTTTCTATAATGTTCCCACAGTCTAAAGTTTATGATAGTTTTAGCGGAATGACATGCTTACAGAATAAGCTGTAAAATGAGATCATGGGACGTTTCTGAAGCTTTACTTAGTTCAAACACGTATGAAAAAATAAAATGTAGCCATAATAAAGGAAACGCCATAAAAAAAAACCTATTTGTGTGAGATACAAACAGGACTGTCAATAATACTTATAGGGTCGTCCAGTAGCCCATGACCCACAGTGGTTCCTCCTTTCTTCATGGAGCTCACCGGCGCATGTGCCAGGGGCAAACAAATACAATGTGGCTGTGGAGAAAACCCAAGGTTGTTGTGGGTCCCTTAGGTAACCCTGGAGTCTGGAGAGCTGTCTGTTTTTGCCTTGCGTGAAAGTCAGCCCTAGAAACAAACATAAGTGAAATAATTCTTCTCACATTTAGTGTTTATTATGTTATTTTGTAGGGAGAATCAGAAAACAGGGGACAGAAGTCTGTCAGGGGACCATCCCCTGAAAACACGTCATTGTATAGAATAAAATAGAATCAAATCAATTGTCAAAAATGTTGGTGGTCCACTCATGACATCTGATATGTCTTTGAATGTCTTTAATTATAATGCTATAGATACATCATGTTCTATGAATATGTTGGCCTCTAATAGAAATCTACCGCATTTCATGCTCTGAGACCATCATGGAAATATACAATTTACTTTGACTTTGCCAGCAAAAAAATGGGGTGATTAGTGGTCTGTTACACCTGCGAGGGAGGAGGCACACTGCCAGTGTTACCGGGAGAAGGACAGCGTGAGTTGCAAAACTTTTAGCTAAAATTAAGAAATTGATACACTGCCCATCCTGTTTATAGAAAGAGGAAGGTTACCCAGAGCCCCAGAGAAAGCAGCCATTCACCCGGAGACTCTGGGTCAAACCTGGAGCGTTCCCAGGTATGTCATGCTATCAACGCTTTTGTTTCTTACCAAATTGCTCACATCTCTGCTTGACATATGCAAGTTAAGGGACCACTTACATCAATAGCAGCTGTCCCAACCAGTATCCCAATTCTCTAAGGCAAAGGTTAAGCCATATGGCTGTACTGGCTGTAACCTCCTGGTGGGAGCCAAAGGTCTATTATAATGATGTTCTCTTGGTTGATTTTTCCCTCTGGCCTAAAAGGTGCCAGTCCTCCCCTGGATGTCTTGTGTGGTGCTGTAGGTGGGAGTTAAAATAACATCAGAACTTTACCCCTACGGTGTGATTTCACCTACAGACCAGGCTGAGAGCAGGCTTTAGATAAAATCAGGGTCATGTCATCATAACCTGAGCTTCTGGAAAGATATAGACTACCAAGTAGCACCCTGTGAAGGACATAATTATTCAGGTCAAGTGTTGTCTTTCGAGGCCACGGCCTGAAATCTCTGGGTCATGGAAGGGCCATTTTGACACTCCTCACTCCCTACCCTTGGCGATTTTCCACTTCCACCCCCATACAAATGTAAAGCATTTGCCCTGCCCAAAATGCCACTGATGTGGTTAGTCCCACCAACATCTTCGGTCTTCCATAAGAGGCAAGGGTCTGTGTAGCCCGAACCTGGTTCCCATGCCTCTTCACACAGGGAGACAAACCATACCTCCTGGCAGCCCGAGTTTTGGCAGGACAGTCCTGATTTTGGCCAATATCCCACCGTCCTGGGTAGCTGCCCCACTGTCTCGAATGTAAGAGAACACAATATAAAAAAAGTGGAGTACTGCGTAGATGGAGTTAGTAGAACTAAACACTGAAACTTAAGACAAAAATCACAAATACATCTTTGTTGTCACAAATACATCTGAGCTTGAGAGTTTTGGGAAGCCCCAGCTCTTAGAATACTTTTTGCTGGAAGCTACGAATGAACACAAAAGTCTGAACACTAAAGTTTACTATAGGGGCTTAAAACCACAGACCATACATGCAATTCCAGAATAGAGTGCTACCCCACATCACACCATGCATGGCAAGGCATGTGGACCAAGTCCCTTGTTTTTTGGTTACAGTATACTTAATAAATCAAATAATACAGAGACGGTTATCTGTATAATTCTATAATACATATATAAACCCTGTTTGGGGTTACACAGTTAGTGTTCTTTTGGCTATGAAGTAGGCATTGAGAAACGGTACATCTTGCTGAAGTCATGCAAGTCAACATCCATGTATAACATAAGCTTGTTTTGTAGCATTGTTATTCATCCCATGAAAATCCAATTTGCGTCAGATATTTTTAATGCATCTGCTGTCACCTTGAGCAGCGATATTTTTATTATTTCACTTTCTTACAAGAACATGCCCTTCCGATTGAGAATATTAATTGTTGATACATTTTCAAAATACCCCTCTCACATTGTTTAACATTGCCAGTGAGAAGCTGGAAGAGGACAATTGTGTACAGAGCACAAATCGGCCGATTGTCCCAAATGTATTGGGGGGAAAAAGAACATTCTTGTATCTGCAGTTCCGCATAAGACCACAAGGGACACTAAGGATAAGATGCAATTAGGTCTTTAGGTAGTATTTTTTTCTCTAGTTTGTTACTGCTAACGTGGCTTGGAAAGGACGGTCCAGCATGTGTTTAGCTTGCCGTGTTCATAGGCCACTGGATTCTGTTTGAATGTCAACCTGTACCAAAAAATAATGTTTTTATCATAAACCAAGTTAAATGTTTTGCTTAAGTGATCTAGTCTCATAAAAGGGTTTTAAAGTCTATAGATGGCTGACTTCACTACGGTCCGAGCTCTGGAAGTCTCCAGGATCCCAACGGTTTAGCTTTCCTCCTCGGACACGTGACACTCGAACAAAGATGGCACAAAGACGGTGGAGCACAGACCGTCTCAGTAGAATGTAGACCCAAGGATCCAGGATCTGGTTACATGAAGCCAAACGTACTGTGAAAAGTAGCCAGTCTGAGCGGGGAAGAGATAGGCCAGTGTGTAACATCATCACAGAAACCTAAATACAAGAGGCAGAGTTTAAAAAAAGAGGATGCAGCAGCACATAGTGGGAATAAGTAACAGTGGACTAGAACCTCCATCATGTCTGTTCAGCATTTGGTTTTGTATGAAGTAGCTTGAATTCTGAGTAACATTTCTGGCTTCACAGTAATGGATAGAAAAGATGATGATACTTGCAAATGGGAAATCTAATTCTCTTCTTCTGACTTTAACCTATATTACATTATATAGGGCTATTGAAGGGAGAACTATTGAATAAAAAGTGGGACAGTGTGACTAAAGCCTTGGACCTGTTGTGTAAGTGTAATATTTTTATATTCTTAAAAAAAAAAGGAGAGAACAGACCAGTTTGGGTCAAACTCTCCAGTCTGGTTTAGTAAGCCTAAACCAAGAGACAATGTGTCCATGAGGGAAGATGCTGAGACGTGAGTCATATAAATGATGAAAGGGAAAACTGACAGAAGTATCAAAGAGAAAGAAAATAGACTTACAATAGACAGAGCAGTTCACAGAGTAATTGGACTGAATTACTTAACATCACCTTTTTATTGCCTTACTCACCAACAAGGGACTCCAGCAAATACACGACACAAGTGTAATTCCTAAAAGTTGCACCACCATCTCCAGGTCATGCGAACGTGCCCCACGTCGCCTCCTCCTTCGACCCTCCACGGAGGTTCTGAGCATCCGTGCCCTCAGGAGAGTTCCTCCAACCATAACATTACACACCAGGGCAGCAGCTAGTGATCCAAGACCTAATCCAGAGAAGAGCAGACAGAACCCAGGAGGTTCCTGTAGAAAACACCAGGTTCGTGAAGGCTGTAGTCCATATTCTCCATACCCCATCAGAGGAAGCATGGACACCAGAAGTGCCACGGCCCAAGCAAAAACCATACTAAGGCGAGCTCTGAACTGTGTCACCATAGTAGAGTGCCAAAGTGGCTTCATCAGCCCAAGACAGCGTTCACATGCCATGAGTAAACCAAGGAGAAGTGGAGAAAGACCAAAAAACACCATGCAACCACCAAGAAACTGGCACCCAACTGCTGGAAGTCCTCCATGAGAGTAAAGCCAAAGGACAAAAGAACCGGTGATGAGATGTCCAGCTAAATCAGTCGTAAGCAGTCCAGATGCCAGGAGGAGGAACTGGGCTCTGGATCGTCGAAGTCTGCGAGAATGGGAGTAAGCCCTTGCCAGGATCCACAGTCCAAGTGCGTTGGAGGAAGCACCAATGGCCATTGACAGAGATGGTAGAAGAGGTCTAGAAGAGGGGGGTGGGGAGGAAGCAGATGTAGGGGTGTATGAAGGAGAAATGGGAGGCAGGGAAGAAAGGATAGAGGGGAAGGAAGAGTTGGATTGTAGAGGTGGGAACATGGGAGGGTAGAACAGGCCTGAAAACAGAGGAATGGTAAGTATATGAGTAACAAACAAAGAGATTGTGATATCAAGATTATGTGGATTGGTAAATAAAGGCATGAAATCAGTGAAATGTAAGAACAAAGAAGTAACGATGGGCATGACAGGGAGATACAAGATGCAAAGCAGTGGAAAGGGAGGTAAAGGGATACAATATGAAGTTAATTTCAGCAGCTGCTACACACATTTCACCTATCACGCCCATTTAACATTTCAGCATACCCTATTCTCCCTAAGCTATCACTCACATACTGCAGCACTCAGATACTCTCTCCTCTGACGTTGCCCCTCAGTTAAAATTATTACTCTCCCTAAATGACTAACCTCGGCTTATTTAATGCTAGTACTCACCTCAGGTACGGTACTGTGGCTTCCTACGGTGTGCCAGGGCAGTGTCTAGTGTGGTGGTCTTGGGGTGTGTCTGCGATTAATTCACAGTCCATGAGGTCTGGTCCTCTCACTTCACTCTGGATAACAACAAGGATGTCACACAGAGGTCTTCTCCGTCTCTCTTCTACATCCTCTGGAAGTCTCTCCGATGATTTGCACTCAGTTTTTCTGTATCACCCTCCCTCTTCCAGTTGCCTCTGTGTTATCATCAATTTATCCCTTTGCCTAATCACTCAGCTTTTTCCCTGGATGCCTCTCATCTCGTATCCCCACCTCTTACACTTTTCTCCTATGCTTAGCCATAGCTCACTCTCACTTGTTTTTCTGTCATCCTCCCCTGGACGGTGCCTCCTCCTTTAAGCAGGGACCAGATACACAGAGAGAAAAAGAGTGAAAGAGAGGGAGTGAGAGAGACAATAGAACAAAAAGACATAAACAATTGGTGTCATAAGACAAACAGCGTAAATCGGCAAGAATGAAAGAAGGAGAATTCCATGTCTAGGGAAGAAAAGTGTTAACACAATGAATCTGGCATGCTTACCAGTACTCAAAGAGTTAAGAAGCATGACAGTAGACAAGACAGTGTAAGATAAGAATTATTTAGTGTGAGCGGAGCTGGAAACTTCATCTCACTGGACATAGGACAGTATAGGAGTATACCGTACCTAGGTCTGTATATTCTGTATATTACGGATCTGGAGAATATCAAGTTTTACATCATTTACTTGTCGCCTGCCAGGAAACAGCTTGTTGTGCATATATCGCAGTTTAATATGTGATGGGTTCTTAAACGTTTTGCTGAATTTACCATCCACAGTTACAGTATCTGAGAATCTACCTGCTATACTGACCAATATACATTACTGCCTATGATGACCCCACGTCGCAATATGTCCTTGTGTCAAAATCCACATGCTCTATATAGCCAAGGTTGTCTCCACTTAATGGTTGTGAACATCTCAGTGGTATAAATAACCTCGAAGTGGTCACCAAAAAGACCTGCTAAACACACCCCTAAAACAAGTGTCCTTTGGCCATCTTTTGTATTTTAAGGCATACACCTGTATATTGTTCCCAAAATATCAACCTGCAACACAGTGTCACTTATTCACTGCCAATGCTTTCGATTGTGCCCTACGCCACACACCTGCTGTGGAATTATAATCTCAGATGGACTGAGCCCAGAATGAGATTGCTCCTAATCAACAAATCTGACAATGGAAACTGTACCCTCACCCACCTGTATCTGGTTGTAATACAGTCACACTTTTACATGTTTAACTTGATAATGTCTTCTCTTCATTCAGCCACATTGACTTGTCTCTTGTGTAAACCTGTACCTTATACACATCTGCTTACTGTTACTGTTTCCATTCACCTACTAGTACTGTGTCCATTCACCTACTGTTACTGTGTCCGTTCACCTACTAGTACTGTGTCCATTCACCTACTGTTACTGTGTCCGTTCACCTACTAGTACTGTGTCCATTCACCTACTGTTACTGTGTCGGTTCACCTACTAGTACTGTGTTGTCACCATGTAAACATGTTCTACAGTCACAATCCTCTCAACATAAATCTTCACCCTGCCAACTTTACCATCTCAAGACCCAACCATATAGAAAGGTTTATGGATGTCCCTGGGGGAGAGAGCACCAAGAGGGGCATCTATTCCACCCCCCACCCCCTGGAAAATTTCTAACTTGAATTTCGCTGATCAGTCACCAAAAAAAAATAAAAAAAAAAAATCTGGTGCATTTTGAAAAATTTAGATGTCTATTCAACCAAGCAAGTTTTATTTCAAGCTCTCCTGCATCCAATTACATTTAAAAACCATGTGTCCCACGGCATGACCGCACCGGCAGAATCTTGCAATTCAGATGAGTATCAGAGGGGAGCGGCAGCGTGCCCATAGGCGTCACTGTTTAGAAGCTCTGCATCAATGCCCACGTCCCTCTCCAGGTGATCACCGCGGAGCCCAGACAGGAATAATAAATAATATAGACTAGTTTGTCTGTGTACTGTACAGGTAAGGCTACTCTAGCATCAACCGTGATGAGCAACAATGTTGGCAGTGACAATGCTCCATTAGCCTCACCTTATCCTGGCTAGGTCCTACCCCACAAGAATTCATGGAGATGCGCATGGACAAGACTAAACCTGTACTACACGCACATTCTGCTTATAACATATAACCATTATCTACTTTGCCCTCTCGGTTTATCCACCTGTACCACATTACTAGAGTCCCAAGCCGCGGTGACATCTTTTACGTTCTCTGGTTTGGATCTGACCACCGGTGTGTTATTGTTAATCCCGGACTGGTAGTCTGTTTATACTAGCCAAGTCTCATATCCCAAGGCCCATCCCTCTTTGTCACTATCTGCTTTTATTACCGCCTGTACCTCTAATTCATTATTTATAATAACCACCACCGCACTTCCTCTCTGTCCTGTCCTACTCTATGTTCTCCTCGGCCTCCCATAATCATGACACCATCTGCCTGTATCTTTCCCTTTTCCCCGACCTCCCGTTTGGCAGCGATCCTCCTGTTTATCATGACTCCCGGCCTTTTGTCTGATATCAAATATAGCTACCACCCCCCTCTCACATACACAGACTCCTCCGTACGGCAGGGTGACGCTCCTAATAAGGCTTTGAATCCCTGGAGATTCCCCAATTCCAGGACCCTGGAAAACTTCATTCTTTTAACAACCCCCCACCCCATACCAAAAAAGACTTAACATAGCAGAGTATGCGTGCATGAGTAATGAAACAGAGTTGTGTGCGCAGTAACGCGATGGGACTGCGTAAGACAGGGACGCTCTATCGCAGGTGGGAGTAGTAGAGACAGGGAGAGGAATGAGTGTTCTAGGAATTGTAGGTGAGTACAGAACGTTGGTGAAGTAAGACAGGAGCCGCCTCAATAACAGCATATCACAGCAACAGTAGAGCGGTAACAGAAGCGGGTGTCAGAGGACCAGCAGAGCAGATGTTTATTACAGGAGTAGCAAAGACAGACGTTCTATGAGGACATCTTATAGGGAAACAGCAGGAAATAAGTGATGTACGACTCCAGTGGTGTAACACGGAATGCTGCCCCCCCCTCCCCAACCCACAGAGCCCCCCCCCCTGTATGTACCCTGGTGGGGATCTAAATATGTCAGAAGATCTGTACTAACTTACTGTATGCGCGTTATATTATTGACAAAATAAACACAAGGTGCCCAAAAATAAACCTTTGACCACGTGTCATGTTTTTATGGTCTAGCAGTGCGCGGCCACATTTGTCCATTTATAATAAAATAATATAAAATAATTTTAGAAGCCTAATGTAAATCAGACCCTAGGAATAGAGGAGAGCAGTAAGCAGGGACAGCCTTAGAGGCAGGAGAGGGCTGACATCCTCTGGCCCTGGAAGGGGCAAGGGGTCGATAGCGCCACTTGACTTTACCTGCCTGGTAACTCACACATACATAGTATTACATTAACAAAAACGTAAAAACTCATGCTTACGCATACTTACACTAACACACACGCTAACACATTGGTGGGAGGGAACTATGTGGCTAATGGGGCCACTTGACTTTACCTGCCTGCTTACTCACACGCACATCACATTCACAAAAAACTTACACACTCATGCTTACACATGCTAACGCATAGTCCCTCTTACACACTTACACATACCCATTCATGTTCAAACACAAACACACTACACACATAGCTTTCTTTCTGGTGGCTCACAGTCTTTTAGCAGCCTCTCTTTTTAACTTCTCATTACATGACCCCAGACCGGTCCAAAATTGTGAGCAATAGTTTATTCACTTGGGTTTTTGGACCAAAGAAAAAAAAAAAAAAGCCTAACAGCTGCTTTTACAGAAGACATGTCACCTTTCACAATATTATTGTCCACCAATTTGTTCACAGGCCTACTTTTTAGGTCACAAGACAGCTTCCGGATTGGCGCAATTACAGCTTAACCAGTTTTACAGGAAAAGCAGGGGGCACCAAGGGCTGTACGACTGGCAGGAGAGGTAGAGCAAGATGGTTTTGGCGCACAGGTGTAGCAGAGTACACCGAGGGCTATGCTTTACGGGAATGGTTGCCAATATTCATGCTGATTTTCAGGAGTAGATCAGTAACACTGAGTTCCTCTGGATTACAGAAATAGCAAAGGGATCTGGGAGTTCGAACAGGGAACATGAATAAAATAACATTCTTTGACGAATCAAGTCCATTAATTTTACGGACTGAGTTGGTGACTCAAGGCTCTCTGGCTGAAGTGGGTGTGATATTTTGCAGGTTCTTGGCCAGAAAGGGTTAATGTAGAGATGTTCTGCAGGCCTCTGGGGATTTAGGGGCTCTGAGTGTTTAGGGAACTGCTAATCTCCTCTCTTAGCCAGCTGAGAAATTCCCACACATACAACGCTTCCCTAAACAGAAGCGCCCTACATGAAACACAAAGCATCAGCCAACACGCATACAAACCCGGGTTAGTGACCTTTTCGACGGAAAGATCTCAAGAAGACAGGATTCTGGATGAAACTTCTAAAGGATTTCACTCAACGGACGTGCGGTCTGGCTTTCCAATAAAGAGATGTAAACGTCTATGTATTTACCGTATGGACTATCACACACGGTCCCTGGGGTCTCACAATCCGGTTTGGTAAAAGAACACAAACATATAGAAAGAATACATCAATCAGCGCGCAGCCCATCAGACACATCGCGTTTTAAACATAAAGATTATTCTCGTCCGTGATGGGTGTTAACAGCGTTGCAGTGATTACTGTTAAGAGAGTACTCCAATGGGATATGAATTAATGATAAGGATGAGATAAGGCTATATAGATACAGATAACTCTCTAGACAAAGGGAGGGGAACCATTCAGTCTGAGCATAGAACAGAGCCATACCCATCTGATCAGATGTATCAGAGAAAGTGTCCTATGCTATAATATCCAGAAAAGTGGCGTGATCAGCCATGTTCTGAGCGCTATTCCAAAAGGTTTGGACCGGCATCAGAGCTTTACTCCATGTAACAGATGAGTTGGAGCTCCACGATGTATAAGAAGAGGATAGAGAAGTACACCATGTACCGAAAGAAGTTGCCCAACTACATGGAAAAGGAGGTGCCCTTCATCAACTATAGAAAGGTAGACCAGGAAGAACAGTAACGAGCTACGCACAGAGACGGGGCAGAGCACTGTGCCACCTACAAGAGACCCGCGCAACGAGGACACGGCAGAAAAACAATACGAACGGAGAGAAAGTAGAGCTCAACACCAAGTCGTACAGTCTGAACAATGCATGACTCATACACGGCGTTGGGTTCTATAGAGTTAGATCATACACAGAGAGAGGTCAGAGTTCTACATGTTTGTTTTTTTTTTAAAAGTGTTCAAAGTGATTGAAGTTGTACAAACAAAAGTTATGCGGTTTAAAAAAGAAAACAATTAAGAGCAATATGCTATGCTCTGTTATCTATACAAGAATTGCAGCTGCATTTGATACCATTGATCATCAGATTCTAACTTAACGCTTGCAAGACCTATGCGGTCTGGGAGATAGAGTTCTAATGTGGTTTAATTCGCCATGAAAAAGAACTCAATACAGATGGGCCAAAACGCAGCCATGTCACACCTATTCTCCCGCCACCTGGAGGATTCAAAGAACTGGTGAAGCAGTGCTTCTCCCCGAGTCCTCTGGGCCAAACCCAGAGAGTTCTCCGGTACGCAGATGGCTCGCTTTACTTAGTGTAACACCCTGCCAAGTCTCTGTGGGAGATGGAAAGAAGAGAAACCATCAAGGGAGGACTGACACCTTTATGGACTGGGGACCCTCTGGCCACGCAGGTCTCTATATCAGCCCCACCATTATCTGTTTATCTGACACTTATACTCACACATCTGGGCATATCCTACTCGACACCTGGCGTTCCTTCTGATTGCACGAGGTAAAGGCCGTCCTGGTGTCTTCGGACCCTGGGTACAAGAATTTGAACGAGCTCGGGGAGCAATTGCCTCCAATCTCTCCCCTTGGAAAGAATACAGCACGCCTTACAAGGAAGCATTTAGAATGTGTACAAACAGAAGACTGTAGGACATGGTGCATGTTTGTACTGTTGATTGTAACCACAGACTGAACTGTAATTAATAGCGATGAATAGCTGTGGAAAGGGTACACAAATAAAAGCTCCGAACCAGAGTGGCCGTGACACTTTCTCCTGCTCGGGGACACTTTATCCATCACTTAACAGCTGTTTAACGTTCTCAGTGTCGTCAACCAGCTGTCATCACAATTGTTGATAATTAAAAAGACTATATGAAAAACTAAGTTTGCAGGGCCAAAGGTTCCAGAGGACAGGAGATATACAGTACACAATAGATGAGCAGTTACCTGTTGTGACTTCACAAGAATGACACAAAGAATTTACAGGAATCCCTACAGGATTTCCCTTCTCACAAATTGAGTCATTCATAGCACCATAGTAATTTAGGTTGAAGGACGCAAGTCCATCAAGGTCAAACCAGCAACTTTCAATGGCGTCCCAAAAAAAAAAAAAAGAGGCAAAAATTCCTGATTTGTTATTGAATCAACAAGCAAACAGCCAATCATCATTTCCTTATAACCTTTTAAATCATTAAGTCCATATTTTAATGCATCAGTTCAATTTGATACCATAGCCTCTGGAGTTAGTGGATTCTATTGTTCTTACTGTTAAGAACCCTTTTTCGCTGCTTGTGGCAAAAATTAAATTTTCTCTTGGGTTTTGCATTGTCTTTTTAATGAACAGGTCATCATATAGAACAGTATGTACATGAAAAACCTACATGTATTCCTAAGTCACTCATTTAATGGTTTCCTTTACACAACTCCATTTAAGGTATAATTTGCACATGTATTTGTTCCCAAATGCATAACTTTGCTTTTGTAAATATGAAATCTCATTTGCCACTTGGCTGGCCAGTCCACCAATGTGACCAAATTCCATTGCGGTCAAATAGTGTTCAAACAGAGGCCATAAAGACAAAAAGTTTTCCAAGAAGCTGGACAACACCAGTGACCATGGGCGCCATAGAAGAAGAGCAAAAAAATGGAATTACGTAAAAAACAACGATCATTCCAAAATGCTCTTGACCAGATGCAGAGGGAAGCAAAAATGTAGCATACAGGCAACTCATGGCTCCTTAAACAGGTGTTTCAGATAGGCTGAAGGATCCTTTGTTGTAATATCTGGACTGCATGATTAAGGGTAACTCAATACAAATGGAGCACAGCTGGCCAAAAATTAACACACATGCACAAAGACAAAAGACAATGCTAAACGGTTGTGTATAAAATGATTTTAATAAAAGGTTTGGTTTACTTTTTCATACAGTCAAATGTTTAGGATAATCTGAGATGAGAACAACATGGTTAATAAATCCCCATATGCTAAAGAGGACGTGTCAGTAAACAAGAGGAAAAAATCCTAAAAAACAATCCAAAACTATCCATTAAAGAAAAATAAAAATCAAAAAATCAGTAGAGCATAAAAATGCGTCTACGTTTCTATTTAAACGTACTTTGGGCTTTTTGAGCCCGTTGCAGTAGTCCGTTTCATATTTTCACTATTCTAGAAGACATGTTTACAATTATTTTTACAATAATTGGTAATTAAAAATAAAAGATATTTTTTTATGCTGTTATGCAAATCATATTTACCTTTGGACATTTTTTTTTTTTTTTTTTTGTACATTTTGTATTGTACGTACATGAAGTATGAAAGTTATGTGACATTTCTCCTTTAGGTCTATGGAACAAACTCAAAAGAGCTTACATGATAAGAAATATCTGTAGTGTAACTTTACAGTCTTTACAGTTAAACAACAGTACTTTATAAGCACTTGCGCATTTAAAGGATAAACCTCCCTGCGGGCAAGGAGATCCATCATGTATAAATATACAGAGAAGTCACGTAACATTTTCCAAACCCAGATTCCAAACCCATAGATTTTTAAATTGCTGATCAACTTCAGATTTAATAAGTGATCACGCTTACCAGATTGGTGTGTGTCTCTCTCTCTCTCTGAAGGGTTAATGATGTAAAAATGACAGGACACTTAAAAAGTTTTTCAGGGTCTACCTTAATGGCCTATCAGCGCCTGCTTTGGTGCCACATGTTAACCAAAAATAGAATAGAAATCCCCTCTGTAATCCAAAAGAATGACAGATACTATGTTAACGGCATTGTGGTGAACGGCCGTACCTGGGGCATCGTGGGGTGTTTACAGGTATACATAGCCGACGTTGTACTAACAGGATCCGGCTTTCTCTGGTGTGGACTCCATTGTAGAGTATGGAAAGAAAAGGGTTTGTTCTTAATAAAGGTGGGATTCCACGGCTTACCCAAGGTGACAACGTTCCTCCTTTCACCATTGACTAAATGAAAGTCTTGAGGAGGGGGCAGTTAGATGTTTTTCTTTAAACGCTTTCATTGTGTAGTTCATTGGAACTCAAGAATATTTGTTTCATAGTCACCATACAAAAATAATAATCTTAATTAAAAAAAACATTCTTCTACAGGCGCACGGGAAAGACGGCAGATGTGGGGAATGAGCTCTACGTCACCATCATGCTAATATGCCATCAAGCCAAGGGTCAAGCCACATAGACCAGCAGAGTAGGTTGGGGCTAGTGGAGAACTAACAAAATACACAAATATATAATATGTCTTAAAAAAAATAGTTACTGTTAAACCCCTTAACTTTAGTTGTACTTTTGCAGTGGGCTTCTAAAAATAAATTCAATAAAGTATGGATGGGGCAGCTTTGCATTTTACTGAATTTTAAACCTAGTGTGCCCCCTGCTGGTCTTAGTCTTCCTTGGAGAGCACCAAGCATCAAAGTGGATAGATGAGTGTCTGACCGTCTACTGAGCCCCCCCCATCTTTACCCCCAACGTAAAATCAGGGGCTGAAAAATCAGGACTGCAACCGTTTTCATCTCCATATAAAATTCTCAATTAAATAAAATAAAAAAATATTTAAAAAAAAATAAAAATCCACCACATTAATCATATCACAGGAGGAAATCAATGTATTCATATATTAGATTATATCCCCTATCCCAAATGCCAACATGACACACAATGATTCAAAGCACCCAAAAATATAAAGTACAAAATGTTAGGCACCAGCAATAAAAAGTTACCTGGCTCCAGATATATTATAATATATATATATATATATATATATATATATATATATATATATATATATATATATATCCGCAAATTTGCAAGTTAGAGAGACACTTTCAATAAATGAGACTTAGATCACGGCTTTTAAAGATTTTTAAATAAAAATGCCTGTTCACCTAAAACATGCAGCCGCATCACCAAAACCAAACCGGATATCAACTATCAGAGCAAAATGCCTACACATCCAATTCATATTTTTTATTTAAATATCATATGGCTATTGGATATCTGTGATAGGTGGTTATCCAAACCATCTTCTATTCCCTGCTTTCTACATAAATCCAAATAGGTTAACAAATTAAAATTAGTAGTAAAAATGAGCAGCCAATCAGCGTCCTTTGTTCCGCACATCGTTTAACAGAAAGCCAAAAAATAAAAAGGGCCTTCCTTTTCATTTTAATGCTGTGTTTTTTTTGGTGGCAGGTCACCTAATATTACAGGCACTTTATTGCGGTATTGCTTACAAGTTGTGTTTTTAACTCATATTGCATGATTAGCAATCATAAAGTTAGTATATCAACAAAACACACATACATATACAAATATTCTATGTTACACACCATTTAAATGCACAAAAACCCGCTTTTTTTAAACATAAAACCAACCACAGAAAGGCTTGTTTAAGACATCTATTCTATGTAACAGTAAGATCTACAAAATTACTTTTTTTTTTTTTTTTAACCAAAGAGGGACTCGGTGACATCAGCTGCACTGTTCGCTGTAGGAGCCACGTGAGATATCCCTTCATCAAATAACCTCAGTTCTTAGAAATCACATTTTATAAAATAAGTTTTTTTAGTGTTATTCATATATATTAATCCAGTGAGACACAATGCCCTGGAATATAGAGGGGTTTGTATTCGGCACGAGTTACTTACATGTACTTATTGTACAAGTCCTCACTGTGAGGAAAGGGAGGATGGATGGAACACCCAAAAGAAGAATATTAAAAGCATCCAGTAAAGTGATTTGTGACCGGAATAATATGCGGTGACAACCTAATCATTCAGGAGGGTCATTTCCGATGAGACTCTTCCAGGAGATCAAAGGCAAGGGACTAGCAGCTGGTTTGTCCAGAATACCTCAATATACAAGTCCAGGATCCATTTACATGTTTGCGGCCCTCAGACAACCCTCCATGCTCAATGCACTTGGGGTTAAAGAGGACTATTGGTCAAGCAGCAGATGTGTCCCTCACTTCGGGGCAGCAGGGGATTCAGAAGGGTCAGTATCGGCCAGCCTTGGCATCGCCAATTGCCCCCCAGACATCAAATACAAACTCGTCTGGAAAAGCAAAGTCTCCAAGCGTGCGATCTATGGCCTGAGAGAAATCATCAGGGTTCAGCTTGTCTATCCCAAGCTCCACCATGGTTCCAGCTGCAAGGAAACAAATCAGGTTACTAGAAGACTAAAAGTGTCATCTAAAATTTAGATTCTAAGGATAGAACAGCTTCTAGTTTGTTTTTTTCATAAATGTCTCAGAAGCAATTTTATCATATTGCAACCAGCATATGAGCAGCAGCCTAATATTGTGTAGATCCTCTTTTGCCGCCAAAACATCAGACCAGGCCACCTTCTTCCATTGCTCTGACCCAGCCGTCTAGCCATCACAATTTCGCCCCTTGTCAAAGTACGTCCCCCCCTTCGTACAACTGATAATACCTCTTATACGCAACAAATGAGCCTAGCTGCTTTTCCTACTAGTTTGATAAATCTAGATCATAGTAAATATTACCTCTATCGACTCAAGACTTTCAAATAGAATTTTAGATTGAACAATCTGTTTCCACACCCTATTTGGAAACACTATATTTTACGGATACTAAAAGATGGAGATTGTTGTCAAAGCCAATACCTTTTATTGGGCCAACAAAGAAAAAAAAGTACTATCACTAAAGCTTTTGAGACCTCAGATGCCTCTTCTTCAGATTGAAGATGAGACCTCTCTGACATCCTGAAAGCTTAAGCGATAGTAAATCTTTTTCTATGTTAGCCCAATAAAGATGATGCCAACAGATAAATTCATCCCAAGGAAGGACAAGCAGGACTCACCCAGATCGCTGTCTCGGATTCCCATATAACTCTCAAGGAGATCATCGACTTTCTGGATAGCTTTTTCTTCTATAACAGACACCTACAGGGAAAGAGGCAACGTATGGGTGAAAAAGTCAGACACGGGACAAGAATCCACGTCCTCACGGTATTTGCAAACCACAAACACACAACGCCCTGCTTTGTAAAATCACCTGTACACAAGGAAGTTTCCGCCTCTGTCATCACAGAAACACTTAGCACCCACATCCCCCTCCTCTTTAAGTGTATCACCTGTACGTAGATGTACCTCAATCGGACACTTAAGGTCCTAAGTCCCCACCACTTTTCCATACACGCACCTTCAAATGGTTTTATCTCAAAGCATTCTTACTCCCATTTTTGGCATTTCCAGCCTCAATTACACCAGATATTGAGGTGAAGCATTAACATAGCAGACAGGCATCTAAACTGTGTGATTTTGCATGTTTGAAGCCCCCCCCGTGTGCCATAGACCCCTCTTTCTCACCAGCTCTTCCACTGTAGGGGGTCCCTTAGATCTGAGGCGCAGCGTTCCTCTCCCAGACTGCGACATGCCGGAGCGGATACCCACTGATCCAGATCGATGCGAAATCATGTCTGGGAAAGATGAGAATTATATAGTTTATAAAAATATGGGTTAGGCCGTTTTCACAAGATCCAAACCCCCCCACAAAAAATAAAAATAGAAAATGAATGATAATGTATACATGTTATTAACTTCACTAAGTGTGGTGGATCAGTGGTAGATATTACTACAGTGAGGGAATATAAGCATGCACGGCATAAAGCTATCCTGAATGTAAGACTGTAAGGATCTGAGGTTTTTACTACAGGAAAAAAAACAAAAAACTTGATTGGCCAAATAATTCTTATTTACTGTCAAATATTTCTATAAATGCTTCTATATGTTTCTCTCCACCCACCCACATATCCAGAGAATGAGTCAACTCAGGTAAACGCTGAAGAAATAATGTCTGGCACACTAACAGCCAGTCCAAGATAACTAGGCTTTCCTTACGGGCCCCCACAACTATAAGGGTTAGAAGGGCATATTCTTTTAGGCAGCAGATACATCTGAAATATTGAGACGGTGAGACAGCTTCAGAGCTCTATGACATGTAAACACAGAGTTTATCTATATACCAAAGGCCTTCCTTGGCTCGCACAGTTTAAGGGTGAACGGTCTTCCTTTGGGCAGCTCCTTCAGAGTCCTGGCCACCTCAAAGTGACGACAACCTATCAGGTTCTTTCCATTGATGGATTCGATCATGTCACCAACACCGATTAGCTGGATCTGATGAATAATGCTGCCCTCTTTGATGCGCTAACAAAAAACAGACAAAAAAAAAAAAGACAAGGGATAGGAGTCAACGATTAAAACAGTGGTAATAGTGAAAGGCTTCGTAAGCACACAAACCAATGTCGCCACGAGATATGGAAGCCACCAGGCACAGCGGAGCTGGTAAGTACCTTGATGAAGGCATAGCCGGCACCGTTATCAGTGATTGTGAGACCCAGGGAGTCCTCGGATTTAAAAACCTCTAATTCCTTCTTCTGGCCTCGCACGTGGGCAAAGATGAAGTCCTCCAGACCTATCTGGCCTCCCAGAAGCTTGTCCATGTCTAGCCGGTGAGTGTTTAGAGTACAGAACATAACCTGAGGGTTAAAAACAGACAAAATTTAGACAGAAATATAGTAGAAGAGTAGGTCAAATCATAATTCTAGGCCTTTTGTTTATGGGCGCATCAAGTTGGACAACATGGTTAACACACTGAAACGAACATTTGCTAGAAAGGGATCTGTGCTAGCTCCCAAATGTCATGTCTTCATTCTTGCACTGAATGCCATTTATTTCCTCCATATGTTAGGTATGGCCCTGGTATTGGCTTCTCATTCTAGAGCTTTGCCTAGAAGGCTTTTCAGCATTGACCAAGCCATTATACCCGTACAAGACCCTGTAACGTAAGAGGTGACCAAAAGGAGTCTCTGGAGATCACTGAACTACACCTGCAATTTGTGGATCTCTTACTATTCGTTGATTTATATAGCGCCGACATAGTCTGCAGCGCTATACATTTTATAAACAAGATATTAAGTAGTGCACCGCATAACAATTGCATTGTGTTGTGTGAGTAACCCTGGACGTTTGAGAGTTAAACACAACGTTTGTTGCCAGTGTTAGTAACGTCTAATGTTCTGCATTCTCATTCTTTATCTGATGTCTGTTTAAAATCTGCAAAAACAAATCCATACTTAATACACGGATCCTAGGATAGCCATATAAATATTTCCAAATACAAAAAGAAAAAAGTAAGTGTCCTTGCCAAGAATACAGAGCAAGCCTTCACATTAATCACAGACAAGTAATGCTGGCCAGTTGGAGACACATTATAATTTATTAGCTTCTAGTAGCCGTGTAGAGCGACCTGAATGACCCCCCAAGGAGCAATTAATGGTTAGTAATTGTTTAAATTTGCTGAGATACGTATTTCAATGCCATCCACAGAACAAAATGATACAAAGTAAACCCCATGACTCACTAGAACACTGTATGTGCTAAAGAATAGAATGGCTATGTCTTAGTCACCCAATCTGACTCTCTGACTAATGAAAGTTTATAGAGGAATGGACTTCGCTAGCACTGCCGTAAAGATTCAGCTTTGTGTCGTGTTTGAGCCGGGAAAGTCACCCAAAGGGACTTATTCGCTAAACGGAGACTGCTTTATTTAACTCCTCTGTAACTATACATTATACAGGGCCAGCCAAGCTCTTACAGCAGGCAGTCACTGGGGTGGACTCTTCATAAAGTGAATTTAAAGCTTTAATGAACCCCCCCAAATATCACATGCTTGACAACAACAGCAGCGTCCAGGACTTAACATAAAGGAGGTTTACTGGAGCAAACAGATTTAAAACCAGGCTGTCGACGCTTCTATTTAGAGTACTGTGCTTTATGCTCAATTTCTGTCCTCTTTAAATTGTAGATCGGTAAAACCTGAAGAAACACTGAACCCTTACCATATTTACATACGGATCTCGGTAGGTAAATCACGCCTCTACGCTGTAAGTAACGTGCTGACTGATGTTAGCCGGGACTCTGCCCCACCCTACATTTTTTTCTTACTTACCCTTATAAACCTTTTAAATAAAAAAAAGAAAATGCTGCTTGTACCCTGTTACATACACATACCCCGTTACTGGGTAGGTATATAACGTCCCCCATACATCTACGAGAAATCCGATTACTGCACGTGCCTATTTCGCCATTCTATGTTTTTTAATGCTGGCAATAAAACCTTAGCTATAAAGTACGAGCAGCGATTAAAAGAATAAAAGAATGTTCCATCCTGAGTTAAAGCTGCTTGGCTGTGCTCCCTTCATACATTTTGGTTTGAGTTATACATTTGTTTGCAAATATTATTGTTATTGTTTTATATAGCGCCATCAAATTCCGTAGCGCTGTACAATGGGTAATGCGACAAGCCCAGTAAAAGTATCAGCGAGATCTTCTAAATTTAACATAGAAACACAGAATTTCACATTAGATAAAACTTGGCTCATCTAGTCTGCCCATTTTTTTTCCCTGATGCATAGATTCTGACCTTGATCAGTCCTTAATCTCTGGATAGCCATATGCCTATCCCTCTACCACCTCTGATGGGAGGCTGCATCCTTTATCCACCACTACCCGGTAGACTAACTAAAACTTCCATGTAGATGGGCATCACAGACTTACGTACCTCTCCCACAGACAAATTGAACGCCTCTGCTATCTTGCTATAGAGCTCCTTCACGTTGCCGAAGCCTTCGATTCTGCCCGTCGGGCTGCCATGTGCCAACTGCGCGTGGAACACCAGTCTCGGGCGTAGGGCAGGGGCAGGAGGGGGCAACCCAGGTGCAACTGGTGATAGAGTCCCACCAGAAAGACCACCTGTTTGGGATACCCCCAACGCACTTCGCTCACCGCCATCTTCCTCCTCCATCAGAGGAGAAGCCTTCTTCTTACGACCAAGACCCAGCGGCATTAGTGCGCCCCCCCCCAATACGACGTTTCCCGAAGTATGCTTCACAGGCTACAGCGAGAGACAAGAACAAAAGATTGATGAACGGCTTTAACATACGTGTGGAAATTATTTAACCGCTTATATGCTGATGCTACATTATATACAGATTTATCAGGGTGGAAATTGCGAATTACAGAACTACATAAAAATATATTTAATATAAATCTGCCCTCTCCCAAAAAAAATTTAAATAAATTGCACACCAAAATTAATTATTAACTTGGATGGAAAATGTCAAAATTAAGAATTTAGTAGAAAAAAAAAAAAGCACAAGTTGGCATATAATATTTGTTTTGCTATACTTTAGTGATTATTAGATACATGGTATTTTGTAATCGCTTATTATACGATCGACAAGCATTTTTTTTTTCGTCTGTGAAAGCAATTAGAGACAAAGAATTTGACGGCAAGCAGGAACCATTCGTCGCGTCTAGTCTGCTAATTCTCCCTAGTGTAAAGACTCAGACATCGATCGGTCGTCGGTCTCATCGCTAACCACTCGCTTCAGGAGGCTCTTCCGCTCATCTAGCACCCTCAATAAATTAAAACATCCTTACATCACATCTAAATTCCTGGTTTATTGTTATCAATTGTACAACGCTACAGAACATGACAGCGCTGTATAAAACAATAATAAAATAAGCTAAATTATTCTAAAATTATATATATATATATATATATATGGTTATTCTTTCTATTATTTCACCATTTCGATAATATTTTTTCCAAGTCTTATTTTTTCTTTTCTTCTTCTAAAAAAAAACAAAAAAACACATCACAATTTTAAATAAACCATTATTACGGGCGGATCCTGGCAAATGTCACCTATATAATGTGTCTGTATGAAGGGGGCTATATAACACGTTGACAATGCAGTAACAGGGAAGCTCACCTGTAAGGAACTTTAAAAGGCCCATGGGGGGGGTGTAAAAAAAAAAAGAAGAATCGGGGTATTTTGGGATGCACAAAAAAGCCAAAATGAAAAGCCTTCTGCATTCCTATGTCATGAAACTGTTTAAGGCAATGAGGCATTTAGTGAGCCAAATTTCTCATTTTCCCCCCCAAATGTATTTAATTTCTCTCTCACCCCAAGACAAGCACGCATAACACAACCTATGCACACATATGTATATAAACCTACATCAGTTTAAGCCTATGGAATTCACACTCTCTCCAGAGTACTTACGTCGGTGTGCCCCGAAAAGCTTCCGACTCTGTCTTCCCGGTACCACTTCCGGTTTCGGTGACTATCCCAGCATTAGTCAGTGGAGGTGGGGCTGCGTAAGCATCAGGGATTAAGGCTGACCAATGGTAAACAAGGGCTGTATAGGAAAGGGGCGTGGTTAGAAGAAGCGAACGCTAAACGTCAGATAGAGAATGAACCGTTGTCAATAAAGCTTCGTTGAAGGGCTGTAGAAAAAAACCGGGAATTGTTTTCGTTGTTACCATGGTGATGGTGAAGTAAGTGAGCGCTACCACGGGCTCCATCTTATTAAGGTAAAAGGAAGAAATCTTCAGTGAAGAAAGGCTGTTTTTTTGAATTACTGTTTTACATTGAAATTAAATTCGGGTAGGTAACATCTTATTCACACAGCGACGAACGCTTGAACTGGTTACCATAAATTTGTTAGAATTAGCTGACTGTAACGCTTTGGGCAATATTGAACTACAGTTCCCATGATGCTCTGCAAGGCCTGAGGCCGACACGGCATCATGGGAGCTGTAGTTCATCATTAGCCAAAGAGTTATCTGTTATTCAATGTAGATAAATGTAAAGTTATGCACTTCGGGGTAGCGAATGCACAAGCAACCTACACCCTAAACGGTAGTGAATTAGGGGTAACGACAAATGAGAAGGATTTGGGAATTGTTATGGACAACAAACTAGGCAACAATGTGCAATGTCAGTCTTCGGTTGCTAAGGCCAGTAAGGTATTGTCGTGTATAAAAAGGGGCATCAAGTGGCGGGATAAAGATATGATTTTGCCTCTGTATAAATCAATGGTAAGGCCGCACCTTGAATATGCTGTGCAATTTTGGGCACCTATTCTAAAGAAGGATATCATAGCAATAGAAAGGGTGCAGAGGCGGGCTACAAAATTAATAAAAGGAATGGAGCACTATAGTTATGAACAGGCCCGGACTGACCATCGGGCACACCGGGCATTTGCCCGGTGGGCCGGGGCAGGGCCGCGGCCGGGCCAGCCCGGGCTGCGGCAGGGCCGGATTGACTTAGGGGCTAATGGAGCTGCAGCTCCAGGCCCCTACCTTAAAATAGGCCCAGTCAGGACCGGACTGACTGGGCCTATGCGGCCGCCGTCCTTAACGCAGGGCAAAAGGGGCACCTGCGACCGGGCCCGCAACTCCAGCAGCGGGCCCGCTACTTACCCGGCAGATGCGCGCGAGCAGCGTCTCTTCTACTGCCAGGGGGACGCAGGAATCCAACGGAGCCATGTGAGGTATGTCACGTACGTCACATGACCCTGCTGCGCCTCTTCTTCCCCTGTGTAGATCCGCGGAAGTCTGCGAGCGGCGCGTACATCATCAGTTCAGGTAAGGGGGTGAGGGAGGCTGTATGGAGTATGTGAGATTGAATGAAAGAGTGAATTAATGAGTATCTGTGAAGGAGTGAATGAATGTTTGTGAATGAGTATATGTAAATGAGTATCTGAATGAGGGAATTAATGAGTATCTGAATGAGGGAGTTAATGAGTATCAATGTATGAATGAATATCTGAATGAGTGAATGATTATCTGTGAATTACTGAATAAGTATTTGTGAACGAGTGAATGAATATGTGTGTGTGATAGCATGGATGTGTAAGGGGGGCAAAGATGCAACAGGCAGGCTGTTTTGGGGGCAAAGATGCCACAGGCAAGCTGTTTTGGGGCAAAGATACCACAGGCAGGCTGAGTGAAACCATCCGTGGAAACCCTCCGGATGCGGGTGTCAGCGTGGCAAAGCCTGTCCTGGTGTTTGTGATTGGGTGTCAGTGTGGCAGAGCCTGTCCTGTTGTGTGTTTGTTTGGGTGTCGGTGTGGCAGAGCCTGTTCTGGTGTGTGTGTGTGTGTGTGTGTGTGTGGGTGTCGGTGTGGCAGAGCCTGTCCTGGTGTGTGTGTTTGGGTGTCAGTGTAGCAGAGCCTGTCCTGGGGTGTGTTTGTGTATGGGTGTTGGTGTGACAGAGCCTGTCCTGGTGTGTGTGTGTTTTGGTGTCGGTGTGACAGAGCCTGTCCTGGTGTGTGTGTGTTTGGGTGTCGGTGTGCCTGTCCAGAGCCTGTCCTGGTGTGTGGGTCTGGGTGTCAGTGTGGCAGAGCATGTCCTGATGTGTGTGTCTGGGTGTCAGTGTGGCAGAGCCTGTCCTGGTTTGTGTGTGTTTGGATGTCGGTGTGGCAGAGCCTGTCCTGGTGTGTGTTTGGGTGTCGGTGGGGCAGAGCCTGTCCTGGTGTGTGTGTCTGGGTGTCGGTGTGAAAAAGCCTGTCCTGGTGTGTGTGTTTGGTTATCTGTTTCCTTAATTTACAGTAGGAACTATTTCATTTTTACTTATCCAGAGATAAAATGCCCTCCTGAATTTGTAGTGACTTCAGGGGACAAAACATTCAAGGCTCTGAAATCATTTAGTGGAAAAGTTAAGGTATTATGTTATTTACTCTATAATATTTATTTCAAGGATTAGTCGCACTAAATTCTGGCTTCAGGCTTCCTATGTGGAATGACCAAGTATTATGTAAATGTATGTACATTTCATAAAAATGGGCTGCTCAGTCTGAAATGCCCCAGCCTATTTTTTGCCCCAGTCCGGGCCTGGTTATGAAGAAAGGTTAACAAATGTAAATCTGTTTAGTTTAGAAAAACGTCGCCTCAGAGGGGATATGATAACATTATATAAATATATTCGGGGCCAATACAAACCATTGTGTGGAAATCTGTTCATAAACAGGAATATGCATAGACTGGAAGAAAGGAGATTTAGACTAAAGCAGAGGAAAGGGTTTTTTACAGTAAGGACAATAAGGATGTGGAATTCTCTGCATGCAGAGGTAGTTTTATCGGAGTCTGTACAGACGTTTAAACAGCAACTGGATGGATACCTGGATAAACATAATATTCAGGGATATAATCTTTAATTATAGGGAAACAGCTTATTGATCCAAAGAGAAATCTGACTGCCATTTTGGGGTCAAGAAGGATTTTTTTTCCCTGGTTAGTGCAAAATTGGAAAGAGCGAAACCGGGGGGTTTTTTGCCTTCTTTTGGATCAACAGCAACAAATTAACAGATATAAGAAAGGTTGAACTTGATCGACGCATGTCTTTTTTCAGCCCCCCAACAGTCTATCTCTTGGTCAGTGCTTACACCATAGGGTAGTCGCAATACTGTTACACAGGTCCAGACCGTGCCTTAGAGACCCCTGCCTGGCCCTGCTGGGATATACTGTAGATGCATCATGGGAGAATCATGAACACCGTTATCGACAAAAGTTTACACCTTGGCATACACCTAGTGCCATAATGGGGTTTATTCACTAAAGGGAACTCTGACAGGGAAGTTCGTGTCCGACAACCTAGAGAGTTTCTAGATCTAAGCATTATATTGCTTTCCGTGGAACTTTTGAATCCGGTCTTGTCATAGCAACCAATGGAATGTTCCTAATGATTGGACCTGTTCATTTTATCGCTACGGTGATTGACTTTCCAACACAAAACTGAAGCCCGGATAGCTCAGTCGGTAGAGCATCAGACTTTTAATCTGAGGGTCCAGGGTTCAAGTCCCTGTTCGGGCGGTGATTTTTTTTTTTACATTATTATATATAAATGGATTTACTCATCCATTGCATTGCTCTCCAAACAGAGAACTAGTTCAAATCAGACCCAATATCTCAATGTTTGGACACAAACACCTGCGCGAATGACTAGGATTGGTAAAGTATGTGTGACAACTCTTTAATCCTTCAGTCTCTGAAATCAGATTGTGAAAAAAACAGACTATGAGGTACTCAGCAAAGGAGTTCTGACACTTGCTTAAATTGCATTCACTAAATATAATTTAACATTTCATGACGCTAGCAAGAATTACAATAGCTTTTTTTTTTTTTTTTTTTTTTTTTTTAAAGGGAACAATGTAAAATGTAGCCGCCCAACGTGGGGCTCGAACCCACGACCCTGAGATTAAGAGTCTCATGCTCTACCGACTGAGCTAGCCGGGCAAATACATGCACGCATCCTGTACATAAAAAAATTATAGAGGTTTCTCTAGTGAAAAGGTAAGAAGTATATTCAATTATCACTTAAATGTAAGTATATTCTCCAAATAAATGCTCAGCACTTGAGATAAAGGTGAAAAGGAGGTGTTCATTGCAACACAGGTGGGGATGTTGGCTCCACTAACTAGTATATAACATAACAATTTGACTTACAGAAACAGGTGAGGAGGGCCCTGCTCAAACCACTTTACAATCTAGAGGATTATCTATTAATAATCAAATGCTGAGATAGTTATTACCATATCCCATATGTATAACACATCTAACGTACAGACTGCTATGTTTGGGCGTCATCATGTTTAACAATTAAAAAATTAATATTTACTCATTTATTGCATAGCTTTCCAGGCAGAGAGGACTAGTTCAGGTCAGAGTCAATCTGTCAATGCTCGGGAACAAACACCTGGGAGAATGGCTAGAGAATGAGGTACTCAGGAAAGGGGTTCTGCCACTCGCTTAAATTGCATTCACTAAATGCCACCTTAAGACAAAACCAAAGTGATCATATATGTCACAACCCCTGGTTAAAAAGTGCCGTTTAATAATCAGGGGTTGTGATTGTTATATATATCTGTGTGAATATCTTATGTGCCTTTGTTCTCCCTCGTGTGCCGCCCCTGTCCATGTTCCACATATCCTGCCCACAGACTAACAGCTCCCCTACCGCACCATTTCACTGCTATTAACCCACAGGGGGTGGGGGTACGGAGCAGGAAAGCTTCTCCCACGGATGCCTGGTTGCTGGGACTTGCAGAGGTGCGGAACGACCGGTGCGGCCGCCAAACGTGCGCCGGCTATGTTGTGGTTCGTCCCGGGGAAACTGAACTGTTGTCGCTCGGGGCCCCTTCGACCGATTTGTTTAGGGAGTATAGAGTGTGTGTTACGGTGTGTGACACACACACACTTGTATAAAGTTTGGAATGTTTCTATAGGCACTTTAACATACTGGACAATCCTTATATTACTGCAGAAGAAAAGCTGTAGCCCACACGCCAGTGTCAGTCTCCAAAAGATTTATTTACAAACACAATGTCAGAACATTGAATAGTGTGCAATTAACACAAACAAAAAAAAAATACACAATCTATACATATTTATCTTTTAATAGCAAAGGCTGGAATGAGACTATTTGAAGAAAAAGGTCTTTTGTTTGCATTTCTTAAAAGGTTTCATTGCAAAATATATCAGCTTCCCAAGTGCAAGCTTTACAGGTCACCTGTATAATAAGTATAAAGGACGTGCACCTTGTTCACGCGATGGCTTGGACAGCAATGTTGCCGCTAAATACAATTTTTTTTTTTTTTTTTTTTAAAAACATGTTATAAAACTTGGCCGTTTTTATTGTCAATTCTGGACGTTTCCAGAATTCAGTTTTAAAATAGGACTTTTTCTTCTGTGATTCTCTGCAACTAGTCACCGGCTTTCTCCTGCAGTCGGGTCACATAACGCGCACATCTCCATTTGAGCTTCTCAATATGGAATCTTAAGCCCTACTGGTTTTAAATCAGTAAGATTTTGCCGTCCATATTATGATTAAATGACAAGGTATCGCTGCCTTCTAAATTCAGGTGACCTGTAACACATAAAATATCATCTGTAGCTCCAGTTATACTAGATACACACTAACCTGATGCGAGATGACAGCATACATTTTGGGATCCAAACGATATAGTGATAAATCCAAGTCTTTAGCATATATATATATATATATATATATATATATATATATATATATATACATATACATACATACATACATATATACATACATACATATATATATACATACATACATATATATATACATACATACATATATATATACATACATACATATATATATACATACATACATATATATATATATACATACATACATACATACATAAACAATACAAAATATAACTACTTTTATAAAACATGCACACATATATACAATGTTTCAATCACTCCGAAACACAGGGACAGAAACTGGAATAGCACAGATATACTGTGAAGATTTAGATTTATCACTTTATCCCATTGGGATAGTAATAACATTTTCTGGTGCTTCAAATACTAATACATGGACACTCTACACAGAGATGACTGGACAAAGAGGGGGCAACGAAAGAGCCCTGGAGTTTACACAGGGTCTTAATCGGACCGTTTGACTGCGGACACTCGCACAAAAGAACAGAAGTCTATCGGGTCTTTAGCTGATGAACGAGGAAAATCATTAACTGTCATTTATTAAATGTAAGATTGGCGAGGTCCCTATTGTGCAATAGCGCCAGGTCTTTATAGACTAAACGGCTTACATTGCAATGTAGACTTAAAATTCCGAAAAGGAAATATTAAAAAGTCCTCCAAGCATACATTTTCTTGAAATCATTGCACCGAAGTTTGTCAGTTTTGGCGCCTACAAAACCAAAAAAAGACCATTTAGAACATTCTGTAGTTTTTTTGTTTTAAACGGTGCCGCTTTCTAACAACTTCCAGTTAGAGACAGATAGCCATCTCGGCCACTAAGTAAACTTTCTGAGATATAGAAATAGGCTTTGCCGGGTTCATGAACATTATGTTCATTTTTATTAGAAAGGAAAAAAAAAAAAAAAAAACCCTCTGAAATCCAGTAAATTAAATTTCTTGTTAAGGGATATGTTTTGGTAGCAGGAAGAGTTTAAACATAACACATGTATACGCCTCAGCCACCTTTCAGGATATTGCACCTTCCATAGTGCTTATGGAGTTTTGTAGACTGGTCCCATCGTAACAGCTTTGGTCAGTATCACCATGAGAAGGTACCAAGCGGTCCCTATGCAGGCAGCAGCCTCTCCAGCACTTCACGAGATGCTGCAGGAAGGCGCTCAGGAAAACGAATATCGAACTCCACAATGAGATCTCCCCGCTGCTCAGGAGACTTGGGAAGAGGAAGTCCTTCACCAGGGATCCGCTTCTTGGTCGCAGGGGAGATTACGTCTTTGATCGCGAGAGGTATATTGCGGTTATCCAAGGTGGGGATCTTAAGCGAGCAGCCACAGAGAGCCTGGGAGGGGTAGCAAAAGGTAGAAGATGTTACCAAACAACTACAGTAAACTGTCCAAAATAAATCTGACCCCCCCCAAAAAAAACCTAATTTTTGTGAAACAAAAATCTTAAATTTAGATTATAAAAAGGGAATTCACAGGAAACCAAAAAAAACAAAACAGCAGAACCACACACTTCCTACCGCAAGTCAATGATGTATTAGTTCACCTAATCAGGCACTTCCGCCAACACATGCAAAGGTTTAAAAAGTCCAACCTCCATGGTTCAGTAAAATCACCTACCTCCCGCAGGCTGATCTTGGCTGTGTAGACCACGTTTGAAGAGTCTCTCTTGAATAAATGGTGAGGTTTGTCTTTCAGGACAAATACAATGTCTGCAGGAATGTTGCTTGGAGTCTCATCCCCCTCTTTTGGGAAGGTGATTTTAGTGCCTTCTTTCCAGCCTTTTTTAACTTGGATAGTCAGGATCTTGTCCTCATTGTGTACACTTCTTCCATCTGGGCCAAGCCTCTTATGGGAGATCTTCATCTTCTTGGTGCAACCAATAAAAATATCCTCAAGAGACACTGGTAGTTCCCTCACCACAGGGGGATCCTGCTTCTTGGCAATAGGCTCCCTTCGGCCACCAGCATGTCTAGGGAAGTGGCTAAATCCACCCATGCCAAAACTCGCAAAAGGATCATCTGTTTCCATGTCCTCTTCACCACGTCCAAAGAAGGTGTCAAAGGGATTGCGGCCCCCAAAGAACTCTGTGAACATGGCATGTGGGTCCCCATGAAAGGTGTAGCTGAAAGATGGACCGTTGGGACCGCCACTCCCACCACCTGGGGTTCCCTTTAGACCTAAAAGATAAAAAGAAATAACTTAAAAAAAATAACTAGAGAATTTTCTGGTGATGACTGGGAGGGGAAAACCGACAATTTGACTGTACATTTATTACTGTTGCAAAGCACACATATTGTGTACACGCTCAAATATATAACCAGGATCACAGATCTAAAGGTGGGGGATTAACACAAGAAAGGGCATGTCTTGATTTGCAAAAATACTGTCAGCTCAGACAGGATAGAACCTGCAGGCTTTTGTGTCAATGCTCTGTACACACAGCAAATGCTACTCCAATTCTAGAAGCACGCTCTCTGCATACACTGCACTTTCATCACTTTAATCAGCGGAGATTGAGCTTCACCATCCAAATATACAGCCCTGTATATACTTTATTTCAAGGAGTATTGCTTAGCAGGAGTAGTCAAACCTGGCTCCCTATTTGGGGTGTGGGTAGAATATAGAGCTCAACATTAACATAATAAGTAAATTAATTTTCTTCATTATCCACAAAAAAATCCTTCCATTCATGCGAAAATGTTTTTGCCGTTTAAAAGATCCACGCTTTAGTAACAGCAAGAAAACATTTTGTGCCACTGCTTTAGCTAATCTTATTTATATGCTGTTCCTACTGTCCAATATCTGTCTCCACCCTTAAGTGAACACACTTCTCTACCGTTTGCCACTCCTGACATAACCCTGCCAAAGCGAATTTGAAAGGAGAAATATAATATATTATATAATATTTTAGCTAACCATATGAGGCCACAAAGCTGCAATGAATTAAAAGTAATTTGATGATGTAATAAAAGGGGAATCAAGGTACATATTCCATCAGATATTAGTATACTCCTTAAGATTTTATCCTTATGTACGCACCTTCCTCTCCATACTTGTCAAATATCTCTTTCTTCTTTGGGTCACTAAGCACGTCGTAGGCCTCCGCGATCTCCTTGAAACGCTCCTCGGCCCCGGGGTCCTTGTTCTTATCGGGATGATACTTCAAGGCCTGTTTCCTGTAGGCCTTCTTTATTTCTTCCTCCGACGCTCCTTGCGACAGCCCGAGGATCTTGTAGTAATCTTTGCCCATGCTTACGAGTGGCGTATAAAACTACAGACAGACCTAGGAACAAGGAAAGAGCAAAGCCTTAAACACAGACCTTTGGGCACACAACACATACGTTCCGCACACACAACCTGGATCATTCTAGAATAGGTGGGAAGGATCAATTAATTTAAAGTAGATGCAAATTTTGTTACATACCATTAATCAAAATAAACCAATTTCTATAAGTTTATTGGCCAATTTACAAAGAAAATGTCCGAAGATACCGGAATATAAGCACTTCAATAGTCATCTGGTCTGCTCTCACTAAATTATACTATAGGGGGAAACAGAAAAGGGTGTCAGGCAACTGGGATCTCTCCGGGATTAACAGAATCTAGAGCGCTCACTTATACTGGAGCGGACACATCATAAATCACTTTTATTAGGAAAGACTCAGCTTCACAGCCTTTCCACGTCTCCTGGACCTTTTCAGATCTGAGCTACATGAAAACATTAATCACACTCATCATAGCTTCATTCTGGGTGCCCATCATGTTTCAAAGATTAGGCAGTTAGAAGATTTGGTTTAGGTGAAATTGGGCAGCATAGCAGTAAAAGTAGTGCTATCACCATAGCAACACAGGGCTCCATTTTGCACCAGAACTGCTCTCACTGTAGGTGTATGGTGCACTATAAACATAAGCCAAACAATATATGGATGACGTACATTTACATGAAATTATATCTCTACAGAGGTAAAACAGGAATATCCGCATGGTAACCGGGTCCCCAACCAGCAGCCCCCTCCTGACTCATATGACAGGCTTCACCCCTGACAGCCCGAGCTTCACCCCGGGCACAGAAAAGCCAGCCTCAGAATCACCCTGTATGTCTATAGGTGGGTCTAGCTACATACGCGTACAATAACACAGGTACCTAAAGCCACTAACATGACCCGACCAAGTGCGCCTCAAAAGCCCCACTTCATACAACTACTACCCCCCCCAAAGGACATGTCTCCCCTACAGCACCGCGTACCTCAAGTCACACAGCCGCACACTCACCCGTATCAGCCGCTCCTGGGTCAATCTCTCAGGGTGTACACACTCAACTCCTCTCTTGTATCCACACAACCCCGCCTCCAGAACCTTCCAGATCTTTCTTCCGCACTCTCGAAACTTCAGCACTCCACCCCTCCGTTCTACCAATCACAAGCAGACGCAGCCTTTGCCAGTCTCAGCCAGGCCAATGACAGCAAACAGACATGTGAATTAACCACTCAGGATCCTGCTTCTACTGACCATTGAGCGAGCTTTGTGAATTTATACGGTACCGCCCGCGGTGAATGATTGGTTGAGGGAGATGCTAAGTCCCACCCACTCCTGTCAGTCAGGGTTTCTGGTTGTTGAAAAGTGTGGTATTTGCTGTCATAGCCAAGCTGAGGGTGTCGTCAGGACAAGTTTCACTAATGGTAGTAACCGTGACGTAATCGGCAGTACTTAACCCCTTTCAATCCCAGGGGTTTTTGGTACCTCAAAGCCCAGAGCAATTTTGCCATTTTTGGGGTATGTCGGTTTAGCGATGATTCTCTTTTCCTGTGAATAGTGTACCCATATAAACTATATATTGTTTTTTCAAGGAGAGATAGAGCTTTCGTTTGATACCATAGTTGGATGAATAGCTGAATCCTCACAAAATTAGGTAAAGTGACGGAAAATCCCCTCCAAGTTTATTAATTCAGGTGTCCTGATTTCAGAAATACCTAATTTATATAGATTTTCCAGACTTTCCCAGCACCAGGGAGCATACTATAAGGTGTACAATTTTGTATAATTTTTATGCCTATGGCTTAACGGGTTTGGGGGTTGTGAACGGGGGCAGGAGGGTTATACTGGCTAGATGTTATGCTAGGGCAATGGGAAGTAAGGTTTTTTAATAATTTTTTTATTATCTTTTTTTATATATTTTTTTTATTTTATTTTTTTTACTTTTTTTTTTATTTTTTATATATTCTTTTTACACAGAAATGGTTAGAGGTCCTCCTAGGGACCTCCTGAACATGCCAGTGATGTCACAATGACATCACAGCTCACATTATAATTTTTTTAGTATTATTTATATTATTATTTTAATGATTTATTTAATATTATTTTTTAAATGAATTAACTTTTTTTTTTTTAAGCTTTTCCGTTTCAGGACGGGAGGGGGAGTGAGAGAGATGGTTTCTCACTCCCCTCCCCGCGATCCCCCTGCACCGATCACACTGTGAGATCGCAGCGTCTCTGTGCCTCATCGGAGGGCAGGATATCCCCTCCGATGACCTTCCGGGTTACGTCAGCAGTGACGCAACCCGGAAGGGAATGCCCGATCTCGCGTTTGCAACTGCGCGATCGGGCACTTTCAACTGTAACAGCTTACCGGCTTTCATGCCGGAAGCTGTTACGGGAGATCGGGCAGCAGAAAGCCGGCGATGCCGGCTTCTGCTGCCAGGTGGGAGTCCAGGCTGTCAAACAGCCTGGTCTCCCTGACGCTGCACGAAGGGCTGGACGTACCGGGACGTCCATAGGGGTTTCTTTGTGGGCGTTTTTTGGATGTCCCGGTACGTCTATAGGGTAATGAAGGGGTTAAATTGGGATAAAGCCCAATGTTTTAAACTGATTGTCACTTTGTTGACAAAAATCATGGTCTATTTGCCACCCTGGCCCCTAGGAACATATGTTGTGTCAGGTATGTACCCAATATAAGTATATTATACAACAAACACCCATAATACAACAACCACACTCCAGGCATGCTGTCTGATCCAGCATGTAGGAAGTGACATCAGTTCCCTGCCTTCTGGGTCAGTCTGCACAGAGAGAGAAACACACAAACAGTTTGAGGGCTAAGATGGCACGGACGGGCTGTTTGGGGGCTAAGATAGCGCCGAAAAGCTGTTTGGAGAAAAAGTTAAGACTGAAAATCTGATCGCTTTTACAAAATTCCTGGCTTTTTTTCCATCCACTGATGCAGACAACAGACACTTTAAATGGGGAAATATTACTGTTTCTACCCCATATAAATTAAAGGGATGACCTGAATTTGTATTTGCCACCTAAATGTTGGGATATTGTTCTTTGTCTTGATTATATACCTACACTAAACTAACCACACGCGTCCCAGGGCAGCAATAAGGTGGCAAATGTGCAATATGGCTACCTTCCACCGCAGCCAATCCGAAGGGTCAGTACCCGCTATGTTACGCAGTGGGGATGAGTGACCAATAAGAGAAGTGTCTTCTTTTTTTTTCTACACAAGCATCTTGGCTCAACCTTTATTGTATGCAGCTGCCTGATGCGGATCCCAGGGACACCCTGTAGCTCATTGGGAACTGGCAATTCCCCCCCCCCATCACACCTTTCTTATAACTTCACCACTCTGTGTCATTAGAACATGATGCAGAAACCACTTACTTGCAGGGCCTAAGCATTGATGAATTCACTGATGAAAATGATTTCAAACTGATAGCACCATTAACATCTTTGTATTTTGTTATTATTGTTTTATTTTTAACATAAATTCATTTATTTTATGCACCATGTTTGACCTATAGACTTCGAGAATCTTCTGGAAGATCATGTCTGTCTTGTGAAAGTTCATTAAACAGCTGCGGGCTAGAGCAATTTCCAAGCTCTCTTTGCTGAGTAAGCCTGAGTTTGGGATGACTCCCCGAACAGAAAATGAATTTCCTGCTGTGGTCGAGTTGGTTCATGTAAATGAGTATTGCCTTATATTGAGTGTGTTGTTAAAGAGCAGTGATGCCCATTTTATTCAGGAATTAGTGAACCTCTTTGCTCCCTGTGTAAGCGATTAGTAAATTAATTTTATAATTTTTAAAAAATAAAAATAGTTTAAATTTGTAATAAATATAAGTCAATTATTAATCTCCACGGACGACGAGGAATCTGTAGTAGTTAAAGGAAAGCCAGACGGGTGAAGGTTATATATCCCTGGATTTAAAGGGCCTTTCTACAAAATTAAAAAAAAATGGTAATATGTAAAAAAAATAATTCTCCACTGATGTCGCCATCAGGGAAACCTTCCAGTTCCAACAAAATGTAAAAAAAAAATGTAGCTAAATGTGTCTGCCAGTGCCTGGCCTATATACATTATCCCGCTCCTGCGCTTAAATGCCCTACCTTACTATGGGGCATCAGTTCTTTTTTTCTAATATGAGGGAGGGGAATGAGTCTTCTGATCTAGTGAGATACAGTGGATGTAAAAAGTCTACAGACCACTGTTAAAATGGCAGGTTCTTGTGATGTTAAAGAATGAGACAAAGATAAATCATGTCAGAACTTTTTCCACCTTTAATGTGACCTATAACGTGAACAATTTGATTGCAAAACAAACTTAAATCTTTGAGGGGGAAATAAAATAAAAACTCACAATAACCTGGTTACATAAGTGTGCACACCCTTAAACTAATACTTTGTTAAAGCACCTTTTGATTTTATTACAGCAATCAGTCTTTTTGGGTAGGAGTCTATTAGCATGGCACATCTTGACATGCCATGCGCAAAAGCGCTCCAAATCAGTCAGACTGCGAGGACATCTCCTGTGCACAGCCCTCTTCACATCACCCCACAGATGTTCAATTTGATTCAGGTCTGGGCTCTGGCTGGGCCATTCCAAAACGTTAATCTTCTGGATGTGTCTGTCTGCCAGTGCCTGGCCTATACACTGCCCTACCCCTGCACCTCAATGTCCTTCCTTATTCTGGGGGATTCATTCTTCTCCTTTTTATTTAATATTGGTGGATTCAGTCTGTCTGCCAGTTCCCGCCCTGTGCCCTGCCTCTGCTGCTATGACTCAATCTCCTTTTTTAGTTTGAGGGATCAATTCTTTTAATTTTGGGTAGAATTCAGTGCCCTGTACTGTAGGTCTAGATATGTGCCAGTGTCTATCCACTCGCAGTGGCCTACTACTCCTGCTGCTGTCATGTCACCTTCCTTACTCTGAGGGATCAATTTTTTGGGGGAATTGCAGTTCCAAAGCATGCTGCTAGATGCATGTAACCATTAGTGCAGTGGTGGTCTTGCAGAGAAAAACCAAGCCTGGACCTCTTCTCTGTTTGGGAACGCCCCCTAATTCCAAATTAGAAAAAAGGACCCTGAATTTAATCTGAACCGATCTGTCGGAAAACATTGTTGGCAGAAAACAAAATGACAAGAAACAGAAAAACAAATTGCGTCTGCATAAATCTTGCTTGCTGGTATTCCATCCACCACACTACCCTCTAGACCTGATTTTTATTTCGCCACAGGATAGTGATGTGTTGATGTTTTCTGTCCACAAAGATGCTTTTATAGTAAAATGAAAAGGCCAACACTAAAATACCAGAGGCTCACATACAGCATAAGAAAGTTTGCTTTACTAAGACATACAAGATACCGGATTTTCTTGATTATAAGACGACCCCGCAAATCTGAATATTAATTTAGGAAAAAAAGAAAAAGCCTGAATATAAGACGACCCTATAGGAAAAAAGTTTTACCAGTAAATGTTAATTCATGTAAACTATTTTTTTTACTAAAAGCTATGATTGAGAAAAATATTTTGGTTTTATTTCCTTCTATTTTCCAACCTGCCCCCCAGTTATGCACATCTGCCCCAGAAATGCCTTATACCTCCTATATGCCACTGTGCCCCATGATATGCCTTTTAACCCTCTAAATGCCACTGTGCTCCATGATATGCCTTTTGACCCCCTATGTGCCACTCTGCCTCCAGAAATGCCTTATACCCCTATATGCCACTCTGGCATTTAGAGGGTTAAAAGGCATACTATGGAGAAGAGTGGCATATAGGGAGGTTTAAGGCATTCAGGAGGCAGAGTGGCCTATAGAGGGTTAAAAGGGCATTTCTGGAGGCAGAGTGGCATTAAGGGGGTTAAAAGGCATTTCACAGAGCACTCTGCCTCCAGAAATGCCTTATGCCCCCATTTAACACCCCCCCCCAAAACTTACCGGTGCTTCTGACTTCCTGACTGTCATGTAGCCGGGGCAGCGTGTAGATCCCACGCACTTACGCTGCAGCCGGTGCAGGGAACTCTGATCTCTGACAGCCGGGGAAGGTCTGCGCGATGGACGCAGACAACCCCCGCTCCTAGCCACACCTCCTTCCTGCTGCAGAAGAAGTTGTCTACGCGAATCGCGTTGACATCTACATGCTGCCCCAGCTACACACCGGGGACTCAGAAGTACCGGTAAGTGGGGTAGGGGGACAGGAGGATCCAGGTCCCCTGCAGCTGCGGGGGATCTGGATCTTAGTCGTCTCATAGTCAGACCTATTTGAGGTCTGATTATAAGACGAGGGGTATTTTTCAGAGCATTTGCTCTGAAAAAAAACCTTGTCTTATAATCGAGCAAATACGGTATATAGATGGAACAGCCTCCCAACAGGAAGGACATGGGGCTAATACAGTAAGAGACTTTAAACGTGTTAAATAGGTATATTGCAATCCTGAATGTTGGACAAGACAAAGGACTGATTAAGCATTGAGTGCTTACATCAGGAAAGACGGTCCGAATGGTTCCACAAGCTTTTATAACAAATTGAAAAGGCTGCACACCTGGTTCCAGATTTTAATCATGAGAGATCTAAATTACCCTGACATTTACTGTAATATTGGAACAAGGAATTTTACAATCTTCAAGGAGTCTCTGTCATTTGGCATTTTGGCCAAACGCATAAACGGTGCTAATCTTTAAAACGAGATCCTTAACATCTGTGGTGTGGAAGTTATTTGAAAGATTTTTTATTTTTTTCTCCAACTTTATCATTGATAGACATTAACATGGCTTAATGAAGAACTGGTCACGCTTAAGAACTGCTGGGAGAGCTCATGCTTTCAATACCTTAATCAGGAGTTCCCTGGTGGTCTAGTGGTTAGGATTCGGCGCTCTCACCGCCGCGGCCCGGGTTCGATTCCCGGTCAGGGAATATTTTTAATAAAGTACAAGAAAAGTGAGGAGAAATGTTTACATAAAGAAAGACGAGCAGAGAAGTTGGTCTGAATGGTTCCATCAGCTTTGATCTTCAAGGACACTCTGTCATCAGGCATGGTGACAAAAGATTGGCAAAAAGCATAAACGGTGCTAATCTTTAAAATGAGACCAAAATCCCCGCCACGGGACTAAAGACTCAGTGATCCTCAACATCTGTGGTGTGGAAGTTATTTGAAAGATTTTTAAGGGACAATGTTCAAGAATATATTTTCTCCAACTTTATCGTTGATAGACATTAACATGGCTTAATGAAGGACTGGTCACGCTTAAGAACTGCTGGGAGAGCTCATGGTTTCCATGCCTTAACAAGGAGTCTCTGGTGGTCTAGTGGTTAGGATTCGGCGCTCTCACCGCCGCGGCCTGGGTTCAACATTGAAGACTATGGACCAGAAAGGCCGAAGTTTGGCACAATCCCACCAGACATGGAGCATGGATCCAGGAGAGTTGTGGCAGTGCCAACACAAGGCAGAGGCATCTGAAAAGATGCGACCCAAACGGGAAGGAACCAGGTACCAACGGTAGAGAACCTTCCTATTCACTTCCCAGTGCGATACACAGCGAGATACACCCTGTAAATTACAAAGGGCTTTGTTCCAGTCCTCCAGATCTAACAGCATGCCCAGCTCCTTTTCCCACTTTACCATATAAGATAGTTGTATGTACGGTAACATACGGAGGTGGTATGTCTCAGATAAGGGGAGGTAGAACAGTGCTTCATTAAGGGGTGAGTTTGAAGCACAGGTATACCAGTGGGCAACAGTTGAACTAGAATATGTTTGACTCGAAGATAAAGAAACAAATCGCTGGGCGGTAGAACATATTGGGCCTGGAGAACAGCGAAGGGGCATAAATTTAATTTGTCATACGGATTATCAACCGAAACTATCCCCTTGTCCTTCCAACGGTTCAGAGACAGATTAGGAGAGAAGTGATCGGCATACGGCGCCTAACCCAGGGTGCATGTAAAACAGGCAACCATTTCCTGTCCCAAATACCGAAGGTATGCTGGAGAACAGGTCCTGGACAGGGAAGCTTAGGCCTCTCTCGCTTGTAACACCACAAGAGTTGACGATAATTATAAGGCAAAAGAAGGTCACTTTCCAAATCAACCCATTTTGGGGTGGGGTTCGCAAACACCGTCTGTAGGGCCTGGGTCAGTCTAGCGGCATCATGATAATATAGCAAATTAGGGGCACCCATACCGCCGTGAAAAAACAGGCATATAGAGAGTGCACCTTGCAAATCTGGGCGGACGGTTCAACCAAATGTGTGCATTGAAGGTTCGCTGATACAGTAACAGAATATGTTGCGGAACCGGCAGCGGGATAGCACGAAACAAATAAAGGAGTTTGGGAAGACACATCATTTTAAGGGAGATAATACGCCCCACCACGAGACCTCAAATTTGCCCCACCTGTGTATATCTTTCGTTATAGTGGCCCATAGTTTATTATAGTTATATTGTACTAAAGAGTGGACAGATTTTGTCAGATAAATGCCCAGATACAGGATCGAATCGGTACGCCAATCAAAGAAGGTCTCTTTAAGGGAGGCAATCACATCATGGGGGAAGCATATAGGAAGCGCTTGCGTTTTAGTAGTATTGTTTTTATAATAAGAGCATCGACCATCGAACATTTGAAAGATTTTTAAGGGATAATGTTCAAGAATATATTTTCTCCAACTTTATCATTGATAGACATTAACATGGCTTAATGAAGGACTGGTCACACTTAAGAACTGCTGGGAGAGTTCATGGTTTCCGTTCCTTAACAAGGAGTCCCTGATGGTCTAGTGGTTAGGATTCGGCGCTCTCACCGCCGCGGCCCGGGTTCGATTCCCGGTCAGGGAATGTTTTTAATAAAGTACAAGAAAAGTGAGGAGAAATGTTTACATAAAGAAAGACGAGCAGAGAAGTTGGTCTGAATGGTTCCATCAGCTTTGATCTTCAAGGACACTCTGTCATCAGGCATGGTGACAAAAGATTGGCAAAAAGCATAAACGGTGCTAATCTTTAAAATGAGACCAAAATCCCCGCCACGGGACTAAAGACTCAGTGATCCTCAACATCTGTGGTGTGGAAGTTATTTGAAAGATTTTTAAGGGATAATGTTCAAGAATATATTTTCTCCAACTTTATCATTGATAGACATTAACATGGCTTAATGAAGGACTGGTCACGCTTAAGAACTGCTGGGAGAGCTCATGGTTTCCATGCCTTAACAAGGAGTCTCTGGTGGTCTAGTGGTTAGGATTCGGCGCTCTCACCGCCGCGGCCTGGGTTCGACATTGAAGACTATGGACCAGAAAGGCCGAAGTTTGGCACAATCCCACCAGACATGGAGCATGGAACCAGGAGAGTTGGTATGAATGGTTCCATCAGTTTTGATCTTCAAGGACACTCTGTCATCAGGCATGGTGACAAAAGATTGACAAAAAGCATAAACGGTACCAATTTTTAAAATGAGACCAAAA
This sequence comes from Sceloporus occidentalis, assembly GCA_023333645.1. Classification (NCBI taxonomy): domain Eukaryota; kingdom Metazoa; phylum Chordata; class Lepidosauria; order Squamata; family Phrynosomatidae; genus Sceloporus; species Sceloporus occidentalis. Next base: position 817,868 of record JALMGF010000174.1, on the reverse strand, counting down.
TCTCTGCCACGGGATTAAAGACTCAGTGAGCCTCCCCATCTGTGGTGTGGAAGTCATTTTAAGGGATAATGTTCAAGAATATATTTTCTCCAACTTTATCATTAGTAGACGCTTTTATCACCGAGCGCCAGCAAAAGTGGGGGCATCAGCGGAGGTTGTCTATGCGCATACCTTCCCCGGCTGCCAGAGAGGATAATTCCCCGCAGCGCTGCAGGGAATTCTCTTCTCTGGTAGTCGGCGAACATCTGCTCGATGGACGCAGACAACCCCTGCTATTGCTGGCACTTCAGCTGGGGCTTCTATGACGGAGCACTGGTGTCACATGACCTTCCGGGGCTCAGTCATAGAAGCGCCGGCGGAACTAACGCCGGCCTCCACCCGCTGCCACCACCAGACACCAGGGAGTCAGAAGCACTGGTAAGTGGCAGGGGGGTGTTATATGGGAGGGGCATAAGGCTTTTCTTTTTTTTTTCAGAGTGCCTTTTAACCCCCTATATGCCACTCTGCCTCCAGAAATGCCTTATACTCCCCTATATGCTTAGCTGGGAGGTCAAGTTAGTGGGTGTTCAGGCTGGTCAGTCTGGCCCAGCATCGTATAGTTAGAGAGAGCTCCAATTGGGAGCTAGGTTGTTTGTTTTTATGCTTTTGTTTTGTTTGAGCAATTAAAATAAAGCACTGTTTTGCTGCAAGTTGGCGTTCCTGAGCCTGATTGCTCTAGACCGTGCTTAAGACTCTTAACTGTGACATTTTATGGCCCTCATGCTACAGGGTTTGTCACTATATATATATATATATATATATATGCGTTAGACATGCATTTTAACTACATAATATGTCCTTATCTCTTTGAAGTAAAGATTGTAAATGAAATATGATTTCAAAATTAAAGCTGAATTGGCAGTTAGTTTTCATTCTTTAATATTAGACCATGCTGCCAATATATACCAATATTAGCCCTTGCTGCCAATATATACCAATGTACACCCCTGTTGCAATATATATAAAGATTAACTATTGTTGCCAATATATAAATATTAGATACTGCTATATGGAAAAAATTGGACCCTACGCAAGCATTTCCTTAGGCCCCGCTCCACGCTCCCTAGCATGTAATCACTCTCTCCCTTCCCGCACCAAAAAAAATATTTGCCACACTGACTGCAGATTAGGGGAAGACTGTGAGTGCAGTCTTCCCTCCTTCTTTTTTTTTTTCATAAACTGTTTTATTTGGTGTACAGAAGATCAGGAAATACATGAACACGGATCTATATGGTACAAGCAAATATGTTGAGCAGATACACATACGATCATGCAGTCGAATAGCGGACAAAACGAATACATACGTGAGTATACAAAATTGGTCACTTATCAAAGCAGAGGCAAGGCGATACACCTCCTAATCTTCCAGCTAAAGATGGCCATATCAAGATGAGTATTAAATAGGGAAGAAAAAGAATGTTAAGATTGTATATGTACCGCCGTTATTATATTTTGTGTGTTTGCATTTCCTATGTTGTGCAGTGTTAAGATAAGCCAGTACAAGTAATAGAGAATAACATAAAGAGAAACAGGAAACCCGTGAGGTACTGGTAATTTGACACCGAGAAAAATTTATAAAATAGACAAATAAAATTAACCTTTCGAGACCGGGCTATGGAGGTAGTCAAGCACAGAGCCGCTATAATTAGTGGCTGGCAAACCATGCGAAGGCCAAGGTGTATCTGGGTCAAGGATATGTCTGAGATAGAATGTCTGACATGGAAGCCCACAGAAACCAATAAAGAGAGAATAATAGAGAAGAGGGGTCTGGTGCCACGAGAAGTCAATGTACGGGAGCAAAACCAAGTCATGTGTGAGAAAACCAGAGCGATCTGGTCTCTGAGTTTAGTCGAGAGGGTGTCTATGAAAGGTTCCCAAATGTCAAGGAATTTTTCTCCCCGCCTTTCCTTATCCTGAAGGACCAGGGTCCATTCTAGTAGGATTGTCTTCATAACTTTATTCCTCCAGTAGGCAATTGAGTGTGCGAATGGATTTAACCAGTGGTCTAAGATAGCCTTGATTGCTATGGTAATCAAATAATCTAACAGATGTATTCAGTGTTTCTCTTTGATATCTATTTTATCGTATACTCCCAACAATGAATCGAAAGTGATGACAGGAGGGCGACACTCCACTATATTGCCTATTCTTGAACCCACCCCTTCCCAAAAAGACAACAGCTTAGGGCAATTGAATAGACAGTGTTCTAGATCAGCCGATATCAAACTGCATTTGCAACAACGTGGCTCGGAAGAGGGGGCACTCCTAGAAAGTTGTCGGGGAGAGATATATGTTCTATGGAGAAGTTTGAGAGTAGTGTCCTGGAACCAAGAAGCCTGTAGGTTTGTCAGTCGTCTAGTGTACGCATGTAGTAAGTTGTGGGAGGCAAAAGAGGCATCTCGGTGTAGGAAAGCCCTAGCAAGCCCGGATTTGCAGTCGGCATAATTCTGTGGTTTAAAGATTGCCCTGTAAAGCGTTGAGATGGACACCTTGCATTGATAAGAGGGGCTCAGTAGCACTTCTAATACGTGGTTGTGTTGGGAGGGATGCACGAGGTGTAGCGTTTGTTGCAAGTAATGTTTCGCTTGCATGTAAGGCCAAATGTGAGAGGGTGGCAAGGAGTATTTTTCCTTAAGGGCTGGGAAAGGATAACATGTTTTAGAGGAAGGGTTAAATATATCGGAGAGCAAGTTGAGTCCTCTAGCCTTCCAAATTGTGAATCTAGAGTCTGGGGTAAGCCCCTGGAATTTACAGTTGCCAGTTAGAGGTAAGAATAGGGAAGAAGTGTAGTTTCCAAACAGAGGTAATCGGGCGCTACGCCAAGCCTGGATTGTTGGCATTATGAGAGGATTGGTGCGACAAGAGACAGGGATCTCTCTCGTGGGAGCATGGAGAAGATAGCATATATCCCATTCCGGGCAGAAACACTGATCTCGTTGCCAATCAGTAAAAAGGTTGGAATGGGAGATCCAGTCTTTTGCGAAACGGAGTAGACAGGCAATGTTATATAACTTAATGTTGGGTAGATTGAGACCCCCATTCGATTTTAGTTGAGAAAGCTTCTGAAAGCTAATCCTGGGATGACCACCTCTCCATAGAAAGCGAGAGAATGAGGTGTGGATTTTCCGTATATCTAACGGTGACAATAGCAATGGGAGCATATTGAGAATATATAAAAATCGGGGAAAGATTACCATCTTGATAAGGCTAATCCTCCCAACTAGGTTAAGTGGAAGGTTAGCCCAGGCCTTCAGATCCGCGAGGGACTTGGTAATAATAGGGAGCATATTTAAATCAAATAATTTATTGAGGTCTACTGGGAATACCACACCCAAGTATTTAATGGAGTGCTGGGCCCAGCGAAAAGGCCAACCCTTAAGTGCTTCGGGAGGTCTACCTTCCGAGAGCTAAAGTGCCTCTGATTTGTCCAGATTTATTTTTAGACCAGAAACGTTTTCAAACTGCGTCAGGTAGGACATAATTACAGGAATAGTGTCATGTGGGGCTCCTACAAAAAGCAACATATCGTCTGCGAAGGCCGTCACCCTCAACTCACGTCTCCCCATCAGTATACCCGTATATGAGGGCGAGTCCATTATAAGCCGAAGAAAAGGATCCAGAGCAATATTAAACAGGAGTGGGGATAAGGGACAGCCTTGTCTTGTGCCTTTTTCTAAATTGAAGAGGGGTGAATTCAGATTATTAGTTGTAATAAAGGCTTTAGAAGAGGAATATATAGCTTTAATATATTGTATGAAAGGAGAACCGAATCCTTGACACTCAAGTAAAGAAAAGAGATATTTCCAATTCACATTATCGAATGCTTTTTCCGCGTCTAAATTAATAAGCAAGTGTGGCGTGGTTGGAGAGGCCTTTGTTTTAAGAATGGCTGCTATTATTTGCCTAGCGCAGGTGACTGAGTGCCTATTTTTGATAAACCCCTTCTGCATTGTAGAAATGAGCGTCGGGAGAAAAGAAGCAAGTCTGTCCGCCAAGATTTTATGTAAAAGTTTGAAGTCTGAGTTAAGCAATGAAATTGGCCTATATGATGAGGGAGAATAAGGGTCTCTCCCCTCCTTATGTAAAACAATTATGCGGGCAATATTAGAATGGAGGGAAATCTCTGATTTAGTGAAGGAAGCATTAAAGGCCATTGTAAGTGAGGGGGTGATGTGGTCCGCCAGGATCTTATAAAACTCTGCCGGTAAAGCGTCGGGTCCAGGAGCCTTGCCCAATTTAAGGTTTTTGACAGCCCGGCCCACTTCTTCCTGTGTCAAGTCCCGGTTAAGTAACTCTTGTTGGGGTAAAGATAGTCTGGGAAGGTCTACCAGTCGAATGAAGTTGTTTATGGAGTCGTCAGATATAGATGTAGAGGAGCTTGATTAATAGCTTCCGAGGAAGTATCCAAGGAGCCATCTTGTTGTCTGACTGCAGGAATAGCGGAGCGAGTTGATGTTGATCTGACCAATGTATCGAATCTTTAAAAGGGATGCATTGTGAAGGAGAGTATCATAATTTAATTTGGCTTGTGTATAAGCGGCCTTGGAAGCAGGAGAGGGGTCGGTTATGAGTCTTCTCTTGGCTTTAGATAGGCTAAAGCTGAGTTTGTTGAGATTGGTAATAGTGTCACTCTTCTTTTTTGTGACATAGGAGATTATGTGACCCCTAAGATTAGCCTTTGCAGCGTCCCAGAAAAGTTAAGGGTTGTGTGAGTGCGTCTTATTATTCTCTTCATATTCAGCCCATGCCATCTTAAGGCTGTCCTGAAAGTCTTGTGATTTGTACAATAAAGGATTCATGCGCCAATTAAAGGAGGAGAGTAAAGGGGGCCGAAACATAAATGACAGCATGATGGGAGCATGATTCGAAATAAGGATGTCCAAGATCTGGGCTTTGCTAATATAGTGTGAAAGGGTTGATTTACATAGAAAGTAGTCAATTATCGTAAAAGAATTATGAGGGTGGGAATAGAAAGTGAAATCTCTTTCAGTGGGGTTTAAAATTCACCATGTGTCGATGAGTTGTAACTGTCGACAGAGACGCACAATCGGGTTGCTTCGCGTTTCTGTTTTGGGGTGAGTCCCTCTACTATGATCTAATTTAGGCTCAGCCCATGTATTGAAGTCACCCCCAATTATCAAATTATCACTATGCAGAGGGAGGAGCACCGCATTAAGCGAGTTAAAAAAGTCGGCTTGCGAGTGGTTAGGAGCATACACATTACAAATTACTAAGTGTCTACCCTGAATACTACACGATACTATTACATATCTCCCCTCTGGATCTGTAATAACTTTCAATATGGAGAGCTCGAGCTGACGGTGAAACAAAATAGACACTCCCCTGCTGTCACGATCCGGGACGTTCTCGTCCCGAACCGCAGCGGAGCCATTCTCCCGAGTACCCGCGGATAGCGGGTACTCGCCACTTACCTTCCCCGGTGCCCAATCTTCGGTGCCCGCGTCCGGCGGGCACTGGGGGTCTGCTACTCCCCATGCCGCCCCTCCAGAATAGGGAGGAGGAGCATGCACACATGCCACGCCCCCTCCCTCTCTCTATGCCTCAGTAGAGATCATGCTGCACGCACAGCTCCACGTCATCAGCTGGGGGCGGGGCTTGGAGAGGCGGCAAGTTTAAAACCTGAGCACTGACACTCATTCAGTGCTCGGTTGTTGTTCCCAGCTGAGCTGTTCCCTGCTGCATGTTGCGTTTACTCCTGATTTGGTTTGTTCCTGGCTACTCTGATATCTCCACTCCTGACCCGGCTTGTCTGATTACCCTCTCGTTGCTGACTCGGCTTGTTCCTGTTTACTCTGATTTCTCCACTCCTGACCCGGCTTGTCTGAGGAGCCTCCTGTTGCTGATCCATTGCCTTACTCCTGACTACGTTACCTTCTCCATTGCTGACCCGGCTTGCTCAACTATTCTTTGGACTCTGTCCGAACTGTTCCTGTTGCTACCTTTCCTGCATACTGGATTCCTTACCTGCATTTACCATCAGAAACATTACATAACAACCGAGCCCTTATGGAATCCGCAGGTTTGGCTGAGGCTGTGGCCGCACTTACCCAGCAAATGGCCGTGTTTAATCAGTCACTGCAAGATGTTCAAGCAGGACAGCTTCAGATACGCCAGGAGATGCACCAGAGGCAAGGCAGCTCTTCCGCTCAAGGCGATCCTTTCTCGGCTCCTTCTATGGCACCTGAATCCATGACTCTGCAAGGAGCATTTGCACCTGAACCTCAAATTCCTATGCCTGAACGTTTCTCCGGTGACCGTAAGAAATACACTACTTTTATGATGTCTTGCCAAGTTATGTTTAACCTAAGACCACGTACTTACTCATCGGACTATATAAAGATCCATACGGTTATTGCACTATTGTCAGATGAACCTCAACTTTGGGCTCACCACCTACTTCGTAGTAATAGCTCTATTTTAGAGTCATGGGGCTCCTTCCGCCAAGCTATGGACGCTCTCTACGAGGATCCCTTCCGATCCACTTCCGCTACCAGCACCCTACGGGCACTTAAACAAGGTAAAAGACCTGTGGAGGAGTATATTGCTGAATTTCGTCGGATCTCTATGGAGACTTCCTGGAACGAACCTGCACTGCATGATCAATTTCGGTTAGGATTGGCAGAGAATATTAGGGATGAACTGGCCCGCACCAATATACCCAATTCTCTGGATGAGTTTGCTAACCTAGCCATTCAAATTGACCGTAGGCTACGGGAAAGAAAGGCCGAAAGACAAACCACCTCCTTCTCAAATTGGTCGTCCATACGGCAGACAGTCAAGGTAACCCCTAAGGACAATGGGGAGGAACCAATGCAATTGGGCCTCATCAGGGGACCTCTATCAATGGCTGAGAAGGAGCGTCGCCGAAGCCTGGACTTATGCCTGTACTGCGGAGGTAAAGGTCACTACGCCAATGAATGCGGAACCAAGACACGTTCCCCTAAGGGTAAGCAGAACCCTCGGTTTATGCAAACTAACAAGAGAGCATCCTTACACTTCTCCAATCACTTATCCCTTTCAATATCTTTACAGTGGAAAGACGACCCCATCAACCTTTTGGCCATGATTGATTCTGGTGCCAGCAGTAATGTTTTGGATGCTGACCTCATACAACGCCTGGGAATGACCACCAGGGAGAAGACATCACCTATTTTTCTTCAATTGGTAGACGGAAGCCCTTTAAAGACTGGTCCTATTACTAAAGAGACTGTACCTTTATGTATGCGTATTAGTCCTAATCATATGGAGGAGATTATATTTGATGTGGTGCCTTCTCCTGTTTTTCCAGTCATATTGGGTCTACCCTGGTTAAAGACTCATAATCCTGTTATCAACTGGGAGACCGGTGCTGTACTGTTCACCTCTAATAAATGCTCACAACACAATCAACCCTCTTTGTCTCTTAATGTGGCTCATGACTTTAGTTCACTGCCTATACCTAAGATACCACCTCAATACTCAAGATTTTCTGATGTGTTTGAGAAAAAAGGAGCTAATGAACTACCTCCCCATAGGGAGTATGATTGTCCGATAGAATTGTTCTCCGGTGCTCCTATTCCTTTTGGTCGCATCTATCCAATGTCTGAACCGGAACTAGTTACGCTCAAGAACTATATCGACGAGAATCTGGCCAAGGGATTTATAAGACCCTCTACATCACCTGCCGGAGCAGGTATTTTCTTTGTTGCTAAAAAAGATGGTGGCCTTCGCCCCTGCGTGGACTATCGCGAGATCAACAATATAACCATCAAGAACCGTTACCCTTTACCTCTAATATCGGAACTTATGGAACGCGTTCGCTCTGCCTCTGTGTTTACCAAAATCGATTTACGAGGAGCCTACAACCTGGTCAGGATTAAGGAGGGACACGAGTGGAAGACTGCGTTTAGATCACGATATGGTCACTTTGAGTATTTGGTGATGCCTTTTGGATTATGTAATGCTCCTGCTACCTTCCAACATTTTATGAACGATGTATTCAGAGACATGTTGGATCAATTTGTCGTTATCTACCTGGATGATATTTTGATTTACTCAGAATCTTTACCGGCCCATCGAGAACATGTATCCAAGGTATTGATGCGTCTCAGAGAGAACCGATTATATGCCAAACTTGAGAAATGCGTTTTCGAGACTCAATCAGTGGAATTTTTAGGTTTTATTTTGTCTCCTACAAGGGTCGAGATGGATCCAAAAAAGATAACCACGCTCCTTCAATGGCCCCCTCCTACAGACAGGAGAGGAGTTCAAAGATTTGTGGGTTTCGCTAATTTCTACAGAAAGTTCATCAGAAACTTCTCTAAAGTCATTCAACCAATCACATCACTCACGTCCATCAAAAGGAGGTTTGTCTGGACTGAATCTGCACAAAGAGCATTTGAGTTTCTAAAGGAGAGATTCACTTCGGCACCCATATTGATTCTTCCGGTACCACAACGACCATATGTACTCGAGGTAGATGCGTCTGATTCTGCGATAGGAGCAATCCTCTCCCAAAGAGATGAGTCAGACAACCAACTTCACCCAGTCGGATTCTTCTCTCGTACACTTAACCCTGCGGAAAGAAACTACGGGGTAGGGGAGAGAGAGATGCTGGCTTTGAAACTGGCACTGGAGGAGTGGCGACATTTATTGGAGGGTACTCTTCATCCCATCACTGTTTACACGGATCATAAGAACATGGAGTTTTTTAAGACTGCCAGACGCCTGCAACCCAGACTTGCCAGATGGTCTTTGTTCTTCTCCCGCTTCCAGTTACACATTACATATAGACCAGGTTCCCGTAATACGAAGGCTGATTCGTTATCCCGTATGTTCGAGAGACCCACATTACCCTCCCATGACGAGAACACCGTATTACAATCAGGACATTTTCTAACGCTAACACGTTCTCTATGGGATGAACTTCGTTCTCTCTCCTCCCACCTAAATCCATCTGATTTCCCTCAACTACAGTGCCGAGGAGGGTTGTACTATCACAAAGATGCAATTTACACTCCTCCTGAAATACGTCTTATGATATTGCAACATTTTCATGATACCCCTGCAGCTGGACACGGGGGCATCACACAGACTATTGACCTAATTCAAAGAACCTTCTGGTGGCCTGATCTCAAGGAAGACGTTTTTAAGTTTATACGATCCTGCAATATATGTGCTCGTTCCAAGGGTTCTCACCATAAGCCTGCAGGTTTTTTGTGTCCTCTGCCAGTACCGGTGCGGCCATGGTCCGACATTTCCATGGATTTTATCACGGATTTACCTGAATCTAACCAACACACCACTCTTATGGTGGTCGTCGACAGATTTTCGAAGATGGCTCATTTTATTCCTGCAAGACAATTACCCACATCTGAAGAAACGGCTACCTTTTTTGTGAAAGAAATTTTTCGTCTTCATGGTCTACCTGAAAATATTGTTTCTGATCGAGGAACACAGTTCACGTCACGAGTCTGGAAAGCTTTTTGCGAGGAATTACACATACAGCGTTCTTTATCTACTTCATTTCACCCTCAGAGCAACGGACAGACAGAACGAACGAACCAAACTTTAGAACAATATCTCCGTTGCTTCACGTCTCACCTACAAGACGACTGGTATCAACTCTTACCACTGGCAGAATTTGCCTACAATAACCATATTCATTCCTCGATACAGATGTCCCCCTTCTTTTCTAACTATGGCTTCCACCCTTCCATGCTTCCTGGCTCCCCCATCTCCAGTGCAGTTCCTGCTGTAACCAATCAGATCTCGAGGATGACTAATATTTATCGGGACTTACGTACCACCCTTATCAAATCTCAACAACGTTACAAATTCCAGTCGGATAGACACCGTAGTGTCACACCTGCATACAAACCTGGGGACAAGGTATGGTTATCCACTAATCACCTCAAATTAAGTTGTCCTTCCAGAAAACTAGGACCCAGGTTCGTGGGTCCCTACACAATCCTACGAATCATCTCTCCCGTGGCAGTTGAACTAACGCTCCCTCCTTCTATGCGGATTCACCCAGTATTCCACGTATCCCTTGTGAAACCATGGATTGAGAATCCTTTTCCAGGTAGACACCCAGATCCTCCTGCTCCCATCGTCGTCGACGAATCTGATGAATATGAGGTTGAGCAGATTATGGACTCCAGAAGATACAGGGGTCGTCTCCAGTACCTCATAAAATGGAATGGATACGAAGTGAATGAAAATTCTTGGGAGGATGCCAGGGAAGTACATGCCGATGAATTGGTACAGGACTTTCATTCCCTTCATCCTCACAAACCAGGTCCTTTGAGAGCCCGGAGGTCTCTCTTTAGGGGGGGAGACTGTCACGATCCGGGACGTTCTCGTCCCGAACCGCAGCGGAGCCATTCTCCCGAGTACCCGCGGATAGCGGGTACTCGCCACTTACCTTCCCCGGTGCCCAATCTTCGGTGCCCGCGTCCGGCGGGCACTGGGGGTCTGCTACTCCCCATGCCGCCCCTCCAGAATAGGGAGGAGGAGCATGCACACATGCCACGCCCCCTCCCTCTCTCTATGCCTCAGTAGAGATCATGCTGCACGCACAGCTCCACGTCATCAGCTGGGGGCGGGGCTTGGAGAGGCGGCAAGTTTAAAACCTGAGCACTGACACTCATTCAGTGCTCGGTTGTTGTTCCCAGCTGAGCTGTTCCCTGCTGCATGTTGCGTTTACTCCTGATTTGGTTTGTTCCTGGCTACTCTGATATCTCCACTCCTGACCCGGCTTGTCTGATTACCCTCTCGTTGCTGACTCGGCTTGTTCCTGTTTACTCTGATTTCTCCACTCCTGACCCGGCTTGTCTGAGGAGCCTCCTGTTGCTGATCCATTGCCTTACTCCTGACTACGTTACCTTCTCCATTCCTGACCCGGCTTGCTCAACTATTCTTTGGACTCTGTCCGAACTGTTCCTGTTGCTACCTTTCCTGCATACTGGATTCCTTACCTGCATTTACCATCAGAAACATTACACCTGCCCCCATTTGGTCTCGACACTCCCACCACTTCCTGCACCCATCCTCTCCTAAGCTTACAATGTTCTCCCATATCTGAGCAAGTTTCCTGTAGCAAAGCGATATGTGCACCCAAGGTATTTAGATGCTTGAGAACCTTAGTTCTTTTCACCGGGCTAGAGATGCCCTTCACATTCCAGGAGACTATTTTTACATCTTGGGAGATAGATTTGGTTTGTGAGGAAACAGACGTTATATTATGGAATTATAAAACAATAGTAAGAGTATCTATGCCGGAGATCAGTAACATAGAGAAACCACCACCTCTCCCAGCGAGAAGGGACAGTTGATGGACATACAGCAAAAGGTCTTGTGAAGAACAGAAGTGAGACTTGACCTGGTAGATGACTTGTGAGAAGTAGAGGTCGTGCTGGAAAAGGATTCAGCTCCATATGACGAATGCCCATGCTCGGTCTAACAAAACACAAAATGCAAGAGAACCATATAAACTGAAAAAACAACATGAAAAGTAAACAATTTGAACGTGGAGCTGACATATAGCGTACGCTCCATGGGGGGCTGATTCAAGGACAGCAGAAAGGCGAGAGCCCCTGTGAGGAGGAAAATATGTAGTGATGTGATATCTGATCACCAACATCTATGAAGGGCCATCCAAATGATGTAGGAAGTCCATAGCATCCTCCGGAGAAGTGAACCAGTGGGTGTTGTCCCTGTAAACTACTTTAAGCTTGGCAGGGTATATCAAGGCGAATTTTATCTGGCGGGTATGAAGCTGAGAGCAGACTGGAGAGAACGCCTTCCGTTTAGAGGTCACTGTCGCCGAGAAATCCTGGAACAACAGTAGCTTATGGTTTTTATACAGGAGGGCTGGGATGGCTCTGAACCCCGACATCATATCCTGTTTATCCTTGTAGTTGAGAAGTTTGAAGATTACTGGACGAGGTCTATCTTGTGCAGTCTGAACGGGGCGGCCAATTCTATGTGCCCTTTCAATGTCGACATGGAAAGCAGGTTTACTTGGATACAGGAGAGCGGGGAGTGTTTTAGAGAGGAAGTCATATCATTCTTTGCCATGCATCGATTCTGGGAGACCGATAAGGCGCAGGTTATTTTGTCGACTTCGGTTCTCCAAATCGCCCACCTTTTCTTCTAGCAGTCTGATTGTATTCTGGAGATCCCCCACATCAGATTGGACTTGCATAGTAGTAGATTCTTGAGTGGAAATTCTCCCCTCCACCTCATCCATTCTGTGTATGGTATGTTTTAAATCTTGTCGAACGGCCTCCAGGGTGGTCTGTAGTCTGTCTAGTTTGCCTTCCAATAAGGGCGAAAGCTTTTCCACCACTCCGATAGCAATAGAGTCACCTTCATCTTGAGTGGTGTCGGAATGGGCTAGATCCTGTGAGTCGTCACGGTTGGTATCCATTATGGTTAATTTTGATTTTTTGGAGGACTTCTCCCTTTGTTGTTTAGTAGACATTGTCATTTTATCGAGAAACTTCTCCATACACACATGGAAGTAGCAGCTGCACTTCTGGGCCAGGGAGTGTCGCCGATGTGGAGAATACTGAGACAGAGCACCGGAAGATATCTGTCTGAGAATAAGCAGGTAAAGATGTAGTACCTGTTAGTGAGGTGACGTCTAGGATGGGTGCATAATGAACAAGGATAATGGTGATGATGTTGTGATGATAGTATTCAGAAGCAATAAACGATTTTCCAAATGAATGTGGTCCTCTAGCCCCTGAGTGCGATGTTAACCCATAATATATATATATCTACTTCCCTTTCTCTTGTTGACCGGATACCCAGCTGCAGCCCGTAAAAAACACTCTCCATGTGTTTGAAGTACATAAAAAATACCACTAGGGGGGCGCTTGTGTATGCCGGTAGATAGCAATAAAATAAAAAGAAAAAAACGAACTGATAGTGTAGTAGTACGTACAGATAATTTAGCAGTACATCTATTATATGCACTCACAATATTTATCCGTATATTCAAGCCTCATATGTATCAAATCATCCAGATCGGTGCGTGGAGTATATATAGGAGAAAGCACAAAACACATAGAAACACAATGGTGTGGTATCAACGTATGCTGGAACACGCCAGGGTGGATGTGTACTTACAGTATATGTAGGTATATAGTGCCTGTGTATACTGGTAACTTTCTTTCTGTCCTCCTCCGAAATTTCCAGGATGTTTCCCGGCCTTCAGCTGGTGTGGATGCCCACCAATTAGGTGAGTTTAAAGAATCCAAAGCAGGGTTTCATAAAATAAATAGTATTTTATACATGTATATAAATTATACACAGCTAGTATAATTAGGAGAAAAAATCCATAAATATATTTTTATGAAATTAATATATATATATAATTTGTTTAAACCTAGGGATTGGGACCCCAGGAAACACTGTTTTCTTGCTGTTCCCTGTCTCATGATCAAAGGAAAAAATTACAAGCATAGTCTTTGCCATCTGACGGTATCCGTGCATGTGATTGGCTGTAGAAGCAATCACATGCATGGAAATGCAAGGGATCTGCTGTAGACTGATCCCCTCGGGTCATATAGCGCTCAATAACAAGGTTTTTTTTCACACATGGCAGTTATTTGAACCAATGATGTACCACAGTGGGGTTATAGTAGGACAAGACTAGATGGACCAACTGGTTCTTATCTGCCATCAAACTCTGTGTTTCTCACTCAAACATCCTTGGATCTGTTGGACAGTCCATCTGTTTCTGGCAGCAAGGGTTTCATAATCTATAATCAGGATTACATTACTAGCAGATTTCCAGAAACAGAGCATCAAAGATGGTCAGGCCTGGGGAAATGGGGTGGTGTTCATACCCAGGAACTCTCTGGGTTTCGCCTGGAGATTCCGGGAGAAGCACCGCTTCACTGGTTAAAACCCAAATCCTCCATCTTAGGACCGCCAGCGTTGTCAGTGGAAACGCCCACCGACGTCAGCTTCGCATAGCCAGGTAGGGTGGTGTTGTCACAGGAGTGGAATGTGGGCTTGGGGTGAGGTGGGATAAATTAGGTAGTTAAAGAGGTGAGTGGGACTTTTTCCTCCTCCTCCTCTAGACTGTCCAAAAGAGAGTAGTCTTACTGATGGCTATTTATGTAATTAACGTACTTTTTTATATTCACATTTCCTGCTGTTTCTATACACATTACCATCAAACCCAGGAAACACCTGGAGCTTCTAGAAAAGAGGGACATCAGGAGAGGAAAAAGGTGACAGGAGGATTTGTGTCACTTTCCTCCATAATCTACGACACTTGGGCGCTATTATATTGGAATGTTTCCACATACGTCAGAAATCATTCACTAAGCAGTAGTAACATGTTTCGGTGATTTTATACATCTTAACAAACAAGGCATTTATAATTTAATTGATCTACCAAGGGCTATATAAATAAAAGTAAATATACATTGATTTATTCATTGATAGATATATTGGCATATACATTTCTTACCACCACCCCCCACCACTGCTCTACTGTACAAATAAGAACAGGTGCCTGACAGCAGGCACCGCCCTTTCCAAAAGTCAAACATCCCATTGGGTAGCTGTCCACTCTACGTTGCTTGTACGATTGGGTTGTCAATCATTTAATTTACGTCCTCCATCGTTTATCCGTAACTATGTACGGCGCCGCTCTAACGAAATTCGCACATTGATTGGTTAGACTGCGCATAGCACCGCCCTACAACGCTAATACGGTAGTTTTGATTGGTTACGGGGTATCCTCTCCACTAAGCCAGTGGCGTGCCCCGCCCCTAGCTGAAGCACCGGTGGGTTACTGCGCTTTATCAACGCTCGGCGGAACCATGAAGCATTATGAGGTAAGAGGAAGCGCCCACCCAGGTGGTCAATACAAAACATCAGATGAAGAGCTGCAAATACAGAGACCCCCTTTGTCAGATGCCGTAATCTGCTCAGTCCTGAAAGCATAGTGTGGAACGTGAAGGCTTCCACTCTACGGGTGCTTCGGTGGGACAAGCTAGCTAAAAGCGAAGTCTTCATTGTGGCCAGTAGACATAAGGAAACCTGAAAGAGTGACATGAATACTTGTTAATGACAGTGTGAGAGGCAGTGCCAAAGTGTGAGTTACAGAGTGACGGTGACACGTGTGGAAAGAGACACTCATACTTTTCATGGTGGAGTAACTGCTCGTCCGTTTCTTCCAGAATAATCTTGCAGTGTAGCGCGAACTCAAGTACGGGTTGTAGACTTTATGTAAGAAGGAGGCGTTTTGTTGAACCTGTATTAAAACGATACTTGTGTATAAATTGTAACAACGCTTGCCTTCAGAGTGTAAAGTCCTAAGATAAGAGGAGCAGCGAGTACTTTGTGCCAGGCCTCTGCACTGCTCCATAATGCCATGGTTTCAGAAGGCCAGAGAGGGACACTTTGATTGACATGTGCTCCGGTAACCAAGATGAGCAGGCAAAACCTATTATATTTACACAATTCAATGTGTCCCGTTTCTTGTCGTTTCTATACGTATCCTAGCAACACCCGGTTTTCGCATTAAATATCCTGATCTCCCAGGAGACAGGGACACCGGAGGAGGAAAACTTGGGTACCGAGAAGAGACTGTCCCTCCCAATGCACGTTTTTTTTAGATGGAGATATTCTATCAAGCAGCAATGCATTATGAGGGAACCTGTCACTTACCCTTTAGATTAGTTCGTTGCATCCCCAACATGATTAAGTGCTGGTAACATAAGGACCGGAAGCCTCACGCCTTCTACTTATAGACCTAGTTGGTACTATTCTTAACTTCCTATAATGACTTAAAGGGACACTCCAAATGCACCTTAAGGTAGCTGAAAAGACCTTTTAAGTGTTTGTGGTGCAAACCACAAATGCGTGGAGGATTCTGCAGAAGCCCTCAATATGAAATACCCCTCGTCTTATAATCGAGGTCGTCTTCTAATCAGATCTCAAATGAGGTCTGACTAAGATCCAGATCCCCTGCAGCGCTGCAGGGGACCTGGATCCTCCTGTCTGGTAAACTCAGCTGCTGCCGGGCGTCTATCACCGAGCGCCGGCTAAAGCACGGGCAGCGCCGGTTGTCTAGCCCATCGCGCAGACCTTTTTCCGGCTGCCAGAGAGGAGAATTCCCCAGGGAATTCTCTCTGGCAGCTGGCGAACATCCGCTCGATGGACGCAGACAATCCTCGCTACTGCTGGCACTTCTGCCGGGGCTTCTATGACGGAGCACTGGCGTCACATGACCTTCCGGTGCCCAGTCATAGAAGGCCCGCCAGAACTAACGCTGGCCTCCACCCGCTGCCCCCACTAGACACTAGAGTCAGAAACACTGGTAAATCGGGGGGGTGGGGGGTGGGGATAAGGCTTTTCTGGAGGCAGGGTGCCTCCAGAAATGCCTTTTAACCCCCTATATGCCACTCCGCCCCATGATATGCCTTCTATCCCCGTTTATTGGCAAATAAAAACTAAATATTTCTCTTAATCATAGATTTTATTAAATATGAACAAATAGTTTACATGAATTAATATTTACTAGTAAAACCTTTTTTTATGGTACTTACAACAAATGCATATATAATACAGTTTTATATAGCGTCATCGGATTCTGCAGCGCTGTGCTGCATAACAAGATTATGTACTGAAACAGGTGAGGAGGGCCCTGCTCAATAAGCATTTATACTTGTGTGTGTGTGTGTATAATTAGTAGAAGTATTATTAACCCCTTAATGACAAAGCCTGTACATGTACAGGCTCAAAATGCATTGTTTTCAATGGGTTTAGGGACCGCCCATTGTCCTTAAGGGGTTAAACACTCATCTACAGACACCGGACAAGCCAGAAGGCTTGTTTTTCCCTCAGAAATCTCACGGTGCTGCCACAACCACAAGGGATTCTGGGTAGGCGCAGGCAAATAAGGCTAACAATTAACAATAGCCAGATCACCACTCATGGGCAGCTGTCTGGTGTCTGTAGATGAGTGTTTAATAATACTTCTACTACCCCTTAAATTTAAATGGAAGGGTTTCCATCACCTTTACCCACCATAACTTGATTATTTTAAATCTCCTTTTCCATTATCTTTGGGCAATTGACAGATATTGGGTAGGGGAGGCACTGGCATCATGTGTCTCTGGATTCAGGCTAAAATCTTTTAAAATGAGTATAAACTAGCAGCTATTTATTTATTTATTTTAAATGACTTGTACTTTAAGTTAAATCTGTGAACTCCTGCCTACCCTGCAGGATGTTTCTTTGCAGCCTTACATGTTACAGATCGTCTCTGCTGTCCGATGGCATGCAGCCTAGCATGTTATTATGCCAGATAGGGGCCGATGCTGTTAAATCTTGACCTTTGCTTCAAGGATGGAAATCTTTGGGGACTCTATCCCCATTCACACATGCGGTACACCTGGCTGCGCTGCCTGCAAGGAGGGGGCACCAGATGCCGGTATAATACATCAGTGACGTTTCTGAAACCCAGATTGTCTCATTCACACTATTACATACCAACATTAATTACAGAAGTCCTATTAATATATATATATATATATATATATATATATATATATATATAAATAAAACTTTATATTGAAAATTAGTTTTTTTTTAATATAAATAATAATAAAATAAATAAAGAATAATAAATATATATAATTATGACAAAACCAGAATTGACAGACTAAGCCGAACCGATACACTACATTTATTCATATAGGGCTGTTTGGGGGTCAAACCGATACGCAGACAACGATGTACAAGTAATTCACCTAGCAGATAGTATGGTGCAGATTTATAATCTCCCCGAATACATGTGCTATAGACAGATTCTGTCTGGTCACTATATCCCTATTAGTACTTACTGTGTGATGTGGCCCCTCGGTGTGTCCGCTTCCATCCTGCTGTTGGGCACCCTCGGCATTTGATTCAGTAGCAGGTTATTCTGGAGTGTTGTTAACCCCTTGTTGTGTCGCTGCTGTGTAAGGCATCTTCGGTTGCTGGCAGAGCAGCCCGGGCTTGGAATTCATATTTGTCTCTTTCGGTAAAAAAAGCGCCTTTTACCATCCACTTGGAGAACATCTTTAAACTGAGCTGTTAAAGCTGACACTAGGGGGCGCCACTCTGCTGGACGGTGTAAGGGGTGATAATCCACTCCTCTCTGATGTGTTGTTTGGGCCAGTTACTCTCCGGTAATAACAATGCAGCGAGCCCGAGGCGGGTGAGCTTTACCTCTGCTGAGATCCGAGCATACTCACCGTCTCTGGTTCAGGACACCTGCGGGGCTGCCTCAATCTCCGGATGTCTCTTTTTTTCGCCGATGTCTCATGCACAGGGCACACGCTCTTCCCGGTCGCTGGGGTGTCTTGCCTACGATGTGTAGGGGGAGGTGCTGTGGGGGAGCGCTCTATATTTAGAGTGCTGGGACTGAGCCCAGATATTTGCTGATATCAATGAATACCACGAGACGGCTATGGAGGTGTAGAGAGACATCCTGAGAGTGCGATGGCAGGAGAAGAAATGTACGAGGAGATTGGGATGACACATACTGATATTATTTATAGGCAAAGGGGTTGGAAAAAGATAAAGGCCGGCACAGAGGGCGTTGATTCTTCTAAAATGAATAGAATACCTAATATTTTACACAGATATATTATTTAATTGGGGTCGCTGTACAGGGGGTTAGGCTTTCAGTGTCTGTTTAGTATCTATCTGTAGGTTTACGATGGAAGGATAGGTTGAGGGGGTCAAAGTAGGTAACTGTGCTGGCCCCAGCACTTTAGAAGCTCTGTGAAGGGGGGGGGGTCTTAATGTGTAGGGTCTCTTCTCTGTGGGTGGCAGTCTCGGGAACTGGGAGCAGATGTGAAAGAGACTAGCGAGTGATAAATATAGAGACCTGCTTCATATTACATCTGGGGACCAAGGAATAACGAGAAAGAGGGGGGAACGGACGGCTAGAGACTGGGGGGAACACAGTACCGGAGGGTTAGTCTTTGACTAGGGGGAGACAGGGAGATCGTAGGGGGTGAGAGACTTGGTTTCAAAGAGAACTCCAGTTGGGACAAAGAAAGTGTAGTTCACGTCAAGATACTGAAAGTGACTTGGTAGAAACGCTCGTATCTGAATAGAAAGGCTTGGTAGATAGAGGTACTTATCAGTGGAAAGCGGAGAAAGAGTGGGCTGCCTCTCGGATAGACCGCAAGGAATGCATTTTGCTTGTCGCAGGTTGTTTAGAGAGGAAGGTGTTGACAGAGCAAGCGAGCAGAAAGAATGCTGATATTGCAGTAAGTCTGCAAGAAAGCAAGTACATTGGATATAACGCACGTTTAACGTTCTGGCAAGAAAGCAAGAGACGTCTAGAGGCTTTTCAGACGCTCCCGGACAGACATTGGGGAGAAGTTGTTAGGCAGTCCAGAGGAGGGAAAAGTTTTAAGTTTTGGCACAGATACGTAAACCAAACTCGCGGTCATGGATATGAACTCTGTGATTTCGGTGATGCGAGAGCCCCCGAAAACCCCCTCAGACACGGCCTCCAAGCGTACGCAAAGCAAACCTGTAAAGAGAACTAAACGTGCCACTGTTTATTTTGAGGTGGAGATCCTGGATGCCAAGACACGGGAAAAGCTATGTTTCCTGGACAAGGTAAGGACCCTCTTATAACGGGAAATAGAATAATGGGGTGGGGGCCATTAAAAGGCCACGTAAGAGGGAATGGGGAGGGGTTCGGATATTGGCCACGGATGGGGCAATCGCCAGCGTAGGGAACAGTGGCTACAGAAGGACAGAGGCCAAAGTACTGTCTTACATGAAGCCACTGGTCATCCAACACTAGCTGTTGGAACAACAACTACGGCATCTGTTGGCTTTGCTTGGGATGGGTTGTCGTCTGTCAACTGATGGATGGTCACCATACCTGGGAACTTTGTGAATGAGCTAGCAGCGAGACCTTTTAAATATTAACCCTAGCCAATTGTGAAGAATCTATGTTGTGACTTGTCAAATGTTTACCGTAATGGCTTTAATAGTGGCCCTCATGGAAACCTTGACTTTTAGAGATCTTAATTGAGTCACCTGCATTGAAGCAGGGATATCAACCATAACATACTGGGAGTTTTAGATATGATCAAAGCAGTGTAGAATACAAAGGAGTCATTTCTAAGTGACCCTGAAAATCTGCCCCTTCACCCTGAGATTGGGACAAAACCCTGAGAGTTCCCAGGTATGATGGTCGCATTTCTATAGGATAAAGAAGGCCTTATCGAGGTCCATAATTACTCTGTATGCTATGACATAAACATTGGGTTGTGTAAATTTTGTACATACGTGCATAAATATTTTTTTTTATTTTTTTTTGTGTGATTAAAACTAAAACTTGTTTTCAGTTTCAACAAAATATATTGGCGAACGTAATGTCATATCCTTAGCACGATATATGTATTCAAATAGAGTAAAAATGTATATACTAAAAATATTACATTTCATATCCGTTAGATTTCTCCCCCGGCTAAAATGGTTTATTCTTATTGTTGCGACCCGTTTTTATAACAAATAAAAAACAAATAAAAAAAAGGATACTTATATGTATTATATAATGTATATGCTTATCTTTTTATTATGTATTGATAGAAAGGTAAGCATACTTTTTAGTATTTTTTATTTTTATACCAATTACTTTAGAATTTCACGTGTTAAGCTTTTTTCTTTTACTTTTATTTTAGTAGAATTTCTTTGATTTTTATATCATTTATCTGATTCAATAAAAAAAAAAAAAGCTTCCGGATATTCTATTTTGTATATTACCGTATATTTAGACGTGCGTTGGATATTATACAGTCTGCTCTTTTCCTTGGTTTTCAGGTGGAGCCGCATTCCACCATTGCTGAGATAAAGAACATGTTCACCAAATTCCGTAGGTATTTAAACGAGGTACTTCTAATCCTCGAGGGCCGGGACCTCGCGGGATGATTAGGAGCTGTTAACATCGCTGAACATTAGCCGTGTCCGTAGCGTGACGTCTCAACACATGCTTTGGAAGCCAGAGAGCTTAACGAGCCATTGTGAATTTACAATTAAAACATTGGTATCATTTTTAAAAGGCAACGTTTCACCTACTCTATTGAATTTTACTTCTTTGTTACTAAATGCGACATCAGATACAAGGAATAGGCATAAGATGGGACCAAGGGCTGATTAACCCCTTCAGTACCGGGACGTACCTGGTACTTCCTGGTTAACACTCACCGGTAGACCGGGACGTACCAGGTACGTCTCCTCCAAAAAACGCCCCCACATCACCACAATCACGGTGATCGTGGGGGCGCTGCTGCTGTCTGCCCAGGAGTCCTGGGCAGACAGCACAGCCTGTCTAAGCCCGCCCCCAAGCCCACGATCACTCCCACGGAGTGATTCTCTAGGCAGAAACTGCGATTGCAGAAAAATCTGCAATCGCGGTTTCAGCTGCCACAGGCAGCTTCAGGGAAGGGTGGGGGGGTATTGAATGGGTCCCCACACAAGTGTGGGGACCTGATCCAACACCCCCCTGCTGCCTGATCGCTCCATGAGAGCGTCAGTGCAGCTTTAACCCCTTCAATGCCGCGATCGCGGCATTGAAGGGGTTAATTCCCGTTTTTTAGGGGGTTCTGCTGCTGGTGGTCAGACCAGCAACAGCAAAAACGAGCCCCCAGAAGTCCTCTGATCAGTCCTGTAGGACTGATCAGAGAGACTCCTCCCCTACAATCTCCAGTCTATTGGAGATTGTGTCCCAGCTGCCAGAGGCAGCTTCAGGGACAGGGAGACAGGGTTCTTTGGTCTCCACATGAGTGTGGAGACCAGACCTCCCCCACCCCCACCCTTCCTCAGTTAACCCCTACCCCCCTCTTCCTCAATTAACCCCTTCAATGCTGCGATTGTGTATGACCCCCATCGCAGCATTGCAGGGGTTAATATTAGTCCCCACAAGCTTGTGGGGACTAAATATCAATCAATGCTGTGCTTCAATGGAGCATCAGCATTGAAAGAGTTAAAAAAAATAATGTAAAAAATAATAATAATTAATTTTTTTTTTTAAAAAATAAATAAATTAAAAAAAATTAATAAAATAATAATAATAATAAAAAAAAAATAACAGCACTGACCTGAAAGTCCAGGGTGCTTCCAGGTCAAATGCTGGGCTGATCAGATCACTCCTGGCCAATAGGAGTGATCGGATCATTATGGCAGCCCACGGATGACCCTGCTCTACAAAGAGAGAGGGGTCATCTAGGGTAATTATGAAAAAACACAAATTATTAATAAATGAAAAAATCATAATTATTACCTGATCACTTGTCGGTGACATTTTAAGTCGCTGATTATTGATCGGTCTCCCTGATTGATGTCAGCGGCCTAAACCTGTCACTTACAAGTAATCTGATGAAAAAAAATATTTAAAAAAATGTAAATGCACATGTTCCAGTTTTGCCCTCATAGCTTCCTCAAAAAATACATGAACCATGCATGTGAGGCCTTGTTGGAACCGGGGGGTGTTGGTGAACAAAATGTGGTGTTTTTTTTCCAGTGTTACACATATGCTGTGCACAGTGGCGTCGGCAGGGGGGGCCCAGAGGGGGCCATGGCCCCCCCTAAATCATGCTGTGCCCCCCCAATTGAAACGCCGTCTTTTTTTTTTTTTTTTTAATAGATCCGGAGGAGAGAGAGAGAGGCGCCGAGCGGTCGCTGAGGAATAAGTTCTCAGCGACCGTTCGGCGCCTCTCACTCTTTTCCGCGACCGCGAGGCCTCTGCCTTGGTCGCAGTGCCGGCATTTCAAGCCGAGCGCCGGTATATGATGTCATATCCGGCGCTCAGCAATGAAGCCGCGCACACTGCGGCAGAACCAGGAAGACAGAGACCTCGCGATCCCGCCGCTGGACTTCTACAAGCCCAAGGTAAGTGAACTTCAAAGGGGGGGGAGGAGGGTAGAAAGTTAGGAGGGGGTTAGAGAGTGAAAAGAGGTAGATAGGAAGTGAGAAGAGGTAGATAGGGATACATTGGGAGGGAGAGAGGGGGTAGATAGGATAGATTGGGAGGGAGAGGGGGTAGTTAGGATAGATTGGGAGGGAGAGGGGGTAGTTAGGATAGTTTGGGAGGGAGAGGGAGATATTAACATATATTGGCAGCAGGGGCTAATATTAATATTAATTGGCAGCAGGGTCTAGTATTTATATTCATATTGGCAGCAGGGTCTAGTATTTATATATATATCGGCAGCAGGGGCTAATATTAATATATATTGGCTGCAGGGGCTAAGTTTATATATATATTGGCTGCAGGGACTAATAATATATATTGGCAGTAGGGGCTAATATTAATATATACTGGTAGCAGGGTCAAATATTAATATATATCGGCAGCAGGGTATAATTTTTATGTATATCGGCAGCAGGGTATAATATAAGTATATATCCGCAGCAGGGGCTAATATCAATATATATCCGCAGCAGGGGTTAATATTAATATATATCAGAAGCAGGGTGTAATATTTCTATATATTGTCATCAGCAGGGGCTAATATTAAAGAATGAGAAATAACTGCCTAACGTGTGTGTGTATATGTGTGTATATATATATATATATATATAGTGTATATGTACCGTTTTATAATTGGCCCCCATACTTTGGTTCCTGGCCCCCCATGTGCCCCCCCTAAATATGAAAGCTGGAGACGCCACTGGCTGTGCAAGAAATAAATTGCAACATTGAAATGTATGCGTTAAAAACGCAATAAAATAATTTCCCTGTGAAGTTTGGCAGACATCAGTGAAGAAATGGCTGGCTGAAAACTGTCAAAACTACCCTAGTTGAACACCTTGACTCGTCTACTGTTCATAAATATATACTTTTATGGGGTAATTTACAGTGGGGGGGCTTCCAAAATGTCCCAAATGGGATATGGGCCCAGGAAACCAATTTCTGAAAACTTGCGCATGTTCCAGTTATGGCCTCATGGCTTCCTCAAAAAATGCATGAACCATGCATGTGAGGCCGTGTTGGAACCGGGGGGTGTTGGTGAACAAAATGTGGTGCTTTCTTCCACTGTTGCACATATGCTGTGCAAGAAATAAATTGCAACATTGAAATGTATTTGTTAAAAACGCAATAAAATAAATTTTCCGTGAACTTTGGCAGACATCAGTGAAGAAAAGGCTAGCTGAAAACTGTCAAAACTACCCTAGTTGAACACCTTGACTTGTCTACTGTTCATAAATATATACTTTTATGGGGTAATTTACAGCAGGGGGCTTCCAAAATGTCCCAAATGGGATATGGGCCCAGGAAACCAATTTCTGAAAATTCCAAATGTGAAAACGAAAATGCGCATGTTCCAGTTTTGCCCTCATAGCTTCCTCAAAAAATGCATGAACCATGCATGTGAGGCCTTGTTGGAACCGGGGGATGTTGGTGAACACAATTTGGTGTTTTGTTCTGCAGTTGCACATATTCTATACAAAATATAATATAAAATCTAAAGCAACATTGCAACATATGCAAAAAAAACCCCAAAAATATAAAAATACCTCAAAATTTGGCAGCAATTGGCGATAAAATCCCTGTTTGAAAAGTGTCAAAATGACCCTAGTTGTACACCTTGACTTATCTACTTTTCATAAACATATAATTTTGGGGGGATAATCAGTATTTGTGACAACTATTGCAGTTATTAGACTACCATGCCAAATTTGAAAAAAATTACATTTCAAAAACGTGATGCATGCCTTGCAATATTTGCCCTATACTGGTCAAAATAGATAAAAATCCTGGCCATGTTGGGTGGTTTCCAAATCAGGACAAGTTAATGAATATATTTGGGATAATTTTTTCCCATTGGTTTAATGTGTGTACAATTTGTATGTATACAAAACTGTAAAAAAATGCGTTTTTTTTCATTTTTTCCCCACTTTTTCCAGTTTTTTTCAAACAAAACAATGTACTACCCAGCTTACTATGGTTTCAAATGAAAGCCCTACTTGTGCTGAAAAAAACAATATATGATTTGTGTGGGTGCACCAATTGATAAGAGAGAAATTACAGTTGAAGAAAGACATGGCAAAAACACAAAAACGGCTCCGGTCCTTTAGCGACACCCTAGCTTAAAAATCCCGGTCCTGAAGGGGTTAAGGAAAATGGGCATATTAGATGGGCTGAATGGGTCTTATCTGCCAATTCAGCCCATAAACCATATATTTTCTCTAGTAACGCTGCTCTCATTGTCGTTTTTTCCCTACTTTTTAGACCCAGAGTGGTACCCTGCCCGTCAATCCCTGCGTCTGGACCCCAGTAAGTAATACAAAAGTGTTTTTTTTTTGTTTTGTTTTGTTTTTCTTCTTCAAACTATCGATGCTTTCACATTATATCAGGTGGGTGGCCGTGACTTACAAAAAATGGGCCCGGTGTCTTAATTTGTAGGTTTCAAAGGTTTGGGGTCACTTAGCTTCTTTCGTGGGGGAGAACAAGGACATTTCTATCTTTGTTAATAAGTGCCATTGGAACACAGGAGTGATGGGAGTGATAAAAGGGCTTCTGTACACCTATGAAGATATTCCAGCTACAATAGTCATTTATAACATTAACCCCGTCCATGCTGGATTTCTCATCCATTTCATGTTAATTTAATGTGCAAAATTTGCTTTTCTTTCAAAAACACATTTCTTAGTGACCCACAAAATTGAACGTGTGTGTATGGATGTATATGTGTGTGACCTTGGACTGGCCATCTCTCACACTGGCAAATGCCTGGTGGGCCAGTAGCCAATTGGACTGCTGACTGGGTGCTCCATTGTGTGGCCCCCGGGTGGTAATGCATGGCCGCACACTGACGTGGGCTGCTTAGTCATCCCCAGCGCTGTCCTGATTATGTGTGCGGCCATGCAGGGTTAAATAACATAAGTTTTGGATCATTTGTTTACATGCTTCTAACAGTGTGTGCTCTGTTCTAATGTAACCTGTTGCTGTATGTCACAGAGGGCCGCTCACTGAAGGACGAGGACATTCTGCAGAATCTGCCCGTGGGGACAACAGCAACTCTATACTTCCGAGACCTGGGAGCCCAGATCAGCTGGGTCACCGTGAGTGAACTCATATAGACATTGCCGGCTGTCAGCGTGCGCACAATGTAACCATATCAGTCTTGCTGGCTGACAGAGTGTGCGTGGAACATAACAATACAGACCTCGCTGTCAGATGATGAATAATTTGCAGGATCACCATAGTCTGAGGACTCGGTGATCTCAATGTATAGCTTGGATGGAAGAAGAGAGAGAGAGAGGGGAGATGTCATAGAAATGTTTAAACATCCAAAGGGTTTTAGCAAAGCACAGGAGGGCAGTTTAATAAGAAAGAGAAGTGCTGGAGCGATTGTCAGCTGATATGCCCTCTAGGGGAGGGCTTTCCTTGATCCATTATGAGAAATGCTTTTATATGCAACACCTGAGAACCTCAAATTATTACGATATAAACCCACAAGTCACTAAAAACCTATGTTCGCCCAATGGCCAAATGAAACGTTTTTTTTGACAAATCATGAAATAAATCCAGACACTTTCTAGTTACACTGTATACACATAACATGCACGAGTAAATGCAGACACCTGTCTAAAATCTCTTAATGATAACTTAAATTGAGGCATTGCTTTATATACCATCGTTGGACACTGTGTATAGATCTTGGGCTTTGCTATGCATCACTATGCGATGTCTGGGTGCAGCTATGTAACCTGTCTCTATAGTAACGCTCCGTACCCCCCTCACTCCTTGTGTCCATGCAGGTATTTCTCACAGAGTACGCCGGACCCCTGATCATTTACCTGCTGTTCTACTTTAGAGTTCCTTTTATTTACGGCCCCAAATATGACTTCATTGCAAGCCGACACACGGTCGTACAGTAAGTGTTATCTAGCTATCTAGCTTGTCCTAAAATGTTTTGTGTATGTCCATCAGGTTGCATCATGTATGTATCATATATATGGGTAATGTGTGCCCGTGTGTACTGCCACGTAGTGGTAAAACTGTAGAATTGTAATTATGAGTCGGTATAATTCGATTTTTAGCTTTTCCCTTGGTACCTGAAACATTTCGACCTGATACGATACAAGAGATTTCTTTTAACAAGCAAATGTATCGCGGCTAAAGTGCCCAGAATTATTGTCCTGTGTCTGCATCCACAACTTGGAAGAGATGGTATACTGCAGGCTGTCAGTATTTGTCCTCCCTGTTTTCTAGGTTATTCCCTCTATAATCTACATCTTAAGAGTCTTATATCTCATTGCAGCCTGGCGTGTATATGTCACTCATTTCATTACGTTAAACGTCTTCTGGAAACACTATTTGTCCATCGCTTCTCTCATGGTACGATGCCACTGAGGAACATCTTCAAGGTAATGGCGCCACGGATTTGATTTAATAATTTATTTATAATATAGCAATTTAATATAGAAAAAAAAAATCAAACATACCGTTTCTGTGAATTAAGCTCTAGACCCCAATTTATTTTTTAATGCATGGTGGAGTACATTTTCCACTAATGTATTTTACTGCATGCGCTTTAATTCAGGCATTCTTTAGTTATTAGATAAAATTAGAATTTTGACTCCTCCACAACTGCACCCCCTGATGAGAGCTACTGAGCGTGAAGTATGCATATGAATGCACAATGGACATCAATATGAATTTAACCGGAACAAAGGTCCGTAGTGGACATCTTAAATTAGTTTTTTTTTGAAAGGGACACTAAAATTTAAGTCTATGATGGATTTGGGGGATTAAACAACTACCAGCATAGCCGGTTGAATGGTATACAGTATGGTGATCTTCAATGCTTACACTAGGGATGAATGGAGCCAGTCTGGTTTTTCTTTCTTTTTTTTATAGAAAATGCATTTTTTGGTGCCATAAGTAACTCTCGCGTTCTCTAGTCTGTTTTATTCATTATTACTGAACATGCAAGAGCGTTGCCGCAATGCCCATGCTGAAATCAGTTTGTTTTGCAGAACTGTATGTATTACTGGGGCTTTGCTGCCTGGATGGCCTACTACATAAATCACCCTCTCTATACGCCTCCAAGTGAGTACATGGGATTACACGTTGTCGATGAAAATATCTTATACGCTGCCGTCTGCCATACAGAGGTTTTTCTACATATGGTAGCCTATACACAACTGCCTACTTTGTAGTTTAGACATAAAATAATCAAACCGGAAAGCTTCTGCCCCGCAGAGACGTTTGGAGATGTTTAAAAGTTGGCTAACAGAATGTATAGATCAACACGTGTTGTATAGATCAACACTTTACTACATAAAGTGGACCCTAGCCATGTCTGTCCTGTAGAGGCGCATCAACATGGACAGCACAAGGGCTCATGATACAATGTGGATGGTGAAGGGCCTGGCTCTTGATTTTTCTAAGGCAGTTAGGCACCAGGTAGGCTGTTGCATGCTTATCACAAAACTAATAATAACTTTGGTGTTTAATGTCTCTGGCAGTGTTTGGAGATGAGCAAGTGAAGTTGGCGCTCATTATTTTCCTGGTAAGAAAGGCACTGTATATGCGTTCCTCTTTTTTTGACATGTGTTGTCGCCAATATCTGGTGTTTTTGATGAATTCCAGCTTGTGTGTCGCACACACGCACTGGACATCAGCAGCCGTGCTCTTTCTCGGACACAATGTTATCAACGCCTTGATTTGCCTATCTAAGCCATGGTCTGACAAACGCAAGGAGCCAGGAAGCTTTGAATATGTTATTTGATCGCTAACAGAAAACCCCTAAAAACTTTGTTGATGGTAATTAAAAAATGTATAGCAATCCAGCATATTCTTCCAAGGCTCTTATGTTGCAAACATTTGTCAGCCCATTGTCCAAAGAGCGAATTGGTATTCTGCACCAGCTAAAAGGCACTGATTAAGCAGTCATATACGTAACTAGTATCACAAACCCCATAATTTCTATTTTTTTTTTTTTTAATAGTTCTGTCAATTGGGTAATTTCTCTATTCACATCGCCCTGAGGAACCTACGACCTGCTGGTGAGTGTTAGTGTTACTCACATTGTAATCGATGCATGTTCTTGATGCTTTCTTCCGTATCCTAAAACCATTAATTCTGTCTGATCCTCCTTGCTCTCTCTCAGGCTCAAAAACACGGAAGATACCGTTCCCAACCCGAAATCCTTTCACATGGCTGTTCCTGCTGGTGTCCTGCCCTAACTACACATACGAGGTACCTTTTACATGGGGGGGAGAAGATGGACCTACTTTGCAAGCCACTCTCTTTATGGTGGGGTACTAAATAATAATGGGGGGATCTAGTGTATATCTACCTTCCACTTTTGGCAGTCGATGCTCTGCGTGACCATAGTATCCTACCGGCAGGAAAGTAACAATTTCAGCTTCTGTCTAATAACTCTACTAAGGCAATCACACAAATGGTTTACATTCAAGAAAGTGTGATTTAAATGGATTATAATATAATGGATTATTTTTAAGCATATAATACAGTGATATAGATTAGCATTGAAGAAACTATGACTTTATTTAAGTTTGTTCCAATAAACTTTCTTTTTGTAGATAATAAGGTCATAGTTGTCAGTCATGGGACTTTCCCTGCACAAAAGTTGATTCTTTTTGGCAATACTATTGAAGCCGTGTTTGACTAATGAATGTCTACTTGTCATGGTGTGTCTTATCTATTCGATTGTGCTGAGATACCAGGATAAGAACCAATATGCAGCTGTCTGAAAGCAGTATTAAGTACAGAAGTTTTAAAACAGGAAACACCACTTTAGTGTTTGAACCTTTTGCTAATCCTGGGATTTCAAGCTTCCCAGTTAAAGATGGGAAGTTAAACCTTAGGCTTGTTTGCAGATGATACTTTTGCTTCACCAAATTTTTCTTTCCCCATCACTACTGGCCCTCTTTAGGCAAAATGTGATGGTGTCCTATATCGTAATGTAAATATGTGTAAATCCCAGGCTTTCGATCTGAATGTTAGCAGTGAACAGAAGACTAAATAAAAAACATGATTTCCCAACGTATTGAGGTATCAGATTGCCTAGAACACTCCGCATGCTTAACTCGCTGAGCTTTGAAACAACCTGGAAACAAAAAAGGGAGGACATATTTAGCTGGACGCACTTTGAATTATCATAATTGGGCAAAATTGCTGCACTTAGTATGAGAGCCCTGCCCAAGCTTCTCTACGTTATGCGCACATTTAAAAAAGTCAGAGGCAAATCCTGAGTTTCTAAGAATGCCATGTTTGTTCCAAAAAAATTCTCTGTAACTGTCAAATTTCATACATAAGATGGCTCCCCATCATGGGTGAATGTGGTTTTTACAAACTCGCCATCTAGTGCAAACTAGGTCACTCCATGGCTATCAAGCTCCCTCATATGAGGCAATGAAAGCGGGAGTTTTGAGGCGGAGGAATGAGAGGGGTTTCCTGATGCACAAACCATATTGAGTTACAGAAGAAAATAGTATGTAGACGGTACCTGAAACTTCTGTGATTGCCACATATGATTAATGGGTTCCCCTCAAAGTGTTGGGCAGGAAGGCTCAAAGTTATACAAATGGCCAAACTTTTAAAACCTTCCATGATGGAAGGAAGTTGGTCGAAGACTTTCTGTTGGCAATAGGAATCTGTTACCTCCCCACAGTGTCTGATATCTAAATATTCTAAAGACTCACAGGATCGTGGAGAACATGTCCCATTCCGTGGCTCACACCTCAGATCAATAAAATATGGAGCTCTTGGCTAGTGAGTGAGGAATTCGCTTACATGTGAGGTTTCAGAGTAGAGGAAGAGTCCGATTACTTTCTATACAATATTACATTAATGTAATACTATTTAAGGCACATTTTGGAGTCTGTAATAACTTGGCTTCTCTCTTTCTCAGGTTGGCTCATGGATTGGTTTTGCGATCATGACCCAGTGTGTCCCAGGTGAGTCTCTTCTTCCTTCCTCCAGGCTAAACCAGAGTGACGTGCAGCTAGGTGTTTTTATTAGTGTTTTATTATTTTTGTTCCGGAAAGCGTCCGATGAATAGAAAAGCATTGGCGTTTTCCACTGGGCATAAAACCCATCCCCATTCTTTATCAGTTCGTATGTATCTGATTGTATGAACAATCTTGACCAAAAGTTTGGTCTCTAAATAAAGGTATTGAGCTAAATTGTGAGGAAGAAAATGCCATTTAAAAATGCCTGTTTTGGGTATAAATAATTAGGGGTTCACTCAGTATATGGTCCTATATTTCTTTGCCTGAATCACCTCAGTCTTATATAATCCTGAGTCCAATGTGATCCTAACATGGCTGTATTGCCTACCATGGCGATGAATGGGGTACTACATTATTTTTAAACCCCATTCGACTCCCCTGCAAGTTATAGCCCTTTTTCGACATTAATGACACATCCGTGTGGACATTGGTCTGTATCTCTCACAAAGCCAGGTTGAACCCGTTGGGTTGTCAGCATTTTAGTGGATCAATGTGTACCAAGCAGCTAAAATATTAAAAACGATGTTCAGCGAGTAACCAGGTGTGGTTAAGGAGGGGCAGAATAGCTTTATTGGGGGAAAACATGTTTTACCAAAAAAGTTATCAAGGTCTGTGACAAATGGCAAGGGTAAGAGGGAAACAAATTACTTAACCAAGGACTATCAATTAGAGACAGGTGGAATGCTGCTATTGGGGAAGGAACAACTAGCAAATGCTCCTGGGGACCACTTCTGCTCCTTATTTATTACCTGATATTGGCTCTAGAAAAACTACTGTCCACTAAATCACATAAAACACTTTTAGGAGCATGTGTTGCCCCATACACAATTTGACTTTCCATATTTTGTGTAGCTGATATCCTGTAATATTTTTAACTCTTTGTCTTTCAGTTGCCCTCTTCACCCTGGTTGGATTCATTCAAATGACCATTTGGGCCAAAGGAAAACATCGTAGTTACCTAAAGGAGTTCAAAGACTACCCTCCCCTTCGCTCACCCATAGTTCCTTTTATCCTGTGACCTCTGACCTCTCCCTTGTAAACTCTTTAACCCAATGAACTGCCTAGGTTCCCTCTAATACTGTATTTTACCCATGACCTGCTACATGTATGCACTGACATCTGAACTACTGCACTGGCCTTCATCCTGCAGCCCTGTTGGTCCGTACATAGAATAAACATATCTTATTAAGCTTGTGTCCCTTCTATGTGACCCTAACATTATCTGTGGAAAGACATGCATAACAGGTAACAATGCGCATGGCTGCGTCATAATTAAAAAAGGGGCAGTGTGGCTTCATAGTCTTAAACGTATACTGAGCTTTTATATGTCAGTGTTACAAATATTACGTTGTGGAGAGTCATTGTTCATAACAGGTACTCTGCCTTCCGTGTCCGCTTGTTAGGGGCAGCAGTCTGAACTGCTGGAAATTCTGCATGAGCCTTGACCAAAGCTTCCAAAAACGGCCAATCCTTACCCATGTTAATAAAACATCAGAACAGTAGTGGGTCTGCTCATTTGACGGTGGGTCCTCCCCAAACGACAGCATTGTCCTTTGATCAAGTATGTGTATAAAGGACCGGACTAGTAATGAAAAGCAGCCTTGGAAACATTTGGAGACCAGCCCCATATGGTTTATCTTGCGGTCGAGCTCTTGTACCCACACGCACCCCTTATACATACCCGAGTCACACTATTTGCCATACACTATAAACTATAAAATCTTTATCACATTATTGGTATTAAAATGTCAGAAAGCAAAATTGTTAAAAGGCCCTAATAAATTAAATACATTACACATAATAGGATCAAACATTTTCTACTGCAAACATTTTTAGATAAAAAAGTTCCATTTTATTCTTCATCTTAACACCACATCTGTTATAGCAATGCATCATCCAATTAATACCTCATCCCAGATACATTGTTAATAATAATTTTAAAAAAAATGCTCGCAGTTTATGGTGCAAAGTGGTCTGCGGTATGTTTATGTAAGAGGTTCTCTCTTAAGGTGGAAGGACTATGAAACCAGCGGGAATAATGATTAATCCTTTGTAATAAGATATGCAGATTGAAATAAGTGTAAATAACACAATACCTTGTTAACATTAAATCAATGTATTACTACAGTAAGTACAATGCACACACTGACACCCGGACACACACACAAGGACAGGCTCTACCACACCGACACCCAAACACACAAGGAAAGGCTCTGCCACACCGACACCCAAACGCACACACACCAGGACAGGCTCTACCACACCGACACCCAAACACACACCAGGACAGGTTCTTCCACACCAACACCCTAATAATAATAAATATTAATTAATGTAAACAATTTTTTCATATTTAATAAAAGCTATGATTGAGAAAAATTTTTTTGTTTTTATTTCCTTTTATTTGCCAAACTCCCCCCCCCCCCCCGTTATACACATCTGCCCCAGGCTTGCCACTCTGCCCCCAGAAATTCTCCGGCAGGGTTAAAAGGCATTTCTAGAGACAGAGTGGCATAAAGGGTGTTAAAAGGCATATCATGGGGCACTCTGCCTCCAGAAAAGCCTTATGCCCCCCATATAACACTCCCCCCTGACTTACCACTGCTTCTGACTGCCTGGTGGGGCCAGCGGGTGGAGGCTGGCGTTCATGAAATTAAAGTGGCCCCTTTAATTTAATTTGGCGGAGGCGGCCGCTTTCAATCCTGCTTGCAGCCGCTCAGCGGCTGTTTCGAACTTTGCACTTTGCACGGTGGGCGCTTTGAATGCCAGTCCGGCCCTCTGTGTACATGTATATTTATAAAGTGCAGATTTGAGCTGAAGCTGCTGCTTTTCATTGCGGGGAAATGCATTCACAACCTCCGCTGCTCCACCAACTACTCTAGAAAGCATATCTTTTACAGATGGGCTAAAAAGCCACTGTGGTTGCCATTTTTTTCCCTTCATTTGTTCATATCTGTGTGAATCGCCATGAAATATGTAATCCTATAGAGCCTTATGTACTTCTACAGAGTACACTCGGTGCAGGCATTAAAGTGAAGGAGGTAAAACACAATTCACCTGCAAACCCTCCCTTTAGTGAATAAAACCTAGATTTCTACTAATGAGAATTGAGTGGCATACAACCCAGATCTTACTAACTTACATAGAGTAAAACGCACTGGAGATCATGCAAAATGGACAAAGCCAGGTTATGAAACAGCCCTGTGCAAAAAATAAAACAAAAATACGCTCCTGAAAGACAGAATTTATACATTTTATTAACTTGAATTAAGAAGTAGTTCAGTTTAAGCATGTTTTATTTTGACATTAACATATCCAGGTGGCACCGTTTTTTAGAGTGTACTTAGACTTATTTAATACTGACAAGCTTTCCATTTGAAATCCATTTGATCCCAAAAAATTGTGTAATTGATCATTTTCATCTGCAGGTGAAGAGGTTTTACTTAGAACTCTCAAAACACCCTACACAAGCCAAGAAACTGGGGCACATTAAAAAAAGTATTGCTCCCATATGTCACATAACCGCAGCATTCTTATTAAAAATCCAAAATATTATTGAACCAAGAACTCTTTTTAACACCTCTTACTCTCCTTGCTTAATGTCAAGACCTTGCTGCCCTTGGAGCCTTTTATATTACTATAAGTTGTTATAATATATTTAACTATAGTTAGAACATCACTGAAAAAGGAACACTTTTGGTCCATAGAGAAGACCAAGCAAGAGTGTGAGAATAACAGGTTATAGAGAACCACCTTCTTCCTATACTAAAAGGACCGGCTTATAATCATCTTCAAAGTAAAGGTACATTAAGGTTTCCTTTGTGGGTTTTTTCCTCATTTGCCACCCTTCCCAGCATTCCTTGGAACTCTGATCCAGAGTTTTATGATCACTTTGCTCTTTCTTTCGGCAGGGGCCATGCTCTCTGCTACTTCCTTCCCATTAGAGACGGTCTAGAGCTAGAACCACCTTCATGTAGCCCTACACATCACAAAACTACTCCAGAAAAGGGAGCGTTCTGAGGAGCCCACCTGCGGAAGTTGTCCATTGGGAGCTTTAAAGCAGAGATGTCTCTCTGTATTAGAGCAGTGGAGAATATTGTAAAAAAATAAATGTAAAAATAACACCATTATATGCAGGTCCAGCCTGCACTCCAAGGATATTTTTGTTACTTAAGGTTGTGGCGGAACTGAATTAATTTAGGACATTACCAAAACTAACGAAAAGCAACAGTGACCCAGAGTAGGATCTTGAGCACAAATCTTTTTTTGGGGGGGGGATTTGTTTTTAAAAAACTTGGATTCACAGCTGACGAAATTACGACAGACGTCCGCGGTACAAACGCTGTTCCAAAGGCAACGCGATACTGTGCTTCCTAAAATTATTCATGGGATAATTCATAGGTGTTGGTCTGCAATGAAATAAATAAAAGTTAGAAATGATGTTGAGCTCTGTTTAGATATTGTTTAACGGAGGAAAGACAGGGCAAATGATAAACCGCTTACTGATTTTGTGCTCAGTGGAATGGTGTTCTTGGATGTTGCATCCAAGCTTGATCTCTTCGTGTGGATCCTGTGGAATATTTTGCGGTATTCATTCCTTACCTATACATGCAAAAAACAGATGTGATAGAAATACCGGATAGGGATCTATTTGTTATAAAAAGTGTTATGTAAAACAAGTGCGTCATCATTATTATTCTCAGCAGTGGTGGTGATGACCCTAACTCAGGGCAGTGCCGTCAGCTGCCTCCTCGGCTCTCCTAACCTTGTTGGTGAGAATGAGCTGCAGAGGCCGTGTCAACATGACACAGTTCTCCATAGTGTTAATAGTGGTGGGGATCGGTCTGATCGCCCAGGAGGGTTATTGACTCCCTGTTAGGGAGCAGACCTAAGCCAGAATCCACTTTCTATACTGTTTAACATACAAACATTTGATGGCAGATAACGATTTGGCCAATCTAGAATCGGTTGATTAATGCAAAGCTGGCACGCTGGTTATCACTCAATGTCTACAGCGTGTCTACTTAGGCTCTTACCTGTTGGTTGAGCAGACAGTGAACAAGTAAAACGAAGGCTCCCTGGAGACTATTCAATCCAGTGAACACGTAGGACATTACTCTGGCACCCGGTCCAAACTGTAAGAAGCCGAAAATCCAGGTGCAACCCAATATGAAGATCTGAGCCAGGGCTTTGAATATTAACAGGCTGCGTGGAGACATAACATTTTATAATATAGAATAATTTCGCAGAAAGATAGATAACTTCTGGTGATAGGAATGTTTGAGACAGTGATTCATACCCCCAACATTTCTGGTGTCCAAATCACACAAGAGACGTGGAAGATGGGGCTGACAATGGAAGTGGGCACACCAAACCCAAAAAATCACCCTGCGGTGCTCAGCTTTAGATCGTCGCAAGGTGCGTCGTTCGGGTAGTTTGATGGCCCATGATCTGCACTGCCTGTAATAGCAGGAGAGTGGGGCTACTACCCAGGAAAGTGTCACAAAATAGGTACTGCCCCATGAAGACTGGCACTATTGGAAGGTACGGTGATTTGTATGAAAATCTTAGGAGGTGTAAGCTGAAGCATATACACGTAATGTAAACTTAAAATACACTACCTGTGGTATTTTAGAAGAACAAGTAAAAGTAGCTGTTCATGAGACAATGTAGACCTCAGTCAACAACAAATATGGTAATACATGTAACTTTATGGTCAGTAATTCATTTAGCTAAAATACCTTATATTTTTTTGATATGTTTAAAACACAACAACCTACGTTTATTGTTAATAAGTATAATTGCAGTGTAGTTCAATCAACAACAATTGATAGTAATCAATCAAGTGTCAGAAACGTAACAATAGGCAAGTTTTAACTTAATGGGACATGAAGTTAACTTTGAACATGAATTTAAGTTTAATGTCCCCATAGTATAAAGGGAGTTTCTGTTGCATACACAGAATATTGCTTATTTCAATCTGTAAACATCATTACATTGGTGTATTTAGCATACAATGTAACATCTGCCTTTTTAATAAACTCCCGTTAGTTTCCATTCAATCCTTTTTCTGCACGTCTTTGTCACGAGTCTGCTTCATTCTTGTTCCATAGTTTTCGCTGAACTTACCGTTTGTCTTTTAGCGTGGAGACATTTGTGTTCAGAGAAGCAAGTTTCACTTGCAGGAGACAAAGAGTGGCTATCAGGAGAGTGGTGTTTATCTAGAAAGACAGAAAAATGGTGGAATGAGGGAGGTGAAATCGGGGGAGACAACAAACGAATGGATTAGAAAAAAACAACTAGGCAGAGTAAGAGTCAAGTAGAAATAGAGGCGGTCAGGAGGAGAAAGGGCGAGGAAAGAGTGGGGAAGGAAATTGTGATGAAAAGGCAAAGAACCTGAATAGGCGTAGAAGTAACCATGCTGGAGAGGGTTACAGTCATTCAGGAAGGTGCAGAACGTACCACAATGAGGACCAAGACTGGGCCAAGGAAGCTCCAGATAACAATCCGTCCGAGCCAGCAACTGGGGGAGGAAGAAGAGATATAGAGCTTTCTTTCACTGTCACTTTTTTCTAATCTTATTTTCCTGATTCTTATTTTGAAAGTTTAGTCTATCCTATATCCATCTTTGTCCTATTGATATAAAAATCAGCTTATTATATATTATTGTATACAGTTCATGCTGAAATTTGAGGAGCCTTTTTCTGGGATACCATTCATTCATTAATGTCCCAGTGGAGATGCATTCTCCAACAATGGACACAGTATTAAAAATGTGGCCTCCCTCTTTGTGGATCCTATCACCATGACACAGAGGGTGACAACTTTTTATAAAGTGGCAATAACACAGTGATTACTTACTATCTCTCGGTTCCATATTCATGCGGGTAAATAACAGCAGATATAGTGACGATGATCACAGGGACCCCAAACCCAACGACACAGACATATGGGAAATGATGGCGTTTTGCAGTCAGGTAATTCATAGCCCGCAGGTTCCGAACAGTCAGGAAGAGAAGAACACTCTCCAGAAACATCCAGCAAAAAGCACAGAGGAAGAAGAAGTGAAGACCCCCAGCAATGATGGAGCAGAGTAGCTAGAAAGCAACGGCAGAGATGTATAAATAAATGTAATGATCACATTGGCGAACTCAAGCATCTTAATCCTAGTTTGTTACCTTATTTCTAGTTTGATGAGCACCCAGCAAGAAGAGAAGCTGTCCCAGAAAGAGACATCCGATCAGTGCCATCAGGACTGAGGTGTGAGCGCTTCTTATGCTACGGCACAGAAGAAATGTGAGAAAAGACACAGCCAGGCAGAAAATGGATATACTTAGACCAATGCGAGACAGAAGTGTCAGGCCGCCATCCTCCTGTGGGCAAATAAGATAGAGAGGTTGGTTTATTTAGAATCTATAAAGAAATACTGTAAAAATTACTTTCTAACCTCCTTGGTAAGAAGAAATAACATAGGAACTAACCATAAAAAAGATGTAAGGTTCAACCATGTGAGGGATAACCGTGGACAATCTTTCACTCAAAGCCAAAATATGTAGTATAAGTTCCTTCCTCCATACTTACAGACTAATGGCCTTCATGATTGAGAAAGACAAATTTTCATTGAACTTCAAGTCTACTTGTGAGCAGTTTCAAGCACATAATCAAATTCACCTGGAAATCTTTAAGTGACGTTAATATGGCAAAACTGGAAACATGAGAGCAGGAGCAGAGCGTGTGGGTGCCGTTGGAGAATTGAGTCACACAACCACGACGAGACCATGCCTGCGATGCTGGATCCCAATAAACACACAGGGTGGTCTTGGAGTCGTCTACTGTCTGAAACGTAAAAGAGAATTATGGTATTCTGGTAGAACTCCACTCAAACAGAGCCAGTGCTAGCTGGCTATTTAACAAGCTTAGGAATGCCAACTTATGATGTAAACACAGCAATCACGTGTTAACAAAAAAAACGTTATATGTGTATTTGTTTTTTAATGCAGCATCATTTTAGCCATTTATTATGTGTTCCAGCTCTGTTATTGTAGCCCATGTTTTCAAACTAGCCCGCGGATTCCAAGATTTATGGTTATCCAAAAAAATTACCTAATGCTTGTTCTACAGGATGGGATTGAAACCTAGTACAGAAACCCTTTCCCCAAAACATGCATAAAAAAAGGAACATAGATCCCTACTCCAGTGAACTAGAACTAATATATAGATTTCAACAGTGGGTGCTCAGAATCACAATGCACTGCGTTGTTCAGTATATGCGTAAGTATACTTAATATGTAATTCGGGCAAACATGAAAACAAACACGAAGGGTGAGTTTTCGTTGTTCAGCCCGAATACCGAAGAAACAAACATGGCAGCAGCAAATGTACACGAAGACAAAGACACACAACTCCAACTAATCTCCCTGGTCCCATCTAGCCTACCTTATCTACACAGCATTGCAGGGGTTAACAGGAGCGGAAATCTGTAGTTTCGCACGAGGAGTTAAAGGTCTGTGCGAGCGACTGTATTGGCAGCTGCACTTCATTGGTTGATGGCAGAGGAGGCTCCTGCCTACGACCAATAGAGTTACTCGTACAGACCTTTAAAAACCTGGCGCCAAAGCTGCTGCGTACCGCGTTAACCCTCGTATTGACCCCTTCTAAAAAAAAACCACGTAGAATGTACACGAATATTCGCCCGAATCAGACACAGGAACGGGCGAATACGGAGATTTTTTTTCTCACGAAGACGAACACGAAGAGTTGGCCGGCGCCCAAGCCTAATATGAATTATAAGGCTGTCCAGACAGGTTGGCATCCCACACACACGCACACACACACTTCTGTAGAAGTACCTGTAGGTGTTTAAGGTAGAAAGACACTGGAGGATCAAGATTTTCCTTTTCTTGGACTGTGATTGATCCAGTTACAACCTGTGAGTTGATCACCGAAGAAGGAAGCCACTGAGGGGACACCGAATCACTTAGAATAACCTGGTTTAAGCTTGTTTGCAAATCTGTATACGTTACGAAGAAAGCACCGTCTGTTGGAGGAGAGACAGAGATGTAAATGTGGTAAAACCAAGGTTTATTACACATAGGTCATCCAGTTGGGTTTAAACATTAGTGTTTCATTTGATGTTCTACCCTGCTTTATACATTTCCCAACCTGAAGCATGCATGTATTATTGACCCAGTGAATAATTAGGCCACTTAGCGTGGCCGGAGCTTACCCTGCTATTGCATGACTTTGGCATATCTCCCATTACGCTTACCATTATCGCCAGGCACTAGGCCGCAGGGCACCAACATACTATTTCTCCTCAAATTCAGAGTGAGGAAACTGGAATTGTGACAGCTTTCCCGAGCAACCTTTGTGACAGCCTCTAGGGAAGACAAGAAAGATCATACTCATGATAAGATGACTGAAGTGTAGGCCTAGCGTTGGTCAAGCTCAAGCAAAGCACAGAAACGAGTATATGTGTGCCTCTGGCATATAAAGGATTAAGAATAATAGGCAAAGTTGACCAGTTGTCATAGAGAATTAAGCAATTTAAATTCTTAACACGCTACTATAAGTCCTCACCAAGTTCAGATGTATTGATCCTCAAGTTACTGGGTTCCTTAGTGAAAATTGTGAGTATCGTTGTCTCCACAGACTCCAGAAGAAAATTGACAATCGTTCGCTGGTCGGATGTACTGTAATTGGTCAAACTTTGATTTAAAAGTTGGAAGATTTCTTTGGTAACATTCTATGTCAAGAAAGAAGGAACAGGGACATCAAAGACCAAATATAAAAAAAATAGCATATAAAGTACAGACAGATTAATGCAATACTTATCTATGTGATTATACATTTAAACAAAACAGTAACATAGTAATACACAATAGGATGGTGTTCTATGTGCTGTGTTTTAATACATTTAGTGGATCATGCTATGATGCTTATCCTACATTATATTAACAGGAAGGATACAAAATTCTAAAAAAAAAGACTACACAGAAGATGCCCAGGGAAAAATACAGACACAGCGACATATTCTCGGTCCTAGATAGAAATGGCCGAGAACACGTGAGGTACTGGGAGTATGGGCTTTTAAATGGATTTCCGAATGTAATATTAAGGTACGCAGTGCAGTTCTAGCGAGTCAGATTGCCACCAGTTTTGGAAATTCAATCAAATCAACTTACATTTTATAGCTCTGAAATCATTTCATTTGATGCGCCCTTGTTGAACAACCTTTGAGGATTTTTTTTTACTTTTGGGACTTGGTGATGTTCCTCTGGCCCATAACACAGTTTTGAAACTGGAATTATTTTGGGACACTTAACAACTAAAGTCTTCTTAAACACGACTTCTCTCAAGCTGCACAAAGGCCTTTTGAGCTTAGGGTGTAAGAAGATGGATGCAGTGGAGCCTGCTGTGAGGACGATGACATTATGGGAGCATGGAAGTACAATGATTTCATAGGCATGTTTCTT
The DNA here is from genome assembly GCA_023333645.1 of Sceloporus occidentalis. NCBI lineage: Eukaryota > Metazoa > Chordata > Lepidosauria > Squamata > Phrynosomatidae > Sceloporus > Sceloporus occidentalis. The sequence continues at coordinate 776,319 of JALMGF010000174.1, read as the reverse complement.
TGTTCTCTCACCTCCACAGACTGCAGCGTTTCATTTCCCTCGCACGCAGTTCTTTGAATATGAATGTTTTTTTCCAGTATGGCACATAAGTCATTCTGACATTAAGGGAGAAAAAAATAATGTTTACAAAGGCAACCAGATGTTCTAAAGGAAGCATCTTAGATTCTAAGTCTATTAAATAGTAAACTTTGTTTTTACAAAATACCTTTCAACATTTCAAATAACCAAAGTGTGTAGTGGTTTGGTTAAAAGCAGGGCTGGGGATCAGGGATTAAACATAACTATTTGTGTCAGGACGCAGCCTGACAGATGGGGGACTACTGGACTAGTTCTATCTCTTTGTTTGTGTTGTGTATATGTGTTCTTTTGTATGAATGAGTGCTTATTCGATGGCAAATTAAAGTGCTTCCACCCAAAGGGTGTCCCAAGGGCAGCTTACAGCACCTGCTGAATCATGATAATGCTGACTTGGGGACTTAAATGAAGCTTTGGCCTATGTCCTACAGAATAAAAATGGTGGCTTTATTGGGCTACAAGGGGGTTAGTTGTGCATTAGGGAAAATCAGGCTATAGTCCTAGGCAGTCATGTATAACATCAACTTAAAGTATGAAAAACTAGTGAAAAAAATATATATACAAGGGATGTTCGAAAAGTTTTTAACTCCATTTATTGCAAAACAAATTGCATCACTTTTCTACATACTCACCTTCCATACGGTCAACATCAACTTTCCTTCCGACGGTTGCATCTTGAGTTTCTTTGCTACAGGAGATGATGGAGGCTTCCACTGCATACCGTGCTGCTTGCTTTCGGGCTCGTAATGGTGAACCTACATTTCATCACCAGTGACTATCTTCTGCAGAAAATCCTCACCTTCTTCACGATAACGGCCATGTGTCGGGAACAAACGTCTAATCGCTTGCTTATGCTCCTCTGTCGCGAATCAGTTCCAGGGTTCTTTCTTCATTCCTCGTGGTCATGGCTGTAGCTGGACGTCTGGAGCACTCTGCATCCGTCACACCAGTACAGCCATTTTTGAACTTTTCAATCCACTCATAGACGACTTTACGAGAGAGACCTTTATCCCCATACTGAGCACACATGCGAAGATGAATTTGCCCTCCCGGCACACCTTCTGCCCTCAAAAAGCGTATGACAGACGCTGTTCCTCTTGGGTGCAATTTATAAGTTTCGCAGCCATCTTCACCCCAGGGTGAAAACTCTTATACTAAACTGCAAGGGCAGCCGGCTTCCCAGACAGAACTAGGCACATGACACGTTAGGACACGACCAATTTCTACTCCTCCCGCCTTCACCGGTTCCAACAAAAATATAAAAGTGCAGAAACTTTTCGAACGTCCCTCTTCTACATATATATATATATATATATATATATAACAATATATATGTTATGCAACCCAAAAAAGTATTCCTCCAATACTTAAAACCAATATTTTATCCGAATAGGGTGCATATACATGTGGAGATGAACCATACAAACAGTGTGATATAGTATTACAAAATGAGCAATATTCCACAATTAAAGGTGTTGCCACATTGAATGTATGTGCAAAAGCGCTTGATATTTGAACCATCAAAGTTCAGCAGCTGGTAATCCAACATCCAAAATATAGAAGCAGAAATCCCTTTAGTTGTTTCACTGGGGGCTGCCCAGGTTCTTCAGGAGGTAATAAAATCTCTATTGCCCTTGCCTACTGTTTCAAAACTTTGTTATTGGATGAATAACAAAATTCATGGTGAACTTTCAAATAACAAGAGCTTTTGCGCATACTGTATATTCAATATACACATTTTATTAGCGTATATGATGTTTCTATACATGTTGATGAGAGTTGTAGTCAGCAAACATTCTGAGCTCCTAGAAAAGAGAGAGGTTATGCATTTGGGTCATCGGGAAGAATATCTCCCAGATGAGGTACAAATATCTCCACCAACCTAACAAAGAACAAGAACAATATACAAACATGGTACATACCTGTCTGTCTTTTCTACACTCCTCTAGTCTTTTTATCTCCTGTGAAAGAGCTGACTCGCAGTTAAACTCCGGGTTAATAGATTTAATCTCTGAGAACAAAGAGAGGAAGGAAATGAACACATTGATGGTGAAACATTGTGATCAACCTGTGTCACAGTTACAACTCAATATTCTAATGGGCCCCTATAGAACCAAGGGGCCCTGTGCAGCTACCCACTGATAAGGTAGCACCATTAAAGTAGTAGAACTGAACCTAGCTTTGTTAGATTTGGAGTTTAGTTATTCGCCCTATTAAATCTTGACTGTAACACCAATTGTGACTTTCACCCAACATAGAACTCCTGTAAAATCAGCTTCATTGTCTTGTTTATACCTGAGAAGGCTGATCTCTCCCCCTCCTTCCTTACTCTTCACCTCCAGCACCTTATAAGAGGTGGGAAGGAGGCATTAAGGAAACAAAGCTTGCCATGCAAAGAGATTAGGCGGTGTGACCAGATAGGAGTAAGTTTAGCACCTTTATATAGAAAAAGTAGCTTAAAGTACATTAAAGTATGGATCCCAGTAGTCATTTCTTTCTGTGATCTTCCCTCTGATTGGTTGTCATGACCAAGTTCATTGGAGCCTATCTTGGAAAATGCTCCCTCCCTTGACAGACAAGCTAGCTTCTGCCTGAACGATCCCTAGATGCCTTCTCCCATTGGTCATCCTGTGACCCAGCCCCCTGGTTACTATTGAGATGAATCTTTATGGCCAATAGTAACAAAGTCTTGTTTATACAATCAAATCCTTTTCTCGATAGACTTTCAGCATGTCAGGCAGGTAACTAAGAGTGAGTCATTCTATTGCTTACCAGAAAGCAGTATGATAAAGAGTCAGGGTGTCTGGTGGATCGGACTAAACTAACATAGCTAGAACACATACAAATGCATACTACCATAATTTGTATTATACACAAACAAGTACAATACTTTAGAAAAACAAATTTTATCCAATATCAGTAATACATTTTTTTGGTGAGCGTGCCCCTTTATTTCTTAGGGGTTTTCATAATCTATTTTTGTGTGTTTATTGGTGTTTTGGGCATTACATTTGAATAAGAGTTTGTGATAAAGATTGTTTTGATGAGTTTAACTGGGGGTTTCGGCATCAGGAGTTAAAAGTCCGTACAAACGACTCTACTGGTCGCCGGTAGGGGCCTCCTCTGGCATCAACCCAAAATCTGCATGGAAGAGTAGGTTTGAGGTCAGTCATCTTATTACCCCTTGCTAGCTCTCCCGTGATTAGTAGTTTTAGCAGCCGCATTACAAACAATTCATGGAAACATAATAACAATTGCACAGAAGTATAAATATATCAAATTATCTATGTTCAGATGCCATTCATGTTATACACCTCTTACCTTTACATAAAGTCATATTGTTGTCTTTTTCTTTATAAATCTCATACCCTGAAGGGCAACTACAGGAAAAGTTCCCTGTCACATTTTTGCAAATGGCAGGAGGAGTGCAAAAAGAATTGGAGAGAGAACATTCATCTATATCTGTGATAAAATGAAACAGTAAAAGCCTCTCGTCATTACAGAGAAAGACTGGCACGTCATACATTGTTTTAATTACAAATATTGTAGACAAGTACCCATTGGTGGGCCATGGGATCGATACAGTCATCGCAGGAACAGGAAGGGGTAACAAATACACACAAAGAGGCAGAATAAGGTAGGTAGGAAGTAGTTATTCGGTATTGAAAGGGTAAACGCAGCATTTCATGTATACCAGAAAATCAAACTTTTTTAACCTCTTAAGGACAATGGGCGGTCCCTAAACCCATTGAAAACAATGCATTTTGAGCCCGTACATGTATGGGCTTTGTCATTAAGGGGTTAATTTAGATCCAGCACCAAATTTTATCTAGTAAAGTGGCCAGACCCCATTATAAAATTGTTGTGTCATTAAGAGCATCCAAGTACGGTATCTGTTTATGGTACCACAGAAATACAAGGAATGTAGCCTAACATCATTAGAGTTGGATGATCAGGGGAGAGGATGTCAGTGGAAGCGCTGCGATTTTGGAAGTGAGAGCCCTATCACACAGAGGAAAGGCGCATACCTATATTTTCCATGCGTGCCTAGAGTTGTTAATACTGGCGATATTGTGTCTACAAACTTAAAGTTTTAAGCTTTGTGCTTTATAACACGGGTACATGGGTGCATGCGCCCTGTGCACCTGACTCAGTATCCCCCTGCATAGGAAACCGATCTGTTCTTTTAATAGCTCTGCTTTTCCACTCTGAGCAATGTCATTACTGCTCCATCCTCTGCTCCCTGGATTTCACTCACAGACGCATAAGTTAACGCCATACGCTAACACACACTCACTCAATTTAACTATACCTTAATACTGTACACTAACACACATTCAGTCTAACACCATGCTCAAATACAAACTCAGTTTGTACCATCGCCAACACACACATATTCTAACACTGTACACTGACAAACACACTAACACCTTGCACTGACACATACACTAATAGACTTACTGTAACACCACACATTTGCTCACACCCTGACACATCTTTCTTATTTTCAGAGCAGCTTCTGAAAGCTGCGGCACTTCTACCTTGTACTTAGGTGATCAGGAAGAGTAGATTTGAGGTCAGTCGTCTTATTACCCCTTGCTAGCTCTCTCGTGATTAGTTTGTAACTAGTAGTTTTAGCAGCCGCATTACAAACAATTCATGGAAACATAATAACAATTGCACAGAAGTATAAATATATTAAATTATCTATGTTCAGATGCATCTTGTTGCCATTCATGTGATACACCTAAATACCTCTTACCTTTACATAAAGTCATATTGTTGTCTTTTTCTTTATAAATCTCATACCCTGAAGGGCAACTACAGGAAAAGTTCCCTGGCACATTTTTGCAAATGGCAGGAGGAGTGCAAGAAGAATTGGAGAGAGAACATTCATCTATATCTGTGATAAAACGAAACAGTAAAAGCCCCTCGTCATTACAGAGAAAGACTGGCATGTCATACATTGTTTTAATTACAAATATTGTAGACAAGTACCCATTGGTGGGCCATGGGATCGATGCAGTCATCGCAGGAACAGGAAGGGGTAAGGAATACACACAAAGAGACAGAGTAAGGTAGGTAGGAAGTAGTTATTCGGTATAGAAAGGGTAAACATAGCATTTCATGTATAACAGAAAATCAAACTTTCTTAATTTAGGTCCAGCACCAAATTTTATCTAGTAAAGTGGCCAGACCCCATTATAAAATTGTTGTGTCATCAAGAGCATCCAAGTATGGTATCTGTTTATGGTACCACAGAAATACAAGGAATGTAGCCTAACATCATTAGAGTTGAAGGATCAGGGGAAAGGATGTCAGTGGAAGCGCTGCGATTTTGGATGCGAGAGACATATCACACAGAGGAAAGGCACATACCTATATTTTCCATGTGTGACTAGAGTTGTTAATACTGGCAATATTGTGTCTACAAACGTAAAGCTTTATGCTTTGTGCTTTATTACATGGGTACATGGGTGTATGCGCCCTGTGCATCTGACTCAGTATTCTTAAGTGGCAGAGGTGGCACAGGCAGGCTGTTTAAAAGGCAGAGGTGGCACAGGTGGGCTGCTTAAGTGGCAGATGTCGCACAGACATGCTGTTAAGGGGCCAATGTAACACAGGCAGGCTTTCTCAGGGGCAAAGGTGGCAAAGGCAGGCTGTTTCAGAGGCAGAGGTGGCACAGACTGGCTGTTCAGGGGGCAGAGGTGGCATAGACAGGCTCCTTAGGGGGCAGAGATAGCACAGGGATGCTATTCAGTGGGCATAGGTGGCACAGAGAAGCTCCATAAGCAAAAGGCACAGACAGGCTGTTTAATAGGAGAGGTGGCACTGACAGGCTGCTTAAAGGGCAGGGGTCACACAGGCAGGCTGTTAAAAGGCAAAGTTGGCACAGGCAGGCTGTTTAGGGGCAGAGGTTGCAGAGACTGGCTGTTTCATGGGCAGATGTGGCAAAGGCAGGCTGGTTCAGGGGCCAGAGGTGGCACAGGCAGGCTGTTTCAGGGGCAGAGGTGGCACATGCAGGCTGTTTAGGGGGCCGAGATGGTGGGGCAGAGATGGCACAGACAGGCTGCTTCAGAGCCAGAGGTGGCAAAAGCAAGTTGTTTCAAGAGCAGGGGTGACACAGGCAGGCTGTTTCAGGGGCAGAGGTGGCAAAAGCAGGTTATTTCAAGAGCAGAGGTGGCACAGGCGGTCTGTTTAGGGGCAGAGATGGCACGGGCAGGCTGGTTAGGGGGCAGAGCTGGTCGGGGAAGATATGGCACAGGCAATACAAGTTGGGGACAATAACAAGCTGCTTTGGGGCAAAGATGGCGCATACTTGTTTGGGTGCAAGGGTGGCACGAACAAGCTGTTTGAGGACAAAGGTGACAGGGTGGGACAGGTTGCTTGTAAAGTTGAGGTTCCCCGGGCCCTGTGGTTTCTAGTTATGCCCTTGTTACGGCGGTGGTGGTTGTGCATAGCTAGCAGATATCCACTCTTATGTCATCAAGCAGCCGCTGGTATTATAGTACCAGGGCAGCCCTGCCATCCCCAGTCCAGCCCTGCACAGAAAATCATATTACTTGACTGAGTTTTCTTGACAAAGCACTAACATCTGCAAATTCCCACTGATTATTTGATTTTGGTACAGTACAGATTTTATGTGTTTACCCCTTGTTTATTTTAATACTTTTCTATATTTACTTTTTATGTCTTGTTTCTATTTTTGTAATAAAGCATGTACAGTATCTCACAAAAGTGAGTACACCCATCACATTTTTGTAAATATTTTATTATATCTTTTCATGTGACAACACTGAAGAAATGACACTCTGCTACAATGTAAAATAGTGAGTGTACAGCCTGTATAACAGTGTAAATTTGCTGTCCCCTCAAAATAGCTCAACACACAGCCATTAATGTCTAAACCTTGGCAACATAAGTGAGTACACCCCTAAGTGGAAATGACCAAATTGGGCCCAATTAGCCATTTCCCCTCCCCGTGTCATGTGACTTGTTAGTGTTACAAGGTCTCAGGTGTGAATGGGGAGCAGGTGTGTTAAAGTTGGTGTTATCGCTCTCACACTCTCTCATACTGGTCACTGGAAGTTCAACATGGCACCTCATGGCAAAGAACAACTCTGAGGATGTGAAAAAAAGAATTGTTGCTCTACATAAAGATAGCCTAGGCTATAAGAAGATTGCCAAGTGCCTGAAACTGAGCTGCAGCACGGTGGGCTAGACCATACTGCGGTCCATACAGGACAGGTTCCACTCAGAACAGACCTCGCCATGGTCGACCAAAGAAGTTGAGTACATGTGCTCATCCTCATATCCAGAGGTTGTCTTTGGGAAATAGACGTATGAGGGCTGCCAGCATTGCTGCAAAGGTTGAAGGGGTGGGGGTCAGCCTGTCAGTGCTCAGACCATACGCCACACACTGCATCAAATTGGTCTGCATGGCCGTCGTCCCAGAAGGAAGCCTCTTCCAAAGATGATGCACAAGAAAGCCCTCAAACAGTTTGCTGAAGACAAGCAGACTAAGTACATGGATTACTAGAACCATGTCCTGTGGGCCGATGAGACCAAGATTAATGTATTTGGTTCATATAGTGTCAAGCGTGTGTGGCGGCAACCAGGTGAGCAGTACAAAGACAAGTGTGTCTTGCCTACAGTCAAGCATGGTGGTGAGAGTGTCATGGTCTGGGCAGGCATGAGTGCTGCCAGCACTGGGGAGCTACAGTTCATTGAGGGAACCATGAATGCCAACATGTACTGTGACATACTGAAGCAGAGCATGATCCCCTCCCTTCGGACGCTGGGCTGCAGGGCATTATTCAAACATGATAACGACCCCAAACACACCTTCAAGACGACCACTGCCTTGCTAAAGAAGCTGAGGGTAAAGGTGATGGACTGGCCAAGCATGTCTCCAGACCTAAACCCTATTGAGCATCTGTAGGGCATCCTCAAACGGAAGGTGGGGGAGCGCAATGTCTCTAACATCCACCAGCTACGTGATGTTGTCATGGAAGAGGACTCAAGTGGCAACCTGTGAAGCTGTGGTGAACTCTATGCCCAAGAGGGTTAAGGCAGTGCTGGAAAATAATGGTGGCCACACAGAATATTGACATTTTGGGCCCACTTTTGTTGCCAAGGTTTAAACATTAATGGCTGTGTGTTGAGTTATTTTGAGGGGACAGCACATTTACACGTTATACAGGCTGTGCACTCACTACTTTACATTGTAGCAGAGTGTCATTTCTTCAGTGTTGTCACATGAAAAGATATAATAACATATTTACAAAAATGTGAGTGGTGTACTCACTTTTGTGAGATACTGTATTTTTTATGTAATAAAGTAACCATTTTATTCAGTCCAAATTTACATTCATCAGTTTGTGCCCTACTTTTGAATTCCTAGATTTCAGTTAAAGCAGATTTATCATGGTACCATGTTTCTAATTCTGTAATTTTGGCTAAACTGGGTTATTTTATGATTTGAGTAGTCCAGCAGGTTACCGAAGCCCTCTTAGGTATTTTTTAAACCTTTAACAAAATTAGGTAAGGCCAGCAAATAACTTTTGGGGTTTGGGGATTAACGGGTCTGTGCTATGTGTAGTTACTCTGTGCCCTGCAGACCGAGTGACCAATAAACCTGAGGGCTGGTTTCTATTAACCTTTTAAGGCCTACACACAGATATCAGGATGGAAGATGTAGGTCAGACACCAAAGGATCTCTTACCTTTACATAAAGACATATTTTTATCTTTATCTCGATTAAAGTCATACCCTTCCGGGCACGTACAGGAAAAGTCACCTGGGGTATTGATGCAAATTCCAGAAGAAGTGCAGGGAGAACTATAAACAGAGCATTTATCTATATCTGTAATAAATTGAAACAGTCACGCATTTGGTAACTGTTTGCGGAGAAAGACTATCATCTCATACATTATTATGTACAAATTAGGTAGTATTCATTAGTGAACAATGGGATCAAAAGGGGCACTTTATGAATAGGAAGGGGTATGGTCAGTGGTGTAACTACAGGGGTTGCAATGGTCACAACTGGTACAGTGCCCATCTCTCTAGGGGGCCTGGGAGACCCTTGTGACCACTTTTTCCTGTCTCCTCATACAAGTTCAAAATAGACAGGTCCGGCAGTGAGCTTTTGTTTTGCAGCATGGAAATCATTAGTAAATGAAAGTGCAATCTTGGTGGAATGCTGTGGACGAAAACCGCATTGTAGATGGTCAAGGTGAGAGTTTGTGGAGAGAAAATTAGTTGATTATAAGTTAAACGAGAGAAGGGAAACTGGGTGGTTGTTTGATGGGAATGTGGGGTCAAGAAGAAGGTTTTTTTTAGGATGGGCAAGAACATGACATGTTTAACTGAGGATGGAAATACACCTGAGGAAAGAGAGAGATTATTCTCATCTAGGGATGCTGTATGGACACCAGAAACAGATGGTAGCAGATGTGAGGATATAGGGTCGAGGTGGTGGGTGGAGAGGTGGGAGGACGAGAGGACTTCAGAAACTTCAGTAGGGGCGTCTGCACTGAAGCAGTTAAGGGTGGTGAGGAAGCAGGTCGAGATACCACATGATTAACACCATGGGAGAGGATGCTATCCTTGATATTATTAATTTTGCTTGTAAACCCTTAACGACCAATGACGTGCCAGGCACATCACGCAAAAACAGTCAGTTAATGACAATGGCATACCTGTCACGTCATAAACAAGCTTAGAAAGTGATCTAAGTCGGCTTTCTTCGCTTAAGCGGTGTTGCTGTAATGCCTCAATGACGGGGCATTCGGCAAAACCAAGATCGCCATCAGGCGCCCCGTGTGGCCCCTCCTTCTTGCATCAATGCCCATCATACACTGTATGGCGCGGACTCCTAATTTCTAAATCCTACAATAAATGCAATATGTAGGACATAGAGAGAAAATTGACAAGAAGTGGGAAGGAAATCGCTAAAGTGGACGGAGCTCAGGTGCGAGTGTATTGGGCATCTCGGATGGGACTCTAAAAATGCAAAGGTAAATTGTGGCGCAAATGTATGGTTTTAAAAATCCTTGGCTAATGGGTCATGGGGACATTGTGAGAAAATCACATAACTTCTACAACTCTTCTTCGGAATACAAAAGTTGATCTCCAATACAGTTCATCCCGTGCCACCAGAAGAAAGTTTTCAGGTAGATGCAAACATGAAGTATGTATATTGAGTAGTTACAACTAATGACTTGTAGGTAGCACGAGTGAGACCGAATATGATGTACGGCAGAAGGTTAGCTTAAGCTAAGTATTACCTACCACCTCATCATAATGCGAAGGACATTACTCAACAGCTTTGCCTTGGTTCTAATTCTTTAGCTGTTTTTTTTTTAATTCCAGATTCCACTGATATACAAAAATGTTGATGTCGTAGATAGCTTTTTCAAGTAAATGACTCCACTCCTCTAAAGAGGTTTTAGCAATTAGCTTCCTATCAACCACATCATATTTTTTTTTTCTGAAAGGGGCAAAAAAAGGCCACCGAGTGTAAGATTTTCAGAATGACTGGATTTGAGACAATGGTGAATGTATGTTTTAAAGCTTCACTTTGAAGCTATGTTTTAAAGCTTTCAGGCCTAAGAGGGTTCAAGTCAAACATTTCAGGGTCCCAAACCCTATTTGCCTGACAAGAAGCACCTGTCCAATTAACAGTCATAAGATAAAAATGGCTTAAAATAATTTTTTACGCTAGCCAGTAGTCACCACATTGACTAAAGATGGAATTGTAAGTAAAGAAAGCTTTTGGTGGTGGCCCAAAATCTGCAAGAAAGAGTACCTTTGAGGTTTTCTTGCTGCCCCTTGCTAGCTCTCCTGTGTTTAGCTTGCAACTAGTAGTTTTAACAGCAGCATTACCAACAATTCATAGAAACATGATAAAAATGTCCAAACGCATCTTGTTGACCATGTGACGCACCTAAAAACCTCTTACCTTTACATAAAGTCATATTGTTGTCTTTTTCTTTATGAATCTCATACCCTGAAGGGCAACTACAGGAAAAGTTGCCGGGAACATTTTTGCAAATTGCAGGAGGAGCGCAGGGAAAATTGGAGAGAGAACATTCATCTATATCTGTGATAAAATGAAACAGTAAAAGTCCTGCATTTTACAGAGAAAGACTGACATGTTATACATTATTCTAATTACAAATACTGTAGGCAAGTACCATGGGATCAATAGGGGCACTTCATGCACAGAAAATATAATGCAGCGTTATCAGTAAAACAAATAGGATTAGAATGCAAATCAGAACTTGAAAACAATAGATCAATTGGGGGTAGAGCGTTTCTATGCAATAATCAATTACATGAATGGGAAGGGCAGGGAAGCCAACCAATAGAAACACAATAATAATAACCAATAGCAAGTTGGGTCTGTAGGTGTCTTCTACTGTCAGGAAAGGTTAGAGCCAGGAAGCAGAGGTGGGGCCAGCCAATGAGAGGAGAGCCATCCATGAGACAAAGAGACAGTTTCTGGTGGCCAGGGAAAGTGTAACTGGACATAGAGCAGGTAGAACAATACCAGGAGTGGGCAATAAGTACAGTTATGTAATATATATTATATATACCGTATTTGCGCGATGGACACAGACAACCCCCGCTACTAGCCACACTTCCTTCCGGTTGCAGCATAAGTTGTCTACGCGAATCGCGTAGACATCTACACGCTGCCCCGGCTACACACCGGGGCCTCAGAAGCCCCTGGAGACAGGAGGATCCAGGTCCCCTGCAGCTGCAGGCGATCTGGATCTTAGTCGTCTCATAGTCAGACCTATTTGAGGTCTGATTATAAGACGACCCCTATTATAAGACGAGGGGTATTTTTCAGAGCCTTTGCTCTGAAAAAAACCTCGTCTTATAATCGAGCAAATACGGTAATAATTACTAGACTTGGGCGCCGGCTAACTCTTCGTATGGGAAAAAATCTTCGTATTCCGAGAATATTTGCCCGTTCCTGTGTTCGGTTCGGGCGAATATTCGTGTACATTCTTCGTGCTCGTTTTTTTTTCTCTGCCATCAACCAATGAAGTACACCTGGTTGTTTATGGGGCAGAGGTGGCACAGGTAGGCTGTGTTAAGGGCAGAGGTGGCACAGACAGACTGCTTAAGCAACAGAGGTGGCACAGGCAGGCTGTTTAAAAGGCAGAAGTGGCACAGACAGGATGCTTAAGGGGCAGAGGTGACACGGGCAGGCTGTTAAGGTGGCAAACACAGACTGTTTCAGGGGCAGAGGTGGCACAGACAGGCTGTTAAAGGGGCAGAGTTTGCACAGACAGGCTGTTTAGGGGCAGAAGAACTTCTCTGAAGAAGTGGGTTTTGAGATGTTTCTTGAATGTTGGGAGGGTGAATGCTGAAGGTTCCTTGGGAGTAGATTCCAGAGATATGGGGCAGCTTGAGTGAAATCTTGCAGATGGGAAAAGGAAGAGGTGAGGAGGAGAGACTTAGCCCATGGGAAGAACTTAGGGATCAAGTAGGAGAGTATTTGCTTATGAGGGCACTATGTATAGTGTAAAAAGGGCACCGCATACCCACATAAAAACATCAGTCCAACTGTGAAGTACAGTGGAGGAAGCAACATGATTTGGGGGTGCTTTGCTGCCTCATGGGTCTGGACAACATGCCATCATCAAGGGAACAATGACTTCTTAAGTTTATCAAGTTATCATACAGGATAATGTCAGGATGGCTGTCCGCCAGCTGAAGCTTAGTAGAAATTGGGTAATGCAGCAAGACAATCTAAATGAATTAACTACAGAATTGCTTAAAAAGGAAATTTGCATTTTGGAGTGGAGCAGTTAGAGCCCAGACCCTAACTCGTTAGAGATGCTGTGGAATTACCTCAAGAGAGCAATTTACATCAGAAATCCTAAGAATATGGCCAAGCTTAAGGAGTTCTGTAAGGAAGAATGGTCTAAGATTCTTCCTGAAAGTTGTGCAGGTTTGACCTGCAGCTACTGGAACCTCTTGCTTGAGATTATTGCTGCCATAGAAGGTTCCACCACTTATTATATCCAATGGTTCACTTACTTTTCCCACCAGCACTGTGAATGTTTAATGGGTTTAATTGTTTAATTGTGTATTATTAGCTTAAGCACATCGTGTTGGTCTATACATAAATGTAGATCAGATCATATTTGAATACAATTAATTTACAATTAATGTGAAAAAAACAGGCAATTCCAAAGAATTCACAAACTTTTTCTTGCCACTGTAACTGTATTTGCTGGAAGATGTAGGTCAGACACCAAAAGATCTCTTACCTTTACATAAAGACATACTTTTATCTTTCTCTTGATTAAAGTCATACCCTTCAGGGCACGTACAGGAAAAGTCACCTGGGGTATTGATGCAAATTCCAGAAGAAGTGCAGGGAGAACTATAAACAGAGCATTCATCTATATCTGTAATAAATTGAAACAGTCACACATTTGGTAACTGTTTGCGGAGAAAGACTATCATCTCATACATTATTATATACAAATTAGGTAGGCAAGTACTCATTAGTGAACAATGGGATCCAAAGGGGCCTAGAAATAGTATCGAAAGAGACCTTCTGACCTGGACAGGTCCGGCAGTGAGCTTTTGTTTTGCGGCGTGGAAATCATTAGTAAATGAAAGTGAAGTTTTAGTGGAATGCTGTGGATGGAAACCAGATTGTAGAGGATCAAGCGGAGAGTTTGTGGAGAGACAATTAGTTTTGTTGATCATAAGTTAATCGTTTCAGAAGTTTGAATACCGAGGGGAGAAGGGAAAATAGACAGTAGTTTGATGGGCATGTGGGGTCAACGGAAGGTTTCTTTAGGATGGGCTAGATGATAACATGCTTAAATGGGGATGAAAATACACCGAAGGAAAGAGAGAGATTAATTCTAGTGGTTAAGGTTGGGGTATGGATACCAGAAATGTATGTTAGGAGATGTGAGGATATATAACAAGGGTGGCAATTTATTGGCTGTCACGGTGAGTGGGGGAGGTCGTCCATTGTGGGAGACGAAGAGAGAAGTAGAATGACAGTAGTTGTGTGTTTTTTTGGAATAAAAGTCTTAATAAGTTTGTTATAAAGATCATTGTGATGCGTTTAACTGCTTCAGTCCTATTATCCCAAACAACCATACTTTGTCATATTACACAGTAAGTGTTTCTACATCAGAAATAAGCATGTAAAGACATGGTTAAACATATATATATATATATATTTTTTTTTTTTAAACTTCCACAACTGGAATACAAAAGTTGATCTCCAATACAGTCCATCTCGTGCCAACAGAAGAAAGTTTTCACTTCAGGTAGATGCAAACGTGAAGTATGTATATTGAGTGGTTACAACAAAGGGCTGGTAGGTGGCACGAGTGAGACCTAATATGATGTACGGCAGAAGGTTAGCTTCAGCTTCTTTACCAGTAGTATTACCAACCACCTCATCAGAATCTTTTTCCAAGAAGGACATTACTCAGGAGCTTTGCCTTGGTTCTAATCCTTTAGCTGTTTTTTTAGAGGGCCCAAGCCATACAGTTTATTAATACAGGTACCCAAAGCCTATCTGCCTGACAAGAAGCACCTGTCCTATTAACACTCATGAACCTGAAGTGGCTGCATAGCAAATCCCTCAAAGGAGCCCACAAAGAACCCAGTCATAAGATAAAAGTGGCTATAAATTATTTTGTATGCTAGTCACTACAATGACTAAAGATAGAAACAAAGCTTTTGGTGGTGGGCCAAAATCTGCAAGAAAGAGTACCTTTGAGGTTGTCTTACTACCTCTTGCTAGCTCTCCCGTCTTTAGCTTGCAACTAGTAGTTTTAACAGCAGCATTACAGAGAATTCATGGAAACAATAAAAATTGCACAGAAGGTAAAATATATAAAATTATCTGTTTCTAGATGCATCTTGTTGCCACTCATGTGATACGCCTAAAGACCTCTTACCTTTACATAAAGTCCTATTGTTTTCTTTATAAATATCATACCCTGGAGAGCAACTACAGGAAAAGTTCCCGGGAACATTTATGCAAATTGCAGGAGGAGTGCAGGGAGAATTGGAGAGAGAACATTCATCTATATCTGTGGTGAAAATAAACAGTAAAAGACTGGCATGTCATACATTATTCTAATTACAAATACTATAGGCAAGTACCATGGGATCAATAGGGGCACTTCATGAACAAGAAGGTAATGCACAGCTATGCACAGAAAATATCATTCAGAACTTGAAAACAATAAATCAATTGGGAGTAAAGGGTTTCCATGCAATTTCTGGGAAGGACAGAGAAGACAACCAATAGAAACACAATAATAATAACCAATAGCATAGGTGCCACTATTATTCCCTATATCTGGAGACAAGTTGGGTCTGTAGGTGTCTTCTACTGCCAGGCAAGGTAAGAGGCAGGAAGCAGAGGAGAGCCATCATCCATGAGACAAAGTGTTTCTGGTGGTCAGGGAAAGTGCAATTGGACATGGAGCAGATACAACCATACCAGGAGTTGGAATAACTCAATGACAGGTCTGAGGGCCTGACAATCAACTGCTAGAAAACCAAGGTCAACATTAGTACTCATTGAAAACAGTGATGCCATTGTATATGTATGTTTATAAATTTCTATTAAACACTAACAGTGTTACTTACAGGGCCGGCCCGACAATGGAGCAGAGTGGGGCAACTGCTCCAGGCGGCACTTTTGAAGGGGCGGCACTTTGCCGCCCCAAGCCCTTTTTTTCCATCCCAAGCGGAAGAGAGAGAAAGGGGCACCAAGTGGTTTTCGCTTACCAAGCTGTCAGTACCCGCTCGGCGCCCCCCCTCTCCTCTGCGGCGAGTCTCCCTGTTCAGTCTCGGTGCTGGCTTGTAATGCTGAGTGCCAGAAGATGACATCATTTCCGACGCTCAGCATTACCAGCCGGCACCGAGACCGAACAGGGAGACTCGCCGCAGGACTGCTGAAAGGTAAGTACAAGGGGGGAGGGTAAGGGTAGATTATAGGGAGGGAGAGAGAAGAAAGGTAGATAATGGGGGGGCAGCAGGGACGGAGGGAGAGGAAGGGTAGATAATGGGGGGTGGCCGGGACAGAGAGAGAGGATAATGGGGGGGTTTAAAATTCGCCCCAGGCGGCATTTTGTCTTGGGCCGGCCCTGGTTACTTAAGACTTCATAGCTTACAATTTAATAAAATGTGCAATAAGTGCAGAATGTAATATGCAGTTATATAATAATTACAGTGGTCTACAGACACTTCAATTGGGGTGCAACTTTCCTGCCTCATAGAGCTTATATATATATATATATATATAGTTTTTTTATGACCAAGTCCTACAATTCTATCGCTTCACAAAAATTCCTGCATGGAAAGAGTTAATGCATTTAAAAAATGTATGATTTAATGGGCTGCAGATGTGGGACGTGGGCACAGAGTGACCAGATGGCTAAATGGCAAAAAAATACACACCTCCCAAATAACCCAACAAACCCATGCATTGGGGGTATCACTGTACTCAGGAGATGTTGCGGAACACATATTGGGGTGTTGTTTGGCACGGACATATACCAGGAGGGGTACATTTATACCTGAAGTACAACGTGTGTGAAAGAAATTAAAACTTTTTTTACTACCATAAAGTTTGACAAAGGCTGGTGGTAGAATTAGTGCATGGAAAGGGTTAAAATACCTTGGGGTGTCTTGTTTTCAAAAATATATGGTTTGATGGGGTAAATTTAATTGGCCGACTTTAAAGATACCCAAAATAGCACATGGCGCAGAATGACCAGCTTTGGGGGGGAAATGGTTTTAAAATAGCAAAACGCTACTGGTACTTATTGCCCCATAACTTGCGGAAATAGCAAAAAAAAACATAAAACCACTGGGTATTTCTAAACTCAGGACAAATACTAGAATCTATGTAGCAGGTTTTTTTTCATTAGTTTTTGCAGATAAAATATTTTTTTTTTAAAAAGTGAGAAAAAGTCATTTTTTTTACAAATGATCACCATATTTTATCTTTTTTTTTTTTATAGTAAATTAGATGATATGATAAAAATAATGGTATCTAAAGAAAGCCCTGTTTGTCCTGAAAAAAAAAACTAATATATAATGTGTGTGGTTGCACATAAATGAGAAAGAAGAAGATTACAGCTAAACAGCAACACTGTCAAAATGTTAAAAGAGCCATTGTCCCAAAGTGTACTATGAGTAAGACACGGTCTTGTCATTAAGGGGTTAATAGACCATTATGAGATGCCATTCAAACGATGATCTCAGAAGGACCCATACACTGCTCATAGGGGGTCATAGACATTATATAGCATTCCAATAGTTTCAAGAATAAATAAGAGAGGCTTCCTTAGGTAAAATGAATTATGGACTCTTGTGGTAAATACCAGAAATAGTAAAGGAAATTAAGAAAGTTTGTGCTGTGCTTAAAGCTGTTAACAAATTAATAAACAAAAAGGTGATTCAAAAAACAGTATACAGGATGAGCAAATTGTTTCATTTCTATTAACACTATCAATTACCAGTTGCCAAAAGTAACATGTGTTAAGCTGTGCAGGGATCTCCTATCTTTGTCCTGGTCCAGGACTGGACTGGTGATAACGCGTGTTAACGCTTTAAGGGCCGCCTGATGACATAAGTGCAACTGACCACTGGAAATGCGAAACCACACTTTACATTACTATGATCAGATAGCATATGGCCAGTCAAATTTTTGCTGCAAGCTAAGAGGAAATTGCAGAAGAACCAGACTAACATGGGGAGGGGAGAATTACAGTACATGTTCTTAATACATTCTACATTCAGTCCCACTAAAAGAGATTGCATATGAAGACAGCGTCCACTCTATATAATAGTTGTTTTATTGGATGTTTTGCTAATATTTCGATATATGGACAAACTTAAATGGGCATGCAGAATTTTTTCATAGGGTGCAGTCAACCCCTCTTACAGGGGCACAAATTCCATGGGGCAAGAGCAGCACTTGCCCAGTGACCCGTTCCGGTTCCTCCTGCTTCCAAAAGTGGATGTGATGCAAGGTGAGACCTCCAAACCTGCCCCAGATACCACAGTCACAGCTCTGTCATCTTACATATTATTGGTAAAATGGCAGAACTGACTCCTAAGGGTAAAATGAGCTGGTAAGGTAACCTCTACTAACACAATCTACTTGTGTTGGAAGAGTTTTTCAATATTTTCCTCCAATATATAAAAAGAGATATATTGTTTTTAAAAGACGGATCCTAGGGAGGGGATGTGAACATTCTTGAGTTGCAGACAGCTCAAGGAGTATTCGGATGATCTATTGGTGGAACCTGGGTTAAAACCTTTGGGTTTTTTCACCGGGTTGGTAAATCAGACAACCATCAAACAGCGTTGTTCAGAGATGCACCAAGTTGCTGCCTACTGACATCAGCTCTTTAGCCAATGAACCCAGAAACAGCGTGTGACTGCATGTGTAAATGGACGATTACTGGTACTAGAAGCGCATGCAAACAGACGCCAAGTGTTTTTCTTTTCTCCCAGTAGCCCATATGTAAAACCATGAAAATAAACCATACCTTCACATTTTCCGCTCACACCGGTGTATCCAGGCCAACATCGACATGACAAGTTGATGTCAGAATTGGTAAGGTTGTCCGATTTTGAGCAGCTTCCCGCTAGAAAAAAAATATATACCTTATAATCTAATGTGAAATCAGTTACTTGTGTTATGTTCTGGCCACTTGTCCGTGTTAAGTCCCTGGCACTTCCGTGAGTCAATCATTATTGTTAGTTATATGGAGAGCCCTAGCAAATGCTATTGGAGGGGAATATACAAATTAGCGCAAACATAAAAAAAAATTTAAATACTTAGGCATACGTGGCCCTTCAGACCTGAGATTATAACAAGTGTACAATTATATTATTGATAAAACGTACTATAATATTCGTAGTAGTGGGAGTAGTATTTATATTCCTTTTCCATTTTTTCACATGTGCCAGAACATAAAAAAAGGAATTAGCCTATAGACTTCTCTATACAATATAGACATTGGGACAGGGACCGACACCGACAGAACATTTCCATTACCGTGGCATGTTCCTGAAGGGCAGGTGAGTTGGATATTATGATCCCTGTTGCAGAATCCATCATTGCAGATACAGAATTTGCCCCATTGGCTTTTTTCACATATTGCGTTTGCAGGGCAGGCAGTGGTGCCTGGACATTGTATAAAATCCCGATACTGTTTCTGTATGAAATACACTCCTGAATGGGGAAAAAAAACACAAAACCCTGTTATGTATTTCATTTTCTTATGCTCTGTGATTAAAGGGACAACTTAATATGGCTGACATGGCCCATGACAAAAGAAATGCTTTTTAAAGTACTCTGTGAGTACACCTAACCCTCTGTGAGTGCTTAAATATATATTCTTTTCAAACTAAAAAAATAAGATACCTAGAAGTTGCAGCCCTGTTGCTGCAGCTGTCTTCCTACTCAGTGCTAGGACAATTTGTGCCACTGATTGGCTGCTTAAAACAGCCAATCAGGGATAGGAAAGCCCTCCCCGAGCTGGGGTCGAGGAAAGGGGACAATAGATATAGGTGGATCGAGCACGTGGCTATCATCAAGGTACGGATGACGGCTAGAGTTTCAGTATAACTTTGTCAATCCCTAACCTGTACTAGACACTAGTAGTAGCACTCTGTTAACCCCCAATACCCCAAAAGCCATCTAATTTCACTGCATTCAGCTCTCCTCTTTCCTACCACACAATTTTTGCCGAACACTTACAATATCCCTTAATAACATCTCTTTTCCCAGAGGCATACAATATCACAACACTATCATCTTTAATATACAACATTACTCCATAAAGATCAGCAGTATCCTTATTAAAATCTATAAACACCATCAAATGGTCTTATTTAGTACCGAACTGTACTATGAAGGAGCTGGGACTAGAAAAAATAGCTATACGCATAATAAAATTGAAAAATGATTTATGCCCCACTAAAAGCTAAATTGGAAACTATTTGAATACCCATTTGCATGGTTGGCCAACTCTACTCTGTATTTGTAACCGCCATAATGCAATGAACGTGCTTCCCCTTATCTCTCTATAGCTGAATGCGTTCTCTCCTCAGTAACCTACCTCTTATGTACTCAGCGCAGAACAGCAGACACAAACCTGAGGAAAGAATTTCAGACTTAGGGTTAGGAGGAACTTTTTTTAAGGTAGGGTGGACGCACAGCCTAATGGACACAATTTGACACCCTTTAATGCTGAGGGTGAATTATATCTCCAGTTAAATGGGACATTATTTGTCCTCACGAGTATTGCCTAAATTATTTTTGAAAAAATAACTTGGTATTTTGGTTTGAATGTCAAACAGCATAGTTGACACATTTTTATATATTACCACCACCACAAATTATTGTATTGAAAAAAATGCATAAGTTCATTAATCACATAAAAATTCCTCCATGACTCAACACTGGACAAAATGGCTAGAAAGATTGCAAACCGAAACTAATTGATTTAACTCCTCTCTGCACAATTAGTTTGTTTTGTTTTCTATTTGACTGTTTTTTTTGTTCCTCTTTTTTTGTTTTTTTGTTTCTGTTTGTTCCTAATTCTTTGACTTTCTTTCCATCTTAATCTATGGCTAAAACGTTCTAATATGGATTTTTTTGCCGTATGTCTAATGTAGATTTATATTACATTTAAATAAATGTAAAAAAACATTCTAGGAGTTTGCTTAAAAAAATTTGGTTGGTTTATAAAAGATACTGCACAACAGTCACAGATAAAAGTGGCAACTTTTTAGGAACAAAAAAAAAAAGACTTTTGATAACATAACCTGCCCAAGGCACACTAAAATCCTGTTTTCCTAGGCCCTTCTAGGCATATTTGGCATTAGGAACACACTCACCACTAAGCAGTAGTCCTCCAAGGGGAGACATCCTTAGGTGGACCTCAAGACCAAAAAGAAAAAGAGGAGAGAATTTAAAGAGACGTAAAGATGTACGTCTTGTAGGCATCTGACCACACATTCGTTAACAGATAAATGTTTGTTGTTAGATAAAGCACACTCAACACACACTCTTTAGAACTAAACATGTTTTCATACTGACTCCATCAAACATAGAATTTAGTAAATAGAATGAGTAGTGGGGTGAAAGACAAAAACATTATTAGATAAATTAGCATTTGATAGAATGAAAATCAGCTGCTTGTTACCTTGTGCCGAGTTGGATGTCTGCAGCCTACACAACACGTCCTGTCTGGCCGGGTGAGGACAGATTGTCATCATTTAATTTGAAAAATCAGAAATATCAGAAAAAGGGAAGTCAGTAATTAGGTGGAAAGAGTGAAGTGTGCAAGAAATCAAAGAGGGAAGTAAGAAACAGGAAAGTTACATTAGATTAAGTCAGTGAGGGGTTTCATGATTTATTTTTAACCTTGCAAGTATATATAGTGTCAAATGTCTATTTGTGGAAGAAAGATTATGAATTAAGATAAAGTAGTTTGTGTATTGTACAATACAGAACAAGGCTTAGCAATTGCCCTCCTCCTTCAGTTAAGCTTAATTAATAACATAATGTGAGTTGGGGTTCACAATATGTTGCCGTCACAGGGACAGTTTGTCCATGTAAGCAATGACCTCATCATTGGATTCAACTTACCTCTTTATCTGAGCTGCCAGTGCCACCCAATTCACAGAGCCATTTTCTCCAGAACCTGGTGCTATCGGAGCCATATATCCACGTTCTCCTGATGATTCCAATCATGCCGTCAAGGGTGGATTTCAACAAACCCTTTATTTTTATCATGTCCAGAGAAGCAGATAACCAGGCACGAGTATATAATAGAATCATAGCAATCATATGTGAAAACACATAACTTGAAGTAACTTTCTCAGATGGTGACTACAATTACAATTTTGTGGTTAATGATAGCCCCATTGTCTGTAATGCAGAGTTGGTTTCATACCCTTAATACTCAGTATGTTCTTAGTACTGTGAAGTCTTTTTTAATAGTCTATGTCTATGAGGCCCATTCGTGATGGCAAAATGCCTCCAGCTCATGCAGAGTCTCTGGTTGTCTTGCATGAACTGCACCTTTGAGATCTCCCAGAGTGGCTCGATGATATTAAGGTCAGGAGACGGTGATGGCTACTCCAGAACCTTCACCTTTTCTACTTTAACCACTGGAGCGGTAACTTGGCCTTGTGCTTAGGGTCATTGTCATGCTGGAAAGCCCAAGAGCGTCCCATGCACAGCTTTAGTGCAGAAAAATGCGAATTGTCTGTGAGAGCTGTCAAGGTGTTGTCGGGCATATTGTAACCGGGCTTTTTTGTGGCAGTGGCGCAGTAAAAGGCTAATTTTTGTTCAAGTATAGTCATATTGTGCTTTACTGGCAGTTGTGGCTGAAATCTTTCTTGGTCTACCTGACCCTGTCTTGGTATCAAAAGATCCTATCATTTTTTACTTCTTAATAAGTGATTGAAGGGTATCTTTTTATATTTTTTATATCCTTTTCCATCTTTATAAAGTTTCAATCACCTTGTTACGTAGGTCTTTTGACAGTTCTTTCCTGCTCCCCATGGCTCAGTATCTAGCCTGCTCAGTGCATCCACGTGAGAGCTAACAAACGCATTGCCTATTTATTCACAGACACTAATTGCAATTTAAAATGCCACAAGTGTGGGAAATTAATCTTTAATTGCCATTTTAACCTGTGTGTGTCTGTAACAATGCCACACATTTTGATCAGGGTCATTTGGGTATTTGGGTATTATCATTATGATTTAAAAAAGAGCCAAACAACTATGTGATAATAAATGACATTATATGATCACTAGCCTTAAATAAAATATTGTTTTTTGCATAATTAGTCATATTTTCAAAATCAAAGCCAACATTTCACAATTTCTGCCAGGGTATGGAATCTTTTGAGCACAATTTAATTGTTCAGTATATGTAACATATTTGCTATAATTATAATTATGTGTTTATTCATTTCTCTTTCCCGTCTTGTGGTTTCATTATATATAAATTCAAATTCACCCTTCTGTCACATTTTGTTTGTATTCCTGGAGGGGGCCTGCTTCTTGGCATGAACCTCACAATGGCACATTAAAAGGTCTTATCAACTTCACCTAGTAGATTAGCCCAGTTGCCCAAATATTTTGAACACACATGGCACCTTTTTGTTTTTTATTTTTAGGATATGTTTTTACCATTTTTATATTGTATTTAAACGGAATATTGTTTATCCCAAAAGATATAGAATATATAATGTTCCTGCTACGTAATGAAAATGTTTTTTTGTGTTCTCATGTATGAATTAGAACTTGTCTAGTAACGTGATAGTAACCATGAAGAAATATAATGGGATTTCCTCTTAAACAGGGCAGAATTAAGAAAAACCAGAGTTACAGTAAGAGGTAAGAGTAAGAGGAAAAGCATGTGCATAAGCCAAGTAAATATTAAATTGGTATTAGATGACGCCTTAATAGATACATGGTAGGGTTATCCAGCATGTAGCTTCCCAGACCTAGTTTCTAAGATGCTTCTACTTGTGCTATGCTCATCAAGTAGGGGCTATAGTTCCACAGCTACCTACGAACTGCCCCTTATATAGAGGCATAACTAAAAACTTTTTAGAAGGCTTTCCCCAAAGTTCTCAAGCCCCCACTTAGAATGGAAACCAGGAAGAGGAAGAATTGGGAATGATCCAGTGGAGAGGGAAAAATTGAAGATAATTGTTAGATAATGGAAGAGAGGGCCTTGTTGAGATGAGGGGAATAGCTAAGATCTCCTCCTCGGCGAGTAGAGATAACTGGCTTATGATAACAGAGGAGGGAGAGCAACACCTGGTTTCTTACTGCAGACCACTTTGATTTAAGTAATAGGTACATGCGGTTATATGGAAAGGGGCCCTGTCATATGGCATGTGTAGATACAGTCAGGGGAGTGGTAATGCAGGTGCTGGGGACGCACAGCCATTGTAGAAGGGGTGCAACTTGCACAGAAAGTATAAACTCCAGGGAAGACCTGTCTGTGCCAGGTAAGAGATAGTCCAAAGAGAGGGACGGCAGTGTGGGCTGCACGGACGATGGGAGAGAGGATGAGGAGTAGTGTGTTTGTGTGTTTATGTATAGTGTTAGCCAGTGTGTGAGTGTTGTTATGAGGTGTTAGTGTGAGCATATGGTGTTAGAATGGGTAAGTGTGTTAGTTTATGGTGTTAGAGTGTCAGTGGTGAGCCTAGAGTTAGTTCCACATGGGAAGAGGTGAGGAGGAGCAGGAAAAAAAATGTGTATGTGTATCTGCATGTATGTGCAAGTGTACGGTGTGAGTCGATATTACAGCCCCTGATGGGGGAACGGCTCCTGTAATAGAGCAGTAATAGGTAACATACCATTGAAAGATATAGTTATATTCACATATTCTATGATTGGCCTGCTTTGTGTTTGGCATATCTGATTATAACTGCTTTCGCTACAACCACATCCAGCCTTACAAAACATTATAAAGGGGAAGTGTGTGTTTACTCGATAATCAGATTACATTGAGACACGCATCTAGTTCCCCGTCTTTATACTTCTGCACATGACTGCACTGGGGTCATGCCTGGGCAGCACTCAACTAATGGAAATCTCTGGCTCTAACACCGTGAGCTGTGGTGACCCCACATATAGTTCCAGGACAATGCCCCTGAATTAAACAAAGTTAGTGCAGGCTGTCCAACAACAGGGAACCAGCAAGATACTCAGTTACTTCTCAAATATAGGCATCTGTCTCAAGTGAAGCAGCAAAAGGGCCAGATAGGCTTTCATTGTAATTTCATGTGTAGCCACTAGAGACCTAGAGTAGATTTAGACAGAATTTATACCATGTCTTTTCAGTGCTCTTGGTAAGTGGTTCTGGATTGGTGTTGGATTTGGCATGATGGTATAATATTTGTGTGTTGGCTGCCAAAGGTACTTTGGGCAACTATATTGTCTGTATTCCCCAGTGTGCTACTTATTGAACAGTTCTCAGGAATCACAAAAAATACACATTTGGCTACAAGTCGTTTTAATAAATTAATTTAGTTATGCTAAAAGCTGTTATGGTGGCAACTCCCTTTTGGAATCATACACTTAACTTCTGATGGTCTTGGCTTGCCATAAGATGTCTTCATCCTCAGAATACTTGACACGACTTTAGTGAAATGGAACTTTATAGGAATAAACCATGACGACATCTGGCCAACATCAGTGCCAGTTCTTTATGAATCTTTCTACAAATTAAATCCCTTCAAGGAAAGGTTAACCAAAACCGCATTTTCTAGTGCCGGAATTCTAAAAGTCAGAAATGGTTACATTTTGGGTTGGAACTTTCAAGGTTCTGAGTTTACAGGCAACCCCAGTACATTTCAATCATCGGGGTGCCGAGCGTGTCCTTTAAAACTCTTAATAAATATCCAGAGATAAAATTAATATTTAACTGACCAATTTGCTACACAGAGTATTTCCTTCTAATTATCTCCCAGACTTGGGCTGCATTCTGTTAGCCCCCAGCCCCAACAATGCCCACTCTGGACAATTAATTCACTTACAACATGAATAGTACAAAATTATTTATTGAAAAAAAAGCACAAAAATATATAGAACTCTGTAAACAGCTCCTGGGCTTCTAGAAATGGGAACTAGGTTTGTAAGCATTAGATACCCTGCATCAGCTTGGGCATAAAACAGATCCTTCCTTTTGACTTCAAATGGGATGTTCTTCAAGATGGGTCTACAACTCCCAGAACATGGTTAATGAACAATGGTGCCCTTTTTCACACACAATGCAGTTAAGCATTAAACCAAACAGATTGAGATGTGCCAATTCTGGTACAAACATGTCAAAAGCTGTGTAATCACCATGGATACCGATGGAATGATACTGCTGAATGCTCCACTTTCCCCCCCTAAAATGTGTGGCTAAACACAGTAATAGAGCTCTAGTGGATCTGTGGGACTGCAATAAGTAATATGTAATATATTTAATATATTAAATCCACTCTTCCTTAATGTTATTGCCAATTCTGTATTTTATTGATTTTCTTGTTATTGTTACTTTTCACTCTCCCTATTGTAATACCGCTACGGAATCTGTTGATGTTCTATAAATAAAATGTAACGTAATGTCGGTCCACACGTACGGATTGTGGCCTCCATTATTGCAGCCATGTGTATACATTTAGAATAATCAATGTAAAAGATGCCAAATTCTGCTTTAAAGGGGGAGTTCTATTGGCAAAAACATACATTATTTTTTAACATTAAATGCTGTTGGTTTGCCAAGGGTGGTGTTACTGTCATCAGAAACGATATCTATGTTGCATGACACAGTATTTGTAGACAAGATCGTATTGGCCATAGACCACAATGGGCAAATGGCTTTAATGCTGCCTCTGTGGCCCCCATTGATGGATATACATAGCTGCATGCTACAAAGACATAACAATTTATAGTGTGTCACCATGTGTACCCAGCAGGCCATAAAGTGTCAGGGACAAGTTTTATTCCCAGTCCATTCCTGTCTGCAGACCTGGAGGTGAGCATTTTAGATGATCCTCTAATATTCGGGTGCGAAGACTTTCCACATAGACCATCTTTAGTCAAATGGACCTCCATGGGAATAAAGCAATTCTGTTGGACATGTGTGTTTACGCCAAACATGAACATATCAAGACAACCATGCCAAGACCCGCACCCCCCCCCCCCATTGTACTTGTTCAAAAATACAATTGCCTAGAGAAAGCAAAATGTAAATAATGGTAAGGCTAAAATGATGGGATTTTGCAGAGCTTCGTAGTTTGGTACCAGATCATGTCTATTTGTTCGGAATGTTATACTTGTATACAGATGGGGTTGTTTGAGTGATACTTTGCATAGATTAGTACTATCCGGCAAAAAAATTCACTTTTTTATCCTGTAATACATTTTTTTTTTTTAAAAGCAGGACTATACATTTTTAAATTGCCGCGTTAGGATATTGCCTTGGTTTCCCATAGACACTGTACGGTTAACTACCATGAAGTGCCTTTGAACGGATAGGACCGATGGAATGACTGAAGAAAAAGGCTCAGAAATGTTGACTCGCAAACGAAGAAACTCATCATTGTTTGCAGCTATCCCATCGCTTCCTGAAAGTAGGCCATTTATACAAAAGTAGCTGAAATCCTAATCTATATACAAAACTAAACAGGCACCAACTTTTCACCATTCGACCTCAAAAGGAGAAGGAAATGTGCCTCTACGGCTAATTCTGAACTATAAATTAAGTTAGCACCCAGACATTCCACCCTTATATTATTATTAAAATAGAAAAAGCATCCGTCACAGAGACAGCTCATAGACTAATCGGGGAGCCCCCCGCCCATTTTACATTAAAAAAGCATTAGATCTCCTGTTAACAGGTTAGCTGCCAGCTGGCATGTACCATATTCTAACTGCACAGGGTTTTTCCACTCGTACAGCTTAATATTTTACTTATTGAATAATCCTGGAATAAGGCATTTACGTTATTCTAAAAATAAAAGCACCCTTTGCCCCATGCAGAGATACAGCCCAGTAACCAGCATTGATGTTCCGTGGGAATAGATTAAAGAAGAAATGGGTCATGGTAGGAGATCATTATTGTGGCAATAAGTTAGTGAATCCCAGGCGTCCCGTTTTTCAGCGACGAGCAGCACTCTATGCTCAGAATTTTGATGCTGGTGTATTAAAGCTGTAAGGTGAGGGAAGCAGGCAACTGCTGTGTCATAACTCATCTCGGGCAGCATTGTCGAAGGAGGAACGTAGGGATGGGGTATTCATGGCTTCACTCCGCAGCTTCTCTTGTTGTTGAGTCTTCTGTGACTTGGCCCTGTCCCAATCGGTTGACTCCGTCACATTGTCCCACACCACGGAGGTTTCAGTGTCACTAATGTAGCCTTCATCCCCAGTGTAGTGTGTAGGATACAACAGGAGGGGCTCCACCGAGAAGGCGAGCAAGTCCCGCGGTGAGAATTGCTTGGAATAATCAGAGCTGCAAAGAGCGGAGAAGGAAGAAATGTTTGTAAAGATAATGAAGAAGATCCTAGGCAGAGGTTCAATGGGATGTATGTATTTTTCTCTATGCATATTTCCCAAAAATTGCCCTTCTGTAATTCCCTTCCTCGTTTGATAATACAGTAAAGACGACTCTCCTGTGTCTAACACACTCTTAAGTACTTAATAATATTGGTCCACAACCACACCAATAATTGTATGAGTGGACCCATCAATGTCCAAGCCTTCATTCAATGCTAAAAAGTGTTATTTATTACCAACAGAGCCTGTTTTCAGAAAAAAGGAGTGAGAAATCAGGGACCATATCATGCCAATATGGTGCTAAGTGTAGGGCAATCTGCATGACTATTCCTTTCATTTTAACTGTTTGGCCCAGAACCTGTATAAATGTAACTCACGGTAATATGGGATGGCATGGAGCAAACAGAATTAATATAGATTTGACATCAGAATAGGATGTTGAGTTGGCTGCTGGATTTTTCTTTTCATGCAAATGCTATTTCGACAGTGACTGGCTTCTTTCATTCTATTACCACGAAGCCATAAATGTCTTCTCTCTTCCCCAAAACTAGTGACCCTGTAAAGCACCTGGCGTACCATAGGGTAAGAATGTTTCTATTGTTTTATCATATTGGTAATAATAGGAAGCTGAACTAGAAAAGAATTGTATGTTTAGACTGCAATGTAACATGTAAAATGTAGGCACTCACATAGGATGTTTGTCATACATGACCGGTAGAAATTCATCCACAGGCAACATCTTAGACAAGGGCTCAGCATTAAGCAGTTTTCTCGCCCCACGCAGGGAGATCAGATATGCCAGTGTCCAATATGAATAGTCAGACACCACTAAATTACGGACCCCGGGAACAGGCTCTTCGGGTTCATCCACCTGCATCCGTTTTCTGCCTAAATAGCTAGCGAAGGAAGAAAAAAATGCTTTTAATTGGCAACAAAATTGCTAATCATCTAAATAGGCATTTATAATTTTTTATTCTAAGGGAAAGCAGAGGAAACATTTTGGTCTGTTTCCTAATTGTGTACCTACTGAAAAAGAAACAAAAAATGATACAATTTATAACTGTTACAGGAATATCCACTTTCATTTTTTTTTTTAACCCCAAGCTGCCCAGCTGTGAGCTTCTCGACTACCCATCATACCGCCCCAGGCTGTCTAACAAATAGACACTCCTGTGGAGCACACGTGGAAACGCTATTCTAGTGATTGTCACACTTCTGAACTGAAAATCCATGAACCTAAGCAGGAGTTCCCTTACATGAGGTCCCAGTCTAAGCGAGCTTTCTTTATGTCCTGCAAGAGCGCCTGCATCCTTCTTTTAAAGAAGATTTCAAATCGTAGATCATCTTCAAACACAGCCGAGACTTCAAGAGAGCGTTCAGAAATCTAGAGGAAGAAAGTGGTCACAAAGGATAGAATTATCAAGCGATCCCTTTGCATAATCCTATCCAAACTAATCTACAGTTCAAAAAACTAATAAATACCCTCTACCCCGACACAGAGTTCACAAAAGTAGCACTCATCTTACCTCCTTCCAGATGTTATAGTGGCTAAGGAAACACCCCATTTCTCCACGGGTTAGAGGGCGTCCATGATATGGATCCTTGTACCCAGGAAGCATCTTTACACCCATAGCTAGGACTTCCGACTCATTCAAGGCCCTTTGGAGTAAAAAGCAACCCAAGGTATATAAATAATCAATGCAACTGCTACCAAAGGAGAACAGTCCGTAAACAAAAGACAGGAATAACTTAAATGGGGAGAGATAATAATGCGGATCATCAGGACAGGAAGATAAAATGGGCGCTCCCTCTGTATACTGCTTATTTAATTTGTAACCACTACTAAGTGTGTTTGTTTCAGGTACCGTGCCCGTTGAAATTATTTTTTCCCCTTGAGCATAGAGGGCAGTACAAAGTAATAGGTCATTAACAAAAACTTGGGTTTTATCTCATTTTGTTCCACCGTGGTTCATTTATTTGCAAACCTGGAGGCAGCCATTGTTGTCGGTCATGTGATATTTTATGTGACTTTCCCTGCTCAAACACCACACTGAGACAACTCTTTATGGTAATGTTAATGAAGTCCTGCTGAATTCTTTCTAGTGTCTGGCTGTGTGATTATGATATTCTATGGTTTCTAGTATAATATAACAGCACAATATAAACAGCACAATATTTTTGAAAATATGTTTTAATCTGATTTTGGGCAATAAAAGCATTTGGAGTATTTTACCTTAAAACAGTCTGCTCAGCGCAATTGTCCTTCACAATATAGGATTAATGATCAGAATTATAGGGAGGTCTAATTTTCAATACTATATTTTGTACCATTATCAATGAATCATGAAACTTGAATATTTGAATAATAATATTAAGTTTATTTAACAATCTGGGGAAAAAAAAGAAAACCAAAATTGTTGGTAATAGCTGAAACTTATCACAAAGAACTCCTCAAAAATATCCTTCTGGGGGAACTTCCCCAATGTTTTTGTAAATGATCCTGCTTATAGATTATTAAAGAACTATAGAGCCCAATACTACTAAATATTTAGCAGATGCCTACAGATGGCCTTAGCCAACTCAAAAGCAAACCCGTGCCTTGGACGCACAAATATACGTTAGAAATAAAAGGCATATGTTTGGTGGCAAACCAACAGCCAGATCCTACCACATAACTGTCAGTTTGGGTTTATGCCAAGACCACAAAGACCAAGAAGGCTTATATTCATAATGCTAATCAACGCTTGAATTACTACGGCTTAGGTATATTTTTCCTCTGAAAGGCAGTTTTTGCCATAGTTTGCCTTTAGTTATATTTAACCAATGATAAACAGTTCATTTTAGGAAAAATATACATTTTTGTGCCAGAAAAACGTAAACAGTTCATATATGATTATTTTAAGGCAAACTGTGCATCATAATGACCAAATGTATACACACACGTGCACGCACACATACATACACACAC
The DNA here is from genome assembly GCA_023333645.1 of Sceloporus occidentalis. Taxonomy (NCBI): domain Eukaryota; kingdom Metazoa; phylum Chordata; class Lepidosauria; order Squamata; family Phrynosomatidae; genus Sceloporus; species Sceloporus occidentalis. Next base: position 745,163 of record JALMGF010000174.1, on the reverse strand, counting down.
ACACAAACAAAACCTTTCCACATTACTTTCCCCATATGTGCTAAATTAAATAACGGGAGTAACTTACATTTTCTGAAAAGACCAGACCCCTTTAGCCAATTGAGGCCATATGTAGAAAAGTTGTACATACAGGTAGATTACACACAAAGCCCATGTGGGCAACAGTACACAACATATTGCCCCATATCTCTGGAATCTACTTCCAAGGAACCTTCAGCTTTCACCCTCCCTCCCGACATTCAAGAAACATCTCAAAACTCACTTCTTCAGAGAAGCCGCGCCATCTTAGCTGATAGAACTTCCCTGTCATTGATACAACCACCACACTACCTCTCACCCTGATGTTTGTCACCCCATTCCCTCTAGATTGTAAGCTTGCGAGCCGGGCTCTCTCTACCCAATGTATCGGTTTGTCTTAGTCTGTCAATTCTTGTCTTGTCATACCCCTTGAACATATGTATTGTATGAAGCGCTATATAAATAAAAGACAATAATAATATAAATAATAAGAGCAGCGCACATAAGATGCTAACAGAAACACAATCTAGGGAGAATTCTTTTGTGGAATCCAACTCACAGAAGTTGTTGACCACAAAGGGATCGTTAGCAGGGATCAGCTGCATGCTGGCGAGAGGACTTGACATTAGCTTTGCTGCCAACACGCAGTCAAATATTCCGACACTGCATCTGCGCGTCAAATTAATCACAGAACATCAGTCTTTAACAAAAGCCTTAGACATGTTCTTCAACATGCAAGCCTTATGTCCGGGAAAGTAAGACTCAGAGCCTCTGGATTGCCAACTCTATACCAGCTAAGACCGAAACAGCATGGAAAATGGTAAAAACAAATTAACTCTATGGCTATCCAGCAGACATTGCCCACAGGCTGTATAAAAAATTACAAGATAATTGGGTTTAGAACAAGAATGTTCCTTCAGGAAGGAAGCAGTGACTCTTGGGGTTGTATGGTGACACGTAGCTCATTTAAGTAAAAGAAAAAAATCCCATCCCTAAAAAGAAATTCAGTAGGAGAGATTTAATATCCCGAACAAGGCGCTGCAATGGAAAATCAATGCCCTGCACAAATGAGTAATGAAGTTTTACTTTCTTCTGGCTGCTGTTGGTATTCCCAAACCTAGACGAAATGCAGTAACCACAGGGGACCAGATAGCTTCAGCCCCAGCATACGTAGCATTTCTATACCAAAATGTCACGTAAAAGTGCACACCCGGCGCAATTGCCTCCAAAAGGCAAAACATTTCCGAAAGCAAGAAGCAGTTATAGGAATTCAGAAAGAATTTAAAGCCACAGACTAAAGCAAATTTGGTGGTAAGAGTTTCCTGGAAGGAATTCAGAAACAAGTTCTGCTAATGCAACACTTAGAAGCCACTAGTAATGCGTGAGAACCCGCAAGTGGAGTTCAAGTGATGAGAGCTCTAGAAGTGCAGGACCCTAAAGGTATGCTTAACACACTGGGGAGGGCAGGGGCGAAAGAGTGAAACAGTTTATGAGACAGTCATGGACAGTTTTATTCTCCAGGTTAAGGAATACAGGCCCCAAAGACCCGAATCGTTGAAGATGAACATAGGAAACAAGGTCTTACAGGGAACGCTGGCCAATACCCAAACCTGTGCCAATATTGATGAGAATGGATATACTCATACTGGTCTAAGAATACAAGAGACTTCTCAGGGCCTAGGCTGGGAAATTGCAGGTTCTCAATGGGCCATTTGATGTCCACTGAAACCAACTCCCCATTCTACTATGCAGGTCTGGGCAGGAGAAGTCATATAACTAATTGTGGAGTAGAGGAAGAAGACGCAGCATAAGAGAAGATCCTCCACAGCTTCTGGTCTGGGTAAGGGGCACCATCCTAGGCCAGGGCAGCAGCCCCCATAAATGCGGCACTGTTTATCTCTACATCTTTTTGTCTGTTGGTCTCCATCACAGAACGAGAACCAACAATTATTGTAAAGTCTGATACCCCTCTCATCTCCTTGCAACGACACATATTACATTTCAAGATCTGTATTAAAAAAAGGAAGAAAACATTACATTACAACTTGCAACCACTTATCAACAGGAAAATGTATTTTTAAATTGGACTGTGTAAGGCTATCTTTCTCTTGAGGTACATGTTGACAGGGACAGCTGTAACCATGCCGGATAGTCATAGCCCACAGCCCCGGGTGTTATGAGAAGGGCTGGGGGATGTGACACAGCCCCAGCAGGACAAATCTGGCATCCGCAGCTTAAGATGGTTTTATAGTCTTGCCAAAGACAGCTGCAGGAGAACCTGGTCCAGAGGCAAGAAGCTTAATCGAGATTAACTGTGTCTGCCTGGAAAAAAAGGAACCTCAAACACGTGGACTCCTACATCCACTTTAACATGGTCCGAAGCCATCATAAACCGATCTTTTTTCTACTCCTACTCTTACATTCCAGACATTTTTATTTTTTGACCTATGTCATCAAATCTGATAACTATTTAGGAGGCCAGGCAGCTAATACACTCCGAGGTTCCAATAGGACACCTTGTTGTTTTCGGTGGCAAACCATTGTCCATAACATCACAGACACAAAACAAACAAAAAAAACAAACCTACAACTCTGATTGCAAAAAATAGTTTTCAGCTATAAATTACATAAATTGTGCATTACACATGAAAAAAAATCTCTGGAATGTAGGAGCGGGGATAACGAATGGTACGATATGCTTTGTTATTATGTACAGTTGCACACGGACGCGGATGTTAGACCAGAATTATAGCAACTTGGCTAAAGAGGGAAATGGCTTTGCGCAAAATCTACTAAATTTAAGCTATTTTGGTTGTATGTCGAAGAACAGCTACATTTCAACATAAACTAAAATACAAAAAATAAAGAAACCTACTTGTGAACATAAATACTATAATAAATACATTTTAAGCCAGTTTTAAGAAGGAAAAGATGATGGCAAAAGAAAATGAATTGAAGCAAAAATAGCAAACCCAGAACGGACCCAAAATCAAACTATGAAACATGGGGTAGGGGTTTAGTTCTGAGTTTTGTTAGCAGAATTCCAAGTCAGATGGGATAATCATAGCTAGACATAGCTAGGGGAACGGTCACCATTACAGTTTGTGATTCTTTTTTAAAAATAAATATTTTGGGCTATATTTGATTTAAGAATATATAAATTTGACAGCAGGTAAGAATCATTCAGCCCATCTAGCCTGCAAATGTTTCATGCTGTAAAGACTCTCATGCCCTTAATCAGTCCTTGGTCTTGTCTTACATTTATTATTATTATTATTATTATCTATTATTTATATAGTGCCAACAGTTTATGCAGCGCTTAATACAATACATATATTCAAGGGGTCTGACAAGACAAGAATTGACCGACTAAGACAAACCGATATTTAGGATAGCTTTATGCCGATCCCATGCATAGTTAAAGTCCTTCATTGTATTGGCTCCTGCCACATCTGCTGGCAAGCTGTTTCACTTATCTACCACCTTCTCCGTGAAGAAAAAATGTCCTTGCGTTATATCGAAGCCTCTGACCCTCTAGTTTTAAGTCATGACCCCTTGTTCTAATATTTCTCCTTCTTTGAAATAACCACAAAAAAAAGTTACAAGTCCTGGCAATGAGCAGAAGTTTAATTATGAACAAAATTACGTCCCCGTCGTAGCGTTTCTAAGTGTTTGCCGGCCCAGATTAGGCAAACCGGACAAATGTCTGGGGGGGGCTAATGGCACCGCTTGTGCGGCAGATTGTGTAGAATAGTAAGATTATGTGTTTCTTGCTGTGTATTCATTTATGAATGTGTGAATATACGCGTGTATTTGAAACAATCGCAGATAACTGCTTTGGGGGCAATAGATTGAGATAACGTAATTGTAACAGACGTCGGTAAAGCTTCAAAGGAATAGCAGGAATTGCGAGAACCTACTCCTGGTGATAAAGGAATTGATTGGAGGCAACAGGTAAAAGAATGTCTTCGAAATGATGACGAAACAACAGACAAAGGCTCAACAGAATAGACCGGTAATTACCAAGTAAACTGGGAACGGAAGTTAGTAACAGCCCCATGTTCCTATACCTATGTTAAGCAGCTTGTCCGTTGTTATCTGCTATACAAGAGTCCGTGCCTCGGAGAAAAGAGATCTAAGAGATGGTTATCTGCTGAAGATCCACGAATACTAATTTATTTCAGTGTGCAGCTACAAACGTCAAAGGGCCAGGTCCGATTTTAATCCCGAGTCTGTGGCGAGCTTTAAATTCACTATTCCCATGCAAGCAAAGAGAGGGGGCTGACGGTTCTTAAAGAGGACCTCGTTCCTTACAGCAATCGTACAACCACTCATTAACCTACTTTCCATCCGTTGCCTCTGACAGCTTGTAGTCTATCTGCAGCTCATACAGTGTCCTCTTCATACGCTCTCTTCTGTCCGCCCTCCGCTTCAGATTAATGAGAAAGATCTGGAGAGGAAAGAGAACGTGTTCATGCATTTATTCTTCTACCGAAAGAAGAAGAGAAAGAGAGAGGCTTCACACTCACTTTGCTACAAAAGATAGAGTCATCATTCTAAAATAAATGTCATTGTTCCCTTTAACCACGGGGTATGACGTAGACGAATTAATAAACACCAAACAGAAGGGATTACTTTCTCCTTTTTAACCCAATTTAACTCCATTACCAAAGTATTTGAGTTCATTTTTATTCGAGATTTGTTATTAATATTTTTTAACATCCATTGTAATAATATCACTATAATATTTGACACAATCCTGCAGAAATAGAAACGCTTTTGTACTATTATTGATTTCAAGCTTCTCCGGAGGGGGGAGTACATATTTCTTTGGAGATCCTCGCATTTAAGGTGTGCACACGATAAAATTTAGTAATGCCTGAACAAATATATATATATATATATATATATATATATATATATACACACACACACACACACAGTATTGGCTTGGATATAGGCCGCCCCCGTATATAGGCCGCACCCTAAAAGTTTGGTGCTTTTTTAAAGAAAAAGTTTTTTTCTTTAAAAAAGCACCAAAAAAACATGCTGCCACTCTGTCTCCCCCCCCGAGATATGCTGCCACTGTCCTCCCCCCCGAGATATGCTGCCACTGTCCTCCTCCCCCTTCCCCCCCCCGACTTACCAGAGGAGACTCCCGGGTGTCTTGCGGGGCCGGCAGGGGACATCTACGCAATACGCGTATACAACTTCCGGTGCCGGCACATCCTCTGAGTACCGGCACCGGAAGTTGTATACGCGTATTGCGTAGATGTCCCCCGCAAGACACCCGGGAGTCTGCTCTGGTAAGTCTTGGGGGCAGAGGTAAAACGCATCGTGCGGACGGTCACCGGCTGCGGCGATGCGGGTAAACAACCTCTGCAGCCGGTGACCGTCCGCATGATGCGCTTAGACAACCTCCCGTGCCGGCACCCCCCCGTGGGAAGTGCTGGCAGGGGAGGCTGTCTCAGCGTATCGGGGAGTAGGATGCAGGTCCCCTGCACCGCTGCGGGGGATCTGTATCCTAACCCCGCCGCCTGCCCGGCGCCCGGGACATGCATTCGGGGGCGCTAGACCCCGAATATAGGCCGCACCCCCACTTTAAAGACTTAAAGTGGGGGGGGGAAGTGCGGCCTATATTCGAGCCAATACGGTACATGCAAAGTATATCATCGCCCTTTTGTAAACATATTCTGTATATCTTGATGTGAAATCCCAACCAAATACTATAGATTCCCTTTTTGAGGGACGTAGCTGCAGCACCTTCTCGAGTAATAAGATTCTGAAAGCTGAAAGCCTTTATCCCAGTTGTCACTGTAGCTCATCCAAGGTACAGAGTTATACCAGTAAACTTGGCACGTACCTCATCCAGGGACATCTTGTCTGGGACTTTTGTCGGAATGGACACAAACTGTGATGGTTCAGCAGGAGGGCCCTTTACTGTAACGAGAATTGGAGGAACTGTAAGGCTTCAATCCGTGACCTCCACCAGCTCTACGCCAATCCTTTGCATGTTTAAATCCCCTTACTGTATTAACCTCTATCACTTCTGCTGGGAGGTGCTTCCACTTATCTATCACCCTCATAGTAAGGCATAACATCCATGCCTCTAGCCTCTGACCTTCTAGGGTTCCATTATGACCCCTTGTTCTCACATGTATCCTGCTTTAACTTTGCACTCTTTGGTAAATCTCTTTATGGTGTTTAATTTGTATCACATCTCTCACTTCTTTCCCCCAAGCTATACATATTAAGATCCCCTAGTCTGTCCTAGTAATTGTTATCGTTCTAACCATTCGCCCTTTTTGTAAGCGCTTCTCTAAACTATCCCTAAAATGTAAATATCTTTCTGGAGATGGGGTCTTCAGAATCGTAAACAACTAGGTGAGGTCTAACCAGAGGTCTGTAACGTAGCAGAACTACCTCCCTCCTTCTGCTACCAATGCCTCCATCCTTTAAACTCTGTAGGGGGCAGATTCTGTAACGTACCACATGTAGACACATCACCAACCTAGAGCTTGTCCACCTACCCATTACTTCCATCTTCGTATGTAAGAAGTTGTCCGTTTCATCTACGAGGGAGCTGTGAGATCGCAGAGGAACCGGGAGGTATCCATATGACTCCTTGTTACAAAGGAACATCTGAACATCTGCGGTAAACATTGACAAATCCAAGTATGTAACGTCTACACACAATGTGAATTCTCCTCAATAGCCCTCCTAAAACCCAACCCAGTTTTTAGCCCCTTTCGTTGGGATAGCATGTCAGCGGGGAAAGAAGCAGCATCACATGAGCTTTTGGGACCCCAGAGGTCCCTTCTTCAGATGAATCAAAAACAATTTAACCATACGGGGAGAAACAATTATGCAGATCCTGAGAAGCGGGCACATTAAGATGACTGCTCCAACAGTTTGTATACTGCAAACAATATATATTTTTATTAAAAATAGATTTTTTGTATTTTTTACATCTTTTAAAATAAAGATGTAAAATGAAGTATTTGGGAAGAGTGACAGATCCGCTTTAACACTAGAATCGTATCCAACGAATTTCATTTACGGCTCTCCCCATCCTTCTACTCTCTTTTTTCCCTTCAATCAACATTCGCCAAACCAAAGTAACTCAGGATTTTCCCCAAATCTCACCTGCCTGCCTGCATGAAAAGGCAAAGACGATGATGTCATCAAAGGCCCAAGTGTAGTCAGGATGAGGAGGGTAGAAGTCCAGATGGCGAGAAGCTTCTTTGCGTAGATCGATCAGAAACGTGGAGTGAACCATAGGGACGGCAAAGCAGCCGCGGCGTTCCCTGCGCCGGATTGGCATGTACGCCGGCGTGCGTCGGTAATATCCCTGAAGAAGAGTTAGATTGAGATAATGCAAGCGGCCAACATGGGACAGTTTACACGGGGGAAGAAAAAAAGCCTTAAAGAATTAGCAATATTTTGAACCTTGGGCACAGAACAACAGGCGCCTTGGCAGATATGTCTTCTATTATAACAACAGTTGTCAGAATGACAAAGTTCTCATGGATTTTAAAGTTAATTTTAGGAGACAATCTGCCTCACCTGGCTTGTCATCCCACACCAGAAGTTAGAGTATGCCGCCCTGGACTCTAACATAGGAGCCACAATGGTCTTGTTTTCAGCGATCAGCAGATTTAGCGTGTCGGGGTTGGTCAATAAGTTATCGGCGTCCACAAACTAAAGGGGGAACAAGAAAGGAAAACTTCATTTAGATCACAAACACGTGGTGACCACACACACTAAAGAGCTTACATGGGATAAGACCACATATTCTGATTAACCCTAACATGCCCAAATGTCTGAATTTATTGGTGCGTATAGGACAATTACTGTAAAATACCGGGTAAAATACGCACCTGTGTAAAATATGCACCATAACTCCAGCTTCGGAGATACAAGCTACCTATGAAGCTGGAGTTACCCGTGCATATTTTACACTCACTCACACATGTACAGACTTACATATACAAACTCCATGTATCACACACACATGCAGTGACTGGCTAGGCAGACTAGGGCTAGGGCAGCAGGTCCATGGGTGCGGAAGTCTTCCTGCTGCCAAATTGGGGGGGGCAGATAGGCCTCTTGGGCGCCCAGGACCCCTAGTATCTTATGCTATGGACTGTGCAGGAATTTTAAAAACAATACAAAGTACATGAAATACGGTAAAAACTGAATCACAAGAAATCACTTTTCATTCTTATTGCCATCAGCCGACGAGGTCCTACTGACCTGGCCAAGAAGTCACCTGATGTTTGAGGACTGCCACCCCCCATGTTCCCGGCAAACAAACAAAGGTGCGAGCCGGATCCACAGACAGATATAATGTCAAATTACAGCCAAGATAACCCACACACAGATACAGAAGACACGCAGTTAACAGTGGTGGTCTCCTTTGTGTGATTGGAACATATTAAATAGGTCAATAACTTAAAGGGGAACTCCCCTCATACACTATTTTGTTATTGCCCTGTGACTGCAGGGAATGCATACATTACCGTTCAAAGGTTTAGGGGAAAACACGGACATTTCTAGCTGTAACATAATTGCACAATAATGATCAACAAGCCTTTGAAACTTAAACTTGGACCAGCGAACACATTAAAACACAGGAGTGATGGGAGTGATGGGAGTGAGAAACTGCTTCTGTACGCCTATGAAGATATTCCATTAAAAATCAGCCGTTTCCGTTAATGGACAAAAGTTGCGTTTGTTTCAAAAACAAGAACATTTCTAAGTGACCTCAAACTTTTGAACTTGTAATGCCGTATATATATATATTTATTTGGTTATAATCAGCCCTCAGATTCTAGGTTTCTCCCGTCCTTGAACGGTGGTCGGGCCCTTCAAGCCTTTTTGTCACTCAAAAACCCACAAGATTAACCCAAACACAGATCTGTGAAAATGAAATCATAATGAACATTTCTTCAGCAACTATAGAGAAAAAGATAAAACAAAACAACTACAAAATGTAACCCACAGAGGATCACCTTTTCTTTAATAAGATGTCCACTGACCAATATTTCGGGGTTCCCTCAACCAAGTCTCTACACCTTGTAGCTTCTTCACCTTGTGGTAGTAACATTACTCTCCGTTTAGTTAGGATTTCCTGAAGCGGATTAGGTATATTATTATCATTCTTTATTTATTAACCCATTATGGACCAGGCTGTTTTTTTTTTACTTTTTGTGCCTTTCTTGACCGAGGCTGTTTTAACACTTTTTGGAGGGCTCGTGTTTAGCCGTCGTTTTCTCCTCTCTCTCCTATTTATTTAGTGTACTCACACAACTTATATATTGTTTCTTAAAACGGCAACGACAAGGGCATTCAGATACTGTTTTTTTTTTCCTATAAACAAAATAATAAAATATGATGAAAAGTTGAAAAAAAGCACTTTTTCCGCACTTTTATTTAAAAAATCTTTTACTGGTTGTTTAGGGGTCAAGCACCAACTTATTACGCAGCGCTGTACAATAACAAACACACATACAAACAGGAGTTGAGGACCCTGCACATGAGTTTGCCATCGGGGTATAGATTTGTACCGAGTTTGCCGTGGGGGGGGGGGGAGGAAACTTGGTAAAGATGATACCTTCATTGGCTAACAGCAATAGATTGCAAGCTTTTACGACTACTCAGGTCTCAAAACCTTGTAATCTAGTGCAAATCAGATCTACTCAGCCACCAGTTTCCCAACGGGGACCTTTAAGCAGCTTAAGTTTTTCGACCATCCTTCACATACCATGATGTAGTCGGCCCACATCTCCCGCGCAGAGGTCAGCGCAGCCTGACGGAGCTTCATGATGTATTCGTAGCGGTTGCGTGACCAGTGCTTGGGGCCCTCCTCGTCCTGGTACCATCTGAAGAAAGAGTAGAAACATCATGTCGCACAATGCCAAACGAAATCGATTCCTCCATAGACTTTCATTAGTCCAAGTTGGTGATTAAGACCGAGCCATTCTTTTCTTTACCACAAGGCAGTGTGATATGGAGTTAGGGTGTTTGTCTAGTAGATCAGGTTAGGATAACACATACAAATGGCTAATACACAGCTGCCTGAAAACATTATTTTATGAATAAGGTAGATCTACTTAAAAAACATATTTTGCAACATTATTTTTAATCTGATACTCGAATAAAAAATGGTGGGAGCTCTTCTTTAATAACAGAAAAAAAGTATGTGTTTTGGTATCGTAAATAAATAATTTAAATTAATTGATTTAGAGCTACTCTTTCAGGCGAGCCGTTCCAGCTAACTGTGGAACATGTTGAGATGAGGACATCACGGAAGGTCTGCACAACGTTGCCAAGAGAAGAACCGTCATCCACCCATCCACGCGTTTATCGTGCTTTGTCAAACTCCCGTGATTTAGCAGGGTACCTCTGGGTCGAGTTCAGAAGCTGTTTGATTGATGTTTATTGTGTGTCACCCTCCTCTACTTTAGTACCTGGGATGTTCCTGTGGCCTCCACTCCACGTGGTGGTACTGGCTCTGCACGTTTATGAGCCATTCTCTCAGAATGCCGCTTGTATTGTCCAAATTATGATCGGTGGCAACCCTGTGGGAGACAATACACTGAATTAGGTTCATACAGGTTTTCCACGTCATGACCCAAGATAAATATTAAAACTCCCCAAATATTTATATATATATATATATATATATATATATATATATATATATATATATATATATATATATATATATATATATATATATATATATATATATATACTACAAAATGAGTGTGCCTGCTCCTGGCTTCTATCGATCGGCTGTTAATTTAACCTGTACTAGGTTCATTTATTTTCTTACTTGTCTATGGTAATGTTGGTGGTTTGCCCTACATTTATTCTCTTCCCAGAGAATTAGCTGCGCCAATGCGCTCAGGTAACTGAAAGAGCCGTAACAAAGGATCACCGGTCACCGTCAGGCTGGAAGTCTCAAGCATATTCTGTTACATAGTACTGAAATATCTAACGGGAAAAGAAAGTCATACAAGTCGACTGTTTTTTTTGTTTGTTATATGTATATATATATATATATATATATATATATATATATATATATATATATATAGGATCAGCTGGCATCTGTACATTAGTTAACAGGAAGGGGCACTAGGAATTGCCCACCACAACTCTGGTCATCATCACATTTACTCACTAAATGTAACTACGGTATCTTAAGCAATATATCTATATTAAAAATAACTATTATTATGTAAATCCAGGGAACGGGCTGCTAACATGATAAATACATAAAGTAATGTTATTTCTATATTTATATAGTGCCATAATATTCTGCAGCGCTGTACAATAGCTAAACAGGCCGTAATAAGTACAACCATCTAGATTTACAGAAGCAAAAAGGTAGGAAGGGCTCTGCTCAAACAAGCTTACAATTTAATTTATATGTAATATATGTACATTGTATATAAACAGTATTACATAGCTTCATTTAGTTAACTAACTGAAAAATTTGGAATTTAGGAAAAGTGATGTATCCGCTCAAAACGACTGGTGGAGCTCCTGTACTAGGCAACCAAACTTCACAATATTCCAGCGGGACCAGGCAGCCCCACCTCAAATTCTGCGATCGCCAAGTTAAAAATCAGTGCATTACATAGGAAATAGTTTGGAAAGCAAATGTATTATAAACTTTAATTATTCGTTTCTACTGAATTCAGCTCGAGTCCTCACGTGCCCAAAACTGGACCAGGTTCAACGAGAGCTCTTTTTTTATAACCGTGCAACATGTCTTCTAGGAGAAGCTACTGAGCTTCCACCTCAAAACCAACTCTTTAGCTCATTAAAGAAATTCCATGGAATTTCAGGAGAAGGTTCCTGCTCCGCACTTCCCCCAAATTCTCCAGGTGCTTTCCATGTCTGTGCTAGAAGGTCAAACCCTTAAAATCCATACAAGTGAATTTCTTTTAGACCCCTGGCAGTAGTAAATAGCAGCTTCTCCTGTTTAAGATCACCAAACAGATATGTTTGCCATTGGTGATGGGAGGCTAAAAAAAAGGTTAAAGCCTCCCAACCCCCAGGCAAACACCCCATCTCTGATTTTAGACTCTAAGTCATGTGTATTAGACTGCTACTTTGTAGCCAATTCCCACCAACTACCTTAAGTTTTAAAAAAGGCATTCAAAAGTTTAACAGCTGGGACTGGACTACACCTCCCATGGCCCCCACAACATCTGGAGAGCTGTCACTTGGCTGCTCCTTTGTTACAGGACTATATTTATACTGAATGCTAAGTTATTAGATATAGCATTGCTCACCCGTACATGTGTGGACATCCTTTTTAATCGGAAACCGATGGCACAGCTTGGGTTGTTACCAACAGTGATAGCCCTTAGATGGGAATTAGGTTCTTCTTGGGTTGTTACCAATGAAGATAGCTCTTAGATGGGAATTAGGTTCTTCTTGGGTTGTTACCAACAAAGATAGCTCTTAGATGGGAATTAGGTTCTTCTTGGGTTGTTACCAACAAAGATAGCTCTTAGATGAGAATTAGGTTCTTCTTGGGTTGTTACCAACAAAGATAGCTCTTAGATGGGAATTAGGTTCTTCTTGGGTTGTTACCAACAAAGATAGCTCTTAGATGGGAATTAGGTTCTTCTTGGGTTGTTACCAACAGTGATAGCCCTTAGATGGGAATTAGGTTCTTCTTGGGTTGTTACCAATGAAGATAGCTCTTAGATGGGAATTAGGTTCTTCTTGGGTTGTTACCAACAAAGATAGCTCTTAGATGGGAATTAGGTTCTTCTTGGGTTGTTACCAATGAAGATAGCTCTTAGATGGGAATTAGGTTCTTCTTGGGTTCTTACCAACAGAGATAGACCTTAGATGAGAATTAGGTTCTTCTTGGGTTGTTGCAAACAGAGATGGACCTTAGATGGGAATTAGGTCCTTCATTAGGTCCTTCCTCACTTTATGGGGAGGAAATTCAAGCTATACAATCAGAGCTTCAAAATGTCTTCAGTTGACGCAGAACCAAGAAGTTACAACTAAGTATTGCTAAACAATATGCTAACAGAATGTTATCTTTCAAATGTGAATGCTCTAGATCCGGACATCAAGGAGAATTGCAACCAAGTGCTAACATGCCACTTACAGCCCTATCTACCATGTATAATAATAAATGATAATTAAGGGAAACCTTGCGTTAAAAGCAGGAAATTCACACAATTAAGGGACTACCCATTTAAAAAGTTGGACACACATCTACGACTCCCGCCGCTGTTGTACGACCAGATTTAAGCCCACGGTGACGCCAATAGAAGAAGTAGGGTGGGCATAGCGAACCAACACGGGTATAACCCATTAAATACCGGGCATGACTTTATATAAGAGAGAAACAGTGGATGCTTTGTCCATTTCTCATGATGATGTGGAAACGTAACATGATACACGTTTTAAGGTCTATGTCATGACGGGATAGGAAGTCAGGGAAACATGTCACTGGTTTCACAAACCCCACAAAAACAAGATCAATGTGTCTATCCAGAAGGGGGATAGAGGATAAAACACCCACTTATCTACATCCTCTGAGAATATGTACTTTAATGAGTTACAGCAATACTCCCACGTGGGTAACAGTGATTTATATATACTGTATATACTGTACATTATATATATATATATATATATATATATGTACACGTATAGTCATAGAGGGTTACTATGCACTCAGTACAAGACCTGGTAAGCTCACCACAGGGAGATCCGGTCCTTGGGGTATCTGAGCCGGTCCAAAGCCCCCAAAACCTCAGGCAGGGACCCCTGGGTGTTCCTGGCCAGCAGGGAGAGCAGGACGGTGGGCGGCCGGATAGGAGACTCGGGGTTCCAGCGTTCCTCCGGGAAGTATCCCCTACTCAATGCCGGGAGCAGGAATAGCAGCAGCCCCTGGAAAAGCCCGGCTCGGTACATAACGGCGGCTCCGGTCACTTTGTGCCCTCCGACTAGAAATCCGAGACCGGACGGGCTGTTTAAAGCAGTAGACACAGTAGAGCCCGAGGAGAACGGGGATTGGTCGTTCGTAAAACCCTCCCCTTTAAGGCTGTGTATATTTGGCAGCCGACATTCGGCGTTAAAGGAGAGGGGCCTGAGCAGCTGTGACTTCTTAAAGGGATAGGCGCACTGCCAACTCAGGGGTCGTAGTTTGTGGAAAAGAAGCGCATTGGGAGGCTTGAACGGGGCTATATTTGCGCAGGATTGATAGTGGAAATACATTCTCCTAGGAATTCATACTATAAACTGGTATAGATCCACACAGCTATCAATCTCTATATACATAGATACAAACATATTATATATAAAAGGACCAAGTCTAAGAGACACAAGAAATGGGAGGGGAAAAAAAAAAAGAATCTTGGTAATATGACCAAAGAACGCATCAAGGTAAATGAGATTCAATCACATCCAGTTCCCTATAAAATTGTGTATTTTCTCTGCTTACGTCAAAAGTTGTTTCCATGGATACCCTCAGCCTGACCCTAACCCAACTTTTAGACGTGATCAAATTCAGGATCTGGCCCAAAAGCTTCTACCTTATATGAAGAACGCTATCTGAACTTTGGTCCATTGACCATGACGACCCGCATAGCTCCGATGTGTCCATCTTTATGATGAGCAGTCACTCTTTCCTTCTTTGATGTCCTTTTCTAGGAGCTCAGGAGCGTTTGCTGGTTATGAGGGTATCGCAGGGTTCTACAACGCTAAAGCTCACAAGAACGTGTATAGAAACAGTAGGAATGGGTTTAGTAATTAAAGAACGGGTGACAAACTCCAGGATATTGGGCACATGCGGCTTAACCTGGCATGCCTATGGCTGATAAGGCACGGAGTCCGACAACCTGAATGTAGAGAAACCAAGAGCTAGAACACTTGCTACGTTACCGTGCCGGCCATTTAATGGTGCAGATGGAAGAATATAATGACGCTTAATAAATCAATAAGTAATAATACAAGTTAGCTAGTGTTTCAGTCTTAATTATGTGATAGGACATAGGATAGTAATATAGAATATATACCATATCATCCTCTCAGCCCCCGGAAGGGTTAAACATTTGATATTCATCAAGACATTTTATTTTGCCTTAGGAGCTAGAGATGGATGATATCTAGATAGCAAACAGGACTGCGCAGGTAAGCAAGAAGAGGTTGACGGTTCTTCACGAAAAAAGTTCACTTACTTAACATTACAATCTTTCAGACTAAAAAGACACAACACTCCGGCTTTAAACGAATCACTAATTTATTACGGTCTGTGCAGTCATGTGATACAGTTTCAAAGTGCAAACTGTTTGGAAGCAAATGACCTCTGTGGTGCCACTTACACCATGGGGCAGATCCTAGAGGGGAGGCAGATATGAGCAGGGGCAAATCTATCAAGGGTCAGCTGGCAGAATCATGAACAGGGTTAGGTAAGGTGTGGAAGCAGGGCATATCAGAAAGTTTTAGGTTCTGCCAACGCTTGGCATTGTGACTTCAATCGCTCAACGTACAGTCTTATTTCTGGAACAGGTGTGGTGGCGGTTCATGTGGCACACGTTTGGGGTTCTTATCTTGACTTTGGTATTCCAGCCTCAGTTCATCCTTTGCTCTGGGTCTTGAAATCGCTATGCTTTGGTGCTTTCTCTGCTTCTGGTCTTGTGCCAACCAATGCTTTGATGCCAAAGTTCTGCATCCCAAGATGTCACCCATATCACTTACACTTTAAGAGTCCGCTAAGTAAAATCACCTGACCCGGAACTGACCAATGGTGGCAATCCGTTCTCCACAATGTCTCTGTAACAATTACTGCTTATGACTTCGTTTTGGCATTTTTCTGGTTTCTACTCGTGGCTGGTTGTCCTTGGCTCAAATCTTGCCCATGGCCCTTGTTCTGTCCAACTCTATGGTTCTGCCCTTGGCCCTGGTACCACTAGTAGTGAGGTGGGAAGAAAACCTCCAGGTTCTCAGCCCACTCCAAGTGCTATTATTTTTGGTGAGGCTTTACAGGACAGAGTGCTTCTCCACAGGACACGTCAATTCACGAGCAGCAGGTTCATCAAGGAACCAGAGCACTTTTCCATGCGCGGGGGAGACACGGGCAGCAGGCAGGGGGTCGGTCTCCTCTTCCTGCAGGATACGCTAAGAGACAGATATTATTTTAATAGTCTAATTCCAGGTGGGGTGTAACATACATTATTGAGGCAGTATACCCCTGTAATTGGATTTAGTAACTAAAAATACTAGCAGCAAAAAGGGGCACCCTCAGACATTTCTAAATGTAGAGCGTTATCCCTTTAGACAACTACCGGATTGCATTACCAGTTGTAGTTTCATGAATACTATAATGTTTTGAGGGAGCTGTCCATCAATCATGTATATGTTTTGTAGCCACACTTTTAGCAAACAGGCTCTCATCATACGGTCTGTGGTAAACAATAGAATGGCTCAGTCTTAACCAACTTGACACTGGCCAATGAAAGTCTACAGAAGAATGGACATTGGAATTACATGACTGTCAACAATGGTAGCCTCCGTGTCTGCAGATAAAGGGAGTTTATTGGAACAAAATTAAATAAAACCAGGTTTTTGTCAAAGCGAACAACCATTTAATTCTTTAACAACTTTAAATTGTACTATTTGGTCCAAAATACTGTTAGAACTTCTAAAGGGTGCTCTATTGTGTAAAAAAAAAAATGATAGAAATGCTACAGCATCTTAAACCCTCTACTTCAGCTTGCTGAAGAAGCTAGTGGACACTGTAGGTTTTTCTCAACTTTTAAAGTAAGTCCTCTAAGGGCATCTAGTTATCTAAAGTGCAGACTGCTGGAGAAGAAAGAAGATTCTTTGTAACTGACTCTAGCAGCATGTTAAGTGTCACAAGAACGTAGAAGGATTCAATGATACCTACTTTCAAGACAGCTGCTTTGCCCTCTCCAGTAGCCACAAATACCACTGTTTTTGCTGCGTTTATGGCTGGAAGAGTAAGAGTGACCCTTTCAGGTGGAGGCTTTGGGGAGTCACTGATTGGAGCCACAATCTGATCCTTTACCTGGGGCGGAAAGTAGGAGATGGGACAAGATGAATAAAGGCTGTGGAGGGGAGAGATTATACGGAGAGGGTGGGTTTAAAAGTGCAAAAGAAGGGAAGTTAAAATGCTAGGATTGGCCAACTCCCCGGAACGCCAGTATGGAGCACATACCTCTAGCAGAGGATGACCTGGAAACAGGGAAGCAGTGTGTCCATCTGGACCAATTCCCAAAATCAGGAAGTCAAAAGCAGGCAGGTCTTTCCCAGGGAAGAGCTACGGAAAGAGGAGACTCGGATCAAACCTACAGCACACAGGTACCTGGCACAGCTTGGTCAATGAACACACATTCAATGACGGATAAATACATTTCTAACAATGTCCGTTACAAGCAGGGGCGGTTCCAACATGGAGGACTAGCATTTTTAACCAAGGGGCATTGAGCATTCCAAATCAGATTTTGCCGACAACACACTCTACGTACACTGACCAGTCCTGTCCAGCACACAACCACCAAATAGGAATACAGAGTCAGTCCATAAAGGGAACGCAGAAAGCATCTGATCAAAGTGTAAATCCCCACCACATTTTTGACACACAGCAGGTAAGTCTCACCTCCCGTAATTTACGAGTATAGTCGGCAGCAGCATCTTCCACCGACAGCGAGGGATCGATCGTAACAAACTGGGACTCTGAAAGGATGCCAAGTGAGATGAGGTGACGCTGTAACAGAACGAAACGGATTCATTTTTAAATTAGGGTAGTTTAAATCATTTTTTACGCTTGGCAATCAATCACACTAGTCAAAAATGCCTAGCAAAAAACTATCAGAAAACGGACACTTTAAATTGAAAACAAACAAATGTGTCCAAGCAGAAAGAATTACGGAGGTTGGAGAAGAATTACGGAGGTTGGAGAAGACATTTGGCAGTCATTGTGTGGCCTCCTTAGAACTATGCTCCCATGGTAATAGAGACATTTTCCTTGGAAACTAAATATGATGTCACTAGATTAAATCAGGACGTGAAGTGTATCTTACAATCCATATTACTCCTAAAAAAACAGCCCTGAAAAATGTTTGTGATGAGTCAGATCACCTCTGGAATCCACAAAAGCTCAGCACTGAAGTTGAGTCCAAAGGTTATGTAAGTTTTAAAACTAGGGAATTCATGTGTGTGCAAATACAAGCGATCAGGACACTACGAGAGCTACAGGAGCAGGACTAAGCCGGCAACAGAAGAGGATCAACCTCCTCTTCAACACTGCCCAGGCAGCCATGACGGCCTCCTAGGTCCCCAGCTTCACCCCACTTTTTCCTACTTTTCTTCTCTTTGGATTTGTATGGGATTTCTTGCATAACCATACCCATTTACTTTCTTCACAGTATTCTTATGAGACGACGGACTTTTAACAAAATATTAAAAACAGCAACCACCGGTTCAAACTGTCAGATGAACCCTTGATTTCTGGTTTGTGTTACACTAAGAGGTGTCAAACCCAATTCTATGTACTGTGCATATGTTCATTGCATTACACCACAAAAATGTAGACCAGAACAATATTGATGAGACTGCCCACATTTGTTACGTAGTTTCTTTGTCTTCACTCTTGATCTATACTTTTGGATGACATGTTTTTGGCCAACACCTGTAACCAGCAGTGAATCCTCTAGGGAGGTGCAGATGGACGCCTGTAACGGGCTCACAATTTATTGTCATTAATGGGTTAACATTGAAATACATAGGATTACACAAACACACGTGTCTAGCGCTTGTCTTAAAGGGACAGCTTAATGTCCCAGACAACCTCACCAAAGACGAATGCATATCACGGTACTTTAATATGCATTCCAATAAATAAAAAAAGGTAAAAATAAATAATAATATTAGGGATAAGCTGCTGTTGCCCAAAAAATCTTTCCATTTACTGGCTGCTTGAAATCAATGAGTGCGCTTTCCGCTGCACAGGGGGGGCGGCTCATTAACCCGCCCCCACGACATCATAAGTAAACGTGTCAGGAGATGAGTTTGGCTGCGTGGAAGATAACTGGTGGGTTCGGGAAATGGGCAACTGGGTGATTTTTGCAGAAAGCCCCCATATATTTGCAAGGGGGACATCACGTATAGTTAAAGGGGCCTCTTAGTTATCGTATGCATTAAGGTGTCCCTTTATGGAGGGTTAAAACCGCAAGTTTTAAGGATTTTTGCAGTAACTCCGATAGTAAAAGAGAATCCAGCGCTAACCTGGTACTCGCCATAAGTACTCTCGGGATCTGTAAACGGTAGAAGCCTCTCGTCACACAACGCCACTTTCCAGCCCTCGGTGTGGAGCCCAGAGGTCTTTGGCAGTTCCCGGCTCAGTAGCTGCACCAGGCTGCCGCCCGACAGACCCAGCGTGAAGCCATTTGAGCCCTGGGACTCGTTAACAAGCAGCTGGGACAGAGAGAGTGCAAGCTCTGCAGGCGAAGGGAACACACGGATCTGGCGGTTGCCAGACATCACAGACCTGGAAAGAAAATGGACAGCAGTTGGGTGTCGCTTATACGAGTCTACCTGCATACCAAAAATATATAGTGCGCTTCTGTAGGATGCACAAAAATATTAAATTATGGTGCTGACTAACCATTTTAACAAAAAAAAATAAAAAATTCAAAGTTTATTGAAAGAAAGAAATGTTTTTTATTTTGAGTGACACAAAAGATAAAAAACAGGGGCAATCAAAAAAGGTGTGGGGGACAGACAAATAAAGGTACCATCTTTATAAAGAATATGAAGTGCTTCTAAATCGAATCAGCATAAACACTGCTATCAGCGAGTAGTATTCTGCTCCTGTATATTATCAGCGAGCTAATCCATAGAATCAAAATGCGTATAAAAATGAATGGGAAGACAGAAGAAAGTAGAAGAAAGAAGAGTCGGAAGGAAAGTAGAAAGAAGATGGAACCAAGATCATGGTAATATGCAGAACAGAAAGTCCCTGCTCCCCATGCCTTATAGACCACTAATTGTCGGGTCTCTCACAGTGTTAAAAGGGGTAACCGAGTGGTAGCAGCATGTGAATCCAGCCATGGTTGCCAGATTGTTAAATAGGTTTTCATGAAGGAAAGCTATGAGTTTTTCCATAGTCAACATGTGCCAAATATTAGTGTCTGTGTAAGAGTTCGAGGAGACCTGTTTTCCAGAATTTGGCTATTAACATTCTGACAGATGCGGGTTAGCAGATGCGGGTTAGCAATTTATAAGCTTCGGTATCGAGTTTTGTTAAGCGATACTCTCTGCCCAGAAAGGCCATCCGTGGATCCAGTTTAATGGGGAGGTCCAGGGCTCTACTCAGTTGGGATGAAGAAAAAGTCCAACATTCCCACCACATAGGAATATAGGATCCTACCCGACCACATCCTCTATAGGTTTACTCCATGGGAGCGTAGGCGAGCTTGTCTCTGAGGGTGCATGTACCATCTAGGACTCTAAATCCATTTTCTTTAGGTTGTGAGCATGCTGTAACTTTAAACATGTTGGTCATTATGTCTGTCCACTCATCTGGATCAAGAGTTTCCCCTAAATCCTGCTCCCATTTTCTCCAACTGGAAGGGTTTGTGGCAGGAAAGCGCTCCGATTACAATCAATGTCTTTAGACTCCCCTGTGACGTTGGCCGAAGTATATCACGTGTACGGAGCTGTGTGCGGCCAAATGTATGTCCTGCATGGAAAATAGCAGATGGTGGTGGGGAAAAAACGCAAGGGGGATTTTGCAGAACCCCACCGTACATTAACAAGGGGGACACCATGTCAATTTAAAGGGATCTCTCAGGTGTCATATGCATGAAAGTGCATACGATGTCAGGAGGGTCCTTTAACTATACATCGATTATTTGGATTTCTCCCCAATACTCATTATTGGAGCAAGGACCGATATCTTTGAATTTTTGGACAAACTGATCGTTGTGATCAGCAGCCACTCAAAGGATTGGTTATTTTTTCTTTTCTCCTCCTAAGCCCCGTGTGTCCCAGCCAACCTCTCTCATGTGTTTAGGGACCTGTATAAAAGCACACGCTGCAGCTCTGCGGCACGGCTTCCTCTAGGATGTCTGTTTCCTGGGAAACCCTTTCTGCCACCGGGATTTGTCCGTCTGCCACCCATCCCAGGGGTAAATGGAAGCAGTTTAGCTCTTGGAACTTGTTTCAAAACATGTGCAGCCATAACAGGTTGAGCCAGAGCTTGATCACCGGTGTAGCTACAATGGGGCGAACAGAGCTCTGCATCTCTGGAGGACCCGGACGCTCTAACCACGTGTGTTGTATGCGCTCTATGATTTAGTGGGAAACTGGAACAGATTTATATTTTTGTGGTCCTTTTAACCCTATCCTCCCTGAGACTTTTATAATATGCAAACCAGGAGAAGTAAAATCTGCTAGACAGCCTGAACCCCTAGTAGAAAGTAGGGGAAGAAATCCCTGCACACATACCACTCCATCAAGGCAGACAAACAAACAAATAAACAAAAAAAAACAAACATTATATATATATAAATATATATATATATTTATATTAATAATCATAAGACTTGTAAACTTTGCACCAGAATAGATCTTTACATATAACTCCAAGGGTAATGGACCTGTTGAAGAACGCCTTTACAACGCGCTAATACATATAAATATATTATATCTGTATATGTAATATAAAACGCTGTAATTCTTATGTTCAAAGCGTATCCATGCCAACTAATGCTACATCTAAACCAAACCGTCACAGGATCGCATACAGGGATGCAGATGTGATATGATTGCCACCTATGGGCCTTGTTAGATACCCTGGTGGTTGTATGTGGAATTACAAGTAAACAAAAAACTTTACACAGTAGCCCCAAACCTGCAGATCCGGCCACTGCCCTGTTAGATATTGCCGGTGTGGAAAGTTATGCCCTTGGAAATACATAGGTATCTCAACAAAACTGTTTAGTGAACAAGTCCCTCTATTGTAAAGCACACAGAGACTGCCCCCTGGAAACAGATACCCCATAGCAGAATATAGTATTAGACATCAGGCAATAAACATCATGCTACTCACCACCGAAACACAGTCTATATATAAACTATAACAAATGATCACATAGAAAAGAATATATGCACTTCCATACTTTACTGAGAGGGTGGCAGACAAGTGGAACAGCCTCGCAGCAGGAGAGGTAGAGGTTAACAGGGAATTTAAACATGCATGGGATAGGCTAACGGGTCCTGAATCTTAAATCCAGAAGTCTATGCATGTAACAGAATACGAGAATAAAAGAAGAAAGGCAAATGTAACAATAGAAAGTAACATATCAGATCCATCTGAATCCTGGATATTATAGAAACAAAGTACATGCTAACAGATATTCATATATATATATATATAGTATATTCATATATATATTATATATAGATATTCTTTCTATGGGAAACCATGGAGACAATTGATTATAAAGTCACAGCCATCAATACAAAGAATGAATGAATCAGATGACATGAATTGGAGGCCAGCGGCTGCTCTGAGCTGTAAACATCACTCCATATCCATGTTAAATGCTCTGGAGCTGATACATACCGTACCTAATAGGCTGCAAGCTCCAGGCGAATGCGAGAAACGAGAGAAAGGAGCCGCCAGGTGAGAGGGCGGAAGTGAGATCACGGGACTACACCTGTACGGCCTCACTGTGGGCGGAAGTTCGCGAGAGCAGACGCTGGTGAAAGTTCAAGCAACTGTAAAACGAGAGAGCTACTTAAACCGAGCATGCGAGAAGCGAGGCTGTGTAGGGGCGGAAGTGTGATTGTGTAAGGGCGGAAGTGTGATTGTGAAAGGGCGGAAGTGCACGGCTGTATGTCACTCCCAATTGTGTGATATAATATTTAAGAGACTGTAATGATGGCAAATGACCAGCATGATATCATCTGCTGACCTATAATGTGCAGCATGATTATCCCCAGACATTAGTTTGGGTTTCTGATTTATTGCTGATCTTTGATTTTTGTTAAACTTCTAAAACAAATATATAAATCAGTAGGTTATAGTGTATATGTGTTTACACAGATCTGTAGCATGCCTGAACTATGTATGAAGCATAATACAAAAGACAATCTGGCACTTGGTTTATACATATGGAACTAATAGATGTGAAGACAGTATCCACATTCATGGGGCAATAAACATTTAATTTGCTTGTTCAGGGGCCTGGCAGGCCGGGGTCGGTGAAAGGATACGTGTGTCTGGTTTTCATTTAAAAATCAAGTATTTCTTGTTTTTTTATGATCTTGGAGTATGCTGTAATATAAAAAGTGAAAATGTCCTATCCCCACCAGATTCCTCTGTCTCTGGGAAGCCTTATCGGGGGCAGAAACTGCCAACAAACTTTGAAGCCAATGAAGGAAAAGTATTGTTTTACCATATTGGCTGGGCTATATAATAAGGATATACGGGGAATTAATTTCTTGAATTGGAACTCTGTCCTGCTGTCTCTTCTGGGGGGGAAAAACTTACATTTTCTTCTGCCATGACATTTCACGCTGACCATAAACATACCTGGGAACTCTCAGGGTTTGTCTCCGGGTCATTGCTGCAATCTTAGGGTGAAGGCACAGATTCTCAAAGTGTGATCATATCTAATACTCCCAGCTGGCGCTTTTGCTTCCACTATGTTATGATTGAAAACCCTGCTTCAATTCAGGTGATTTAATCAAGTTTATGTTTACCTACAAGTCCAGATTTCCATGAGAAATGGTATTAGAGCCATTCGGTCACCACATTTGGCAAATCACTACATAAATTCTTTACAATAAGCTACAAAGGGGTTTATATTTTAAGAGTCTCAGAGTCAGCTCAACCCAACGAAGTAACCCTGTTTTAAGACATGAAATGGGTAAAGCATCAGACGGAATCAGTTCTTATTTAAAGCCCTTAATTAAAAAAAAATGGTCAATGTAAAAGCAATGGATTTTTTTAGGACTGATTATCATATTGTATTTTTTCTCAAATTACAAGGTTGTAATACCACGATGGGTGCACAGACCCTGCTTCTACAACCACAGACAGGAGCTAATAAGCCATTGGTGTTCTTAAAATGCTGCTGAAAAAGGACCACTATAATAAAAAAAAACTAAAAAACTGTTTGCATACATGGTCTGGTCATAAACCTAATAGCGATCCAGGCAAGAAGCCCCACACCGATACACACCATGCTTTTTATACTTTTAGATTGGTGCTATAGGCATTGATCTGACTTGCATGTCCCTCGAACACTGTGGAGGCTTCTATTGCACTCCTGCCGGGTACCAGGCTGACATTAGGGGCAGTTTCTGGGTTGATTGTTAGCACCCCTAGGTCCAGGCACCAGCCTGACTCACCTGGCACTAAGATCGGTCCTGTTTAAGGGGCATGGTTGCAGATGTGGCCAGAGACAGGGCTTAACGGGACTTTTTGGTTGTTTGACAGCTGTTTGCGTCACTGTGTAAGTGAAGATGAACACTTAATGTACAGACTGATTAGTAAACACAATTCCTGTTAGTTAAATACACATTATTGTAACTAGAAAAGAGGTGACATCAGAGCAGGGATGAGGGACAGAGGGGTTGGGACTGTCCCTCCTGAACCAAGGACACTCGAGAAGTATGGGTTGAGGAGGGCAGGGTCAGATCATATGGTGGTGGTCCTGGAAGTAGAAGTTCTGCAGCTATAACCTTGCCCAACTTCCAGTATGCTTCATGGATGTCGCAATTATTTTATTGAAGGGGAAGTGTACTTTAAATGGTTTTGTGGTTCACTGTTGAAGCGAAGTATTGGAGAAACTGTGGTTTCCTGCTCATAACTTATAGATATTTTAGCTGCGAATACGATGGCTGATTCAGCCACATCACTTATTTTAAATGCTCTATCCGACTGTATAAATGGAATGACAAAAATTCATGTATTTTTTGGTTCTTATAGGGACTCCACCTTAATTATGGGATTTCCTTACCGAGCAAGCATGTATGATGTTGGTTGGTTCACTATGGGATGCATTCACTGCATGAAAGTGGAACTAGACACTATACAGAACCCAGATGACCCCTCTCCGAAAAAACACTTGTAAGAAGTTGGAGAATTGGAACTGCAGCTGTTCTGCAAACCTTAGTGAATAAATCCATATACATTTTAGGCGTATAACCAACCAGGGAGGTGGTCTAGCTTAGGGTGACAGATCTGAGTTGTGGTAGCCCCTGTGCCACATTACCAGATGCAGGGCGATCAAGCTCCCTTGTGTGTCACTCCTATACCTGGGAACTTTCAGGCTCCAGCTACCTTTGCGTAATGGGGGTATGCGGTGCTGAGGATGTCGGTGGCTGGTCCTGCCGACGTTTTGTGAGGGGCTAGCCCCGTATGCAAGGAAGGGGAGTGGGATGTGCCACAACACTGTTCCCGCGACATGGAGTTTACCTATGGTAAACTGGAGACTAGCAAAGGAGCAGAGTCTCCGAGCAAAACCCGGGTATAGTCTTTCCTCAACGGACTTGTTAGGCAGCCCTTATGGATATCTGTGCCTTAGCCTTAATATCTCTCATACCACGGTGCTCAACCTTAGATGGTCAAGTGGAGGGCTCAAACCATTGAAGGTAGAGCACCGGAATATGACACCCTTCTAAGGGAAGGGTCCACACGGGCAGTTGTCAATGCTTAGGTCATGCCTAGAGCAGTGACCTCATAAACTCAAGACTTCAACAGTCTTTTGGTATGACTGTGATGCCTTCACCTAAACTGATGTATGATGATGGACACAACCTGTGACATAAGAAGATTATTCCCCCAGAATCCTTTGCACCCTGAGCCGCTCTATTTTTAGTGTTCTGCTCTAAATCCTATGCACTCAAGTGAGGTGTCACTGCCGGGGATCTAATGGCAGGGTTAAGACATGAAGAAAAACAAACATCTTTATTGGTTTTTTTTGACGCCTCCAGGAAAAAAATACCCTTATAATCAAAACCCTTAAGAAAGATATTCCAAGGTATTTACTTTTGTATCTTTTACCTATAAAAACAATCTATTACGTCAGCAATAGTGCTGTATTGATTGAAAAAAATTGTATTATTTCTTTTTAGTTAGGATAATTCTATATACTCTATAAAATATTATTTTTTTTATTTTTTTAAATCCACAAGAATCTAACGATGTGTGTTTTTTAAAATAATCTAACATTTTATTGCGACGGGCAATGTGCTTATTTAAATTTAATAATATTTTACAAAACATTTTTTTGTGTCCAGGAAAGAAAAGAAAAGAGGCGATATGAAGCAAGGGAAACAGGGATTTATTTATTTTCTGCATGGAGCAGAGGGAGTGATTGATGTATGGCACAACCACTCAGCATAGCTGGTGATCCTTTCTACAAATTTTGATTTTATCAAGGCGCTGTTTTTTTCTATTTATTTTTGTGTGAGTATTTTTGTCTGCCCCTAAAAGATTTTTACTTAAAAAAAATTCTATATAATTATTATTTATTAGTAAAAGGCGATTATACACACAGAGGTGGCACTACCCCTTAAGAAGATTAAGCAGCTGTTTTGAGTCACACCGATTACTCTTTTAATGCAACGTGCTCCTAATTATTGTGTTTTTGACATTATTTTTAATGAGTTATTATTTTTATCCCTTGTACGTTAGACACCCACCCACAAATCTTTTTGCTTAATGCCCCTGAAAGGGCCGGCTCCGACGACATCAGTTTTAAACACAGAATAAAGCTTGATTTTCTTTTCCCCATACATATTAAAGCCAAATATAATGTATACTATAAGCAATGAAACTCACCCCCTCAAAGAGTAATCTTCACCTTGGTTGTATGTAGCTTGGCCAACACCTGGATGAACGTAGAACCCTGATCATAGACATTCGAGATTCCAGAAACTTCCTATATGCCCTTTATAGAAGAATTCTTGCTGTAATGTTCAAGGTGACCAAATATATTTCGAAACATGTTGCTGTGCAATACCTTACGCCAATCAGAGTATCCCAGCAGTAACTACTACTTTACAGACAGAAGACTAACAGTACATATGACTTTTTTTTATATAGCTGGACCATTTTTTTTTTATTACTAATCAGATTAAAAATAAACTTGAAGAAGTATTGTTTTTTTTTACTCTGTACAACAGTTCTAGTTTTTGTAAAATATAAGGTATGTGTATATATTCCGGCAGCTGCATATATTAGCCATGTCTATGTGTTCTAGCACTCTACTAGACGAACCCCCTGACTCCTTATCATACTGCCTATGGTAAACAATAAAACGTCTCAGTCTTAATCGCCAAGCCATATACTTTTACCAATGAAAGTCTATGAACAACAGACTTCATTAGCATTACCATAAATAAACAGCTCAGTGTGATGGTAGAACAGGAAAAGTTGTCTAAAATATCACATGGCTGACAATTATGGCAGCTTCCACGTCTGTAGTTTATTAGAACACAATGGGCTAAAACCAGCTTTTTGCTGTATACAGCACTGGATTAAATGACCAAGGGAAAAAAAAAGTTTTTTGATGGGACTTCAATTTGAAGAGTTCCAAAGTGGGAAGAAATGTATTAGAAAACTGAACTTAAAAGAATAATATAGTATAAGGTTGAGAGGTACTCTTGCAATCACTGGCTGGTTGTCAAAGGCTTTGGTAGTAAAATCTCACCAGGAAGGAATTTTCTTGTTACAGGACATCATCCATCCATTTGAAAGTCATTGTGTGGTACAACGTGTGCAACTTTTTATGAATATATCCCTGACCAGGATAAATATGGCTGAACTATTTCTGGGCAAAGTGTTGGTGAAAAATAACCGGGACCAGGATGAGCTGGACACTGAACGGGAGGTGTGGGAGCGCTTGGAAAACAGAGTAGTCTTGTTATACTTTGCAGACTCGGGGAGCCCTCGATGTCGCGAGTTCTCCCCACTCCTGAAGGATTTCTTTGTCAAGCTTACCGATGAGTTCTATGTAAATCGAGCCTCCCAGTTAGCGCTGG
Source organism: Sceloporus occidentalis (assembly GCA_023333645.1). Lineage (NCBI taxonomy): Eukaryota > Metazoa > Chordata > Lepidosauria > Squamata > Phrynosomatidae > Sceloporus > Sceloporus occidentalis. The sequence continues at coordinate 717,074 of JALMGF010000174.1, read as the reverse complement.
TCTATGTGTCTCGAGACCGCAGTGAGGAGGAACATGAAGACTTCCTGAAGGACATGCCTAAACGTTGGTTACTGGTCCGCTTTGAGGATAAAGAGTTTAGGAGGTGACCATAATCAATTTAGCATATATATATATATTTATAGCTCTTTAGAATATGAAGCTCTAGTGAAGATAAAACAATGTCCTCATGATTCTCATACTGGAATTGTTTAAGGTTCATCAGTGATTCTATTAGCAGAACCCTTACTTCCTATATTTATGAATGCATCACTGGTAATACTGTTGGTATTTGGGTTGCTTTCTTATATTTATATATATTTCATTTAGACTGTATTAAGCCCCTTCACTTTGGGGCTTAATACAGATTCACAGATTGGACATGACTAGGTTCATTACTTAATCCTAGTCGCAAAGAAAAAAATCTCATTGAGTATGTTCAACTTTTTTGAATTGTGTCATATCTTTGTTATTTAATTACATAATTGTTTTCCAGAATTCTTACCATGTTCCTCCACTTTCAGGGACCTTGAAAATCAGTTCTCTGTATCAGAAGTCCCCGTCCTGGTTGTCCTCAAACCTTCAGGCCAGGTGATCTCCCCGAACGCAGTGGATGAAGTAGAGCGGTTAGGTCCCCCCTGCTTCAAGAACTGGCAAGAGGTCTCTGAGATTATTGACAGAAGTTTTCTGCTTCCGGAATTCTGCGATGATCATGCCTCCCGGAGCATCAGTGATCCCATTCGCAGGATAAAATACAAAGTTGAAAGTGATTCTAAGAAGAAAGAAAGAAAGCGGAGTGATGAGGATGATGGTGGAGGAGGAGGTGGAGCAGGGTTCTTCTAAATACAGATAATTAAAAAAAAAAACATCAGATGGAAGAATTATGAAATTTCAGATGTTTCCATTAATTTAATGAAAGAGACAGTATGGAAATGGCATTCCAAATATGTGCAGCCTAATTAATTTTATTAAATATATAGTGTATCAGCTAGCCAATGTGTGTAGCTATACATTTGTAAAGGGAACAAGATAAGGTTGTAGGACGTGGGATCAGCAAACCAATTCAGATCCAGAAATAACATAACACCAAAGCATGCTCTTCAAGAAGTAATGCAATTATGTTATATCAAAGTGTGCTGAGGACAAGTGGCCTGCTTGCAACTATGAACTTTAACCCAAGGTGAGCATACGTGTTGCTTTTGTTCGGTACGAGGCCAGAAGAGCGAAGAGAAAGAACAGCCAAAAAAAAAAAAAAAAGCACAGAGAAAGAATAGATGCATGAGCACTAAGGAGCCATAGAAAAACAATTCTCATCACAGGCAAATTCTACTGTGTCCCTGACTTCTTTCCTGCAGCTCCGCTTCTTCTCTTGCCTCTTCTTGTTTTTCTTTCTTCTGTCTTCTTTCTTCTTCTGCTTCTTCCATGTCTTCTTTCTTTGTGAACCAGATCTTCCAGTACACTTCCACAAAAGAGTGGAGCCTCCAGGGACACCTTTTCCCTGTTTGGAGAAATTATCTCCGTTAAATTAGTACTCTAGTATAGAATAATGTAGACAGGTGTGGAAACTCTTCACTTTCTCCGCAAATCCGTTTTAATTATTTTGGCCTGTCTTAGTACTTCTGCAAAAGAGCAGAGTGACGGGGAGAACCTCTCCACCATTCCTCCAGTCCCAGGGGCTCTGCACTTCTACAGAAGTGTGCCAGGAGGCCTGGTTCACGGAGAAGCGAACAAAGTAGACACGGGGAGAAACAGACGAAGAAAGAAGACAGAAGAACAAGAATAGCCAAGAGAAGAAGCAGAGTTGCGGGAAAGGAGACATGGACATGGAAGCGGTCGGTTGAGAAGGTAAGGAGACACTGAGAAAATGAGACTGTGAGAGAACGTGAATAAGAGTTTGAGAGAGCTTGGAAGAGTATAAGAGTGAATAACTTTGAATGACAACAAATTTTGTTTCTAAATAGAAAAAGTCATCACAATTTCATCCGAACCAAAAGGGCAGGAAACAATATTTGGTGTCTGAAAACGAATGGACCCCAAACCAACCGAAAAATCATTTTTGGTTCATTTGGAAAAGTCCGATATGGATAACTAAAGGGCTACTTTTCCATCATGTGCTATGAAATGTAGATTTTAGAAAGTGGCAAATCCACTTTAAACATAATGTTTTGAAACATTTCAACTGTTTTGGGAAGGAATGTCATTAAAAATCAGCAAGCAATTTGAAACTAAATTCAAATTGTGAAATCTTTAGCCCTAATTAATGATCTGCTGTTTTATCTTGCTTGAACATGTAAAGACGTTTTGCATTTATTACACTGACAGCTATTTCACAATTTATGAACAGATGGAATTTTTTTCCTAGCGTCGTGATGGCTCCTTGATGTTTTGTGTGTAAGAATTTTCATCCTCAGGTTGTGAATAATAAAAATAGTAAGCAATTGAACGGGTGTACCTAATAAAGTGGCTAGTGAGTGTACATTCAACAATACCCAACTCCACTCTTCGTGTCGCATAATAATAATCTATTTATTGCAAATCTAAATCTTGGGTTAAAATTGTAATGTGACATGTCTGTCTAAACCTGCATATTCATGATAACCCGCTGTCAGAGGCAGACAAGGCTCTGTCTTACTCAAGAGCTCCACACAAGCTTTTTCTGGACTCACTCACTGGATACAGAGGGTATTTAAGGGCATCCTTTTGGTGTCTCATCTCTGACCATCAACTTCTGATGTCCTAGAGACCTTGATCATACATTGAGATAACAAAACATGTCTAAAACTGAGTATTTGGCAGCTAGAATAAAATAATAGTGGGTTTCAGCTTTTATACATAACCCCTTTTGGGAGTTCAGAGGTCGCTACTACAAATAGTCCCATGCTTTTCTCCAAAGAATCACAAATGGGATAAATAAGAATGAAAGATAAACAATTACGTTCAGAATTAATTTTGAAATTCATCAAATGTCTATGCCTATTGATGTGTGAAACGTGTTAGTAGGATATTTGTGTCTTGGCGTTTTGTTAATCTTCACATACACTTAATAAAGTCTGGATGTTTGTTTATTTTTTTGTTCTGTGATAAATATGGAAAATAGGTAAATATGATGTCACCCTGAAATGCTGGAGGGTACAGGTATCCAGTACACATATATTGCTTATTTTAATATATATGCACAATTTTATAGGTTTATTTAGTGCATTGGATTATTTAATGTAGATACAATTATAGAACTTTAAATAATGACTTAAGTTGATATGATTCTTTTTCTAACAATGGTGAATATCTCCCTCTAGAGGACAATAAACACATTGCAGATGTGGCCAACATGGGTGGAACTTATTTATTTTAGTTTATTTTTTTTATCAATGAATGAAACCAATGCTAGCCCAGCCATACATAAATTACCACATTATGATATAAAACAATTTGGGAATATTGGCCTTTTAATCTGCACTATGGACCACTACTTGCATTGTGAATAATGAAACTTAATTAAGGTGTTAAATGCGTTTTTGTTCCTTTTTTTGCTAATTGAGTTAATTTTTTCAGTTATTATTGTTATTACTGCATTAAATTGTATATATATATGTATAATATTATATATATTTAATATCTATTTAAATATAGATATTAAAAACACTTGTATCAAAAATGTGATGATAATGTGTAGAGTTTTAAATGTGTACGTAAAGGTTGTGTTTGTCATGTATCAGATTTAGTTTGTATTAAAGGGATCTGGATTAGCTATTTTAGCTAAAATGAACTAATAATAGCATTCGTTGTGTGGCGTAACATACTCTAAATGTATACACAAGTTTGAGCAATGAATGCATGTTACTTGACTTCCCTGGAAATGGAATCACTTTAGCGAGTATGATTTTAGCCTTTCTCCTTTTTGTTGATAACAGGCAGCGTGTTGGTTTGAGTTGTGTAGACCGTAATGCAGTGAGGGCAAATAAAGAGGAAAGAAGACCACAAAGAAGAAAGAAGACCACAGATTTGTAGGCGTTTCCAATGAAAATTGTTTACTCTATGTACTGGAGAGTAGAAATGAATCTGCCTCGTTTATGATGGTCCTGCTCAAGTCCAATGCATAGTTAACCAAGGCTTAAATCTCTCAATGAAAACACCCCTGGAGGAGCTAGCTAGCTAGTTAACCCATCAGCCACTTCTTCCTGAAATCAATTTCCATATTCCGCTGACTTTACATATAAATCGCAAGCCTTCGGTATGTGGGAGTCTTACTGGCAAAGCTCCAGCCTACTCCATCACGAAGAGAAAGCGTGATCAGATATGCTTACTGTGCGAAGAAAAGTTAGTCTATTCTTGTAACGAAGAAAAAACACCATCTATTTTGATAGAGAACTTCCTGCATGAAACTACAATATGTCAGCCTAAGGTATTCTTGTTTCAAAATCTGTGTCTGCGCACCCAAATAAAATAAATAAAATATATGTGAACCAAATAGCTCAAATGGAAAATGGCATTGATAATGTATACAAGAGGCTTCTGATATGCTCATAAAAAAGGACAACATATAGTGCAGTACGGACGTTTAATGTAATAGATTACTAGCAATATAAGACGGTAAACAGGGCAACGATATGCCCATGTACAAGCAAGTCTCTCCTATTAAAGGGGTCTTCCATAATAGAAAAAGTAGGCAGAGAAGGAGGGTCAAATGAAAATAGCAACTTTAATAATAATTTATTTGAATTTTTAATAATTCATAGCAGCGCTACCATGAAAAAAAAAGTTGTATACTCCTTCTCCCCAATGTTGTCAACACGCACTACGCGTTTCGCCTTCCGCTTCGTCTGGTGCAAAGATTCGATCCGCCTTCTCTTTAATATACCTGCTGGTCTCAGCTTATTGGTTAGACTCGTTATAGGTTTCAAGCTGGTAGTCCCAATGGTCCACGTTATTAAAAAGTCTTTCATCTGATCCATATAAAAACGGCATAATCAGGATATACAAATTTGCATTTGTAGTAATAATAATAATAATAATAATAATAAAAGGAAGACTGTTGGGCATTTCATAGTTATCTGCCACCCAAGGTAATCCTATTCCATGAAATGTAAGAATATAAATACAGATATATCTCATACATAAATATATAAATATACTGCAGAATATAAAAATATAAAAAAATACAACATAATATATGTCTAATCATACACTGTGCACAAAAAATTACATAGTTCAAAGTCACTATTCAGTCCGTTAGGTGTATTTAATCTAAAAATCCATTCCATCTCTTGTTGCCCCAATGTCTTAAAAAAGTCCTCTCCTCTCCAAACTTTCTTTACTTGTATGATCCCATGGATTCTAAAACTTTTGATTATGATGTAATAAAAAGTGGGTGGATACGCTATGTTTTTCATATCCATTACGGATATTTCTCAGATGCTCTTCTATTCTAATGCGTAAAGCTCTAGTTATGCGTATTTGCTCGATTATAAGACGACCCCCAAAGTTTTTAATATTAAAAAACCTGAATGTAAGACTATCCTATAAGAAAAAAGTTTTACTAGTAAATATTAATTCATGTAAACTATTTTTCATGTTTAATAACAGCTATGATTAAGAAAAATAATTTTTTTGGTTTTTTTTCCTTTTATTTGCCAACCTGCCCCCAGTTATGCACACGTGCCCCCCAGAAATGCCTTAAACCCCCTATATGCCACTCTGTCCCCCAGATATGCCTTTAAACCCCCAATATGCCATTTTGCCTACAAAATGCCTTTTAACCCCCTATATGCCACTTTGCCTACAGAAATGCCTTTTAACCCCCTATATGCCACTTTGCCTATAGAAATGCCTTTTAACCCCCTAAATGGCATTCTGCACCCCCCCCACAACTTACCAATGCTTCCCCAGACTTGTCCCTCGTACTTCTGACTCCCTGGTGTCTAGGGGGCAGCCGATGGACGTCATAGAACCCCAGAGGAAGTGTTTGCAGCAGAGGCTGCCAGAGAGGAGGATCCGGGTCCGCTGCAGCACTGCGGGGGATCTGCATCTTAGTCTTGTAGTCAGACCTCTATTTGAGGTCTGATTAGAAGACGACCTCGAATAGAAGACGAGAGGTATTTTTCATAGCATTTGCTCTGAACAAAACCTCATCTTATAATCGAGCAAATATGGTATAACATTTTTGGAATGGCAAGTAATTTGTTTTTTAATAATATATTTCTTATTTGTTCTGTTTAATCTAAAATCAATCACCTTATTATTTCCCTTCTTAATTGTTTTACAGGCTAAACAGCGCCCACACTTATAAAAATCAATTTGTATTGGGTAAAAAATTCATTATTTAATTTTTTTCTTTAAAATAACTCCTTACTAGTTTATCCTTAATTTTCGGTGCCCCTCTAAATACTATATTGGGATATTCCCCCAATATATCTTTTAAATCATAATCTTTCCTCAGCAGGTGCCAGTGATGTTAAATATCCCCTTAAAATAAGGGAGGGCTGATATAGATTTTAATTGATCTTTTTTCTTAGAGGATATCCTTTTCCTCCCTTAGGCTAGGTTTCCACTCTTTTTTTTTGTGCTAAAAACGCCCATAAAAACGCCAATTCAGCCACACAAAAAAAACGCTGCAGCCAGATCTTGTTCTTCAATAGGAAATCGCACAATGCCATATCCACTTGGCGTTTTTCTGTTTGGCGTTTTTTCAGTCCTCTGTGGCGTTTTTCTGCTTTTTTGGGCTCTGTGCCAGTTTTTCAAAATCGCAGCATGTTGACACTCTGGCGTTTTTTGCAAGGAAATCTTGGCGTTTTTCTCCAATAGAAGTCAATGGGAGAGAAAAATGCCATGAAAAAGCCATGTGGGTTTATTGCCTTGGCGTTTTTTATGGCGTTTTTTTCCACAGTTACAATGCAGAGGATGGACCCAGTATCTGTGTGTCCTACGAGAAATAGGCTGGAAACAAACAGTTTCACACAAAACAAAGTTCATATTGAATTTTATACCATTTGGAACAAACATGCCATTACAAACAAACATACGCGACGCATCAACTGGATCCTGCGTGCCAAAAGCAACAGCAAACCATTTGCACCATCATTTGGGGCCAATCTTCCTAGAGGAGCAGACATTCGGAATAAAGCAAGCCTTACAAACCACAGAAAAGAGACAAAAGGGTCCGCCGGGGCGTAGAACTCTACCAAGGAAATGACATCAGGAGGGGGCAGATACTTGCCATTTATCCGAATCCCTTTTAGCTGGGTGACAATTCTAACTTGTAAAGGCTGCAAAAACTGCCTAAGGTCAAAAAAAGCAATTTCCACAGAAAGGCTAAAACGCCAGAAAAAACTCCAGAAAAAACGCCAAAACACAGGAAAATGCAGTGGCAGTTTTCTTGGCGTTTTTCCTGGCGTTTTCATCAAGAAAAAAACAGATTATAACAGATTATATGAAAGGATGGGAATTTATTTTCCTTGGACGTGGAAAGGAGTCGAGTGATGCTGCTCCCCCCCGGCTCTTATTTTGGAGTACAGACTGTTGTACTTCAGATAAGATGATTATAGTGCAATGAATTTATTTATTGTCCTTTTTTTTTCCCTTTTATGAGCCTGTGGGACACCTCTTGTATACATTATTGGTTTTGGTATTTTTTTGTTATTACTTCTGGGACAATTGGGACTTTGTCCGTTGTGGTTTCTTGAAGCACTATTTCACTATAAGGTGTTGGTTTATATTAGTTATATTGCGCTTCACTTATTGTTTTCTTGAATATTCTTGTTTCAAGTTGAACTCCAAGTCACAAAGACAATCCTTAAATTGGAAATACTTTGTAAATATACACTGCTGGATCTGCCAACATTTAATCTCAAAGACCACAAGGGAAAATTTGTTTTAGAGGTGCGGCTGCTGGACAGAGTTTTACAAAGACCTTTTATAAAATTTTAATTTATGTTGAGTTTATTTCAGAACAAAACATACAGATCCTATACAAGGCATCAGAGTAAAAAGCGAGGTATGGTTGAAAGGGTTAAGGCAAAAGACAATGGGATGAGACAGAAGGAAAGGAGAGCTCAAGATCAGTTCTCTTCCTTAAGACCAACAGATATCAACCAAATAAGGCATTCAAAAGAAGAATTTGGGTTTGTTTGTTTTTTTACATAATTTAATTTATAAGCACTGTTTCTTGACATATTATGATGATTGTTTATGGCTGTAGAAAACTTATATAGTCATTCATTAGCTCCTACAAGAAAGGGACATCAGGGAAGGAAAGAGGGCACTTTGGGCCCAATGATGGACTAACTCTGCTTTAATGATCTTTAGGGGAAAGGAATAAGTATTGTTATAAAATTATTATATTCTTTATATCTATAAAACACCTGAAATGTGACGGTATTCCAGAATAACAAATAGATGTTATGTAGAGAAGTTTTATATTACTGAGAGAGTTATAGATAAGTGAAACAGCGTGGTAGAGGCTAATACAGTAAGGGAATTGAAACATGCATGGTTTAGGCGTAAAGCTCTCCTGAATCTAAGGCAAAATCAAGGATTGATTAAGACCTGACTCTTACATCAGAAAAAAAGACCACGTTAGATTGGCTGAATTGTTCTTATTTGCCATCAAATTCTGTTTCTATGTTTACACAAAACTGCCACCAGAGAGCGCTGTTATTGCTTCACTTTGCATATGAAGATAGTCTGAGTTTCTATTTCTTGTCTTATCTTTTCATTTTAACTGACTTAGTGTCACCATGAAAGCGTGTGTGCCTTCATGAGCTAATATTCCAGCAGGATTAATTAGGACAGTTCTCCTAACCGATCCCTCTCAGCTGTACCCAGGGCCGGCCCGACAATGGAGCCGAGTGGGGCAGCCGCTCCAGGCGGCACTTTTGAAGGGGCGGCACTTTGCCGCCCCAAGCCCTTTGCCGCCCCAAGCCCTTTTTTTTTTTCTTTCTTTCTTTCTAAAGCGAAAGAGAGAGAAAGGGGCGCCGAGTGGTTTTCGCTTACCAAGCTGTCAGTACCCGCTCGGCGCCCCTCTCTTTCTCCTCTGCGGCGAGTCTTCCTGTTCAGTCTCAGCATTACAAGCCGGCACCGAGACTTAACAGGGAGATTCGCCGCAGGACTGCTGAAAGGTAAGTACAAGGGGGGGGGAGGAAGAGACGGAGGGAGAGGAAGGGTAAAAAAGGGGGGGGGGCGGCATTTTAAAATTCGCCCCAGGCGGCATTTTGCCTTGGGCCGGCCCTGGCTGTACCTGGTGGCCTATGCATTTTTAGCACGTCTAATACATGGCTATTGGGTCACATATTATGCGGTCTGGACTACTTCAACTATGACCTATGAGATCTCGGGGTTTTGACAACAAGCTCAGAATGTCGATAAATGGGCAGATCGTCAGGATCGGACAGTCTTCCTTTTTTACTGTGATTTCATAATATCTGAGGATCACAGTTAGTGCTTTTCTCAGTAGTATATCACACCTGAAATCCCTCGTTAAACATGGGTGATTGTTTCTATGTTTAACCCCTTAATGACAAAGCCTGTACATGTACGGGCTCAAAATGCATTGTTTTCAATGGGTTTAGGGACCGCCCATTGTCCTTAAGGAGTTAATTCAGAATATAACAAGACGTATTTTCATAAGGACCATTATTAGTACCATTTGGTTTGAGCTATTGGTGAGTCATTATAACACAATCTTTGTGATGGACTATTATAGAATTAATATGAGTCTCAGGGTCAGCTCGTTTATAGATTTGATACATCAATCTCTGTATCTCTGTACTTGCTGTTGAGTAAACTCTCATGTTTATTGATCCCTTTAATAAAGCTTCCATAGCCTTGCTCACAGGCCTGCCACCTACATACCGTAGGTCTTCTTGGACTCAAGTGGCGCTGACTGCTTCTGTATTGTGTATGAGTCATTAACCAAACCATGAGGTTTGCTGATTTCCTTCTAACCATTTATGAGAAATTATAACTTTCCTATAAAGCCAGGTGTATTAAAATGACAATTTCATAGCATCTCAAAATCATCATCCCTGTCAGCTTCTTGCTAATTGTTCCCTCATATGTTTGTTTTGATTTAAAGGCAGGGTGAGATCATTATAACATATATAATGGATAATAATTATTTATATTGTTACAAGCCACTGAGATGAAATAACACATGAAAGACCAACCTTATACTGTATATAAGGTTTATTTGCTCAATTAGTATTTTGTCTAATTGGAACCTTTAAGTTATTCATCATTGGCTTTAGCTATGTTTGCTTCTGTAAGGGTAGAGCGTTGAGTAGAAACTATTTGGAAACTATTTACACCGACAAGCAAAATCATAAGGACTGGGTCTGAGTAAATTAATATAGGTAATCTGGCCTATCCTGGCCTAGGCCAAATATGCATAGGGAGCAGGTCAAGCCCACAGGTCAAGCTTCCCAATCTTGAACAACAATATAGCCACAGTGGAGACCAGGTCCTCAATCTTCTTGTTCTGAGGCCACAAGAAACAGAAAAATGCATAAAACAAAGAGTTTAAAGTCAAGTGAAGTGAAATAAAATCTGCACCTGCATACCAGAACAAACTTAGGGACATTATAACACCCTTGGCACTGTTGTAATGCAAGCCCGGCCGTAAAACCAGAGGATTAAGCTTTTCCTCTCTCACCAGGGCCAGGCTGGAAGGTGCAGAACTTCCGGTGTGGTGATTGTGTCATAGTGTGTGAAGAAACATTTCCCGTGCAGGGTGAAGCAGATGCTATTGTGTTGGCTGTCTTTATAGTTGCAGTCATTAAAAATATCTTGAATCATTTAAACAGGTATACAAAAGCTACTTGTTTCCAGTAAAAGTCCCTTGTTTTGACTCCATGTCTTGGGTGATTAGCCAAATACCATTTTGTTTTATGAGTGGGTTTTAGGGTCTATCAAGTTGAGGTGGTTCTAATGATGTAAGTATGATAATGAGAGGGCACAAGGTGTAGCAGAAAACTTTAGGGGTTTATGCAATGAGCAACAATGATCAAAGTTTTTAATGAGGAACAATCGCCATAGGAAATCATGCATTTTGCCCTAGGGACATTATTTAGGACTGGAGCCCTTTGGGAACTGTCCATGCCGCTGGCAGCATGCCAGGCTAATGATCATCACAATGAAAGGCCTTACTTGTCTTGAAGAGCTTTTCCCATAGAGGTTATGGGAACAGTTACTAAAAAAATAGCAACTGCCCTAACCATCTAACTTAGCTCAAATAGTCTTGAAGGTGCATTGCCTTGAAGATACCCACACCAGGCATTTACCTTAAAATGCTTTAGTAAAGCACCATTTTACCTGTAACCACCCCATTTCCCCGTGAACGTGCCCCGTTTGGAAGCCGTGCAAGCAAAACCTGCAGACAGCCCCACTAAACAGGGTATTTGCTGAGAACGCTGACGGCTGGGACATAAGACGGTAGCTATACATATGTTTTACATAGGGGCCCAAACCTATATGCAATCTATCATAAAATAGATGCTGCTGACTACCGTATATCTCAGATTTTTGTTGTTTGCAATAATGAAGGCAGTAAAGATATTAATGTGTTTCTTAGCAAGGTGATGTTGAAGAGCACCTACCCCCAAAAAACAAATTGTAAGGGATATAACACTCAGTAATCTTATGACATTTGTCACTATGTTGTCACACATCCTCTGATGCCATGAATCATTTTAAACAGAATAACATTAAAAAAAAAAACGGTAGCATCAAAAAGTAAGGTCCCTTTAGACTACATCCTTTTTTGGCAGGAAATTGGTTACTTGACAAACATTGTGCAGTAGTCTCCCCAGATGGTCCCGTGTTCAGGGGACAGTACCCTTATCGAGACTTCTGTTACCAGTTATTATTTGTCTCCAGAACGGGGAAATGTTCTGGGGACAAATATTTCCCACCAAATGTTTTTATTACTAGTATCAGGTAGAAAATGTTTTCAAAAAAATGTGGGGTTTTTTGTGCATAAAATAATGTTTTCAGGCAGCTGCATATTAGCTTATTATATTATGCTAATTTATCTTAGCGCAATCCCCTTACCATACTACCGATAGTAAACATTCGAATGGCTCAGCCCTTACCACCGATTTGGACACACTGAATAATCAAAGTCAATGGAGGAACAGACTTCATTAGCATCGCCATAAAGAATCAGCTTAGCTCTTTATGATTGCCGTAAAGAATCAGCTCATTTTGGTGACTGACAACAATGGCAGCTGTTTATAGCACTATATTGTATTCAGTGATTTCCCCCCCCCCCCAAAAGACTTTCCCCTTTACAGTAAAGAATGTTTTAAAAGTAGCTTGGTCTTTTGCTTAAAATGCTATAAAATGTTTCTACCATAGTCAAAATCTACACACGACAAATTCCTTTAACCCCTTCGTGACCAGTGACATACCAGACACAATATGAATGTATGTTCCTAGAAGACCAATGATGTACCTGGTACGTCATTCAGACAGAAAAATGGTCATATGTTCTTGTTATCACAATGATTGTGGAGTCATCGCTGTAGCTGACCACTCCATGACCACTCCATGACCACAGTGCTCAGTCTACAGCAGATCCCCAGCACTTCCATGGCTATAGCCAATTAGCCACGGCCTTTCTCTCTGTTCTCTCTATCCTTCTCATTGTGATCATGAGCTGGAGAGAGTCAGAACACATTAAGAAACAGTGATTCCCTGGGCTTTATTTTTGATATGCAGTTTTAATGCTTATTGGGTAGTTAGTGTGGTGGGGACAGAGGCGTATCTAGGGTATGGCACCTATGGCTCCTGCCATAGGCGCCATTTGAAAGGGGCGCCAGTGAGAGGCTTTCAAACGCCGCCTTTTTTTTTTTGATGCGGAGGAGAGAGAGGGGCGCCTAGCAACCGCTCGGCGCCCCTCATTCTCCTCCACGAGGCCTCTGCCTCCGTCCCGGTGCCGGCACCAGCGAGCGGCTTTTAAACGCTGTCTTTTTTTTTGATGCGGAGGAGAGCGAGGGGCGCCGAGCAACCGCAGAATTAAATATAAATTGTTTTTCTTCACATTTATACTAGCTGTGAGTATATATATATATATATATATATATATATATATATATATATATATATAATATAATTGTGAATAAAGTGTTATAAAAAAAAGCCATAAAAAATATAATCTGTGTGGGTGTGCTAAATGAGAAAATATGAGGGACATAATGGTTAAGGAAAGACATAGCAAAAACACAAAAATTGCTCTGGTCCTATAGCGTAAAAAGCCACGGTCCCTAATGGGTTAGATAACACCCTGAAATAAAATATAAAAACATTGTTGCAGAATGTGCCAAAAACACATATTTCAAATGTTTTGTTTCAGTAACTTTTTTTGTTGCATAAAATGCCTAAATTATAATTTCACTGTGCAAGCCCATAACACATATGGAGTTAATTTAATCGCTAAAAGTTGATTGTAAGGAGGATGTTCAGTGAAATTTGGCGATAATGTACTAGTAGGAGAGCGTTAAATGGTCAGGAGAGTCATGACTCTCAGGAGAGTGATTAATGGAGTTGAGGAGAGTTGTGTAATTTTCCGTCTAAATTATCCAATAATAAAGTAATTTAGCTTTATTTCTGTTGGTCTTGTCCAACTCACATTCACCAATGGAGCCACTTAGAACACTTATTAAAAAAAAGGAACACAGAAATGATCTAGTCAAGATGTTGTTACTTAACGCCTTGGTTACTTATACCCTGGTGGCTATATGCGGAACTGCAAATAAAACTAAACACTTTCTCCCGTCTTTTTTGCTAGCCCTCGTCTGTGGCAGGACTGTCCAACCTGCGGCCCTCCAGCTGCTGCAAGACTACATCTCCCATACTTCTCAGCCAGCCTCTTAGCTGAAAGAGCATTATGGGAGATGTAGTCCTGCAGCAGCTGGAGGGCCGCAGGTTGGACACCCCTGGTTTAGGGTTTTGTGCTGGTCTCAGGCAGAGGTGAGGTTACCAGTGACACAATTCAAGTCTCTGACGGGGCGGGCTGATTCAGAGACGCTTTGTGGGTTTTCCTCCCATATCCTGAATAGCAGGTTATTGGCAATTAGTGTACTAATTAAAATCCTGGCACACACACCTGTCCATGGAATTTAACCCCTTACTTACATTACATTTCCTTATTTATATAGATAAGGATAACCAAGATACATATATTATTAAGATAAGTTTCTCTGTATTCAGACCATTCTAACAACTACATATGATAGATAGATAGATAGATAGATAGATAGATAGATAGATAGATAGATAGACCATACACAACATCTATCTCTCTAGCATCTACCTATACGATAACTCCTTATAGTTTATACTTTTAAGGATGTATGGACATTATAGCTTGCACCTGTTCACGGGAGGCTTTGTTGCTTTCCTCTCTATCTCTCCCTCCCTCATGTTTTCTCCCTCCCTCTCTTTCTCCCGCCTGACTTGCTGGCTCCCTGTTTTCCTTCTCAGCACCGAGAGGGTTATTCGGGTGTATCCTCTTCTAACCCACGTTGGTTTGATTTCCTTAGCATCCCAAATCCACAGTGTGACAGCATCATTACTACAGACAGGGCTAACAAGGGTTATACAGAGAGACGACGGAGGCTCAGCTCTTTAGCTCTCAAGGTTATAACAAGGGGTAGAAAGATAACCCTGTAGCCAAAAAAAAGAAACTGAGAGGTTGTAAGCTTCACAGCCCAATCTCAAAGTATTATACAGTAATATAGTATATAGTAAGCTCTATCAGCAAAAGATACAATGCCGACGTTTTTCACGCCTACTTTGTCTGGATTATAGAGAAAAGGGAAGACAGAATGTCAGCTCTTCAGCTCAAGCTGTATAACAAGAGAGCAACGCTCTAGAGAACATTCTGGGGTACTTTTGGAGATAAAAAGTACTAAGGTCTGCAGCAAGCCTTGGCACAGTGATCCAAACAATTGGCCAGTGAATGACTCTTCCTAATGCCGCAAGGAGATGAGCTCTGATGGGGAGATTGGGGCTCTACAGAGCTATGCAGGTGAGTGCTTTCTCTCAGCGCTCTGCCATTCGGCCAGCAGGTTGGTTGGTCAAGCCCCAGCGAGTGATTCCGAACTGTTCCAGTTGTGCTCTCGGATCAAGAGGGTTGACCTAAAGCTGCAGGAGATAAGAGACATCTACCATGGGTCAGGTGAGGTGCTGGAATGTGGGTCAAAATGTCCTATGTGATGTATTTTGAACCATCAGATATGAAAGGGGTTATTTGGTTAAAGTAAAGGGTAATGAACTAATTTAATCTACGTCTTTAAAGATGATGAAAATCGACGTATCATCCTTCTCATTCATTTGTCTAGATGGATCTATCTGACAATTGACAAATGTGCGCCTAACCTCTTCATTCTATAACAGACCACAAATGCCTCCAATTAGAAATCAGACAATAACTCTTTTTGAGTCTACGTCAATGAGCACCCAAATGATACATCGCATTATCGGTTATTATATATGGGTTGTTTTAAGAGACTAGGGGACATCGGGGGAAATTAGGAACTTTCTTTTGTGTGTCAAAAGAATGTATAAAAAACAATTCTGATACAAAATTTGTAAAAGTGGATAAGTCAACAGGAACATTACATTGGTTGCTATGGCGACCACCACTCTTACATCTCTACCTTGGATCTTTTTGTACTTGAGTCCCAACCTACTGTCCAGAGAACTGTTTTACTGGATTCATTGATATTGTAATTATTCATTGATGGCATATACAATCCATTGAAATGTTTTCTAACATATAATATGTATATATATATATATATATATATATTACTGTATATATATATATATATATATATATATATATATATATATATATATATATATATATATATATATATATATATATATATACAATTACTGTATTTAGTTCACCAGGGTCACTCTATATCTGAAATCCCACCAACTTGAATTAAAAATGGATTGGTTGCCCCTGTGTGTGTTGAATGTGGAAGAATTGACCCGCAGCTCAGTAGCACTGAGATTCACTGAGTTTATCTCTTGAGATGAGGTCCATTTGAAATAATTTGGATCTCAACTTGGTATATTTTTGAGCTGTTGATGGACAGCTTGTTGGTTCTGGATTGTCTGTACTTGAGCCAACAACCTAACTTTGCAGCCCAGGCCAAGTTTTAGTAACTTATCCAGACAGAAGTCAGTGGATAGTGGATACCACAGTAGACTTTAGGAAAAACAGATTTGTAAAGCATGACAGTAGGTTATGAAGAGTCTGAATTATTGATTGTTCCAATTGCCTATTGACTCTCCAATCATTATGTTTACTGATTTTTCCCTTTTTTTTTTTTTTTTTAACATATTTCAATATCTTTGCCTGTCTTTACCTTTCTATCTCATTCTATTGATTTCCTATTCCCTTCTACACATTCCACCCTACTTAGGTCTTCCAACCCCTGATCAGACAGAGGAGAGGCTATCGGAATTACTAGAAGCTGTTGTATTTTTGGTTTTCAAATATCCTACACTCAACTCTCAATGTGTACAGGAGGCTCTGAAATCCCTTACATGTCGAGTACGAGGTATGCACGCAATACACTGCTCTGTGTTTTTCTGCGTATAACACAAATCTACACACTGTTCTGTGCATAATAACAGTAAAAGAAACCCTTCACATTGCATAATGCTGGGTGACACCCTGTTCTGCATGCATTAATGGGACACAAAATGGGAGCTTTTATAACCCAGTTTAATTTTAATCACAGTCCAGATGATCATAAAATTGTTTCCAGAAGTGGAATAATCTGTTTAAAAGGTATAGAACTGTACCGTGCCAGCTGTTGAAAGAAAAATGGCAGATGATACCTTTTTGGCTCAATGAAGTATATTAGATTGCAAACTTTCAAGACTACCTAGGTCTTTTCCTGAAGAAGACAACCAGGAAGTCCTAAAAGCTTACACGTCAGCCAATAAATTTGCTCAGTATCTAGTTAGAAAATCTATACAAACATTACATAACACTGCCTGGTACTAGGACTCACCTGTAACTTCTATTTGATAAATTTGATAAATTATGAATGAAACGCTATCTGAATCACTAACCTTTGGTTAAATTCTCTCCATACGCAAAGCCATAATTAGATGCTTAAGTTTCATGTTTTATTATAGAAGAAGGAGACAAAGGTTATTTGTTTTCTTCAAGTGGAACTCTGAAGATCATCACTTTAAATTCGTTCATTGAAACTACCTGTACCCTGTAACTCTTGTTTGTCATTCCGTGTAATTCGAGGGCATGAATTTTAGTCTTGGCCAACCAGGCTTCTTGGTGCAAAAGTGGGCCTTTTAAAACTACCTCTAATCTTGTGGGGTTTTTTGCTCGATAATGTAAGCGCACATCAGCAAAAACGAATTTCACATGTTTATCAACATGTTTGAAGACATAGTCATTTAGATCCAAAATGGAAAGGGTCTCCTCTACAAAGGGTGCATGGGCCCCTCGACATTTTGTATCATGCCACTGAAGTAGGGAATGGAGGTGTTTGGTTTAAAAACAAGGTACAGTTTTATCCGATAGAATTAGGATCTGTGTGAAAAGGTGGCAGAACAAGAATAATATTTTGTTTCCTGTATCTCAGCACAGAATCACCCATGATTTTGTAGAGTTCCCCATGTGACTGGTGCTTATCTAATAGAACATTTAATCTACCTCTAAATTGTCTTCTCACAGGCATCACCTTAATACACACCTGGATACACCTCTCTAGAGGAGAGGGATATCATATATATATATATCTATTAAGAGTGTTTAATCATTTAGGTGCAATGTGTTCAAATACATTTTCATTGTAGCTCTCAAACGTGTTTATTAATCACAAGCTCTCATCAAATGTAAGGTCGAGGACCCATCTCTGTACCATCTCAGATCTCACATCCTGTCCTACCTATTTGTAACTATACTAATGAAAAGTCGTTAGCTTTGTAGTATACAAGAAGAATATACAATTTGACATACTTATATTTGATATAAGGTCAATTAAGACATACTGGCAAAGAAGAAGAAGAGGAACTTGCTCTTGAGAGTTAACACTCTATTAGGTTGAATGGGCAATTTAGAGACGTTTACATATTTAAACAGCAAATAACACTGAGTTTCATGGTCACAAATACTGTTGTGGTACTATGGCACCACCTATTGGTTGTTGGATTTCGATCTTGTATCTTAGCACATTTCACGGTTTTTGGTTGGAACTTCAGATACATTGCAGATTTTTGTTTTGGCTATTCTTCACAACAGATTGGGGATTGTGGGTTCATTAAAATGTCTATGTACTTAGAATGCAATGTCATAAAAGTCCTTATTGGTGTAATGCTCAGGTGTCCCAATACTTTCTTTAGGTTTCCAATACTTTAGTCCATATGGTGTATGTAACTGAACAGCAGTTTACATCAAAACACTGATCAGATACTACTGAAACAGGGGTAGTGACATTAGCATAGCTTGCTTTACCGTTTACTGTACTGGGTTTTAAATTAAGAATTAGTTGAAAAAAACTGAGCTAGGTTCCACTTATTGCTGTTATGTGGCCCCTCGGTTTAGGGTCAGTGAGCAAGTTGTCGATATTCATTTTGTGACAGTTCTTTTACATATGCCCAAACTTTTATAAAATATCCTATACGGACTACCTCTAGTGTTACCTCTAGGATATTGTTTTCCCTGAAATAATATTGAAATGTATTTAGGGCCTCTGCAAGGATCGTTGGATCTTCAGGTAGGGACTCTTGCAGTCTCCAGCAACAAATGCTCTGGCAACTGAATGACTAGATCAACCAGGGCATGGTCCATCCAAGTGATATGTCCTATAGAACTATCCCTGTGTATAGATGCAAATGCTTGTGATTAAGTAAAATATATTCTATGTGTGTGTAACTGGTGATGCAACCACTCACAACGGGCTAAACAGACAATGGAGAAACAAGAGCCGGTCTACTGCCAAGTCAAGGTCAGCAGCTTGATGAGCAGCTGTAGTCAGTAGCCAGGGTGTATTGCCAGGACTAGCTGAGGATAGTAAACAAAGGGACTGGAGTGTGGTCAGAAAATTTCATTCTAGAATTATTGTTGTTATTTTTCCTCCCCACGTTATAAAGCTGGGTATTCCAGGTTATATCGTGTAATTCTTCTCCACAGTGGAGGGTAGTGGCATTGCCTCTAGTCTTCGGTGCAATTTATATGCAAACACTTAGTTCCTGCCATGTGTCGCAATAAGCTCGTCCACAGTTTACTGAAGTTGCACAAAAGGCTGACTTTGTGATATGACTGTCGGGGAGGAGTTAGAGGATAGATCTTGCAGTGTCTCTGGTGCTGTGGTCTGACAAGAGGTGGAGGTAAACAACAAAAAACATATTTAAAGGTACAGCAATATAATTTTATGAACATAACGTAATTATGAAATTATTAATTAATGATATTTTTTTTTTTTTAAATGAATCTAGTTTTTAAGTGAATCTTCTTAAAAAGACCATTCAAATCTTATTTAACATTATTCATCAGCAGGCATGGACTGAGGCACACCCGGGGGGCGGGGGGCTGATGCTTACAAATACTGTCGCTTCAATGTCAGCCTTAAAATTACTTAAACTCCACTTAGTCATCCTTAGTCCGGCTCTGTACACCAGAATTCCCTCTATGCATTAGCAACCCCCCCTGCTCTCAAGTATTTTGCTTTAAAGAGGCACCCCAGTGTCTCACATATCCCCGTTAACCATGCATGAGAAAGCACTTTGTCAACTACGAAAATAATAATACCTATCTCAGGGAGAAGCTGCAGCTCCAGTCTAATATTTTGCACCTGGTGATAGGGATATCACAGACCAGCAGATGTGTTCAGCCAAATGTGTGCCAAGTAACTGGGGGTGGTGAAAGGGGCAAATACATATTATTATTATTTATTGTTTTATATAGGGCCATCAAATTCCGTAGCGCTGCTGGGGGATTCCACAGAATCCCGACCCCAAAGGGAACACCATGAAAATGTAAAGAGACCTTTCAGCTATCATATACTTTAAACCAGATCCGCCATAATGAGTGTCATATAAAATCCAACAAAACACTTTATTTCATTGAATATCACCATGTAATAATATATTAGTATTGACATTGTGAGCAGTCACTATGGCAACCAAGGGAATGTTCTATTTCTGCGACTCGCACCAAAATGACTCTTTACACATAAACCTCAAAGTTCCGTGTATATTACGGCGCTTCCTGTTCTGTATATTGAACCAGTTGCTGTGAATGTTAAAAAAGCATGTCACCTGCTTTATGTTTGATACAGAAACACCTCTCTGTGTACTGTACAGATACACTGTTCCATGTGTAATACAGACACCTGCTACTCTGTGTATAACACACACTGCTCTGGGTTACGCGCCGGGCCTTTGAGTTATCACACCGCTCACGACTAACGCTGTACTTCCTGATGTGATGCTGTCAGGAAGTTGTGGGTCTTCGTAACTACATCTTCAGACCCAGGGTTCCACGACTGGCAGGGGCGGCCACTCCAGCCGGCCTGGGAAAATGGCGTCGGGTGGAGGTGGGGGTAAGAAGCTAAATAATCAATCCTTCAAACTTCATCGCTACTTTTGCCTTCATTTTCACTCATTCCTGTTATCTGCTTTATCTGCATTAGACAGAGATAGTATCTCACACCATCGTGTGCGATCATGCAGTAAATGTAACTCAATGCATAGAGGGGCGTACATGTCTGTAGGAGCATCATGTGTATCTGTATTAAACACCAAGCACGGTGTTTCTTAACTATAGAGCAGCTTGTACTAGATGCCGGGCAGCAGGTGGATCTGTGCACAGTGAGTAGATCTGTATTATATACAAAGAATGGTATCTGCACACGTGGGAAATATCAGGGTCTGAACCTGAATTATAGGGCTTTTACCCAAATATTGTGTTTTTGGGGGTCACCCAATCAGGGCTAATGCAAGTATTTTTGTCACCTTAGACAAAACCTAATTTTGTCGCCCCCCCCCCCCATGGCTCTACTCCTTGTATAACATCCTTGAGGCAGAGTCATGTGCGCGCATCATACATATGACCCGCCCATCCCCAGCATTGATGGCAACTACATTGTAGCCATAGATCACAGGTCACACACCCCAAATGCCAGCCCTGGCACCCATATTGCACACATAGGACTTGCCAAGCACCCAGATTGCACACAGAGGACTTGCCCATATTTTATCAGCAGGATTCACAGCGGCACCTAGATTACACACAGACAAATGATTTACACAGCCCAGATTGCATCAACAGGATTTACCCAGCACCAGACTGCATTGAATATCACCATGTAATAATATATTAGTAATGACATTGGGAGCAGTCACTATGGCAAACAAGGGAATGCTCTATTTCTGCGACTTGCACCAAAATGACTCTGGATCCTCTCAGTCAAGGCTCCTCTCTGTCTGGCTCACGAGCACCCTTTATTCATTCTATACCCTTTAGGCCCAAAAAAGTAACAGTAAAGTTACAAATGCCTGCCCATAAACACACACACACCTACCCATACACACAAACATACACATCACATCCTAGCTTACATTTGCATCCACACACTTGCTTGCCCTTAGACATACTTGCCCAAAAATACACAATACACACACTCTTTTTCTTATAATTCTACCTATCTTTTCCCTTTCCTTTTTCTCACAACACCTTTTTATCTCTCCCCTTTCCTTTGATCTCTCCCATTCTCTTTGATCCTCCTTTTGCTCATTAGCTTTCCCATTTCTCTTTATCTCATCTCTCCCCTTTCTCTTTATCCCTCCTCATATTTCTATTTATCTCTCTGTATCTCTTATTTCTCTTTACTTTACCCTTTTTTGCTATCTGTCCCCTTTCGGTTTATCTCTCCTTCTACTTCCTTTTATCTCTCCTGCTCGTTATCTTTCTCACTCCTTCTTTTCCCTCTCTCTTTTTTCCCTACCTTTTACCTTTCCATTTGATATCTCCCCCTTTTCTTTAACCCCTTCTTTCTCATTACCTTTTTCTTTATATCATTTCCCCTTATCTCTCCTCCCATATCTGTTTATATCTCCATTTTCTCATTAACTCCCCCCCTTCTCTCATTATCTAATTTCTCCCTTTTCTCTTTATCTATCTCTTTTCTCTACCTTCCCTCTATGTCTTTCTCTCTTCTTTCTCCTTATCTCTTCTCTTTGTCCCTATTTCTCCTTCATCTCATTATCTCTCCCCTTTGTTGTTATCTCTGCAACTTTTCTTAGTCTCAAATTTTATGATCCCTTCCCATTTATGTCCAGCTTCTCTCAATCTCTCCTCTTTCTTTCTCTTCGTTATCTCTCTCCCCTATATTTGTCTATTTATCTCTCCATTTTCTTATGATATCTCCTTTTTAGTGTGTATATGACCCTTCATCCTCCTGGTAGTTAAGGAGATAAAGAGGTAAGTCCAGGTGTGGGGACTTACCTCTTTGTCCCTGCTCTTGGAACATCCCTTGATATAATTTGTTGGCACCACCAGAATGGCAAGGGAGTAGCGAGGCTGAGGTCTGAACAGACCTAGCACTGATTTTATTAAGGGACGGTTAGAGGGCTCCTCCAGTGGATCTACGTGGGGGCACCTCCTCTGCAGCGGACCGGACTACATAGATCTCCGCTCTAGGCTGGTGCCTAGCTTGTCTATAGGTAGCACCATCCCTGCACCCAATTCAATCTGGACTGCTTCATAAGTTGTTCATTAGCATGTATGTACACTACAGTTCAAAATGAAGGTCCTTGTTTTTGAAAGAAAAGCTAATTTTGTCCATTTAAGTTTAAAAGGCTAATTGATCATTAGAAAACCATTTTACAATTATGTTAGCACAGCTACAGATTTCCTTGTCATGAACAGTGACCCAAAACCTTTGGTAGTGTATGTATGACTGTATGTATGTTAGGCTTACAGTGTATGACTAAACATTAGCATGAATGTGTATGTATAAGTGTGTGTGAGCATGAATGCGTAAGTGTATGGGAACATGAACGTGCATGGATGTGTATGCGTAAGTCTGAGAGGGAGTATGTGTTAACACGAGGATGTAAGTGTGTGTTAGTGAGTATATGTAAGCATGAATGTGTGTACTTTTGTGCAAAAAGGGTTATTTCAATGATCACTATGAGATGGATGTGTACGATAAAGGATAAGCTGAGCTGCCAGTGCTTATCCCCATAGAATAACAGGGCGAGAGTAGACTATTGGCCTGTATTCTTACTGGTTGCTATTGATAGTAGATGTTTCCCCATTGGCTGCATTATCACTGTCAGCACTCATCCTGGCTATTTATTGGTTGTTTATGTCTAAATGCTTGTGTCCATTGGTTATTTTATTGCAATACCAAACTTGACTTATATGTTTGTTCTGTTCTCCCCTTCGATCTGCACAGCGTTTTTCTAACCACTGAGTACTAGTAGTTATCTTCTTTATAGAGTGGGAAAAGCAGCGGACAGGGTTGCCTTGAAGAGAGCTATATCACTTTTATGAAAGAAATCTGGACAAGAAGTGCCAGCCACCCTGACAGCTAATGCTTATATTGAGGCTTCCAAATGGGAGTTTCTAGAGGACCTGAGAAAGGCTACAATGACAATGATGAGGGATCTCTGCTAAGAGCTCTGGTTCTAGTTACAATAAATCATGGATACTTTTCAGTGCTGGATTCAATTATGATTCAAGGGCAGTATGTACAAAGCTACAGCTTTGGACTAATACCAAAATATCATGAAAAATAATGGCATGTGCGGCACCACTGTAGAGCGTCTCTATATTTCACATTAGATTTATGCACATTTTTCAGAGAGCAGCATGGTAACAGCTTAGTGCAGATAGAAACATGTTTTTCTGTATTAGATTTATTATTGCTTATTGATCGATATAGCACCAACACTTTCAGCAGTGTTGTACAATGGCTAAATATGACTTAAGAAGTAATGAATACCAATTCAGACAGAAACAAAAGATGAGAAGGGGCCCTGTTACTATGTTACTATGACTGCATGGTGGACCCTAACCCTAACATTATGTATGTATGTATGTCACTTTAACAAGACCAAGAACCAGTTTGGCTCTTTAGCAGAAATAATGTGCAGACTAGGTGGGCCACTTGTTCTTATTGGCCATCAAATTCTTTGTTTCTATTTTCATATATCTATGAATCTACTGTCCCACTGGAAAACTGAGTAATTTTATTTGAACGTACTTAGAGGTTATGTTAACATATAGCACAATTAAAGAAGTGCCTAGGGGCCCCATTCTAAGTGTCCCCCTATAGAGAATAGTGGGAAAAGTCCTGTGCAAGTTCAACATGTTTATTGAAACTTAATTGTCCATTTCCATTATCGGATCTCCTGACTAAACCTTAATATAAGCTTGCCTTTCTCTGTTTGCTCTACTATTTACAATGACATTGTAATACCATGTACTATAGCCTGGGTGTGTTTGGAAGCAGTAATTAGTTGGGTTTTTGCCAGGCATTACATTATTTTGTAAGATCACCATATCTGGGAAGCGCAGCTTCTCAGTGTCTTCGGATCACCATGGAGAAACTTTGGGTTGCGGGAGTGGCGTTGAGGCAGGCCCCTATCCCGCCTACCTCTCCTCCAACCACAGTTTTCCCGCTTGTGGGGATATCCCTGCATGCAACCCAAGTGGGACCGCCCACTGAAATCAGCGAGACCACCCCTTGAAATCAGTGGGACCACCAACCCACAACCTGAAAAAGGGAGGGCTCCAAGTAGCTGGATGTTCCCAGATATGCACCAAGAAAGTGGGTACTCTGGATCAGTGGTTGCTGGCCCAAGGCAACTACTTAGTAGCCCTCAGATCCTTCCTTAAGCCATGTGTCCTCTGTTCTGAGTCTGAATGATGCATGTTCTGCCTACTAGGCACAGACCTCCTTAGTGCAAATGGGTCATCTTTGACCTCCCAAATTGACCCATACATTTTAGGCAGATTGTATATTTTTTATTTTTACTTTTAAGGTTTTTTTTTTCATCTCATTTTTTACCTATTTTTAGCATGACAACATCCTCAAATTTTTATTTGTATAGTCTACATTATAACTTTTAAAAAGGAAAGTAAAAGGAACTTCAAACATTGCAGTTTTGAGCCTGTCATGGTTTCAGTATTATAAAATGCTTTCAATTTTCAGACTCCACCACACCAGTTGGCGCCTCAGAGGGTCGGAAGAGATTCAGCGAAATATTTCGGGATTTGGACGCCTTGGAGATAAACATTGGGAATGAGTAAGTGTGACATAAAATTAGATGGTAGCACTAAATATTAGACTTGTGCATTCGTCTTCGGGCGAACATGAAAACGAGCACGAAGAGGCCGTTTTTTTGTTCGTTCCGAAGGAACGTAGAACAGAATACAGTGCCGGCAAACCGTAGGCGAAGACGAAGACTCACAATCACGAAGATTCGAAGATTCTTCGTGATCGTCTTCGTTTTTGCCGCGCAACCGCCAAAATTTCAAACAGGAGTGAGCTGATCCTCGTCTGTCCAATCAGCTCACTCTTGTGACGTAACGCTAAGGGTCTCGTCCAATGCCTGTGCTGCTGTTTTTTGAATTCTGAAGGCGCCTTTATAAGACCAGAGCTTGCCTGAGAGATCCATTCATTTTTCGCTGTGACTGCTTTGGCAACACTGCTGTGCTGCATCCGAGCGTTACAGAGAGAGATTGTTCTGTTCTGTGTGAGACTGGTAAGCCTTAGCCTGCCATTTCTCACTGTGTACTTCATCCTCACTTCAGTGCTACTTAATTAATATATTTAATAATAATAATTTGATTAATTTAATTTTTTTAAAATTAATTTGTCATCAACTTTAGTGTAAGTGCTGTTGAGTTGACAGTGCACCCAGTGCCTCAGTGGCACTGGGGTGCCCTTGCCCTGGGCTGGCACTAGTGCCTATTGCCTGTCCTGCTTAAATAAATTAAATAGAATTTATAAATTACAATTTAATAGAATCTATAATTTAATAGTTCATTATAATATTATATATATATATATATTTGTCAGTCATATATATATATACTATAGTATACTAGTGTAGAGTGTACTGTAGACATTCATCTACTAGTGTCTAATTTAAAATCAGTAATATTAATTAATATAATTAATAATTGAATTCATTATAAAATTATATATATATTTGTCAGTTATAGTTAGTAATAGTATACTAGTGTAGAGTGTACTGTAGACATTCAGAACATCTACTAGTGTCTAATCTAAAATCAGTAATATCAATAATTCTCTAATTCTTTCTTATCTTAATAGTTAATTAAATTAGCTATAAATAAAAGTAATAATATTAATTAATTACTACTAGCGTATAGTTCAGCTAATCTTATTAGTACTGGTGCTGCAGCTCTATAGTTTGTGCTTTGTTTTAGCAACAGTAAGAGACCAAGTCAATTTTTCTTAATTAATCTTTCATTTTATTTCATTTGTTTTGCTCACCTCAGTCCATCAGTGAAGTGAACTTGTTGGGCTAGTGAGTGCAGCCGCATAAGTGCTGTGTTTTTTTTTGATCAGCAAGCAGTGACGTTAACTGTTTTGCAAAGATTTTCTCATTTATTTTACATTTTATTTCAATTTTATTAAAAGTACCCTTAGTGTTTTGCTCACCTCAGTCCATCAGTGAAGTGAACTTGTTGGGCTAGTGAGTGCAGCAAGCAGTGAAGATAACTGTTTTGCTGTGACATTTTATTTTATTTCTAATTCTTTTCAAGAAAAATTGACTGTGACGAGCTGTACTAAGCAAAGCTTCAAGCTACTAGCTGTAGTACTAAAATAATTCTAATCTTCTTTAATCTTAATCTATAATATATTATAAATAATAATATTCTAATTCATAATCTATAATATAAGTAATTCTAATTCTAAATTCTAATTCATAATCTATATTCTTCTATCTATAATACATAATATATAAGTAAATTAGTTCTAATCTATTAATATTATATAACTTAATATTAATTAATAAATCATATACTGAATCTGATTTAACCTCACTTTAGCTTAGTGGGTTTGAGAGCGTCTGCCTAGAGGTAGACTTATAGTAAGGAAATATAGCTTTAGGCTAGCATAGTGGTAGGCTAAGCTCTTAGGCCCGTGTAAATTCAAATTAAAAATAAAATACTGCTAGTTATTAAATAGTTAATCTTGAGTTAATAATTTCAATAACTTTAGGATTTTGGCAGATTGCACACAGCACAGTGCAGTAGTGCATAGTTTTACTTTTTAAGCAGTAGCACTGAAGAGAACTTCCTCTAATTTTTTTGTCTTTAATTCGTTTTTCCTTTTTTTTATTATTTTTTTTTTATTTTTTTTTTTATAGTTTTTTAAACACTACACTACACTACACTACACTACACTACACACACAACACAAAATTTGAAATGGATCCTCCTTTTGGGACTAAGGAGGGACAAGCTCCATCTACCACCACCACCACCACCACCAGCACCACCACCAGCACCACCACCAGCTCTAAGATGCAGCCTTTGCGTCAGTCTAGTCGGCCAAGTAGGCCAAGCTCTCGCTTATCATTTGGGGAAGCATTGCTTGAAGGATCATCAAGTAAAGGAAAGGCACCAAAAGCAGGCAGTAGTAGTGCGGCTAGGCCCACAAGCTCTATGGTTTTTTACGGAAAGCCTAAAGCACCAGAAGCACGTTCAAAGTTAAAGGGTAGCACAAGTAGTACCAGCCCAGTGACTAAAAAGAAGTGCCTTTTGCCCCAAGCAGCATCTTCCCCATCCACCAGCAGCATGCAAGGTACCAAGCAGAGCCAAATTAGCAGCAAGACTCAGAGGGGTCCCAAACCAAAGCGATCTCATTCCTTTGTAGGGAAAACCACCACCACCACCACCCCCGCCTCTACCACCACTAGTGCTGCGCCTACTGTTCCCACTGGTACCGCCACGCCATGTCCTCCTAGTACCTCTAGCAAGCCACCAAGTCCTTACAAAATTTTTGTAAAGACAGTTAGAGAGAGGGCTACACATAGTGGAACTCCACCTAGCGAGGTAGCAGAGGAGCCTGAGACTGAGAGGCCAAGTGCAGAGTCTATTCTTCCTGCTCGCACTACTACTAGTCACGAGTCTCACGACGATATCAGTCTTAGCTCCAGCCTAGCAGGAATTCCATTCGATCTGGCTAATGAAGAGCTAGACTATGAGCCAGAGGAAGTAGAGGAGATGAGTGGTCAGGAATCAGATTCCTCAGGGAGCAGTGTCCAAATGACTAGTGCACAATTTTCCCCTGAGCCTCCACCTTCTCCGCTACGATCATCACCATCACCACCACCAGCAGCAGCAGCAAAACCTAGCAAATCTAAAGCAATTAGCAGTCCCACTATGGCCAGTACTGTTACCACCAGTCCCACCACCACTAGTTCTGCCTCTGTTCATCCACCCCGAGCAGTAAGAGCAGCACCCAAGGCACACTCCAAGGCTATGCGCGCCCAAATTTGGGAGCACTTTGAAAATGTTGAAGAAGGGCGTTATGGAAAGTGCAAACATTGTGGGAAGCTAATAAGCAGAGGGAAAGTGTCTGGCCATTTTACCAGTGCTAGCATGAAGCATCACCTCAGCACTCAACACAACGCTGTGCTATTGGGGAAAGATGCAGAGGTAAAACTTAGTGCAGGCAGCATAGCTGGTGGCCGTGGAAAAACCCCAACAGCTTCTTCTTCTGAGCCAATAGCAGCAGCAGCAGCAGCAGCAACTAGTGCTGGCAGCCAGAGACCAAGGCAGGTTGGAGCACTGCATGCCCAGCCCACCCTGGAAGAATTTGGGGCATTCCACTCCAAGAGAACGATGCCCAAACAGCAGGCCAATAAAGTAACGCGACTTATTGGTCAGTTCATTGCTGTTGGAGGGGCATCCTTCTCCATGATTGAAGGGGAGCCTTTCAAACAATTGATGGCGGCTGTGGCTCCACAATACACAGTTCCGTCACGTTCCACTTTCAGCAGGAACATTGTCCCCTCGCTGTATCGGTCCTGTGTTGCAGCAGTGAAAGAGGAGCTTTCCAAGGCTGCTGGTCAGTGTGTTCATTTCACTACAGATTTGTGGAGTGCACCTAGCGCCCAGCATGCCTTTCTTTCTTTGACAGCACACTGGTGGCAGCCCGGTGTGTCTAAGGAAGTTGCTGCAGCAGGCTACCGATCATTCCTTCTCCATGCAGAAGTGATGGATGAAAAGCACACTTCCCAAAATATTCTGCATGCGATTAGGAAAATGTTTAGCCTTTGGGTGGGAGCAGAGGCGGGCACCAATGTTGAAGTTGGTTTTGTGGTAACTGACGGAGGTGCCAATATGGTGAAAGCGCTGCGAGATGGTCATATTGTTGGTGTGCGCTGTGCAGCCCACATCATCCATCTTGTAGTGAAGGCAGCAATGTCAGAAGGAACTAATGTGGCAGCAGTAGTTCTGTCCCGCTGCAGAAAGATCGCTGGGCACTTTCACCATAGTGTTAAGGCTAGCCAACTTTTGAGGGAAGAGCAAGAGAGGTCAGGTCTTCCCGTACACTGCCTACGTCAGGATGTCAGTACACGGTGGAACTCCACGTTAGACATGCTAGAGAGGATTTTGGAGCAGCAGAGGGCAATCCATAATCTTGCCTCAGAGCACAATATTGGGATTACCTCTCCATTGAATAGGGAGGATTGGACAGTGATCGCCCAGCTAGTGGCAGTCCTTAAACCATTCAGGGATGCCACAGAAAATTTAAGCTCAAACACTGCCAGTCTGGCCCAGGTAATCCCAGTGTTCTCCCATCTAGGCAGCAAGATGGATGTGTTCCTTGGAAACCGTGAGGCTGTTCAAGGTGGCACTCTACATCCTGACGTAGCAGCCATAGTCAGGAAGCTGAAGGATCTGCTAAAAGTACACCTTCGCAAGCGAATGGAAGAGAGTCCCGAAATGATGCTAGCGTGCCTTTGTGATCCAAGAATTAAGGGAAAGCTAGCTTTGAAATTCAATGTTCTCAGTAGCTACCGGGAGCAATTGGTCAACAAGGTGCGTGACTGGCAGCGTAAAATGGGAATGCTGTCCGAGGAGGGTGAGGTGCAGGAGGAGGAAGAGATGATGTGGTCTGCTACCCCTAGCAGCAGCATCAGCAGCAGTGCCACAAGCAGCACAACACAGCTGAGTGGAGCAGCTGCGTTTTGGGAAGAGGCACTTGGCAGTATAGTTGGACCATCTGACAGAGCTAGCAGCAGAAAGGAGAGTAGTGCTGCTGAAATGGTCAAACTTTACCTCTGTGAAGTTCCTTCTGCTCCTAATGTTGATCCTCTTAGCTACTGGGATGAAAAGAAGAGTGTGTGGCCTGCACTCTCATGGGTTGCGCAGCAGCTTCTATCATGTCCGCCAACCACTGTTCAAAGTGAGCGCGTGTTTTCTATGACTGGAAACATACTGAGTCCACAGCGCTCACGCATGGCACCTCATCTGATGGAGCAGATTGCCTTTCTTAAATTCAATCTGCCCAAATTGGGTTACCCAGCTCTTAGCTTGGAAAGTTAAATTTTTTCTCTCTAATGTTTAAGGTAGTTTCTCCCCCTGGTTGCACTTGCTGCGGTGTGGCAATGCCTGCTACCTCCGCTGGTGTAGCCAATTTACGCTAGGGCCTAGTGTCTGAGCTCTGTAAGTCCGCTCCCAAACGCCTAGGACTGACAGTCTTTGGATGCTTTGCCCTGGGGTGAAACAGGTGAGTGGGTCGTCAATTGCCCACTCATTCACCTTTTTCCGTTTCCAACGCTGCTGCTGGTGGTGGTGCCAGTATCTTTTGCCAGTTCGCTTCCTGGCTGAAATCATGCCTCAGATGTCCCTAATGGAAAGGGTAGTTTCTCCCCCCTGGTTGCACTTGCTGCGGTGTGGCAACGCCTGCTACCTCCGCCGGTGTAGCTAGCTTATGCTAGGGCCTTGTGTCTGAGTTCTGTAGGTCTGCTCCCAAACGCCAAGGACTGACAGTGCTTGGATGCTTTGCCCTGGGGTGAAACAGGTGAGCGGGTCGTCAATTGCCCACTCATTCGCCTTTCCCAATTCTGCTGCTGCTGGTGGTGGTGCCAGTGTCTCTCTTCAATGCCAGTTCGCTTCCTGGCTAGTGTCATGCCTCGAATGTCCCTGATGGTAAGGGTAGTTTCTCCCCCCTGGTTGCACTTGTTGCGGTGTGGCAACGCCTGCTACCTCCGCCGGTGTAGCCAGCTTACGCTAGGGCCTTGTGTCTGAGTTCTGGAAGTCCGCTCCCAAACGCCAAGGACTGACAGTTTTTGGATGCTTTGCCCTGGGGTGAAACAGGTGAGTGGGTCGCCAATTGCCCACTCATTCGCCTTTCCCAATTCTGCTGCTGCTGCTGCTGGTGGTGGTGCCAGTGTCTCTTCGATGCCAGTTCGCTTCCTGGCTAGTGTCATGAATCAAATGTCCCTAATGGTAAGGGCAGTTTCTCCCCCCTGGCTGCCTCTGTCTGCGGTGTGGCAACGCCTGCTACCTCCGCCGGAGTGGCCAGCTTACGCTAGGGCCTTGTGTCTGAGCTCTGGAAGTCTGCTGCCAAACGTTTAAGACTGACAGTGTTTGGGTGCTTTGCCCTGGGGTGAAACAGGTGAGTGGGTCGCCAATTGCCCACTCATTCGCCTTTCCCATTTTTCAATGCTGCTGCTGGTGGTGGTGGTGGTGCCAGCATCTCTTCTCTGCCAGTTCGCTTCCTGGCTAGAGTCATGCCCAAAATGTCCCTAGTGGTAAGGGCAGTTTCTCCCCTCTGGCTGCGTCTGTTTGCGGTGTGGCAACGCCTGCTACCTCCGCCGGAGTGGCCAGCTTACGCTAGGGCCTTGTGTCTGAGCTCTGGAAGTCTGCTGCCAAACGTCTAAGACTGACAGTGTTTGGGTGCTTTGCCCTGGGGTGAAACAGGTGAGCGGGTCGCCAATTGCCCTCTCATTCGCCTTTCCAATTTTTCAATGCTGCTGGTGGTGGTGGTGGTGGTGGTGGTGGTGGTGCCAGCATCTCTTCTCTGCCAGTTCGCTTCCTGGCTAGAGTCATGCCCAAAATGTCCCTAATTGTAAGGGCAGTTTCTCCTCCCTGGCTGCCTCTGTCTGCGGTGTGGCAACGCCTGCTACCTCCGCCGGAGTGGCCAGCTTACGCTAGGGCCTTGTGTCTGAGCTCTGGAAGTCTGCTGCCAAACGTCTAAGACTGACAGTGTTTGGGTGCTTTGCCCTGGGGTGAAACAGGTGAGCGGGTCGCCAATTGCCCTCTCATTCGCCTTTCCAATTTTTCAATGCTGCTGGTGGTGGTGGTGGTGGTGGTGGTGGTGCCAGCATCTCTTCTCTGCCAGTTCGCTTCCTGGCTAGAGTCATGCCCAAAATGTCCCTAATTGTAAGGGCAGTTTCTCCCCCCTGGCTGCCTCTGTCTGCGGTGTGGCAACGCCTGCTACCTCCGCCGGAGTGGCCAGCTTACGCTAGGGCCTTGTGTCTGAGCTCTGGAAGTCTGCTGCCAAACGTCTAAGACTGACAGTGTTTGGGTGCTTTGCCCTGGGGTGAAACAGGTGAGTGGGTCGCCAATTGCCCACTCATTCGCCTTTTCAATGCTGCTGCTGGTGGTGGTGCCAGCATCTCTTCTCTGCCAGTTCGCTTCCTGGCTAGAGTCATGCCCAAAATGTCCCTAATGGTAAGGGCAGTTTCTCCCCCCTGGCTGCCTCTGTTTGCGGTGTGGCAACGCCTGCTACCTCCGCCGGAGTGGCCAGCTTACGCTAGGGCCTTGTGTCTGAGCTCTGGAAGTCTGCTGCCAAACGTCTAAGACTGACAGTGTTTGGGTGCTTTGCCCTGGGGTGAAACAGGTGAGTGGGTCGCCAATTGCCCACTCATTCGCCTTTTCAATGCTGCTGCTGGTGGTGGTGCCAGCATCTCTTCTCTGCCAGTTCGCTTCCTGGCTAGTGTCATGCCTCAAATGTCCCTAATTGTAAGGGCAGTTTCTCCCCCCTGGCTGCCTCTGTCTGCGGTGTGGCAACGCCTGCTACCTCCGCCGGAGTGGCCAGCTTACGCTAGGGCCTTGTGTCTGAGCTCTGGAAGTCTGCTGCCAAACGTCTAAGACTGACAGTGTTTGGGTGCTTTGCCCTGGGGTGAAACAGGTGAGCGGGTCGCCAATTGCCCTCTCATTCGCCTTTCCAATTTTTCAATGCTGCTGGTGGTGGTGGTGGTGGTGGTGGTGCCAGCATCTCTTCTCTGCCAGTTCGCTTCCTGGCTAGAGTCATGCCCAAAATGTCCCTAATTGTAAGGGCAGTTTCTCCCCCCTGGCTGCCTCTGTCTGCGGTGTGGCAACGCCTGCTACCTCCGCCGGAGTGGCCAGCTTACGCTAGGGCCTTGTGTCTGAGCTCTGGAAGTCTGCTGCCAAACGTCTAAGACTGACAGTGTTTGGGTGCTTTGCCCTGGGGTGAAACAGGTGAGTGGGTCGCCAATTGCCCACTCATTCGCCTTTTCAATGCTGCTGCTGGTGGTGGTGCCAGCATCTCTTCTCTGCCAGTTCGCTTCCTGGCTAGTGTCATGCCTCAAATGTCCCTAATTGTAAGGGCAGTTTCTCCCCCCTGGCTGCCTCTGTCTGCGGTGTGGCAACGCCTGCTACCTCCGCCGGAGTGGCCAGCTTACGCTAGGGCCTTGTGTCTGAGCTCTGGAAGTCTGCTGCCAAACGTCTAAGACTGACAGTGTTTGGG
The DNA here is from genome assembly GCA_023333645.1 of Sceloporus occidentalis. Lineage (NCBI taxonomy): Eukaryota > Metazoa > Chordata > Lepidosauria > Squamata > Phrynosomatidae > Sceloporus > Sceloporus occidentalis. The sequence goes on along the minus strand of JALMGF010000174.1, from coordinate 683,319 downwards.
TGCTTTGCCCTGGGGTGAAACAGGTGAGCGGGTCGCCAATTGCCCTCTCATTCGCCTTTCCAATTTTTCAATGCTGCTGGTGGTGGTGGTGGTGGTGGTGGTGCCAGCATCTCTTCTCTGCCAGTTCGCTTCCTGGCTAGAGTCATGCCCAAAATGTCCCTAATTGTAAGGGCAGTTTCTCCCCCCTGGCTGCCTCTGTCTGCGGTGTGGCAACGCCTGCTACCTCCGCCGGAGTGGCCAGCTTACGCTAGGGCCTTGTGTCTGAGCTCTGGAAGTCTGCTGCCAAACGTCTAAGACTGACAGTGTTTGGGTGCTTTGCCCTGGGGTGAAACAGGTGAGTGGGTCGCCAATTGCCCACTCATTCGCCTTTTCAATGCTGCTGCTGGTGGTGGTGCCAGCATCTCTTCTCTGCCAGTTCGCTTCCTGGCTAGTGTCATGCCTCAAATGTCCCTAATTGTAAGGGCAGTTTCTCCCCCCTGGCTGCCTCTGTCTGCGGTGTGGCAACGCCTGCTACCTCCGCCGGAGTGGCCAGCTTACGCTAGGGCCTTGTGTCTGAGCTCTGGAAGTCTGCTGCCAAACGTCTAAGACTGACAGTGTTTGGGTGCTTTGCCCTGGGGTGAAACAGGTGAGCGGGTCGCCAATTGCCCTCTCATTCGCCTTTCCAATTTTTCAATGCTGCTGGTGGTGGTGGTGGTGGTGGTGGTGCCAGCATCTCTTCTCTGCCAGTTCGCTTCCTGGCTAGAGTCATGCCCAAAATGTCCCTAATTGTAAGGGCAGTTTCTCCCCCCTGGCTGCCTCTGTCTGCGGTGTGGCAACGCCTGCTACCTCCGCCGGAGTGGCCAGCTTACGCTAGGGCCTTGTGTCTGAGCTCTGGAAGTCTGCTGCCAAACGTCTAAGACTGACAGTGTTTGGGTGCTTTGCCCTGGGGTGAAACAGGTGAGTGGGTCGCCAATTGCCCACTCATTCGCCTTTTCAATGCTGCTGCTGGTGGTGGTGCCAGCATCTCTTCTCTGCCAGTTCGCTTCCTGGCTAGAGTCATGCCCAAAATGTCCCTAATGGTAAGGGCAGTTTCTCCCCCCTGGCTGCCTCTGTTTGCGGTGTGGCAACGCCTGCTACCTCCGCCGGAGTGGCCAGCTTACGCTAGGGCCTTGTGTCTGAGCTCTGGAAGTCTGCTGCCAAACGTCTAAGACTGACAGTGTTTGGGTGCTTTGCCCTGGGGTGAAACAGGTGAGCGGGTCGCCAATTGCCCACTCATTTGCCTTTCCCATTTCCTTTTCCATTTCATTATTTTCCTTCTGATACACAACCAACCAAACATAACACACACAATAACACATATAACACATATAACACACAGTGACATCACACATAACACACATACACACACACTTACAATGCACAAAACACAAGGACCTTTTCCTTGTTATTTGCCCTGGCCTTCACTCACTAATAGCATTACATTAACACTATAACTCACACTTCACCCTATAACATTTTTCCATCCACATACCTGCCAACAGACCCAACTTTTTCAGGGACAGTCCTGCTTTTTTCCAGTCCTGTCCCATCTAATTTAGCTAAACTAGGTATGCAAAATGCAAATACACATAGGTAGTTATAGCTCGGTAGGTAACGCTACTATAAACATTTAATAAATATAATCAAGTACTAAATAATAAATCTAACTTTAAAATACATTTAAATAAACCCCTATTTTTTTTTAAAAAAAAACATTAAAATTTAATTATTATTATTTAGACATAATCCATCTTTAACCAAACCAGTGCACTGCTACTAATCTTAAACATAACCGTACATTAACCCTAAGCTATTTTTTAGTTCTTGTCCAACATTTTTCCATCAGCATACCTGCCAACACACCCAAGATTTTGGTGGACAGTCCTGCTATTTTCCAGTCCTGTCCAATAAGTAAGTTGGGTTGTTGCAAAGTATGCCATTGTAAATAGGTAGCAAATGTTAGGCATGTAAAGTGGTCCAAAATCAATTTAAAAATGTAAAATATTCCCTATTCTTTTATTAAACATCTATGGACAGTACACCTCGGTATGTGTGTGCAACTCTATTGGTCGTTTCGGCAGGGGGCTCGCCTGCCATCAACGAATGAAGTGCATTCTGCAGTTCTGCAATTCACTCGTTGATGCCAGACCAGCCCCCTGCCGAAACGACCAATAGAGCTGCACACACGTACCTTCACGGCAGCTGCTGCTGCTGTGATGTGTTATTAACCCCGTATTAACCCCTGCTAGGCAACCAGGAGGAAAACGAAGATTAAACGAGCACGAAGAATGTCCGCGAATATTCGCCCGAAGAGAAGACAGGAACGGGCGAATATTCGCGGAATACGAAGATTTTTTTTTCCCCGAAGACGAGCACGAAGACGAACACGAAGAGCCCCCTGGTGCCCAAGTCTACTAAATATGGGGGTTTCAATTTTGGCTGGGAACAATAATTGACGTGTGACACAAAAGAGGGAACTAATTGGTTGCTGCCATAGAAACCGAAATAGCTTCTTAGTTGCTGTGTACATTTTGACAGATCTGCTAAAGATTATTTTCAAAAGGGATCTCCCACTAATTTTTTAGCAGCATATTAGCTATTTGTATTGGTCTAGCTCTGTTATATGAGCCCAATCTACTAGGCAATACCCTGGTTCTTTATCATACTGCCTTATGATAAACAACAGATTGTCTCAGTCTTAATCACTCAGCATGACCTTCCGACCAATGAAGGTCTATAGAGGAACGGACTTCATTAGCATGGCCATATTGGGACAAAATTAGGTAAAACCATTTCCATTTCCTCAGTGCTAACCTGCATTACTGTATTCAGCACCGTATTTCATTCTCAAGGAGAACAATATTGGGACTGTTACATAATAAAGCATGAAATGTATGTATGTTATGTTTTATTGAAAAAACATTTATATAATTTATAGGACAGTTGAAATGCTCCTGGGTGACACTTCGTTGTCAGATTCCAATCCCCAGCATGATGAAGAAGAACCTCTGGTGAGATTGTTACAAAAATTGGGAACAACCGGTTAATTTTATTAGAGTGAAAACTAATTTAGCTATTTCAATAAGATTACTTTATCTGCAGTCCTTCAAACGCAACTATATGGACAAAAGTATTTGGACCAAACGCAACTATATGGACACCTGGCCATTACACAAACAGAGGCATTTATGACATTGAATGCTAAATACATTATGTAGATGGTCCCTCTTTTGCAGCTATAACGGCTTCCACTCTTCTTTGAAGGCTTTCCACAAGATTTTGAAATGTCTCTATAGGAATTTTTGCCCATTCTTCCATTAAAGCATTTGTAAGGTCAGGTACTGATGTTGGACGAGGAGGCCTGACTCACAATCTCCGTTCCAGTTCATCCCAAAGGCGTTCGATTGGGTTGAGATCAGGGCTCTGTGCGGCAGTCAAGTTCTTCCACACCAAACTCATCCAACCTTGTTTTGTGTGCTGGGGCACAGTCATGCTGGAACAGAAAAAAGCCTTCCCCAAACTGTTCCCACGAAGTAGGAAGCATAGCATTGTCCAAAATATCTTGGGATGTCCCCTTCAGCAGGCTATGCTTCAAACTGACAACTACATATTAATGTCTATGTATTTAGAATGCGATGTCATAAATGACCATGTTGGCGTAATGGCCAGGTGTCGCAATACTTTTGTCCATATAGTGTACCTCCTTAATCATCAGACAGTCGTTGCGGATGTCTAGTGATATTATTTATTTAATCAATGTTTACACTGGGATACAGTTGTGTGGCTGTCAAATATTTTCACTTTTATCGCTTGTGTAATATACCCCCACATGTTATGTCCTGAATACCCATTTTACAGCTCTGCGGGATACGATAGCGATATATAAATCAATAAATAATAATAATTGCTGTTCATGTTTTATTTCCACAGATTAGTAACCCTTTGTTGCTAAACCGGGCTTCCTATGAAAAAGATGGGGCTGTTGTGTCCGGTAAGTAAATTTTTTATTTTTTTGATGAATTACTGTGCATGCTTTTATATATATATGGATTGTATACAATAAACTCTTCTTCTGGGCATTTTCAAATACACACACTGTAAATATACATATAAAAAGTGGTAAAAAAAGGAAATATTACTAATTATGATCAATATATATTGCTCCCTGCTGGGAAGGAATTTATGCACTAAAAGACAACACCAAACATAGCTGCCAAACATAGCAATAAAGAAAGTGTATGTAAAACAAAGAGACTCGTAATCTAAAATAAGATGTCGTGAATGACCAGCCTCATTAAATCATATTCACAACTATCATTGTTTTTCTCGGTACAGCTGAAGAAGCTGATGAAGTTCTGATCCACAGTGAGGGAGGAGTGGAGTCTGCTCTCAATTATGCAAAGCGTTGGTGCAAATATGTGAGAGAATTGCTGGGGTATATGGAGAAAAGACTTGGCTATGGTATATATATATATTAAAATTAATAAAGCGCTGCGTAAACTGTTGGCGCTATATAAATAAAGGATAATAATAATAATAATAATAATATATTAAAATTATGTAATTTGTATATTTGCATGCCAGGGGCTATTAGTGAGCGAGGAACCCAAAATCCTTTCCCAAGATCCTCCTTTGAGCGTTATAATATCTCATGGCCACAAAGGGGTTTAGATGAGCAGTGGTTAAACAGTGTCATAAAGCAAGTACTTACCCCAGCCATCGTTCCCACGCTGACATCTCTGCTCCTTCCCGGCTTACTGACACAGCAGCAAGCAGGGCCTCTCCAGCTACACTCCCACGCAGCTGCAGCCGGAGGTTAACAGGAGGGGGGGGGCGCTCGCTCCGTTGCCAGGGAGACGCGTCTCTCTCTAGCTGCCGGCAGAATCCAGTGAGACGCAGGACACGCTCCACCGTTGCCATAGCAACACGTTTCAAATACTGACGTCATTTTGGCGCCAAATTCGAACGTATTTAGACGCTTCAGTCCCAGTATCCTTTGCTGAAGTATCAGTTGAAGTTGGATTCCTATACCGAAGCGTTCTCTGTGTTTTGACCCTTTGTGTACCAGACCCTATTCTCGCTTACTGACCATTATCTATTTGCTGCCTGCCTCTGACCCCCTGCTTGTTTTTTGACTCTGCCTCCGCTCGTGCCCTATTGTACCTCGCCTGGATTTGTGTCCTGTGTGTATTGGAGTTTTTTTTACTATTAGGAACCTTTCACTTACCAGCTCACTTCCGGATAGTGACAGTATACTTCAGCCATTACTATGGTTCCTGCAGGACTCCAAGCCACACTTTCAGATATGAACGACAAGATGGAGAAGCTGGCCCAAATGATGATGGACATGCAAGCTCAATATGGAAATCTTCATAATGAAGTAGCTGACCTCAAAAACCAAGTTGCTGCTCCTATTAACCCTTCTCCACCACCTGCTCCCTCCGTTGCAGCTCCAGAGTTAGGACCGTCGTTTGAACCCCAAGTTCCTTTACCAACCAAATTCTCCGGAGACCGAAAGACTTTCCGTGCATTTATTACTAATTGCGAACTCATTTTTTCTGTTAAACCACGTACTTATAATTCTGACTCCGTGAAGATTCGTTCAATGATTTTGTTAATGGAGGGTGAACCTGCAAGTTGGGCACATCGTTTATTATCTTCAAATGATCCTGTTATTCATAATTACACCTCCTTTATTGCTACTTTGTCCTCACTATACGATGACCCACACCTCCACTCCTCGGCATGTTCAGCTATCCGTACCTTATCGCAAGGCCGCCGTCCAGTGGAGGAGTACATTACCGAGTTCCGATGCCTCGTTGCAGATACTAAATGGAACGATTACGCCCTTGCTGACCAATTTCGCCTGGGTCTTTCGGATGCTGTTCGTGACGAATTGGCTCATGGCCAAGTTCCCGATTCACTTGAACCTCTGATGGCTTTGGCTCTTTCTATTGATCGGAGATTGCGAGAACGTAGGGCCGAGAAACAACGTCCCTGGACTCCCTCATGGAGAACATCTATGCCTCGTTCACAGGATCCTACTCCTACACCCTCACCTCTATCGGAGGTGGAACCTATGCAGATCGGGCTAGCCAGATCTTCTCTGTCCGTTCAGGAAAAGAACAGACGTAGGGACAATAATTTATGTTCATATTGTGGAGCGGATTCCCATCTCCTGTCGGCCTGCCCTATCTGTCCTAAATCACCTAGAGGTGAGTCCAGAAACAGATCCTATTGTATTTCGTCCATACTTCTGGAGACCGCTACTCACCTATCTGTTCCTCTGCGTTTACAGTGGGGATCTCATCAACTTCATCTCCAAGCCATCATCGATTCCGGGGCAAGCAGCAATATAATTGATAAAGAATACCTCGCCAAACAGAAGATCCCTACCTCTTCTAAGAAACATGAGGTATTTATCCAGACCATTGATGGCTCACCCGTGTCTTCCGGACCAGTGCATTTAGAAACTGTCCCACTCACCTGTTCTATAGGGAATAGGCATACAGAGAGAATAACCTTTGATGTCATCAATTCCCCTTTATTTCCATTAATCTTGGGCCTGCCCTGGCTCAAGCAACATGATCCCGTCATTCATTGGACTACAGGACAAGTAACATTTTCCTCTCCGTTCTGCATCCGCCATTGTCTCAGTACTGCACATATTTCTCTTCAAACGTCCCCTACTGTATCCAGAACCTCCATACCGGGTTTGCCTTCATGCTATATGGAATTCCAGGACGTGTTTGATGAGAGGGGAGTTGAATGTCTTCCGCCACACCGTTCATACGACTGTCCTATAGACCTCATACCTGGATCTAAAATTCCTTACGGCCGTATATATCCCTTGTCGGAATCAGAACTGAAAGTACTACGAGATTACCTCGACGAACACCTAGCCAAGGGTTTTATTCGTCCATCCACCTCTCCGGCCGGGGCAGGAATATTCTTTGTAGGAAAGAAGGATGGGGGTTTACGGCCCTGCGTGGACTACAGAGAACTAAACGCTATAACCATAAAAAATCGATACCCTCTTCCTCTCATCCCGGAATTATTCGAACGTTTAAAGCAAGCCGCTATTTTCACTAAACTAGATCTACGAGGAGCATATAACCTTGTGCGTATTAAAGACGGTCATGAGTGGAAGACTGCATTTCGTACTCGTTATGGACACTTCGAATACTTAGTGATGCCCTATGGACTATGTAATGCTCCAGCTACCTTTCAAAACTTTGTCAACGATATTTTCCGGGATTTATTAGATACTTTCATGGTTGTCTATCTTGATGATATATTGATCTTTTCCGCTACCCTCCAAGAGCACCGCAGCCATGTACACCAGGTTCTTTCACGTCTTCGTGCCCACCGTTTGTTCGCCAAAATAGAAAAATGCAAGTTTGAAACTAATACTATAGACTTCTTGGGATTTCACATTTCATCCAAAGGCATCGAAATGGACAAAACTAAAGTGAAGGCCATTGAACAGTGGCCACAGCCTCAATCACGTAAAGATGTGCAACGATTCCTTGGATTTGCTAATTTCTATAGGCGTTTCATTCATAATTTTTCCAGAGTCGTCCTTCCTCTCACAACCCTAACATCCAAAAATACCAAGTTTTTATGGAGCACAAAGGCCGAGGAGGCTTTCGCCACGCTTAAACAAAGATTTACCTCTGCTCCTATACTGGTACATCCCAATTCTGATCTGCCTTTTATTTTGGAGGTAGACGCCTCTACAGTAGCGGTGGGGGCTATCCTTTCTCAAAGACAAGGACCTAAAAATCTACTTCACCCTATAGCATTTTTCTCTCGCAAACTCTCACCGGCTGAGAAGAATTACGACATAGGCGATCGTGAGTTGCTATCAATAAAGTGTGCACTAGAGGAATGGAGACATCATCTCGAGGGGTCTCGACATCCGTTTGTTATCTTTACCGACCACCGCAATCTGGAATATCTTCAACGAGCCAAGAGACTACGACCTCGTCAGGCGCGCTGGTCTCTTTTTTTTACAAGATTCAATTTTCACATAACTTACAGACCAGGAAGTAAAAATGGCAAGGCTGACGCTTTATCTCGCCAATACGTCAATGAACAGGATGACCCCAACACCACCCAACCAATAATTCCCCCGAGACATTTTTTGGTCACCAAGAAAGATTTTATTAGCTCCCTGAGGGACTACTTCAAATTCAGAGTTCATCGTCCTACAGTTCAACCGTTGCAGAGGAAAGGAGGACTCTTTTACCATCAAAATAAATTGATAATACCTCCACCTTTTGTGACCGACGCTCTCCGCATCTGCCATGACGCCCCGTTGGCAGGGCATCCAGGGATCTCAGGAACGCTCAGTTTGCTTCGCCGTCGCTTCTGGTGGCCTAACATGGCAATGAATGCAAAAGACTATGTGAACTCATGCCAAGTTTGTGCAAGGAACAAGACCTCACACCAATGCCCTCCGGGATTGTTACAAATTATTCCCACTCCCCAATCGCCATGGTCCTCCGTATCAATGGACTTTATAGTGGAATTACCTTTATCTAACGGATATAATACCATCATGGTTGTTGTAGACAGACTGACCAAAATGGCGCATTTCATACCACTGAAACACCTCCCATCAGCAACTGAGACAGCTGACATGTTCATAAGAGAGATTGTTCGCTTACATGGAGTTCCTCTTCAAATACTGACTGACCGGGGTTCTCAGTTCACTTCAAAATTCTGGAGGTCATTTTGTAAAGGGTTGAAGATTGAACCAGCCCTATCTTCTGGTTATCACCCTCAAACTAATGGTCAGACGGAGCGAATAAATCAAAGTCTAGAACAATATATTCGTTGTTTCACATCTTACCTCCAATCGGACTGGTCCTCTTTGCTACCTATGGCAGAATTTGCACACAATAACATTAAGAACTCATCAACACAAGAAACCCCGTTCTTTCTGCTATACGGTTATCATCCTCCTGACCTACCTATATCCATAACCCCAGTAATGGTGCCAGAGGCGGCGAAAAGACTGCGAATAATACATAAAGCATTACGTATGGCAAAACAAAATCTGACGATTGCTCAACAACGATATAAGGGTCAAGCGGATAAACATAGACGTACTGGCCCTGACTATCAACCCGGGGATAAAGTATGGTTATCTACTCGAAATATGAAACTAGCCATACCCTCTTTAAAGTTGGGACCCCGATTTATTGGTCCATATACCATCACTCACCGTATTAACCCAGTCACTTATCGACTTGCGTTACCGCCATCTGTCAAAATCCATCCGGTTTTCCACACCTCTCTGCTCAAACCAGTTATTGCCAATAGACTGGCCACACGGTCTTCCTTACCTCCTCCTCCTGTCATTGTTGAAGGTTATCCTGAATATATCGTTCAAGACATTTTGGATTCCCGTCTTAGGGGAGGCCGTTTGTATTATTTAGTGGATTGGGAGGGTTACGGACCTGCTGACCGTTCCTGGGAACCGGCCTCTTTAGTTCACTCACCTGTCTTGGTTCGTCGGTTTCACAGGAGTTACCCCTCTAAACCTGGTCCTATCGGTTCCCGGAGGTTACCGTTCGGGAGGGGGTACTGTCATAAAGCAAGTACTTACCCCAGCCATCGTTCCCACGCTGACATCTCTGCTCCTTCCCGGCTTACTGACACAGCAGCAAGCAGGGCCTCTCCAGCTACACTCCCACGCAGCTGCAGCCGGAGGTTAACAGGAGGGAGGGGGCGCTCGCTCCGTTGCCAGGGAGACGCGTCTCTCTCTAGCTGCCGGCAGAATCCAGTGAGACGCAGGACACGCTCCACCGTTGCCATAGCAACACGTTTCAAATACTGACGTCATTTTGGCGCCAAATTCGAACGTATTTAGACGCTTCAGTCCCAGTATCCTTTGCTGAAGTATCAGTTGAAGTTGGATTCCTATACCGAAGCGTTCTCTGTGTTTTGACCCTTTGTGTACCAGACCCTATTCTCGCTTACTGACCATTATCTATTTGCTGCCTGCCTCTGACCCCCTGCTTGTTTTTTGACTCTGCCTCCGCTCGTGCCCTATTGTACCTCGCCTGGATTTGTGTCCTGTGTGTATTGGAGTTTTTTTTACTATTAGGAACCTTTCACTTACCAGCTCACTTCCGGATAGTGACAAACAGTAAGCGCAAGGAGGGTGGAGAATGTTAACTGGTCCAGAATGAATGGATGTTATTGACTGTGGTTTTAACATGGGAAGTATGCCATGAACATTTCGACTTCTCAGAGACTTCTTCTTTCTGCAGAAAGTGAATTTGCAAAAAACGCCATCAGATTGTCTGAGTCAGCAAGATGCAACATCAGTCAACAGGTAATATGGGGGCTGAGTGCCAGGGAAGGGCATTGTGTGTAGTGTTGCTTTTTTACATTGTCTCCTATATGGCCTCTTGCAGCCGTGCATGCCTCTTCAAGATGTCTACTTATTACTCATGGATCATGAGACCCACATGGCAAATTCAGCTACCAACACAGTGGCCCATCTGCAGATGAAGAAGTATTACCAGGTGATGTGTATGTCAGTAGCACTAACGCTTTTTAGACACATCTGCAATTTAGAGCAGACAGCTCCACCAGGTAGCTCCCAAGCTCTCTGCTGGTTTGTACATAGGGTTGCCAAATAAAAAAAAAAAAACACAGGCTTAACACAGCATATTAGTAACAGTGCCCAGTATCACAGCCATGGCGCGACACATCGGCCCAAAAATCGGCACATTGTCTACATTATGCCATCAAACTCACATAGGTCTCACATACACTCATACCCAGAAAATCCAGAGCACTTAGAGAAGACAGGTATCCAGGGGCTGGTAATGGGGTCAGTTTGAAATTCTTCAACAAGGGCCGGTCCAAGTCACATTCACAAAGGTGGGAGCGCAGTGGGGGGTCACGTAACGCAATGTTATGTTACACTGCAGTAATGGCATGATGAAGAAAGATTTCAGGCAAGATAAGGGTGTGAGAGGTGTGGTGATGTGCGAAAGGTGTGATTGGTAGAGTAGTATGTGATAGAATGTGTATGTGTCAGAATGAGTGTGTGTTAGTGTGTATGCTAGTGTGTATGTTAATGGATAACAGGGGGCTGGGGGGACAAAGGGATTTTGGGTCCTTAAGAGGGACTGGTCCTCTTAAAGTGTAACTCTTCCCTTACAAAAAAATTACTGCAGTTTTTCTGAAGTAAAACTGCAGTACTTTTTTCGTAAGGGTTGTGGTGTATACTAGACTTGGGCACCAGCCAACTGTTCGTGTGTGATTTCATGTGGGAAAATTTGCCCGTTCCTGTGTTCGATTCGGGTGAATATTCATGTACATTTCCGTGTTTGGTTTTTTTCTTCATTTTTTGTAGAAGGGGTTAATACGAGGTTAACGCGGTATGCACTACGCAGCAGCTTTGGCGCCAGGATTTTAAACGTCCGTACGAGCAACTCTATTGGTCGCCGGCAGTGGCCTACTCTGCCATCAACCAATGAAATGCACCTGCCATCAACTAACGAAGACCAACACGAAGGTTCTTCGTGTTGTGTGTCTTCGTCTTCATATATGTTTTGGCGCCGCCATGTTCATATGTTCGGTATTCGGGCTGAACAACGCAAATGCACCCTTCGTGTTTGTTTTCATTTTCGTCCAAATATGAATGCACAAGTCTAGTATATACTGTCGGAAGCTGTGATATCTGGAACTCCCAGGAAACTTTTAAAACTGCTAGTCATGAAAAACACTAGATTCCATTATGGTTTTTTCTCGAATATGACACTTCCTCTTTTTAGCAAGGAAACAAGAAACAAGAAAACAGTGCAGCCTTGTAGCATACATTTTTCATAGTTACATTTTGTTTGTCCATATAGTTTATGCATATGGCATTTCTGTACAATATTATTATTTATTGATTTATATAGTGCCATCTTATTCCACACAGCTATAGAATGGGTAAAATGCATATATATCAAAAGCATAATAACCATATAACAATTTGGATTTACAATAGCTAAAAGTTAAAGAGGCCATCTTTAACTGTGTGGCTGCAGGCTCAATGCACGCATGGACATGTATATCATTTATTGGTCACCAACCTTATAGTGCCAGGGCCAATATAAATTCCCAGTCCGTCCCTGGAAGGAGTTGGAGATATATTGCGAAAGAAGTGAATGTGCAAATATTTGAGGCAGACCAGCCCTACAACTGTATCCCATTGTAAATATTGTTGAAATGAATAATGTTACTAGAAATACATACAGATTGAGTGGAGTAAGGACGGTGGGAGGTTAGGAAAGGCAAGCAAGTGGAACTAAAGAAGTGGGTTTTAAGTAATTGGAGACAAAAGGATAAACTGGGGTCGGGCATTCCGTAGGATATTAACAGCACTTGAGAAGTCTTGTATGTGAACATAAGAGGTAGAGATTAGATCAGAGGACAGGCAAGGGACATCATAATATTGGAAAGGCCAGGTAGGTGTGCACTTGGAGATAAGTGAGGAGAAAGCCATATAGGTAAAATATCTAAAATACAATGTAATTAAAGCCTCTGTACACTGATGTTTTTTCAGCCATTGTCGGCAAAGAAGACAGAGATTGAGAAGTGGAGAAAAGAATTCCGGGAGCAGTGGCAGCGAGAACAGAAAAGAATGGTACAACTATAACCTATAAGTACCTGATAATATTCATATCTGGGCCCTTACCAGGATGGCTCACCTGGAGCCTTCTCCTGCCCCATACAGGTTCTGAGAGAAAAGTAGTTGGAGTAAAAGTATGGGATTTGTCTTACTTTGCAGGAAAGAAGAGATTTGTTAAAAGCTTGTACAACTGCTGCATTAACTTCCTGTGATGCAGTCCTCCCTTCCTCTCTCCCTCTCTCCCCCTCTCCCCCTCTCTCCCCCTCTCCCCATCTCCCCATCTCCCCATTTCCCCATCTCCCCATCTCCCCATTTCCCCATCTCCCCATCTCCCCATCTCCCCATCTCCCCATCTCCCCATTGTCCCTGACAGCTGCCTCGTTAGCGCAGTAGGTAGCGCGTCAGTCTCATAATCTGAAGGTCGTGAGTTCGATCCTCACACGGGGCACTTGTCTTTTTTTCCCCCAAAAGGGCATAATCCAAACATGAAGGCTTTTAAAATGTTATGCAAAAGGGCATAATCCAAACATGAAGGCTTTTAAAATGTAAAATTTAGTAAAGGGACAGGGCTTCAGTGCTGTTAGGTGGTCAAACACCACCCCCTCACACAGAAAATAATGCACTCTCCAGTAATGATACCATATGTGATACCTGATGCATTCCATGGAAAACCTAGAGAATTTCCAGGTGTGCCAATACCTCACAATATACTTTTTTCACCAAATAAATTCCTGTGACATAGAAATTTTGTTATCCTGATCCCTCAATATCCCTAGCTACACATATGAAATGTCCTTCTTATTATTTGACATGTTTGACAAGTGCATTTCACAAGTAAATCTATTAGTGCTCAATAAATAAAAACATATGCATACAAGTGTATAAAAGGGCCTAAGTACCTGATTTGTTCTATTTTACTAATTCATCTAATTCTTGTATTCTAATATCTTGAGATGATAGGATGATTTTACAATCAAAATCCTGAAAATTGGACAAAAATTCTACACTAATGTATTTGACCTCATATCTTGTCAGGTCATATTCTTCTTCTGCTGATATCAGTAAAACACAGATGGTATTAGACTCAGTATTTCTATGTTTGGTTTCCATAGACAGATGCCCTGTCCTCGCTACGCAAGTCTCGGCAGCTGTACATACAGCGCTGTGAGGAGTTGGAGAAAGCAAAACAGCTAAGTGCCAAGGTAGAGGAAGAGCAAACCATGACCACAAACGCCCACAAACAGCTCGAGAGGCGAAGGAGGTTCAGAGAAGAGGCACAAACAAAGGTGAGATGGAGAGTATTCACTAATCTAAAATGTAACGCTGGAATTGCAGTGTCTCTCAAGAGTTGTTTGCTAAGCATCTCCCAGCAAAGTGCATTGGGAACTTTCCATGCATTTCAGTTGTACTCATTAGGGTCTGAGTTAACGAAGGATCCCACTGAGCTTCCTGTTTAGGAATTTATTTTTTTTTGGAAGCCCGAGGTGCGTGCTCCTTTGGTGCCGCATTCTGTGCACAAGGCAGCAGAAGCCAGACTACGATACCGAGTTCCCTCACTCGGAGAACTCGGACAAATTCCAACCCCCCCCATGGGAGGGTCGGATCTTGAGTCTCACCCCGAAGAGTGAGACTCCTTGCTGGCTTTTTTGAAGAGAGGAAGGGGCCAGAAGGCTCCCAATCCTCCTCCAGCAAAGTTCAGGCTTCACTGCCTCTTAAAAAGAAAACAGTGTCAAAAACGTGGTTACAAATACGTGTGCCATAGAGTAGTGAGGGCCAAGCCGTGAATTTCAAACCGTGAATTCAAAAGGGGGGCAAATTAATCGGCACTCGTGTAAAACGAAGTGAATTTTATAAATTAAAAAAAATAATTTAGGGACAGGCCATTGCTGGCCTGCCGGATTCAAAAATAAAATCTTAACCCCAAGACCAGAAGGTACCTGGGGAAAAGGTAGTGCTGGTAGGCCGCCAGTGAGAACGTGCGCTCACCGTGTGCAGTGGCGTGCAATACCACACACGGTGACTCCAGCATTTCTGCCAGGGCAATTCCACCTCAGGCTCCATTTGCTATCCCGAACCCTAAGGCCAGAGGATCAGCATAGTCCCCCCCTTCCCAAAGGGGAACTACACTTGATCTTAGCCAAAAGGCCGAGAAGCTTCCTGTTTAGGAATGGCTGAGTTGGCCAAAAGATTTCCACAGAAGTTCAGTCATCATCTGTGATCCTTGGAGGCTCCAGGGCTAGAGAGTCTCCTTGTCTTGGTTCATGTGCAGTCCTTGATATGATGATATTAAATCTAATAATGCGCTTAGAGAAGTAATACCAAGGGAGCCCTCCCAAAAGTTGTGTTTTTTTTCTAGACTCTCTTAGCATTAGAGTATAGCATTTTCTTATATTTGTTTGACTTCTTGATTGGCTGCCCATTTCTTTAACAGTTTTTCAGCTTGTACATAATGGGTTCCTTGTATAATTGGGTTTTGTCCTCATAACAAATACTAAAAATAAAATAAACACTACAATAAAATGTTAAACAAATATTTATATAGAGCGCAGTGATATCACCATGACATCATAATGGGTACTATCTGATGACGAGAAAGGTCTGTGACGTCTATAAAAAAGCCCCCACTCAACCTCAAACAATATATACAGAAAAATGGAAAATGTATGAAAATAATTCTCCCTTAATTCTGCTGAATTAAAAATTTTTATCACAAAAAATCCTTATCTGTCCTTGTATAATAATGTATAATTTGTGCCGGCAAGCTCTGGTCATGATAGAGTTATGGTAGGGTGACTACATACTGATTTTCAACAATAAAAAAATATGACACCCTGCATAATGCATATCTTATGTAGCTAAATAAAAGAAAATGCTTACCATCAAACCTTTTATAATTACGCAACTTAAGTACCTATAGCGTTGTTCCTTTTCTTTGTTAATCAGCATTTTCGAGGTATTTGGTTTAAAAGTATGGGATTTGTTATATGAGTTAAAAGCTTATACAAATACGGTAAGTATTAACGTCTTGTGTGATGCAGACTTCCCTTCCCCTCTCTTCACTGACCTTAGCAGCTGCCTTGTTAGCGCAGTAGGTAGCGCGTCAGTCTCATAATCTGAAGGTCGTGAGTTCGATCCTCACACAGGGCACTTGTTTTTTTTGTTTTAAATAGAGCACAATCTAAACACAGAGGGCCAGAGGCTTTTTAAAATGTAAAATTTGGGAAAGTGGCAGATCTGCTTCACGGCTGCTATTTGGTCATCCTAAAGATCAAAGCAGTTCACGTGTTAAGGTAGGGGGTGGAATCATTTTTGGACAGAGCAAAGTATACTGACTGACCCCTTTGTTTATTTAGGCTCTGGAAGCTGAGGCTACATACCGTTCTTGCGTATCAGAGGCTAACTTGCGATGTCAGCAGCAGGAGATGGTCAGAATGAGAATCATATCACATATCCGAAAACTGATTCACCAGGGAGACCAGGTGCTAAAGGAGGTTAGTAGAAAACTGAGCTGGGGAAAGATTCAGATAGGACTATCATGGGAAGTTCCCAAGTTAATATTTGTAGGATGTCGGAATCACTTTACATTTATCACTGCTTTTCCTGAGGAGTCGAGTTGCTTTTGGTGATGCCCTGTTCATCTTCACTCACAGACCCCTTGTGAACAGACCCGATAGATTTTCTAGAATTCTAAAAAACCTTTGGTCTTACCTTAAATTGGGGCAAGGCTATTTTTTCATTAAAATCAAGGGCAAACCAAAACTGAAGACGAGCCAAGGCGTGCATGTCTGAGCCAGTGCTGCTCTATACCATCAGGAGTAGAACTGCTTTGCTATTATGCATGTGCGGGCAGTATACCTAAGCATACTATCTGCTTTAGTAGAATAGTGGGATAAGCAGAGGAGGAATAAAGGAAAAATAGAGCGTTTGCAACAATTTAGTATAATACACTATGGCCCGCTGAAAACGAATACCAGTGGGCATCTTACATCAAGCTGCTGTTGGAGTCCTTTAAGACATCTACATGGGTTCCTAGAAAGCTCTCACTAAATTATAAAAGATTCAGCCAGCGTCAGCATTCCTAGCGTGGAATTCTGTTATAAATCAGACCGTGCATCATGACTAACATCTTTTTACCAATTGCATGTATTAAGACAAACTGAACTAAATATTCCATTTTGTATAATATTCTCTGGTTCAAGACAGATGTCATGGTTGTGAGATGATTAACCTACTAATGCTCGCCTTGGGAAAACTGATCCAGTCAATCAATATGGAGAAATGTCACCGGTGACTGTCTCCAAGTGTGTAATGTCTTGAGTTCTGCTCCACTGCAGGTAACATTAAACCTCCTGAGAATGAAAAGGACTCAGTGCGAGTCTTTCCCCTCTGGATACGAGAACCTACTGGAAACGTGTGACCCTTACGAGGCTGGAGACCGATACTTGCAGTTTATCTTAACTTTGCCAAGGAAGCACACAGAGACTGAAAAATACATTTTCCAGGAGTATGTTCCCACAGGACAGAGGTAACAAATCTAGAGAGTAGATAAATCTATAGCTAGGTAAATCCTCCCAAATCATTTTAGTTCATATAACCTGGCAGGGTTCACCCTAAAAAGGGGCTAAATTGGTCCTGCATAATGAATTATTAAGTATATAAATTCTATCTTACAGATTTTACTTTGTAACATGCAGGCCCACTCAACCCTTTCTAACACATAGTCAAGTCCACAATTAGATGCTTGTTTTTTCTTTGATCCATGATTATCATACAGTTTCTAATTGTCTCTTAGGTCATCACCTGGTGGTCGACGAAAGAATGCAGTTCAGCTTGTCAGAGTCTCTTCTTCACGGTCTGATCTGCATCTGAAGCCAGAAGACCAAGCAGCAAAGCTGTCTCCTGGTGAGTTTACAGATAAGGATGGGGAATATTTCCTTGACTAGTAAACAGTCAGCAGAAATGTAAATTCTGTCGGTGCCAGTAGAATATGTACCACATCACAAATCATTGCTCACCCTTTTGATATTTTAAGGTCTAAAATTTTGCATGTAATGATTGTGGGGCAACCACACATCAAATAAGAGAAGAGTTGAGTGGATGTATCCAAGGTTCAGCGCACGCTTGAGTAAATAAACACACCTAAGGGACACAAAACTGTATTGCTAGTGTTATGTTAGTTGTCAGATGTTAACAGCCCTTCACCACATGTTATTGAGATATTATTTACCCCAAAATGGCTAATGAATGTAAAGATGGGAGCCCTACAAAGTAGCCAATATTATAATAAAGGAATTTATAGACAGGTGTACCAATTTGGACAAGCTCCTCATTTATCTCCACCTGCCATCACTTCACATGTACAGATAGTGTTGATTTCCCACTAGGCAAATTAATCACTCGTAATCATTCTTAGTTACACTAAAACAAAATCGGTGTTGTTCACCTGAATACATGCCTACCACTGCCTTTAACTATTCCCTCACCATTCAAATGCCCCAGAGGGCTCTGCTTTTAAAGGTATTTCAAAGACAGTTTAGTGACAGTTGACTGTGGTACCACCATATCAGCAGCCTAAATGGCCACTTGGGGACGCCTCCTATTTATTCAGTCTATCCTTATGGTCTTAATCTATCTTAATCTATCGGCTGAACTCACCAGCAACCAGGTTTCTGCAAATCTAATCACTTCAGTTATGCAGTAAAAGGTGCCATCAACCCAGAGTCTTTTCTATCCTCAGACTCACTGTTCAAGTTACTCGGCATGTGTGAAACTCCTCCAGTATAGTTCCTGTGTACTTTATTGATGACACAACAAGATTAGATGTTTTATCTATCAGTAGCTCAGCCCCTAGTGAGTTTAGGCCTTTACAGAAGTGCTGCCTTTCTACCACCATACTTAGAAATACCTTGAATCTGCCCCAGTGGCTCCAGGAACTTTTATTGAAGCCCCAAGGTCAGTGCTTCACTGTGAAAAAAAGAAAAAGTGCCATAAGGCCACAGTGGACACCAGGTACCCTTCATTTTCTTCAGAGGTCGCACGCTCGAAGGATATGCGGCCCCTTCCTTTCCTCCCCGTCCGTAAGGCATGCAGGAGGGCCGGATCTTCTTGGTCCCTCCTCGCAAGAGTTGGGACCACTGAAATACCAACCTTTGATCTCTGGTTGAAGTGGTTTTTGACTGCACCCACTACCTGCTCTGGCTCTGCCCACTCCTCAGCTCTACCCACGTGCCACTTTTTTCATGTCTATTGGGGAGAGAAAAGAAGGGTTTGGATCTGATGAGAGGGGGTGGGTCTGATATTGTCTTCATGTTCTATTGTGTTTTGGAAATACAAATAACAATACAAACAATATTGGAACCTAATTGCAATGGGTTTAACAAGCAAAGTATTCAAGTGTGTTTAGTATTTACTCCATGAAAGTTAAAGGCAACGTGATATGATAAGCAAGATCATCTGGGCCATAGCTCAACAACCACTAGAGAATTACATTTCTCAGCTATTAAAGCATTTAAATCAGCATACTATTCTCCTATTCTCCTTTTTAGGTGAAAGAGGATCTTGGGGAAGCAAGTACTTCAATAGCGACTCTGACACTATGGGTGGTGGCAGTGAGGTCAGGACTCAGGAATCTCCATCAGACAGCCCGGGTAGATGGTTTCATCGGTTTCATAACACCATGCAATTTATTGATCTGTTACTCTTTCACTCAATGATGACCGGTGACTATGTTACACTTTAGAAAGCTATGAATCACATGGCACCAAAGCTCTGTTTGTGCTTCTTTAATAACTTTTGTTCTTAAAGGCCTATCTTTGAGTGATGTTGTAGGCTTGAGGATGAACGTAAATGGTTTGCACTAATCAGGTTATGACAAACCAACAATGTCTTTCAGCGGTGCCCTGACACCTTCAATGGTTAATGTTATCTTGCATTGGTCATTACTAGAGAATGCATCCTAATTTTTCTTTCGTGCTGTGTATTTTAGGTCATGATGCCAGAAAAGTAATTAAGGCTTCATCCACAGGTACTGTGTCCTCTGATGATCTGGACGAGAGAGATTCCAATCAGACAGATGATGTCGGTGAGTGATGAGCCCCCCCCAGTACTACTTAACATGGAACTTGTGTGCAAAGATAGTCTAATACTTTTTACATGCCTATGGGTTTGCAGACTCCACAGATGCTACATCTGAGAATGGCGTGCCACCTCAAAGCCCAGACAAAGCAGCATATTTGACTCAAGCTGCTCAAAGTCATCGTCTTCGGCGTACAAGGGTTCCTTCTAAATGCAAGGAGTGTGAAGGCTTCATGGTATCTGGTGTGGAGTGTGAAGAGGTTAGAGACAATTTACAAAGATTGTTTTTGTCACCTTATCGGGGGAAATAAATTATTCTTCTAAGCGTTACAATTAGCCTTTGTCAATATTCAATATTAGTCAAGAGGACACTGCCTATAACCTATAAGTCGTGTTGAGAGGGCATGGATCGACTTGCTGGAACCCTATTACAGTGTTTGCTTGCTGTTTCCTTTCTGCAGTGTTACTTGACCTGTCACAGGAAGTGCCTTGAGAGCCTGATAATCAAGTGTGGTCATAAGAAACTTCCGTCCAAAGTACCGCTATTTGGCATGGACTTTTCTCAATTCCCACGATATTTTCCTGAAGAGGTCCCATTCATCATTGTTAAGTGTACTTCAGAGATTGAGCTACGTGCCTTGGGAAAGCAGGTACCACATCCTTTAGCATGATGAACCATCCAAAATCTCAGAGTTCAGGCTCTAGTATTCCATGACTGTTTGTAATGACCTTATGTATTCTTTTTTCCTCTACTTGTAGTTTCTTTTCAAACTCAATTTCTAACTCTTTCACTTCTCTTTGATTTCATTCAAATTATATGGCTTCATCCATGTTTTCCATACATTTATTTTTTCCTTTTACTATTTATACAATTTGGCAAAAGTAATTTAACACTTATACAATTATTTTCTCTCCCTGTGTCACATTTTTCCTCTCTTTCAGTTTTTCTAATGGATATCTATACGGCCTACCAGTGTCTCTCTCAGAACACTCTCTCTGTCATTTCTTTCCAGGGGCTTTACCGTGTAAGCGGGGCCAAGGCCCGCGTGGAGAAACTTTTGCAGGCATTTGAGAATGGTCGAGACCTGGTGGATCTTTCAGGACATTCACCACATGATATCACCAGTTCCCTCAAACAATTTCTTAAACAGGTACAATAGAAAAAGACAGTGCAGTCAGGGTGTACACACTCTCTCAAGTCAATTAATTGCTATAGAATCACGGGGTATTTATTTTAGTTTTGTAACTTAAAGAGTGTTACTGGGAAGCAATAACTTGATTCATAAATGAATATAATTTGTATATACTGTATATACCTATATACAAGTTACATCTGCATTATACTTCCAGTATTAAAAGTTCTAAAATGAGTGCCATGGATCTACAACAGAAGGTTAGTTTCATCCACCTTTAAGGTCCAAGCCTACATTCCAGAGTATATCTACCCAAAGCACCATAATATTATTAGGGCACACTGAAATGAGTTGCTATGCCTTTAAGAGGAATGAACATCACTCACTCTCTCACTCAGCTCCCTGATTCAGTGGTCCCTTATCAACTCTACAAGGAGTTTATAGAGTTTTCACGAGAGCTCCAAGAAGACAAAAAAGGGACTGAAGAAAGCCATGATCATATACAGCGCATGAAGGACATTCTCTGCCGCCTCCCAGCCACTAACTATAACACACTTCGCCATCTTACAGCTCACCTGTACAGGTGGGTTATAGTCAGTACATGTTTTTTGTTTTATTTGTATGTATTTTAAAGAATTACAGGGGATCTTCCCCTATTTGAACCTATAGTATCTGGATACAAGGCACACCTCTAACATCCTAGATAAGAATAAGATCCCCTTTCCTAGGAGATGCATGATGATTTTAACAATGTTTCTGTAGCACTGATTGGGTCTCCATGCTGTTCACTTATAATATAAACTAGAAAACAAGAGTTCTAGGGTCTGCACCTCTTTACCTAGTGTACATTGTATGACTTGCAGTGTAGAACAATGTATCATATGCCGTTTACATTATATTAGTTGGCTGTAATCATCATCATCTCAACATTCTGCCTTTACTGTACCTTCCAGGGTTTCCCAGAGATATGACGAGAACATGATGAACCCTAATAATCTGGGGATTATATTTGGCCCAACACTGATTCGTCCATCTCCTGGGCAAGATGTGACCATGACCTGTCTAATAGATTCTGGCTACCAGGCTCAGGCGGTGGAGTTCCTCATAAATAACTATGAGAAAATCTTTGGGATGGATGACCTTCCTTCATGCAGGCACCAACAGTCAGGGGAGGAGCAGCCCGAGGCAGAAATGAGTGGATCAGAAGCAGCACATGGATCGCTTGTTAGTGAGGTATGACTGTACTTGGGCACTTTTTAAATGAACTGAGACTATTTAAACCTTAACCCTTTAGTAGTCACAGTGATTCTCTGGAAGTGAGTTGCTAATAGTGACATCCGATGGTTCCGATAAAGCTCTTCATGAAAACCATGACTTGTCAGGAGACAAAGATATTCTGAATTAGGTCACTGTGTTGAAGCAAGTATGCAAGTATGATTTCAAGTGTTATTTTAGTAAAAAAGCAAGAGTTGGGATGCTCTGATATCAATATTCCAGGGAGGAGTCAGCTCCAGACTGTATGCCTCTATACCATCAGAAGTACATAAATTACTGCTCTTTACTAATGTACCACCATAGATTTTGTGCCAGAAGATCCCCAATTTGCATATACAATAAAAACCCTAACCTGCTGATATTGGAGTCAGAATACAGTATGTAGAACATTACTAAATACAAACATTCTAACATCCGATTATGTATGTGTTCTGTTTCATAGCTGTGTATGAATAAAGGTCACCCATCTGCTGTGAGTTCAGGTAAAGTTAACCATTTTCTTCCTTACATGCTTGTCCCATATATTAAATATGTATTGATGGCTTAAAAAACACTTTAGAAATTGACTTAGTTTTTACACATAATCCCTAAGAATCAACTTTACTAGCATGATTTAATGGAAATTTCTTACTCTGATTCTAGAAACTGATGAAGGGGATCATGATGGATTAAATCAGTTGGTGCAAGAGGAACCAGGGTTTAAAAATGAAATGTATTCCAGAGATCACTTTAGCCGTTTACCGGTTAGAAGTGGACGAGCAGAACAACGCAACAGTCAAGAACTAAGATCAGATGAGATCATTGATGAATAGCCATTGACAATAAGGAAAGATGATGAGCGGTATCTCCTCTAAACCCATCACTGTGATGGGTACAGGCAACAGACATCAAACGGTATAGAAGAAAAGAGTCTAGGAGAGGGGCAACGGTAAAATGGATGCTTAGGTTTTTCAGTACAGTTGTATATATGAGTAATGCCTTATGAGGCATGGTGAGATAGAGGAAGACTACAAGGAATAGGCTCCAGTATACAGGAAGGGCTATGAGGAGGATGCGAATCTACAACAAAAAGATGAAGCCTATGAATAAGACTACATGGGGACCTTTTATGAAACCCAATTAATATAAGAAATAATGGACTGAAAGACTCATAGCGCATGCTCTCCTCGGCTGGAGCTCTTAAGGTTTGTATGCCTACTGCACTTATTGTAACTTTCTGTATATATTTTCCTCTTTATAAAGCAGTGGATAATATGTTTGCCACTTATTGTCAATTAAAATACATTTAACCTGGACTCTGCTTTTTGGGGTTTTGCGGACGGGGTTGCACTCAGGAGTCGTGCACACAAAGTGTATTTTACAGTAACCAAGCACCTGGGATTTGTAAATATTTTCTAACTCTTTAGCTTGGTTTATACTCTGGAAATGTCTTCTTATTCCAGAGTGCATCTGTAATTTTGTGTCTCAAGTTTTTTTCTTATATTTCCCGGGTACTAGAAATGGGTGAACTGGCCTCTGGAGCAAGTCTGAGCAAGTCCTCTGAGATATACTCCTGGAGTTACACCCCTCATGTGGCATGTGGGCACATGAGCTCAACCATGCAATAATATATGGGGCTCGTGCCCACATAATTCCAGGGTTGCTTTTCATTCCCAGTCCAGCCCTGCTTAACAAAGATTTTTCAGGGCCCTCTCAGCCCTTCACACAGGAGAAGCTCACCAGAGTTGGCCCTTCCTAATGCATAGTGAAGTTGGCGAGCTGAAGAAATGCCTTCCTGTAAACGTCCTGTTTAGTAAATACACCTCATAGCCTTGACTTGCAGGCGCAGAAGCACAATGCGTACTATGACTTTGAACATTATGCTCAGTAGACACTAGAGGTCCCCACGCACCTAGACCTCACGTACCCCACGTACCTAGAATATTACTGTCCTTCTTGCGTGTATCCATTTAATTATTATTTCTGGGTTACTGTTATTTATGAGCACAAAATGGCATTTATATGATATATTGTGTCATTAAAAAGGACAGTAAAGGTATAATTCCATGTCATAAATAAGTCTTCTCAGATACTGCAACACTGTAGTAACTCCCAGAGATCACCCACATGTATCCTCCTGTTGTCCCCGGAATCACTTCCAGCACCAGTCAGCATGCACACCTTGGAACCCTGCTATGTGTACCCAATAAGTAGACACAACTACCTTGAACTGAGTACAGCAGGAATGAACGGTTTATTGTAGTAAAACATAGACTCATATAGCCACAGAACTTCATTAACATAAACTAACAGATACATGAATTCAACCTAACCTTTAATCCCCAATCAGCAATCCTATTGATGGGATTAATTAAACAATGGAGTTCCTGCCTGTTTGGCAGCCAGGCTGGAGCCATCTCTGAGTACCTTGGGCTCCTGTATGACAGGTCATTCTGTCACAGAAATTGTAGAAGGATTTCAAGACTGTCCAGCCGTCCCAGGTAGCTTCCCATCTGTCCTGCCTTTGTGGGCGATGGGGATCATTGGCCAGTTGGGGGGAACCTGCAGAGGATGAAACTTAGAAACGAATGGGGCTGTTAGATTGCTCCAAATTAAGCAGTCATGACACTTTTTTCAATGTGATTGTTCCTTTAAAAATAAATATTTTCTAGGACATGTTCCGTAAATGAGGACTTACAGGTTTACAACAGTCTTAACCCATCTGGGAGCCATCTGCATTCCTTTCAGCAGACAGCAATCACACTAAGTATTACTGTGTGGTTTCATGTCATGTCACTAACCTTCAGAATCTTCACCTACTGAAACCATGCTAGCATCTCATTGCGCATGATTGTGAGAAGGGGGAAAGGGGGTAGATACTGAGGAGGGGGTAGATAGTGAGAAAGGGGGTGGTTGAAATAAAGCGTTAGAATGAGTGAGAAAATGAAATAATTAATGTGTGGATGAATTGTGTGAATGAGTGAGAGAATGAATGAATTAATGTGTGGATGAATTGTCTGAAGTGATTAAGAGTATGAATTAATGAATTTGTGAGAATGCATTAATGAATATGTATAAATGATTTGCTTGAATGAGTGAGAGAATAAATTATTGTGTGAATTAATTATGCGAATACAAGTGTGAATTTGTGAGTGATTGTAAAAGTGTTTGTGTGTGTATCATAGATGTATAATTGATTTGTGGAAAGGCAAAGAATGCACAAGCAGGGTGTTTGAGCCTTGGGGACAAAGATGGCACAGGCCGGGCTGTTTGGGGACAAAGATTGCAAGTCTTATGTGTGTACTTTGGATGCTGGTGTGGTTCTATGTGGACAATGTGGACATTTGGGGTGTGCAACCTGTGATCTATGCCTGTACTTTAGGGGGTTTTATATACCTTTAATGCTGAGTTTTTATGTGAATTCCAATTGATCTATACCTGCAAAGCTGGGTTTGTGTGTTATTCAGTTGATCAATACCCGCATAACTGGAAGCCTCAGGGCCCCCCACAAAAACATGATTTTTTTTCTCACACTATTTACTGCCTCTCCCCCCTTCTCAGGCTATCTACCCTCTCCCTACCTGCCCTTCTCACTATCTACCCTCTCCCTACCCCCTTCTCACTATCTACCCTCTCCCCTTCTCACTATCTACCCTCTCCCTACCCTTCCTTCTCACTATCTACCCTCTCCCTACCCCCCTCCCTTCTCACTATCTCACTTCTCACTATCTACCCTCTCCCTACCTGTGGTGGGAGCGTGAGGGCTCTGTGGTGCGTGTGGTTTCACTGCTGAACGCTGGCATATGACATATGCCTCGCGCTGCCACCACTGCAGACCCCTTGGGCCCCCCTGACTGGCAGAACTCTAGGGCCCAGTCGCAGTCACGACCCCTGCGGCCTTGAATGTTCCGCCACTGCCTGCAGTGCTGTTTGTTTATTTGATCTATACCCTCAGTGCTGAGTTTACATGTTATTTCTAGTTAATCTATAGCTGCGATGCTATGTTTCCATGCATTATTATTCTATACCTGCAAATACAGGATTTGTATGTCTGATTCTGATTCAGTGTGGCAAATATTTTTTTTTCTGCGGGAGCGAAGGGAGTGATTGCATGCTAGGGAGCGTGGAGCAGGGCCCTATGTTTTAAAAAATATATATATTGGCAACAGGGTCTAATATTTATATATATATATATATATATGTATATATATTGGAAGGAGGGTCTAATATTTATATATATATCGGCAGCAGGGGCTAATATTAATATATATATATATATATATATATATTGTCAGCAGGGGCTAATATTAATATATATATATTGTCAGCAGGGTCTAATATTAATATATATTGACAGCAGAGTCTAATATTAATATATATCGGCAGCAGGGTCTAATATTAAGATATATATATATATAGAGAGAGAGAGAGAGGCAGCAGGGGCTAATATTAATATACATAACTGGGAACTCTCCGGGTTTGATCTGGAGATTGCCAGGTAAGCACCGACTCCCTGCCCATTTTCCCTTTAAAACACTTGACTCCAACCTGGCTCGTGTCGCGTGCCGTGATTGTATGGTGGTTAGTACTCTGTGCTGTGGCCGCAGAAACCCCAGTTCGAGTCCAGGTCACGGCATTCTGCTTTTCCTGAATTGCTGGAGTCTTTTCAAACTCCTGTCCAGAATTCCTTGTTACAGATATGTTCTCCCAACACCTGTTCATTAGAGGCTGCGAGTGTTCAAGACCATCTTTCATTCGCTTTGGAAGAAAGTCTGACACAAATGGAAGAAATTGGTAGGTGTGCATGGTTTCCCTCGTGTTAAAATCATCTTTTTGTAGGCGGTGTTTGCTAACTCTCATTAGGGACTGTAAAGGAAACACTCGCTGTGAGACACCATTTCAGACATAGGTGTTGTTGAATACATTTTGCCTCCTCAGATTGATCATAGAAATCTTAGCTAAACTTTCAGTATGAGAGGTAACTAGCTGAAATATCTCCACTGTGCTTTCAAGCAAGCATTTCTACTTTTGCTTGTGGGAACAAGCCAACTACTTGGCCACCTTTTTTCATGATCATGAAACTCCTTTTTTCTTCATTGTTGGCGTATTTCAGCACCCTATCTCTAGATTGTTTAGTCATTTCCTACCAAATATCTTGCCTGTCACAGCCCACTTTCTAGAAAAGATGAAGTCTCCCTCTTTTATGCCTTCAATAAGCTGACTCAGTCTTCTCACTAAAGCAAAGGATATCCACCCACATGCATGTGTGGGCCAGTGGCGCAACGGATAACGCGTCTCACTACAGATCAGAAGATTGTAGGTTCGAATCCTACATGGCTCGAGTCGCTTGCCGTGATCGTATAGTGGTTAGTACTCTGCGTTGTGGCCGCAGCAACCCCGGTTCGAATCCGGGTCACGGCATCTTACTTTTACTGAATTGCTAGAGTCTTTTCAAACTCCTGTCCGAAATTCCTTGTTACAGATATGTTCTCCCAACACCTGTTCATTAGAGGCTGTGAGTGTTCAAGACCATCTTTCATTCGCTTTGGAAGAAAGTCTGACACAAATGGAAGAAATTGGTAGGTGTGCATGGTTTCCCTCGTGTTAAAATCATCTTTTTGTAGGCGGTGTTTGCTAACTCTCATGTGGGACTGTAAAGGAAACACTCGCTGTGAGACACCATTTCAGACATAGGTGTTGTTGAATACATTTTGCCTCCTCAGATTGATCATAGAAATCTTAGCTAAACTTTCAGTATGAGAGGTAACTAGCTGAAATATCTCCACTGTGCTTTCAAGCAAGCATTTCTACTTTTGCTTGTGGGAACAAGCCAACTACTTGGCCACCTTTTTTCATGATCATGAAACTCCTTTTTTCTTCATTGTTGGCGTATTTCAGCACCCTATCTCTAGATTGTTTAGTCATTTCCTACCAAATATCTTGCCTGTCACAGCCCACTTTCTAGAAAAGATGAAGTCTCCCTCTTTTATGCCTTCAATAAGCTGACTCAGTCTTCTCACTAAAGCAAAGGATATCCACCCACATGCATGTGTGGGCCAGTGGCGCAACGGATAACGCGTCTCACTACAGATCAGAAGATTGTAGGTTCGAATCCTACATGGCTCGAGTCGCTTGCCGTGATCGTATAGTGGTTAGTACTCTGCGTTGTGGCCGCAGCAACCCCGGTTCGAATCCGGGTCACGGCATCTTACTTTTACTGAATTGCTAGAGTCTTTTCAAACTCCTGTCCGAAATTCCTTGTTACAGATATGTTCTCCCAACACCTGTTCATTAGAGGCTGTGAGTGTTCAAGACCATCTTTCATTCGCTTTGGAAGAAAGTCTGACACAAATGGAAGAAATTGGTAGGTGTGCATGGTTTCCCTCGTGTTAAAATCATCTTTTTGTAGGCGGTGTTTGCTAACTCTCATGTGGGACTGTAAAGGAAACACTCGCTGTGAGACACCATTTCAGACATAGGTGTTGTTGAATACATTTTGCCTCCTCAGATTGGTCATAGAAATCTTAGCTAAACTTTCAGTATGAGAGGTAACTAGCTGAAATATCTCCACTGTGCTTTCAAGCAAGCATTTCTACTTTTGCTTGTGGGAACAAGCCAACTACTTGGCCACCTTTTTTCATGATCATGAAACTCCTTTTTTCTTCATTGTTGGCGTATTTTAGCACCCTATCTCTAGATTGTTTAGTCATTTCCTACCAAATATCTTGCCTGTCACAGCCCACTTTCTAGAAAAGATGAAGTCTCCCTCTTTTATGCCTTCAATAAGCTAACTCAGTCTTCTCACTAAAGCAAAGGATATCCAGCAACATTCATGTGTGGGCCAGTGGCACAATGGATAACGCATGTGACTACATATCAGAAGATTGTAGGTTCGACTCCTACCTGGCTCAAGTCACTTGCCATGATTGTATAGTGGTTAGTACTCTGCGTTGTGGCCGCAGCAACCCCGGTTCGAATCCGGGTCACGGCATCTTACTTTTGCTGAATTGCTAGAGTCTTTTCAAACTCCTGTCCAAAATTCCTTGTTACAGATATGTTCTCCCAACACCTGTTCATTAGAGGCTGCGAGTGTTCAAGACCATCTTTCATTCGCTTTGGAAGAAAGTCTGACACAAATGGAAGAAATTGGTAGGTGTGCATGGTTTCCCTCGTGTTAAAATCATCTTTTTGTAGGCGGTGTTTGCTAACTCTCATTAGGGACTGTAAAGGAAACACTCGCTGTGAGACACCATTTCAGACATAGGTGTTGTTGAATACATTTTGCCTCCTCAGATTGGTCATAGAAATCTTAGCTAAACTTTAAGTATGAGAGGTAACTAGCTGAAATATCTCCACTGTGCTTTCAAGCAAGCATTTCTACTTTTGCTTGTGGGAACAAGCCAACTACTTGGCCACCTTTTTTCATGATCATGAAACTCCTTTTTTTCTTCATTGTTGGCGTATTTTAGCACCCTATCTCTAGATTGTTTAGTCATTTCCTACCAAATATCTTGCCTGTCACAGCCCACTTTCTAGAAAAGATGAAGTCTCCCTCTTTTATGCCTTCAATAAGCTAACTCAGTCTTCTCACTAAAGCAAAGGATATCCACCAATGTGCATGTGTGGGCAAGTGGCGCAATGGCTAACGCTTCTGACTACGCATCAGAAGATTGTAGGTTCGACTCCTACCTGGCTCGAGTCACTTTCCGTGATCGTATAGTGGTTAGTACTCTGCGTTGTGGCCGCAGCAACCCTGGTTCGAATCCGGGTCACGGCATCCTACTTTTACTGAATTGCTAGAGTCTTTTCAAACTCCTGTCCAAAATTCCTTGTTACAGATATGTTCTCCCAACACCTGTTCATTAGAGGCTGCGAGTGTTCAAGACCATCTTTCATTCGCTTTGGAAGAAAGTCTGACACAAATGGAAGACATTGGTAGGTGTGCATGGTTTCCCTCGTGTTAAAATCATCTTTTTGTAGGCGGTGTTTGCTAACTCTCATGTGGGACTGTAAAGGAAACACTCGCTGTGAGACACCATTTCAGACATAGGTGTTGTTGAATACATTTTGCCTCCTCAGATTGATCATAGAAATCTTAGCTAAACTTTCAGTATGAGAGGTAACTAGCTGAAATATCTCCACTGTGCTTTCAAGCAAGCATTTCTACTTTTGCTTGTGGGAACAAGCCAACTACTTGGCCACCTTTTTTCATGATCATGAAACTCCTTTTTTCTTCATTGTTGTCGTATTTCAGCACCCTATCTCTAGATTGTTTAGTCATTTCCTACCAAATATCTTGCCTGTCACAGCCCACTTTCTAGAAAAGATGAAGTCTCCCTCTTTTATGCCTTCAATAAGCTGACTCAGTCTTCTCACTAAAGCAAAGGATATCCACCAATGCAAATGTGTGGGCCAGTGGCGCAATGTATAACGCATCTGACTACGGATCAGAAGATTGTAGGTTCGACTCCTACCTGGCTCGAGTCACTTGCCGTGATCGTATAGTGGTTAGTACTCTGCGTTGTGGCTGCAGCAACCCCGGTTCGAATCCGGGTCACGGCATCCTACTTTTACTGAATTGCTAGAGTCTTTTCAAACTCCTGTCCAAAATTCCTTGTTACAGATATGTTCTCCCAACACCTGTTCATTAGAGGCTGCGAGTGTTCAAGACCATCTTTCATTCGCTTTGGAAGAAAGTCTGACACAAATGGAAGAAATTGGTAGGTGTGCATGGTTTCCCTCGTGTTAAAATCATCTTTTTGTAGGCGGTGTTTGCTAACTCTCATTAGGGACTGTAAAGGAAACACTCGCTGTGAGACACCATTTCAGACATAGGTGTTGTTGAATACATTTTGCCTCCTCAGATTGGTCATAGAAATCTTAGCTAAACTTTCAGTATGAGAGGTAACTAGCTGAAATATCTCCACTGTGCTTTCAAGCAAAGCATTTCTACTTTTGCTTGTGGGAACAAGCCAACTACTTGGCCACCTTTTTTCATGATCATGAAACTCCTTTTTTCTTCATTGTTGGCGTATTTTAGCACCCTATCTCTAGATTGTTTAGTCATTTCCTACCAAATATCTTGCCTGTCACAGCCCACTTTCTAGAAAAGATGAAGTCTCCCTCTTTTATGCCTTCAATAAGCTGACTCAGTCTTCTCACTAAAGCAAAGGATATCCACCAACATGAAGGTGTGGGCCAGTGGCGCAATGGATAACGCGTCTGTCTACGGATCAGAAGATTGTAGGTTCGACTCCTACCTGGCTCGAGTCACTTGCCGTGATCATATAGTGGTTAGTACTCTGCGTTGTGGCAGCAGCAACCCCGGTTCAAATCTGGGTCACAGCATCCAACTTTTACTGAATTGCTAGAGTCTTTTCAAACTCCTGTCCAAAATTCCTTGTTACAGATATGTTCTCCCAACACCTGTTCATTAGAGGCTGTGAGTGTTCAAGACCATCTTTCATTCGCTTTGGAAGAAAGTCTGACACAAATGGAAGAAATTGGTAGGTGTGCATTGTTTCCCTCGTGTTAAAATCATCTTTTTGTAGGCGGTGTTTGCTAACTCTCATTTGGGACTGTAAAGGAAACACTCGCTGTGAGACACCATTTCAGACATAGGTGTTGTTGAATACATTTTGCCTCCTCAGATTGGTCATAGAAATCTTAGCTAAACTTTCAGTATGAGAGGTAACTAGCTGAAATATCTCCACTGTGCTTTCAAGCAAGCATTTCTACTTTTGCTTGTGGGAACAAGCCAACTACTTGGCCACCTTTTTTCATGATCATGAAACTCCTTTTTTCTTCATTGTTGGCGTATTTTAGCACCCTATCTCTAGATTGTTTAGTCATTTCCTACCAAATATCTTGCCTGTCACAGCCCACTTTCTAGAAAAGATGAAGTCTCCCTCTTTTATGCCTTCAATAAGCTAACTCAGTCTTCTCACTAAAGCAAAGGATATCCAGCAACATTCACGTCTTGGCCAGTGGCACAATGGATAACACTTGTGACTACATATCAGAAGATTGTAGGTTCGACTCCTACTTGGCTCTAGTCACTTTCCGTGATCGTATAGTGGTTAGTACTCTGCGTTGTGGCCGCAGCAACCCTGGTTTGAATGCGAGTCACGGCATCCTACTTTTGCTGAATTGCTAGAGTCTTTTCAAACTCCTGTCCAAAATTCCTTGTTACAGATATGTTCTCCCAACACCTGTTCATTAGAGGCTGCGAGTGTTGAAGACCATCTTTCATTCGCTTTGGAAGAAAGTCTGACACAAATGGAAGAAATTGGTAGGTGTGCATGGTTTCCCTCGTGTTAAAATCATCTTTTTGTAGGCGGTGTTTGCTAACTCTCATGTGGGACTGTAAAGGAAACACTCGCTGTGAGACACCATTTCAGACATAGGTGTTGTTGAATACATTTTGCCTCCTCAGATTGGTCATAGAAATCTTAGCTAAACTTTCAGTATGAGAGGTAACTAGCTGAAATATCTCCACTGTGCTTTCAAGCAAGCATTTCTACTTTTGCTTGTGGGAACAAGCCAACTACTTGGCCACCTTTTTTCATGATCATGAAACTCCTTTTTTCTTCATTGTTGGCGTATTTTAGCACCCTATCTCTAGATTCTTTAGTCATTTCCTACCAAATATCTTGCCTGTCACAGCCCACTTTCTAGAAAAGATGAAGTCTCCCTCTTTTATGCCTTCAATAAGCTAACTCAGTCTTCTCACTAAAGCAAAGGATATCCAGCAACATTCATGTGTGGGCCAGTGGCACAATGGATAACGCGTGTGACTACATATCAGAAGATTGTAGGTTCGACTCCTACCTGGCTCAAGTCACTTGCCGTGATCGTATAGTGGTTAGTACTCTGCGTTGTGGCCGCAGCAACCCTGGTTTGAATCCGGGTCACGGCATCCTACTTTTGCTGAATTGCTAGAGTCTTTTCAAACTCCTGTCCAAAATTCCTTGTTACAGATATGTTCTCCCAACACCTGTTCATTAGAGGCTGCGAGTGTTCAAGACCATCTTTCATTCGCTTTGGAAGAAAGTCTGACACAAATGGAAGACATTGGTAGGTGTGCATGGTTTCCCTCGTGTTAAAATCATCTTTTTGTAGGCGGTGTTTGCTAACTCTCATTAGGGACTGTAAAGGAAACACTCGCTGTGAGACACCATTTCAGACATAGGTGTTGTTGAATACATTTTGCCTCCTCAGATTGATCATAGAAATCTTAGCTAAACTTTCAGTATGAGAGGTAACTAGCTGAAATATCTCCACTGTGCTTTCAAGCAAGCATTTCTACTTTTGCTTGTGGGAACAAGCCAACTACTTGGCCACCTTTTTTCATGATCATGAAACTCCTTTTTTCTTCATTGTTGGCGAATTTCAGCACCCTATTTCTAGATTGTTTAGTCATTTCCTACCAAATATCTTGCCTGTCACAGCCCACTTTCTAGAAAAGATGAAGTCTCCCTCTTTTATGCCTTCAATAAGCTGACTCAGTCTTCTCACTAAAGCAAAGGATATCCACCAACGTGCATGTGTGGGCCAGTGGCGCAATGGATAACGCGTCTGACTACGGATCAGAAGATTGTAGGTTCAACTCCTACCTGGCTCGAGTCACTTGCCGTGATCGTATAGTGGTTAGTACTCTGCGTTGTGGCTGCAGCAACTCCGGTTCACGGCATCCCACTTTTACTGAATTGCTAGAGTCTTTTCAAACTCCTGTCCGAAATTCCTTGTTACAGATATGTTCTCCCAACACCTGTTCATTAGAGGCTGCGAGTGTTCAAGACCATCTTTCATTCGCTTTGGAAGAAAGTCTGACACAAATGGAAGAAATTGGTAGGTGTGCATGGTTTCCCTCGTGTTAAAATCATCTTTTTGTAGGCGGTGTTTGCTAACTCTCATTAGGGACTGTAAGGGAAACACTCGCTGTGAGACACCATTTCAGACATAGGTGTTGTTGAATACATTTTGCCTCCTCAGATTGGTCATAGAAATCTTAGCTAAACTTTCAGTATGAGAGGTAACTAGCTGAAATATCTCCACTGTGCTTTCAAGCAAGCATTTCTACTTTTGCTTGTGGGAACAAGCCAACTACTTGGCCATCTTTTTTCATGATCATGAAACTCCTTTTTTTCTTCATTGTTGGCGTATTTTAGCACCCTATCTCTAGATTGTTTAGTCATTTCCTACCAAATATCTTGCCTGTCACAGCCCACTTTCTAGAAAAGATGAAGTCTCCCTCTTTTATGCCTTCAATAAGCTAACTCAGTCTTCTCACTAAAGCAAAGGATATCCAGTAACGTGCATGTGTGGGCCAGTGGCGCAATGGATAACGCGTCTGACTACGGATCAGAAAATTGTAGGTTTGATTCCTACCTGGCTCAAGTCACTTGCTGTCATCATATAGTGGTTAGCACTCTGCGTTGTGGCCACAGCAACCCTGGTTCGAATCCGGGTCACGGCATCCTACTTTTACTGAATTGCTAGAGTCTTTTCAAACTCCTGTCCAAAATTCCTTGTTACAGATATGTTCTCCCAACACCTGTTCATTAGAGGCTGCGAGTGTTCAAGACCATCTTTCATTCGCTTTGGAAGAAAGTCTGACACAAATGGAAGAAATTGGTAGGTGTGCATGGTTTCCCTCGTGTTAAAATCATCTTTTTGTAGGCGGTGTTTGCTAACTCTCATTAGGGACTGTAAAGGAAACACTCGCTGTGAGACACCATTTCAGACATAGGTGTTGTTGAATACATTTTGCCTCCTCAGATTGATCATAGAAATCTTAGCTAAACTTTCAGTATGAGAGGTAACTAGCTGAAATATCTCCACTGTGCTTTCAAGCAAGCATTTCTACTTTTGCTTGTGGGAACAAGCCAACTACTTGGCCACCTTTTTTCATGATCATGAAACTCCTTTTTTCTTCATTGTTGGCGAATTTCAGCAACCTATTTCTAGATTGTTTAGTCATTTCCTACCAAATATCTTGCCTGTCACGGCCCACTTTCTAGAAAAGATGAAGTCTCCCTCTTTTATGCCTTCAATAAGCTGACTCAGTCTTCTCACTAAAGCAAAGGATATCCACCAACATGCATGTGTGGGCCAGTGGCGCAATGGATACCGCATCTGACTACGGATCAGAAGATTGTAGGTTCGACTCCTACCTGGCTCGAGTCACTTGCCGTGATCGTATAGTGGTTAGTACTCTGCGTTGTGGCCGCAGCAACCCCGGTTCGAATCCGGGTGACGGCATCCTACTTTTACTGAATTGCTAGAGTCTTTTCAAACTCCTGTCCGAAATTCCTTGTTACAGATATGTTCTCCCAACACCTGTTCATTAGAGGCTGCGAGTGTTCAAGACCATCTTTCATTCGCTTTGGAAGAAAGTCTGACACAAATGGAAGAAATTGGTAGGTGTGCATGGTTTCCCTCGTGTTAAAATCATCTTTTTGTAGGCGGTGTTTGCTAACTCTCATTAGGGACTGTAAGGGAAACACTCGCTGTGAGACACCATTTCAGACATAGGTGTTGTTGAATACATTTTGCCTCCTCAGATTGGTCATAGAAATCTTAGCTAAACTTTCAGTATGAGAGGTAACTAGCTGAAATATCTCCACTGTGCTTTCAAGCAAGCATTTCTACTTTTGCTTGTGGGAACAAGCCAACTACTTGGCCACCTTTTTTCATGATCATGAAACTCCTTTTTTCTTCATTGTTGGCGTATTTCAGCACCCTATCTCTAGATTGTTTAGTCATTTCCTACCAAATATCTTGCCTGTCACAGCCCACTTTCTAGAAAAGATGAAGTCTCCCTCTTTTATGCCTTCAATAAGCTGACTCAGTCTTCTCACTAAAGCAAAGGATATCCACCAACGTGCATGTGTGGGCCAGTGGCGCAATGGATAACGCGTCTCACTACAGATCAGAAGATTGTAGGTTCGAATCCTACATGGCTCGAGTCGCTTGCCGTGATCGTATAGTGGTTAGTACTCTGCGTTGGGCCGCAGCAACCCCGGTTCGAATCCGGGTCACGGCATCTTACTTTTACTGAATTGCTAGAGTCTTTTCAAACTCCTGTCCGAAATTCCTTGTTACAGATATGTTCTCCCAACACCTGTTCATTAGAGGCTGTGAGTGTTCAAGACCAACTTTCATTCGCTTTGGAAGAAAGTCTGACACAAATGGAAGAAATTGGTAGGTGTGCATGGTTTCCCTCGTGTTAAAATCATCTTTTTGTAGGCAGTGTTTGCTAACTCTCATGTGGGACTGTAAAGGAAACACTCGCTGTGAGACACCATTTCAGACATAGGTGTTGTTGAATACATTTTGCCTCCTCAGATTGGTCATAGAAATCTTAGCTAAACTTTCAGTATGAGAGGTAACTAGCTGAAATATCTCCACTGTGCTTTCAAGCAAGCATTTCTACTTTTGCTTGTGGGAACAAGCCAACTACTTGGCCACCTTTTTTCATGATCATGAAACTCCTTTTTTCTTCATTGTTGGCGTATTTTAGCACCCTATCTCTAGATTGTTTAGTCATTTCCTACCAAATATCTTGCCTGTCACAGCCCACTTTCTAGAAAAGATGAAGTCTCCCTCTTTTATGCCTTCAATAAGCTGACTCAGTCTTCTCACTAAAGCAAAGGATATCCACCAACATGCATGTGTGGGCCAGTGGCGCAATGGATAACGCGTCTGACTACGGGTCAGAAGATTGTAGGTTCGACTCCTACCTGGCTCAAGTCACTTGCCGTGATCGTATAGTGGTTAGTACTCTGCGTTGTGGCCGCAGCAACCCCGGTTCGAATCCGGGTCACGGCATCCTACTTTTACTGAATTGCTAGAGTCTTTTCAAACTCCTGTCCGAAATTCCTTGTTACAGATATGTTCTCCCAACACCTGTTCATTAGAGGCTGTGAGTGTTCAAGACCATCTTTCATTCGCTTTGGAAGAAAGTCTGACACAAATGGAAGAAATTGGTAGGTGTGCATGGTTTCCCTCGTGTTAAAATCATCTTTTTGTAGGCGGTGTTTGCTAACTCTCATTAGGGACTGTAAAGGAAACACTCGCTGTGAGACACCATTTCAGACATAGGTGTTGTTGAATACATTTTGCCTCCTCAGATTGGTCATAGAAATCTTAGCTAAACTTTCAGTATGAGAGGTAACTAGCTGAAATATCTCCACTGTGCTTTCAAGCAAGCATTTCTACTTTTGCTTGTGGGAACAAGCCAACTACTTGGCCACCTTTTTTCATGATCATGAAACTCCTTTTTTTCTTCATTGTTGGCGTATTTTAGCACCCTATCTCTAGATTGTTTAGTCATTTCCTACCAAATATCTTGCCTGTCACAGCCCAGTTTCTAGAAAAGATGAAGTCTCCCTCTTTTATGCCTTCAATAAGCTAACTCAGTCTTCTCACTAAAGCAAAGGATATCCAGCAACATTCATGTGTGGGCCAGTGGCACAAAGGATAACGCGTCTGCCTACGGATCAGAAGTTTGTAGGTTCGACTCCTACCTGCCTCGAGTCACTTGCTGTGATCGTATAGTGGTTAGTACTCTGCGTTGTGGCCGCAGCAACCCAGGTTCGAATCCGGGTCACGGCATCCTACTTTTACTGAATTGCTAGAGTCTTTTCAAACTCCTGTCCAAAATTCCTTGTTACAGATATGTTCTCCCAACACCTGTTCATTAGAGGCTGCGAGTGTTCAAGACCATCTTTCATTCGCTTTGGAAGAAAGTCTGACACAAATGGAAGACATTGGTAGGTGTGCATGGTTTCCCTCGTGTTAAAATCATCTTTTTGTAGGCGGTGTTTGCTAACTCTCATGTGGGACTGTAAAGGAAACACTCGCTGTGAGACACCATTTCAGACATAGGTGTTGTTGAATACATTTTGCCTCCTCAGATTGGTCATAGAAATCTTAGCTAAACTTTCAGTATGAGAGGTAACTAGCTGAAATATCTCCACTGTGCTTTCAAGCAAAGCATTTCTACTTTTGCTTGTGGGAACAAGCCAACTACTTGGCCACCTTTTTTCATGATCATGAAACTCCTTTTTTCTTCATTGTTGCCGTATTTTAGCACCCTATCTCTAGATTGTTTAGTCATTTCCTACCAAATATCTTGCCTGTCACAGCCCACTTTCTAGAAAAGATGAAGTCTCCCTCTTTTATGCCTTCAATAAGCTGACTCAGTCTTCTCACTAAAGCAAAGGATATCCACCAACGCAAATGTGTGGGCCAGTGGCGCAATGGATAACGCGTCTGACTACGGATCAGAAGATTGTAGGTTCAACTCCTACCTGGCTCGAGTCACTTGCCGTGATCGTATAGTGGTTAGTACTCTGCGTTGTGGCCGCAGCAACCCCGGTTCGAATCCGGGTCACGGCATCCTACTTTTACTGAATTGCTAGAGTCTTTTCAAACTCCTGTCCAAAATTCCTTGTTACAGATATGTTCTCCCAACACCTGTTCATTAGAGGCTGCGAGTGTTCAAGACCATCTTTCATTCGCTTTGGAAGAAAGTCTGACACAAATGGAAGAAATTGGTAGGTGTGCATGGTTTCCCTCATGTTAAAATCATCTTTTTGTAGGCGGTGTTTGCTAACTCTCATTAGGGACTGTAAAGGAAACACTCGCTGTGAGACACCATTTCAGACATAGGTGTTGTTGAATACATTTTGCCTCCTCAGATTGATCATAGAAATCTTAGCTAAACTTTCAGTATGAGAGGTAACTAGCTGAAATATCTCCACTGTGCTTTCAAGCAAGCATTTCTACTTTTGCTTGTGGGAACAAGCCAACTACTTGGCCACCTTTTTTCATGATCATGAAACTCCTTTTTTCTTCATTGTTGGCGTATTTTAGCACCCTATCTCTAGATTGTTTAGTCATTTCCTACCAAATATCTTGCCTGTCACAGCCCACTTTCTAGAAAAGATGAAGTCTCCCTCTTTTATGCCTTCAATAAGCTGACTCAGTCTTCTCACTAAAGCAAAGGATATCCACCAACGTGCATGTGTGGGCCAGTAGCGCAATGGATAACGCGTCTGACTACGGATCAGAAGATTGTAGGTTCGACTCCTACCTGGTTTGAGTCACTTGCCGTGACCGTATAGTGGTTAGTACTCTGCGTTGTGGCCGCAGCAACCCAGGTTCGAATCCGGGTCACGGCATCCTACTTTTACTGAATTGCTAGAGTCTTTTCAAACTCCTGTCCAAAATTCCTTGTTACAGATATGTTCTCCCAACACCTGTTCATTAGAGGCTGCGAGTGTTCAAGACCATCTTTCATTCGCTTTGGAAGAAAGTCTGACACAAATGGAAGAAATTGGTAGGTGTGCATGGTTTCCCTCGTGTTAAAATCATCTTTTTGTAGGCGGTGTTTGCTAACTCTCATTAGGGACTGTAAAGGAAACACTCGCTGTGAGACACCATTTCAGACATAGGTGTTGTTGAATACATTTTGCCTCCTCAGATTGGTCATAGAAATCTTAGCTAAACTTTCAGTATGAGAGGTAACTAGCTGAAATATCTCCACTGTGCTTTCAAGCAAGCATTTCTACTTTTGCTTGTGGGAACAAGCCAACTACTTGGCCACCTTTTTTCATGATCATGAAACTCCTTTTTTCTTCATTGTTGGCGTATTTTAGCACCCTATCTCTAGATTGTTTAGTCATTTCCTACCAAATATCTTGCCTGTCACAGCCCACTTTCTAGAAAAGATGAAGTCTCCCTCTTTTATGCCTTCAATAAGCTAACTCAGTCTTCTCACTAAAGCAAAGGATATCCAGCAACATTCATGTGTGGGCCAGTGGCACAATGGATAACGCATGTGACTACATATCAGAAGATTGTAGGTTCGACTCCTACCAGGCTCGAGTCACTTACCGTGATCGTATAGTGGTTAGTACTCTGCGTTGTGGCCGCAGCAACCCCGGTTCGAATCCATGTCACGGCATCCTACTTTTGCTGAATTGCTAGAGTCTTTTCAAACTCCTGTCCAAAATTCCTTGTTACAGATATGTTCTCCCAACACCTGTTCATTAGAGGCTGCGAGTGTTCAAGACCATCTTTCATTCGCTTTGGAAGAAAGTCTGACACAAATGGAAGACATTGGTAGGTGTGCATGGTTTCCCTTGTGTTAAAATCATCTTTTTGTAGGCGGTGTTTGCTAACTCTCATTAGGGACTGTAAAGGAAACACTCGCTGTGAGACACCATTTCAGACATAGGTGTTGTTGAATACATTTTGCCTCCTCAGATTGATCATAGAAATCTTAGCTAAACTTTCAGTATGAGAGGTAACTAGCTGAAATATCTCCACTGTGCTTTCAAGCAAGCATTTCTACTTTTGCTTGTGGGAACAAGCCAACTACTTGGCCACCTTTTTTCATGATCATGAAACTCCTTTTTTCTTCATTGTTGGCGTATTTCAGCACCCTATCTCTAGATTGTTTAGTCATTTCCTACCAAATATCTTGCCTGTCACAGCCCACTTTCTAGAAAAGATGAAGTCTCCCTCTTTTATGCCTTCAATAAGCTGACTCAGTCTTCTCACTAAAGCAAAGGATATCCACCAACGTGCATGTGTGGGCCAGTGGCGCAATGGATAACGCGTCTGACTACGGATCAGAAGATTGTAGGTTCGACTCCTACCTGGCTCGAGTCACTTGCCGTGATCGTATAGTGGTTAGTACTCTGCGTTGTGGCCGCAGCAACCCAGGTTCGAATCCGGGTCACGGCATCCTACTTTTACTGAATTGCTAGAGTCTTTTCAAACTCCTGTCCAAAATTCCTTGTTACAGATATGTTCTCCCAACACCTGTTCATTAGAGGCTGCGAGTGTTCAAGACCATCTTTCATTCGCTTTGGAAGAAAGTCTGACACAAATGGAAGAAATTGGTAGGTGTGCATGGTTTCCCTCGTGTTAAAATCATCTTTTTGTAGGCGGTGTTTGCTAACTCTCATTAGGGACTGTAAAGGAAACACTCGCTGTGAGACACCATTTCAGACATAGGTGTTGTTGAATACATTTTGCCTCCTCAGATTGATCATAGAAATCTTAGCTAAACTTTCAGAATGAGAGGTAACTAGCTGAAATATCTCCACTGTGCTTTCAAGCAAGCATTTCTACTTTTGCTTGTGGGAACAAGCCAACTACTTGGCCACCTTTTTTCATGATCATGAAACTCCTTTTTTCTTCATTGTTGGCGAATTTCAGCACCCTATTTCTAGATTGTTTAGTCATTTCCTACCAAATATCTTGCCTGTCACAGCCCACTTTCTAGAAAAGATGAAGTCTCCCTCTTTTATGCCTTCAATAAGCTGACTCAGTCTTCTCACTAAAGCAAAGGATATCCACCAACGTGCATGTGTGGGCCAGTGGCGCAATGGATAACGCGTCTGACTACGGATCAGAAGATTGTAGGTTCGACTCCTACTTGGCTCGAGTCACTTGCCGTGATCGTATAGTGGTTAGTACTCTGCATTGTGGCCGCAGCAACCCCGGTTCGAATCCGGTTCACGGCATCCTACTTTTACTGAATTGCTAGAGTCTTTTCAAACTCCTGTCCGAAATTCCTTGTTACAGATATGTTCTCCCAACACCTGTTCATTAGAGGCTGCGAGTGTTCAAGACCATCTTTCATTCGCTTTGGAAGAAAGTCTGACACAAATGGAAGAAATTGGTAGGTGTGCATGGTTTCCCTCGTGTTAAAATCATCTTTTTGTAGGCGGTGTTTGCTAACTCTCATTAGGGACTGTAAAGGAAACACTCGCTGTGAGACACCATTTCAGACATAGGTGTTGTTGAATACATTTTGCCTCCTCAGATTGGTCATAGAAATCTTAGCTAAACTTTCAGTATGAGAGGTAACTAGCTGAAATATCTCCACTGTGCTTTCAAGCAAGCATTTCTACTTTTGCTTGTGGGAACAAGCCAACTACTTGGCCACCTTTTTTCATGATCATGAAACTCCTTTTTTTCTTCATTGTTGGCGTATTTTAGCACCCTATCTCTAGATTGTTTAGTCATTTCCTACCAAATATCTTGCCTGTCACAGCCCACTTTCTAGAAAAGATGAAGTCTCCCTCTTTTATGCCTTCAATAAGCTGACTCAGTCTTCTCACTAAAGCAAAGGATATCCAGTAACGTGCATGTGTGGGCCAGTGGCGCAATGGATAACGCGTCTGTCTACGGATCAGAAGATTGTAGGTTCGACTCCTACCTGGCTCGTGTCACTTGCTGTGATCGTATAGTGGTTAGTACTCTGCGTTGTGGCCGCAGCAACCCTGGTTCGAATCCAGGTCACGGCATCCAACTTTTACTGAATTGCTAGAGTCTTTTCAAACTCCTGTCCAAAATTCCTTGTTACAGATATGTTCTCCCAACACCTGTTCATTAGAGGCTGCGAGTGTTCAAGACCATCTTTCATTCGCTTTGGAAGAAAGTCTGACACAAATGGAAGAAATTGTTAGGTGTGCATGGTTTCCCTCGTGTTAAAATCATCTTTTTGTAGGCGGTGTTTGCTAACTCTCATTAGGGACTGTAAAGGAAACACTCGCTGTGAGACACCATTTCAGACATAGGTGTTGTTGAATACATTTTGCCTCCTCAGATTGGTCATAGAAATCTTAGCTAAACTTTCAGTATGAGAGGTAACTAGCTGAAATATCTCCACTGTGCTTTCAAGCAAGCATTTCTACTTTTGCTTGTGGGAACAAGCCAACTACTTGGCCACCTTTTTTCATGATCATGAAACTCCTTTTTTCTTCATTGTTGGCGTATTTCAGCACCCTATCTCTAGATTGTTTAGTCATTTCCTACCAAATATCTTGCCTGTCACAGCCCACTTTCTAGAAAAGATGAAGTCTCCCTCTTTTATGCCTTCAATAAGCTGACTCAGTCTTCTCACTAAAGCAAAGGATATCCACCAACATGCATGTGTGGGCCAGTGGCGCGATGGATAACGCGTCTCACTACAGATCAGAAGATTGTAGGTTCGAATCCTACATGGCTCGAGTCGCTTGCCGTGATCGTATAGTGGTTAGTACTCTGCGTTGTGGCCGCAGCAACCCCGGTTCGAATCCGGGTCACAGCATCTTACTTTTACTGAATTGCTAGAGTCTTTTCAAACTCCTGTCCGAAATTCCTTGTTACAGATATGTTCTCCCAACACCTGTTCATTAGAGGCTGTGAGTGTTCAAGACCATCTTTCATTCGCTTTGGAAGAAAGTCTGACACAAATGGAAGAAATTGGTAGGTGTGCATGGTTTCCCTCGTGTTAAAATCATCTTTTTGTAGGCGGTGTTTGCTAACTCTCATGTGGGACTGTAAAGGAAACACTCGCTGTGAGACACCATTTCAGACATAGGTGTTGTTGAATACATTTTGCCTCCTCAGATTGGTCATAGAAATCTTAGCTAAACTTTCAGTATGAGAGGTAACTAGCTGAAATATCTCCACTGTGCTTTCAAGCAAGCATTTCTACTTTTCCTTGTGGGAACAAGCCAACTACTTGGCCACCTTTTTTCATGATCATGAAACTCCTTTTTTCTTCATTGTTGGCGTATTTTAGCACCCTATCTCTAGATTGTTTAGTCATTTCCTACCAAATATCTTGCCTGTCACAGCCCACTTTCTAGAAAAGATGAAGTCTCCCTCTTTTATGCCTTCAATAAGCTGACTCAGTCTTCTCACTAAAGCAAAGGATATCCACCAATGTGCATGTGTGGGCAAGTGGCGCAATGGCTAACGCTTCTGACTACGCATCAGAAGATTGTAGGTTCGACTCCTACCTGGCTCGAGTCACTTTCCGTGATCGTATAGTGGTTAGTACTCTGCGTTGTGGCCGCAGCAACCCTGGTTCGAATCCGGGTCACGGCATCCTACTTTTACTGAATTGCTAGAGTCTTTTCAAACTCCTGTCCAAAATTCCTTGTTACAGATATGTTCTCCCAACACCTGTTCATTAGAGGCTGCGAGTGTTCAAGACCATCTTTCATTCGCTTTGGAAGAAAGTCTGACACAAATGGAAGACATTGGTAGGTGTGCATGGTTTCCCTCGTGTTAAAATCATCTTTTTGTAGGCGGTGTTTGCTAACTCTCATTAGGGACTGTAAAGGAAACACTCGCTGTGAGACACCATTTCAGACATAGGTGTTGTTGAATACATTTTGCCTCCTCAGATTGATCATAGAAATCTTAGCTAAACTTTCAGTATGAGAGGTAACTAGCTGAAATATCTCCACTGTGCTTTCAAGCAAGCATTTCTACTTTTGCTTGTGGGAACAAGCCAACTACTTGGCCACCTTTTTTCATGATCATGAAACTCCTTTTTTCTTCATTGTTGGCGTATTTCAGCACCCTATCTCTAGATTGTTTAGTCATTTCCTACCAAATATCTTGCCTGTCACAGCCCACTTTCTAGAAAAGATGAAGTCTCCCTCTTTTATGCCTTCAATAAGCTGACTCAGTCTTCTCACTAAAGCAAAGGATATCCACCAACGTGCATGTGTGGGCCAGTGGCGCAATGGATAACGAGTCTGACTGCGGATCAGAAGATTGTAGGTTCGACTCCTACCTGGCTCGAGTCACTTGCCTTGATCGTATAGTGGTTAGTACTCTGCGTTGTGGCCGCAGCAACCCCGGTTCGAATCCGGTTCACGGCATCCTACTTTTACTGAATTGCTAGAGTCTTTTCAAACTCCTGTCCGAAATTCCTTGTTACAGATATGTTCTCCCAACACCTGTTCATTAGAGGCT
Source organism: Sceloporus occidentalis (assembly GCA_023333645.1). NCBI lineage: Eukaryota > Metazoa > Chordata > Lepidosauria > Squamata > Phrynosomatidae > Sceloporus > Sceloporus occidentalis. The sequence goes on along the minus strand of JALMGF010000174.1, from coordinate 638,418 downwards.
GCGAGTGTTCAAGACCATCTTTCATTCGCTTTGGAAGAAAGTCTGACACAAATGGAAGAAATTGGTAGGTGTGCATGGTTTCCCTCGTGTTAAAATCATCTTTTTGTAGGCGGTGTTTGCTAACTCTCATTAGACACCATTTCAGACATAGGTGTTGTTGAATACATTTTGCCTCCTCAGATTGGTCATAGAAATCTTAGCTAAACTTTCAGTATGAGAGGTAACTAGCTGAAATATCTCCACTGTGCTTTCAAGCAAGCATTTCTACTTTTGCTTGTGGGAACAAGCCAACTACTTGGCCACCTTTTTTCATGATCATGAAACTCCTTTTTTTCTTCATTGTTGGCGTATTTTAGCACCCTATCTCTAGATTGTTTAGTCATTTCCTACCAAATATCTTTTTTTTTTTTTTTTTTTATTATTTTATAAACATAAAATGCAGAATGATGCATAACAATTTAAAATCTAATCATCTTAGTAGCTGAATATCAAAAATATTATACATATGAAAAATAGACATTTATCTCTTCTGCATATAGTGAACAACAAAAATATTACATCACATAGACATACAAAACTTACAGTTGATTCTATCTGTCTTTACTAAATTAATAGATAAACTCAAAAGTGTGATTTTTACGGAGTTATCTAAGTAGGTAATTTTCATTTTATGGATCTAGTTTGCCATCAATCACTAGGTCTATCCATTTCTCCCATGATTTATACCTTTCAGGATTCCAGAGAGATTGAGCTAATATACCTTTTTCCATACGGCATTGATATAATAACTGGGATTTTATTTTGATCCACAAAATTGGGGCCGAAGATCTCCAATTTCTGGCGATCTCTATTTTAATTGCCGTTAATAAATGGAGAAGGAATGTTATATTTTTTTTCTCATTATTTGGCAGATTTAAATGGAGTAACGCTCTTTCGGGCGTTAGTTTCCAGTGTTTCCCAAAAACATGGGCTAGTTTATATGAAATCTGTTGCCAAAGTTTTCGAATTGGGTTACAATTCCACCAAATATGAACCATATCTCCCCTATCTGCGCCACAACGCCAACAATTTGGGAGATTGGTAGGGAACATTTTTGCCAAGGCAAAAGGGACCAGATACCACCTGTTCATAATTTTAAATTGTAACTCGTTTAAATTTAAACAATGTATATTTTTATAAGTGGTATTTAGCGCTTTGTTCCAATCTTCAATTTTAATTTTGATATCTAAATCTCTCTCCCATTTTACTAATGCTGAAGGAATACATTCTTTTTTACATAACCTAATCAAGTTTAGGGCTTTTGTCAGTTGTTTCCTGCTATCGTCTCCTTCTACTACTTGTTTAAACAAGTTATACACTGTTAAATTAATATTTTGAGGTAAGGAGTCTAAAAGATAGCTCTTAACCCTTAAATATCTGAAACAGTCCTCTATTGGGAGATTAAATTCTTGTTGAAGTTGATTAAAGGTCTTAAGTGTATCTCCCTGCATAAGATCTCTTATTAATATTATGCCCTTTTGTTTCCAACTGGATAGCTTTAAATTTTCATTCGTGTGTTCTATTATAGATAGTGGGAGACTAGTTATTATCAGGTTTGCAAGTCCAAGTTTGGCTTTAACCCAATGCCAATTTCTTACAAGATGTTGAAGAGCTAGGCTAGTTCCTGATTCGGTATATTTAATAGCTTTCATAGAGGAGATCCAGAATAAGGACTGTAATTCTTTATGGGGGTATTTCTTTGGAAATTCTTCTCTATACCATAATTCCTGTTGCGCTTTATTATTTTGTGTCTGCATCGCATGTGTAAACAAGGCCGCTAGAGCATATTCACTCACAAGGGGGAGTCCTAAGCCACCTTTATTCTTCTTTTTAGCCATTATTTGCAGTTTTAAAATAGGTTTTTTTGATCCCCATATAAACTTGTTAATCTGTTGCTGAATTAAGTCTAACCAGCTTGCAGGAACCATATGCGGGATCATCCTGAATATATATAAGAATTTAGGCAGAATATATGAGTTAGTTACATTTAGTCTACCCCACCAAGAAATAAAAAGTCCTCGCCAATTTTTAAAGGAAACGTTCATGTCCTTAATTAAAGGGAGGAGATTAATCTCCATCCAAAGTTTTGGCGTTTTATTAATTTTTATTCCTAAATAGGTTAGGGAGTCATCGGCCCATTTAAAACCGAATGATTCAATTTGTTGCTTTTGAGTACTATCAAGGTTGTAAGCAAGGGCAATCGATTTATCGATGTTTAGCTTGTAATTAGATACGTAGCTGTACTGGTCTATCCAATTCATAATATGATTAAGTGATGTTATTGGATCTTTAACCGTCAGTAATATGTCGTCTGCATATAATTTTATTTTTTTTGTGTACCCTCTTTTCCACATCCCTTAATGCTTTGATCTGCTCTAATATCCCTTGCGAGTGGCTCCAAGGATAAAACATAAAGGAGTGGAGAAAGAGGGCAACCCTGGCGTGTGCCATTAGTAAAAGGAAACCATGACGATTTAATGCCCGGACCTACCACTTTACCCATAGGTTTATTATACAGATTTCCTACCAAATATCTTGCCTGTCACAGCCCACTTTCTAGAAAAGATGAAGTCTCCCTCTTTTATGCCTTCAATAAGCTAACTCAGTCTTCTCACTAAAGCAAAGGATATCCAGCAACATTCATGTGTGGGCCAGTGGCGCAAAGGATAACACGTCTGACTACGGATCAGAAGTTTGTAGGTTCGACTCCTACCTGCCTCGAGTCACTTGCTGTGATCGTATAGTGGGTAGTACTCTATGTTGTGGCCTCAGCAACCCCTGTTCGAATCCAGGTCACAGCATCCTACTTTTACTGAATTGCTAGAGTCTTTTCAAACTCCTGTCCAAAATTCCTTGTTACAGATATGTTCTCCCAACACCTGTTCATTAGAGACTGCGAGTGTTCAAGACCATCTTTCATTCGCTTTGGAAGAAAATCTGACACAAATGGAAGAAATTGTTAGGTGTGCATGGTTTCCCTCGTGTTAAAATCATCTTTTTGTAGGCGGTGTTTGCTAACTCTCATTAGGGACTGTAAAGGAAACACTCGCTGTGAGACACCATTTCAGACATAGGTGTTGTTGAATAAATTTTGCCTCCTCAGATTGGTCATAGAAATCTTAGCTAAACTTTCAGTATGAGAGGTAACTAGCTGAAATATCTCCACTGTGCTTTCAAGCAAGCATTTCTACTTTTGCTTGTGGGAACAAGCCAACTACTTGGCCACCTTTTTTCATGATCATGAAACTCCTTTTTTTCTTCATTGTTGGCGTATTTTAGCACCCTATCTCTAGATTGTTTAGTCATTTCCTACCAAATATCTTGCCTGTCACAGCCCACTTTCTAGAAAAGATGAAGTCTCCCTCTTTTATGCCTTCAATAAGCTAACTCAGTCTTCTCACTAAAGCAAAGGATATCCAGTAACGTGCATGTGTGGGCCAGTGGCGCAATGGATAACGCGTCTGACTACGGGTCAGAAAATTGTAGGTTTGATTCCTACCTGGCTCGAGTCACTTGCCGTGATCGTATAGTGGTTAGTACTCTCCGTTGTGGCCGCAGCAACCCCGGTTTGAATCCGGGTCACAGCATCCTACTTTTGCTGAATTGCTAGAGTCTTTTCAAACTCCTGTCCAAAATTCCTTGTTACAGATATGTTCTCCCAACACCTGTTCATTAGAGGCTGCGAGTGTTCAAGACCATCTTTCATTCGCTTTGGAAGAAAGTCTGACACAAATGGAAGACATTGGTAGGTGTGCATGGTTTCCCTCGTGTTAAAATCATCTTTTTGTAGGCGGTGTTTGCTAACTCTCATTAGGGACTGTAAAGGAAACACTCGCTGTGAGACACCATTTCAGACATAGGTGTTGTTGAATACATTTTGCCTCCTCAGATTGGTCATAGAAATCTTAGCTAAACTTTCAGTATGAGAGGTAACTAGCTGAAATATCTCCACTGTGCTTTCAAGCAAGCATTTCTACTTTTGCTTGTGGGAACAAGCCAACTACTTTGCCACCTTTTTTCATGATCATGAAACTCCTTTTTTCTTCATTGTTGGCGTATTTTAGCACCCTATCTCTAGATTGTTTAGTCATTTCCTACCAAATATCTTGCCTGTCACAGCCCACTTTCTAGAAAAGATGAAGTCTCCCTCTTTTATGCCTTCAATAAGCTGACTCAGTCTTCTCACTAAAGCAAAGGATATCCAGCAACGTGCATGTGTGGGCCAGTGGCGCAATGGATAACGCGTCTGACTACGGATCAGGAGAGTGTAGGTTCGACTCCTACCTGGCTCGAGTCACTTGCTGTGATCGTGTAGTGGTTAGTACTCTGCGTTGTGGCCGCAGCAACCCAGGTTCGAATCTGGGTCACGGCATCCTACTCTTACTGAATTGTTACAGTCTTTTCAAACTCCTGTCCAAAATTCCTTGTTACAGATATGTTCTCCCAACACCTGTTCATTAGAGGCTGCGAGTGTTCAAGACCATCTTTCATTCGCTTTGGAAGAAAGTCTGACACAAATGGAAGACATTGGTAGGTGTGCATGGTTTCCCTCGTGTTAAAATCATCTTTTTGTAGGCGGTGTTTGCTAACTCTCATTAGGGACTGTAAAGGAAACACTCGCTGTGAGACACCATTTCAGACATAGGTGTTGTTGAATACATTTTGCCTCCTCAGATTGGTCATAGAAATCTTAGCTAAACTTTCAGTATGAGAGGTAACTAGCTGAAATATCTCCACTGTGCTTTCAAGCAAGCATTTCTACTTTTGCTTGTGGGAACAAGCCAACTACTTGGCCACCTTTTTTCATGATCATGAAACTCCTTTTTTCTTCATTGTTGGCGTATTTTAGCACCCTATCTCTAGATTGTTTAGTCATTTCCTACCAAATATCTTGCCTGTCACAGCCCACTTTCTAGAAAAGATGAAGTCTCCCTCTTTCATGCCTTCAATAAGCTAACTCAGTCTTCTCACTAAAGCAAAGGATATCCAGCAACATTCATGTGTGGGCCAGTGGCACAATGGATAACGCATGTGACTACATATCAGAAGATTGTAGGTTCGACTCCTACCTGGCTCGAGTCACTTGCCGTGATCGTATAGTGGTTAGTACTCTGCGTTGTGGCCGCAGCAACCCCGGTTCGAATCCAAGTCACGGCATCTTACTTTTGCTGAATTGCTAGAGTCTTTTCAAACTCCTGTCCAAAATTCCTTGTTACAGATATGTTCTCCCAACACCTGTTCATTAGAGGCTGCGAGTGTTCAAGACCATCTTTCATTCGCTTTGGAAGAAAGTCTGACACAAATGGAAGACATTGGTAGGTGTGCATGGTTTCCCTCGTGTTAAAATCATCTTTTTGTAGGCGGTGTTTGCTAACTCTCATTAGGGACTGTAAAGGAAACACTCGCTGTGAGACACCATTTCAGACATAGGTGTTGTTGAATACATTTTGCCTCCTCAGATTGATCATAGAAATCTTAGCTAAACTTTCAGTATGAGAGGTAACTAGCTGAAATATCTCCACTGTGCTTTCAAGCAAGCATTTCTACTTTTGCTTGTGGGAACAAGCCAACTACTTGGCCACCTTTTTTCATGGTCATGAAACTCCTTTTTTCTTCATTGTTGGCGTATTTTAGCACCCTATCTCTAGATTGTTTAGTCATTTCCTACCAAATATCTTGCCTGTCACAGCCCACTTTCTAGAAAAGATGAAGTCTCCCTCTTTTATGCCTTCAATAAGCTAACTCAGTCTTCTCACTAAAGCAAAGGATATCCAGTAACGTGCATGTGTGGGCCAGTGGCGCAATGGATAACGCGTCTGACTACGGGTCAGAAAATTGTAGGTTTGATTCCTACCTGGCTCGAGTCACTTGCCGTGATCGTATAGTGGTTAGTACTCTCCGTTGTGGCCGCAGCAACCCCGGTTTGAATCCGGGTCACAGCATCCTACTTTTGCTGAATTGCTAGAGTCTTTTCAAACTCCTGTCCAAAATTCCTTGTTACAGATATGTTCTCCCAACACCTGTTCATTAGAGGCTGCGAGTGTTCAAGACCATCTTTCATTCGCTTTGGAAGAAAGTCTGACACAAATGGAAGACATTGGTAGGTGTGCATGGTTTCCCTCGTGTTAAAATCATCTTTTTGTAGGCGGTGTTTGCTAACTCTCATTAGGGACTGTAAAGGAAACACTCGCTGTGAGACACCATTTCAGACATAGGTGTTGTTGAATACATTTTGCCTCCTCAGATTGATCATAGAAATCTTAGCTAAACTTTCAGTATGAGAGGTAACTAGCTGAAATATCTCCACTGTGCTTTCAAGCAAGCATTTCTACTTTTGCTTGTGGGAACAAGCCAACTACTTGGCCACCTTTTTTCATGGTCATGAAACTCCTTTTTTCTTCATTGTTGGCGTATTTTAGCACCCTATCTCTAGATTGTTTAGTCATTTCCTACCAAATATCTTGCCTGTCACAGCCCACTTTCTAGAAAAGATGAAGTCTCCCTCTTTTATGCCTTCAATAAGCTGACTCAGTCTTCTCACTAAAGCAAAGGATATCCACCAACGTGCATGTGTGGGCCAGTGGCGCAATGGATAACGCATCTGTCTACGGATCAGAAGATTGTAGGTTCGACTCCTACCTGGCTCGAGTCACTTGCCGTGATCATATAGTGGTTAGTACTCTGCGTTGTGGCAGCAGCAACCCCGGTTCAAATCCGGGTCACAGCATCCAACTTTTACTGAATTGCTAGAGTCTTTTCAAACTCCTGTCCAAAATTCCTTGTTACAGATATGTTCTCCCAACACCTGTTCATTAGAGGCTGTGAGTGTTCAAGACCATCTTTCATTCGCTTTGGAAGAAAGTCTGACACAAATGGAAGAAATTGGTAGGTGTGCATTGTTTCCCTCGTGTTAAAATCATCTTTTTGTAGGCGGTGTTTGCTAACTCTCATTTGGGACTGTAAAGGAAACACTCGCTGTGAGACACCATTTCAGACATAGGTGTTGTTGAATACATTTTGCCTCCTCAGATTGGTCATAGAAATCTTAGCTAAACTTTCAGTATGAGAGGTAACTAGCTGAAATATCTCCACTGTGCTTTCAAGCAAGCATTTCTACTTTTGCTTGTGGGAACAAGCCAACTACTTGGCCACCTTTTTTCATGATCATGAAACTCCTTTTTTCTTCATTGTTGGCGTATTTTAGCACCCTATCTCTAGATTGTTTAGTCATTTCCTACCAAATATCTTGCCTGTCACAGCCCACTTTCTAGAAAAGATGAAGTCTCCCTCTTTTATGCCTTCAATAAGCTAACTCAGTCTTCTCACTAAAGCAAAGGATATCCAGCAACATTCACGTCTTGGCCAGTGGCACAATGGATAACACTTGTGACTACATATCAGAAGATTGTAGGTTCGACTCCTACTTGGCTCTAGTCACTTTCCGTGATCGTATAGTGGTTAGTACTCTGCGTTGTGGCCGCAGCAACCCTGCTTTGAATGCGAGTCACGGCATCCTACTTTTGCTGAATTGCTAGAGTCTTTTCAAACTCCTGTCCAAAATTCCTTGTTACAGATATGTTCTCCCAACACCTGTTCATTAGAGGCTGCGAGTGTTGAAGACCATCTTTCATTCGCTTTGGAAGAAAGTCTGACACAAATGGAAGAAATTGGTAGGTGTGCATGGTTTCCCTCGTGTTAAAATCATCTTTTTGTAGGCGGTGTTTGCTAACTCTCATGTGGGACTGTAAGGGAAACACTCGCTGTGAGACACCATTTCAGACATAGGTGTTGTTGAATACATTTTGCCTCCTCAGATTGATCATAGAAATCTTAGCTAAACTTTCAGTATGAGAGGTAACTAGCTGAAATATCTCCACTGTGCTTTCAAGCAAGCATTTCTACTTTTGCTTGTGGGAACAAGCCAACTACTTGGCCACCTTTTTTCATGATCATGAAACTCCTTTTTTCTTCATTGTTGGCGAATTTCAGCACCCTATTTCTAGATTGTTTAGTCATTTCCTACCAAATATCTTGCCTGTCACAGCCCACTTTCTAGAAAAGATGAAGTCTCCCTCTTTTATGCCTTCAATAAGCTGACTCAGTCTTCTCACTAAAGCAAAGGATATCCACCAACGTGCATGTGTGGGCCAGTGGCGCAATGGATAACGCGTCTGACTACGGATCAGAAGATTGTAGGTTCAACTCCTACCTGGCTCGAGTCACTTGCCGTGATCGTATAGTGGTTAGTACTCTGCGTTGTGGCTGCAGCAACCCCGGTTCGAATCCGGTTCACGGCATCCTACTTTTACTGAATTGCTAGAGTCTTTTCAAACTCCTGTCCGAAATTCCTTGTTACAGATATGTTCTCCCAACACCTGTTCATTAGAGGCTGCGAGTGTTCAAGACCATCTTTCATTCGCTTTGGAAGAAAGTCTGACACAAATGGAAGAAATTGGTAGGTGTGCATGGTTTCCCTCGTGTTAAAATCATCTTTTTGTAGGCGGTGTTTGCTAACTCTCATTAGGGACTGTAAGGGAAACACTCGCTGTGAGACACCATTTCAGACATAGGTGTTGTTGAATACATTTTGCCTCCTCAGATTGGTCATAGAAATCTTAGCTAAACTTTCAGTATGAGAGGTAACTAGCTGAAATATCTCCACTGTGCTTTCAAGCAAGCATTTCTACTTTTGCTTGTGGGAACAAGCCAACTACTTGGCCACCTTTTTTCATGATCATGAAACTCCTTTTTTTCTTCATTGTTGGCGTATTTTAGCACCCTATCTCTAGATTGTTTAGTCATTTCCTACCAAATATCTTGCCTGTCACAGCCCACTTTCTAGAAAAGATGAAGTCTCCCTCTTTTATGCCTTCAATAAGCTAACTCAGTCTTCTCACTAAAGCAAAGGATATCCAGTAACGTGCATGTGTGGGCCAGTGGCGCAATGGATAACGCGTCTGACTACGGATCAGAAAATTGTAGGTTTGATTCCTACCTGGCTCAAGTCACTTGCTGTCATCATATAGTGGTTAGCACTCTGCGTTGTGGCCACAGCAACCCTGGTTCGAATCCGGGTCACGGCATCCTACTTTTACTGAATTGCTAGAGTCTTTTCAAACTCCTGTCCAAAATTCCTTGTTACAGATATGTTCTCCCAACACCTGTTCATTAGAGGCTGCGAGTGTTCAAGACCATCTTTCATTCGCTTTGGAAGAAAGTCTGACACAAATGGAAGAAATTGGTAGGTGTGCATGGTTTCCCTCGTGTTAAAATCATCTTTTTGTAGGCGGTGTTTGCTAACTCTCATTAGGGACTGTAAAGGAAACACTCGCTGTGAGACACCATTTCAGACATAGGTGTTGTTGAATACATTTTGCCTCCTCAGATTGATCATAGAAATCTTAGCTAAACTTTCAGTATGAGAGGTAACTAGCTGAAATATCTCCACTGTGCTTTCAAGCAAGCATTTCTACTTTTGCTTGTGGGAACAAGCCAACTACTTGGCCACCTTTTTTCATGATCATGAAACTCCTTTTTTCTTCATTGTTGGCGAATTTCAGCACCCTATTTCTAGATTGTTTAGTCATTTCCTACCAAATATCTTGCCTGTCACAGCCCACTTTCTAGAAAAGATGAAGTCTCCCTCTTTTATGCCTTCAATAAGCTGACTCAGTCTTCTCACTAAAGCAAAGGATATCCACCAACATGCATGTGTGGGCCAGTGGCGCAATGGATAACGCGTCTGACTACGGATCAGAAGATTGTAGGTTCAACTCCTACCTGGCTCGAGTCACTTGCCGTGATCGTATAGTGGTTAGTACTCTGCGTTGTGGCCGCAGCAACCCCGGTTCGAATCCGGGTCACGGCATCCTACTTTTACTGAATTGCTAGAGTCTTTTCAAACTCCTGTCCGAAATTCCTTGTTACAGATATGTTCTCCCAACACCTGTTCATTAGAGGCTGCGAGTGTTCAAGACCATCTTTCATTCGCTTTGGAAGAAAGTCTGACACAAATGGAAGAAATTGGTAGGTGTGCATGGTTTCCCTCGTGTTAAAATCATCTTTTTGTAGGCGGTGTTTGCTAACTCTCATTAGGGACTGTAAGGGAAACACTCGCTGTGAGACACCATTTCAGACATAGGTGTTGTTGAATACATTTTGCCTCCTCAGATTGGTCATAGAAATCTTAGCTAAACTTTCAGTATGAGAGGTAACTAGCTGAAATATCTCCACTGTGCTTTCAAGCAAGCATTTCTACTTTTGCTTGTGGGAACAAGCCAACTACTTGGCCACCTTTTTTCATGATCATGAAACTCCTTTTTTTCTTCATTGTTGGCGTATTTTAGCACCCTATCTCTAGATTGTTTAGTCATTTCCTACCAAATATCTTGCCTGTCACAGCCCACTTTCTAGAAAAGATGAAGTCTCCCTCTTTTATGCCTTCAATAAGCTAACTCAGTCTTCTCACTAAAGCAAAGGATATCCAGTAACGTGCATGTGTGGGCCAGTGGCGCAATGGATAACGCGTCTGACTACGGATCAGAAGATTGTAGGTTCGACTCCTGCCTGGCTAGAGTCACTTGCTGTGATCGTATAGTGGTTAGTACTCTGCGTTGTGGCCGCAGCAACCCTGGTTCGAATCCAGGTCACGGCATCCTACTTTTACTGAATTGCTAGAGTCTTTTCAAACTCCTGTCCAAAATTCCTTGTTACAGATATGTTCTCCCAACACCTGTTCATTAGAGGCTGCGAGTGTTCAAGACCATCTTTCATTCGCTTTGGAAGAAAGTCTGACACAAATGGAAGAAATTGTTAGGTGTGCATGGTTTCCCTCGTGTTAAAATCATCTTTTTGTAGGCGGTGTTTGCTAACTCTCATTAGGGACTGTAAAGGAAACACTCGCTGTGAGACACCATTTCAGACATAGGTGTTGTTGAATACATTTTGCCTCCTCAGATTGGTCATAGAAATCTTAGCTAAACTTTCAGTATGAGAGGTAACTAGCTGAAATATCTCCACTGTGCTTTCAAGCAAGCATTTCTACTTTTGCTTGTGGGAACAAGCCAACTACTTGGCCACCTTTTTTCATGATCATGAAACTCCTTTTTTCTTCATTGTTGGCGTATTTCAGCACCCTATCTCTAGATTGTTTAGTCATTTCCTACCAAATATCTTGCCTGTCACAGCCCACTTTCTAGAAAAGATGAAGTCTCCCTCTTTTATGCCTTCAATAAGATGACTCAGTCTTCTCACTAAAGCAAAGGATATCCACCAACGTGCATGTGTGGGCCAGTGGCGCAATGGATAACGCGTCTCACTACAGATCAGAAGATTGTAGGTTCGAATCCTACATGGCTCGAGTCGCTTGCCGTGATCGTATAGTGGTTAGTACTCTGCGTTGGGCCGCAGCAACCCCGGTTCGAATCCGGGTCACGGCATCTTACTTTTACTGAATTGCTAGAGTCTTTTCAAACTCCTGTCCGAAATTCCTTGTTACAGATATGTTCTCCCAACACCTGTTCATTAGAGGCTGTGAGTGTTCAAGACCAACTTTCATTCGCTTTGGAAGAAAGTCTGACACAAATGGAAGAAATTGGTAGGTGTGCATGGTTTCCCTCGTGTTAAAATCATCTTTTTGTAGGCAGTGTTTGCTAACTCTCATGTGGGACTGTAAAGGAAACACTCGCTGTGAGACACCATTTCAGACATAGGTGTTGTTGAATACATTTTGCCTCCTCAGATTGGTCATAGAAATCTTAGCTAAACTTTCAGTATGAGAGGTAACTAGCTGAAATATCTCCACTGTGCTTTCAAGCAAGCATTTCTACTTTTGCTTGTGGGAACAAGCCAACTACTTGGCCACCTTTTTTCATGATCATGAAACTCCTTTTTTCTTCATTGTTGGCGTATTTTAGCACCCTATCTCTAGATTGTTTAGTCATTTCCTACCAAATATCTTGCCTGTCACAGCCCACTTTCTAGAAAAGATGAAGTCTCCCTCTTTTATGCCTTCAATAAGCTGACTCAGTCTTCTCACTAAAGCAAAGGATATCCACCAACATGCATGTGTGGGCCAGTGGCGCAATGGATAACGCGTCTGACTACGGATCAGAAGATTGTAGGTTCGACTCCTACCTGGCTCAAGTCACTTGCCGTGATCGTATAGTGGTTAGTACTCTGCGTTGTGGCCGCAGCAACCCCGGTTCGAATCCGGGTCACAGCATCCTACTTTTACTGAATTGCTAGAGTCTTTTCAAACTCCTGTCCGAAATTCCTTGTTACAGATATGTTCTCCCAACACCTGTTCATTAGAGGCTGTGAGTGTTCAAGACCATCTTTCATTCGCTTTGGAAGAAAGTCTGACACAAATGGAAGAAATTGGTAGGTGTGCATGGTTTCCCTCGTGTTAAAATCATCTTTTTGTAGGCGGTGTTTGCTAACTCTCATTAGGGACTGTAAAGGAAACACTCGCTGTGAGACACCATTTCAGACATAGGTGTTGTTGAATACATTTTGCCTCCTCAGATTGGTCATAGAAATCTTAGCTAAACTTTCAGTATGAGAGGTAACTAGCTGAAATATCTCCACTGTGCTTTCAAGCAAGCATTTCTACTTTTGCTTGTGGGAACAAGCCAACTACTTGGCCACCTTTTTTCATGATCATGAAACTCCTTTTTTTCTTCATTGTTGGCGTATTTTAGCACCCTATCTCTAGATTGTTTAGTCATTTCCTACCAAATATCTTGCCTGTCACAGCCCAGTTTCTAGAAAAGATGAAGTCTCCCTCTTTTATGCCTTCAATAAGCTAACTCAGTCTTCTCACTAAAGCAAAGGATATCCACCAACATTCATGTGTGGGCCAGTGGCGCAATGGATAACGCGTCTGACTACGGATCAGAAAATTGTAGGTTTGATTCCTACCTGGCTCAAGTCACTTGCTGTCATCTTATAGTGGTTAGCACTCTGCGTTGTGGCCACAGCAACCCTGGTTCGAATCCGGGTCACGGCATCCTACTTTTACTGAATTGCTAGAGTCTTTTCAAACTCCTGTCCAAAATTCCTTGTTACAGATATGTTCTCCCAACACCTGTTCATTAGAGGCTGCGAGTGTTCAAGACCATCTTTCATTCGCTTTGGAAGAAAGTCTGACACAAATGGAAGACATTGGTAGGTGTGCATGGTTTCCCTCGTGTTAAAATCATCTTTTTGTAGGCGGTGTTTGCTAACTCTCATGTGGGACTGTAAAGGAAACACTCGCTGTGAGACACCATTTCAGACATAGGTGTTGTTGAATACATTTTGCCTCCTCAGATTGGTCATAGAAATCTTAGCTAAACTTTCAGTATGAGAGGTAACTAGCTGAAATATCTCCACTGTGCTTTCAAGCAAAGCATTTCTACTTTTGCTTGTGGGAACAAGCCAACTACTTGGCCACCTTTTTTCATGATCATGAAACTCCTTTTTTCTTCATTGTTGCCGTATTTTAGCACCCTATCTCTAGATTGTTTAGTCATTTCCTACCAAATATCTTGCCTGTCACAGCCCACTTTCTAGAAAAGATGAAGTCTCCCTCTTTTATGCCTTCAATAAGCTGACTCAGTCTTCTCACTAAAGCAAAGGATATCCACCAACGCAAATGTGTGGGCCAGTGGCGCAACGGATAACGCGTCTGACTACGGATCAGAAGATTGTTGGTTCAACTCCTACCTGGCTCGAGTCACTTGCCGTGATCGTATAGTGGTTAGTACTCTGCGTTGTGGCCGCAGCAACCCCGGTTCGAATCCGGGTCACGGCATCCTACTTTTACTGAATTGCTAGAGTCTTTTCAAACTCCTGTCCAAAATTCCTTGTTACAGATATGTTCTCCCAACACCTGTTCATTAGAGGCTGCGAGTGTTCAAGACCATCTTTCATTCGCTTTGGAAGAAAGTCTGACACAAATGGAAGAAATTGGTAGGTGTGCATGGTTTCCCTCATGTTAAAATCATCTTTTTGTAGGCGGTGTTTGCTAACTCTCATTAGGGACTGTAAAGGAAACACTCGCTGTGAGACACCATTTCAGACATAGGTGTTGTTGAATACATTTTGCCTCCTCAGATTGATCATAGAAATCTTAGCTAAACTTTCAGTATGAGAGGTAACTAGCTGAAATATCTCCACTGTGCTTTCAAGCAAGCATTTCTACTTTTGCTTGTGGGAACAAGCCAATTACTTGGCCACCTTTTTTCATGATCATGAAACTCCTTTTTTCTTCATTGTTGGCGTATTTTAGCACCCTATCTCTAGATTGTTTAGTCATTTCCTACCAAATATCTTGCCTGTCACAGCCCACTTTCTAGAAAAGATGAAGTCTCCCTCTTTTATGCCTTCAATAAGCTGACTCAGTCTTCTCACTAAAGCAAAGGATATCCACCAACGTGCATGTGTGGGCCAGTAGCGCAATGGATAACGCGTCTGACTACGGATCAGAAGATTGTAGGTTCGACTCCTACCTGGTTTGAGTCACTTGCCGTGACCGTATAGTGGTTAGTACTCTGCGTTGTGGCCGCAGCAACCCAGGTTCGAATCCGGGTCACGGCATCCTACTTTTACTGAATTGCTAGAGTCTTTTCAAACTCCTGTCCAAAATTCCTTGTTAGAGATATGTTCTCCCAACACCTGTTCATTAGAGGCTGCGAGTGTTCAAGACCATCTTTCATTCGCTTTGGAAGAAAGTCTGACACAAATGGAAGAAATTGGTAGGTGTGCATGGTTTCCCTCGTGTTAAAATCATCTTTTTGTAGGCGGTGTTTGCTAACTCTCATTAGGGACTGTAAAGGAAACACTCGCTGTGAGACACCATTTCAGACATAGGTGTTGTTGAATACATTTTGCCCCCTCAGATTGGTCATAGAAATCTTAGCTAAACTTTCAGTATGAGAGGTAACTAGCTGAAATATCTCCACTGTGCTTTCAAGCAAGCATTTCTACTTTTGCTTGTGGGAACAAGCCAACTACTTGGCCACCTTTTTTCATGATCATGAAACTCCTTTTTTCTTCATTGTTGGCGTATTTTAGCACCCTATCTCTAGATTGTTTAGTCATTTCCTACCAAATATCTTGCCTGTCACAGCCCACTTTCTAGAAAAGATGAAGTCTCCCTCTTTTATGCCTTCAATAAGCTAACTCAGTCTTCTCACTAAAGCAAAGGATATCCAGCAACATTCATGTGTGGGCCAGTGGCACAATGGATAACGCATGTGACTACATATCAGAAGATTGTAGGTTCGACTCCTACCTGGCTTGAGTCACTTGCCGTGATCGTATAGTGGTTAGTACTCTGCGTTGTGGCCGCAGCAACCCCGGTTCGAATCCATGTCACGGCATCCTACTTTTGCTGAATTGCTAGAGTCTTTTCAAACTCCTGTCCAAAATTCCTTGTTACAGATATGTTCTCCCAACACCTGTTCATTAGAGGCTGCGAGTGTTCAAGACCATCTTTCATTCGCTTTGGAAGAAAGTCTGACACAAATGGAAGACATTGGTAGGTGTGCATGGTTTCCCTTGTGTTAAAATCATCTTTTTGTAGGCGGTGTTTGCTAACTCTCATTAGGGACTGTAAAGGAAACACTCGCTGTGAGACACCATTTCAGACATAGGTGTTGTTGAATACATTTTGCCTCCTCAGATTGATCATAGAAATCTTAGCTAAACTTTCAGTATGAGAGGTAACTAGCTGAAATATCTCCACTGTGCTTTCAAGCAAGCATTTCTACTTTTGCTTGTGGGAACAAGCCAACTACTTGGCCACCTTTTTTCATGATCATGAAACTCCTTTTTTCTTCATTGTTGGCGTATTTCAGCACCCTATCTCTAGATTGTTTAGTCATTTCCTACCAAATATCTTGCCTGTCACAGCCCACTTTCTAGAAAAGATGAAGTCTCCCTCTTTTATGCCTTCAATAAGCTGACTCAGTCTTCTCACTAAAGCAAAGGATATCCACCAACGTGCATGTGTGGGCCAGTGGCGCAATGGATAACGCGTCTGACTACGGATCAGAAGATTGTAGGTTCGACTCCTACCTGGCTCGAGTCACTTGCCGTGATCGTATAGTGGTTAGTACTCTGCGTTGTGGCCGCAGCAACCCCGGTTCGAATCCGGGTCACGGCATCCTACTTTTACTGAATTGCTAGAGTCTTTTCAAACTCCTGTCCAAAATTCCTTGTTACAGATATGTTCTCCCAACACCTGTTCATTAGAGGCTGCGAGTGTTCAAGACCATCTTTCATTCGCTTTGGAAGAAAGTCTGACACAAATGGAAGAAATTGGTAGGTGTGCATGGTTTCCCTCGTGTTAAAATCATCTTTTTGTAGGCGGTGTTTGCTAACTCTCATTAGGGACTGTAAAGGAAACACTCGCTGTGAGACACCATTTCAGACATAGGTGTTGTTGAATACATTTTGCCTCCTCAGATTGATCATAGAAATCTTAGCTAAACTTTCAGAATGAGAGGTAACTAGCTGAAATATCTCCACTGTGCTTTCAAGCAAGCATTTCTACTTTTGCTTGTGGGAACAAGCCAACTACTTGGCCACCTTTTTTCATGATCATGAAACTCCTTTTTTCTTCATTGTTGGCGAATTTCAGCACCCTATTTCTAGATTGTTTAGTCATTTCCTACCAAATATCTTGCCTGTCACAGCCCACTTTCTAGAAAAGATGAAGTCTCCCTCTTTTATGCCTTCAATAAGCTGACTCAGTCTTCTCACTAAAGCAAAGGATATCCACCAACGTGCATGTGTGGGCCAGTGGCGCAATGGATAACGCGTCTGACTACGGATCAGAAGATTGTAGGTTCGACTCCTACTTGGCTCGAGTCACTTGCCGTGATCGTATAGTGGTTAGTACTCTGCATTGTGGCCGCAGCAACCCCGGTTCGAATCCGGTTCACGGCATCCTACTTTTACTGAATTGCTAGAGTCTTTTCAAACTCCTGTCCGAAATTCCTTGTTACAGATATGTTCTCCCAACACCTGTTCATTAGAGGCTGCGAGTGTTCAAGACCATCTTTCATTCGCTTTGGAAGAAAGTCTGACACAAATGGAAGAAATTGGTAGGTGTGCATGGTTTCCCTCGTGTTAAAATCATCTTTTTGTAGGCGGTGTTTGCTAACTCTCATTAGGGACTGTAAAGGAAACACTCGCTGTGAGACACCATTTCAGACATAGGTGTTGTTGAATACATTTTGCCTCCTCAGATTGGTCATAGAAATCTTAGCTAAACTTTCAGTATGAGAGGTAACTAGCTGAAATATCTCCACTGTGCTTTCAAGCAAGCATTTCTACTTTTGCTTGTGGGAACAAGCCAACTACTTGGCCACCTTTTTTCATGATCATGAAACTCCTTTTTTTCTTCATTGTTGGCGTATTTTAGCACCCTATCTCTAGATTGTTTAGTCATTTCCTACCAAATATCTTGCCTGTCACAGCCCACTTTCTAGAAAAGATGACGTCTCCCTCTTTTATGCCTTCAATAAGCTGACTCAGTCTTCTCACTAAAGCAAAGGATATCCACCAACGTGCATGTGTGGGCCAGTGGCGCAATGGATAACGCGTCTGTCTACGGATCAGAAGATTGTAGGTTCGACTCCTACCTGGCTCGAGTCACTTGCTGTGATCGTATAGTGGTTAGTACTCTGCGTTGTGGCCGCAGCAACCCTGGTTCGAATCCAGGTCACGGCATCCAACTTTTACTGAATTGCTAGAGTCTTTTCAAACTCCTGTCCAAAATTCCTTGTTACAGATATGTTCTCCCAACACCTGTTCATTAGAGGCTGCGAGTGTTCAAGACCATCTTTCATTCGCTTTGGAAGAAAGTCTGACACAAATGGAAGAAATTGTTAGGTGTGCATGGTTTCCCTCGTGTTAAAATCATCTTTTTGTAGGCGGTGTTTGCTAACTCTCATTAGGGACTGTAAAGGAAACACTCGCTGTGAGACACCATTTCAGACATAGGTGTTGTTGAATACATTTTGCCTCCTCAGATTGGTCATAGAAATCTTAGCTAAACTTTCAGTATGAGAGGTAACTAGCTGAAATATCTCCACTGTGCTTTCAAGCAAGCATTTCTACTTTTGCTTGTGGGAACAAGCCAACTACTTGGCCACCTTTTTTCATGATCATGAAACTCCTTTTTTCTTCATTGTTGGCGTATTTCAGCACCCTATCTCTAGATTGTTTAGTCATTTCCTACCAAATATCTTGCCTGTCACAGCCCACTTTCTAGAAAAGATGACGTCTCCCTCTTTTATGCCTTCAATAAGCTGACTCAGTCTTCTCACTAAAGCAAAGGATATCCACCAACATGCATGTGTGGGCCAGTGGCGCGATGGATAACGCGTCTCACTACAGATCAGAAGATTGTAGGTTCGAATCCTACATGGCTCGAGTCGCTTGCCGTGATCGTATAGTGGTTAGTACTCTGCGTTGTGGCCGCAGCAACCCCGGTTCGAATCCGGGTCACAGCATCTTACTTTTACTGAATTGCTAGAGTCTTTTCAAACTCCTGTCCGAAATTCCTTGTTACAGATATGTTCTCCCAACACCTGTTCATTAGAGGCTGTGAGTGTTCAAGACCATCTTTCATTCGCTTTGGAAGAAAGTCTGACACAAATGGAAGAAATTGGTAGGTGTGCATGGTTTCCCTCGTGTTAAAATCATCTTTTTGTAGGCGGTGTTTGCTAACTCTCATGTGGGACTGTAAAGGAAACACTCGCTGTGAGACACCATTTCAGACATAGGTGTTGTTGAATACATTTTGCCTCCTCAGATTGGTCATAGAAATCTTAGCTAAACTTTCAGTATGAGAGGTAACTAGCTGAAATATCTCCACTGTGCTTTCAAGCAAGCATTTCTACTTTTGCTTGTGGGAACAAGCCAACTACTTGGCCACCTTTTTTCATGATCATGAAACTCCTTTTTTCTTCATTGTTGGCGTATTTTAGCACCCTATCTCTAGATTGTTTAGTCATTTCCTACCAAATATCTTGCCTGTCACAGCCCACTTTCTAGAAAAGATGAAGTCTCCCTCTTTTATGCCTTCAATAAGCTGACTCAGTCTTCTCACTAAAGCAAAGGATATCCACCAACGTGCATGTGTGGGCCAGTGGCGCAATGGATAACGAGTCTGACTGCGGATCAGAAGATTGTAGGTTCGACTCCTACCTGGCTCGAGTCACTTGCCTTGATCGTATAGTGGTTAGTACTCTGCGTTGTGGCCGCAGCAACCCCGGTTCGAATCCGGTTCACGGCATCCTTCTTTTACTGAATTGCTAGAGTCTTTTCAAACTCCTGTCCGAAATTCCTTGTTACAGATATGTTCTCCCAACACCTGTTCATTAGAGGCTGCGAGTGTTCAAGACCATCTTTCATTCGCTTTGGAAGAAAGTCTGACACAAATGGAAGAAATTGGTAGGTGTGCATGGTTTCCCTCGTGTTAAAATCATCTTTTTGTAGGCGGTGTTTGCTAACTCTCATTAGGGACTGTAAAGGAAACACTCGCTGTGAGACACCATTTCAGACATAGGTGTTGTTGAATACATTTTGCCTCCTCAGATTGGTCATAGAAATCTTAGCTAAACTTTCAGTATGAGAGGTAACTAGCTGAAATATCTCCACTGTGCTTTCAAGCAAGCATTTCTACTTTTGCTTGTGGGAACAAGCCAACTACTTGGCCACCTTTTTTCATGATCATGAAACTCCTTTTTTTCTTCATTGTTGGCGTATTTTAGCACCCTATCTCTAGATTGTTTAGTCATTTCCTACCAAATATCTTTTTTTTTTTTTTTTTTTATTATTTTATAAACATAAAATGCAGAATGATGCATAACAATTTAAAATCTAATCATCTTAGTAGCTGAATATCAAAAATATTATACATATGAAAAATAGACATTTATCTCTTCTGCATATAGTGAACAACAAAAATATTACATCACATAGACATACAAAACTTACAGTTGATTCTATCTGTCTTTACTAAATTAATAGATAAACTCAAAAGTGTGATTTTTACGGAGTTATCTAAGTAGGTAATTTTCATTTTATGGATCTAGTTTGCCATCAATCACTAGGTCTATCCATTTCTCCCATGATTTATACCTTTCAGGATTCCAGAGAGATTGAGCTAATATACCTTTTTCCATACGGCATTGATATAATAACTGGGATTTTATTTTGATCCACAAAATTGGGGCCGAAGATCTCCAATTTCTGGCGATCTCTATTTTAATTGCCGTTAATAAATGGAGAAGGAATGTTATATTTTTTTTCTCATTATTTGGCAGATTTAAATGGAGTAACGCTCTTTCGGGCGTTAGTTTCCAGTGTTTCCCAAAAACATGGGCTAGTTTATATGAAATCTGTTGCCAAAGTTTTCGAATTGGGTTACAATTCCACCAAATATGAACCATATCTCCCCTATCTGCGCCACAACGCCAACAATTTGGGAGATTGGTAGGGAACATTTTTGCCAAGGCAAAAGGGACCAGATACCACCTGTTCATAATTTTAAATTGTAACTCGTTTAAATTTAAACAATGTATATTTTTATAAGTGGTATTTAGCGCTTTGTTCCAATCTTCAATTTTAATTTTGATATCTAAATCTCTCTCCCATTTTGCTAATGCTGAAGGAATACATTCTTTTTTACATAACCTAATCAAGTTTAGGGCTTTTGTCAGTTGTTTCCTGCTATCGTCTCCTTCTACTACTTGTTTAAACAAGTTATACACTGTTAAATTAATATTTTGAGGTAAGGAGTCTAAAAGATAGCTCTTAACCCTTAAATATCTGAAACAGTCCTCTATTGGGAGATTAAATTCTTGTTGAAGTTGATTAAAGGTCTTAAGTGTATCTCCCTGCATAAGATCTCTTATTAATATTATGCCCTTTTGTTTCCAACTGGATAGCTTTAAATTTTCATTCGTGTGTTCTATTATAGATAGTGGGAGACTAGTTATTATCAGGTTTGCAAGTCCAAGTTTGGCTTTAACCCAATGCCAATTTCTTACAAGATGTTGAAGAGCTAGGCTAGTTCCTGATTCGGTATATTTAATAGCTTTCATAGAGGAGATCCAGAATAAGGACTGTAATTCTTTATGGGGGTATTTCTTTGGAAATTCTTCTCTATACCATAATTCCTGTTGCGCTTTATTATTTTGTGTCTGCATCGCATGTGTAAACAAGGCCGCTAGAGCATATTCACTCACAAGGGGGAGTCCTAAGCCACCTTTATTCTTCTTTTTAGCCATTATTTGCAGTTTTAAAATAGGTTTTTTTGATCCCCATATAAACTTGTTAATCTGTTGCTGAATTAAGTCTAACCAGCTTGCAGGAACCATATGCGGGATCATCCTGAATATATATAAGAATTTAGGCAGAATATATGAGTTAGTTACATTTAGTCTACCCCACCAAGAAATAAAAAGTCCTCGCCAATTTTTAAAGGAAACGTTCATGTCCTTAATTAAAGGGAGGAGATTAATCTCCATCCAAAGTTTTGGCGTTTTATTAATTTTTATTCCTAAATAGGTTAGGGAGTCATCGGCCCATTTAAAACCGAATGATTCAATTTGTTGCTTTTGAGTACTATCAAGGTTGTAAGCAAGGGCAATCGATTTATCGATGTTTAGCTTGTAATTAGATACGTAGCTGTACTGGTCTATCCAATTCATAATATGATTAAGTGATGTTATTGGATCTTTAACCGTCAGTAATATGTCGTCTGCATATAATTTTATTTTTTTTGTGTACCCTCTTTTCCACATCCCTTAATGCTTTGATCTGCTCTAATATCCCTTGCGAGTGGCTCCAAGGATAAAACATAAAGGAGTGGAGAAAGAGGGCAACCCTGGCGTGTGCCATTAGTAAAAGGAAACCATGACGATTTAATGCCCGGACCTACCACTTTACCCATAGGTTTATTATACAGATTTCCTACCAAATATCTTGCCTGTCACAGCCCACTTTCTAGAAAAGATGAAGTCTCCCTCTTTTATGCCTTCAATAAGCTAACTCAGTCTTCTCACTAAAGCAAAGGATATCCAGCAACATTCATGTGTGGGCCAGTGGCGCAAAGGATAACACGTCTGACTACGGATCAGAAGTTTGTAGGTTCGACTCCTACCTGCCTCGAGTCACTTGCTGTGATCGTATAGTGGTTAGTACTCTATGTTGTGGCCTCAGCAACCCCAGTTCGAATCCAGGTCACAGCATCCTACTTTTACTGAATTGCTAGAGTCTTTTCAAACTCCTGTCCAAAATTCCTTGTTACAGATATGTTCTCCCAACACCTGTTCATTAGAGACTGCGAGTGTTCAAGACCATCTTTCATTCGCTTTGGAAGAAAATCTGACACAAATGGAAGAAATTGTTAGGTGTGCATGGTTTCCCTCGTGTTAAAATCATCTTTTTGTAGGCGGTGTTTGCTAACTCTCATTAGGGACTGTAAAGGAAACACTCGCTGTGAGACACCATTTCAGACATAGGTGTTGTTGAATAAATTTTGCCTCCTCAGATTGGTCATAGAAATCTTAGCTAAACTTTCAGTATGAGAGGTAACTAGCTGAAATATCTCCACTGTGCTTTCAAGCAAGCATTTCTACTTTTGCTTGTGGGAACAAGCCAACTACTTGGCCACCTTTTTTCATGATCATGAAACTCCTTTTTTTCTTCATTGTTGGCGTATTTTAGCACCCTATCTCTAGATTGTTTAGTCATTTCCTACCAAATATCTTGCCTGTCACAGCCCACTTTCTAGAAAAGATGAAGTCTCCCTCTTTTATGCCTTCAATAAGCTAACTCAGTCTTCTCACTAAAGCAAAGGATATCCAGTAACGTGCATGTGTGGGCCAGTGGCGCAATGGATAACGCGTCTGACTACAGGTCAGAAAATTGTAGGTTTGATTCCTACCTGGCTCGAGTCACTTGCCGTGATCGTATAGTGGTTAGTACTCTCCGTTGTGGCCGCAGCAACCCTGGTTTGAATCCGGGTCACAGCATCCTACTTTTGCTGAATTGCTAGAGTCTTTTCAAACTCCTGTCCAAAATTCCTTGTTACAGATATGTTCTCCCAACACCTGTTCATTAGAGGCTGCGAGTGTTCAAGACCATCTTTCATTCGCTTTGGAAGAAAGTCTGACACAAATGGAAGACATTGGTAGGTGTGCATGGTTTCCCTCGTGTTAAAATCATCTTTTTGTAGGCGGTGTTTGCTAACTCTCATTAGGGACTGTAAAGGAAACACTCGCTGTGAGACACCATTTCAGACATAGGTGTTGTTGAATACATTTTGCCTCCTCAGATTGATCATAGAAATCTTAGCTAAACTTTCAGTATGAGAGGTAACTAGCTGAAATATCTCCACTGTGCTTTCAAGCAAGCATTTCTACTTTTGCTTGTGGGAACAAGCCAACTACTTGGCCACCTTTTTTCATGGTCATGAAACTCCTTTTTTCTTCATTGTTGGCGTATTTTAGCACCCTATCTCTAGATTGTTTAGTCATTTCCTACCAAATATCTTGCCTGTCACAGCCCACTTTCTAGAAAAGATGAAGTCTCCCTCTTTTATGCCTTCAATAAGCTGACTCAGTCTTCTCACTAAAGCAAAGGATATCCACCAACGTGCATGTGTGGGCCAGTGGCGCAATGGATAACGCGTCTGACTACGGATCAGAAGATTGTAGGTTCGACTCCTACCTGGCTCGAGTCACTTGCCGTGATCATATAGTGATTAGTACTCTGCGTTGTGGCAGCAGCAACCCCAGTTCAAATCCGGGTCACAGCATCCAACTTTTACTGAATTGCTAGAGTCTTTTCAAACTCCTGTCCAAAATTCCTTGTTACAGATATGTTCTCCCAACACCTGTTCATTAGAGGCTGCGAGTGTTCAAGACCATCTTTCATTCGCTTTGGAAGAAAGTCTGACACAAATGGAAGAAATTGGTAGGTGTGCATTGTTTCCCTCGTGTTAAAATCATCTTTTTGTAGGCGGTGTTTGCTAACTCTCATTTGGGACTGTAAAGGAAACACTCGCTGTGAGACACCATTTCAGACATAGGTGTTGTTGAATACATTTTGCCTCCTCAGATTGGTCATAGAAATCTTAGCTAAACTTTCAGTATGAGAGGTAACTAGCTGAAATATCTCCACTGTGCTTTCAAGCAAGCATTTCTACTTTTGCTTGTGGGAACAAGCCAACTACTTGGCCACCTTTTTTCATGATCATGAAACTCCTTTTTTCTTCATTGTTGGCGTATTTTAGCACCCTATCTCTAGATTGTTTAGTCATTTCCTACCAAATATCTTGCCTGTCACAGCCCACTTTCTAGAAAAGATGAAGTCTCCCACTTTTATGCCTTCAATAAGCTAACTCAGTCTTCTCACTAAAGCAAAGGATATCCAGCAACATTCATGTGTGGGAAACACTCGCTGTGAGACACCATTTCAGACATAGGTGTTGTTGAATACATTTTGCCTCCTCAGATTGGTCATAGAAATCTTAGCTAAACTTTCAGTATGAGAGGTAACTAGCTAAAATATCTCCACTGTACTTTCAAGCAAGCATTTCTACTTTTGCTTGTGGGAACAAGCCAACTACTTGGCCACCTTTTTTCATGATCATGAAACTCCTTTTTTCTTCATTGTTGGCGTATTTTAGCACCCTATCTCTAGATTCTTTAGTCATTTCCTACCAAATATCTTGCCTGTCACAGCCCACTTTCTAGAAAAGATGAAGTCTCCCTCTTTTATGCCTTCAATAAGCTAACTCAGTCTTCTCACTAAAGCAAAGGATATCCAGCAACATTCATTTGTGGGCCAGTGGCGCAATGGATAACGCATCTGACTACAGATCAGAAGATTGTAGGTTTGACTCCTACCTGGCTCAAGTCACTTGCCGTGATCGTATAGTGGTTAGTACTCTGCGTTGTGGCCGCAGCAACCCCGGTTCGAATCCGGGTCACGGCATCTTACTTTCACTGAATTGCTAGAGTCTTTTCAAACTCCTGTCCAAAATTCCTTGTTACAGATATGTTCTCCCAACACCTGTTCATTAGAGGCTGCGAGTGTTCAAGACCATCTTTCATTCGCTTTGGAAGAAAGTCTGACACAAATGGAAGAAGAAGAAATTGGTAGGTGTGCATGGTTTCCCTCGTGTTAAAATCATATTTTTGTAGGCGGTGTTTGCTAACTCTCATTAGGTACTGTAAAGGAAACACTCGCTGTGAGACACCATTTCAGACATAGGTGTTGTTGAATACATTTTGCCTCCTCAGATTGGTCATAGAAATCTTAGCTAAACTTTCAGTATGAGAGGTAACTAGCTGAAATATCTCCACTGTGCTTTTAAGCAAGCATTTCTACCTTTCCTTTTGCTTGTGGGATCAAGCCAACTACTTGGCCACCTTTTTTCATGATCATGAAACTCCTTTTTTCTTCATTGTTGGCGTATTTTAGCACCCTATCTCTAGATTGTTTAGTCATTTCCTACCAAATATCTTGCCTGTCACAGCCCACTTTCTAGAAAAGATGAAGTCTCCCACTTTTATGCCTTCAATAAGCTAACTCAGTCTTCTCACTAAAGCAAAGGATATCCAGCAACATTCATGTGTGGGAAACACTCGCTGTGAGACACCATTTCAGACATAGGTGTTGTTGAATACATTTTGACTTCTCAGATTGGTCATAGAAATCTTAGCTAAACTTTCAGTATGAGAGGTAACTAGCTGAAATATCTCCACTGTGTTTTCAAGCAAGCATTTCTACCTTTCTTTTATGCCTTCAATAAGCTAACTCAGTCTTCTCACTAAAGCAAAGGATATCCAGCAGCATGCATGTGTGGGCCAGTGGCGCAACGGGTAACGCTTCTGACTGCGGATCAGGAGATTGTAGGTTCGACTCCTACCTGGCTTGAGTTGCTTGCTGTGATCATATAGTGGTTAGTACTCTGCATTGTGGCCGCAGCAACCCCATTTCGAATCCGGTCACGGCATTCTACTATTCCTGAATTGCTAGAGTCTTTTCAAACTACTGTCCAAAATTCCTTGTTACGGATATGTTCTCCCTACACCTGTTCATTCATTAGAGGCTGCGAGTGTTCAAGTCCATCTTTCATTCGCTTTGGAAGAAAGTCTGACACAAATGGAAGATATTGGTAGGTGTGCTTGGTTTCCCTCGTGTTAAAACACCTTTTTGTAGTAGGTGTTTCCTAACTCTCATTAGGGACTGTAAAGGAAACACTCGCTGTGAGACACCATTTCAGACATAGGTGTTGTTGAATACATTTTGCCTCCTCAGATTGGTCATAAAAATCTTAGCTAAACTTTCAGTATGAGAGGTAACTAGCTGAAATATCTCCACTGTGCTTTCAAGCAAGCATTTCTACCTTTCCTTTTGCTTGTGGGAACAAGCCAACTACTTGGCCACCTTTTTCCGTGATCATGAAACTCCTTTTTTTCTTCATTGTTGGCGTATTTTAGCACCCTATCTCTAGATTGTTTAGTCATTTCCTACCAAATATCTTGCCTGTCACAGCCCACTTTCTAGAAAAGATGAAGTCTCCAAATGGAAGAAATCCACAAATGGAAGAAATTGGTAGGTGTGCATGGTTTCCCTCGTGTTAAAATCATATTTTTGTAGGCGGTGTTTGCTAACTCTCATTAGGTACTGTAAAGGAAACACTTGCTGTGAGACACCATTTCAGACATAGGTGTTGTTGAATACATTTTGCCTCCTCAGATTGGTCATAGAAATCTTAGCTAAACTTTCAGTATGAGAGGTAACTAGCTGAAATATCTCCACTGTGCTTTTAAGCAAGCATTTCTACCTTTCCTTTTGCTTGTGGGATCAAGCCAACTACTTGGCCACCTTTTTTCATGATCATGAAACTCCTTTTTTCTTCATTGTTGGCGTATTTTAGCACCCTATCTCTAGATTGTTTAGTCATTTCCTACCAAATATCTTGCCTGTCACAGCCCACTTTCTAGAAAAGATGAAGTCTCCCACTTTTATGCCTTCAATAAGCTAACTCAGTCTTCTCACTAAAGCAAAGGATATCCAGCAACATTCATGTGTGGGCCAGTGGCGCAATGGATAACGCGTCTGACTACGGATCAGAAGATTGTAGGTTCGACTCCTACCTGGCTCGAGTCACTTGCTGTGATCGTATAGTGGTTAGTACTCTGCGTTGTGGCCGTAGCAACCCCCGTTCGAATCCGGGTCACGGCATCCTACTTTTACTGAATTGCTAGAGTCTTTTCAAACTCCTGTCCAAAATTCCTTGTTACAGATATGTTCTCCCAACACCTGTTCATTAGAGGCTGCGAGTGTTCAAGACCATCTTTCATTCGCTTTGGAAGAAAGTCTGACACAAATGGAAGACATTGGTAGGTGTGCATGGTTTCCCTCGTGTTAAAATCATCTTTTTGTAGGCGGTGTTTGCTAACTCTCATTAGGGACTGTAAAGGATACACTCGCTGTGAGACACCATTTCAGACATAGGTGTTGTTGAATACATTTTGCCTCCTCAGATTGGTCATAGAAATCTTAGCTAAACTTTCAGTATGAGAGGTAACTAGCTGAAATATCTCCACTGTGCTTTTAAGCAAGCATTTCTACCTTTCCTTTTGCTTGTGGGATCAAGCCAACTACTTGGCCACCTTTTTTCATGATCATGAAACTCCTTTTTTCTTCATTGTTGGCGTATTTTAGCACCCTATCTCTAGATTGTTTAGTCATTTCCTACCAAATATCTTGCCTGTCCAGCCCACTTTCTAGAAAAGATGAAGTCTCCCTCTTTTATGCCTTCAATAAGCTAACTCAGTCTTCTCACTAAAGCAAAAGATATCCAGCAATGTGCATGTGTGGGCCAGTGGCGCAATGGATAACGTGCAAAGCAAAGGATATCCAGCAACGTGCATGTGTGGGCCAGTGGTGCATTTCCTACCAAATATCTTGCCTGTCACAGCCAACTTTCTAGAAAAGATGAAGTCTCCCTCTTTTATGCATTCAATAAGCTAACTCAGTCTTCTCACTAAAGCAAAGGATATCCAGCAACATGCATGTGTGGGCCAGTGGCGCAATGGATAACGCGTCTGACTACGGATCAGAAGATTGTAGGTTCGACTCCTACCTGGCTCGAGTCACTTACCGTGATCGTATAGTGGTTAGTACTCTGCGTTTGGGCCGCAGCAAACCCGGTTCGAATCCGGGTCACGGCATCCAACTTTTACTGAATTGCTAGAGTCTTTTCAAACTCCTGTCCAAAATTCCTTGTTACAGATATGTTCTCCCAACACCTGTTCATTAGAGGCTGCGAGTGTTCAAGAACATCTTTCATTCGCTTTGGAAGAAAGTCTGACACAAATGGAAGAAATTGGTAGGTGTGCATGGTTTCCCTCGTGTTAAAATCATCTTTTTGTAGGCGGTGTTTGCTAACTCTCATTAGGGACTGTAAAGGAAACACTCGCTGTGAGACACCATTTCAGACATAGGTGTTGTTGAATACATTTTGACTTCTCAGATTGGTCATAGAAATCTTAGCTAAACTTTCAGTATGAGAGGTAACTAGCTGAAATATCTCCACTGTGCTTTCAAGCAAGCATTTCTACTTTTGCTTGTGGGAACAACCCAACTACTAGGCCACCTTTTTTCATGATCATGAAACTCCTTTTTTTCTTCATTGTTGGCGTATTTTAGCACCCTATCTCTAGATTGTTTAGTCATTTCCTACCAAATATCTTGCCTGTCACAGCCCACTTTCTAGAAAAGATGAAGTCTCCCTCTTTTATGCCTTCAATAAGCTAACTCAGTCTTCTCACTAAAGCAAAGGATATCCAACAACGTGCATGTGTGGGCCAGTGGCGCAATGGATAACGCGTCTGACTACGGATCAGAAGATTGTAGGTTCGACTCCTACCTGGCTCGAGTCACTTACCGTGATCGTATAGTGGTTAGTACTCTGCGTTGTGGCCGCAGCAAACCCGGTTCGAATCCGGGTCACGGCATCCTACTTTTACTGAATTGCTAGAGTCTTTTCAAACTCCTGTCCAAAATTCCTTGTTACAGATATGTTCTCCCAACACCTGTTCATTAGAGGCTGCGAGTGTTCAAGACCATCTTTCATTCGCTTTGGAAGAAAGTCTGACACAAATGGAAGAAATTGGTAGGTGTGCATGGTTTCCCTCGTGTTAAAATCATCTTTTTGTAGGCGGTGTTTGCTAACTCTGATTAGGGACTGTAAAGGAAACACTCGCTGTGAGACACCATTTCAGACATAGGTGTTGTTGAATACATTTTGCCTCCTCAGATTGGTCATAGAAATCTTAGCTAAACTTTCAGTATGAGAGGTAACTAGCTGAAATATCTCCACTGTGCTTTCAAGCAAGCATTTCTACTTTTGCTTGTGGGAACAAGCCAACTACTTGGCCACCTTTTTTCATGATCATGAAACTCCTTTTTTCTTCATTGTTGGCGTATTTTAGCACCCTATCTCTAGATTGTTTAGTCATTTCCTACCAAATATCTTGCCTGTCACAGCCTACTTTCTAGAAAAGATGAAGTCTCCCTCTTTTATGCCTTCAATAAGCTAACTCAGTCTTCTCACTAAAGCAAAGGATATCCAGCAATGTGCATGTGTGGGCCAGTGGCGCAATGGATAACGTGCAAAGCAAAGGATATCCAGCAACGTGCATGTGTGGGCCAGTGGTGCATTCCCTACCAAATATCTTGCCTGTCACAGCCCACTTTCTAGAAAAGATGAAGTCTCCCTCTTTTATGCCTTCAATAAGCTAACTCAGTCTTCTCACTAAAGCAAAGGATATCCAGCAACGTGCATGTGTGGGCCAGTGGTGCATTTCCTACCAAATATCTTGCCTGTCACAGCCCACTTTCTAGAAAAGATGAAGTCTCCCTCTTTTATGCCTTCAATAAGCTAACTCAGTCTTCTCACTAAAGCAAAGGATATCTAGCCACATGCAAGTGTGGGCCAGTGGCGCAATGTATACCGCATCTGACTACAGATCAGAAGATTGTAGGTTCAACTCCTACCTGGCTCGAGTCACTTGCTGTGATCGTATAGTGGTTAGTACTCTGCGTTGTGGCTGCAGCAACCCCGGTTCAAATCCAGGTCACGGCATCCTATTTTCACTGAATTGCTAGAGTCTTTTCAAACTCCTGTCCGAAATTCCTTGTTACTGATATGTTCTCCCAACACCTGTTCATTAGAGGCTGCGAGTGTTCAAGACCATCTTTCATTCGCTTTGGAAGAAAGTCTGACACAAATGGAAAAAATTGGTAGGTGTGCATGGTTTCCCTCGTGTTAAAATTATCTTTTTGTAGGCGGTGTTTGCTAACTCTCATTAGGGACTGTAAAGGAAACACTCGCTGTGAGACACCATTTCAGACATAGGTGTTGTTGAATACATTTTGACTTCTCAGATTGGTCATAGAAATCTTAGCTAAACTTTCAGTATGAGAGGTAACTAGCTGAAATATCTCCACTGTGCTTTCAAGCAAGCATTTCTACTTTTGCTTGTGGGAACAAGCCAACTACTTGGCCACCTTTTTTCATGATCATGAAACTCCTTTTTTTCTTCATTGTTGGAGTATTTTAGCACCCTATCTCTAGATTGTTTAGTCATTTCCTACCAAATATCTTGCCTGTCACAGCCCACTTTCTAGAAAAGATGAAGTCTCCCTCTTTTATGCCTTCAATAAGCTAACTCAGTCTTCTCACTAAAGCAAAGGATATCCAGCAACGTACATGTGTGGGCCAGTGGCGCAATGGATAACGCGTCTGACTACGGATCAGAAGATTGTAGGTTCGACTCCTACCTGGCTCAAGTCACTTGCCGTGATCGTATAGTGGTTAGTACTCTCCGTTGTGGCCGCAGCAACCCCGGTTCGAATCCGGGTCACGGCATCCTACTTTTACTGAATTGCTAGAGTCTTTTCAAACTCCTGTCCAAAATTTCTTGTTACAGATATGTTCTCCCAACACCTGTTCATTAGAGGCTGCGAGTGTTCAAGACCATCTTTCATTCGCTTTGGAAGAAAGTCTGACACAAATGGAAGACATTGGTAGGTGTGCATGGTTTCCCTCGTGTTAAAATCATCTTTTTGTAGGCGGTGTTTGCTAACTCTCATTAGGGACTGTAAAGGAAACACTCGCTGTGAGAAACCATTTCAGACATAGGTGTTGTTGAATACATTTTGCCTCCTCAGATTGGTCATAGAAATCTTAGCTAAACTTTCAGTATGAGAGGTAACTAGCTGAAATATCTCCACTGTGTTTCAAGCAAGCATTTCTACTTTTGCTTGTGGGAACAAGCCAACTACTTGGCCACCTTTTTTCATGATCATGAAACTCCTTTTTTCTTCATTGTTGGCGTATTTTAGCACCCTATCTCTAGATTGTTTAGTCATTTCCTACCAAATATCTTGCCTGTCACAGCCCACTTTCTAGAAAAGATGAAGTCTCCCTCTTTTATGCCTTCAATAAGCTAACTCAGTCTTCTCACTAAAGCAAAGGATATCCAGCAACGTGCATGTGTGGGCCAGTGGTGCATTTCCTACCAAATATCTTGCCTGTCACAGCCCACTTTCTAGAAAAGATGAAGTCTCCCTCTTTTATGCCTTCAATAAGCTAACTCAGTCTTCTCACTAAAGCAAAGGATATCCAGCAATGTGCATGTGTGGGCCAGTGGCGCAATGGATAACGTGCAAAGCAAAGGATATCCAGCAACGTGCATGTGTGGGCCAGTGGTGCATTTCCTACCAAATATCTTGCCTGTCACAGCCCACTTTCTAGAAAAGATGAAGTCTCCCTCTTTTATGCCTTCAATAAGCTAACTCAGTCTTCTCACTAAAGCAAAGGATATCCAGCAACG
This sequence comes from Sceloporus occidentalis, assembly GCA_023333645.1. Lineage (NCBI taxonomy): Eukaryota > Metazoa > Chordata > Lepidosauria > Squamata > Phrynosomatidae > Sceloporus > Sceloporus occidentalis. The sequence continues at coordinate 606,454 of JALMGF010000174.1, read as the reverse complement.
TGCATGTGTGGGCCAGTGGTGCATTTCCTACCAAATATCTTGCCTGTCACAGCCCACTTTCTAGAAAAGATGAAGTCTCCCTCTTTTATGCCTTCAATAAGCTAACTCAGTCTTCTCACTAAAGCAAAGGATATCCAGCAATGTGCATGTGTGGGCCAGTGGCGCAATGGATAACGTGCAAAGCAAAGGATATCCAGCAACGTGCATGTGTGGGCCAGTGGTGCATTTCCTACCAAATATCTTGCCTGTCACAGCCCACTTTCTAGAAAAGATGAAGTCTCCCTCTTTTATGCCTTCAATAAGCTAACTCAGTCTTCTCACTAAAGCAAAGGATATCCAGCAACGTGCATGTGTGGGCCAGTGGTGCATTTCCTACCAAATATCTTGCCTGTCACAGCCCACTTTCTAGAAAAGATGAAGTCTCCCTCTTTTATGCCTTCAATAAGCTAACTCAGTCTTCTCACTAAAGCAAAGGATATCCAGCAACGTGCATGTGTGGGCCAGTGGTGCATTTCCTACCAAATATCTTGCCTGTCACAGCCCACTTTCTAGAAAAGATGAAGTCTCCCTCTTTTATGCCTTCAATAAGCTAACTCAGTCTTCTCACTAAAGCAAAGGATATCCAGCAATGTGCATGTGTGGGCCAGTGGCGCAATGGATAACGTGCAAAGCAAAGGATATCCAGCAACGTGCATGTGTGGGCCAGTGGTGCATTCCCTACCAAATATCTTGCCTGTCACAGCCCACTTTCTAGAAAAGATGAAGTCTCCCTCTTTTATGCCTTCAATAAGCTAACTCAGTCTTCTCACTAAAGCAAAGGATATCCAGCAACGTGCATGTGTGGGCCAGTGGTGCATTTCCTACCAAATATCTTGCCTGTCACAGCCCACTTTCTAGAAAAGATGAAGTCTCCCTCTTTTATGCCTTCAATAAGCTGACTCAGTCTTCTCACTTAAGCAAAGGATATCCAACAACATTCATGTGTGGGCCAGTGGCGCAATGGATAACGCGTCTGACTACGGATCAGAAGATTGTAGGTTCGACTCCTACCTGGCTCAAGTCACTTGCCGTGATCGTATAGTGGTTAGTACTCTGCGTTGTGGCCGTAGCAACCCCCGTTCGAATCCGGGTCACGGCATCCTACTTTTACTGAATTGCTAGAGTCTTTTCAAACTCCTGTCCAAAATTCCTTGTTACAGATATGTTCTCCCAACACCTGTTCATTAGAGGCTGCGAGTGTTCAAGACCATCTTTCATTCGCTTTGGAAGAAAGTCTGACACAAATGGAAGACATTGGTAGGTGTGCATGGTTTCCCTCGTGTTAAAATCATCTTTTTGTAGGCGGTGTTTGCTAACTCTCATTAGGGACTGTAAAGGATACACTCGCTGTGAGACACCATTTCAGACATAGGTGTTGTTGAATACATTTTGCCTCCTCAGATTGGTCATAGAAATCTTAGCTAAACTTTCAGTATGAGAGGTAACTAGCTGAAATATCTCCACTGTGTTTCAAGCAAGCATTTCTACTTTTGCTTGTGGGAACAAGCCAACTACTTGGCCACCTTTTTTCATGATCATGAAACTCCTTTTTTCTTCATTGTTGGCGTATTTTAGCACCCTATCTCTAGATTGTTTAGTCATTTCCTACCAAATATCTTGCCTGTCACAGCCCACTTTCTAGAAAAGATGAAGTCTCCCTCTTTTATGCCTTCAATAAGCTAACTCAGTCTTCTCACTAAAGCAAAGGATATCCAGCAACGTGCATGTGTGGGCCAGTGGTGCATTTCCTACCAAATATCTTGCCTGTCACAGCCCACTTTCTAGAAAAGATGAAGTCTCCCTCTTTTATGCCTTCAATAAGCTAACTCAGTCTTCTCACTTAAGCAAAGGATATCCAACAACACTCATGTGTGGGCCAGTGGCGCAATGGATAACGCGTCTGACTACGGATCAGAAGATTGTAGGTTCGACTCCTACCTGGCTCAAGTCCCTTGCCGTGATCGTATAGTGGTTAGTACTCTGCGTTGTGGCCGCAGCAACCCCGGTTCGAATCCGGGTCACGGCATCCGAATTTTACTGAATTTTACTCCTGTCCAAAATTCCTTGTTACAGATATGTTCTCCCAACACCTGTTCATTAGAGGCTGCGAGTGTTCAAGACCATCTTTCATTCGCTTTGGAAGAAAGTCTGACACAAATGGAAGACATTGGTAGGTGTGCATGGTTTCCCTCGTGTTAAAATCATCTTTTTGTAGGCGGTGTTTGCTAACTCTCATTAGGGACTGTAAAGGAAACACTCGCTGTGAGACACCATTTCAGACATAGGTGTTGTTGAATACATTTTGCCTCCTCAGATTGGTCATAGAAATCTTAGCTAAACTTTCAGTATGAGAGGTAACTAGCTAAAATATCTCCACTGTACTTTCAAGCAAGCATTTCTACTTTTGCTTGTGGGAACAAGCCAACTACTTGGCCACCTTTTTTCATGATCATGAAACTCCTTTTTTCTTCATTGTTGGCGTATTTTAGCACCCTATCTCTAGATTCTTTAGTCATTTCCTACCAAATATCTTGCCTGTCACAGCCCACTTTCTAGAAAAGATGAAGTCTCCCTCTTTTATGCCTTCAATAAGCTAACTCAGTCTTCTCACTAAAGCAAAGGATATCCAGCAACATTCATTTGTGGGCCAGTGGCGCAATGGATAACGCATCTGACTACAGATCAGAAGATTGTAGGTTTGACTCCTACCTGGCTCAAGTCACTTGCCGTGATCGTATAGTGGTTAGTACTCTGCGTTGTGGCCGCAGCAACCCCGGTTCGAATCCGGGTCACGGCATCTTACTTTCACTGAATTGCTAGAGTCTTTTCAAACTCCTGTCCAAAATTCCTTGTTACAGATATGTTCTCCCAACACCTGTTCATTAGAGGCTGCGAGTGTTCAAGACCATCTTTCATTCGCTTTGGAAGAAAGTCTGACACAAATGGAAGACATTGGTAGGTGTGCATGGTTTCCCTCATGTTAAAATCATCTTTTTGTAGGCGGTGTTTGCTAACTCTCATTAGGGACTGTAAAGGAAACACTCGCTGTGAGACACCATTTCAGACATAGGTGTTGTTGAATAAATTTTGCCTCCTCAGATTGGTCATAGAAATCTTAGCTAAACTTTCAGTATGAGAGGTAACTAGCTAAAATATCTCCACTGTACTTTCAAGCAAGCATTTCTACTTTTGCTTGTGGGAACAAGCCAACTACTTGGCCACCTTTTTTCATGATCATGAAACTCCTTTTTTCTTCATTGTTGGCGTATTTTAGCACCCTATCTCTAGATTGTTTAGTCATTTCCTACCAAATATCTTGCCTGTCACAGCCCACTTTCTAGAAAAGATGAAGTCTCCCTCTTTTATGCCTTCAATAAGCTGACTCAGTCTTCTCACTAAAGCAAAGGATATCCAGCAACATTCATGTGTGGGCCAGTGGCGCAATGGATAACGCGTCTGACTACGGATCAGAAGATTGTAGGTTCGACTCCTACCTGGCTCAAGTCACTTGCCGTGGTCGTATAGTGGTTATTACTCTGCGTTGTGGCCGCAGCAACCCCGGTTCGAATCCGGGTCACGGCATCTTACTTTCACTGAATTGCTAGAGTCTTTTCAAACTCCTGTCCAAAATTCCTTGTTACAGATATGTTCTCCCAACACCTGTTCATTAGAGGCTGCGAGTGTTCAAGACCATCTTTCATTCGCTTTGGAAGAAAGTCTGACACAAATGGAAGACATTGGTAGGTGTGCATGGTTTCCCTCGTGTTAAAATCATCTTTTTGTAGGCGGTGTTTGCTAACTCTCATTAGGGACTGTAAAGGAAACACTCGCTGTGAGAAACCATTTCAGACATAGGTGTTGTTGAATACATTTTGCCTCCTCAGATTGGTCATAGAAATCTTAGCTAAACTTTCAGTATGAGAGGTAACTAGCTGAAATATCTCCACTGTGTTTCAAGCAAGCATTTCTACTTTTGCTTGTGGGAACAAGCCAACTACTTGGCCACCTTTTTTCATGATCATGAAACTCCTTTTTTCTTCTTCATTGTTGGCGTATTTTAGCACCCTATCTCTAGATTGTTTAGTCATTTCCTACCAAATATCTTGCCTGTCACAGCCCACTTTCTAGAAAAGATGAAGTCTCCCTCTTTTATGCCTTCAATAAGCTAACTCAGTCTTCTCACTAAAGCAAAGGATATCCAGCAATGTGCATGTGTGGGCCAGTGGCGCAATGGATAACGTGCAAAGCAAAGGATATCCAGCAACGTTCATGTGTGGGCCAGTGGTGCATTTCCTACCAAATATCTTGCCTGTCACAGCCCACTTTCTAGAAAAGATGGTCTCCCTCTTTTATGCCTTCAATAAGCTAACACAGTCTTCTCACTAAACATTCAACAACATTCTTGTGTGGGCCAGTGGCGCAATGGATAACGCGTCTGACTACGGATCAGAAGATTGTAGGTTCGACTCCTACCTGGCTCGAGTCACTTGCCGTGATCGTATAGTGGTTAGTACTCTGCGTTGTGGCCGCAGCAACCCCGGTTCGAATCCGGGTCACGGCATCCTACTTTTACTGAATTGCTAGAGTCTTTTCAAACTCCTGTCCAAAATTCCTTGTTACAGATATGTTCTCCCAACACCTGTTCATTAGAGGCTGCGAGTGTTCAAGACCATCTTTCATTCGCTTTGGAAGAAAGTCTGACACAAATGGAAGACATTGGTAGGTGTGCATGGTTTCCCTCGTGTTAAAATCATCTTTTTGTAGGCGGTGTTTGCTAACTCTCATTAGGGACTGTAAAGGAAACACTCGCTGTGAGACACCATTTCAGACATAGGTGTTGTTGAATACATTTTGCCTCCTCAGATTGGTCATAGAAATCTTAGCTAAACTTTCAGTATGAGAGGTAACTAGCTAAAATATCTCCACTGTACTTTCAAGCAAGCATTTCTACTTTTGCTTGTGGGAACAAGCCAACTACTTGGCAACCTTTTTTCATGATCATGAAACTCCTTTTTTCTTCATTGTTGGCGTATTTTAGCACCCTATCTCTAGATTGTTTAGTCATTTCCTACCAAATATCTTGCCTGTCACAGCCCACTTTCTAGAAAAGATGAAGTCTCCCTCTTTTATGTCAATAAGCTGACTCAGTCTTCTCACTAAAGCAAAAGATATCCAGCAAAATGCATGTGTGGGCCAGTGGCGCAATGTATAACGCGTCTGACTATAGATCAGGAGGTTGCAGGATCAACTCCTACCTGACTCGAGTCGCTTTCCATGATCGTATAGTGGTTAGTACTCTGCGTTGTGGCCGCAGCAACCCCGGTTCTAATCCGAGTCACGGCATCCTACTTTTACTGAATTGCTAGAGTCTTTTCAAACTCCTGTCCAAAATTCCTTGTTACAGATATGTTCTCCCAACACCTGTTCATTAGAGGCTGCGAGTGTTCAAGACCATCTTTCATTCGCTTTGGAAGAAAGTCTGACACAAATGGAAGAAATTGGTAGGTGTGCATGGTTTCCCTCGTGTTAAAATCATCTTTTTGTAGGCGGTGTTTGCTAACTCTCATTAGGGACTGTAAAGGAAACACTCGCTGTGAGACACCATTTCAGACATAGGTGTTGTTGAATACATTTTGACTTCTCAGATTGGTCATAGAAATCTTAGCTAAACTTTCAGTATGAGAGGTAACTAGCTGAAATATCTCCACTGTGCTTTCAAGCAAGCATTTCTACTTTTGCTTGTGGGAACAAGCCAACTACTAGGCCACCTTTTTTCATGATCATGAAACTCCTTTTTTTCTTCATTGTTGGCGTATTTTAGCACCCTATCTCTAGATTGTTTAGTCATTTCCTACCAAATATCTTGCCTGTCACAGCCCACTTTCTAGAAAAGATGAAGTCTCCCTCTTTTATGCCTTCAATAAGCTGACTCAGTCTTCTCACTAAAGTAAAGGATATCTAGCATCGTGCATGTGTGGGCCAGTGGCGCAATGGATAACGCGTCTGACTACGGATCAGAAGATTGTAGGTTCGAGTCGCTTTCCGTGATCGTATAGTGGTTAGTACTCTGCGTTGTGGCCGCAGCAACCCTGGTTTGAATCCGGGTCACGGCATCCAACTTTTACTGAATTGCTAGAGTCTTTTCAAACTCTTGTCCAAAATTCCTTGTTACAGATATGTTCTCCCAACACCTGTTCATTAGAGGCTGCGAGTGTTCAAGACCATCTTTCATTCGCTTTGGAAGAAAGTCTGACACAAATGGAAGAAATTGGTAGGTGTGCATGGTTTCCCTCGTGTTAAAATCATCTTTTTGTAGGCGGTGTTTGCTAACTCTCATTAGGGACTGTAAGGAAACACTCGCTGTGAGACACCATTTCAGACATAGGTGTTGTTGAATACATTTTGCCTCCTCAGATTGGTCATAGAAATCTTAGTTAAACTTTCAGTATGAGAGGTAACTAGCTGAAATATCTCCACTGTGCTTTCAAGCAAGCATTTCTACTTTTGCTTGTGGGAACAAGCCAACTACTTGGCCACCTTTTTTCATGATCATGAAACTCCTTTTTTTCTTCATTGTTGGCGTATTTTAGCACCCTATCTCTAGATTGTTTAGTCATTTCCTACCAAATATCTTGCCTGTCACAGCCCACTTTCTAGAAAAGATGAAGTCTCCCTCTTTTATGCCTTCAATAAGCTAACTCAGTCTTCTCACTAAAGCAAAGGATATCCAGCAACGTTTATGTGTGGGCCAGTGGCGCAATGGATAACGCATCTGACTATGGATCAGAAGATTGTAGGTTCGACTCCTACCTGGCTCAAGTCACTTGCTGTGATCGTATAGTGGTTGGTACTCTGCGTTGTGGCCGCAGCAACCCCAGTTCGAATCCGGGTCACGGCATCCTACTTTTACTGAATTGCTAGAGTCTTTTCAAACTCCTGTCCGAAATTCCTTGTTACAGATATGTTCTCCCAACACCTGTTCATTAGAGGCTGCGAGTGTTCAAGACCATCTTTCATTCACTTTGGAGGAAAGTCTGACACAAATGGAAGAAATTGGTAGGTGTGCATGGTTTCCCTCGTGTTAAAATCATCTTTTTGTAGGCGGTGTTTGCTAACTCTCATTAGGGATTGTAAAGGAAACACTCGCTGTGAGACACCATTTCAGACATAGGTGTTGTTGAATACATTTTGCCTCCTCAGATTGGTCATAGAAATCTTAGCTAAACTTTCAGTATGAGAGGTAACTAGCTGAAATATCTCCACTGTGCTTTCAAGCAAGCATTTCTACTTTTGCTTGTGGGAACAAGCCAACTAATTGGCCCCCTTTTTTCATGATCATGAAACTCCTTTTTTTCTTCATTGTTGGCGTATTTTAGCACCCTATCTCTAGATTGTTTAGTCATTTCCTACCAAATATCTTGCCTGTCACAGCCCACTTTCTAGAAAAGATGAAGTCTCCCTCTTTTATGCCTTCAATAAGCTAACTCAGTCTTCTCACTAAAGCAAAGGATATCCAGCAACATTCATGTGTGGACCAGTGGCGCAATGGATAACGCGTCTGACTACGGATCAGAAAATTGTAGGTTCGACTCCTACCTGGCTCGAGTCACTTGCCGTGATCGTATAGTGGTTAGTACTCTGCGTTGTCGCCGCAGCAACCCCGGTTCGAATCCGGCTCACAGCATCCTACTTTTACTGAATTGCTAGAGTCTTTTCAAACTCCTGTCCGAAATTCCTTGTTACAGATATGTTCTCCCAACACCTGTTCATTAGAGGCTGCGAGTGTTCAAGACCATCTTTCATTCGCTTTGGAAGAAAGTCTGACACAAATGGAAGACATTGGTAGGTGTGCATGGTTTCCCTCGTGTTAAAATCATCTTTTTGTAGGCGTGTTTGCTAACTCTCATTAGGGACTGTAAAGGAAACACTCGCTGTGAGACACCATTTCAGACATAGGTGTTGTTGAATACATTTTGCCTCCTCAGATTGGTCATAGAAATCTTAGCTAAACTTTCAGTATGAGAGGTAACTAGCTGAAATATCTCCACTGTGCTTTCAAGCAAGCATTTCTACTTTTGCTTGTGGGAACAAGCCAACTACTTTGCCACCTTTTTTCATGATCATGAAACTCCTTTTTTCTTCATTGTTGGCGTATTTTAGCACCCTATCTCTAGATTGTTTAGTCATTTCCTACCAAATATCTTGCCTGTCACAGCCCACTTTCTAGAAAAGATGAAGTCTCCCTCTTTTATGCCTTCAATAAGCTGACTCAGTCTTCTCACTAAAGCAAAGGATATCCAGCAACGTGCATGTGTGGGCCAGTGGCGCAATGGATCACGCGTCTGACTACGGATCAGGAGAGTGTAGGTTCGACTCCTACCTGGCTCGAGTCACTTGCTGTGATCGTGTAGTGGTTAGTACTCTGCGTTGTGGCCGCAGCAACCCAGGTTCGAATCTGGGTCACGGCATCCTACTCTTACTGAATTGTTACAGTCTTTTCAAACTCCTGTCCAAAATTCCTTGTTACAGATATGTTCTCCCAACACCTGTTCATTAGAGGCTGCGAGTGTTCAAGACCATCTTTCATTCGCTTTGGAAGAAAGTCTGACACAAATGGAAGAAGAAGAAATTGGTAGGTGTGCATGGTTTCCCTCGTGTTAAAATCATATTTTTGTAGGCGGTGTTTGCTAACTCTCATTAGGTACTGTAAAGGAAACACTCGCTGTGAGACACCATTTCAGACATAGGTGTTGTTGAATACATTTTGCCTCCTCAGATTGGTCATAGAAATCTTAGCTAAACTTTCAGTATGAGAGGTAACTAGCTGAAATATCTCCACTGTGCTTTTAAGCAAGCATTTCTACCTTTCCTTTTGCTTGTGGGATCAAGCCAACTACTTGGCCACCTTTTTTCATGATCATGAAACTCCTTTTTTCTTCATTGTTGGCGTATTTTAGCACCCTATCTCTAGATTGTTTAGTCATTTCCTACCAAATATCTTGCCTGTCACAGCCCACTTTCTAGAAAAGATGAAGTCTCCCACTTTTATGCCTTCAATAAGCTAACTCAGTCTTCTCACTAAAGCAAAGGATATCCAGCAACATTCATGTGTGGGAAACACTCGCTGTGAGACACCATTTCAGACATAGGTGTTGTTGAATACATTTTGACTTCTCAGATTGGTCATAGAAATCTTAGCTAAACTTTCAGTATGAGAGGTAACTAGCTGAAATATCTCCACTGTGTTTTCAAGCAAGCATTTCTACCTTTCTTTTATGCCTTCAATAAGCTAACTCAGTCTTCTCACTAAAGCAAAGGATATCCAGCAGCATGCATGTGTGGGCCAGTGGCGCAACGGGTAACGCTTCTGACTGCGGATCAGGAGATTGTAGGTTCGACTCCTACCTGGCTTGAGTTGCTTGCTGTGATCATATAGTGGTTAGTACTCTGCATTGTGGCCGCAGCAACCCCATTTCGAATCCGGTCACGGCATTCTACTTTTCCTGAATTGCTAGAGTCTTTTCAAACTACTGTCCAAAATTCCTTGTTACGGATATGTTCTCCCTACACCTGTTCATTCATTAGAGGCTGCGAGTGTTCAAGTCCATCTTTCATTCGCTTTGGAAGAAAGTCTGACACAAATGGAAGATATTGGTAGGTGTGCTTGGTTTCCCTCGTGTTAAAACACCTTTTTGTAGTAGGTGTTTCCTAACTCTCATTAGGGACTGTAAAGGAAACACTCGCTGTGAGACACCATTTCAGACATAGGTGTTGTTGAATACATTTTGCCTCCTCAGATTGGTCATAAAAATCTTAGCTAAACTTTCAGTATGAGAGGTAACTAGCTGAAATATCTCCACTGTGCTTTCAAGCAAGCATTTCTACCTTTCCTTTTGCTTGTGGGAACAAGCCAACTACTTGGCCACCTTTTTCCGTGATCATGAAACTCCTTTTTTTCTTCATTGTTGGCGTATTTTAGCACCCTATCTCTAGATTGTTTAGTCATTTCCTACCAAATATCTTGCCTGTCACAGCCCACTTTCTAGAAAAGATGAAGTCTCCAAATGGAAGAAATCCACAAATGGAAGAAATTGGTAGGTGTGCATGGTTTCCCTCGTGTTAAAATCATATTTTTGTAGGCGGTGTTTGCTAACTCTCATTAGGTACTGTAAAGGAAACACTTGCTGTGAGACACCATTTCAGACATAGGTGTTGTTGAATACATTTTGCCTCCTCAGATTGGTCATAGAAATCTTAGCTAAACTTTCAGTATGAGAGGTAACTAGCTGAAATATCTCCACTGTGCTTTTAAGCAAGCATTTCTACCTTTCCTTTTGCTTGTGGGATCAAGCCAACTACTTGGCCACCTTTTTTCATGATCATGAAACTCCTTTTTTCTTCATTGTTGGCGTATTTTAGCACCCTATCTCTAGATTGTTTAGTCATTTCCTACCAAATATCTTGCCTGTCACAGCCCACTTTCTAGAAAAGATGAAGTCTCCCACTTTTATGCCTTCAATAAGCTAACTCAGTCTTCTCACTAAAGCAAAGGATATCCAGCAACATTCATGTGTGGGAAACACTCGCTGTGAGACACCATTTCAGACATAGGTGTTGTTGAATACATTTTGACTTCTCAGATTGGTCATAGAAATCTTAGCTAAACTTTCAGTATGAGAGGTAACTAGCTGAAATATCTCCACTGTGTTTTCAAGCAAGCATTTCTACCTTTCTTTTATGCCTTCAATAAGCTAACTCAGTCTTCTCACTAAAGCAAAGGATATCCAGCAGCATGCATGTGTGGGCCAGTGGCGCAACGGGTAACGCTTCTGACTGCGGATCAGGAGATTGTAGGTTCGACTCCTACCTGGCTTGAGTTGCTTGCTGTGATCATATAGTGGTTAGTACTCTGCATTGTGGCCGCAGCAACCCCATTTCGAATCCGGTCACGGCATTCTACTTTTCCTGAATTGCTAGAGTCTTTTCAAACTACTGTCCAAAATTCCTTGTTACGGATATGTTCTCCCTACACCTGTTCATTCATTAGAGGCTGCGAGTGTTCAAGTCCATCTTTCATTCGCTTTGGAAGAAAGTCTGACACAAATGGAAGATATTGGTAGGTGTGCTTGGTTTCCCTCGTGTTAAAACACCTTTTTGTAGTAGGTGTTTCCTAACTCTCATTAGGGACTGTAAAGGAAACACTCGCTGTGAGACACCATTTCAGACATAGGTGTTGTTGAATACATTTTGCCTCCTCAGATTGGTCATAAAAATCTTAGCTAAACTTTCAGTATGAGAGGTAACTAGCTGAAATATCTCCACTGTGCTTTCAAGCAAGCATTTCTACCTTTCCTTTTGCTTGTGGGAACAAGCCAACTACTTGGCCACCTTTTTCCGTGATCATGAAACTCCTTTTTTTCTTCATTGTTGGCGTATTTTAGCACCCTATCTCTAGATTGTTTAGTCATTTCCTACCAAATATCTTGCCTGTCACAGCCCACTTTCTAGAAAAGATGAAGTCTCCAAATGGAAGAAATCCACAAATGGAAGAAATTGGTAGGTGTGCATGGTTTCCCTCGTGTTAAAATCATATTTTTGTAGGCGGTGTTTGCTAACTCTCATTAGGTACTGTAAAGGAAACACTTGCTGTGAGACACCATTTCAGACATAGGTGTTGTTGAATACATTTTGCCTCCTCAGATTGGTCATAGAAATCTTAGCTAAACTTTCAGTATGAGAGGTAACTAGCTGAAATATCTCCACTGTGCTTTTAAGCAAGCATTTCTACCTTTCCTTTTGCTTGTGGGATCAAGCCAACTACTTGGCCACCTTTTTTCATGATCATGAAACTCCTTTTTTCTTCATTGTTGGCGTATTTTAGCACCCTATCTCTAGATTGTTTAGTCATTTCCTACCAAATATCTTGCCTGTCACAGCCCACTTTCTAGAAAAGATGAAGTCTCCCACTTTTATGCCTTCAATAAGCTAACTCAGTCTTCTCACTAAAGCAAAGGATATCCAGCAACATTCATGTGTGGGCCAGTGGCGCAATGGATAACGCGTCTGACTACGGATCAGAAGATTGTAGGTTCGACTCCTACCTGGCTCGAGTCACTTGCTGTGATCGTATAGTGGTTAGTACTCTGCGTTGTGGCCGCAGCAACCCCGGTTTGAATCCGGGTCACGGCATCCTACTTTTACTGAATTGCTAGAGTCTTTTCAAACTCCTGTCCAAAATTCCTTGTTACAGATATGTTCTCCCAACACCTGTTCATTAGAGGCTGCGAGTGTTCAAGACCATTTTTCATTCGCTTTGGAAGAAAGTCTGACACAAATGGAAGACATTGGTAGGTGTGCATGGTTTCCCTCATGTTAAAATCATCTTTTTGTAGGCGGTGTTTGCTAACTCTCATTAGGGACTGTAAAGGAAACACTCGCTGTGAGACACCATTTCAGACATAGGTGTTGTTGAATACATTTTGCCTCCTCAGATTGGTCATAGAAATCTTAGCTAAACTTTCAGTATGAGAGGTAACTAGCTGAAATATCTCCACTGTGCTTTCAAGCAAGCATTTCTACTTTTGCTTGTGGGAACAAGCCAACTACTTGGCCACCTTTTTTCATGATCATGAAACTCCTTTTTTCTTCATTGTTGGCGTATTTTAGCACCCTATCTCTAGATTGTTTAGTCATTTCCTACCAAATATCTTGCCTGTCCAGCCCACTTTCTAGAAAAGATGAAGTCTCCCTCTTTTATGCCTTCAATAAGCTAACTCAGTCTTCTCACTAAAGCAAAGGATATCCAGCAATGTGCATGTGTGGGCCAGTGGCGCAATGGATAACGTGCAAAGCAAAGGATATCCAGCAACGTGCATGTGTGGGCCAGTGGTGCATTTCCTACCAAATATCTTGCCTGTCACAGCCCACTTTCTAGAAAAGATGAAGTCTCCCTCTTTTATGCATTCAATAAGCTAACTCAGTCTTCTCACTAAAGCAAAGGATATCCAACAACATGCATGTGTGGGCCAGTGGCGCAATGGATAACGCGTCTGACTACGGATCAGAAGATTGTAGGTTCGACTCCTACCTGGCTCGAGTCACTTACCGTGATCGTATAGTGGTTAGTACTCTGCGTTGTGGCCGCAGCAAACCCGGTTCGAATCCGGGTCACGGCATCCTACTTTTACTGAATTGCTAGAGTCTTTTCAAACTCCTGTCCAAAATTCCTTGTTACAGATATGTTCTCCCAACACCTGTTCATTAGAGGCTGCGAGTGTTCAAGAACATCTTTCATTCGCTTTGGAAAAAAGTCTGACACAAATGGAAGAAATTGGTAGGTGTGCATGGTTTCCCTCGTGTTAAAATCATCTTTTTGTAGGCGGTGTTTGCTAACTCTCATTAGGGACTGTAAAGGAAACACTCGCTGTGAGACACCATTTCAGACATAGGTGTTGTTGAATACATTTTGACTTCTCAGATTGGTCATAGAAATCTTAGCTAAACTTTCAGTATGAGAGGTAACTAGCTGAAATATCTCCACTGTGCTTTCAAGCAAGCATTTCTACTTTTGCTTGTGGGAACAACCCAACTACTAGGCCACCTTTTTTCATGATCATGAAACTCCTTTTTTTCTTCATTGTTGGCGTATTTTAGCACCCTATCTCTAGATTGTTTAGTCATTTCCTACCAAATATCTTGCCTGTCACAGCCCACTTTCTAGAAAAGATGAAGTCTCCCTCTTTTATGCCTTCAATAAGCTAACTCAGTCTTCTCACTAAAGCAAAGGATATCCAACAGCGTGCATGTGTGGGCCAGTGGCGCAACGGATAACGCGTCTGACTACGGATCAGAAGATTGTAGGTTCGACTCCTACCTGGCTCGAGTCACTTACCGTGATCGTATAGTGGTTAGTACTCTGCGTTGTGGCCGCAGCAAACCCGGTTCGAATCCGGGTCACGGCATCCTACTTTTACTGAATTGCTAGAGTCTTTTCAAACTCCTGTCCAAAATTCCTTGTTACAGATATGTTCTCCCAACACCTGTTCATTAGAGGCTGCGAGTGTTCAAGACCATCTTTCATTCGCTTTGGAAGAAAGTCTGACACAAATGGAAGAAATTGGTAGGTGTGCATGGTTTCCCTCGTGTTAAAATCATCTTTTTGTAGGCGGTGTTTGCTAACTCTGATTAGGGACTGTAAAGGAAACACTCGCTGTGAGACACCATTTCAGACATAGGTGTTGTTGAATACATTTTGCCTCCTCAGATTGGTCATAGAAATCTTAGCTAAACTTTCAGTATGAGAGGTAACTAGCTGAAATATCTCCACTGTGCTTTCAAGCAAGCATTTCTACTTTTGCTTGTGGGAACAAGCCAACTACTTGGCCACCTTTTTTCATGATCATGAAACTCCTTTTTTCTTCATTGTTGGCGTATTTTAGCACCCTATCTCTAGATTGTTTAGTCATTTCCTACCAAATATCTTGCCTGTCACAGCCTACTTTCTAGAAAAGATGAAGTCTCCCTCTTTTATGCCTTCAATAAGCTAACTCAGTCTTCTCACTAAAGCAAAGGATATCCAGCAATGTGCATGTGTGGGCCAGTGGCGCAATGGATAACGTGCAAAGCAAAGGATATCCAGCAACGTGCATGTGTGGGCCAGTGGTGCATTCCCTACCAAATATCTTGCCTGTCACAGCCCACTTTCTAGAAAAGATGAAGTCTCCCTCTTTTATGCCTTCAATAAGCTAACTCAGTCTTCTCACTAAAGCAAAGGATATCCAGCAACGTGCATGTGTGGGCCAGTGGTGCATTTCCTACCAAATATCTTGCCTGTCACAGCCCACTTTCTAGAAAAGATGAAGTCTCCCTCTTTTATGCCTTCAATAAGCTAACTCAGTCTTCTCACTAAAGCAAAGGATATCCAGCAATGTGCATGTGTGGGCCAGTGGCGCAATGGATAACGTGCAAAGCAAAGGATATCCAGCAACGTGCATGTGTGGGCCAGTGGTGCATTTCCTACCAAATATCTTGCCTGTCACAGCCCACTTTCTAGAAAAGATGAAGTCTCCCTCTTTTATGCCTTCAATAAGCTAACTCAGTCTTCTCACTAAAGCAAAGGATATCTAGCCACATGCAAGTGTGGGCCAGTGGCGCAATGTATACCGCATCTGACTACAGATCAGAAGATTGTAGGTTCAACTCCTACCTGGCTCGAGTCACTTGCTGTGATCGTATAGTGGTTAGTACTCTGCGTTGTGGCTGCAGCAACCCCGGTTCAAATCCAGGTCACGGCATCCTATTTTCACTGAATTGCTAGAGTCTTTTCAAACTCCTGTCCAAAATTCCTTGTTACTGATATGTTCTCCCAACACCTGTTCATTAGAGGCTGCGAGTGTTCAAGACCATCTTTCATTCGCTTTGGAAGAAAGTCTGACACAAATGGAAAAAATTGGTAGGTGTGCATGGTTTCCCTCGTGTTAAAATTATCTTTTTGTAGGCGGTGTTTGCTAACTCTCATTAGGGACTGTAAAGGAAACACTCGCTGTGAGACACCATTTCAGACATAGGTGTTGTTGAATACATTTTGACTTCTCAGATTGGTCATAGAAATCTTAGCTAAACTTTCAGTATGAGAGGTAACTAGCTGAAATATCTCCACTGTGCTTTCAAGCAAGCATTTCTACTTTTGCTTGTGGGAACAAGCCAACTACTTGGCCACCTTTTTTCATGATCATGAAACTCCTTTTTTTCTTCATTGTTGGAGTATTTTAGCACCCTATCTCTAGATTGTTTAGTCATTTCCTACCAAATATCTTGCCTGTCACAGCCCACTTTCTAGAAAAGATGAAGTCTCCCTCTTTTATGCCTTCAATAAGCTAACTCAGTCTTCTCACTAAAGCAAAGGATATCCAGCAACGTACATGTGTGGGCCAGTGGCGCAATGGATAACGTGTCTGACTACGGATCAGAAGATTGTAGGTTCGACTCCTACCTGGCTCAAGTCACTTGCCGTGATCGTATAGTGGTTAGTACTCTGCGTTGTGGCCGCAGCAACCCCGGTTCGAATCCGGGTCACGGCATCCTACTTTCACTGAATTGCTAGAGTCTTTTCAAACTCCTGTCCAAAATTTCTTGTTACAGATATGTTCTCCCAACACCTGTTCATTAGAGGCTGCGAGTGTTCAAGACCATCTTTCATTCGCTTTGGAAGAAAGTCTGACACAAATGGAAGACATTGGTAGGTGTGCATGGTTTCCCTCGTGTTAAAATCATCTTTTTGTAGGCGGTGTTTGCTAACTCTCATTAGGGACTGTAAAGGAAACACTCGCTGTGAGAAACCATTTCAGACATAGGTGTTGTTGAATACATTTTGCCTCCTCAGATTGGTCATAGAAATCTTAGCTAAACTTTCAGTATGAGAGGTAACTAGCTGAAATATCTCCACTGTGTTTCAAGCAAGCATTTCTACTTTTGCTTGTGGGAACAAGCCAACTACTTGGCCACCTTTTTTCATGATCATGAAACTCCTTTTTTCTTCATTGTTGGCGTATTTTAGCACCCTATCTCTAGATTGTTTAGTCATTTCCTACCAAATATCTTGCCTGTCACAGCCCACTTTCTAGAAAAGATGAAGTCTCCCTCTTTTATGCCTTCAATAAGCTAACTCAGTCTTCTCACTAAAGCAAAGGATATCCAGCAACGTGCATGTGTGGGCCAGTGGTGCATTTCCTACCAAATATCTTGCCTGTCACAGCCCACTTTCTAGAAAAGATGAAGTCTCCCTCTTTTATGCCTTCAATAAGCTAACTCAGTCTTCTCACTAAAGCAAAGGATATCCAGCAATGTGCATGTGTGGGCCAGTGGCGCAATGGATAACGTGCAAAGCAAAGGATATCCAGCAACGTGCATGTGTGGGCCAGTGGTGCATTTCCTACCAAATATCTTGCCTGTCACAGCCCACTTTCTAGAAAAGATGAAGTCTCCCTCTTTTATGCCTTCAATAAGCTAACTCAGTCTTCTCACTAAAGCAAAGGATATCCAGCAACGTGCATGTGTGGGCCAGTGGTGCATTTCCTACCAAATATCTTGCCTGTCACAGCCCACTTTCTAGAAAAGATGAAGTCTCCCTCTTTTATGCCTTCAATAAGCTAACTCAGTCTTCTCACTAAAGCAAAGGATATCCAGCAATGTGCATGTGTGGGCCAGTGGCGCAATGGATAACGTGCAAAGCAAAGGATATCCAGCAACGTGCATGTGTGGGCCAGTGGTGCATTTCCTACCAAATATCTTGCCTGTCACAGCCCACTTTCTAGAAAAGATGAAGTCTCCCTCTTTTATGCCTTCAATAAGCTAACTCAGTCTTCTCACTAAAGCAAAGGATATCCAGCAACGTGCATGTGTGGGCCAGTGGTGCATTTCCTACCAAATATCTTGCCTGTCACAGCTCACTTTCTAGAAAAGATGAAGTCTCCCTCTTTTATGCCTTCAATAAGCTAACTCAGTCTTCTCACTAAAGCAAAGGATATCCAGCAACGTGCATGTGTGGGCCAGTGGTGCATTTCCTACCAAATATCTTGCCTGTCACAGCCCACTTTCTAGAAAAGATGAAGTCTCCCTCTTTTATGCCTTCAATAAGCTAACTCAGTCTTCTCACTAAAGCAAAGGATATCCAGCAATGTGCATGTGTGGGCCAGTGGCGCAATGGATAACGTGCAAAGCAAAGGATATCCAGCAACGTGCATGTGTGGGCCAGTGGTGCATTTCCTACCAAATATCTTGCCTGTCACAGCCCACTTTCTAGAAAAGATGAAGTCTCCCTCTTTTATGCCTTCAATAAGCTGACTCAGTCTTCTCACTTAAGCAAAGGATATCCAACAACATTCATGTGTGGGCCAGTGGCGCAATGGATAACGCGTCTGACTACGGATCAGAAGATTGTAGGTTCGACTCCTACCTGGCTCAAGTCACTTGCCGTGATCGTATAGTGGTTAGTACTCTGCGTTGTGGCCGTAGCAACCCCCGTTCGAATCCGGGTCACGGCATCCTACTTTTACTGAATTGCTAGAGTCTTTTCAAACTCCTGTCCAAAATTACTTGTTACAGATATGTTCTCCCAACACCTGTTCATTAGAGGCTGCGAGTGTTCAAGACCATCTTTCATTCGCTTTGGAAGAAAGTCTGACACAAATGGAAGACATTGGTAGGTGTGCATGGTTTCCCTCGTGTTAAAATCATCTTTTTGTAGGCGGTGTTTGCTAACTCTCATTAGGGACTGTAAAGGATACACTCGCTGTGAGACACCATTTCAGACATAGGTGTTGTTGAATACATTTTGCCTCCTCAGATTGGTCATAGAAATCTTAGCTAAACTTTCAGTATGAGAGGTAACTAGCTGAAATATCTCCACTGTGTTTCAAGCAAGCATTTCTACTTTTGCTTGTGGGAACAAGCCAACTACTTGGCCACCTTTTTTCATGATCATGAAACTCCTTTTTTCTTCATTGTTGGCGTATTTTAGCACCCTATCTCTAGATTGTTTAGTCATTTCCTACCAAATATCTTGCCTGTCACAGCCCACTTTCTAGAAAAGATGAAGTCTCCCTCTTTTATGCCTTCAATAAGCTAACTCAGTCTTCTCACTAAAGCAAAGGATATCCAGCAACGTGCATGTGTGGGCCAGTGGTGCATTTCCTACCAAATATCTTGCCTGTCACAGCCCACTTTCTAGAAAAGATGAAGTCTCCCTCTTTTATGCCTTCAATAAGCTAACTCAGTCTTCTCACTAAAGCAAAGGATATCCAGCAATGTGCATGTGTGGGCCAGTGGCGCAATGGATAACGTGCAAAGCAAAGGATATCCAGCAACGTGCATGTGTGGGCCAGTGGTGCATTTCCTACCAAATATCTTGCCTGTCACAGCCCACTTTCTAGAAAAGATGAAGTCTCCCTCTTTTATGCCTTCAATAAGCTAACTCAGTCTTCTCACTTAAGCAAAGGATATCCAACAACATTCATGTGTGGGCCAGTGGCGCAATGGATAACGCGTCTGACTACGGATCAGAAGATTGTAGGTTCGACTCCTACCTGGCTCAAGTCCCTTGCTGTGATCGTATAGTGGTTAGTACTCTGCGTTGTGGCCGCAGCAACCCCGGTTCGAATCCGGGTCACGGCATCCGACTTTTACTGAATTTTACTCCTGTCCAAAATTCCTTGTTACAGATATGTTCTCCCAACACCTGTTCATTAGAGGCTGCGAGTGTTCAAGACCATCTTTCATTCGCTTTGGAAGAAAGTCTGACACAAATGGAAGACATTGGTAGGTGTGCATGGTTTCCCTCGTGTTAAAATCATCTTTTTGTAGGCGGTGTTTGCTAACTCTCATTAGGGACTGTAAAGGATACACTCGCTGTGAGACACCATTTCAGACATAGGTGTTGTTGAATACATTTTGCCTCCTCAGATTGGTCATAGAAATCTTAGCTAAACTTTCAGTATGAGAGGTAACTAGCTGAAATATGTCCACTGTACTTTCAAGCAAGCATTTCTACTTTTGCTTGTGGGAACAAGCCAACTACTTGGCCACCTTTTTTCATGATCATGAAACTCCTTTTTTCTTCATTGTTGGCGTATTTTAGCACCCTATCTCTAGATTGTTTAGTCATTTCCTACCAAATATCTTGCCTGTCACAGCCCACTTTCTAGAAAAGATGAAGTCTCCCTCTTTTATGCCTTCAATAAGCTGACTCAGTCTTCTCACTAAAGCAAAGGATATCCAGCAGCATGCATGTGTGGGCCAGTGGTGCATTTCCTACCAAATATCTCCTGTCACAGCCCACTTTCTAGAAAAGATGAAGTCTCCCTCTTTTATGCCTTCAATAAGCTAACTCAGTCTTCTCACTAAAGCAAAGGATATCCAGCAATGTGCATGTGTGGGCCAGTGGCGCAATGGATAACGTGCAAAGCAAAGGATATCCAGCAACGTGCATGTGTGGGCCAGTGGTGCGTTTCCTACCAAATATCTTGCCTGTCACAGCCCACTTTCTAGAAAAGATGAAGTCTCCCTCTTTTATGCCTTCAATAAGCTAACTCAGTCTTCTCACTAAAGCAAAGGATATCTAACAACGCGCATTTGTGGGCCAGTGGCGCAATGGATAACGCGTCTGACTATGGATCGGAACATTGTAGGTTCAACTCCTACCTGGCTCGAGTCACTTGCTGTGATCGTATAGTGGTTAGTACTCTGCGTTGTGGCCGCAGCAACCCCAGTTCAAATCCAGGTCACGGCACCCTTTTTTCACTGAATTGCTAGAGTCTTTTCAAACTCCTGTCCAAAATTCCTTGTTACAGATATGTTCTCCCAACACCTGTTCATTAGAGGCTGCGAGTGTTCAAGACCATCTTTCATTCGCTTTGGAAGAAAGTCTGACACAAATGGAAGACATTGGTAGGTGTGCATGGTTTCCCTCATGTTAAAATCATCTTTTTGTAGGCGGTGTTTGCTAACTCTCATTAGGGACTGTAAAGGAAACACTCGCTGTGAGAAACCATTTCAGACATAGGTGTTGTTAAATACATTTTGCCTCCTCAGATTGGTCATAGAAATCTTAGCTAAACTTTCAGTATGAGAGGTAACTAGCTGAAATATCTCAACTGTGCTTTCAAGCAAGCATTTCTACTTTTGCTTGTGGGAACAAGCCAACTACTTGGCCACCTTTTTTCATGACCATGAAACTCCTTTTTTTCTTCATTGTTGGCGTATTTTAGCACCCTATCTCTAGATTGTTTAGTAATTTCCTACCAAATATCTTGCCTGTCACAGCCCACTTTCTAGAAAAGATGAAGTCTCCCTCTTTTATGCCTTCAATAAGCTAACTCAGTCTTCTCACTAAAGCAAAGGATATCCAGCAATGTGCATGTGTGGGCCAGTGGCGCAATGGATAACGTGCAAAGCAAAGGATATCCAGCAACGTGCATGTGTGGGCCAGTGATGCATTTCCTACCAAATATCTTGCCTGTCACAGCCCACTTTCTAGAAAAGATGAAGTCTCCCTCTTTTATGCCTTCAATAAGCTAACTCAGTCTTCTCACTAAAGCAAAGGATATCCAGCAATGTTCATGTGTGGGCCAGTGGCGCAATGGATAACGCGTCTGACTACGGATCAGAAGATTGTAGGTTCGACTCCTACCTGGCTCGAGTGACTTGCCGTGATCGTATAGTAGTTAGTACTCTGCGTTGTGGCTGCAGCAACCCCGGTTCGAATCCGGGTCACAGCATCCTACTTTTACTGAATTGCTAGAGTCTTTTCAAACTCCTGTCCAAAATTCCTTGTTACAGATATGTTCTCCCAACACCTGTTCATTAGAGGCTGCGAGTGTTCAAGACCATCTTTTATTCGCTTTGGAAGAAAGTCTGACACAAATGGAAGAAATTGGTAGGTGTGCATGGTTTCCCTCGTGTTAAAATCATCTTTTTGTAGGCGGTGTTTGCTAACTCTCATTAGGGACTGTAAAGGAAACACTCGCTGTAAGACACCATTTCAGACATAGGTGTTGTTGAATACATTTTGACTTCTCAGATTGGTCATAGAAATCTTAGCTAAACTTTCAGTATGAGAGGTAACTAGCTGAAATATCTCCACTGTGTTTCAAACAAGCATTTCTACTTTTGCTTGTGGGAACAAGCCAACTACTTGGCCACCTTTTTTCATGATCATGAAACTCCTTTTTTCTTCATTGTTGGCGTATTTTAGCACCCTATCTCTAGATTGTTTAGTCATTTCCTACCAAATATCTTGCCTGTCACAGCCCACTTTCTAGAAAAGATGAAGTCTCCCTCTTTTATGCCTTCAATAAGCTAACTCAGTCTTCTCACTAAAGCAAAGGATATCCAGCAACGTGCATGTGTGGGCCAGTGGTGCATTTCCTACCAAATATCTTGCCTGTCACAGCCCACTTTCTAGAAAAGATGAAGTCTCCCTCTTTTATGCCTTCAATAAGCTAACTCAGTCTTCTCACTAAAGCAAAGGATATCCAGCAACGTGCATGTGTGGGCCAGTGGTGCATTTCCTACCAAATATCTTGCCTGTCACAGCCCACTTTCTAGAAAAGATGAAGTCTCCCTCTTTTATGCCTTCAATAAGCTAACTCAGTCTTCTCACTAAAGCAAAGGATATCCGGCAATGTGCATGTGTGGGCCAGTGGCGCAATGGATAACGTGCAAAGCAAAGGATATCCAGCAACGTGCATGTGTGGGCCAGTGGTGCATTTCCTACCAAATATCTTGCCTGTCACAGCCCACTTTCTAGAAAAGATGAAGTCTCCCTCTTTTATGCCTTCAATAAGCTAACTCAGTCTTCTCACTTAAGCAAAGGATATCCAACAACATTCATGTGTGGGCCAGTGGTGCAATGGATAACGCGTCTGACTACGGATCAGAAGGTTGTAGGTTCGACTCCTACCTGGCTCAAGTCCCTTGCCGTGATCGTATAGTGGTTAGTACTCTGCGTTGTGGCCGCAGCAACCCCGGTTCGAATCCGGGTCACGGCATCCGACTTTTACTGAATTGCTAGAGTCTTTTCAAACTCCTGTCCAAAATTCCTTGTTACAGATATGTTCTCCCAACACCTGTTCATTAGAGGCTGCGAGTGTTCAAGACCATCTTTCATTCGCTTTGGAAGAAAGTCTGACACAAATGGAAGACATTGGTAGGTGTGCATGGTTTCCCTCGTGTTAAAATCATCTTTTTGTAGGCGGTGTTTGCTAACTCTCATTAGGGACTGTAAAGGATACACTCGCTGTGAGACACCATTTCAGACATAGGTGTTGTTGAATACATTTTGCCTCCTCAGATTGGTCATAGAAATCTTAGCTAAACTTTCAGTATGAGAGGTAACTAGCTGAAATATGTCCACTGTACTTTCAAGCAAGCATTTCTACTTTTGCTTGTGGGAACAAGCCAACTACTTGGCCACCTTTTTTCATGATCATGAAACTCCTTTTTTCTTCATTGTTGGCGTATTTTAGCACCCTATCTCTAGATTGTTTAGTCATTTCCTACCAAATATCTTGCCTGTCACAGCCCACTTTCTAGAAAAGATGAAGTCTCCCTCTTTTATGCCTTCAATAAGCTAACTCAGTCTTCTCACTTAAGCAAAGGATATCCAAAAACATTCATGTGTGGGCCAGTGGCGCAATGGATAACGCGTCTGACTACGGATCAGAAGATTGTAGGTTCGACTTCTACCTGGCTCAAGGCCCT
This sequence comes from Sceloporus occidentalis, assembly GCA_023333645.1. Classification (NCBI taxonomy): domain Eukaryota; kingdom Metazoa; phylum Chordata; class Lepidosauria; order Squamata; family Phrynosomatidae; genus Sceloporus; species Sceloporus occidentalis. The sequence continues at coordinate 583,159 of JALMGF010000174.1, read as the reverse complement.
TGCCGTGATCGTATAGTGGTTAGTACTCTGCGTTGTGGCCGCAGCAACCCCGGTTCGAATCCGGGTCACGGCATCCGACTTTTACTGAATTGCTAGAGTCTTTTCAAACTCCTGTCCAAAATTCCTTGTTACAGATATGTTCTCCCAACACCTGTTCATTAGAGGCTGCGAGTGTTCAAGACCATCTTTCATTCGCTTTGGAAGAAAGTCTGACACAAATGGAAGACATTGGTAGGTGTGCATGGTTTCCCTCGTGTTAAAATCATCTTTTTGTAGGCGGTGTTTGCTAACTCTCATTAGGGACTGTAAAGGATACACTCGCTGTGAGACACCATTTCAGACATAGGTGTTGTTGAATACATTTTGCCTCCTCAGATTGGTCATAGAAATCTTAGCTAAACTTTCAGTATGAGAGGTAACTAGCTGAAATATGTCCACTGTACTTTCAAGCAAGCATTTCTACTTTTGCTTGTGGGAACAAGCCAACTACTTGGCCACCTTTTTTCATGATCATGAAACTCCTTTTTTCTTCATTGTTGGCGTATTTTAGCACCCTATCTCTAGATTGTTTAGTCATTTCCTACCAAATATCTTGCCTGTCACAGCCCACTTTCTAGAAAAGATGAAGTCTCCCTCTTTTATGCCTTCAATAAGCTGACTCAGTCTTCTCACTAAAGCAAAGGATATCCAGCAGCATGCATGTGTGGGCCAGTGGCGCAATGGATAACGCGTCTGACTACGGATCACAAGATTGTAGGTTCGACTCCTACCTGGCTCGAGTCACTTGCTGTGGTCGTATAGTGGTTAGTACCCTGCGTTGTGGCCGCAGCAACCCTGGTTCGAATCCGGTCACGGCATCCTACTTTTACTGAATTGCTAGAGTCTTTTCAAATTCCTGTCCAAAATTCCTAGTTACAGATATGTTCTCCCAACACCTGTTCATTAGAGGCTGCGAGTGTTCAAGACCATCTTTCATTCGCTTTGGAAGAAAGTCTGACACAAATGGAAGAAATTGGTAGGTGTGCATTGTTTCCCTCGTGTTAAAATCATCTTTTTGTAGGCGGTGTTTGCTAACTCTCATTAGGGACTGTAAAGGAAACACTCGCTGTGAGACACCATTTCAGACATAGGTGTTGTTGAATACATTTTGCCTCCTCAGATTGGTCATAGAAATCTTAGCTAAACTTTCAGTATGAGAGGTAACTAGCTGAAATATCTCCACTGTGTTTCAAGCAAGCATTTCTACTTTTGCTTGTGGGAACAAGCCAACTACTTGGCCACCTTTTTTCATGATCATGAAACTCCTTTTTTCTTCATTGTTGGCGTATTTTAGCACCCTATCTCTAGATTGTTTAGTCATTTCCTACCAAATATCTTGCCTGTCACAGCCCACTTTCTAGAAAAGATGAAGTCTCCCTCTTTTATGCCTTCAATAAGCTAACTCAGTCTTCTCACTAAAGCAAAGGATATCCAGCAACGTGCATGTGTGGGCCAGTGGTGCATTTCCTACCAAATATCTTGCCTGTCACAGCCCACTTTCTAGAAAAGATGAAGTCTCCCTCTTTTATGCCTTCAATAAGCTAACTCAGTCTTCTCACTAAAGCAAAGGATATCCAGCAACGTGCATGTGTGGGCCAGTGGTGCATTTCCTACCAAATATCTTGCCTGTCACAGCCCACTTTCTAGAAAAGATGAAGTCTCCCTCTTTTATGCCTTCAATAAGCTAACTCAGTCTTCTCACTAAAGCAAAGGATATCCAGCAATGTGCATGTGTGGGCCAGTGGCGCAATGGATAACGTGCAATGCAAAGGATATCCAGCAACGTGCATGTGTGGGCCAGTGGTGCATTTCCTACCAAATATCTTGCCTGTCACAGCCCACTTTCTAGAAAAGATGAAGTCTCCCTCTTTTATGCCTTCAATAAGCTAACTCAGTCTTCTCACTAAAGCAAAGGATATCCAGCAACATTCATGTGTGGGCCAGTGGCGCAATGGATAACGCGTCTGACTACGGATCAGAAGATTGTAGGTTCGACTCCTACCTGGCTCGAGTCACTTGTCGTGATCGTATAGTGGTTAGTACTCTGCGTTGTGGCCGCAGCAACCCCGGTTCGAATCCGGGTCACGGCATCCGACTTTTACTGAATTGCTAGAGTCTTTTCAAACTCCTGTCCAAAATTCCTTGTTACAGATATGTTCTCCCAACACCTGTTCATTAGAGGCTGCGAGTGTTCAAGACCATCTTTCATTCGCTTTGGAAGAAAGTCTGACACAAATGGAAGACATTGGTAGGTGTGCATGGTTTCCCTCGTGTTAAAATCATCTTTTTGTAGGCGGTGTTTGCTAACTCTCATTAGGGACTGTAAAGGAAACACTCGCTGTGAGAAACCATTTCAGACATAGGTGTTGTTGAATACATTTTGCCTCCTCAGATTGGTCATAGAAATCTTAGCTAAACTTTCAGTATGAGAGGTAACTAGCTGAAATATCTCCACTGTGTTTCAAACAAGCATTTCTACTTTTGCTTGTGGGAACAAGCCAACTACTTGGCCACCTTTTTTCATGATCATGAAACTCCTTTTTTCTTCATTGTTGGCGTATTTTAGCACCCTATCTCTAGATTGTTTAGTCATTTCCTACCAAATATCTTGCCTGTCACAGCCCACTTTCTAGAAAAGATGAAGTCTCCCTCTTTTATGCCTTCAATAAGCTAACTCAGTCTTCTCACTAAAGCAAAGGATATCCAGCAACGTGCATGTGTGGGCCAGTGGTGCATTTCCTACCAAATATCTTGCCTGTCACAGCCCACTTTCTAGAAAAGATGAAGTCTCCCTCTTTTATGCCTTCAATAAGCTAACTCAGTCTTCTCACTAAAGCAAAGGATATCCAGCAACGTGCATGTGTGGGCCAGTGGTGCATTTCCTACCAAATATCTTGCCTGTCACAGCCCACTTTCTAGAAAAGATGAAGTCTCCCTCTTTTATGCCTTCAATAAGCTAACTCAGTCTTCTCACTAAAGCAAAGGATATCCAGCAATGTGCATGTGTGGGCCAGTGGCGCAATGGATAACGTGCAAAGCAAAGGATATCCAGCAACGTGCATGTGTGGGCCAGTGGTGCATTTCCTACCAAATATCTTGCCTGTCACAGCCCACTTTCTAGAAAAGATGAAGTCTCCCTCTTTTATGCCTTCAATAAGCTAACTCAGTCTTCTCACTTAAGCAAAGGATATCCAACAACATTCATGTGTGGGCCAGTGGCGCAATGGATAACGCGTCTGACTACGGATCAGAAGATTGTAGGTTCGACTCCTACCTGGCTCAAGTCCCTTGCTGTGATCGTATAGTGGTTAGTACTCTGCGTTGTGGCCGCAGCAACCCCGGTTCGAATCCGGGTCACGGCATCCGACTTTTACTGAATTTTACTCCTGTCCAAAATTCCTTGTTACAGATATGTTCTCCCAACACCTGTTCATTAGAGGCTGCGAGTGTTCAAGACCATCTTTCATTCGCTTTGGAAGAAAGTCTGACACAAATGGAAGACATTGGTAGGTGTGCATGGTTTCCCTCGTGTTAAAATCATCTTTTTGTAGGCGGTGTTTGCTAACTCTCATTAGGGACTGTAAAGGATACACTCGCTGTGAGACACCATTTCAGACATAGGTGTTGTTGAATACATTTTGCCTCCTCAGATTGGTCATAGAAATCTTAGCTAAACTTTCAGTATGAGAGGTAACTAGCTGAAATATGTCCACTGTACTTTCAAGCAAGCATTTCTACTTTTGCTTGTGGGAACAAGCCAACTACTTGGCCACCTTTTTTCATGATCATGAAACTCCTTTTTTCTTCATTGTTGGCGTATTTTAGCACCCTATCTCTAGATTGTTTAGTCATTTCCTACCAAATATCTTGCCTGTCACAGCCCACTTTCTAGAAAAGATGAAGTCTCCCTCTTTTATGCCTTCAATAAGCTGACTCAGTCTTCTCACTAAAGCAAAGGATATCCAGCAGCATGCATGTGTGGGCCAGTGGTGCATTTCCTACCAAATATCTCCTGTCACAGCCCACTTTCTAGAAAAGATGAAGTCTCCCTCTTTTATGCCTTCAATAAGCTAACTCAGTCTTCTCACTAAAGCAAAGGATATCCAGCAATGTGCATGTGTGGGCCAGTGGCGCAATGGATAACGTGCAAAGCAAAGGATATCCAGCAACGTGCATGTGTGGGCCAGTGGTGCGTTTCCTACCAAATATCTTGCCTGTCACAGCCCACTTTCTAGAAAAGATGAAGTCTCCCTCTTTTATGCCTTCAATAAGCTAACTCAGTCTTCTCACTAAAGCAAAGGATATCTAACAACGCGCATTTGTGGGCCAGTGGCGCAATGGATAACGCGTCTGACTATGGATCGGAACATTGTAGGTTCAACTCCTACCTGGCTCGAGTCACTTGCTGTGATCGTATAGTGGTTAGTACTCTGCGTTGTGGCCGCAGCAACCCCAGTTCAAATCCAGGTCACGGCACCCTTTTTTCACTGAATTGCTAGAGTCTTTTCAAACTCCTGTCCAAAATTCCTTGTTACAGATATGTTCTCCCAACACCTGTTCATTAGAGGCTGCGAGTGTTCAAGACCATCTTTCATTCGCTTTGGAAGAAAGTCTGACACAAATGGAAGACATTGGTAGGTGTGCATGGTTTCCCTCATGTTAAAATCATCTTTTTGTAGGCGGTGTTTGCTAACTCTCATTAGGGACTGTAAAGGAAACACTCGCTGTGAGAAACCATTTCAGACATAGGTGTTGTTAAATACATTTTGCCTCCTCAGATTGGTCATAGAAATCTTAGCTAAACTTTCAGTATGAGAGGTAACTAGCTGAAATATCTCAACTGTGCTTTCAAGCAAGCATTTCTACTTTTGCTTGTGGGAACAAGCCAACTACTTGGCCACCTTTTTTCATGACCATGAAACTCCTTTTTTTCTTCATTGTTGGCGTATTTTAGCACCCTATCTCTAGATTGTTTAGTAATTTCCTACCAAATATCTTGCCTGTCACAGCCCACTTTCTAGAAAAGATGAAGTCTCCCTCTTTTATGCCTTCAATAAGCTAACTCAGTCTTCTCACTAAAGCAAAGGATATCCAGCAATGTGCATGTGTGGGCCAGTGGCGCAATGGATAACGTGCAAAGCAAAGGATATCCAGCAACGTGCATGTGTGGGCCAGTGATGCATTTCCTACCAAATATCTTGCCTGTCACAGCCCACTTTCTAGAAAAGATGAAGTCTCCCTCTTTTATGCCTTCAATAAGCTAACTCAGTCTTCTCACTAAAGCAAAGGATATCCAGCAATGTTCATGTGTGGGCCAGTGGCGCAATGGATAACGCGTCTGACTACGGATCAGAAGATTGTAGGTTCGACTCCTACCTGGCTCGAGTGACTTGCCGTGATCGTATAGTAGTTAGTACTCTGCGTTGTGGCTGCAGCAACCCCGGTTCGAATCCGGGTCACAGCATCCTACTTTTACTGAATTGCTAGAGTCTTTTCAAACTCCTGTCCAAAATTCCTTGTTACAGATATGTTCTCCCAACACCTGTTCATTAGAGGCTGCGAGTGTTCAAGACCATCTTTTATTCGCTTTGGAAGAAAGTCTGACACAAATGGAAGAAATTGGTAGGTGTGCATGGTTTCCCTCGTGTTAAAATCATCTTTTTGTAGGCGGTGTTTGCTAACTCTCATTAGGGACTGTAAAGGAAACACTCGCTGTAAGACACCATTTCAGACATAGGTGTTGTTGAATACATTTTGACTTCTCAGATTGGTCATAGAAATCTTAGCTAAACTTTCAGTATGAGAGGTAACTAGCTGAAATATCTCCACTGTGTTTCAAACAAGCATTTCTACTTTTGCTTGTGGGAACAAGCCAACTACTTGGCCACCTTTTTTCATGATCATGAAACTCCTTTTTTCTTCATTGTTGGCGTATTTTAGCACCCTATCTCTAGATTGTTTAGTCATTTCCTACCAAATATCTTGCCTGTCACAGCCCACTTTCTAGAAAAGATGAAGTCTCCCTCTTTTATGCCTTCAATAAGCTAACTCAGTCTTCTCACTAAAGCAAAGGATATCCAGCAACGTGCATGTGTGGGCCAGTGGTGCATTTCCTACCAAATATCTTGCCTGTCACAGCCCACTTTCTAGAAAAGATGAAGTCTCCCTCTTTTATGCCTTCAATAAGCTAACTCAGTCTTCTCACTAAAGCAAAGGATATCCAGCAACGTGCATGTGTGGGCCAGTGGTGCATTTCCTACCAAATATCTTGCCTGTCACAGCCCACTTTCTAGAAAAGATGAAGTCTCCCTCTTTTATGCCTTCAATAAGCTAACTCAGTCTTCTCACTAAAGCAAAGGATATCCGGCAATGTGCATGTGTGGGCCAGTGGCGCAATGGATAACGTGCAAAGCAAAGGATATCCAGCAACGTGCATGTGTGGGCCAGTGGTGCATTTCCTACCAAATATCTTGCCTGTCACAGCCCACTTTCTAGAAAAGATGAAGTCTCCCTCTTTTATGCCTTCAATAAGCTAACTCAGTCTTCTCACTTAAGCAAAGGATATCCAACAACATTCATGTGTGGGCCAGTGGTGCAATGGATAACGCGTCTGACTACGGATCAGAAGGTTGTAGGTTCGACTCCTACCTGGCTCAAGTCCCTTGCCGTGATCGTATAGTGGTTAGTACTCTGCGTTGTGGCCGCAGCAACCCCGGTTCGAATCCGGGTCACGGCATCCGACTTTTACTGAATTGCTAGAGTCTTTTCAAACTCCTGTCCAAAATTCCTTGTTACAGATATGTTCTCCCAACACCTGTTCATTAGAGGCTGCGAGTGTTCAAGACCATCTTTCATTCGCTTTGGAAGAAAGTCTGACACAAATGGAAGACATTGGTAGGTGTGCATGGTTTCCCTCGTGTTAAAATCATCTTTTTGTAGGCGGTGTTTGCTAACTCTCATTAGGGACTGTAAAGGATACACTCGCTGTGAGACACCATTTCAGACATAGGTGTTGTTGAATACATTTTGCCTCCTCAGATTGGTCATAGAAATCTTAGCTAAACTTTCAGTATGAGAGGTAACTAGCTGAAATATGTCCACTGTACTTTCAAGCAAGCATTTCTACTTTTGCTTGTGGGAACAAGCCAACTACTTGGCCACCTTTTTTCATGATCATGAAACTCCTTTTTTCTTCATTGTTGGCGTATTTTAGCACCCTATCTCTAGATTGTTTAGTCATTTCCTACCAAATATCTTGCCTGTCACAGCCCACTTTCTAGAAAAGATGAAGTCTCCCTCTTTTATGCCTTCAATAAGCTAACTCAGTCTTCTCACTTAAGCAAAGGATATCCAAAAACATTCATGTGTGGGCCAGTGGCGCAATGGATAACGCGTCTGACTACGGATCAGAAGATTGTAGGTTCGACTTCTACCTGGCTCAAGGCCCTTGCCGTGATCGTATAGTGGTTAGTACTCTGCGTTGTGGCCGCAGCAACCCCGGTTCGAATCCGGGTCACGGCATCCGACTTTTACTGAATTGCTAGAGTCTTTTCAAACTCCTGTCCAAAATTCCTTGTTACAGATATGTTCTCCCAACACCTGTTCATTAGAGGCTGCGAGTGTTCAAGACCATCTTTCATTCGCTTTGGAAGAAAGTCTGACACAAATGGAAGACATTGGTAGGTGTGCATGGTTTCCCTCGTGTTAAAATCATCTTTTTGTAGGCGGTGTTTGCTAACTCTCATTAGGGACTGTAAAGGATACACTCGCTGTGAGACACCATTTCAGACATAGGTGTTGTTGAATACATTTTGCCTCCTCAGATTGGTCATAGAAATCTTAGCTAAACTTTCAGTATGAGAGGTAACTAGCTGAAATATGTCCACTGTACTTTCAAGCAAGCATTTCTACTTTTGCTTGTGGGAACAAGCCAACTACTTGGCCACCTTTTTTCATGATCATGAAACTCCTTTTTTCTTCATTGTTGGCGTATTTTAGCACCCTATCTCTAGATTGTTTAGTCATTTCCTACCAAATATCTTGCCTGTCACAGCCCACTTTCTAGAAAAGATGAAGTCTCCCTCTTTTATGCCTTCAATAAGCTGACTCAGTCTTCTCACTAAAGCAAAGGATATCCAGCAGCATGCATGTGTGGGCCAGTGGCGCAATGGATAACGCGTCTGACTACGGATCACAAGATTGTAGGTTCGACTCCTACCTGGCTCGAGTCACTTGCTGTGGTCGTATAGTGGTTAGTACCCTGCGTTGTGGCCGCAGCAACCCTGGTTCGAATCCGGTCACGGCATCCTACTTTTACTGAATTGCTAGAGTCTTTTCAAATTCCTGTCCAAAATTCCTAGTTACAGATATGTTCTCCCAACACCTGTTCATTAGAGGCTGCGAGTGTTCAAGACCATCTTTCATTCGCTTTGGAAGAAAGTCTGACACAAATGGAAGAAATTGGTAGGTGTGCATTGTTTCCCTCGTGTTAAAATCATCTTTTTGTAGGCGGTGTTTGCTAACTCTCATTAGGGACTGTAAAGGAAACACTCGCTGTGAGACACCATTTCAGACATAGGTGTTGTTGAATACATTTTGCCTCCTCAGATTGGTCATAGAAATCTTAGCTAAACTTTCAGTATGAGAGGTAACTAGCTGAAATATCTCCACTGTGTTTCAAGCAAGCATTTCTACTTTTGCTTGTGGGAACAAGCCAACTACTTGGCCACCTTTTTTCATGATCATGAAACTCCTTTTTTCTTCATTGTTGGCGTATTTTAGCACCCTATCTCTAGATTGTTTAGTCATTTCCTACCAAATATCTTGCCTGTCACAGCCCACTTTCTAGAAAAGATGAAGTCTCCCTCTTTTATGCCTTCAATAAGCTAACTCAGTCTTCTCACTAAAGCAAAGGATATCCAGCAACGTGCATGTGTGGGCCAGTGGTGCATTTCCTACCAAATATCTTGCCTGTCACAGCCCACTTTCTAGAAAAGATGAAGTCTCCCTCTTTTATGCCTTCAATAAGCTAACTCAGTCTTCTCACTAAAGCAAAGGATATCCAGCAACGTGCATGTGTGGGCCAGTGGTGCATTTCCTACCAAATATCTTGCCTGTCACAGCCCACTTTCTAGAAAAGATGAAGTCTCCCTCTTTTATGCCTTCAATAAGCTAACTCAGTCTTCTCACTAAAGCAAAGGATATCCAGCAATGTGCATGTGTGGGCCAGTGGCGCAATGGATAACGTGCAATGCAAAGGATATCCAGCAACGTGCATGTGTGGGCCAGTGGTGCATTTCCTACCAAATATCTTGCCTGTCACAGCCCACTTTCTAGAAAAGATGAAGTCTCCCTCTTTTATGCCTTCAATAAGCTAACTCAGTCTTCTCACTAAAGCAAAGGATATCCAGCAACATTCATGTGTGGGCCAGTGGCGCAATGGATAACGCGTCTGACTACGGATCAGAAGATTGTAGGTTCGACTCCTACCTGGCTCGAGTCACTTGTCGTGATCGTATAGTGGTTAGTACTCTGCGTTGTGGCCGCAGCAACCCCGGTTCGAATCCGGGTCACGGCATCCGACTTTTACTGAATTGCTAGAGTCTTTTCAAACTCCTGTCCAAAATTCCTTGTTACAGATATGTTCTCCCAACACCTGTTCATTAGAGGCTGCGAGTGTTCAAGACCATCTTTCATTCGCTTTGGAAGAAAGTCTGACACAAATGGAAGACATTGGTAGGTGTGCATGGTTTCCCTCGTGTTAAAATCATCTTTTTGTAGGCGGTGTTTGCTAACTCTCATTAGGGACTGTAAAGGAAACACTCGCTGTGAGAAACCATTTCAGACGTAGGTGTTGTTGAATACATTTTGCCTCCTCAGATTGGTCATAGAAATCTTAGCTAAACTTTCAGTATGAGAGGTAACTAGCTGAAATATCTCCACTGTGTTTCAAACAAGCATTTCTACTTTTGCTTGTGGGAACAAGCCAACTACTTGGCCACCTTTTTTCATGATCATGAAACTCCTTTTTTCTTCATTGTTGGCGTATTTTAGCACCCTATCTCTAGATTGTTTAGTCATTTCCTACCAAATATCTTGCCTGTCACAGCCCACTTTCTAGAAAAGATGAAGTCTCCCTCTTTTATGCCTTCAATAAGCTAACTCAGTCTTCTCACTAAAGCAAAGGATATCCAGCAACGTGCATGTGTGGGCCAGTGGTGCATTTCCTACCAAATATCTTGCCTGTCACAGCCCACTTTCTAGAAAAGATGAAGTCTCCCTCTTTTATGCCTTCAATAAGCTAACTCAGTCTTCTCACTAAAGCAAAGGATATCCAGCAACGTGCATGTGTGGGCCAGTGGTGCATTTCCTACCAAATATCTTGCCTGTCACAGCCCACTTTCTAGAAAAGATGAAGTCTCCCTCTTTTATGCCTTCAATAAGCTAACTCAGTCTTCTCACTAAAGCAAAGGATATCCAGCAATGTGCATGTGTGGGCCAGTGGCGCAATGGATAACGTGCAAAGCAAAGGATATCCAGCAACGTGCATGTGTGGGCCAGTGGTGCATTTCCTACCAAATATCTTGCCTGTCACAGCCCACTTTCTAGAAAAGATGAAGTCTCCCTCTTTTATGCCTTCAATAAGCTAACTCAGTCTTCTCACTTAAGCAAAGGATATCCAACAACATTCATGTGTGGGCCAGTGGCGCAATGGATAACGCGTCTGACTACGGATCAGAAGATTGTAGGTTCGATTCCTACCTGGCTCAAGGCACTTGCCGTGATCGTATAGTGGTTAGTACTCTGCGTTGTGGCCGCAGCAACCCCGGTTCGAATCCGGGTCACGGCATCCGACTTTTACTGAATTGCTAGAGTCTTTTCAAACTCCTGTCCAAAATTCCTTGTTACAGATATGTTCTCCCAACACCTGTTCATTAGAGGCTGCGAGTGTTCAAGACCATCTTTCATTCGCTTTGGAAGAAAGTCTGACACAAATGGAAGACATTGGTAGGTGTGCATGGTTTCCCTCGTGTTAAAATCATCTTTTTGTAGGCGGTGTTTGCTAACTCTCATTAGGGACTGTAAAGGATACACTCGCTGTGAGACACCATTTCAGACATAGGTGTTGTTGAATACATTTTGCCTCCTCAGATTGGTCATAGAAATCTTAGCTAAACTTTCAGTATGAGAGGTAACTAGCTGAAATATGTCCACTGTGTTTCAAACAAGCATTTCTACTTTTGCTTGTGGGAACAAGCCAACTACTTGGCCACCTTTTTTCATGATCATGAAACTCCTTTTTTCTTCATTGTTGGCGTATTTTAGCACCCTATCTCTAGATTGTTTAGTCATTTCCTACCAAATATCTTGCCTGTCACAGCCCACTTTCTAGAAAAGATGAAGTCTCCCTCTTTTATGCCTTCAATAAGCTGACTCAGTCTTCTCACTAAAGCAAAGGATATCCAGCAGCATGCATGTGTGGGCCAGTGGCGCAATGGCTAACGCGTCTGACTACGGATCACAAGATTGTAGGTTCGACTCCTACCTGGCTCGAGTCACTTGCTGTGGTCGTATAGTGGTTAGTACCCTGCGTTGTGGCCGCAGCAACCCTGGTTCGAATCCGGTCACGGCATCCTACTTTTACTGAATTGCTAGAGTCTTTTCAAATTCCTGTCCAAAATTCCTAGTTACAGATATGTTCTCCCAACACCTGTTCATTAGAGGCTGCGAGTGTTCAAGACCATCTTTCATTCGCTTTGGAAGAAAGTCTGACACAAATGGAAGAAATTGGTAGGTGTGCATTGTTTCCCTCGTGTTAAAATCATCTTTTTGTAGGCGGTGTTTGCTAACTCTCATTAGGGACTGTAAAGGAAACACTCGCTGTGAGACACCATTTCAGACATAGGTGTTGTTGAATACATTTTGCCTCCTCAGATTGGTCATAGAAATCTTAGCTAAACTTTCAGTATGAGAGGTAACTAGCTGAAATATCTCCACTGTGTTTCAAGCAAGCATTTCTACTTTTGCTTGTGGGAATAAGCCAACTACTTGGCCACCTTTTTTCATGATCATGAAACTCCTTTTTTCTTCATTGTTGGCGTATTTTAGCACCCTATCTCTAGATTGTTTAGTCATTTCCTACCAAATATCTTGCCTGTCACAGCCCACTTTCTAGAAAAGATGAAGTCTCCCTCTTTTATGCCTTCAATAAGCTAACTCAGTCTTCTCACTAAAGCAAAGGATATCCAGCAACGTGCATGTGTGGGCCAGTGGTGCATTTCCTACCAAATATCTTGCCTGTCACAGCCCACTTTCTAGAAAAGATGAAGTCTCCCTCTTTTATGCCTTCAATAAGCTAACTCAGTCTTCTCACTAAAGCAAAGGATATCCAGCAACGTGCATGTGTGGGCCAGTGGTGCATTTCCTACCAAATATCTTGCCTGTCACAGCCCACTTTCTAGAAAAGATGAAGTCTCCCTCTTTTATGCCTTCAATAAGCTAACTCAGTCTTCTCACTAAAGCAAAGGATATCCAGTAATGTGCATGTGTGGGCCAGTGGCGCAATGGATAACGTGCAATGCAAAGGATATCCAGCAACGTGCATGTGTGGGCCAGTGGTGCATTTCCTACCAAATATCTTGCCTGTCACAGCCCACTTTCTAGAAAAGATGAAGTCTCCCTCTTTTATGCCTTCAATAAGCTAACTCAGTCTTCTCACTAAAGCAAAGGATATCCAGCAACATTCATGTGTGGGCCAGTGGCGCAATAGATAACGCGTCTGACTACGGATCAGAAGATTGTAGGTTCGACTCCTACCTGGCTCAAGTCACTTGCCGTGATCGTATAGTGGTTAGTACTCTGCGTTGTGGCTGCAGCAACCCCGGTTCGAATCCAGGTCACGGCATTTTACTTTCACTGAATTGCTAGAGTCTTTTCAAACTCCTGTCCAAAATTCCTTGTTACAGATATGTTCTCCCAACACCTGTTCATTAGAGGCTGCGAGTGTTCAAGACCATCTTTCATTCGCTTTGGAAGAAAGTCTGACACAAATGGAAGACATTGGTAGGTGTGCATGGTTTCCCTCGTGTTAAAATCATCTTTTTGTAGGCGGTGTTTGCTAACTCTCATTAGGGACTGTAAAGGAAACACTCGCTGTGAGAAACCATTTCAGACATAGGTGTTGTTGAATACATTTTGCCTCCTCAGATTGGTCATAGAAATCTTAGCTAAACTTTCAGTATGAGAGGTAACTAGCTGAAATATCTCCACTGTGTTTCAAGCAAGCATTTCTACTTTTGCTTGTGGGAACAAGCCAACTACTTGGCCACCTTTTTTCATGATCATGAAACTCCTTTTTTCTTCATTGTTGGCGTATTTTAGCACCCTATCTCTAGATTGTTTAGTCATTTCCTACCAAATATCTTGCCTGTCACAGCCCACTTTCTAGAAAAGATGAAGTCTCCCTCTTTTATGCCTTCAATAAGCTGACTCAGTCTCCTCACTAAAGCAAAGGATATCCAGCAAGGTGCACGTGTGGGCCAGTGGCGCAATGGGTAACACGTCTGACTACGGGTCAGAAGATTGTAGGTTGAACTCCTACCTCAAGTCGCTTGCCGTGATTGTATAGTTGTTAGTACTCTGCGTTGTGGCTGCATCAACCCCGGTTTGAATCCGGGTCATGGCATCCTACTTCTACTGAATTGCTGCAATCTTTTTAATTTCTGTGTGTCTTTTCAAACTCCTGTCCAAAATTCCTTGTTACAGATATGTTCTCCCAACACCTGTTCATTAGAGGCTGCGAGTGTTCAAGACCATCTTTCATTCGCTTTGGAAGAAAGTCTGACACAAATGGAAGAAATTGGTAGGTGTGCATGGTTTCCCTCGTGTTAAAATCATCTTTTTGTAGGCGGTGTTTGCTAACTCTCATTAGGGACTGTAAAGGAAACACTCGCTGTGAGACACCATTTCAGACATAGGTGTTGTTGAATACATTTTGACTTCTCAGATTGGTCATAGAAATCTTAGCTAAACTTTCAGTATGAGAGGTAACTAGCTGAAATATCTCCACTGTGCTTTCAAGCAAGCATTTCTACCTTTCCTTTTGCTTGTGGGAACAAGCCAACTACTAGGCCACCTTTTTTCATGATCATGAAACTCCTTTTTTTCTTCATTGTTGGTGTATTTTAGCACCCTATCTCTAGATTGTTTAGTCATTTCCTACCAAATATCTTGCCTGTCACAGCCCACTTTCTAGAAAAGATGAAGTCTCCCTCTTTTATGCCTTCAATAAGCTAACTCAGTCTTCTCACTAAAGCAAAGGATATCCGGCGGCATGAATGTGTGGGCCAGTGGCGCAACGGATAACGCTTCTGACTGCGGATCAGGAGATTGTAGGTTCGACTCCTACCTGGCTTGAGTTGCTTGCTGTGATCATATAGTGGTTAGTACTCTGCATTGTGGCCGCAGCAACCCCGTTTCGAATCCGGTCACGGCATTCTACTTTTCCTGAATTGCTAGAGTCTTTTCAAACTACTGTCCAAAATTCCTTGTTACGGATATGTTCTCCCTACACCTGTTCATTCATTAGAGGCTGCGAGTGTTCAAGTCCATCTTTCATTCGCTTTGGAAGAAAGTCTGACACAAATGGAAGATATTGGTAGGTGTGCTTGGTTTCCCTCGTGTTAAAACACCTTTTTGTAGTAGGTGTTTGCTAACTCTCATTAGGGACTGTAAAGGAAACACTCGCTGTGAGACACCATTTCAGACATAGGTGTTGTTGAATACATTTTGCCTCCTCAGATTGGTCATAGAAATCTTAGCTAAACTTTCAGTATGAGAGGTAACTAGCTGAAATATCTCCACTGTGCTTTTAAGCAAGCATTTCTACCTTTCCTTTTGCTTGTGGGATCAAGCCAACTACTTGGCCACCTTTTTTCATGATCATGAAACTCCTTTTTTTCTTCATTGTTGGCGTATTTTAGCACCCTATCTCTAGATTGTTTAGTCATTTCCTACCAAATATCTTGCCTGTCACAGCCCACTTTCTAGAAAAGATGAAGTCTCCCTCTTTTATGCCTTCAATAAGCTAACTCAGTCTTCTCACTAAATCAAAGGATATCCAACAACATGTATGTGTGGGCCAGTGGTGCTATGGATAATGCTTCTGACTACGGATCAGAAGACAGTAGGTTCGACTCCTACCTGGCTCGAGTTGCTTGCTGTGATCGTATAGTGGTTAGTACTCTGCATTGTGGCCACAGCAACCCTGGTTCGAATCTGGGTCACGGCATTCTTCTTTTCCTGAATTGCTAGAGTCTTTTCAAACTACTGTCCAAAATTCTTTGTTACAGATATGTTCTCCCAACACCTGTTCATTAGAGGCTGCGAGTGTTCAAGACCATCTTTCATTCGCTTTGGAAGAAAGTCTGACACAAATGGAAGAAATTGGTAGGTATGCATGGTTTCCCTCGTGTTAAAATCATCTTTTTGTAGGCGGTGTTTGCTAACTCTCATTAGGGACTGTAAAGGAAACACTCGCTGTGAGACACCATTTCAGACATAGGTGTTGTTGAATACATTTTGCCTCCTCAGATTGGTCATAGAAATCTTAGCTAAACTTTCAGTATGAGAGGTAACTAGCTGAAATATCTCCACTGTGCTTTCAAGCAAGCATTTCTACTTTTGCTTGTGGGAACAAGCCAACTACTTGGCCACCTTTTTTCATGATCATGAAACTCCTTTTTTTCTTCATTGTTGGCGTATTTTAGCACCCTATCTCTAGATTGTTTAGTCATTTCCTACCAAATATCTTGCCTGTCACAGCCCACTTTCTAGAAAAGATGAAGTCTCCCTCTTTTATGCCTTCAATAAGCTAACTCAGTCTTCTCACTAAAGCAAAGATATCCAGCAACGTGCACGTGTGTGCCAGTGGCGCAATGGATAACACATCTGACTACGGATCACAAGATTGTAGGTTCGACTCCTACCTGGCTCGACTCACTTGCCGTTATCGTATAGTGGTTAGTACTCTGCGTTGTGGCCACAGCAACCCCGGTTCGAATCCGGTCACGGCATCCTACTTTTACTGAATTGCTAGAGTCTTTTCAAACTCCTGTCCAAAATTCCTAGTTACAGATATGTTCTCCCAACACCTGTTCATTAGAGGCTGCGAGTGTTCAAGACCATCTTTCATTCGCTTTGGAAGAAAGTCTGACACAAATGGAAGAAATTGGTAGGTGTGCATGGTTTCCCTCGTGTTAAAATCATCTTTTTGTAGGCGGTGTTTGCTAACTCTCATTAGGGACTGTAAAGGAAACACTCGCTGTGAGACACCATTTCAGACATAGGTGTTGTTGAATACATTTTGCCTCCTCAGATTGGTCATAGAAATCTTAGCTAAACTTTCAGTATGAGAGGTAACTAGCTGAAATATCTCCACCGTGCTTTCAAGCAAGCATTTCTACTTTTGCTTGTGGGAACAAGCCAACTACTTGGCCACCTTTTTTCATGATCATGAAACTCCTTTTTTCTTCATTGTTGGCGTATTTTAGCACCCTATCTCTAGATTGTTTAGTCATTTCCTACCAAATATCTTGCCTGTCACAGCCCACTTTCTAGAAAAGATGAAGTCTCCCTCTTTTATGCCTTCAATAAGCTAACTCAGTCTTCTCACTAAAGCAAAGGATATCCAGCAACATGCATGTGTGGGCCAGTGGCGCAATGTATAACGCGTCTGACTACAGATCAGGAGGTTGCAGGTTCAACTCCTACCTGACTCGAGTCGCTTTCCGTGATCGTATAGTGGTTAGTACTCTGCGTTGTGGCTGCAGCAACCCCGGTTCTAATCCGAGTCACGGCATCCTACTTTTACTGAATTGCTAGAGTCTTTTCAAACTCCTGTCCAAAATTCCTTGTTACAGATATGTTCTCCCAACACCTGTTCATTAGAGGCTGCGAGTGTTCAAGACCATCTTTCATTCGCTTTGGAAGAAAGTCTGACACAAATGGAAGAAATTGGTAGGTGTGCATGGTTTCCCTCGTGTTAAAATCATCTTTTTGTAGGCGGTGTTTGCTAACTCTCATTAGGGACTGTAAAGGAAACACTCGCTGTGAGACACCATTTCAGACATAGGTGTTGTTGAATACATTTTGACTTCTCAGATTGGTCATAGAAATCTTAGCTAAACTTTCAGTATGAGAGGTAACTAGCTGAAATATCTCCACTGTGCTTTCAAGCAAGCATTTCTACTTTTGCTTGTGGGAACAAGCCAACTACTAGGCCACCTTTTTTCATGATCATGAAACTCCGTTTTTTCTTCATTGTTGGCGTATTTTAGCACCCTATCTCTAGATTGTTTAGTCATTTCCTACCAAATATCTTGCCTGTCACAGCCCCCTTTCTAGAAAAGATGAAGTCTCCCTCTTTTATGCCTTCAATAAGCTGACTCAGTCTTCTCACTAAAGTAAAGGATATCTAGCATCGTGCATGTGTGGGCCAGTGGCGCAATGGATAACGCGTCTGACTACGGATCAGAAGATTGTAGGTTCGAGTCGCTTTCCGTGATCGTATAGTGGTTAGTACTCTGCGTTGTGGCCGCAGCAACCCTGGTTTGAATCCGGGTCACGGCATCCAACTTTTACTGAATTGCTAGAGTCTTTTCAAACTCTTGTCCAAAATTCCTTGTTACAGATATGTTCTCCCAACACCTGTTCATTAGAGGCTGCGAGTGTTCAAGACCATCTTTCATTCGCTTTGGAAGAAAGTCTGACACAAATGGAAGAAATTGGTAGGTGTGCATGGTTTCCCTCGTGTTAAAATCATCTTTTTGTAGGCGGTGTTTGCTAACTCTCATTAGGGACTGTAAGGAAACACTCGCTGTGAGACACCATTTCAGACATAGGTGTTGTTGAATACATTTTGCCTCCTCAGATTGGTCATAGAAATCTTAGCTAAACTTTCAGTATGAGAGGTAACTAGCTGAAATATCTCCACTGTGCTTTCAAGCAAGCATTTCTACTTTTGCTTGTGGGAACAAGCCAACTACTTGGCCACCTTTTTTCATGATCATGAAACTCCTTTTTTTCTTCATTGTTGGCGTATTTTAGCACCCTATCTCTAGATTGTTTAGTCATTTCCTACCAAATATCTTGCCTGTCACAGCCCACTTTCTAGAAAAGATGAAGTCTCCCTCTTTTATGCCTTCAATAAGCTAACTCAGTCTTCTCACTAAAGCAAAGGATATCCAGCAACGTTTATGTGTGGGCCAGTGGCGCAATGGATAACGCGTCTGACTATGGATCAGAAGATTGTAGGTTCGACTCCTACCTGGCTCAAGTCACTTGCCGTGATCGTATAGTGGTTAGTACTCTGTGTTGTGGCCGCAGCAACCCCGGTTCGAATCCGGGTCACGGCATCCTACTTTTACTGAATTGCTAGAGTCTTTTCAAACTCCTGTCCGAAATTCCTTGTTACAGATATGTTCTCCCAACACCTGTTCATTAGAGGCTGCGAGTGTTCAAGACCATCTTTCATTCACTTTGGAAGAAAGTCTGACACAAATGGAAGAAATTGGTAGGTGTGCATGGTTTCCCTCGTGTTAAAATCATCTTTTTGTAGGCGGTGTTTGCTAACTCTCATTAGGGACTGTAAAGGAAACACTCGCTGTGAGACACCATTTCAGACATAGGTGTTGTTGAATACATTTTGCCTCCTCAGATTGGTCATAGAAATCTTAGCTAAACTTTCAGTATGAGAGGTAACTAGCTGAAATATCTCCACTGTGCTTTCAAGCAAGCATTTCTACTTTTGCTTGTGGGAACAAGCCAACTAATTGGCCACCTTTTTTCATGATCATGAAACTCCTTTTTTTCTTCATTGTTGGCGTATTTTAGCACCCTATCTCTAGATTGTTTAGTCATTTCCTACCAAATATCTTGCCTGTCACAGCCCACTTTCTAGAAAAGATGAAGTCTCCCTCTTTTATGCCTTCAATAAGCTAACTCAGTCTTCTCACTAAAGCAAAGGATATCCAGCAACATTCATGTGTGGGCCAGTGGCGCAATGGATAACACGTCTGACTACGGATCAGAAAATTGTAGGTTCGACTCCTACCTGGCTCGAGTCACTTGCCGTGATCGTGTAGTGGTTAGTACTCTGCGTTGTCGCCGCAGCAACCCCGGTTCGAATCCGGGTCACGGCATCCTACTTTTACTGAATTGCTAGAGTCTTTTCAAACTCCTGTCCGAAATTCCTTGTTACAGATATGTTCTCCCAACACCTGTTCATTAGAGGCTGCGAGTGTTCAAGACCATCTTTCATTCGCTTTGGAAGAAAGTCTGACACAAATGGAAGACATTGGTAGGTGTGCATGGTTTCCCTCGTGTTAAAATCATCTTTTTGTAGGCGTGTTTGCTAACTCTCATTAGGGACTGTAAAGGAAACACTCGCTGTGAGACACCATTTCAGACATAGGTGTTGTTGAATACATTTTGCCTCCTCAGATTGGTCATAGAAATCTTAGCTAAACTTTCAGTATGAGAGGTAACTAGCTGAAATATCTCCACTGTGCTTTCAAGCAAGCATTTCTACTTTTGCTTGTGGGAACAAGCCAACTACTTTGCCACCTTTTTTCATGATCATGAAACTCCTTTTTTCTTCATTGTTGGCGTATTTTAGCACCCTATCTCTAGATTGTTTAGTCATTTCCTACCAAATATCTTGCCTGTCACAGCCCACTTTCTAGAAAAGATGAAGTCTCCCTCTTTTATGCCTTCAATAAGCTGACTCAGTCTTCTCACTAAAGCAAAGGATATCCAGCAACGTGCATGTGTGGGCCAGTGGCGCAATGGATAACGCGTCTGACTACGGATCAGGAGATTGTAGGTTCGACTCCTACCTGGCTCGAGTCACTTGCTGTGATCGTGTAGTGGTTAGTACTCTGCGTTGTGGCCGCAGCAACCCCGGTTCGAATCTGGGTCACAGCATCCTACTCTTACTGAATTGTTACGGTCTTTTCAAACTCCTGTCCAAAATTCCTTCTTACAGATATGTTCTCCCAACACCTGTTCATTAGAGGCTGCGAGTGTTCAAGACCATCTTTCATTCGCTTTGGAAGAAAGTCTGACACAAATGGAAGAAATTGGTAGGTGTGCATGGTTTCCCTCGTGTTAAAATCATCTTTTTGTAGGCGGTGTTTGCTAACTCTCATTAGGGACTGTAAAGGAAACACTCGCTGTGAGACACCATTTCAGACATAGGTGTTGTTGAATACATTTTGACTTCTCAGATTGGTCATAGAAATCTTAGCTAAACTTTCAGTATGAGAGGTAACTAGCTGAAATATCTCCATTGTGCTTTCAAGCAAGCATTTCTACCTTTCCTTTTGCTTGTGGGAACAAGCCAACTACTTGTCCACCTTTTTTCATGATCATGAAACTCCTTTTTTTCTTCATTGTTGGCGTATTTTAGCACCCTATCTCTAGATTGTTTACTTATTTCCTACCAAATATCTTGCCTGTCACAGCTCACTTTCTAGAAAAGATGAAGTCTCCCTCTTTTATGCCTTCAAGAAGCTCAGTCTCCTCACTAAAGCAAAGGATATCCAGCAAGGTGCACGTGTGGGCCAGTGGCGCAATGGGTAACGCGTCTGACTACGGGTCAGAAGATTGTAGGTTCAACTCCTACCTCAAGTTGCTTGCCGTGATTGTATAGTTGTTAGTACTCTGCGTTGTGGCTGCATCAACCCCGGTTTGAATCCGGGTCATGGCATCCTACTTTTACTGAATTGCTGCAATCTTTTTAATTTCTGTGTGTCTTTTCAAACTCCTGTCCAAAATTCCTTGTTACAGATATGTTCTCCCAACACCTGTTCATTAGAGGCTGCGAGTGTTCAAGACCATCTTTCATTCGCTTTGGAAGAAAGTCTGACACAAATGGAAGAAATTGGTAGGTGTGCATGGTTTCCCTCGTGTTAAAATCATCTTTTTGTAGGCGGTGTTTGCTAACTCTCATTAGGGACTGTAAAGGAAACACTCGCTGTGAGACACCATTTCAGACATAGGTGTTGTTGAATACATTTTGACTTCTCAGATTGGTCATAGAAATCTTAGCTAAACTTTCAGTATGAGAGGTAACTAGCTGAAATATCTCCACTGTGCTTTCAAGCAAGCATTTCTACCTTTCCTTTTGCTTGTGGGAACAAGCCAACTACTAGGCCACCTTTTTTCATGATCATGAAACTCCTTTTTTTCTTCATTGTTGGTGTATTTTAGCACCCTATCTCTAGATTGTTTAGTCATTTCCTACCAAATATCTTGCCTGTCACAGCCCACTTTCTAGAAAAGATGAAGTCTCCCTCTTTTATGCCTTCAATAAGCTAACTCAGTCTTCTCACTAAAGCAAAGGATATCCGGCAGCATGCATGTGTGGGCCAGTGGCGCAACGGATAACGCTTCTGACTGCGGATCAGGAGATTGTAGGTTCGACTCCTACGTGGCTTGAGTTGCTTGCTGTGATCATATAGTGGTTAGTACTCTGCATTGTGGCCGCAGCAACCCAGTTTCGAATCCGGTCACGGCATTCTACTTTTCCTGAATTGCTAGAGTCTTTTCAAACTACTGTCCAAAATTCCTTGTTACGGATATGTTCTCCCTACACCTGTTCATTCATTAGAGGCTGCGAGTGTTCAAGTCCATCTTTCATTCGCTTTGGAAGAAAGTCTGACACAAATGGAAGATATTGGTAGGTGTGCTTTGTTTCCCTCGTGTTAAAACACCTTTTTGTAGTAGGTGTTTGCTAACTCTCATTAGGGACTGTAAAGGAAACACTCGCTGTGAGACACCATTTCAGACATAGGTGTTGTTGAATACATTTTGCCTCCTCAGATTGGTCATAAAAATCTTAGCTAAACTTTCAGTATGAGAGGTAACTAGCTGAAATATCTCCACTGTGCTTTCAAGCAAGCATTTCTACCTTTCCTTTTGCTTGTGGGAACAAGCCAACTACTTGGCCACCTTTTTCCGTGATCATGAAACTCCTTTTTTTCTTCATTGTTGGCGTATTTTAGCACCCTATCTCTAGATTGTTTAGTCATTTCCTATCAAATATCTTGCCTGTCACAGCCCACTTTCTAGAAAAGATGAAGTCTCCAAATGGAAGAAATCCACAAATGGAAGAAATTGGTAGGTGTGCATGGTTTCCCTCGTGTTAAAATCATATTTTTGTAGGCGGTGTTTGCTAACTCTCATTAGGTACTGTAAAGGAAACACTCGCTGTGAGACACCATTTCAGACATAGGTGTTGTTGAATACATTTTGCCTCCTCAGATTGGTCATAGAAATCTTAGCTAAACTTTCAGTATGAGAGGTAACTAGCTGAAATATCTCCACTGTGCTTTTAAGCAAGCATTTCTACCTTTCCTTTTGCTTGTGGGATCAAGCCAACTACTTGGCCACCTTTTTTCATGATCATGAAACTCCTTTTTTTCTTCATTGTTGGCGTATTTTAGCACCCTATCTCTAGATTGTTTAGTCATTTCCTACCAAATATCTTGCCTGTCACAGCCCACTTTCTAGAAAAGATGAAGTCTCCCTCTTTTATGCCTTCAATAAGCTAACTCAGTCTTCTCACTAAATCAAAGGATATCCAACAACATGTATGTGTGGGCCAGTGGTGCTATGGATAATGCTTCTGACTACGGATCAGAAGACAGTAGGTTCGACTCCTACCTGGCTCGAGTTGCTTGCTGTGATCGTATAGTGGTTAGTACTCTGCATTGTGGCCACAGCAACCCTGGTTCGAATCTGGGTCACGGCATTCTTCTTTTCCTGAATTGCTAGAGTCTTTTCAAACTACTGTCCAAAATTCTTTGTTACAGATATGTTCTCCCAACACCTGTTCATTAGAGGCTGCGAGTGTTCAAGACCATCTTTCATTCGCTTTGGAAGAAAGTCTGACACAAATGGAAGAAATTGGTAGGTATGCATGGTTTCCCTCGTGTTAAAATCATCTTTTTGTAGGCGGTGTTTGCTAACTCTCATTAGGGACTGTAAAGGAAACACTCGCTGTGAGACACCATTTCAGACATAGGTGTTGTTGAATACATTTTGCCTCCTCAGATTGGTCATAGAAATCTTAGCTAAACTTTCAGTATGAGAGGTAACTAGCTGAAATATCTCCACTGTGCTTTCAAGCAAGCATTTCTACTTTTGCTTGTGGGAACAAGCCAACTACTTGGCCACCTTTTTTCATGATCATGAAACTCCTTTTTTTCTTCATTGTTGGCGTATTTTAGCACCCTATCTCTAGATTGTTTAGTCATTTCCTACCAAATATCTTGCCTGTCACAGCCCACTTTCTAGAAAAGATGAAGTCTCCCTCTTTTATGCCTTCAATAAGCTAACTCAGTCTTCTCACTAAAGCAAAGATATCCAGCAACGTGCACGTGTGTGCCAGTGGCGCAATGGATAACACATCTGACTATGGATCAGAAGATTTTAGGTTCGAGTCCTACCTGGCTCAAGTTGCTTGCCGTTGTTGTATAGTGATTAGTACTCTGCGTTGTGGCTGCAGCAACCCCAGTTCGAATCCAGGTCACAGCAGTCTACTTTTCCTGAATTGCTAGAGTCTTTTCAAACTCCTGTCCAAAATTCCTTGTTACGGATATGTTCTCCCTACACCTGTTCATTCATTAGAGGCTGCGAGTGTTCAAGTCCATCTTTCATTCGCTTTGGAAGAAAGAGTCTGACACAAATGGAAGAAATTGGTAGGTGTGCATGGTTTCCCTCGTGTTAAAATCATCTTTTTGTAGGCGGTGTTGGCTAACTCTCATTAGGGACTATAAAGGAAACACTCGCTGTGAGACACCATTTCAGACATAGGTGTTGTTGAATAAATTTTGCCTCCTCAGATTGGTTATAGAATCTTAGCTAAACTTTCAGTATAAGAGGTAACTAGCTGAAATATCTCCACTGTGCTTTCAAGCAAGGATTTCTACTTTTGCTTGTGGGAACAAGCCAACTACTTGGCCACCTTTTTTCATGATCATGAAACTCCTTTTTTTCTTCATTGTTGGCGTATTTTAGCACCCTATCTCTTCATTGTTTAGTCATTTCCTACCAAATATCTTGTCTGTCTTGTCTAGATTCTCACTCTACTTCTTCTGTAGTTTCCAACAAACCCTATCCGGAATACTTTGTTACGAATATGTATTCTCTACACTTGTTCATTAAGGATTGGGAATCACTGAGTCGATACCATTTTGTTTGCTTTTGGTAAAAGGCTAACTATTTGGCTCCCTTTTGTCTTGGTCAAGGAACTCCCGGTGATGGCTCACAGGAAGGGGGGTGACAGAAAAGAGACAGAGAAATGGGAAATGCAGGGTAAGCAGGGGGAGTCGCCACCCACCCTACTTTGACATGGGTCCAGATGGAGAGCTGGAGAGAGACTCCAGCCAGTGGAACCAGGTTCTGTGGTGCCGATCGCCGAGTGTATTAATTCCTTCAGAATACGCTTCTATTCCACCCGCCGACCCACTCCCCCAATGAAGGAGGGGCCGGGTCACCCCACTGCAAAGGAATCAATGCCTTTGCTGCATTCACCAAGTGACACACAACCGAAGACTTTTACCATGAGATCGGAAAAGGCATATGCTGGAGGAGAAAAAATTCCGGTGTAGAGGGGATTGGCTTGTCCGTGAGGGCCTCAACCTGCGTTTGGATGGCCTTCCAATATGGGACAATTCGTGGGTAATGCCACCACAGGTGTAGCAGGGAGCCAGGAGAGACTCCACATCTCCAACATGCGTCTGCTAAAGCAGGGTTATAATGCGTCGCCACTGCCGGGGGCCTATACCAAAGAGCCAGCAACTTAACCAACATTTCCTGATCCCTCACTGATGTGTTACCACCTAGTTCTGTTATGGACTGAACTCCACCTCTCTCACCTGGCATCGTCAACAGGCTTTAAAAGATCAGTCTCATCTCCAGCCCAGTATGTGGTTGTGTGTTTTTGCTGCTGGAGGTGCTAGAATTATATGCCTGATTTCTTGGTGTTTGACCTCTGCATTGATACATGTTTTGAACCCTGCCAGCCCATTTCATTTTATTCTGCTACTGGATATTACCTGTCTGTACCGCGTACCTGTTTTGACCCCGTGCACACTCTGACTGCTCAAGTGATTCTTACATCCTGTCGCTCTGAGCAGTGTTATTTTGCAAGGGTGTGTACCATCTCTTGCAACAGGGCTCCAACTCCTGGTAAGTCCTTATATTGACTCATAAAAGCTGGAGAGACTGGGTTCAAGATGGACAACAGCAGGTTATAAAGCCCGGAAATACCATGGGCCAGGGGCGAGGCGGAAGAGCATAGCATCTCGAATGAGGTGAGGTCTCTCTGGACATGATGCTGTTGCACCGATGATCAAAAGAAGTTGCCCAACTGAGCATATCGAAATCTATTAAGCTGCATGGGAGGGCCCTCAGCTACCAGAGGCTTAAGGCTGTCAGCAGTCAAGAAGGCCCTGCAGAAACAACAGGGAAAAGATTAGCACCAAAACCTGGAGGGAAATCAGGATCATCTCTCACTGGGGCGAGCGGAGATGGTATAGTACAGGGGCGTCCAAGTTTTTTCTGCAGTGGGCCACTTCATTAGAATTGTATCCGTGCAAGGGCCGCACTCATTTTTCACTGTGAGAAAATATGGCCTTTAATAAAATATGCAGATTAAAATAAAGTAAATGACACAAAACCTTTACTTTTCCTCTCACTGATTTCTGGGCCTAGAAAGTTTTGTGACTACAAATTCAGGATTCTGGATAAGTAAAAATAAAATAGTTCTATTTATTTTAGCGATGCACTAAAATGAAAATCTGGACCAAAACCAAAAATTCAGGGTTCACTTAGCCGAAACTGAAAATGACCCCCCCACACACTTTTAATAAAAGTAAGTTACACACCAAAATTGTACAAAGAATTATATATTATGATTGTTAACAGCAATCTCAGGCATACCCAGATTCCAGCATGTACATGGGCATTGTACCGGTATTTTTTGTAACCACACTTTTATTAAAAGTAACACACCACAATTGGCCAAAAAAAATCAACAATTTGACTTGGCATGATAGGAGTGTGATTGCTAACGGCAAACACACTCTTTTTATACCCAGGAAACCAGTAAATGCTGGAACCTAGGCATGATGGGACTGTGATTGCTGTTAGCAGATTGCTGTTATCTGTTAGCAATCACACTCCTATCATCCCAAGTCAGCCAGTACATGCTGGTACAGGGTGGCTGCAAGTGCAGACCCCATACTGCTGGCAGCATCAATACACAAGGGGGCAGCTAGCCAGGTTTCAGCATGTACTGGCTGACTTGGCATGATAGGAGTGGGATTGTTAACAGCAATCACAGTCCCATCATGCCTAGGTTCCAGCACTTACACATCCATGCTATCACACACACACAAATTCATTCATTCACAAATTAATTCCCTCAATCAGGCATACTCATTCACACAACCTCCCCCACCCCCTTACCTGCTCTACAGCTCTCTCAATGCCGATCACAGACTTCAGCAGGGGGCGCGGCCTCCCTCGTTCTCCCCACAGAGGAGGCAGGACTGGAGCAGAGAATAGACCATGCCACAAGTAAGCAGTAGGGCTCTTGTGATCCTGGCTGCCGATCTCACGCGGGCCGCATTTCGAGGTCCTGCGGGCCGGATTTGGCCCGCGGGCCGCATGTTGGACGCCCCTGGTATAGTAGATAGAGTTGTACCCGGAGTGCCAGACACATAGCCGAGGCCCGATTCCTGGTCCTGCCCATAGCGAGCCAGGGCATCGACCCAGCAGAAATGCCAAGCAGGCCACTCTCCACCTCTATCCATTGCTTCTGTCATGAGCCATGTACCCATTCCAGAACACGTAACAGATGACAAGCCCTGTAGTATGTGCGGGGGCAGGGCAACGCAAGGCCCCCCTCTCAACTTGGGAAGGACCAAGGTACTAAACTTTATGCAAGGAGCACGAAGCCCCCATATAAATTCGGGGGAAAAGGCATAACGGTATTAACTCTGCCCAGCCAAGAGACCGTAAGTGTTCCGAGACTGGCGAAGCCCTCTCACCAAGTCCCTATTCCTGTATAGATTATTTTTTCCTCTCCTACCATCACACTTGCCTCCTTCGCTGGGCTTTTATTGGTATTACCACGTGGTCTGACCATACCCCAGTAAGTGTGTCCCTGGACTCGCCCCTTGATCATCCTTCGGAGCTCTCCTTACGACTGAATACATACTAGCGAGTACATACTAGCAGATACTGCGGCCAAAGTTGAAATGGCCCAAGTCATGACACATTATTTTCAGGAGAACCTGACGGCTGATACCCTAGGCATGACAGTATGGGAAGCATGTAAGAGTGTGGTACGGGGACACTTCATTCCCCTCCTACCAGGGGAGGGGGCTGACTCGTCAAAACATAGGCGTCTACGTGGAGAAATGTATCAACCCAACAAGGAAGACGGATCACCACAACTGCAATATACCATAAGTAGTATATTTGACAGGAAATGTATAGAAACAAAAAACATTTCACCCCCAAGGCGGTCCATAAACCCCAAAGCACCCCACAGGCAAATTGGACACATGTCCCCCTGCAGAAGTAAATAAATAAAGGCTCCAGGCACTCAAGGGTTCCAGCTCAGGCAGATGTATTAAAGGAAGGCAGCAACAACGTTTCAACCTCACAATGAGGTATTTATCAACTACTGGGGAGCTGGCCCTTTCTGGCACAGTTAAGCACCTGAGTTCCTTTGGTGTGTGTGCAGTTTCCTCATTCTGGTGACCCCCTGCAGAAGTAAGGCACTCAAGCCAGTAGAAAAAAAAACCCATACACAAGGCAAGTAAAGCAGAGATCAAAATATATCATCCCCAAGGCTGAGAGCAAGAGATGGTGCACATCATACAATACATCACTGCAATTTGAAAGAAGTTTGTCTAATAACCTGTCAGTAGCACAGGCCCAATCAGAGTCTGAGTAGGACAGGCCTGATCGGAGTCTGAGCAGGATGGACACACGCCCCCCAGCAGTAGTAAGGTACTCAGGTCTGCATAAAAAATAAAAGGTGGTAGTAAAGAATGGAGTGGGGAATGTGAGTCTTAGGACATGTATGTCACGTGAGCAGTGACGGGCCAGCAAGGGGGGAAGCCTCAAGAGGTGTTCGGAGGCCGGGGGCCACTCGCCCAACCAGAAAAAAAAAAAAACTACATAACTATATATACATACATAGAAAAAAAACAATGAGCAGTCGCTCCTGCACTGCTTCCAGTAGTATTCTGGGAGTATTTTTCGACCTTGCCTCCCAGGCCTCGGATGACCGCGCGGCAGGATCCCCCGCCAGCTTGTCCTCCTTGGAAATAACACACCAGAGCCTTTCCCCCCACAACAGCCCCTTGCCCCAAAGGTGTTGCATTTGTTCTCATCAGCTCCATGGAGAAATGATTTCTCCACTCTGATCCTGGAGCTTAAGCAGGTGGTTAGGGATGAGGTGTCAGCGCTGCGCACCGACCTGACGCCGTTGGAGCGCAGGGTTGTTGCCCTGGACCACGCCTCGGCTGCACAGCAACAGCCTGCCCGGGATGCCCAGAATTCAGCTGGCCACCATCTCCACTGCCTGGGGCACGTTAGGCGCAGGATTGAGGACCTGGACAACCGGGGCCACAGGAAGAACATCCGGATCCAAGGGGTCTCCGAGGCTGAGACCTCTGAGGATCTCCCAATTCTCCTCACCTCGCTACTCTCTGACCTAATGGGCAGGCCGATCGATGCCAGAGTCACCGTGGACAGAGTGCACCGGGCTCTACGGCCCAAATGTACCACCTCGAGCCCCCCGAGGGACATTGTTTGTCACTTTGTTGACTTTAAGCTGAAGGAAGCCATCATGGCCCGTGCGCGTGAAGTTGGCACGTGGCCTCTACGGGGTACTATCAATTAGACTTGGGCACCAGGGGGCTCTTCGTGTTCGTCTTCGTGCTCGTCTTCGGGGGGAAAAAAACCTTCGTATTCCGTGAATATTCGCCCGTTCCTGTCTTCTCTTCGGGCGAATATTCGCGGACATTCTTCGTGCTCGTTTAATCTTCGTTTCCTTCCCGGTTGCCTAGCAGGGGTTAATACGGGGTTAACAACACATCAGAGCAGCAGCAGCTGCCGTGAAGGAACGTGTGTGCAACTCTATTGGTCGTTTCGGCAGGGGGCTGGTCTGGCATCAACAAGTGAATTGCAGAACGCACTTCATTCGTTGATGGCAGGCCAGCCCCCTGCCGAAACGACCAATAGAGTTGCACACACGTACTGAGGTGTACTGTACACAAAATGACCTAGAGACAAATGCTCCAAGGAACTTGGCCTCCGTTTATCATACACAGTCACACATCCATAGATGTTTAATAAAAGAATAGGGATTATTTTACATTTTTAAATTGATTTTGGACCACTTGTAATACATGCCTAACATTTGCTACCTATTCACAATGGCATACTTTGCAACAACCCAACTTTTACTGGACAGGACTGGAAAAAAGCAGGACTGTCCACCAAAATCTTAGGTGTGTTGGCAGGTATGCGGATGGAAAAATGTTGGACAAGAACTAAAAAATAGCTTAGGGTTAATGTACGGTTATGTTTAAGATTAGTAGCAGTGCACTGGTTTGGTTAAAGATGTATTATGTCTAAATAATAATTTAATTTTAATGGGTTTTAAAAAATTAAGGGGTTTATTTAAATGTATTTTAAAGTTAGATTTATTATTTAGTACTTTATTATATTTATTTAATGTTTACACTAGTGCTACCTACCGAGCTATAACTACCAACGTGTATTTGCATACCTAGATAGCTAAATTAGATGGGACAGGACTGGAAAAAAGCAGGACTGTCCCTGAAAAAGTTGGGTCTGTTGGCAGGTATGTGGATGGAAAAATGTTATAGTATGAAGTGTGAGTTATAGCGTTAATGCTAGTGAGTGTAGAAGTGAAGGCCAGGACAAATAACAAGAGGAAAGGTCCTTGTGATTTGTGCATTGTACGTGTATGTGTTATGTGTGTTATGTGTGTTGTCACTGTGTGTTATATGTGTTATGTTTTATGTCACTGTGTTATTTGTGTTATTGTGTGTGTTATGTTTGGTTGGTTGGTTGTGTATCAGAAGGAAAATAATGAAATGGAAATGGAAAAGGCGAATGAGTGGGCAATTGGCGACCCACTCACCTGTTTCACCCCAGAGCAAAGCATCCAAACACTGTCAGTCCTAGACGTTTGGCAGCGGACTTCCAGAGCTCAGACACAAGGCCCTAGCGTAAGCTGGCCACTCTGGCGGAGGTAGCAGGCGTTGCCACACCGCAAACAGACGCAGCCAGGGGGGAGAAACTGCCCTTACCATTAGGGACATTTTGGGCATGACTCTAGCCAGGAAGCGAACTGGCACAGAAGAGATGCTGGCACCACCACAACCACCACCACCACCACCAGCAGCAGCATTGAAAAATGGGAAAGGCGAATGAGTGGGCAATTGGCGACCCACTCACCTGTTTCACCCCAGGGCAAAGCACCCAAACACTGTCAGTCTTAGACATTTGGCAGCAGACTTCCAGAGCTCAGACACTAGGCCCTAGCGTAAGCTGGCCACTCCGGCGGAGGTAGCAGGCGTTGCCACACCGCAGACAGAGGCAGCCAGGGGGGAGAAACTGCCCTTACCGTTAGGGACATTTTGGGCATGACTCTAGCCAGGAAGCAAACTGGCACGGAAGAGATGCTGGCACCACCACCACAACCACCACCAGCAGCAGCAGTGAAAAATGGGAAAGGCGAATGAGTGGGCAATTGGCGACCCACTCACCTGTTTCACCCCAGGGCAAAGCACCCAAACACTGTCAGTCTTAGACGTTTGGCAGCAGACTTCCAGAGCTCAGACACTAGGCCCTAGCGTAAGCTGGCCACTCCGGCGGAGGTAGCAGGCGTTGCCACACCGCAGACAGAGGCAGCCAGGGGGGAGAAACTGCCCTTACCGTTAGGGACATTTTGGGCATGACTCTAGCCAGGAAGCAAACTGGCACGGAATAGATGCTG
Source organism: Sceloporus occidentalis (assembly GCA_023333645.1). Lineage (NCBI taxonomy): Eukaryota > Metazoa > Chordata > Lepidosauria > Squamata > Phrynosomatidae > Sceloporus > Sceloporus occidentalis. The sequence goes on along the minus strand of JALMGF010000174.1, from coordinate 552,006 downwards.
GCACCACCACCACCAGCAGCAGCAGTGAAAAATGTGAAAGGCGAATGAGTGGGCAATTGGCGACCCACTCACCTGTTTCACCCCAGGGCAAAGCATCCAAACACTGTCAGTCTTAGACGTTTGGCAGCAGACTTCCAGAGCTCAGACACTAGGCCCTAGCGTAAGCTGGCCACTCCGGCGGAGGTAGCAGGCGTTGCCACACCGCAAACAGAGGCAGCCAGGGGGGAGAAACTGCCCTTACCATTAGGGACATTTTGGGCATGACTCTAGCCAGGAAGCGAACTGACACAGAAGAGATGCTGGCACCACCACAACCACCACCACAACCACCACCAGCAGCAGCATTGAAAAATGGGAAAGGCGAATGAGTGGGCAATTGGCGACCCACTCACCTGTTTCACCCCAGGGCAAAGCACCCAAACACTGTCAGTCTTAGATGTTTGGCAGCAGACTTCCAGAGCTCAGACACTAGGCCCTAGCGTAAGCTGGCTACACTGGCGGAGGTAGCAGGCGTTGCCACACCACAGCAAGTGCAACCAGGGGGAGAAACTACCCTCTCCATTAGGGACATTTGAGGCATGATTTCAGCCAGGAAGCGAACTGGCAAAAGATACTGGCACCACCACCAGCAGCAGCGTTGGAAACGGAAAAAGGTGAATGAGTGGGCAATTGACGACCCGCTCACCTGTTTCACCCCAGGGCAAAGCATCCGAAGACTGTCAGTCCTTGGCGTTTGGGAGCGGACTTCCAGAACTCAGACACTAGGCCCTAGCGTAAATTGGCTACACCGGCGGAGGTAGCAGGCATTGCCACACCGCAGCAAGTGCAACCAGGGGGAGAAACTACCTTAAACATTACAGAGAAAAAAAATTAACTTTCCAAGCTAAGAGCTGGGTAACCCAACTTGGGCAGATTGAATTTAAGAAAGGCAATCTGCTCCATCAGATGAGGTGCCATGCGTGAGCGCTGTGGACTCAGTATGTTTCCAGTCATAGAAAACACGCGCTCACTTTGAACAGTGGTTGGCGGACATGATAGTAGCTGCTGCGCAACCCATGAGAGTGCAGGCCACACACTCTTCTTTTCATCCCAGTAGCTAAGAGGATCAACATTAGGCGCAGAAGGAACTTCACAGAGGTAAAGTTTGACCATTTCAGCAGCACTACTCTCCTTTCTGCTGCTAGCTCTGTCAGATGGTCCAACTATACTCCCAAGTGCCTCTTCCCAAAACGCAGCTGCTCCACTCAGCTGTGTTGTGCTGCTTGTGGCACTGCTGCTGATGCTGCTGCTAGGAGTAGCAGACCACATCATCTCTTCCTCCTCCTGCACCTCTCCCTCCTCGGACAGCATTCCCATTTTACGCTGCCAGTCACGCACCTTGTTGACCAATTGCTCCCGGTAGCTACTGAGAACATTAAATTTCAAAGCTAGCTTTCCCTTAATTCTTGGATCGCAAAGGCACGCTAGCATCATTTTGGGACTCTCTTCCATTCGTTTGCGAAGGTGTACTTTTAGCAGATCCTTCAGCTTCCTGGCTATGGCTGCTACGTCAGGATGTAGAGTGCCACCTTGAACAGCCTCACGGTTTCCAAGGAACACATCCATCTTGCTGCCTAGATGGGAGAACACTGGGATTACCTGGGCCAGACTGGCAGTGTTTGATCTTAAATTTTCTGTGGCATCCCTGAATGGTTTAAGGACTGCCACTAGCTGGGCGATCACTGTCCAATCCTCCCTATTCAATGGAGAGGTAATCCCAATATTGTGCTCTGAGGCAAGATTATGGATTGCCCTCTGCTGCTCCAAAATCCTCTCCAGCATGTCTAACGTGGAGTTCCACCGTGTACTGACATCCTGGCGTAGGCAGTGTACGGGAAGACCTGACCTCTCTTGCTCTTCCCTCAAAAATTGGCTAGCCTTAACACTATGGTGAAAGTGCCCAGTGATCTTTCTGCAGCGGGACAGAACTACTGCTGCCACATTAGTTCCTTCTGACATTGCTGCCTTCACTACAAGATGGATGATGTGGGCTGCACAGCGCACACCAACAATATGACCATCTCGCAGCGCTTTCACCATATTGGCACCTCCGTCAGTTACCACAAAACCAACTTCAACATTGGTGCCCGTCTCTGCTCCCACCCAAAGGCTAAACATTTTCCTCATTGCATGCAGAATATTTTGGGAAGTGTGCTTTTCATCCATCACTTCTGCATGGAGAAGGAAAGATCGGTAGCCTGCTGCAGCAGCTTCCTTAGACACACCGGGCTGCCACCAGTGTGCTGTCAAAGAAAGAAAGGCATGCTGGCCGCTAGGTGCACTCCACATATCTGTAGTGAAATGAACACACTGACCAGCAGCCTTGGAAAGCTCCTCTTTCACTGCTGCAACACAGGACCGATACAATGAGGGGACAATGTTCCTGCTGAAAGTGGAACGTGACGGAACTGTATATTGTGGAGCCACAGCCGCCATCAATTGTTTGAAAGGCTCCCCTTCGATCATAGAGAAGGATGCCCCTCCAACAGCAATGAACTGACCAATCAGTCGCGTTACTTTATTGGCCTGCTGTTTGGGCATTGACCTTTTGGATTGGAATGCCAAAAATTGTTCCAGGGTGGGCTGGACATGCAGTGCTCCAACCTGCCTTGGTCTCTGGCTGCCAGCACTAGCTGCTGCTGCTGCTGCTGTTGCTGCTATTGGCCCAGAAGAAGAAGCTGTTGGGGTTTTTCCACGGCCACCAGCTATGCTGCCTGCACTAAGTTTTACTTCTGCATCTTTCCCCAATAGCACAGCGTTGTGTTGAGTGCTGAGGTGATGCTTCATGCTAGCACTGGTAAAATGGCCAGACACTTTCCCTCTGCTTATTAGCTTCCCACAATGTTTGCACTTTCCATAGCGCCCTTCTTCAACATTTTCAAAGTGCTCCCAAATTGGGGCGCGCATAGCCTTGGAGTGTGCCTTGGGTGCTGCTCCTACTGCTCGGGGTGGATGAACAGAGGCAGAACTAGTGGTGGTGGGACTGGTGGTAACAGTACTGGCCATAGTGGGACTGCTAAATGCTTTAGATTTGCTAGGTTTTGCTGCTGCTGCTGCTGGTGGTGGTGGTGATGGTGATGATCGTAGCGGAGAAGGTGGAGGCTCAGGGGAAAATTGTGCACTAGTCATTTGGACACTGCTCCCTGAGGAATCTGATTCCTGACCACTCATCTCCTCTACTTCCTCTGGCTCATAGTCTAGCTCTTCATTAGCCAGATCGAATGGAATTCCTGCTAGGCTGGAGCTAAGACTGATATCGTCGTGAGACTCGTGACTAGTAGTAGTGCGAGCAGGAAGAATAGACTCTGCACTTGGCCTCTCAGTCTCAGGCTCCTCTGCTACCTCGCTAGGTGGAGTCCCACTATGTGTAGCCCTCTCTCTAACTGTCTTTACAAAAATTTTGTAAGGACTTGGTGGCTTGCTAGAGGTACTAGGAGGACATGGCGTGGCGGTACCAGTGGGAACAGTAGGCGCAGCACTAGTGGTGGTAGAGGCTGTGGGGGTGGTGGTGGTGGTTTTCCCTACAAAGGAATGAGATCGCTTTTGTTTGGGACCCCTCTGAGTCTTGCTGCTAATTTGGCTCTGCTTGGTACCTTGCATGCTGCTTGTGGATGGGGAAGATGCTGCTTGGGGCAAAAGGCACTTCTTTTTAGTCACTAGGCTGGTACTACTTGTGCTACCCTTTAACTTTGAACGTGCTTCTGGTGCTTTAGGCTTTCCGTAAAAAACCATAGAGCTTGTGGGCCTAGCCGCACTACTACTGCCTGCTTTTGGTGCCTTTCCTTTACTTGATGATCCTTCAAGCAATGCTTCCCCAAATGATAAGTGAGAGCTTGGCCTACTTGGCCGACTAGACTGACGCAAAGGCTGCATCTTAGAACTGGTGGTGGTGCTGGTGGTGGTGGTGGTGGTAGATGGAGCTTGTCCCTCCTTAGTCCCAAAAGGAGGATCCATTTCAAATTTTGTGTTGTGTGTGTAGTGTAGTGTAGTGTTTAAAAAACTATAAAAATATAAAAAATAAAATAAAAATTAAAAAAAGGAAAAATGAATTAAAGACAAAAAAATTAGAGGAAGTTCTCTTCAGTGCTACTGCTTAAAAAGTAAAACTATGCACTACTGCACTGTGCTGTTGTGTGCAATCTGGCAAAGTGCTAAAGTTATTTAAATTATTAATTCAAGATTAACTATTTAATAACTAGCAGTATTTTATTTTTAATTTGAATTTACACGGGCCTACTATGCTAGCCTAAAGCTATATTTCCGTACTATAAGTCTACCTCTAGGCAGACGCTCTCAAACCCACTAAGCTAAAGTGAGGTTAAATCAGATTCAGTATGATTTATTAATTAATATTAAGTTATATAATATTAATAGATTAGAAATAATTTACTTATATATTATGTATTATAGATAGAAGAATATAGATTATGAATTAGAATTTAGAATTAGAATTACTTATATTATAGATTATGAATTAGAATTTATATTGTTATATATTATTTATAATATATTATAGATTAAGATTAAAGAAGATTAGAATTATTTTAGTACTACAGCTAGTAGCTTGAAGCTTTGCTTAGTACAGCTCGTCACAGTCAATTTTTCTTGAAAAGAATTAGAAATAAAATAAAATGTCACAGCAAAACAGTTAGCTTCACTGCTTGCTGAACAAAAACACACAGCACTTATGCGGCTGCACTCACTAGCCCAACAAGTTCACTTCACTGATGGACTGAGGTGAGCAAAACACTAAGGGTAATTTTAATAAAATTGAAATAAAATGTAAAATAAATGAGAAAATCTTTGCAAAACAGTTAACGTCACTGCTTGCTGATCAAAAAAAAAACACAGCACTTATGCGGCTGCACTAACTAGCCCAACAAGTTCACTTCACTGATGGACTGAGGTGAGCAAAACAAATGAAATAAAATGAAAGATTATTAATTAAGAAAAATTGACTTGGTCTCTTGCTGTTGCTAAAACAAAGCACAAACTATAGAGCTGCAGCACCAGTACTAATAAGATTAGCTGAACTATACGCTAGTAGTAATTAATTAATATTATTACTTTTATTTATAGCTAATTTAATTAACTATTAAGATAAGAAAGAATTATAGAATTATTGATATTACTGATTTTAGATTAGACACTAGTAGATGTCTTGAATGTCTACAGTACACTCTACACTAGTATACTATTACTAACCATAACTGACAAATATATATATAATTTTATAATGAATTCAATTATTAATTATATTAATTAATATTACTGATTTTAAATTAGACACTAGTAGATGAATGTCTACAGTACACTCTACACTAGTATACTATAGTATATATATATATGACTGACAAATATATATATATATAATATTATAATGAACTATTAAATTATAGACTCTATTAAATTATTATTTATAAATTCTATTTAATTTATTTAAGCAGGACAGGCAGTAGGCACTAGTGCCAGCCCAGGGCAAGGGCACCCCAGTGCCACTGAGACACTGGGTGCACTGTCAACTCAACAGCACTTACACTACAGTTGATGACAAATTAAATAAAAAAAAAAAATTAATCAAATTATTATTATTAATTATATTAAGTAGCACTGAAGTGAGGATGAAGTACACTGTGAGAAATGGCAGGCTAAGGCTTACCAGTCTCACACAGAACAGAACAATCTCTCTGTAACGCTCGGATGCAGCACAGCAGTGTTGCCAAAGCAGTCACAGCGAAAAATGAATGGATCTCTCAGGCAAGCTCTGGTCTTATAAAGGCGCCTTCAGAATTCAAAAAACAGCAGCACAGGCATTGGACGAGACCCTTAGCGTGACGTCACAAGAGTGAGCTGATTGGACAGACGAGATCAGCTCACTCCTGTTTGAAATTTTGGCGGCTGCGCGGCAAAAACGAAGACGATCACGAAGAATCTTCGATTCTTCATGGTTGTGAGTCTTCGTCTTCTCCTACGTTTTGCCGGCACTGTATTCTCTTCGGCGTGTCTTCGGAACGAACAAAAAAACGGCCTCTTCGTGCTCGTTTTCATGTTCGCCCGAAGACGAATGCGCAAGTCTACTATCCATCGCCTTTTACCACTATTTAGCGTATCTCACTCTACAAGCGAGACGAGCCCTGCGACCGCTAACATCTTAGTTGCAGAGGCTCCGGATCCCATATCGTTGGGTCACAACCATTCGCCTTGACGATCCAGCATAATAATTCATCTATTACCCTGCGCTACCACCAGGAGTGCTGGGGCTACAGGATCTTCGCATACCCGATTTGGCCCTGTTGGGCCTGGAACCTGTTGATCTGCCCTCCCGGCCTCCTCTAACATGGCGTCCTTCACGAATCTCCTGACCTGGCCGTATTTCCAATCTGCCTGACGTTGACCATGACCCCCCTCTATTTGCACGTACCGGGGATATTAAAGAGTAGTGGTCCTGGTGGGGTGCAGTGAGTACTTGGGGGTCCCCTCCGGGCTTGATCGCACCTGCCTAGCCTGTGCTGTGTTAATTGTTTTATATATATATTTTTTTTTTGTGTGTGTGTGCTGTGCCCTCTGTTCTCAGAGAGCGCTACACGCGTGACAGTCCCTGAATTGGATGGACACTTGCTTTTTGTGGACATGTCTCCGGATTGTTATCGCTTCCTGGTCACCTGAGGACGGATGTATGCTTTGGGGGCTTTTTGTTTTTTTCTTTTTTTTCTGTGTCCTATGTTTTCAGAGAGCGCTATATGCGGGACACTCTCTGGATAGGATGGACACTTGCTTTTTGTGGATGTTTCCCTGGGTTGTTAGAGCTCCCTGCTCACTTGCGGACTGACATATGCTTTGTCTTTTGCTCTCGTTTTTACTCATGCCTGAGTTCTTCATTATTATCAGATTGTTTGTCATTGTTTTTTTTTCTATGTATGTATCCGCTCCGCTGACAATTTCTTGCTGCGTCCTATTCCGGGGGTTGTCGTATTTTGCTATTATTAGAGGTGAGCGGCGGTGGAGCGGGAAGGTTAAGCGGCCTTCTTTCTCGGCGGCTGGACATGCCCCCCTTCTGTAGTTTATTTAGTGTTCTGCATTGGGCCCATAGCAACCACAGGTCACAGAAATTAGTTTCAGAGAAAAAGAAAATGTTACTTTGGAAAATGTATTTCTTAATCTGATACTACTAATAAAAATGGTGCAGGTTCCTTTTTAACAATATGGATCATACATTTCCTTTTTTAATCTACAAATTCCATTAGGTATTTTTAATCATTGGATTGTGAAATGTAGGATTTGTGTAAAAATGGCAGATTCAATCTAATAAATAAAAATGAAATTGGCATAAGATTTAAATCAGAGAAAACAAGATATAATTGTTTTGCAACAGGCAGCTATGGCTATCAGTAACCGGGCCTAATGCTATACCTATACATCAGCCTAGATTAAGAAATGTAAGGTTCAGACCCAAGCATCCAGCAGGCACCCAAATAGTGATCTATGGGCTGCAACTCTTAAAGGGCCAGGGCCCATTTTAAGTGTTCTATCCCTGATATTATTACATTGGTATCCTGAGTTGTCTTGACTGACACTGTGTAAGGCAATGCAGATCACAAGAACAGAACGTTTTAGATAGCTTCTCCCTGTAGCAGACATACAATTGCTTATTTTAATCTGTAAACATCATTACATTGTTTCATTGTCTATATTTTTATATATAAATCTATAGCTATATATATCGGCAGCTGGGTCTAATATTTATATACATCTATTGACAGCACGGTCTTATATTAAAGAAAAAAAATATATATATATTGTGACAGAACCCTCCATCACTGGGGCCCCTGGAGAGGCCTGAGAGCCAGCCTCCTCCCTATCGACTATGGGCCCAGGCCTTGTAGAGATTTCTGTGTGTGAATACAGGAGTTCAGTTTCTGCTGATGTTCCCCATGTTTTAGCACTCAGTGTCTCAAAACTGTAACGTCAGCTGGACATCCTGTGGTAGGAAGAAGGCTGATTGTCTTAGCATTGTTAATTGTATAGGTGTGAAGTGTTTCCCCTTTTATTATGTGTTAGCCGTTGTTTTAAGACCCCCTGTAGGTATGACTAGGTGTCACTGCTGCATACCTAATTATCAATTACATAACAGGTAGCTGTTAATCCTGTGAGCTCCTGTTATCCCTGTGTCCTGGCCATTGTCTGTCTCAAGCCAATTATATGTCTATCGTCATTCCACGTCTACGTCCCCAGTTAATGTAATTATTTATGTCTCGTGTCATCCTGTCCTTCTCCCGGATATTGTGTTGCAGGATTTGATCTAATTACTTCCTTCCTGACATGGTAATTAGATCATGTGATATTTGTCTTGCCCCTTTTCTATTTGTGTATATATATAGCTCTGTATTTGGCTTTAATAAATGAGTCCTGTTTTCACCTCAACATGAGTGTTGCCTGATGTTTCTACAACGCTGGTTCTGCCCGGCGCTGAAGGGGTTACTTGTTGGTGTCCCGTCAGGAGGAAGCAACGTTTGGTGGGAGTACCCAGTCGGGGTAGAGGTCGGTCCCGTCACATTGGTGGCAAGCGGCGGGATGTTTCCTTCCAAACGGGACATCCAAACCACCACCAGGATTGGTCACCCTTCGGGCAGAGAAGGAGCAACGCCAGGATCCTCAGCTATGGAAGTGGAGTTCAGACGGCGTATGCAGGAGGCATGGGCCCAACCCGATGGACCTGTATCGGCTGAGGACGAGCTGCGGTAGAGGGATCATATCCGTCGGCAACTCTGGTGGGAGACTCTGCGATGGGAACAGGAATACTTGGGTAAGTGCCTCCCAACCAGCGAGGACATTTACTGGTTCCAGCTGGAGGCACGAATGCCGTTGCTGGGAAAGCAGCCCAGGGAGGAATGGGTGTCCGAGTTAGACGGGCTGGTCCAAACCGAGATGATGTGGGATGACGGATACAGGGCGTTACGATGGTATGCAGCCGAGGCGGGTTGGTGCCTGGAAGGTACAGAGCCCACGGAGGGCTATGACTTTGGCAGCCTGGGATTGTTATGGGATAGTCTTCAGGAGGACCTAGACTTCGGCAGTACAGCGGAGTGGCGGATTATGGACATCCGAGATTTCAGGGAATTGGACCTCCCAGGTGCACTGAGAGGTGATTTTTACTTTTTAATTACACAGGAGTAGGAACTGCAGAAAGCATATAAAAAACTGTTTGACCATGTTCAGCAGTATGCCCCAGTGTCCATGGATTTTGTTGATTGTTCATCCGAGGATGTTAACCCAGGATGGGTGGATGAGGCTGAGGTCTTCCCACCAGGGTCCTCCGAATGCTGGGTAGTTCGCTCAGATCCACAACCCCCAGCTGAAGCGCTGACAACAGGGTGGAGAGCCCCTGGCCTCTGCCCCATATCTGCAACAACAGGAATCCAGGGGGATGCGGTAGCCAGCCCATCTCCCCAGCGACAGCAGGACCACGTGGGAGTGGAGGGTACCGTCCCTCCTCCCCAGCGGATGTTGGATGACCCGGGAGACAGCGCAGTCGGCTCATCTCCCCAGCGGCAGATGGAGAAGCAGGGAGGGGATGCAGGCGGCATCACTCCCCAGTGGGTGGGTGAGTGTCCAGGAAATGGCGGAGCCGGCCAGTCTCCCCAGCGGCAGCTCACAACTCTGGGAGGGGAGGAACCTGTTCTCCCTCCCCAGCGGCAGATCCCAGTTGAGGGAGCTGGGAGTGTCGTCCCTCCTCCCCAGCGGCTGACAGATGACCTGGAAGACGGCGCAGCCGGCTCATCTCCCCAGCGGCAGATCCCAATTGAAGTAGCCGAAGGGTGTCGTCCCTCCTCCCCAGTGGCTGACGGATGACCTGGGAGACGGCGCAGACGGCCCATGTTTCCAGCGGCAGAAGGAGCATCGAGGAAGGGGTGGAGGCGGCATCCCTCCCCAGCGGCCAAGTGAGTGCACAGGAGATGGCGCAGCTGGCCAGTCTTCCCAGCAGCAGCTCACAGATTCGGAAGCGGAGGGACCTGTCCTCCCTTCCCAGCCGCAGATCCCAGTTCAAAGAGCCGAGGGTGCTGTCTCTCCTCCCCAGCGGCAAACAGATGACCTGGGAGATGGCGCTGCCAACCCATCACCACAGCGGCAACAGGAGCACCAGGGAGAAGATGCAGGCATCATCACTCCCCAGCGACTGGGAAGATTCCAGAGAGAAGGTGCTGTAGGCACTTCTCTACAGCGGCAGTTGTATTTTTCTGGAGAGTCAGAGGTGGGGTGGGGAAGTACTGCTCTTGGAGGGGCAGATTATTTGGGGCACCGGTTTCGGGAGGGGATTGATGGGCTAAGTGAACTAACTGACTACGGAGTCAACACGTTTGGGGTTTCCTCCTGTGTCAGTCCTTTTTGGAAGGGGGAGAAGTGTGACAGAACCCTCCATCACTGGGGCCCCTGGAGAGGCCTGAGAGCCAGCCTCCTCCCTATCAACTATGGGCCCAGGCCTTGTAGAGACTTCTGTGTGTGAATACAGGAGTTCAGTTTCTGCTGATGTTCCCCATGTTTTAGCACTCAGTGTCTCAAAACTGTAACGTCAGCTGGACATCCTGTGGTAGGAAGAAGGCTGATTGTCTTAGCATTGTTAATTGTATAGGTGTGAAGTGTTTCCCCTTTTATTGTGTGTTAGCCGTTGTTTTAAGACCCCCTGTAGGTATGACTAGGTGTCACTGCTGCATACCTAATTATCAATTACATAACAGGTAGCTGTTAATCCTGTGAGCTCCTGTTATCCCTGTGTCCTGGCCATTGTCTGTCTCAAGCCAATTATATGTCTATCGTCATTCCACGTCTACGTCCCCAGTTAATGTAATTATTTATGTCTCGTGTCATCCTGTCCTTCTCCCGGATATTGTGTTGCAGGATTTGATCTAATTACTTCCTTCCTGACATGGTAATTAGATCATGTGATATTTGTCTTGCCCCTTTTCTATTTGTGTATATATATAGCTCTGTATTTGGCTTTAATAAATGAGTCCTGTTTTCACCTCAACATGAGTGTTGCCTGATGTTTCTACAACGCTGGTTCTGCCCGGCGCTGAAGGGGTTACTTGTTGGTGTCCCGTCAGGAGGAAGCAACGTTTGGTGGGAGTACCCAGTCGGGGTAGAGGTCGGTCCCGTCACATTGGTGGCAAGCGGCGGGATGTTTCCTTCCAAACGGGACATCCAAACCACCACCAGGATTGGTCACCCTTCGGGCAGAGAAGGAGCAACGCCAGGATCCTCAGCTATGGAAGTGGAGTTCAGACGGCGTATGCAGGAGGCATGGGCCCAACCCGATGGACCTGTATCGGCTGAGGACGAGCTGCGGTAGAGGGATCATATCCGTCGGCAACTCTGGTGGGAGACTCTGCGATGGGAACAGGAATACTTGGGTAAGTGCCTCCCAACCAGCGAGGACATTTACTGGTTCCAGCTGGAGGCACGAATGCCGTTGCTGGGAAAGCAGCCCAGGGAGGAATGGGTGTCCGAGTTAGACGGGCTGGTCCAAACCGAGATGATGTGGGATGACGGATACAGGGCGTTACGATGGTATGCAGCCGAGGCGGGTTGGTGCCTGGAAGGTACAGAGCCCACGGAGGGCTATGACTTTGGCAGCCTGGGATTGTTATGGGATAGTCTTCAGGAGGACCTAGACTTCGGCAGTCCAGCGGAGTGGCGGATTATGGACATCCGAGATTTCAGGGAATTGGACCTCCCAGGTGCACTGAGAGGTGATTTTTACTTTTTAATTACACAGGAGTAGGAACTGCAGAAAGCATATAAAAAACTGTTTGACCATGTTCAGCAGTATGCCCCAGTGTCCATGGATTTTGTTGATTGTTCATCCGAGGATGTTAACCCAGGATGGGTGGATGAGGCTGAGGTCTTCCCACCAGGGTCCTCCGAATGCTGGGTAGTTCGCTCAGATCCACAACCCCCAGCTGAAGCGCTGACAACAGGGTGGAGAGCCCCTGGCCTCTGCCCCATATCTGCAACAACAGGAATCCAGGGGGATGCGGTAGCCAGCCCATCTCCCCAGCGACAGCAGGACCACGTGGGAGTGGAGGGTACCGTCCCTCCTCCCCAGCGGATGTTGGATGACCCGGGAGACAGCGCAGTCGGCTCATCTCCCCAGCGGCAGATGGAGAAGCAGGGAGGGGATGCAGGCGGCATCACTCCCCAGTGGGTGGGTGAGTGTCCAGGAAATGGCGGAGCCGGCCAGTCTCCCCAGCGGCAGCTCACAACTCTGGGAGGGGAGGAACCTGTTCTCCCTCCCCAGCGGCAGATCCCAGTTGAGAGAGCTGGGAGTGTCGTCCCTCCTCCCCAGCGGCTGACAGATGACCTGGAAGACGGCGCAGCCGGCTCATCTCCCCAGCGGCAGATCCCAATTGAAGTAGCCGAAGGGTGTCGTCCCTCCTCCCCAGTGGCTGACGGATGACCTGGGAGACGGCGCAGACGGCTCATGTTTCCAGCGGCAGAAGGAGCATCGAGGAAGGGGTGGAGGCGGCATCCCTCCCCAGCGGCCAAGTGAGTGCACAGGAGATGGCGCAGCTGGCCAGTCTTCCCAGCAGCAGCTCACAGATTCGGAAGCGGAGGGACCTGTCCTCCCTTCCCAGCCGCAGATCCCAGTTCAAAGAGCCGAGGGTGCTGTCTCTCCTCCCCAGCGGCAAACAGATGACCTGGGAGATGGCGCTGCCAACCCATCACCACAGCGGCAACAGGAGCACCAGGGAGAAGATGCAGGCATCATCACTCCCCAGCGACTGGGAAGATTCCAGAGAGAAGGTGCTGTAGGCACTTCTCTACAGCGGCAGTTGTATTTTTCTGGAGAGTCAGAGGTGGGGTGGGGAAGTACTGCTCTTGGAGGGGCAGATTATTTGGGGCACCAGTTTCGGGAGGGGATTGATGGGCTAAGTGAACTAACTGACTACGGAGTCAACACGTTTGGGGTTTCCTCCTGTGTCAGTCCTTTTTGGAAGGGGGAGAAGTGTGACAGAACCCTCCATCACTGGGGCCCCTGGAGAGGCCTGAGAGCCAGCCTCCTCCCTATCAACTATGGGCCCAGGCCTTGTAGAGACTTCTGTGTGTGAATACATGAGTTCAGTTTCTGCTGATGTTCCCCATGTTTTAGCACTCAGTGTCTCAAAACTGTAACGTCAGCTGGACATCCTGTGGTAGGAAGAAGGCTGATTGTCTTAGCATTGTTAATTGTATAGGTGTGAAGTGTTTCCCCTTTTATTGTGTGTTAGCCGTTGTCTTAAGACCCCCTGTAGGTATGACTAGGTGTCACTGCTGCATACCTAATTATCAATTACATAACAGGTAGCTGTTAATCTTGTGAGCTCCTGTTATCCCTGTGTCCTGGCCATTGTCTGTCTCAAGCCAATTATATGTCTATCGTCATTCCACGTCTACGTCCCCAGTTAATGTAATTATTTATGTCTCGTGTCATCCTGTCCTTCCCCCGGATATTGTGTTGCAGGATTTGATCTAATTACTTCCTTCCTGACATGATAATTAGATCATGTGATATTTGTCTTGCCCCTTTTCTACTTGTGTATATATATAGCTCTGTATTTGGCTTTAATAAATTAGTCCTGTTTTCACCTCAACATGAGTGTTGCCTGATGTTTGGGGTGGGCTGTAGCCTCGCTGTGTAGCTAAGCTTCGAATAGCCACAGTGCCAATGCAGCTACGGTGCAGCGATGTCCCCCCTTCTATCTACAACGCTTGTTCTGCCTGGCGCTGAAGGGGTTACTTGTTGGTGTCCCGTCAGGAGGAAGCAACGTTTGGCGGGAGTACCCAGTCGGGGTAGAGGTCGGTCCCGTCACATATATAATATACCTGTGTGTGTGATTTCAAGCGCTTCATAGTGTGTCCCTGAATGGCAGAAATAAAATGTTTTCACCCTCCCCTCCCCTCCCCCTGACTTTTAGTAGGTTAGTGGTTACTAAAAAATTTGAATCCCACCGCTGGTTATATACAAACAGAAACTTTTAAGTCCCTCCTTAATTCATAATGCACCTTACTGTCAGGGTTCCACCCTACCAGCCTGGCCTATGTGATAATCATAACATTATCATGTCTACCTGATGGTAGGTCACCCTTCCCTTTTAGCAGCACCCCTTTCTAATTACTTGGGACAGCTCAGCCACGTTACCTGAGTTTAGCCCTGTCCTTATATACCTGCTCTGTCGTTCAGTCTGGGCCTTTGCATTGTTTGGCTTGGGTTCCTGTTAGTCTGCTTGCAGCTAAAGTGCTGTGTACTTCATTCTGATCTCCTGCGTATGACCTTGGCTACGTTCATGATCGAGGATTGTGTACCAGACCCCAGCGTGTCCCAGACTTACCTACCAGTCCAGCCATTGACAAGCCGTGTGCCCTGCCTTTCTGAGTTCCCCTGTCCTTGCTACAGTTCCCCTTTATCCTTTGATTCCAATCCTGCTTTTCTGTCTGTTGTGTACCTGTCTGTACCTACCTACCAGTCATGATGCATCAAGGGGTACACACAGAGCCCCTGGTATCCCCTGCAACTGGTCTCCTACCAGACCTGCTTGCCCAGGTCCTGACACTTACTTATAGATATGCCACTCTGCCCCCCTAATATCCCACTCTGCCCCACTGATATGCTTTGTGTTACCTCCCGCAGTGTTCCTGTGCTCCCTTGGGCCGCCAGATCATGTAACCAGAAGGTCATGTAACGGCTGCAGCGGGGGCTGTCTGCATCGCACAGACGTCCGCCAGTTGCCAGAGAGGAGGACCCAAGTCCCCCGCAGCAGGGCTAAATGAAAAAGAAAAGATAAAAACACCTGCCCGGCACCAGGAACTTTATGTCCCGCGCGTCGTGAGATACAAATTGCACATCCCTGCGCAGGGGTGCCTCCTATAATCGGGCCAATACGGTATTTGTTCCTGTACTCAATGCTGGTAACTAAATTGCTTATTAACAAGAGAAATTGTAGTGGCAGATTTAATGTACATCGCACCTTGTTTTAGCCATTTGTAGTATTCCATCTTCACTGAGGGACTGTAGCCTGTTCTGGAGCAGTACAGATTACGTTAACGTTACGTTAAGAGAATAAAGTGTGGGGAAAAAAATGCTTTCTGTCATGTAGGTGTTCCACTAAGCACTAAAATATATTTCAGCGTGGCTAGCGGAGGAAGTATTGAGACTATGCACTAGAGCTGCCATTTTAAACACTGCACCTATTAAGTCTACATGCTGTAGGTAAGGCTGACTAGTCATACACTCAATATGAGTCTAGGGCCTGAGCTTTACAAACTGCTTGACAATATGTGTGTAATTCATAGTTGTCAGATTTTAATGACTAAGGTAGCAAATCTACTGTGTAAATGTGGTGGTTTAAAAGAAATAAAAATGGGAATACAGTAATTTTAATGGGATTGTCAGTTAATTGTTACTGTCTGTTGAAATTGTTTCTGGAAGTATTCCATTACTTTTCCCTGGGGAGTGTTTGTCAGTTAGGGTGGGGCCAAACTGCTCAGATATAGCCTATATTTCAGTGGCAAAGCAGCAGCGCTTGTTTGTCTCTTATTAAAAGAAAACTTTATTCCCTTATCAGGTGCGTAAAACACCCCAATGGAAAAGGGGAAACGTTACTGAAATGTTATAGTATTAATATAAGATTGTATGGTTTTGTTCTACAAAATGGTGGATGTAAGGTGATCCCACAAAATGGTGGATGCTAAGTTATTAATGTCGATTGTGTTTAAAAGGTTTCGGCATTTTATGCAATTCACTTATTAAAGAGATATTATATGGCCTATATTTACGTGGCAAAGCAGCAGCAGTTGTTTGTCCCTTATTAAAAAACCTTTATTCCCTCAGCTTGTGAGGGCACTACATAAACTGAATTTTACATGCAAGTAAAGTATAAATAGTAGACATGTGAAAATGTAAATGGTTCGGACACACTTTTTGGCCTATTCGTTTTCAGACAACAAATTCCTTTTCCTGCCCATTTGTTTCAGACGAAAATTGGGAGTCATTATAAATTCAGGAACGAAATTCGTTGTCCGATGCCCACACTCACTCACTCACTCTCTCTAACACTCTCCCAGACTCTCACTCACTCTATCACACTCTGCCGGCCATTTCCGCTTCCGGGTCCCTCATCTTCTTGTACTCCTTCCTACTAGGTTCTATCTTATCCAGCCTTTCTGGGAGGTTATGCCCAGAGGGATGCGTACAAAGAAAGAAGAGAGAACAAGAAGATGAAGATCAAGAAAGTGTGAGATACGGAAGCGGAGCTGCGAGACACTGAGGTAGGGAGACAGTATGAGAGAGTGGGAACGAAAGAGACGATTTGGATGAAAATTCGTAGCCTTTTTGCTTCGTTTTCAGCCGTTTCGTTGGGGTTTGACAGCGACGCCAACAGGCTGGTATAATGAACAGAGTTTCTGAGTAAAACACCACTTGATTCACTAAATGAAGGGTACCTGTGATGTTAACATTGGTTGCTTCACTGATGCCCATACTACCCTCTTCAGGGAATAGGCTTCATGTTAGGCCAGGGTTAGCTGCATCAAGGTTAGCAGCAACTACCAGATAGCATTTAGTGGGAGGAAACTGAGGCCCGGGGTGGAACGTAGAGAGTTCCCAGGTACTGTATGCTTATGCATGTAAAAAAAAATAAAAAATCTTAAACCGACTCTTTAAATTTAGACAACAAGTATATAAAGCTATCTGCCAGATTGGGGACAAAATGCCATATAAGGCAATACAGGGGCCGTGCTGGATTTATTTAGGGCCAGAGGACTGCAGGTGAACAGTTTTCCATTATGGCATGTGCTCAATATCTAGTAATAAATTACTAAAAACAATAGAATTGCATATTTTGACTTAAACAACTAAACTTGATCAGCAAGATAGGACATTGGGATGGTAAACGGGTCTTGCTTTGTGTTTGAAGTCAATGTGTTCCATGCCGGGCTGCATCTGTAAAAAGAGGTGGTAATTCACAGCAGATTGTTAACTTTCACGACAGGATACCGAACAGCTACATCATGTAATGACCCCTTTAAGTATTACCACATGTTCTGCTGTTTGTTCATACCCTGCTCCTATTACCACTTAGACTTAAAGTAAATTACCGTATTTTTCGCTCCAGTTTTTTTCCTCCCAAAGTAGGATGAAAAATCAGCCGCGTCTTATGGAGCGAAGATGCAGGCAGGGAGGGGGGGGGGGCAACGATATACCGTATTGGCTCGAATATAGGCCGCACTTTTTTCCCCCACTTTAAGACTTTAAAGTGGGGGTGCGGCCTATATTCGGGGTCTAGCGCCCGACGCCCGGGACATGCAGTCCCGGGCGCCGGGCAGGCAGCGGGGTTAGGATACAGATCCCCCGCAGCGGTGCAGGGGACCTGCATCCTACTCCCCGATACGCTCAGACAGCCTCCCCTGCCAGCACTTCCCACGGGGGGGGGGTGCCGGCACGGGAGGTTGTCTAAGCGCATCGTGCGGATGCGTTTTACCTCTGCACCCCCCGCGGACTTACCGGAGCAGACTCCCGGGTGTCTTGCGGGGTCGGCGGGGGACGTCTACGCAATACAACTTCCGGTGCCGGATGTGCCGCACCGGAAGTTGTATTGCGTAGATGTCCCCCGCCGGCCCCGCAAGACACCCGGGAGTCTGCTCCGGTAAGTTGGGGAGGGGGGGGCAGAGGGGGACAGTGGCAGCGTATCTCGGGGAGGGAGGACAGTGGTAGCATATCTCGGGGAGGGAGGACAGTGGCAGCGTATCTCGGGGAGGGAGGACAGTGGTAGCATATCTCGGGGAGGAAGGACAGTGGCAGCGTATCTCGGGGAGGGAGGACAGTGGCAGCATATCTCGGGGAGGGAGGACAGTGGCAGCGTATCTCGGGGAGGGAGGACAGTGGTAGCATATCTCGGGGGGCGGGGGGGGCAGAGTGGCAGTATGTTTTTTGGTGCTTTTTTAAAGAAAAAATTTTCTTTAAAAAAGCACCAAACTTTTAGGGTGCGGCCTATATACGGGGGCGGCCTATATCCGAGCCAATACGGTACTCACCAAAAGTGTCCCGGACAGTCTCTGTCTCGCTTCGCCGTCCAGGGGAGGTCTTCATCTGGAGACCGCCGCCTCTCCTCTTCTCTGGTCCGTTGCGACGGCTAAGGGCGGACTGGATGGAGAGGACGGGGGGATTTGACGCAAGCGCCGTGTCACGTATGGCGCCGGCGCATGCGCAGTACGGCGCTTGTAGTCCAACTACACTTCCCATCATGTCTGACCAGCTTTTTTCTGTGCAGGCATGACGGGAGGATGATGTCCTTTTTTTATAGCCCATTTTTTAGCTCAAAATATTTTTTCCTTTTTTTTCTCCTCTAAAATCTAGGTGCGTCTTATCAGCAGGTGCGTCTTATAGAGCGAAAAATACGGTATGTTCTTTCAGATATAGGGATAGGAGGAAATTTTGTTGAAGTTAAAACAATATAGTAATGACCTCTTTCTTACTCTTCTGCTAAATCCTCTCTGTTCTTGAATACTTCCTCTAATACCTCAAATAATTAGGAGGACCGTTACCTCTTTGGGAACCAGATTCTTCTGCACCCTTTTCCTCTCCTGATGACCCTCTTTTCTAGGTATTCAGGATGTGTGGTGGGTATCACAGCGTTCTACTGCTTTGGAAGTCATGGGTAGTGTAAATATATGCAGAAAATGTGTTTGGAAATTCAATCATGTAAATAAAATAAAGTAGTTCTTCCCAAACCTTTACTCATTAATGAAAACCGGTATCAACAGGTCACAAAGTCACATCATATGTCTTGTTAATGCTCACTCCTAGGCAATTTTCATTTTTATTCACCACTACATTACTAAGTCACAACTATTGATAACAACGCAACCACATGTCATTCTCCGCATTAATAAAGGTTTTACATTTTTTTAAGAGATTGCATAGTAACTAGAATGTTCCTACTTGGAAGTGGCTGTTAATCATTTGAGTACCAGAAGGATGAATTATGTATTGACTTTGGCAAGCAAAGTGTTAATTCATCAACTCTGCTATGTCACTTGGGTGGTATGGCCTGAGCCAGCACAGTGGGATTACGCAGCACATAGACACTCACACTGCGTGACATGGACACACCGCGTGCAGAATGCAGGGTCTGACTCATAACAATGGGGCCGCTCGGAAGGCAAATATTTAGAGGATTGGAGAACAGGCTGTGTCGACATGTTAGGTTTGGGGACCAGAGCAGATTATAGAGATGGAGGAGTTTCTTAAGGACAGGGAGAGAGAATGTGTAGCAGGAAATATTCCATCGTTTGAAGCTGACCAGAGATAAATACATATATGGAACAGATCACTATGATATAAAAAACAATAAATTTTTTCAATAATATGACTTTTTTTTTTAATACAGTTCTAGTTCTTACATTATATGTTTTCAGGTAGCTACATATTGTTATCTTAACCCAATCTACTAGAGAAAAACCTGACTCCTGATAATACTGGCTCAGTCTTAATCACCAAGACAGACATGCTGATTTTACCGGAAGGTGGTAGATAAATGGAACAGCCTCCCGTCAGAAGCTGCTAGGCTAACGCTGTGAGGTAATTTAAACACGCACGGTGTAGGCCAAAAGCTTTCCTGTATCTAAAATGAGGCCATGGACTGATTAAGGTCGAATGGTTCTTTTCTGCTGTCAAATTCTCTGTTTCTATGACTAATAAAACCCTATGGAGGAAGGGACTTAATTACATTGCCATAAAGCAGGGGCGTCCAAGTTTTTTCTGCAGTGGGCCACTTCATCAGAATTGTATACGTGCGCGGGCCGCACTCATTTTTCACTGTGAGAAAATATGGCCTTTAATAAGATATGAAGATTAAAATAAATTAAATGACACAAAACCTTTACTTTTCCTCTCACTGATTTCTGGGCCTAGAAAGTTTTGTGACTACAAATGCAGGATTCTGTATAAGTAAAAATGAAATAGTTCTATTTATTTTAGCGATGCACTAAAATGAAAATTCTGGACCAAAACCAAAAATTCAGGGTTCACTTAGCCGAAACTGAAAATGACCCCCCCCACACACACTTTTAATAAAAGTAAGTCACACACCAAAATTGTACAAAAAATTATATATTATGATTGTTAACAGCAATCTCAGGCATACCCAGATTCCAGCATGTACTGGTTGGCTGGGCATTGTATTTTTTGTCCAATTTTAGTGTGTAACCATGCTTTTATTAAAAGTAACACACCACAATTGGACAAAAAAAATCAACAATATGACTTGGCATGATAGGAGTCTGATTGCTAACAGCAAACACACTCTTTTTATACCCAGGCAACCAGTAAATGCTGGAACCTAGGCATGATGGGACTGTGATTGCTGTTAGCAATCACACTCCTATCATCCCAAGTCAGCCAGTACATGCTGGAACAGGGTGGCTGTAAGTTTGGACCCCATACTGCTGGCAGCATCAATACACAAGGGGGCAGCTAGCCAGGTTTCAGCATGTACTGGCTGACTTGGCATGATAGGAGTGTGATTGCTAACAGCAAACACACTCTTTGTATACCCAGCCAACCAGTAAATGCTGGAACCTAGGCATTTGCTGTTAGCAGATTGCTGTTAGCAATCACACTCCTATCATCCCAAGTCAGCCAGTACATGCTGGTACAGGGTGGCTGTAAGTGCAGACCCCATACTGCTGGCAGCATCAATACACAAGGGGGCAGCTAGCCAGGTTTCAGCATGTACTGGCTGACTTGGCATGATAGGAGTGGGATTGTTAACAGCAATCACAGTCCCATCATGCCTAGGTTCCAGCACTTACACATCCATGCTATCACACACGCATAAATTCATTCATTCACAGATTCATTCCCTCCATCAGGCATACTCATTCAAACACACTCCCCCACCCGCTTACCTGCACTACAGCTCTCTCAATGCCGCTCACAGACTTCAGCAGGGGGCGCGGCCTCCCTCGTTCTCCCCACAGAGGAGGCAGGACTGAAGCAGAGAATAGCCCCTCCCACAAGTAAGCAGCAGGACTCTTGTGATCCTGGCTGCCGATCTCACGCGGGCCGCACCTCGAAGTCCGCGGGCCGCATGTTGGACGCCCCTGCCATAAAGAATCAGCTCGGTGTGGTGGTTGAGCAGGGAAAGTCACCCAAGATATCACATGACTGACACAAATAGCAGCCTCCAGGTCTGGATATTTTGCATTTATTGGATAATGCAATAAGATTAAACCAGACTGGAGATTAAAACCAGATTTTGTTAATGCTAACCTATATGAATATTTCTCCTTGTTCTGTTGGTTCCGAATGTGGATGTGTTATGTAAAGGAGTGAGGTCTATCTTCTGCTAATATGACCACAATTTTTAAGCAAAATCTATTAGCAATTTTCTCTACTTACCAGAGGTTGTGTGTCTTTTGTTCACAGCTTGCACCAGGGGATATTGGAAACATGTACATAGGTAGATTTAATAAAACACATTTGGCTGTGTCTCGCATGTTTCAGACTTATTAGCATTAAACTGTTAATCCAATTGGCAGCGTGAAAAGGATGGACATATACCTTCTGGTCAACAGAGCATTCAAAAGACATACCATAAGTGTCCCTCTTCTGCCCCAAATCCCTCTGCCCCTCTTTCCTCCCCTGATGTCCCTCTTGTATGGTAATATGTTGGTGTGTGTCTGAGAATGTTAGTGTGTGAATATGGCACAATATGGCGAAGCTTGTGGTGATGTGTGCGCCCTGATCCTCCAGTCAGGTGAGGGGATGTCACTGCAAATGTCGCCCTTTTGACCTCACATGAACTGAGGCCAATATGGAGTGCTTGCGGTGAAGCACAGCCATTTTGCCTCAGTTGGCTCTTTTGGTGAAGTCCTTTAACACGATTGGAGGATCGGGTAGGACGTCACCTCAAGCACCACCATTTGGGCGAAAGTTCACGTAGATTGAAGATAGAATGGAGAAGATTGAAGATGCGGAAGAAGATGTGGTTGGCAGAGAAGGTAGAGAAACATTTATAGTTCGTGAGAGAGAGTGAACGAGAATTAGAGTGTGATCGAGTGTGAGTGAATGTAGAGCCATGACTTTCAGACAAAAAGTATGAGCTTTTTGCTTAGTTTTTTATACGATTAGTGGGGGTCTGGCCTCCTTTTCGGACTTGGTACGAATCTCCGAATTTACCTAAATTCGGTAAATTTTCAATTCACACAGCTTTGAATGCACAAGTCTAGTTTTTACACCAATCTCAGGGTCTCACAGGGATCTACATTGTTAAACCCAGCCAATTCAATTTACCCCATCAAATCCTAACTTTTTTAACAGTAGACACCCCATGGGCATTTAACACGCCAGTATTTTTTAACTCTTTCCATGCAAGAATTGTTTGAAGATAAAGTGCTAATTTTAGGACTTCATAAAAATATATTTATTTTATTTTTTTGGAAGGTTCCCCTGATGGTGATGTCAGTGGGAAATTATTTTTACGTTACCATTTTTTTTATTTTTTGTTTTAATTTATTTTACTAATCACATTGTTATTAGAAAGCTGGGCTCCATTGACTTGCATAGTTCAATGCAGTACCTCTATTCAACCTGCAAGTGGAGCCAGAATTCTCAGGAGGGTCTGGAGAGACCCTCTTGTAAACATTTTCAACTTATTTTTTTCACAGCGCATCCTGGGGTGGGTGTTCGGTGTCGCTGAATGCCTCACTATCGACACCATTGAAGTTTAGGAGGCGATCATTGTTGCTGAATGGCTCGTCATTTAAAATTGAGCATTGTCCAATGAATTATATATAGTAGTTACTGACAAGCAATACTGTATATACAGTGTGGAGTGTTTTTCTCTTGTGTAATCCTACTTGAGGCTGCCAGTCAGTTTATGGGTTCATCTTACCTGGCGGAAGTCTCACGAGTTTAGCCACAATGCTGATGAGAGTTGTAGTCCTCAAAAGTGGGTGGGTCAGAGGTGCGAAAAGGTCGGCATACTTGAGGGTAGGTGTATTTTCCAACATAAAAAAATGTAACCCCTTTAACCCCTTAATGACAATTGCCGGTCCTGGCACGGCACGGAAAAGCATGTGCTTTACGACAATTGACGTGCCAGGACCGGCACGTCTTTAAACGGGTGCAGAAAGCGATCTACTATCGCTTTCTGCACCCAAAAAGCGTTGCTGAATGCCTCGACCTCGAGGCATTCAGCAACGCCGCGATCGGCACGAAGGGGCCATCTCTGGCCCCTCCACGGGGCGTCAACATCCGCCATACTTTGTATGGCGGCGGACGCCCGTTTTAAAAGCGTTTAGGAGGCGATCGACGATCGCCTCCTAAACTTAAATGGTGTCGCTGGAATGCCTCGATCAGGAGGCATCCAGCGACACCAAACACTAACCTTTTGATGGGCTGTGACCGCTCCGGAGAGCGGTCACAGCCGCAGCTGCCGGCAATCTTCGCCATCAAGGAAGATGGCCGCCGTCCTGTAACAGGAACCACAAATTTTAAAAGTTCGCTAGATGGTCCAGACCATCTAGAGAACTTTGGCTCCACTTGCAGGTTGAATACAGGTACTGCATTCACCATGCAAGTCAATGGAGCCCAGCTTTCTAATCACAGTGTGATTAGTAAAAATAAATTAAAAAATAAAATAAAATTAATAATAATTAGAAAAAAATAGTAAAAAACAGTAAAATGTAAAAATCATTTCCCACTGATGTCACTATCAGGGGAACCTCCAAGTTGAAAAAAAATGTTAAATTTTTTTTAAAAAAAAATAAAAAAAAAATATATATATATATAAAAAATATATTTTTGTGAGCAAGTCCTAAAATTAGCATATTAGCTTAAAACAATTCTCGCATGGAAAGAGTTAAAATACTGGCATATTAAATGTCCGTGGGGTGTCTACTTTTAAAAAATGTATGATTTGATGGGGTAAATTGAATGGGCCAGGTTCAACAACGTCCCAATTAACACGGGGGGAAGGATGGCCACACATCTAATTTCCAATTAGAAAAATGCACACGTACCAAATGTGGCCTTTTAGTTCCCCCAAAAAATGACACACCCATGCATGTGGGGTATCACTGCACTCAGGAGATGTTGCTGAACACATTATGGGGTGTCGTGTGACAGCGGCATATACCAGGAGCTGTAAATTCATACATAAAGTAGGTGTGTGTGGGAAAAATACACACACAAAAATATTACTGCAAACTTTGAAAAAATGCTGGTGGTAAAATATGTGCATGCAAAGAGTTAAAATACCAGCATTTAAAATACCCTGTGGTGTCTAGTTTTGAAAAATATATGGTTTTGTTGGGCACACTGAAATGGCCTGGCTCAAAGATGTACCAAATAGGGCATGGGCAGTGGATCCCAAATGCCAAAGTTCAACATTGAAAAAAGCGCATGCCCCAAATGTGGCCCTTTTGCCCCAAAACAGCCAGGCAAAATCATTCATGTGAGGTATCGCTGTACTCAGGAGATGTTGCTGAACACATATTGGGGTGTTTTGTGATAGTGACATATACGAGAACATTTTAATTCATACCTGAATTAAAATGTGTGTGGAAAACCAAATGCAAAAAAATGACTACCACAAAGTTTGACAAAGACTGGTGGTAGATATGGTGCATGGAAAGAGTTAAAATACTAGCATTTGAAATACCCTGGGGTGTCTAGTTTTCAAAAATATATGGGTTTATTGGGCACACTGAAATGGCTCGACTCAAAGATGTAACAAATAGGGCATGGGCAGTGGATCCCCAAATGCCAAAGTTCAACATTGAAAAATGCGCATGCCCCAAATGTGGCCCTTTTGCCCCCAAACAGCCAGGCAAAATCATTCATGTGGGGTATCGCTGCGCTCAGGAGATGTTGCTGAACACATATTGGGGTGTTTTGTGATAGTGACATAAACTAGAACATTTTAATTCATACCTGAAGTAAAATGTGTATGACAAAACAAATGCAAAAAAATGACTACCATAAAGTTTGACAAAGACTGGTGGTAGATATGGTGCATGGAAAGAGTTAAAATACTAGCATTTGGAATACCCTGGGCTGTCTAGTTTTCAAAAATATATGACTTGATGGGGTAAATTGCATTGGCCGGGTTCAAAGATACCCGAAATGGCACATGGGGGGAAGAATTACCAGATTTGGAAAAAATGGCTTTGAAATAGCAAAACGCTACCTGTACTTATTGCCCCATAATGGGTAGAAAAAAGCAAAAAAACATAAAAACATTGGGTATTTCTAAACTCAGGACAAATAGTAGAAACTATTTAGCAGGTTTTTTCATTACCTTTTATAGATGAGTAAAAGATTTTTCAACTAAAAGTTAGAAACAGTCATTTTTTTCTAAATTTTTCACCATATTTTATAATTTTTTTAATAGTAAATAATATGATACAATCAAAACAATGTCATCTAAAGAAAGCCCTTCTTGTCCTGAAAAAAACAATATCTAATGTGTGTGGGTTCAGTAAACGGGAAAGAAGAAAATTACAGCTAAACACAAGCAGCGCAGAAATGTTAAAAAGGCCATTGTCACAAAGGGTACAAAAAGTAAAATCAGCCTTTGTCTCGAAGGGGTTAAATAACCCTGGCCTATATTGCACGCCATGACCTTCATTGGCCTCCACACACGTGTATGTGCAAAATATACATGTATGTACAACCACATTTATTGGTTATATATTTAGGTAAGAATTTAATAAAATAAAAATAAGATTGGGCTTTTTGTGGGGGAAGGTCATATTATATGATTATATATTATAAGCTAATTTTAACCTAAACTAGGTATCTATGAATAGCTTAACTTGTCCTAAAACATACAATAAATAGGTTCCCCTAGTATGCTGTGTATTTGATTGTCACTTAAATGTTACGATAGAAAAACTCTGAAAACTGGGCTGACCTTTGACGGTACAAATTGTGCCCTGGCACTCAGGGTTAAAGCAAACAGGGAAAAGAAAAAATGTCGGTGCACTAAGCTAGTCTCAGGCTCAAATAATACAAATGTATAATATAAGGCCTACCAAACAGTGTGAGCATGCTGCAAATACAGTGTGTTGGCTGTACAATGTATACAAAAAACAAAATACCGTCTGCGCTTCTCACCCTAATAAAGTTGGCAACAAATATATAAACATAATATAAATGAGAGGTTTTGGTTATATGAATTGGCCAAAGCATAATTAAGCTCACCCGCCACGTCAAGGCACACTATCAATAGGGTGAGATCCTACTCTCACCTCCTACATAGTGGGCACACAAAGCAGTTTATACTGCTACCAAAACCTTATTAATGTGTTGGGGGAGGTGCAATTAAACCTCCTCCCATTTAACCCCTGGACAGCAAGCTGCAACCAGACTGATGAGGAGCCAACAACCTCAATTCAGCTTCAACTCAGGGTTAAAGCGTAAGATCTGATGCACAGTTGAGTATTTTGTGGCAGTCCAAGGTATCATCATGCAGATGCTGGATTTTGCTCCAAGCCTCCAGTGAATTAGATGGGTCGTTGAATGGTAAAGAGGAAATGTGGTCACCAAGCTGGCAGCAGATAAAAGCTATAGCTAACGTCTTATTCAGGCCACGTACAGGGAGAAGTTCTGTGCGGTTTGGGGAGCTGCTTGGTAGGGATGATTCACTTCCCCCACTGCCATAGTGAAGCAAATCAGTGCTCAATATAATCTGTGTACTCAGAAGGATCCTATTTGCCTCCTTCCTTTTATTTATACACCAGCTATTGGCCACGTGTTTAACTTAAAATAAGCCGCCTTCTGTTTTTTTTAAATAATATTTTTTTAAATAAAGTACATTTTAGCTCCTGAGCTGTTCTCCTAGTCACCACATCTGCATGACGACTTCCCATTCCATCTACGGGACTTGTGGCCAACAATAGTGGGAAATCTTATTAATGCAGTAGGATTGAAAAACTGAAAGACTATATGGAGGGTTTTTAACAACCAGGTGCTGAACCTAAGCCACTGCAGTGAATGGGGGGATGCATCCTGGAACATAGGGGTCCCTTAGAAGCTGGCTTGACTTCTTAAATGCTACATACCTACCGTATTTATTCTCTGACAAAAGAACGCTCTCGTTAGCATTCCACTGGCTTCCTTTTTAACTCGTGTACAATATTGCCACCTTACATATATCTGTTACAGAACATCATGTGTATAACTCATACACGTGCAGTGACATGCTTTCAGATTCCTGGGAGGATCCAAGAATGGATATAATTACACTGGGAAAGTTTCCACCAAAAAAGTTGTGTTTCAAACAAATGGGGTTTTGGCTAGTTAGTTACAAATCCACATGCCCCCTATGGTTGATCTCCCACCTAATCAGATATGGAGCTTATCAGGCTTACTGTATGTGGCTATACTATGAAAACAACAATGCCCTGTTAATAGTTCCTGTATTATTTTCATCAAAATAGTTTTGTCGGAAATGCTTAACTCCATATGTCTTGCTCAGTCATTGAATGTTATAAAATTATTCCAGAGTAGTCTAGTGCAGATTTATTAACGAGGAGGAAGATCAAAGTTTGGGCTTTATATGCATATGCGGGGTTGTCCCAGAGGACAGGAGAGAGTCCAGTAGTGGTGTCCCTCATTGGCTTAGCGGTTGAGATAGCTGTCTAGGTCACCTACTGTAAATGCTTGGGCTGTAAGTAGCAGCTAAATATAACTATGTGAGTTGCTAATTAAGTCTGAAAAGCTTGAAAGACAGATAAGAAAAGCACTTAACTACAGAACTTAACTACAGAATCAACCCATTACAGATGAATTAGTGCAGGTGCAACATCAGTCATACCAGGTGGGCCAGTGGCCATCAGGGTCGCATACTTATACCAACACTTCTAAGAGATCTTTGTTCCCTGTAGGGTGACCACATCAGCTATGTTTTCCAGGACACATATACGTTTTCCATATTGCTGACCAGCCCAGATAAAATGCTGTCCTGCAGTATGGAGGATGTATAACTGACTAATTGGTTCCCTTTCATAGGTCTATACATCGCCCATCCTGCAGGGCAGCACCATGAAATATGAACTCTGTTCCACCACAGCTGTAAGGGAAACATCTCCACAGAGCTACATTACTATCACAAGATGTTCCTCTGTCTTATACAGTCTTCCAAAGGAGTACATTCAAAATCCTGGGCTGAAAAATATTAGTAGGTCTTAGCGTGTAAAATTTCAACAGAATAAAAATTTTACTACGTTATGTGACCTGTATATAAAATTTGCAAAGCAAAACCCAAATTCCATTTAGAAATCCCATGTGATGGAATTAACCCCAAACTGCTCATCACTCACTTGCTCATAGCTAATGAAGTAGAGGTGTCATTGTGTTCCATTCTTATGTAAATGTGCACTTCCTGCTTATTGATGCAAAGACAAACAAATCCCTTTAATATGGTAAATACATTAATCAGACACCATAGAGCAAGGTCAATACAAAGGAGATACATCATGAACAATGTCAAGTGGCCACGATTTAGAGGAATGCATGTTTACACTCAAAGCTTTCTAAAGAAAACCTGTGGACCCTCGTCATTATCATTTGTTTTGTGGCTTTACTTGAATATCTAACTGTAAGCGCCATTTCTTTCAATCCAGGCTGTAATAGAAAAAGGTGCCAAGATGTGTGGTTTTTTTTGGCCACAACAGTTGTGTTGACTTTGTTTTCCTGCTTGTTCACTGATGTTCCATGAATTCTAATGTATGATGAATGCTGATGAGCATACGTGAGCGTTGCTCCTCGACTGCAACCCTGACCAGGTCGTCCCTAAAATGCAGTTTTTACCCTCCAAAAAATCCACCCTTCACTTACCCACCCTTCCACATTTTACTAAATGTAAAAGAAGACATCAAAGTCCCATCTATAGTTCTTTAGTATGACCAGCAATGCATTTACCTTCTACCACCCCCCAACCGCCCTCCGCTCATTGGTGACCTCATATCCAGGTGCTCTGTGTCTTAAAGGCATGCAGTGCCTCCTAATGCAGCCTATGGAGGCTGTACTAACACAAAACAGCCTATATAGCGTAAATGGGCCAGTTGAGGAGATAGAAGATCTCCCCTGTAACTAGCCCATTGAGGAGAGGGATACTGGGGAGCTGCCCCCTGGTTTGGGAGCAAGGGGACTGCCAGCCCCCGGACCTGCTGGCCAGAATATTTCTCTGAGTATGACCCATTCTATGGTTTTTCCTATTTTATTTATTTTAAAATTATGGAAGAAATAAAGAATATATTTTTATTCTGAAGAGCCTCTGATACCATCTATGTTTGTGAGTGTATCCATATCACACATTTATTATCCCTTTTTTTACGTGATTACACTATTATAATTTTTTCCCCACATGTACATGCGCCCCTATGTCTGTTGTATCTATGACCCATTCTACCCTCAATGTTTGCCTATGGAACTGGCTGCCTAAATAATTATGTGGGATGTCCACATACCTATATTGATTATATATATATATACGCACAGTATCTGCTAAATAAGTAATGTATATGTATATGTATGTAGGCTCTTGCATTTCTGTTTGGTTTTTTAATATTGATGGCATGATAAGTTGAGGATTTTTGTTGTGCAATGGCCTAAAGCAGCACCCTGCTGATGGGTGCAAGGCTTCACACTGTTCCATACATTTCCGTACTAGAAATATTGTTTCTGGACATGAACAAAATATATACCATATATTTCTATTGTATATCAGAGAAGAACTGCAGCTGTAAGCAGTTTTATCTAGGCATAGATTAATTGTTTACAGTACGGTAAGCGCGACTGCCATAAATCTACTCAGGCCTGTGTACATACATGTTATATACCAAGGAGCCTGTCAGAGTGAAGATTAAAATCTGTTTACATAGAAGAGAATTTCCTTGGAATTTCAAGCTGATTTAACTTATTCCACGCATCTGGATGTCGCTGGAATGTCCAGAAATGAGACATCCGCATATTTATACAGTGTTACGGATTTATAGGTATCACATATAAATTTACGAGCCATTAACTGGCCTTTTATTTCCTGTCGCTGTAGCCTACTCAGCCTGATTAAGGATTACATTTAAAGATAGCTGGAGGGTTCATTGGAAAATTCAACATAATTGCTCATTTTTCATTTAGCTGGCATCGCCTAGTTTTTTTTTTTTACAACCAACAAACCAGAGCTATAACACTAAAAAAAACTGTAAAATGCTAGATCTGTTAACTAACAATATACATGCAAAAACGACTCTGCCCAGGTCATTGGCACAATTTATTTGAGGTTGCGCATCTTCACTGATATCCTAAGGTCTGATGCATGCTGAGGAGTAGGCGTACAAGTTGTTCAAACGCATCTCTCTGTAAGTATTTTCTTTCTGCTGCGGACGAACCTGGCTCAGCTTCTGCATGGCTCACAAGAATAGAAAAAGATGTCCTTTGGCAGTACAACTTGTCAGTGTCTCCATAAAGGCAGCCAGTTTGTCATACAGGCATGACCTGCCACAAATCACAGCTGAATTTATTAACTTTAACTGATGACCTACAATAGGGTGAGGGGAGGACTAAAAAGGACAATCGGACAATTGGCACCTTGTCTGCACTGATTTTAACAGTCGGGGCTACTGCCTGAAACATTCTGTGTTTTACTTGCAGTTCCACAACCAGCCACTAGGATGTAAGAATAATTTTTACACCGTAACTGCATTCTTCCTGCATCCTAACGTTCTATGCAGTCCTGCATCGGCCAGGTATGGATTGCGTGCATTGGCTATTGTTCCCATTCTCCTAATTGCCAAATCATTTGGACACTATTATGGGGCTTCTAGTCTGGGCTCCATGGGTTGAATGGTGCCAGCTCTCCACGGCACTCTGTTGCCAAGTTCTTTTTTGCAGAAAGAACAGCTGAAGCATATCATTGTCTTTCCCTGAGCACCAAGCCAAGCCTGGGACAAAAATCCATGGGACAAAAATCCATGGGACAAAAATGAGTCACACACAGCTTGCTGCATAATAGAGACTCAAACTGTGACAGCCCCAGACCAAAATTACTACTGCCGCTATTCCAGTCTTTGCTGTGGCACTTGTTGATTTGTAGGGAGCTCAATAATTATTACATTACGTTTATTTATATGGCGCCAGCTGATTACGTAGCCATTTACAATCCGAGTCGGTAGGATACATTTAAAATCACAAACAATAACAAACTGGTACAAAAGGAGAAAAGGGTCCCTGCTCTTGTGAGCTTGCAATCTAATTGGAGAAAATTATTACATGATTATAGACACAAATCTGAAATGATAAAGCATCATAGACAGATACGTATAGATTTATATTACATATTTTAATATATGTCTCTGTTAGTCAATTTGTTATGTTACATACTACTTGTTATGTCCCGTCCACCCATTGTACAGCGCTACGGAATTTGATGGTGCTATATAAAACAATAAATAATAATAATGTGTGTGCTTATGAATAGTGCTGTATAATTATACATGCATAGTTCTAAAACCTAAATAATCAAATAAATAGAATATATAAATAAAAAAATATTTAGTGTAGATGTGATATAAGAAGGAATGTGAGTCCAGTCTCTCCCAGCCCCCTCTCTCCCCCAATAAACCCTCTGGACTGTCACATAGGAGGGGGAGTTGAGGGAGGCATAATAATATTTACTGTGTCCTCCCCTTCATTGTAACTCGAGTCTGGGATATAACACTTCATTTACCCCCCTCCTGTGTTTGTCACCCCCCCTCCACCTCCTTCACTGCCCCCTCAGTCCATCAGAGGCAACATTCACATTGAGTGTGGGAGATGCAGACTGAATCAGCTCTACACTGAGCAGAGACACTGGAATATACTGCGCATATGAGATTTACACTGTACACATTATACCGCACATATCCATTAGATACGCTGCACACATATAGTGACATTCATATTATATAGCATCACACACACTACATTGGATGCACTCATACACTACAACTCATCACATCCTAACACAGAGGTGACACGCAACTTGTGCTGTATACTAACACTCAGCCCTATATACAGGATTTTAGAGCTTGCACTGACCCTACTCATTCTGGATGTAAGGCGTTACCTCCAAGAAGCAGAGGACGCTCACAATGTTTGGTAAGTGATATTTACTGGGAATAGGACAGCTGGTATTGTTATAAAGCATTTGTCTCTTTCATACCCTTCATCTCTCTTTTACCCTCTCATGATCACCCTTCTTTCTTTCCACCCGTATTCTGTAACGATGCATAGGGCAAATGTATTTCAAAGAAGGAGAAACAAGAGGTCATAATCTGAAACTAGGGGTTTAGATGTTTTGTAAGAAAGTCTTACTTTACTAAGAGGGTGGTGGATGAGTGGACCAGCCGCTCTGCAGAAGTGGTAGAGGCTAATGCAGAGAGGGAATTTAAACATGCATGGGATAGGCGTATGGCTCCTGGATCTAGGAGAAGTAAAAAAAAAAAAATAGGCAGACCAGATGGGTCAAAAGGGTCTTATGTACTCCAACTTATCCTAGCAATATATATATAGATATATATATATATATATAAATCTATGAGTCTACTTGTCAGTCTTTATATCTATTGGTACATGGTCTGGCCTATGTTTACTGTATTGTGTATATTTGTTAGATACATATAAATCTTGCTTTGTTAGGTTATGTAGTAACAATAAACTTTGATACAAATTAACTTTTTATCAACGTATGCATGTTAGCATAGGTGCATACAATCAGATTCACAAACACAATTGCTGTATAACTTACCCCCCTTATCCCACCACTTTTATCTTTGGGGTAACTCAAGGTCTATAACAATTTTTTTTAAGCCCCCTTTTTTTTTTGCCGAAATATCATTGTGATTGTGTATGTGTTGCAATGTAGCATTTTGAAATCGGGATGATAAGCGATACTGCCAAAAACACAAGGGTTTGGGGCAAACAATGCGAAACACCATATTAAGGTCTTATCTGTTTACCCTTGCAAATCAACTTCCAAAGACAACTTGGAGTGTTTTTCCTCTGTGGTGCATGCGTATTGTTTGGCTATGATCTAGGAATATTTGTGTGATCTGATTTTGCTGCCCTGCAAATTTTTGTGTCCTTAGAATTCTTGGATAGTTTGTATGTGATTTTTGGCACTGAGATATCTTCCTTTTATCAGAACCACACATTTCTAAAGTTTTGAGCTGTAGGAGGTATGGGGGGGGGGGTTATCTTACCAGTGTAGTACGAAGGGTTAAAAAGAAATAGATATTTTAATAATTTGTGGAATGTAACGAGTCGAATGATGTGGCACAATTCAAAAATGTGCATCGGATCGCTTTATTCTCAAAAATGCAATGTGTGGAAGGCCATGGCGCCATTCAGAACATGCGCAGAACAATAGAGGACGCATTGCGCCATACAGCATGTTTCATGCCTAGGATCTTTATGCATCAAGTGTGTTGTGTGGACCCATGCAGCTGCCATCAATGTAGTCTTGCATTGAGTTAAATATTATTGAGGCACTCTGTAACACATGCTAACATTGCCAAGCTCACTGTTTAGTGATTAATGCCCATAACAAGCCCCTGTGTTAATGGTCTCATATAAAGAAAGGACCTCTGAATCTTAAAGTGTCGCGCAGAACACTATTATCCTTGGATAAGTAAAAGCTGGAGTCTTTAGTCTATTGGCAAACATAGAAAGGATGATAAATCCACATATGATTTTAGGACCTCATCTGAAGAAGAGACCTCTAAGGCCCCAACAGGCCTTAGAGGTCTCAGCCCAACAGAAGATACTAACTTCATCTTCTTTTGGGCTAATACGGCTATAGCCATTTTCCATGTTCTATCATATAAACAGCATTGTTTGGTTAAGCTGTCATTACTTAAAAGGTTTAAAAAATCATGAAAAACCACTTAAAGTTTTAAGAAGATTTAGTTGCTGCTACAGCAACAATGGATTTATCCCATCAGTGCCATCTCCTTGTCACATGACTAAGCTAGCAACTTTTTTCCTCAATGGGAAAACTGTCTTTCTGAACAATAGCTTTCAAATGTCTTCCCTAGGTTAATGAAACCACTTTTGCGATACGATTACTTGATATTGTGAAGTTCTATAGATATGTTATCTTTATTAGGCCCTTTTGTTTAGTTGGACTGAGTTACTCAAGTAGTATAAACAGTTACAGATTACCGTAGATAAGTTTTAGCGGTAGTGTCACTGATTTACTTGGTATTTATCGCCAAAAACGGACAAAGCCCCCAAAACATTATGTTTTATGTGTTAAATGGGTTAAAGTACAACTCCTGCCAGATGTTTTTTTATTTATTATTATATAAATTACTTTATAATGCGTGTAATTGTGTTGAAATATTTAGCCTAAACTTTCCAATGGAAACCAAGATCCCCGGCAGCCGGTGGCAGAGCCAGCGTTATCTAATGAACTTCATGTAAACTCTACATAGGTGTATTTAGTGTATTGACGGGTAAAATGAGGGAGGGAATTACAATATTGGGATTTCTGACTGACGGTGGATTTGTGAACAGGCAAAGACATCATATCACTGCTTACGATAGCGGAATCGGCCTAGCTGACGATAAACTGGATTGAGATCATGTGTTCGCTTACGACCAGATCTGCTCATGTCATGGTAGCACCTCAGGCCACCATAGTGAGTGATGTTGCACTATATCAGGTTGCTATGGTATTTCCATAACAACCAGTACAGTTGATGAGAACCGTCCAACGTACAACAACATGAGCACCGAAATCCACAGCGAAATTAGTGGGGATGGAGCTCGGGACAACTTGCAGATCCTGAGAGTTGCCGAGGAACAGTGAATAGGCCAAATCCTATTTAGCGCTTTTTAAATTCCATTGTCTGTGCCTTGAAAGCTCCCTAAGTCTCATATGTTATCATTCACCATTGTTGTCAATTTACCATTCTTAGCAGTGTGTCAAGTGTTAATTTGATTATTCATGTTCAGATTTCTCAAGACTACACAACCCTCCCCCTACCTTTGTAATTTTATAGACACAGAAGCTCGTAATAAAATCAGTTGGCCTTCATCTTTGAGCACCTCTCTTTAAAGTCTGTTCACCAAAGACATAGATTGCTCTTAATGTTTGGATATGAGAATTTGTCCTAGGGAAACACCCTGAGCTCCTAAAAAAGAGACATTAGAGGAGAAAAGAGGACCAGATGTGTGTATCAACTAAAGAGGTTGAGCTGGTCCTATATCATATGTAGCTCAATAAGTAATGAGTAAGATACCTCTCAAACGATAGTATATAGGTCCAAACGTCCAATGTGGACCTTCTTGCAGGAGAAGCTCACTAGGGCTTGTCCTTGTTAATATAAAGTGATAGAGAGTTGAAATGTTTAATTCTCCTGATAAATCTCTTTAGTAAATACACCCCTCTGTCCACCTTTCATCCCTTGATGTCCATATTGTCTTAGAGCCTAACAATATTATTTGTGTAATATATTGTTGTGTAATTTGTTGACCAGTCTTTTTTTATTCTGGGAACCATTCAACCATTTTAGTAGCTCTTCCCCGAACTCTCTCCAGAATGTCAATAACCTTCTGGAGATGGAGTCTTGAGAACTGTGTGCTAGGTGAGCTCTGATCAAAGATCTGTAAAGTGGCAGAACCACATCTCTCTTTCTGCTATTAATGCCTCTAGCTATACAACCTGACAC
Organism: Sceloporus occidentalis; assembly: GCA_023333645.1. NCBI lineage: Eukaryota > Metazoa > Chordata > Lepidosauria > Squamata > Phrynosomatidae > Sceloporus > Sceloporus occidentalis. The sequence continues at coordinate 516,216 of JALMGF010000174.1, read as the reverse complement.
CCTGCTTGTTCTTTAGAAGGCTTTATTGCATTACCTGTTTAGCTTTAAATCCTCAGAAATAATTACTCCTAAGTCCCTCTCTTCTGTTATTACTGACAGAACAGTGCCCCCAATGCTGTATTGGGATTTTATATCCCAAGTGCATCATTTTATGTTTATCAACATTAAACTGCAGCTGCCATATTGCCATAATTTACTTAAATAATTTGCTATTTAGTATGTTCCACCAGGAATACCTTTCCAGCTGCAGACCTTTGTATCATCTGCAAAAAGGAATACCTTACCATAAGATACTTCTGTAATATAGGTAATATATTAAAGATATTATAAAGTATGGGTCCCAGTACTGACCCCTGACATAACACACCAGTAACAATAGCTTTCTCTGAAGAGACACCATTCACTACAACCTTCTGTCTTCCTCAACCCCTCCGGTGGCAGATCGGGTGCTACGAGGGCTGCCACCTGCAGGATATGCCCAGCTGCACACCACATGAGCGTAACATATCCAGCCTGTGGTGGCACTCATGTCATCAGGTGGCCACTGGCCTTAAAGTGCCAGGATTGCCTTATAATTGCCAATCCGGTCCTGAATCCCTGTAAAGAATTTAGGAAATCTCTACTGCTGGCTGCCCCGGCTGTTTCCATTTTCTAGTCTACATCGGGAAGATTAAAGTACTTGGTCCACTAAAAAGTATCTCGATTTTCTTTCGACACCCAGTAGGAAACAAAGAGCTTCTATCATCAGAATCGCCCCATGGGGTACAATTACCTTAGGCCGACAAAGAGACGCTTATCTATAGGTTTGACAAAGTTTTGAGACGGGCTCGTTTGCATGAACGGAAGCGCATAGAGACTGCTGCAGCTGTTGTGTGGTTTAGGTGGTTTTACAATTTCGTTTTGACTAAACGGAGTGAGCACAGAAAGCGCGTAGCAAAGGTAAATTCTTCACATTCATAATATGACCATAATACGCCTCCCACTAAATGATACTGGTGATATAATGTGCAAATGTATCTGTGTAGTGCATATTTTCCTCACTGTGTGGGGAGGACTTATAGAAAGGGCAATAGGAGGCATTGTAAAGGGAAGCTATATGAGCAATATAAGTAGTTAATTATAAGGAGAGGTAATATGAGTAATAACGCACATGATGAGGAGGGGTTATGCGGAGTAATAGGAGAAGTTATAGGGATGGGCTATACGGTGGAATTATAGAGAGGCGTTATATGGAGTAATAGGTGGGGTTAGAAGGAGTGGAATATTCTTATTGTATATTATATTCTGGTTATTATATTTTTATGTAGCACCAACTGGCGCTGTAATGCTGTACAATAAAGTTATACAACATACAGCATATTGAGTCATAGAAGACGTGGAGGGGCCGGCTCGCTGGAGCTTATGGGGTAATAGTCGGTGTTACAGGGAGGGGTTGCTTGGAGTAATGGCAGGATTTATAGGGAGAGGCAGAGTGGACTATTTAACGCAATAGTCCTTTTTAAGATGAATAAATTGTGCAAGCAGACAGCTAAACACGGATATTTATAGTGACGGCAAAGATATAAGAACAAAACTGCAATGTATTACTGAGAAAGATCCTCTGTGGATTATCTAATGGGTAGGTTAATGCATACGATAGCTGTCCTGTGCCTTTAAACTTACGCAACGTCCCCTTTGAAAATGCATTGAAGGATTCTGCAAATACCCCCCTCCATATGAATTTGCCCCTTTGCCCACCCCCAGCTATCTGCCATGCAGAAGGGGTGTTTGCCAAATACATCTCCTGACACCTGACCAGTCAGGTCCACAGCTGGCTCAACCAGCGTTACGGGGGTCCAAGCACTCCGATTGATTGACTACAGAGCATGTGTCCTGTTGCAGCCCTGGAGCTGCAGCTTCTACATAAGGTATTTTGTTTCACTTTTTAAAGAATGCCTATTAATGTACCCACAAGGTCATCTCATACATTAAACTGCCCCTCTAAGTACATTAACCAGATAGAAACATGTTGGATTTGTTTCTGTATCAAGGAAGATTTAATAAAATACAATAGCACGGATCCTTCAGTTTTCAATGAAAATGCCATTTGTACTTTTATCGTGGCGACACGTGACACTAGTGTACTCATGGCCCCAGAATGGGTTAACAGTAACCTGAGAGGTGCGCTGTTGCTTGAGGTGGCTTCCTCCCCTGGGCTGTCACACCTTAGTTAGTTGTGGCTGGTATGTGGTTCCAGAATCAGGGCTGTACCGGCACGCAGTGGCTTGTGTGTGATCAGTGGGGTGGAGGAGAGACTCCCAGGAGATGCTGATGGAGGGACGGACTGAGGCAGGAGGGTGACGCTACTAGGTGCGGGCTCAGGTAAGGACTACTCATTGAGATGTGGGTCATATTGATAGAGATAAAAGGGGCGACAAAAGGAAAGCTGGAGGGTAAAGCCAAGAGCGGAGAAGACTCGGTAGATGAGTGCCTGGAGGGGAGGCAAGGACGGCTGTGGAAAGGAGGGTAGAGTTTACGAAATCAGGGTCAGGAGGGTAAGTACAGAAACGTAAGGCAAAAAAGGGGGGTTGGGGTAGAAAACAAAGGTTGAGCAGACATTACACTAAAAGGAGGCTGGGGTGGCGTAGATTGCAAGAGGGTAAGGGGCAGTAAGGTGGGTAAGGCAAGGGGTATAAGGAGTGGAGAGGGGGTACGAGTAAAAACCAACCAACCATTATTTAACCTTACAGCTATTTCACCCCAATTTGGAGATCTTTGGATTCTGCATAACAATGTCTGTGATGGGGGGGGGTTACAGAATTACAAAGGAAAGGGTGTTAGGGGAGTTTCAGAATGTTTGGGGTTGGAACAAGCTCAGTGAAACTGTGACCTAATTATTCCTCATATGCAGAGCGGTTAATCACTGCTAGAGCCGCTCTATAGCAACGCCTGTTATACTAACTCCCATGACCAACAGGCAGCGTCCGGCTGGTTGAGGCTTCCTTGAGTTGGATAGTTCCCTGTTGGCTACAATAACATCCAATACATCCATCTTTAATGAATAATTCCAACCACATAGACATTAGCCATGAACTCACTGGCTGCCTGGATGTGATGGGATTTAAAATTCACACTAGCTGATATGACAAGGATGAATTTCCTCATTTATAACACGACAAACACGAAAATGACTTGCAGTTAATGTCTACATGGAAAGTATACAGACGGGGAAGCCGCATGTATAGACTTTAGATTATAGATACTTCCTGAATTGAAATATGCAGAAGCGATTGTATATAATGTTGGCATGCTATTTTCTATTTTTTTTGTAAAAGACACCAGATTAGCGTAAAATAATAGTAACAATAGGCATGTTATTTTGTTATATTACTTCTTATTGTTTTTTATAGCGCCATCATATTCCGTAGCGCTGTACAATGGGTAGACAGGACATAATAAGTAGTATATAATAATAATAATAATAATAATATAATAATAATTGTAGTATAATAACAATTTGAGGAGGGCCCTGCTCAAAGAAGCTTACAATCTATTCAAAGCATTTATACTGATCTCTGTCTGTACAGACGGAGGTATATTCCGGTACGCAACTTTTATTTTCACGGGTGGCGTAGAGAAGGACAAACATTGTTAAATGCGTCTAGGTAACTATTGGCAAATATTAGCAGCTGAATGGGGACGGGGAATTTGCATAGGTTCTTGTCTCTGTGACATTGTTTGTTGGCCGCGGGAGCCACTTAATATATACAGAGGTTGTTTGCATGATGGCTGTGTCAGATATTTAAATAACACGCTCGCTACTTGTTAGTAAGATACTCATCAGCAGTTGAGAGCAATCTGTTGGGCTTTTGTATTAGTTTCACATGTTGCGTAACTCATGAAGGAATCGGAAAATATACGTTGTATTATTGTTAATTTAGCTTTAAATTAGGAATCAGTGCTGTATTTAACTTTGGTGCTGCACTGTGTCTAACACAGGTCATTGGCACCAACTGTCCTGGGCTATTGACATCATATCTGACATGACATCATATCATATTTCACGCCGCAGGGTGAAACAACGCTCTGGAGGCTCATCAGTAATCTCCCTTTTAACTGGTCCATTGATTGACTCTCTGTTATGTGGCCCCCCTTGGACCTGCCACCCTAAGCCACAACCTAATAGTAATGTTCCAATAAACGTTGTATTCATCGACAGAATCTGGAAGTCGCCATTGTAGGCAGACATTCCAAACTCAATCACCACACTGAGACACCACTTTACGGCAAGGAGGACAATGTCCTACTAATGAAGTCGCTTTACCGCCCTACTTTAATTAGTTAGAGATTCCTTTTAGGTGATTAAGACTTCTATTGTATATCACAAGTATAGTAAGAACTTTCACGAATAGGTCAGGGACGGTATCTAGTAGATTAAATCAAGACCAAAAACACACAAAAAAGCCAATTAACACTATATTTTGAAAAGGTTTCAAAGAAGACTTTACTTGCTCTCTCTAGTTTGTGATCTGTTGTTTTATTCTCTCCCCTAAGGTTTAATCACATAAAGACAACGAAGAACCTTTTAGTTCCTAATGGCAACAACCACTCGAAGTCTGCTTTGGTGTCACATGAGGGAACATTTTACATGATCGGCAGTTCCAGGGACTGTGTTTAAATGCTACATTTAATTACAAAGGGTTAAATTTAGAAGTAGATCGAAGGAGTGGATGATATAATCTTATTTTGTAAGGCAGGGTTTTGGTAGGTATGTTTACATGATTAGTGATGGATTTGGAAAGCAGAATTGTAAATGTAAATGAGGTGGCGGAATCAGGTCTGCCCCCTGCCGACGCATTATTGGGTGTTTTGAGCACATTTGTGCAGTATGGCGTAAATTTAATCAGCGCCGGTGGCCCATAACAATAGAGGCTAATCCCCAGCCAGGGACCTAGGAAAACGATATGAAAAAAAAAGCACTAAAAAGCCCTGTGTCCGGCGCCGCTCCCCTCTGGCACTCATTTATATTTTATTTAGAAAGGACCGGCAGATTTATTACAACAAGGGAAGTACACAAAGGGTTAAACTAGTTTTGTTACACAGTAACTATGGTAAGAAGGGGACCATAGTGCGTTAATAGGGAGGCTACAGTAAATCTGGTTTAGATCAAGGAAGTTTTTTCTCAGACTATAGTCTAGTTGGTGAATACCTTGAGGAATGCATGTCATATTAGCAAGCGGCGCGTGTCTTCTTCTAGATCAGGCCAGTTTTCAAAGATTCACCACCAGGATCCTCTCCTGACTTTAATGGACAGACCCTGACTTCAGGCTCATCATTGGATACAGCTGGCACAGGCAGCGGAGGTTGAAAGAATTATGATGCCAACTTTAAAATAAACCAGGGGGATGTTAAATCTGGTGGTGATTTTAGGTGGCTCTTGGCCCAGAGACTGGTCACACAAATGTTCAAGTCTCTACGTATCTCTACTAGGAGAGCACAGACCTCCACTCTCTTGGAAGTAGTTCTTTCATGTGGTTTGTCGCTCTAGTTATAGAGCTGTTTACGGTGAATTTTCGACATATACATCGTCCATATTCTTATTGACTCCTTGAGCCAGTATTTACACATAATACACACCCAGAGCTATGACTTTGGAACAAATCCAAAATCATTAGCCAGGGACTAGGCAAACAAATCTACAAAAACCACTGGGTGGATTTCATCACAGGCTTACATTTCCCCCCACATTCTCGTTTTAACACTCGCATTTCCTTGTCAATGACTATTTAGAAGCATTTAAATACGAAATACATTAAAATACAGAAGGGAAGTTTTTTTTCAAATGAGGGGAAATATTAAGACAGAATATCACGATCTGAAGCAAGAGGGTCAGAGGCTAGAGTTAATAGACACATTTACTTTACTGAGAGGGTGGCGGATACATGGAACAGCTTCCCAGCATAAGTGGTAGAGGTTAATCCAGCGAGGAAAATTAAACATGCATGGGATAGGCAAATGTCTGTCCCAAATCTAAGACAAGACCAAGGACTGATTAAGGTTTACAATTTATGGGTAGTTGATCAAAAGTCCATTGATTGTCAAGGATAATATAGTTATTGCATGGTTGACTGTGAAGATTTTCAAGTTTTGTGTGAATATGTGATATAAACCCTAATCTCAAATTTTACAATTTAAGGCTTTCCTGAAAAATGTAATCTATAATAAGCGGTAAATCTGTCCTAATCTGATTGTAATATTGCACAATTTAAGTTATTTGTTTTTTATTTTTTTCATTCAATGTCATTCTGTTAATCTAGTTATTAATTGCACATTTACTATGAAATATACTAAATTATCCCTCTTTACAGGATTTATGGAACCCATCAAGATGAAGCATTGTTTTTATAATGAAAGCATTGTTTTCTTTTACAACAATAGTGGGAAAGAACTAACCAAAGAATGGAGGACCAAAGACAGTCTTGTGGTCGGACTTGGACTTACAGTTTGTGTTTTTGTGCTTTTGACGAACCTACTGGTTATCACAGCCATTATAATCAATCGACGTTTCCACTATCCAATATACTACCTCTTAGGGAACCTGGCAGCAGCTGATCTATTTGCTGGAGTAGCCTACACATATCTTATGTTCCATACGGGTCCAAGAACAGCCAGCCTCACAGTCAAAACCTGGCTGCTCCGACAGAGTCTCTTGGACACCAGCCTCACAGCTTCAGTGGCCAACCTTTTGGCCATAGCAGTGGAAAGGCACCAGACTGTCTTCACCATGCAACTCCACAGCAAGATGTCCAATCAACGTGTATGCATCCTTATTGCGTGTATTTGGATCGCAGCTTTGTTGTTGGGTCTCATACCATCATTTGGCTGGCATTGCATGTGTAATATCGAGAGTTGCTCACATATGGCACCTTTGTATAGTCGGAGTTACCTGATCTTTTGGGCAGTGTCCAACTTGGTGGCCTTTATCATCATGATGGCGGTATACATGCATATCTTCATCTATGTCAAGGGGAAGATGGCTAGGATGTCCCAACACACCTCGTTTCATCCCAAGTATCGGGAGACTATGATCAACCTGATGAAAACCGTGTTCATCATTTTGAGTAAGTACCCCTTTGTAGTTTTTCTACATTTTTGCTGATATTTACTAAACAAAACAGTTTTTACTCAATTTACGCAAATATTAGAAATGCATATTTGCTGTATGTATTATCTTTGAAACTATAATATAATCTTCAAGTCTAAAGAATCTGGGCATTGAGTTCCATCAATAGTTTAAGGATTTTTATGTTGACCAAGCTCCAGAACCTGGAGATGAGACAGTGGGCATCTCTGGCTGTTCATAGGACCAAAAGACCAGAAGATCACAGCTCGAAATGAAACAGCCCCAAAAAGTGAGAGTTTAAATAGACTGTCCAATTAGTGAGTAAGCCATTCACGCAGATCCACCTTATAATTATGTATCAACCCATGATTAAGAAATAACATCCTCAGAACCTGCCCTGTTTGGGGTGGCTAGTGTTTGAGTACTGTTGCTAAAAGCTCAAGTCCAACCTATTTAATGAATATTTATAAGGGACTTTAAGTGGAAGCTCATCTTAGCATCAGGTCACCTTAAGGTATTTTCTCTGTTACTCCATTAACAACCTAACAACTTGATCTTTGGGGTCTTGAAAATAAAAAAAATAAGGTCTTACTTCTAATTCTATCCAGACAAGCAGTTTGGCTTCTCTGTATGTCAACAGATAATGGTCGTGTCTTTTGGTCAAAATAGGAAACTGTGAACATGAGTGTGTGGAACAAATTCGTAGAAAACAAGCTCTTCTGGTTTTTGTAAGAAAAAATCCTGTACATCGGGTACAGAGGTATCAATGAACTCATCTTCATTAGTGATCTTAGGATAACTTGGTGCATTTTTCACTGGTATAGGACAGACCAAAACCCTGCTTGAATGGAGGTGACTAAATTCAAACAGCATTTGTCCCATGAGATGTTATGGCTTTGGAAGCATGGACCTGCTTAGATTATATGTTAATATTAGATGAATTAGTTTCCCAAGAGCAAGATCCATGTAAAAGCAGAGCATGGCGACCTTATCTTATAGGTATCTTATAATGGTTACACTGGTAAATAATAGAAATAATAATAAAATGACATATTTTTTTTACTTCTGTAGCACTTAATTAAAGGGGCATTACAGCCATCATATGCACTTTGATGAGTACGATAGGTGAGAGGTCCAAATGTGCAAAGTAGTGAAAACTGATTGGTGCCACCTTCTGCCACAAAGTTCAGCTTCCCTGAGATAAAAGTCTCTAACTAAAAAAGGAATGAAACTCGGGCTATAGCTTGATGAATATATTTATGTACGTTTTACGAATCCATCTTATGCAGTCATAATTTGCTGTTCTTCTGTTCTGTTTAGTTATTGAACCCCCTGTGTAAGGGTCCAAGTAGGAGAAAAGAAGGTGACATAAGGGCAAAAAACAAATTGACTGATCTGCTTGTCCTGCAAGCTAGACCCTAACTTTTAAACCGACTATGAAATATTATCAAAACAAATATACGGATTGACAGAACAAAAATGTCCAATATATAGGCAAATTAATTGAATTACTACTATGAATTGATTTATATAGCGCAGAGCTGTACTATCGTTATACAGGGCTTAACAATGTAAACATACAGAGACAGAAGATATGGAGTGCCCAGCTCCAACAAGCTTATAATCTAGTAGCCACAATAGCATTGTTTAGTACTATTGGAAGGTATAGAGGCTGGTGTATGTGGCATATCTGCAGTGGGATTGTATGGATCCAATGAAGATTTTTTTTTTTTGTCAAATGTCAAATATTTGAAAAAAAATCCTCTTTGTAGTAATAGGGCTGACACTTGGGGTGCTATATAACTTTTTAACTAGCCAGGATGTCGGTGTTAGGTGAGAAACGCTACTTCCCTTCCAGGGCCGGCCTGACAATGGAGCCGAGTGGGGCAACCGCTCCAAGCGGCACTTTTGAATGGGCGGCACTTTGCCCCCTTTTTTTTTTTTTTAAAGCGAAAGAGAGAGAAAGGGGCGCCGAGTGGTTTTCGCTTACCAAGCTGTCAGTACCCGCTCGGCGCCCCTCTCTCTCTCCTCTGCGGCGAGTCTTCCTGTTCGGTCTCGGTGCCGGCTTGTAATGCTGAGTGCCGGCGCTCAGCATTACAAGCAGGCACCGAGACCGAACAGGGAGACTCGCCGCAGGACTGCTGAAAGGTAAGTACAAGGGGGGGGGGGCGAGGAAGGGTAGATAATGGGGGGGGCGGCAGGGACTGAGGGAGAGGAAGGGTAGATAAGGGGGGGGGGGCGGCATTTTAAAATTCGCCCCAGGCGGCATTTTGCCTTGGGCCGGCCCTGTTCCCTTCCCCAGAGATCAAAGGATGTCGATGATTGTCAATCGCCTACCATACCGAGAACCTCAGGGACAAACGCATAGAGTTTCGCAGTGTGGTTAGTGCAGTATTGGACAAGGCTTCACAATAGCCAATAGCCAAGCTTAATTTATAAAAAAGAGCATTTCCGGGCCTTAGTATTATTATGTCCTGGAGAGCTTTCCTGTGTGCGCTATGGATTAGGCAGCGGTTACGAGGGTGTAGAAATAAGGGTCATTGTTCAAAGCTGGCAGCTGAGGGTACAACTGGAACAATGTTAGCACATGAAGACAGGCCGAGGAAAGACATCTGTGTAAATAAATAATTCACACCGTAACAGCTGCTGTGTCTCAACCTATTGTGAAGCCTTGTCCTCGTGAACCGTTCCCTGGACCACAGAAAGGAGGATTTCACCGCAGTCTCTCTTGATAAGAGCCAGTGGGAAAATGGCCTTCAAAATAGATTGTTTTCCTCCTTCACCTTGGAATGTAAAGTTAGTCTTCCACAAACACATACAAGTCCTTTTACTCCCCATCCTCCAGACAGTATAACAGATTTAGTTAATAAATCTACAAAGCGACATGGTGACCTAGGGCTACGGCAGTATATTTAGTAGGGGCAGTCAATCTTTGAGACTCTCATCCATCAATCAGTCTCTCTTTCCTCCCCTGATGTCCATTTTTTAGGAGGGTTTGCTGGGAATCAAGTGTGTCGGTGTTCTACAATATTTTACCCTAAGAAGTAACTATTTTGTGCAAAGAAACAGCAGGAAATGTTACTACTTGTTACGTCCTCCATGCCTATTGTACAGCACTGTGGGATATGTTGGTGTTATCTGAATCAATAACTGCCTTAATTAATTAATTACATAAATAGCTGCCAATAAAACAGTCACATTACTCTGTAAGACCCTGCTCCATAGTCAGACCTCTAACCTCGCTCTCTAAAATCACCCTACTTCGACCATTTAAAACATTGCAAGGAATGCTCATTTATTTTCTTTCATGCTAGCTAGGATGCTGTCGTTAATAAAAGAAAATAATTATAATGTTACTGCATCCATTAAAAGGGGTCGATGCTTAAAAAAGGACTGTAATTAAGGTGAAACTACAAAAAAAAAACCAATCATTTACTACATGGATAGCATCACTGGAAGCCCTGTAGCTTTTAAGCTCTCAGATCACTTTTCTGCAGTGTAGCGGGACTGCCTTTCGGCTGCCAAGGTAGTGGTCACTTTTCTCTTACCTCCCTGGCAGAAGTCTTCATACCTGCCAACAGCCCTGAATTTCCCGGGACAGTGCCATTTTTTTTGGGCTCCTCTCCCGTCAAATTCGGGTGCATTGTGTTTTAACTGTGTATGCCTGCGACACACACAGCCTAAACGCTTGCAAATGAGCTTCAAACTAGCCAGTATGCGTACTGGGTAGCCTAGAGCTCAATGCTGTGTGGGCCCCACCCCTTTTAGGACCCGCCTCCTCTGTCCCCGGATCCAGCAAGGAAATGTTGGTATGTATGAGTCTGAGTGTGTTAAAGTTTACATGCAAAGCTTCAGCTAAAAAGAAACTTCTTGTGCTCCGTCTAGGGATAAGACAAGCCTACGGATCGGTCTGTGACCGATTGGCAGCTTCTATAATCAACGTTAAAAAAAAAAAAAATCTGATCACTGCCTTAATTCACCAGGTGGCTCCATGGAGGAGACAACCAACATGGCACTGGTGGGCAGTGGGTGTAGTAGTGAAAGATGTCTGGATTTGAGGGCTGTTCTCTAGTGTGAGAGAAAAACATGAAATATTTGCACAGGCGGAGACACAACGTATATTTGACAGTTTTTTGTTGTTTTTTTAAATAGAGTGACTCACTGTCACTCTGTATACAACCAGTATTGGGAGAGGTGGTTACTGGCATCAGGAGTTCACATACTCATGCAGAAAATGTGTTATGCAAAACAGCGATAATGCGTTTTTCAAAAAGTTCTGGTTGAGTATGAACGTAAGTTGCAATATATATTATATCATTTCCATACATCCCACCACACATTCTAAGCTCTTAGAAAAAATGGGAATCTGGGAAGGAAAAACGATCACATGGATTTGAGTACCAAATTAATTCTCTCTCTCTCTCCCTCAATCTGCTCTCTCTCTCTCTTTATGAATTAATTGGATGCTGTAAAGTAGGGCTGCAACTAACAATTATTTTCAGAATCGATTAGTTGGGCGATTATTTTTTGGATTAATCGGATAAAAAAAATAAATGTACATTTTTCATTTATTTAAAATAATTTAATAAACAAATGATGTTAAATACAAACAGCAGAATAAAAAAAAACTTATAACTGATAAAATGCATTTCTTGTCTTTATTTCCCAACCAGCCCCCCCAATTTATGCACATTTGAGCCCAGGCTTGCCACGCTGCCTCCCAGACATGCCACGCTGCCTCCCACATATACCACTCCACGCTGCCTCCCACATATACCACTCCACCCTGCCTCCCAGACATGCCACTCCACACTGCCTCCCAGACATGCGCCACTCCACGCTGCCTCCCAGACATGCCACTCCACGCTGCCTCCCAGACATGCGCCACTCCACGCTGCCTCCCAGACATGCCACTCCACGCTGCCTCCCAGACATGCCACTCCACGCTGCCTCCCAGACATGCGCCACTCCACGCTGCCTCCCAGACATGCCACTCCACGCTGCCTCCCAGACATGTCACTCCACGCTGCCTCCCAGACATGCCACTCCACGCTGCCTCCCAGACATGCGCCACTCCACGCTGCCTCCCAGACATGCCACTCCACGCTGCCTCCCAGACATGCCACTCCACGCTGCCTCCCAGACATGCCACTCCACGCTGCCTCCCAGACATGCCACTCCACGCTGCCTCCCAGACATGCCACTCCACGCTGCCTCCCAGACATGCACCACTCCACGCTGCCTCCCACATATACCTCTCCACGCTGCCTCCCACATATACCACTCCACGCTGCCTCCCACATATGCCACTGTGCCTGATACGCCTTATACCCCCTAATACACCACTCCATCCTCCCCAGACATGCCACACTGCCTCCCAGACATGCCATACTGCCTCCCAGACATGCCATACTGCCCTCCCCACATATGCCTTATACTGTATATGCCTTATACCCCCCTAGATATCTCATAGTGCCCTCATAAAGTCACAGACAGGGGAGGGCTGGCAGCCTAAGGCCTGGGGGGCAAGTCTAGTCAAGTGGCCCATTGCGCCACCAAAGCGGCTGCGAGCGACATTCATAGCAGTCACTCCACCAGTGCCTAATGAAGTTAAAGCAGCCGGTGTGCACGCACCGCGCCGCCCAATAGCCGTGCCTCAGCTCTTTATCCCACCCCTTTTAAGACGTGGGAACGAAGAGCTGAGGAATGGCCATTGGGTCTGACTGCTGCATGATGCAGGGGCGTACCGAGAGTATTTGGCACCTGTGGCAGATCCTGTATGTGGCACCCCACACACACACACACACACACACACACACACACACTTTAAAACTGCATAGTTTCTATGGTTAGGCAAACATTGACGGGGTACAGCATATTTGTTATCATTATATAGTGAGGCACACATTGACGGTGGTACAGCATAACTGTTATCATTATATACTTAGTGATTAGGCTGTACCACCGTCAATGTGTGCCTATACATTGAGCCAGACACTGACAATACTGCAGTACAACCCCTATCACTATATACTAAGCCAAACATTGATGTGGTCTAGGCCTAACACTTCAGTGCACCGAAATGAAAATTCTGGACCTAAACTGAAAATTCAGCATAAATTTGGCCAAAACCGAAAAAAAAACGTTTAAAATACTTTATTAAAAGTAACACACCAAAATTAGACAAAAAAAATAATCAATAACAATATTATATATATATATATATATATATATATATATATATATATATAATTAACAGCAATCACAATCCTATCATGCCCAGGTTCTAGCATGTACTGGCTGACTTAGCATGATAGGCGTGTGATTGCTGTTTGCAACCATATATATCTATTAATACTGTTATTGAATTATTGGACGGGGGGAAAAAAATTGATAACAGCAATCACACTCCTATCATGCCTAGACAGCCTCCCTATGCCATGCTATCCCCCCACACTTCCATGCAATCTGAAACCCTCATTCACAAACATTCATCATAACCTACAGCATAACACCCATCACTCTCACACACTTACTAATATTTTCCTACCTTTCCTCTGGCACTGTCACTTTTCCTCCTCCTCCTCTTCATTCTTCCTCTTCTTCTTCCTCTTCCGTGTCCTTCCGGTGTGCGGAAGACGGTGGGCGTGGCTTCAGTGTTGTGCGCCGGGATTTGACATCAAGTCCCGACGCACAGCCACAGTCGCCGCGCGCATCGTTTTTGGAGGCGTGCCGGCACCCTTCAGTGAGCGGCACTTCAGGCGGACCGCCCCCCACCAGGTACGCTACCGTCACGGCGGCCAGTCCCGGTGGCAGCCGCTTAGTTTTTAACTTTGCGGCTGCCATGAATGTTCGTCTGCCGGCCACCCGGCCAGCCCGGATTCAGGGCGGCCTGGGGGGCAATTGCCCCCCGGCCCAGCCCGCCCCTGGTCACAGACCCGTTCACAGCACACTGACACCATACTTTTATAAATAAGTACTGGGTTAATCTTCACTGCCCCCAGGATTTAGATTCCCCTTAGTTTGCCCCCCTTTATCTCTAACTGCACCTTAAGTTAACTTTATTAAATTAATTAACTTAACCCTCAGCCCTCATCATTAAATTAACCCTAAGTACCGCATTAACCATAAGTACCCCTAAATTAACTCTAAATACCCCATCAAACACAACTACCCTAAATTAACCCTAAAGACCCCATCAACCACAACTGCCTCAAATAAACCCCAAACACCCCATTAACCACAGCTGCTCCTAAATTAACCCTAAATACCCCATTAACCATAGCTGCCCCTAAACACCCCATTAACCATAACTGCCCCTAAATTAACCCCCACCTCCCCTAACTTTCAGCAGCCCAAATGTTAATTTTATACTTACAGTTAGATGAGTGTCACAGCCATGTGGTTCTGGAGAAAAAGGGGCGGGGCCAGTTGTCACAGTGATTACAGGGAGGGACTGGTAAGTAGGAGCTGCTGCTGTGAGTCACTGAAATGGATTATATAATGAGGGGTATTTTTCAGAGCGTCTGCTCTGAAAAAACCCTCATTTTATAATTTGATAAAAATCGATTCAACTAATCGATAATGAAATTCGTTGGCAACGATTTTTATAATCGATTATTATCGATTTTATCGATTCGTTGTTGCAGCCCTACTGTAAAGATTATGGTAGATAAGTGTCCCCTCTGAATTAACACTTTTTTTCCCCAGCCGAATCCCTCTATGCATTTGCGTCCCCCTGCTACGTGGTCTGCAATATCTCCCGCTAGCCCAGTGCGCATGTGTGCCATTCCCACCGACCGTAAGCTCCTGCTCTGGGCAAGGTTTCCCCTCCTCCATCAAGAGCTACTATTGACTGAAATGGGAACGCTTTTCTGCCGCTCATTAGGTGCTTAAAGCAGACAAAATTGCCACAAATCACCAGACCCCAGAAGAAGAAGTAATCTGCAGCTCTGGAGATGCAGCTTCTCCAAAAGTGTTTATTTTTTTTCATTTTGTATATTAAGTAGGTTTCATCAAACAGCTTTAAATAGTAAAGCTCCCAAGCCATGTCTATAACCACGCGCTTGCGATACCAATGTCTCTCTTTGGTTATCCGAAATCATGGGAGGGGTGCAATACACATTTTGATGATATGGCTTTGAGTTGCCTTCAATATCAAGAATTAGGAGCCCGATCAGGACGTTTTTGGGAACGTCCCAGTGAAATTAGGAGTGCTGGCACAAATAGTACGAAAAGCAGTGCACATCCTGTCCTGGGTCTGGATTGCGTGTCGACGTCTTAGCTGTAAACCAGGTTTTGCTCCATGGAAAGTTGGAAATGCAGCTTAACTTTTTAATGGGATGACTGTCTAAATAGTTGTTTTGAGAAAACGCAGAACTAAGAAGCAGCTATTGCTTAATTAAGACCTAACAAGTCCGTGGGGGCCAATTATTTTAGTTTTATTGATCCTGGCAACTCTCCTGTCTACCCTAGAGACTGCTTTATCATATAACACCAGCTGGCATGCGTCAGGGGCAACCTTGGTGCGGTTAGGGGCAGTAAACATCACACAAGTCAGTATGTCCAAAAATGATAGGGTTCTAGACTACATATACAAGCTTGATTCTTCAATATATTATTATTATATAGAAACATTGATTACAATACCTACCGATTACTGCAGCCTTCTGGCATTTAGTAAATTCATATTTACCAATATTTTGCTGTGCCTTTCTTGGGACACAAGGCCATGTGATAGCACAAATGGGTCATAATCCAACATTCAATCCCCCAGACACTGGATCATACAGGTCTTATCTCGCACTGCATGGATGGCAGGTTGACTCCCATCATCCCTCCTTTTAACGCATTATCCAAATACTAGTTCACCACAATGGGTCCTAAAAAGGAATACTCGGGAGGTATTTAAAGCAGCACAGATTATGTTTCGGTATGGACTCGTACGGATAGACATATATTGTTAATGTACAAAAACGCACAAAAACACAGAAAATGTTCCATGCAGTGCAAAGATTATTACATCCACTGACTCCCACGCATAGAAATTATGAAGTCCCCACAGACTGACATAATACATTCTAAGGACTCATCACATTTCCAAGGTCAGTCAGATCCTTGTATCCCTGCCAGACTAAGGCGGTGCTTCTTTTTTCAAGTCAATGGTGAAAAACCTGTTTTAAACTCTTTAAGCAATATAAATTAGTACACTAACCAAATCCTACTACAGAGGTGCAGAACTTGCTTAACCCTTTATGGGCATTGTGAGCTCATACCTTTTTTTTCGTGAAGAGGTTAATGTAAGAGCCAAATACGATTTTGGATGTTTGAGAATCGCAAGACATGCGCATTTTGTTACAAAAATTATATACAACTATAAACAAATAAATCTATGTAATTATTAATATGTAGTTTTCAATTGTTGGAAATTTGTATGGGCATCTGAAAATGAGGAGGAACCCCAATGAAACCATTGGAAATGAAGCAGAGAATTTTCATTTGCCTTTTGTTGCTTTTTCACTTTTTTTATTTCATTTTTTCTCTCTGACTTTTATGCTCTCATATTGTCACTCTTACTAATGCGCTCTCTTACACTCACACACTTTCACTCTTTCACAGTCTCCCAATCTTACTTATACTTACTTATGTCACACTCTCACTCCTCTAACGCACGCTCCCTCACACTCTTACTCAAGCTCTCTCTCAATGTCTCCTTACCTTCTCAACCAACCGCTTCCGTGTCCATGTCTCCTTTTCCGCAGATTTGCTTCTTCTCTTGCCTCCTCTTCTTGTGTCTTCTTTCTCGGTCCTCTGTCTGTTTCTCTGTCTGGTAACAGCTCTGTTGACCAGGCCTTCTGGAGTGCGTGTTCAAAAGGGTGAGGCCTCTGTGCACAGCCTTTCCCCCACCTGGAGGAACAGGGGAGACACATGTGGTGCCACCGTGGCTCTGCCCTTTTGCGGAAGTATTCTAAGAAGCCAGAATAAGGCAAACAGATTTGCAGAGAAAGAGAGGTGCAGAGAGGCGAATGGTCAACTGAAGCTTAGTGGTCCTCAATTTTTTTTGTATCTGGGTTATGGGAAACTGTGGTATCTAGTAGCGAAGCCAGTTATGAGAGTTGCTAAAGTTCTTAAGAACATAAATTGCTTGATTTTTTTTTTTTTCTGGGATACTTAAGATCCACTTCAGATGTTCATGTGTTCCTTTTAGATTTTTGGTAACCCTTCAATGGATTTGTATTTTTTCCTTTCTTACATCTCCTTCTGCTTCCACAGGTGCCTTTGTGATCTGTTGGACACCTGGACAAGTTGTCCTCCTCTTGGATGGCCTTGGGTGCGAATCCTGTGATGTTCTGTCTGTTGAGAAGTACTTCCTCCTGCTGGCTGAGATCAATTCTGTGATTAATCCCATAGTGTATTCCTATCGGGATAACGAGATGAGGTTAACCTTTAAGCGCATTCTATGCTTCTGCTGTAACAGGGGGTCCAAGTACTCGCCCTCGGTTAAATCAACCAACACAGAAAGGAGAATATTGGCGGACAATGGACACATGGTTCAGGACTCCACAATCTAGATCCAGGGTTTTACTCTAGTAGACATGAAGACTCTGAATCCATATGGGACACTTCCCATAAGCAACAAACTTAATATAAAAGTGGAAACCACAAAATCCTGTCTGTCCTCCCTTTTGAAGAGGTTGATGAACTTGGAAAGTCAAGCGATAAAACCAGAGAGACTGAATGGAGGTCTTGTTGCCCAAAATCTGGCAGCTGGGCCTGACTGGCCAGTTTTGCTAGGAAAGACATGATTACTCTCATAATCTGCAGAATTTATACAACTACTCTTATAAATTTACCACTAATTACAATTTTAAAAGAAAAGTCTTTATTTTGCCTTGAATGTAAACAGATTGGTACGTCTATCATCAACGTACAAAGTATCATTTATCAGGCTGCTTTTGTTACAGTCAAGTTGAATCTGCATCTCTGAATGTACACCAGTTGATGTACTGTGCAACTGGAGAAAATACGCATAACGCTGATGTGGTGGCTTCAGAAAAGATGAAACATGGAGTTTTTGGGATGTTATAGTTAATGTTTACAGCCTTGTCATGTCATAATACTTAAGAGCAGAGCTGACACATTAATGCGTGGGAAACCTTGGCTCTACCAAGGTTTTATTGGAGCGTAATCACTGTGCTTGTGGCACATCCCAACCCCTTAAACGAAACATGCCCTTTGATTCAATTCCGAACTCCTCTGTGTCCTTGAATAATCTCTTCCCCGGCTTTCCTTAGAATTCTGGGTATTCACAGAACAGAATATGTGATCTGAAGCAGCCAAGATAATATGAGTAATCTACCAGTGGTAGATGCAGTTAAACGTTCGCATCAAGACGGAGAGAAATACATTTTGAGATTGGAGGAGTTCTAAATATATGTTGTGTGGAGCTATACAATGAGATTATATGCCAGGTTTATAGCAATGGCAAAAAATGAAATAAGGTTTTATGGAGTAAAAAAGTTTAAAGGCTAGCAGTGAGTAGCAATTAAACTCACATACATGAATTCAACACTACTGCCATGGCATGTATATTTACCATAAAATGGTATATAAATGCCATTGCAGAGTCAATGGAGATCTTGGATGAATAAATGCTGTTGCATGCAAACACCTCTTAAATCCTCTGTGGGGTTGCTGTATCCCACACCTAGGTGCTATTAATTAAAAAAATCACTATTTTGAGAGCAGTAGACACTGAAGTACTGAAGAAAGTATCTAAACTTTGAATTTATTCTTGATACCATTTGAAGTCACATTAGTGGATGGGTTCAACCCATTTGTCCCATTGGTGCACTAGCTTGCTGGACAGACTGTTATTTGTTTCTTCATCTACATCATCTAGATCCCCCACATCCAATATACGGTATGGATACACTTTATCCTGCGTGGGAATTCCTTGAGGCTCTGGGAATCAAAGATGATCATCAAGATTCTGGGGCAGCAGGTTTGTGGGGGGTGTGGATCTGTCAGGTCACAACTCTGCCCACTCTCCACCTTTCTAGTCTATGGTTTGTTTTACCTGCATCCCCTTCTCACCCCTTCCTACTTCCCATAAGGTGGAGGAGGGAAGAAGTCTGGAGTACCAGCCCTGGAAAGTTCCCAATTATGCACATGATCCACGCTATACATACATAGTGATCTACAACAGATTCAGGTCTTCAGTCTCCATTGTCACCCCATTGCGACAGCTCTGTATTCAGCGCAGTTTGATGCAGTAAAATAGATGATTTGTCCCAACCTTTTGTATTAAGTGCTTTTGATTATACATGACATCAATTTACCCGGACACAACCAACCAAAACCACTGTTGCAACCCAGTGACTGCTAAAAAAAAGACCAGCAATCCAGGGCACAAATGTTATTACAAATATTCTATATTTTTTAATAAAAAAAAAATATATGCATATTTATGTTTTCGTCTTTTATCTTTGTATAAATTCTTTGTGTTCATCAAAGCGTGTGAGTGTGTTTATTGGATGGGGTTGTATTATGGAGATATTGGGGAAAAAAATGTTGCAGTGGAAAAATATACATTTTTTATTATATTGTTTTATATAGTGCAATCATATATAACATATTAATTTGACTTACAGAAACAGGTAAGGGGGGCCCTGCTCAAATGAGCTTACAATATGCATATAAGTGTATTCTTTATTTCACTGTAATTTATAATACAGGTTTCATCCGCAGTATAAAAAAAGATACTACCCAGGTGTCCAGCTCCAACAGGTAGAATCATTTTCAGCACTGTCTCACTTTTGCAGGCATGGGGATCATGGGCTGGTGGGGAAGATACGCTCTTCTCCCTTTATCGGCCTTCTAAACTGTGAAATCCATTGAGGTCCTCCCCATTAAGTTAATATCTGCCCTGTTGCTAATTGCTGGTTGTTGTTGGTTGTCTCCTTTGTATGGGAGGGTAAGGCAAACGGGGATAAATTGTCATCATTCTCTTTATTGGACGTCATTTAAGTAAAATAGTCCTTGTGTTTAAATGTAACTTATCCAAAATAATCACACTAACCAAAGAGGAAAAAAAACAACAAAAGACACGAGATAAAAACAGTTTTGACTTGTCAGGATGTGGCTGGTGATGCCTCCAAGGTGTATAAGAACATGCAATGTACTAATCAGGGTGTTACTGCGGACAAGCTGGTGCCCAGGTCACAGGTGACCATACCTGGGAACACTTCAAGTGAAGGCTTGCTTAGGGAAACCACTGTGAAAAGCTTTCTAAGTGAGAATCAGGAACTTAACCCCTTAATGCATTGTTTTCAATGGGTCTAGGGACCGTGCATTGTCCTTAAGGGGATAAATTAAATCCTGAGGCACACAGGCAGCCTGGGAAGAGATTGGTGTTTATAGAGGGATGTGTGTCGATAGCAGCAGCGTTCATGATTGATTGTAAAGGGGCAAGATAGGGATGAGATGGACCAGCTAAGAATCAGTGGCAGTCAAGAAGAGGGATAAGAAGATTAACAAGAACTTTAGTTGCAACGGATGTTGGGAAGAGAAGCATACAATGTAGGTGGCAGAAATAGAACAAATGTCAAAACAGAAACAGTAAGCGTGTGGGGTTGGGATGATGGTTGCACCATCGCCATTGATGGAGACACAGCACACAGTCTATGTGGTTAACCTCTTTTTTTTTGAACTGTGGTCTACTTATTTCTTTATTGTACAACCATAGCAAGCGGAATTTCTCGTTTTATTTTAGTCTATATTTCCCCATATAGAATACAAGAGCGTGCAAGACGATCAAAAACATGACTGAAAGCTACCAAAAAATGCCACTTTGACTTACTTTATTAGAAAATAAAAACAGCTGGAAGAATGTGGAGGTTAATCTAGTAATTGGCAGGGGTTTTTTTTGTTTGTGATCAAAACTACAAGGTTTGACATCTGTAATAGTCACTTAATATTTGGAGAAGGGAGACCACATGCTTACCTTGCAACATTTAAATGAACTCAGAGTCACATCATACTTTACAATAGTCCTGTTCTTCATTTCCACCACTTTCTTATTGTTCTGCTTTTGCAGGTGGTTGTGATTATGGGTTGGTTGCAGAGATCAGAGGACTTTACCAGACTGACCCACTAAGCTCATCGATTCAAAAAGAACACACCTCTATAACAAACTAAAGAAAGCAGGGTGTCAGCATACCTGGGAACTTTCTAAACGAGCTGACCCTGAGACCTTATGAAGATTAAATGTAATGACTCACCAAATGGCTCTAACACTAGTCCTCCCTGAAACCTTGACTTGAGTCACCTGCATTCAAGCAGGGATTATCAACCAAATTCAAGTAGCAAAAGAACCAATTGACAATCTTCTATATAGTTACAGCAATGTAGAATAAGAAGATGCCAGTTCGGTACTGTGTAGCCCTGATAATCTGCATCTTCACCCTGAGATTGGGGCACAAAACCTGAGGCTCGGGGTCAAACTCATAGGGTTCCCGGGTATATGACATCATATCCCTGTGAAACTTGCCTCCGGGAATGTCTCAGCCTTGCCTGTAACCTCCTCCTGCTTTGGCACATAAAGTGCTGTGGGATATGCTGCTATTTACATTATATCCAGGGAGACCGGGCACATACATTACACCATTTATGATGGCCACAGAGGGACGCTTTTGTTTGGGGGGTATATTTAGAGGCATGATTAGGGTGACTTTCTGACTGGATATTCTGTCTTTCCTCCCCAGCACCTTAGATATATTGTTTTTCTGTTCTGTGATGGTTTTGGACAGTGTATCCAATAATGACATATGTCCAAATACGTTCAAACCTAATTATTCTGGATCTAAGAATGATTTTTATCTAACTTTAAAAAAAAAAAAGGATTAGAACCTTATATCCTATGATACAAAATCGTGATTCCTGTACTAATACTTTAGAGTGTTTTGAAGAAAACTAAAAAGCGACAGCTGAACATACAGGGTTCATTACAAACAGAGCGAAAAAACAGACCACCTGCAGACTTCTTGGACATTTTTCCAACTGTAGGAGGAGATCTAAAGGTTATTCTTCATGGCGCAAACAACAGCTGATGCTGACATCCCCCTTGTCTGAACATCTCACAAAAAGTGGTCCTACGGGTAGCTGTCTCCTCCTGTAGGCAGCTGTGTACTCTACGCTCTATGGATTCATGTGGCCGAGGTTTTAAGTTTTACGTTGGATGGAATATGTAATAATAATTGATAATATTCAAATGCCCTTATAACCTTAAATGACCTAGTTATCTTTATTTTTGGTGGTGATATAAAGTTATGCATAGCAAATTAATAAATAACAAGAATTTATAAAATATGCCAGCTCAATGCTACATCGATTATAAATAAAACAATAATTTATTACCACAATTCACAAAATTAGCTAATTTATATAGCAAGCCAATGTGCAAACAGAAGGAAAGTTCTTTGTATGCAAACCTTTAACTTAACAATACCAAAAAGATGTATCATTGTTTAAATACATTTTTTATTTCAGGACAACGTGGGATATACTGAACATCATCAAAATAAAGGCATACAGATAACCAATCGGTGATAAGTTACATTTTTCAGGTTTTGCGGAAAGAAGACAATCATGAACATTCCAATGAGATACAATCAGCAATTGCCCTTCCATCAACAAAAAGTTTTGCCTGTTTAAGATATGTGTTGCCGTCACTCCTTTTTCTTGTTTCCTTTCCAGGACATTTAAATCCTAACACAGAATCCCTAGGAACCCTCTAACTTTAAATGATTTAAACCTAACCCCCCCTGGGTATCGGCATTACCCCTACCTTGATGCCCACCAGTAAAAAGAAAAATGTCTCCAAAGTAGGTAAGCATTGTTTCTCATTGTCGAAAGCAAACAGAAATGGCCATAATTAGGCAAAGATTAGTAAACTATGGTATTATAACCATAACCTTGTCTGATGAGTTGGGTGAAGTACCATAACATAAGTTCAAAAGTTGCTTTAATTTGTTGCTGGGGTATTACAGTAATATATGGTTGCCAGATTTACAGAATTGTTCTCTTCCTGTTTTCCAACTATTGATTTAAGATTCTAAAATATATGCCACCAACAATATTGTTATCGCCCAAACCACCTGAATGTCAGCTTCAACAACCCCAGTATCAGTATGCTATTATCTCTAAATATATTTGATTAGCTTCAGACTAGATAACCTCTCATCCATAGTTCATATAATCTTCATTTGCACTGAACTGAAAAATCTATATATAAGAACAAATATATGTCCTATTTCGTGCAGTCAGACTGCAGATATGATTATACTACCATTAAGTCTCACAATATAAAAAAAACACCCCTCAGTGGCTATAACTGTGCTATTACAGCCTAATTACATGAAAATTAAGACATTAATTAAACTCCAATACATTATCGAGTAGGTTATGAAGGATGAAGTCAATTGGGATTCTCTTTATGGAAAGTTTGGTTGATGGCTGCGTCCTTGAATGGTTTTGAAAAATTGCGTGTGGCTGAGAAAAATAAAAATAGAGTTTTATAATTTTTTCCCTCTTTTTAACCATTTTTATGTTTCTGGTTGTAAATTGGGATAACTTACGGGCAGATCCTGATTTCACATTAGTGATTGCCTTTTCTTGCTATGGACAAGGTCACTTTCTCCCTAGGTAGGTGCTGATAAACATATAGCTAAAATACTTACATTTATATTTAATTTTATTAAATCAATCTGTAAGAGATAATCAGTGGGGTTTATTAATATAATTATCCATCCAATTTCAATGAATAAATTACAATTTTCTATAATGATAACATAGCTAGATTATAAATCCTACTTGATTTATTTAATGTCTAGTCATTAACTTGTTAAAATATCACTCAAATATTATAAAAAATATACATATTAGGTGGTATTAATATACATTAGTTATCTTTTACGTATCAGTTTATGTTTTCCTATGACTGATTTAATTCATACTTTGAAATCAAAATAAATGATTTGAAATGGGGAAATGCAATGATCATTTGTAGACTTTAGAATTGACACGCTTTATATATTGAATAAAAAAAAATTCCTTACGTGTCTCGTCCTAACCCTTACAATATTGTTTCATTCAATCCCTTGACAAACACCCTTGCGCTCAGAAGGTGTAACAACCCATCTATTTGTAAACCATAAAATTTGTCTCTTCATAAGGATTCCATTGTTCCTCTAGACTCGGTCTACCTCCGTTTTTTCTTTTGTTGGGTAAGAAATAGTTTAAGCTTTTTATGTCTGAATGGTAAAACCTTGCTGTGAAGAATTAAATATTAAAACAATTATTTTACTACTCATTAAAAAAGTTAATTCAAACCAAATATTACCATATTTGCTCAATTATAAGATGGCCCTGATTATAAGACCCCCCCCAAAATGTGATTATTAATTTAGAAAAAAAAGAAAAAGCCTGAATATAACAATACCCTGTAAGAAAAAGGTTTTTTTTAGTAAATATTATTTCACATGTAAACTATTTTTTCATTTTTAATAAAAACTTTCATTGAGAAAAATGCATTTTTGTTTATATTTCCTTTTATTTGCCAACCTGCCCTCAGTTATGCACATGTGCCCCACGGCTTGCTACTCTGCCCCCCTATATGCAACTCTGACCCCCTGATATGCCTTATACCCCCTTATATGCCACTCTGCCTCCCTGACATGCCACTTTGCCCCCAATATACTGCTCTGCCCCCTGATATGTCTTATTCCCCCCTATTTACCATTCTGCCCCCCCAGATATGCCTTATTCCCCATTTGCCAATCTGCCCCCCCCCCCATATGCCTGCATCTTACAGATGTTCACTGGCTGCCAGAGAGGAGGATCCAGGTCCCCTGCAGTGCTGCAGGGGATCTGGATCTTAGTCGTGCAGTCAGACCTCTATTTGAGGTCTGATTAGAAGGCAACCTCATATTTAAGATGAGGGGTGTATTTCAGAGCATTTGCTGTAGATGGTGGCACACTCACTGTAAATGCTACAGGACAATCTTAGGGATTTGTAACCATTCATACATTAAATCAATTTAAATCCTAAATACTGGGCAATGTTGATTTGTCTCATTCAGAATTCATAGATGTCTGTGATTTTAATAGTAATCATTTGAAATGTGGGTGTCATCCTTGCTCCCCTCTATTAGTTTCCATTAGATTTATTTATAAAGTGTCATCGGATTCAGTCGCGCTGAGTCAGTGAAATTATTTATAATCCCGCACAATAACAAACTGGTAGAAAAACGAGAAGAGGGCCCTGCTCTTGTGAGCTTACAATCTAGTCGGTGGTTGAAGGGGAAGTGAAATAGTAGGAGAGGACTGCTTGGATGGGGAAGAGTTAATCAAGTCAGGATGATTGGTCATTCAGGTGGCTTGATTAGGATGATGGCTGAGAGTGTTAGGAGGAAAGGTTGTACGCTTCTTGAAGAAAGTGGGTTTTCAGAGAGCTTCTGAAAGTCGCGTACGGAGGAGAAAGTCTGACGGAACCGGGAAGGGATTCCGGAGAAGGGGTGCAGCACGGGGGGGGGGGGGCGGAATCCTGAATTCCCGGAATGAGAGGAGATAATGACAGAAGAGAGAAGAACGAAGAGATCAGTTATGGGTGTATTTGGATAGGAGGGTAGACATATAAGGGGGGGTTGTTAACGACTGTCCAGTTTTGGGCATCTGATGCCACCAAAGAAAATTAAACTGCAAGCAAAGGACACATTGTATGAGCACTGAACACACTTTGTTCTAATGACATTATATATATATATATATGTATATGTATATATATATATATATATATATATAGTCATTTTTAATCTTTGTATTACTTTGTAACAAATCTGCTGCTAACGAGACAATGACACCCTCATTCTATCATAACCACCAGCTCCGCAACAAACGAGCAAAGCAACCCTGTGGCAGGAGGGGCACTCTATAACCATCGAGTTGAATTCCTGCTTTAAAGTAATAAGTAAAAGAGACATAATACTAATAATGCCGTGCGCATGCACCCCACGCTTTACAGATGCCGTTCTCGTGTGCGGACAAGTTCAAACTTTCAATTAACTTAGTGACATAATCTCTTTAGTGTGAAAACTAAATTATGACTCTTGCTATTGAGGGTTTGGGCGGTCGAATACTTTTGCGTCAGTATAGCACTCTACACACGGAATCCTCACAGCGTGCGTAGTATGTCACTTCCTGTTTGGGAAATTGCTCGCTTGAAAGGGCTTTTCCGGGGTGCGAGAGACTGCTGGGCTTCCGAATTCACCTGCAGTTTGTGCTGTGATCAGTAAGCTCGGTTGGTAATGGCGCCGTTAGTGTTTATTCCGTAGTTGATACTATTTGTATCTTTTTGTTGTATCTCTGCATGCTTTGTTTGCTGCTGCTGGTTGTGTCATGTAAGCAAGGGAAACAGTAGTGAGGACCCATTGGGGCTGTGGGGAGGAATCATATGCAGAGCAGTTTTTGGCGTGTATTCAAGTAACTGCAGCCATTAGGACTTAAGAGCTGTTCCTGCTGAAAAGCAAGTTCTCCTGGTTCTCCCAAATCCATCTGTCCCCCTTTCTTACCCTGATGTTCCATCTTATAGAAGAAGGGAGCTTAGAAAAGTACTGTAAAAAAAAAAAAAAAAAGCCAAAAGTTTTTGTTATCTCCGGTAGGTTGTTTTGCAGTAAAACGCTCTCTGGGGCATCACGTTTACTGGGGTGCTGGGCTTTGTGCATGCGCAGAACAAGAAGGGATCCCTGGTCAGGAGGGGGTTCAACTTTCCCTTTGTATTACAGTCAGACAGGGATCAGTAAAGAAATCGGCTTTCTTTAATTACTGGGAAAAAATCTGCCCGTTGCTGTCTGATGGGGTATTTTTAACTTTCTTGGACATTAATTGCTAAAACATATTTAATAACTTTGTACTTTAACAACTTCAATACCGAAGGTTTTTAGTGTCCTACTTTTCTTCCATTTTAACCTATGTGGGTTTAAGATTCCCCTTTTTTCATGTTTGATGTACCCACGCAAATGATGGATCCAAGCGACAGCCCTATTTATTTCTGTGATTCCCCTCCTGGAAGGGAATGCCTGATCATGGGATTGGGCATTCCTTATGTAACTGCGTACCAGCGCTCACGCCGAGCGCCGCTACAAACAATCGGTCAGCAGGACGACGGCGATGCTGGCTTCTGCTGACACCCCGGTCCAGGCTGTCTGATCTTCTGCGTAGCGGCTGGGAGAGGTCCCTGCTGCTGCAGCAACAAAATCAAGGCAAAACAGTAGGCCCTAACGTGCTTCTTGGCACAGTTTTTAAGGACATACTGGTACGTCCGTATGGTCGCAAAGGGGTTAATTTACGTTCTTCAGAGTTCAGGGCGAATACAAAATAAAGAGCTTGCATCGAGGACCCATCACCCAGGCCGGAAAGTTTATCAGAGCAAAATAAAATCAAGTTGGGCAATGCTAACCTTCGTTGCTGTATTACAGGCTTCGTGATTGAGACTGAGCCATTCTATTGTTTACAAGGCGGTATGATTTGGCTAGTAGATTGGGGCTCATAACTAATATGCTGCTGCCTGTAAACATTATTTAATGACAAAAACGAGAACTTTTTCTAAAAATGTATTTGTATCCGATAGCAGTGATACATTTTTTGGTGGTGCGGGGGGGGGTCCTTGCGGGTAAGAGCGGAGGAGCGGCTCGAGTCTTGCCGTGCTACCGGCTGGGACTGCTTGAGTGCAAATCCTTTTAGCTATTCTTGATCATTTGATAACAATCCTACTTTTCTGTAACTTCTGTTTCAGGATTCATCATGATCGAGGTTGTTTGCAACGACCGTTTGGGAAAGAAAGTCCGGGTTAAGTGCAAGTATCCTTTGCGGTGGCTACAACAGAACCGTTGGCCGTTTTGCTAGAGACGTAATCCCAATGACCGCAAATATAGTTTTCTTCTGGAAGATGCCGCATGAGAACGCTGCTCCTTCCCTCTGCGTGGATAGTTTTGTTTTTCTTTAAACATAAGGCAACAAACTTAACATTTTTGCACTTATGAGATAAATTCAGAGTCCAAACATTAAATGTGGGGCTGTTCAGTTTTTACGGTGATTGCTCCACATTTACCACCTCAGACTGCTCTTTATAAGCCATCTCAAGTAGATAGGGTGGATAGGAAGATGTTTGGCAATCTTGCTAACGTAATTGTCGGAGTTTCCTTGATTCAGTGCTATTCAGCTCAGAAGACACCATTAAAGACCTGAAGAAGCTTATTGCAGCCCAAACAGGCACCCGCTACGATAAGATTGTATTGAAGAAATGGTGAGTTCCGCCAGGAGCTGGCTGCGTAGCGATGATCATGAAAGAATACAATATGTTTGGAATGCCGATGTTTCTCTTCTGTTTGTAGCATTGTCTCCTTTGCTTTTGCTCTACTCTTCTTATCGATAAAGATAAGAAAAAGTGATTCTTCCTGTTTAAGAGGTGGTAGGTTTAATAAATGGCACAAATGCACTCATCCCCTCTCCCAAAACATGAAATCTGACATCACTTGTTGTAGCCATTACTGTCTCATTGAGGTTGCCATTACTGTCTTATTGAGGTTGCCATTAGTCCCAAAATGCTGTATGATCTCTGACGGGAATTAGTTTTGGTCAGTGGGGAGGAAGTTTTTTTTCCTACAGCAAGATTGTCCTTCAGGGCCTCAGTTTGCACACCAGTTTTTTGGTTTTTTTTTTTATAGAATAATATATAGCAAGCTTACTGCTATGGTGATGTTATAGTCCATAGTGTTTGGCTACTGGAACAAGCTGGGTGGCATTGCTAATGTGTTAAACAGATTCATACCTTTTTATGATGTTTTTTTCTCTCCTTAGGTACACAATCTTCAAGGACCATGTGACACTAGGTGACTGTATCCTTTGTCATTTCATTAACAAAATAATTAAGTATGACAGGGGTGTCCAACCTCATCAGCTGCAGGACTACATCTCCCATAATGCTATTGCAGCTAAGGGGCCGGCTGAGGAGGATGGGAGATGTAGTCCTGCAGCAGCTGGATGGCCGCAGGCTGGACGCCCCTGAAGTATAAGGAGCCATGAACTATTAAACACTGAGAACCCTATAATTAAAGAACAAAACATCCCATTAATACATTTACATCCCTGATCATTTAACATGTCATGATATTCATGGGAGTCACGCCTGTAAGTAACCAGCTCCCATCTGAAGCTGTCCCTGGTCATGTGATTTGCTATAATTGGCAAATCAGTGTTCACATGCCCACTTAATTCTGAGTGCAATGCAGCGTGGGCATGGGAAAGTTCTTTCATAGCTGTAGGTTATAGGGGCATTGGTGGTCATCTACAGAGGCATTAGTTTTAGATACAAAAAAAATATAGAGGGTAGAATCACTGAAAAGCCTTGTCGAGGGGTTAATAATGGTCTTAATATATACCAGGGGCGTCCAACCTGCAGCCCTCCAGCTGCTGCAGGATTACATCTCCTATCCTCCTCAGCCCCAGCCCCTTAGCTGAAAGAGCATTATGGGAGATGTAGTCCTGCAGCAGCTGGAGGGCCGCAGGTTGGACGCTGTGTGTCGTCCGTGATGATGATGTATTGAGCAAAGCCAGCAATTCTTTTTGTGTCAGATTCAATCTTTTTTCGTAAGTCCTTTATGTTGTGCTCCTTTGACACTTTTCTTACAGATGAAATTCATGATGGAATGAACCTGGAGTTGTATTACCAATAAATTATCCACCATCTTCATCCTGTACATAACCCTTATCTGAAGAACACACATTTTCCTGTTCGGTGCCGGGGAGCCTTCCATCCTTTTGATCAACAAAAATTGCAATTGGTTTTGTTTAATTTTTAGAACACAAAGTTTGTACTGTTCTCTTACATCTTTATTCAGTATAAGGAATGATTTTCATTGCCCCCATTCATGGATACAAATGTGTCCTGTTTGAAAGATTAAGACAAAGTTGACTTGTAAAAAGATTTTAATTTTCTTTTTGTTTATTAATAAAATTTGAGTTGGCGCCACATTTTTTTCTGCTTTGTGTAGTCAAACTATTTAAAGGCTAAAGTTATGGGATTTTTATTGAATTTTGATGAATACCAGTTCTACCCAATATCTACATCTCTCTACTTTCCAGTTTTACAAACTACTGTGCTGGTGACACAGAGGAGACATCATGGTGTTTTTATTTATATATATATATATATATATATATGTGTGTGTATGTATGCCGCTGGCATTGAATAAGCTGGGTAGGTTGTCCCTGGGGGACATTAAAATGCATCACCCTACATACTTCCTGAAATGAGTGGAGACTCATCAGTGATTTCATAGTAGAGACATCTGCTAGTCACATGGTCCATGGTTGAGCATATAAAAAGCAGCTTATGTGCTTTCTAGGGCAATATTTACTCCAGCTTCTCTGGGACGCCGGACATTTAAGTGGAGCCCTGATACAATCCTGAGTGGGAATATCCTGTACCTGATGTGATGTAGACCTAGTGGATACAATACATCTTATAGAATGGCGGCTGCTGTAGCCTCACCCTTACAAGGTCCCATTGAAAGTACAGTTGAAGTTTGCAGGGTGCTGCCCGGGAGATATTTCTAGACCGGCAGAAAACTTCAAAATATGAGTAATATACACTGTGCCCAGTAAAATGACTAAATGGCAACATCACACCCTCCAGTGTCTCGCTACAAGAAAAAAAAGTAAAATGAATAACATAAAAGTGGGGAGGTGAACTGTATCTTATTTCGTGTGATTACAATGCACTTCCCCACTTTTATATCATTCTTAACACTTAAGTCTGGGATATGTCAGAGGTTCTTCTTATCACTTCCTGACTCAAATGAAAAGATGAACCAGGTTGGGGGTGCTGTGTCGGTATGAAATATGTCGGAAAAGTTCTTCCCGTGAAATGTTCTTGAAAGGAGACAGGGACACGGAAGCGGTCAGTGGAGAAGGTATGCCGTTATTATAGGCCCTTTCATCTAAAGCTGCAGGTTCCGAGAACCTATCGACGACAAGTGAGGGCTGGAAATTCTTTACTCTTTGAAAACACAGCAGGAACCGTACAATTTTTACCATGTTACATAGATACTCTTATGCTTGTTCAGCGTTTTCTGCCTATGGTACACTGCTGCAGAATATGATGGTACTATATATAAATATATACACATATGTAATGAAATAATTATGCTATGACGTTACAATGTTTTAGCAGTTAAATAATTGATTATAGTCAATTATATAGTTGATATAGTCAACTATATAATTGAGTTATAGTTATATAGTTAAAATATATAATGTAATATAGTTATAGTCAGGGGCGTTGCTAGGTCTCCAAAGATAGGGCTAGAGTCCATAGCAGATTTATTAGCAGTTAGGTTTGCTTTTGGCAGTAGGGTGTTGGGGGACCCCCACCAACACCCTCAGGTACAGCATTGGTGCTGAGCGCCAGATATGACATCGTATCCCGGCGCTTGGCATTACCAGGAGGGAGCAGACATCGAGCTTCCTCTATATGGGGCCAGTTAGAGTTAAGATCTCCCCAGTCACCCCACATCCCAGAATGGAGACTCAAAAACTTTTAATGTAATTTGCTGGTTGAAGCAGGGCGGCTGCATATGATGTCGTAACCTAGTGCTTTCTGTCTGTCAGAAAGTAACTTTTATGTCTGCCGACACATTCTGAGTATCAATAAAGTGTTTTGAAAACATTTTAATAGTGAAATTGTGTAATAACAGCAAAGTAATTTCCATTTGTCACCCGTGGTCTGCTCAGATGTGTATGACTTCCCATATGGTCTAGCGGTTAGGATTCCTGGTTTTCACCCAGGCGGCCCGGGTTCGACTCCCGGTATGGGAACGAGTGTTTTTTTGAACCCTAGCAAACTATATATAAAATAATATATAAAAATGTAATTTACACCCTAAAATAATTCTATTTAATTGTAGTTAGTATATGATTTATTTTATTTATTTAAACACATGCATGTTTTTAAAAACACGATGTTTTTTTTTTAAAAACAGTATCTTCAAATACATATTTACATTAACAACACATGCATTTCTATAATAAAGAATAACAGACTGTTGGTGTTGTAGCAGCTCAAAGCTTTTTATATTGTTTTGAAGCAGACGACAAATAAACGTTCAAAACAGACATGCCCCGTGTGAGGATCGAACTCACGACCTTCAGATTATGAGACTGACGCGCTACCTACTGCGCTAACGAGGCAGCTAAAGAGTGCTTCAGGAAAACAGTATGTATAGGGCATTTGTGACATCCGTGGGAACACGTGATGAATTCCTCCAAAAAAAAAAAATGTTGCAGCTCGGTTGGACAGGCACGGTAATATGACTGCTTGTTACCATGGTGACATATGCAGTAATCTGCTACCATCAGGGATTGTGACATCACAAGTGTCCCTCCCATGTAAACTCTTTCTATACCTGTTTTTTTTTATAAGATTCACAAAAAAACTCAAACACACATTGATTCATTCAAATCTTTATTTTTAAGAACAAAGAAAAGGCTGATAGGATTTTCTTGACTTTAACTCCCATCAACTTCGGCTAGACTACTGAGAGTGATAGGAGTATTGAAAAACAGAATATACAGACCTCCCTAGATAAAACACAAGCTGTGTATAGGATTATCACACTAATCCAACGCTAGGAAATCTCTCAAAATTGGCTTGGTCCCTGATCCCCAGCACTCAGAGGGTTAAATATGCTTATCTGAGAC
Source organism: Sceloporus occidentalis (assembly GCA_023333645.1). Taxonomy (NCBI): domain Eukaryota; kingdom Metazoa; phylum Chordata; class Lepidosauria; order Squamata; family Phrynosomatidae; genus Sceloporus; species Sceloporus occidentalis. The sequence goes on along the minus strand of JALMGF010000174.1, from coordinate 483,299 downwards.
CACATGAGACCTCTCTTTTTTCACATGTTCTGCATTTCTGTCTGGAATAACATAATGAAAGTGTTTCATGGGAACCTGTAATGTTACACAGCCAAAAGCACTCACACCGTCATAAAGAATAGGCAGCTTCTCATTGCTAAGGGTCCATTTAAAATCCCCTGGTGTCCAGTAATAAATCCGATTACTAAAATGATTACCGTCTTCCCCACCAAGGACATAAACTCTTTCCTTCCAAAGTACCACACCGGCAGAAGCAAGGGATTCTTGAAGTGGTGGCATTGGACAATCATGACACACCCGTCCTAGTTGGTCTATACAAAAGCATCTAGAAGTGGCCTTAGAACATGAACTGGATCTTTTAGAGGTGGTGTAACCTCCAACCACAAACACCTTGTCATCAAATGTTATTGCCCCTGCCGATGAACATGTGATTTTTAGTGGAAATCGGCTCCATGTGTCTGAGACTGTGTCATATATGAGAAAACCTTGGTGCATTGAGAAGGACTTTACCCGGCTACTCTCTCCTCCTATAAGGTAGAGCTTTCCTTTTATCTGAGCAGATGCACAGCAACGTAATGGCAAAGGCAGATTGGACACTACGGTCCAACAGTTATCTGTTATATGAAAATATTCTGCTGTGTCAATTATGCCATTGCCATCCCATCCACCCACTGCATATAACCTCTGATCACAAGCTAGGAAACCATGCATAGACCTTGACTTAGTCATAGGTGGTAACTCCATCCATTCATCTCTTACTGAGTCGAATACGTGGAGCGTGTTGGAAACAGAATCATCTCGATGTATACCTCCAGCCACGTACAAAAAATTCCCTATAGCTAAGCATCCGGGACACATAAGGGACTTTAGAGACGGTAGTTTCTCCCATACGCCAGAAACTGGATCATAGGAGTCTAGCTGGAAATCTCCATCATCAAGAAAAACGTCTTCTCTTGCCTGAAGATCCATGCAAACTATCTTTTGTTCAAACATTCCATGACGGAGCTGAATGCATTTTGAATGCTGAAAAGGTATTTCTTGGTCAATATACTTACTTACTTCATTAAGCTCATGTTGGGTCATAAGTGGTAAACGAATGGCCTTCAACAGCTCTACAGGAAAAGAGTTATAGCGATAATTGTTAACTTTCCACCATCTATTAGCAAAATTGTATACACTAAGTTCTGAGGACACCATTAGCTGATCTGAGGAGAGAATGCTAGTTAATTCATCCAAGTCTAGATGAAGAAAGTCCTCTTCTTCAGACAGCTGGGTTACATGACAGCTGATGAACTTCAGAGCTGCTTCCAGGAGGCTCTTGTGGTTATGACAATGAGCCATTTTATAAATCCAAAGGCAGTTTACCTTGTTAAGGGAGTTTATTAGGTAACTGGAGAAATAAAAAAAATCAATTTCAAAATGTATCCTTTTATGTAAACATACTAGAAAATCTGCAACACATACATGCCAGAATGACCATCCTAGTTGACTCCCATAACTATAAATAGTTTTAATAGATTTAATAGTAAAATCTCTGTGCATATAAATGTTCTGCCACCTTGGGCGCTGTGGTACACACTGGCCAAAATTTAAGGCGAAGGTCCGAGAGAGGAGTTTTTTCCGGCACGTCATTGTAATAGTGGGTGCATTAGCCATTTACTTATACAAGAATTGTTGCCTCTTAATTACTGAAGTGAAGGCTCTTTCAGGGTGGATGAAAATGGCCCAAACATGGCTACAAACAGCTAAGTAAATGATCAGGCTAGAAGAGGAGTAAGTATAACCCAGCACCTTGGGATTTATTCACTAAAGTGCGAGTTTGCAGGAGAGTTGTGGTTTTTAAATACATGAATTCCTCATGCATCATAAAAGAACTAAGGCTAAGGCTCTCTTTAGTGAATAAACCCCAATTTCATTAAACTACCTGGGTAGTTACTATAAAGAGACATTTGTAAGAGGTGTTGTAACTGTATGTGGGAAAAGGTACTATATTGTGAAGATCTTGTGCCATTCCTCTAACCTCAGAAAAAGAGCACTATGTAGGGTTGTGAATCATGGTTTCATGGGTCTACCTTTTTAAGTAACAAAACATATTTCTCATAGCATCTTAATAGATGCACCCGGTGCTGCAGTATTTCAGTTATGTCTTACTTGCTGCATAGATCCTGCATTGGGGTGATCTGTAGGCGACTTGACACCACGAACAGTTCCTGAGCAGTGTCCAAGCTGAGGGAGCTCAGCCCTGTATATATAAAATACAGTATCGTCTCTATGGCAGAAGGTGGGATGTCCAAGAGCTGAACCTCTCCAAACTTTGATTCCTTAAGAGAGCTGGTGAACATCGCTTGGAAGTAAGGGCTGATGGATGCAAGCACAACCCTGGAGAAGGTTAAACAAATAATGACCACAACCAAGATGCTACATGTGTTGTCTTCTTTTTACTTTCATACTTGCACATCATGAGTGCCTTCCACAAAAAATATTTGGGGGTCTCCTTTTTAACTTGTTGTGTCCCCTGTTCAGAAACATAGAAGCTAAAAACATATTTTGGTCTATTTAGATTTCTTGATAACTTGGGCTTATTTGACTTCGATCTTTCCTTTATTTTAACATACTTTCTCTCATATTTATTCACTTTTGAATCTTGAACTTCCATCTTTACAATTGAAAGAATTTTAACAACATACCTGTGGCACATAAACTTTTTACCGTTGGTCACTATGGTAGTGTCACAAAGTATCTCAGCAAGATACAGGTCCTTCAGTCCTAACCAAAGTGAAGCACAAACTGTTTTTAATACAGTAATAGGAATGATTGGTCTGTTTTGCTTTATAGCACAACCTCAACGTAATATACATGATCAGTATTCTCAAGTTAATGACTCATGATATAAACCAATATATAACAGATAAAGTACCTTTCATAATACTTCCTGCCAACTTTTCATGACTTTTTGTATAGAATGGTGCTTGGTCAGAACACTCGTGCATTGTTCTTGCTATCCTTTTCTAATTACCTGTTGAGAAAAATAATCCTTATAATAAATATTTCCAAGGTGGAGCTCAATAAACACATTTCTACAGTAGAAAGGCTTCACAGGGACTGTGCATAGTAGATGGAGTCTAAATACAACTAAGTGAACGTCAGGCCATTGGATTGTTTTTTAAACTACTTCTTATCGTTGCACATTACTAATGGATGGATACTTCAACCATCACAGTATACCCTCGGCATCATGGGTGTTCACCCCAGTTTTTGTTTTTTAGCTTTTCATATATATATATATATATATATATATA